>OV179152.1:5952028-8452028 GCA_921972225.1 Euplexia lucipara | reverse complement strand
TTGCCCCGTGTTTTAAAATGTATATATTGTATTCTTTATTGTTTTGTATTAACGTTTACCGTTATCTAATTTCAGAAAGGAAGCGGGGTCGGCAAACCTACACCCGGTACCAGACGCTCGAGCTGGAGAAGGAGTTCCACTTCAACCGGTACCTGACGCGGAGGAGACGGATCGAGATCGCGCACGCGCTCTGCCTCACCGAGCGCCAGATCAAGATCTGGTTCCAGAACCGCCGTATGAAGTGGAAGAAGGAGAACAAGACCAAAGGCGAGCCCGGCTCCGGGGACGAGCCGGACAATATGAGTCCGCCCACCTCGCCACAGTAAAGGCCTCTAGCTTAGTTCACGCGGTCCAAGCTAGGGGTGACTTGTTTCAGATTTCCTCGCCCGAATCACAAACTCCGTTCTCCGCGTTTTATTTTGTGTATACGATTATGTTCGACTGCTTCGAACACAAATCTGAAACAATACGCCCCGAGACCGAAGTTACTAGAACAGTTTAATTTGTATAAATTGTATGTTGGACTTTTCATGATAATATTACATTATAACTAATACGTAACCTAGTGATTTCGAGTAATGATAGTGTGATGAAGAGATTTTTACAGTTGTTAAGTATAAATTAATTTATAGAAACAATCTCAATACCAATAATTACCAAAAACGCAGTGTATATGATTAGTAAACTGCATCATTTATGTGATTATATAGTTGATTAATTGTCATTTTCTCGGTATTAACTACTGATTTGCAATCGGTCATTACGTTTGTATGAGTTCTTGACATAGTGCTTGATACTACATGTCTCATAATATTTATTTCATAGCGACTATAAGTTGGCATCAATAGTATTTTAAAATTAAAAAAAAAAAACAAAACTTAAATTGTGACTTCCATAATTTATTGTTAAATTCTGAATCGAGCACTATGTCAGAAGTTATGTAAAAGAATAACAAAATTCTCTAATAATTTTGAATCACAAAACCATAAGGACCTCTTATAATTAACCATTGATAAGAAGGCAATTAGTATCCATATTGTTATTATTTAATATATTTGATGTTTTATTTCTTAATTAAGCTATCTAAATACTATTCTGTACATACATACATAATAATTTTTAGATTATATGATGTACAATTGTTTAAGTGTGAATAATTAATTATCGAGATTAATTTGGGAAACAACGATATTATTCGTTTTGAGAATTTTTTTTGCGGTATGAGTGTTTTTGATTTGTGGATCGTCTCTTTTTTTCTATATGCGTAACTCGTAGTGCGGGAAGGCCAGTTTACAAGTGCAATGTATACGATTTTTGATGACACATATACGTAATTAATACTGATAATAAACGTCATAGGAAATCTATTATTATTGTAAAATGTTACGAGATTGAAGCTTATAATTTAGAAACTACTTAATGAGAACATAAAAGAGATATTCTTTGAACTTCTATTGTGGAAAGGTGTGCGTCACGTGAAAACATCTTGGGCACGGTGAAATGAAATGAAATGAATGAGGAAAATCACTTTATTTATAATGAAACAAAAGTTACCTTCAATATCGTAGGTGCAGGACTTGATACTTTGATTTATAAATCTCTTGTGGAATGTAGGTATGAGGTTACATGTTCACAGTATACCAAAGTTAGGAAATAAACTGGTGTTTATACGAACGAATATACGTAGATACGGAGGCGCTTGACGTTTCAGGTATAACCGTAATACATCATTTTGAAAAGGTATTTTTATAAAATCATTGATTAAGAAACCCGATATACGTAAAAAAATATCTAATATATATTATACTCGTAACACGTTAGTTTTACGAATATTATTATAAAATTGGCGAGTGATAGAAAGGTTGATCTTGTCAGGATTCAAGTTATACGTTTTTTCGTAATAATGTATAAAAAAGTACTATTTGTAAATTATTTTTCACATAGTTTGTAATTAGTGAATGTTTTTAATAAGAACTCAGTGAGCCGGTTCTATAAATATTTTTTTTCTTTTTTTTTTAATTTTGTGCTGTGTTCGTTAAGTGAAATGTAAATTGTAATAATTGTATAGTGTCGATTTATTCAATATTTATTTATTGATTCGCTAATTAGGTTCGCTTACGTTTTCTTCTATTGCAATTGGGTGGAATATACGATAGCTGTCTGGCTGGGATGCATTTTGTTGAATTATTTTTAATTGCTCAATTCACATGTTTGTGTTGTAATTTTATTGCTAGAGATAAGCAGTATTTTAATTTGTTGTTACTTTTAAAAAGTGTACTACAATAAGTATGGTGTATTAACGACATTGTCAGTTATAAATCCTCTTAGATGGTAATATATTTTCAGTGCAATGTTCCACAAAATTTTCAAATCCCTTGCCAGATGGAAACTATGAGTTTGAAATGTAAAACTTCAAAATTAGTTTTACTTTAAAAATAAGTTCTGATTCTTAAGTCTGTTGAGAATTGTCCTAACAACTCAAAAATTAGGTCTGTAGAGAGACATTGGAACCTAATTTCAACGATTTTATTTACCATTTATGTCCTATCGATTCAAAATTTATGAAATATAACTATAATTAGTAACATAATAAGGTTAGGCGAGACGATATTGTCATAAATATATAAATACATGAAATTAATAAAGCATAATGATTGTACTTTTTGATTTTTATTGTTAACTACCTTATCGTTAAATTAAGACACACTGATGGTAATATTGACTGTTATATATGAATTGAAGACTCCTTTACCTGCTGTGATAATTATGTACCAAAGTTAAGAAATGTTACAGATTTTATTAAATCTCTTGTAATATGAAAGGAATTCGTAACACTATGTGGTTTTAATGACGTTGAAAAAAGAACAAAATCATAGGATGTACAGATTCAATTTTACTGTTTACACTTTTGGACTATATTTTCATGAAAACATTGGAATTGAAAATGTGAAATCATACATATAGGTACATGTAGAATACTTAAGTATTTTCATACTACAAACACCAAAATTTCTTTAAAACTCTTCTGAAGTTCAGGTTTCCCACACAATTTTACTAAAACATAAAAAGGTCAAGGTTTCACACAGCTGTGCCTAATGCTGCACATATCTCAACTTGGGCTATAAAATAAAGGCTTTCTTCCAGATCGTGGTTCTAGATACCGTCATTATAATACGTCAGCTTAACGACAAAATAATGATTTTGCGTGATACGACCGTACCTCGTACCTTCCGTGTCAGTTACGGCTGATTGGTACCTCCCCCCTCACAAATCTTGAAATTACGTTTTTTTTCTGTTTCACGAAAGCTATTTATACGACTAGGTGTGGCTTCTCTAATGCGTTTTTAATAATCCTTACGTCCAATGAACGCTGAAGGCGAAACATTATTCTCCTGCTCGATCTCTACTAATGCGATTTTGACAAGTTTGAAATTGAGGCAATTATGGTTTTGCATGGTTTTAAATGGCGTGTATTTGTCTGGGTGGTTTCAGCGATCGCCGGAAGTTATCATAACTATTTTTTTTAAATTAGTTCGGTGTCGTTTTTTCGTGTTGTTTACCGCTATATACCAGATTGGTCTAATTGTCGGCCTTTGTCCTATAAACTCTAAAATAGCATTAACTATTTATGCATCCACGCAACTATTTGATTACTATTTGTTGTGTATATTTGTTTCTTAAAAGAGCAATTAGGTAACACAATTTGTTAATATCTTTACTGCTCATTTTTGTATTGGTGTTGATAGTTTCTGTACCTATCATTAAATTAATTATTTCGAACACCGTGTGTGGCATTTGGCAAGATTATATTTACTTACAAAACATTGATATTGGCATCAATGTATTTATTATTTTTGTCATTCACCAACGGATGTAAACAATCCAATTTCTTTCAATTCCACTACCAACGAAGTCAGATCCATCATAGTGAAGAGATTTAAGCTTGAATTTGTATTGTGATAGGGGTCCTAGTAAAATGGTGGGTGTCTCCTCTCAGGGAGCGATGATAAGTGTTATTTATGAGCTTCGTCAATGTGCCATTGCACTTGCTACAGATTGGGTTCACGGTCGTGCTCAGATAACACAATCATCTACGTATGCCAAGCAATTGGAGCAATCACTCTGATTCTGCTTCTTGGCTTATTTTTATAAAAATAGTTCTGCTGTCAGTGCTGGAGTTTCATTAAATAAAACTGATATCTTTATTAAGATGTTGTTTACATTGAAGGTACTCTTACTTGAACCTGTATTTGAAATAGGCATTTGATTGAAGTTGTGTCTTAAGTCTAATAAGTACCTGTTTATTCTTACATGAATCAGAACTAGGTTTTATATTTTAATCAGTACGTAGCTGCTCATGTTTTTTTGCTTCCCACCATTTGGCAGCTGACAATATTTTTCGAAATACTACAGTTTCGTCTGTAGAATAATTTTGGTCATTTATTATAAAATAACCTGTCAACCTACCTGTCAACTTTACAGTGATAAAATCAGAATTGTATGTAGGTATTTGTTTTAATAAGCACAAACTACTTACTTATTAATTGTCTAGCTTTCATTTGTTTACAATCTTTCATTTTAGTTTGTAAGTATCCAAATATAGTTACGGTTTTTTCCAGTTAAACTAGAAGCATGCATAATCAATTACAAATGACTCATAAACAGTAATTTTGTGTAACCTGACAGACATTTTTATGGTCATACATTTATTAGTTCTAAATCTCACAAAAAGACCAACAACGTTAAACTTGAACTTACTGTCCCAAGATGAAGACATAAATCATTGAAGATTTTTCACTTACGACCTTGCCTCATAACGTTCAATTTTATTGACTGCAATAAACCAAAGCAATGGTTAAATCAACGCCGCTGTATCGATATAAACACCTCGTAAATATTCCCTGTCCCTTTCATGCCTATAAGATTTTAGAAATGCTTGAGCGAGATAGAAAAGTTGCCTCTTCATTTAGCTGTTACTGGAAATAGTTTATGAGAGCTAAGGTGTTGCTCCTAAATAAATGATAGTGGACTTTATCTCTTTGGAAATAGGGTAGACATTCTGATGTGTTGTGAAATTTATAGCTTTTAAATGGGTCCTTAAATCGCAATAACGATTTGTTTATAGATACTCGTGCTGTCGGCGATCCTTTGTAGGAATAAGTTTAATTTATGGTCTCGTGCTAAGATACAAGTCAACTCTGTAATTGATTTTATTGGCTTTTTGACACGTTTGATAACTTATTTGACATTCTGTAATTAATTGATTCGTCATCGTTGATAAATTCATGGTGGGAGTCATAGTGACCATAAATCTTATATTACCTAACTTATGATTTATTCTGGCTTTGACATTTGTACTTCTAGCAATATTGCCATATTATTTGAAGTCAGTACAAATGTCAAAGCCTCTGTTTCTGAAAACTTTGTTAACTAAGATTTTGCAATACAATTTATGACGGGTAGGTATTAGCTTTATTTATTTAAAAACATTGGCTAAATAGATACCATTAAAAATACACCTTTGCTTCTAAATTGTTAAAATCCAATCTTTATGTCTGTTTCTTATTTATAAATTTTTACAAAACTTTCAAACGCTGGTAAATCAGATGTTTTTTAATAATAATTAGTTAAGTATCTAAAATTACTATAATTTTGCTTGATTTTCGTTACATAACTCTTAAAAGTCGTTTTACAAATTCAAAATGAAATTCAAAATTGGCGCCAGCGCTGCCGCCATTTTGTTTGGGGCGGTGTCCTTGCTCGCCCCGCCCCACTGCGCCACTCCCACGCGTCAGCCACTCGGACGCAGCCCAACTCATTTGTTATAGTGTACAGTCTATCCAAAAAGTTGCAACGGCGTTAGAAATAAATTTATTCTTTATTTTATTAACTAAATCAAAATAAACACTTTTGTAGATTAAAGTAGACGAATATGGAAGTATTGAATTAATCTAATAGGTATATGTTTAATTATACGTATCTGTGTCTATTTAAAACTAACAGTAAAATTTTCCAAAAAACGAATTGGTAATTTAAAATACAGATTTTAAATTACCAATTCGTTTTTTGGAAAATCAGCGTAAACATCTTAAAAAGTATAGACGAAACGGCAAAAAAATGATTTTCTTTTAACTAACGTTCGGAAATTACCTACCTACTTACAGTCAACATGACCAGCAAAATAATTATGTTTTTTTTACAGCTTATTATCAGATATTCTACTAAACAAAATTATTCTATTAGCCACCTTATAATTATTTTACCAAACGAAATGAAATAGTCGCTTAAACTGAAACACAAGGTAAAACGAAATATTATTCAACCAAGTTAGCGGAGAAACTTGTGACCGCTGGATACATGTCAGGCATTGCATTGGAAGATGACACCGATAGAGATGCTACCGTCCTATTCCCATATATGGTAAGTTATATATTTCTGTCCTTTATAATTAGCACTTTTACTCAGTTCAGCTTGAAACACAACAGCCGCGGGGGAGCAGTTACGTCACTTAAGGGAAGCACGTATCAACTATACGTAGGTAGGTATATTAATAGGTATGTATATCTAACTATATTGTGTTGCGATCTCTTGAATTTTTTAACTTGAGCACAAATGGAATAAGTATAACAGTTTCAAAGGATAAAACAGAAATAGCTACGAATTTAGATGTAGATAACAATAAATGCCCAACTCACATTAAGCGTGAGGGATTTTTGTAAAGACAAGAGAACTTAAAATGAGTTTTAATAACTAATAGACACGGCAAAAGTTCTGCTGAAAATAGAGCTGAAGCTTGAGTCACTAATTACCCAAACAGGTAGTAAGTAGGTACTACTGTTACTAAAAAAATAACTGATCTTCTTGCAACTGCCATCATTATATGAAATTAATAAAGTAATCAATAGATAGGTTTCGTGTAACAATCAATGTGATACTCCCCTAATTAACGTTCTTTCTTTATCTTTTGATGTTTGATTAAATATGTCTTAAAATGTTATGATTATTGCATCTTTACATTCGTTACACATAGATACGATAAATGATGTTTCATTAGAATGCACTTTAATACTTTGCATAGGTATAGCATTTACCTACCTGATTGCATCTTTATTATATAGGTAGGTACCTAGTTCTTTAGTTGAATCTTCCTTCATCCCGAACTTCGAAAACCTATTATCGTATCATTAATAGCTCTGTTGTTATATTAAGGTAATTTATTGAGAATATCATTAAAAGAAAAGACCGATATGTTATCTGAACATATGGATAAGTATTTTTAAAGTACTCTTTCAATTGAACTTAGCACAGACTAAGTAAGGGAATATTGTATCAAATAAAGACTACTAAAATGTTTAAGCTCAATATTTGTAAAAGTAACTTATACTTATGAATACATCAAATATACCTACTCACCAATACTTACCTAGTCCTGCACTTGTTTCATTACCATCTATACTAACCCACCATATTTAAAAAAATAATTTCTAAAGAGACGCATATAATTTACCTGCTTCACACGCAAGTCATTAATCTCATCACCTAGCTTTTACAAACGATCATTACGACTGTTGGCAGACACTCGGCTATTCTCAGCCTCTTACATAGTAGAATAATTACTTAATTATATCAACCAATAAATAGTTCAACATGGGAATTCAAAGAAGAATTCTTCGGCTGTCAATGTTGCGTTCAGCGATCTTAATTAATGTAGGTAGATGACCTATCTTCATAGATCAGTCAGGGATAGACATGTGTATTTGACATAAGATACCCAGGATGTCTTGTGTTACTTTGTTGTCTTTGCTTCTTCTTGTTAGCATGTCGATGGCAAACATAGACACTAAATTTCTTAATTGTGTGTTTAGCCCAGAATGTAACTACGGCAACATCATCAGCTGACGCAGACATTAGGTCTTCACGTGTGCAGATTATAGGCTGGCTTATATCATAGATATGTAGGTATCTATCTATACAGGCGAAGTAAGTGCTACTTAGTTTAGTGGCTCATTAAAGTTTGACCAAGGAGTTCCAAGAAACATATCTCTTAATATAATATATTCCCCTGGTTTTATCTATATGATATCATGACTAAGATAAGTGTCTTTTTTGATGTCTTATTTTGTAATTTACAAAATGAAACATTCCCTCGTAATCGTAAACGCAATTTACAAACCTTTAATTATTTCACTCCCTCCACTTATCAGGTGCTTCTGCTGATGAACTGATGTCCTACGTAATTTCATAATTTTCTTTAATATCAAAACAATCTTTGATCATTCAAGCTTAACCCGTAATGTTATTTTTGAAAATTTTTACTCACCTTCCAAGCTTATTCTTTTAGTAGCAAACTGTATGTAAAGCTAAAGGCTTAATATCTGCGATACCTAATAATGTGATTAATGTTTATACTAGGTAAGATTGTATATTTGAACTCTATGTAGGTATTCTTAGTTCAAATTAGATAAGCACAAAAAATAGACTAGGCGGTAGACCTAAATGAATTAATTATACTTGACGTAGCGTAGACAACTGCTACTTAACTGCTAATTAAAAATGAAGGACATGTAACACGCACAATGTTATAATAAATTCCATTAAAGCTAATAATATGTTCTTTGATCGACATCAAGCAATTAATTTCACCGTTACTCATTACATGAATTATTAATGTATTAACACAAATTGTGCTGCTCGACATTATAATACGAACACTTTAAAAAATAATTAGACCCTAATGAAAGCTTTGACCTTATTGTATTGATTGGTAATTAGATTATTTTTATCTGACTCCAATTTGTTGGTATTTATATAGGATTGTTAATGTCACTTCCGATGTGCATGTCAATTTGTCTGTCAGTGTGCCAAGTTTTCGTGTTTTATCACCTGTTTGATATTTTATACTGCTAAACGACTTCTCGGTATAAATAAGTAACAGAGTATATCTGGAGGGACTAAAAAGTTGAAACTTTTTGGTGCAGGTAGTGTTACCGCCGACGGATAGTCCAAAAAGAGAGCAGTGCCGACGGCCGTTGTAAATAAATTTGGGGATTTTATTGAAAATTTTGGAGATTTCTAATCACTGGAAACATTAAAATCTTTACCGAGCAAACTAGAATATACGTCAGATATACCTAGTTTCGGAAATGCGGGTGTAAAGATACCAACATCATATCTATCATTTGTTAATCTTTAAGAACTTTTAGAAAATTGTTAGCTATGTTCTACAGAAGTCCATATACTGCGGTCTTTTCTTTCAGCTTAAGGCATTAAAATAAATTTTACTCTCCTACTAGGTACCTTCTCAGTAAATAACCTTTTATTTATATTAAATCATTTAAACTTTTGGCGTAGCGATCTCACGTAATCCATATACAATAACAATAAAAAATAATAATAGTAATATAATAGATATCAAACAAAAAAAAATCCTTATCGTCATTTATGATTGACTAAATTAAAAGAAGAGAAAAGAGCCCGTAGGTACTCTCATGTAATCGTTACCATATAATAATTGTACCTAAATATAGTAGTAACAAATAGGTTAACTCAAAACTTGTTTTCGTGC
Source organism: Euplexia lucipara (assembly GCA_921972225.1). Lineage (NCBI taxonomy): Eukaryota > Metazoa > Arthropoda > Insecta > Lepidoptera > Noctuidae > Euplexia > Euplexia lucipara. The sequence goes on along the minus strand of OV179152.1, from coordinate 8,442,463 downwards.
TAATACTCTAAAATATACACATGGATTAAAAAACTGTATAATCTCACCATATGTCATTCATTGCTGTTTTACAAATACAAATAATGTTTAAATGTAATGTGGTGTTATTTAACGGTATTCATTTGATGATTGATGATAGCGCCTCAAAAAATGACACAGTGTTTCTCTGTGTTAACTTGTCTTTAAACTTGGTCCGTGCATTTGTGAACAGTGTCGTTTTCTTGTGCTATTGGAAAACAATGGTCGGTGTCGGTTGTGGCGCCTTTGTCGGTCCAAGGTTGGTTCACATCATTTGCATAGGCAACTCGTGATGCCGAGTGTACTGTCACGATCTCTTAATGCCATTTTTATGTTGAGCAAACTATTGCACTTTCTAATGTGCTTGTTGTTTTTGCGTTTGAGAGCCTCATCTAATTTTATTGGTTTTGGAAGTAAAATCATTAAATTATGCCAACACAAAATTAATGTTGTCGATTTTCTCATAATTTCGTCGTTAAAATTTAAGGATTATCATCAACAAATGTACAGTTCTTTTAAAACGGGCTATATGAAGCTAAAACGTAATTATTTTCAAATTGATTCGTGAAGCCATTAAGAGCGCTACCACCAGACATGTTTGTGTCTGGTAGTGACGCATTACATAAAATGTAATGCTACAATTAATTTAAATCTTTTTTAGAGTTTCGTAGATAGGTACCGTATTTATTGTCAGCAATATAATTTTATCATAATAATCTTATAGTCTCCTTCATAATATCATAATAATCTTATAGGCTATATGAAGCAAAAACGTAATTATTCTCAAATTGATTCGTGAAGTCATTAAGAGCGTCACTACCAGACATGTTTGTGTCTGGTAGTGACGCTCTAGCACTACCAGTAGTACCAGACACAAACATGTCTAGCATTACATAAAATGTAATGCTACAATTAATTTAAATCTTTTTTAGAGTTTCATAGATAGGTACCGTATTTATTGTCAGCAATATAATTTTGTCATAATAATCTTATAGTCTCCTTATCTCTGTCTCAGTCTCTATCATCTATCACGTTGTACATTTCCTGAAAACATTCACTCAATAAGATTAGATAGTTCTTTCTGTGTTAGATAGCCAGTTTCCCATAGATAGACGCATCGCATTAATTTCTTCCTAAAGGGAAATACGAACGTGTTCGTAAGTCCGGGAACTTTCGCAGCAAATACCTACTTACCTTAAGGATAGTAGGTATATTACTTTTAATGTATTGATTTATCATGTATGCCAATATTTTGATATAAAATTGCTAAGTCCAAACTCATATAATAGCTACTTATTTAATTTTACTTTCCATACTTCTGGTTCACGGTAAATATGATCCTTTTCTGTACTCAGATATTTGATTTATGCAGGGTGAAAGGGGTATCGAAGTACAACCTGAAGTCATGAGTTTACTCGTAGTAGGTACATGATTCTGGACCACAAAATTAAAAAAAATCGTAGGCTGATTATGTTTTTTATATTTAAAACCATACAAATTATAACTTCTATCAAAGTCTATTTTATATTTAACAGTAAAAATATTATTGGGTTACATAGAAATCACGGCCTAGAATCATGTACTAAACACATTATATGAGCATTAGTTATTGCGATAATGTCTCTTTCACCCTATGTACAGACGCCAGCACATCAAGATACCCCAAACAGTCAAATTTTCCCAATTGAACATGAACCTTATTTTGTTTAAAGTAAAGTTGAAAAACTATCAAAGAAATGTATACAATGTGCTGGCCATCACTTCAAGCTACCCCAAGGTCTCAAATATCTGTACACATTTTCAGAAGAATTCGAATATTGTTTGAAATCGATAGTGGCTTGATAAAAACACACGAATCCAATCACACACAAAATTCATTACTTTATTTTCCTCCATTTTAACTTACTTCTGCGTATGAAGTCGATATAACATTGGGTACAGATTTTATTACCAACAGCTAAACAAAGAATTTCTATACTCCGCAAGTCTGTTGAACATCCTCTAGTAAAGTTAATATCCGCCTCGTGCCTTCCTACGCTACCACAGTTCAAATTCTCTGGCATTCAGTGATAGCCAGATTACTTAATAATTGAGATACTAACTACCTGATAGCGTAACGACCTAATAAACGTTATTATGCATTACGTTTTATTGGACTAGATCTGATAGCTCTCAAGCAATTGAGTCCTTATTATTTTGTAAAGGAAAATTGCATTTAATACAACATCTTTCAATTCAGCTCTAGGTACCTATGTCTGTTATAAAAATAACTTTATTGCCAAAATATAAGTCTTCGTAGATTGTTGTTTACATGACTGTATAGACTAGAAATTGTTGGATAAAGGATTTTCAAATTATCATGTATCCATTTGGTAGATTTTAGATTAAAGGCAGATATTTCGCTTTTCTGGTCAATAATTCTACTTCAGAACACCTCTAAGTTATTGCCAATTTTCTTACCTTTCAAAAACTCTCCAACAAAAATGCTAGTTAGACAAAAATAACGAGATAAAGCCCTTATTGCACGGTCCGTAGTCTGTAGTAAGTTATGTTGGGCGGCGTGCTGTGAGCAGCGTGTGGCATTCAATAAAGATAATCCGCAGATACCAGCTGGTAAGCGTGTAATCATAGCGTAGATACAATCTAGTTTTAGGTGTGCAGGAATCTGGGGTGGTTGAATTTTGGAAGGATTTAATGAATGAAAAAAAGTTAAACTACACTTGACGAGATCAGTCTGTGGGTGGGTGATCATCATTACATCAAGACTCATCCGTGCCTTGGGAAGTAGGTACATTAAACCATTAGTCTTGGCTGTCATTTGAAGATCTTTCACAGTCGTTACGGGTAGTCAGAATCCCTAAAGATAACCAGTTAAACTAAGGGGTAACGTGTTACCCAGTTATAGAGGTCAGATAGGTAGTCGCTTCATATAAATTGCTGATATGTAGCAGCAACCAGCTAAACTGGAAGTCGACCCCAACACAGTTAAGAAAAAGTAAGGCAGAAGATGATACGATAAATGGGAATTTGACGTCATGAGAATAATGTATAGTAAGAAAACTTGTAGGAATTTTGGTCTACTACAGAAACGAAGAGTCACAGAATGACTAAGCAATTTTTAAGTCAGGGTCTGATATTGATTCGACTGTATATATATGTAGGATCAGGAGTGCCGAGAGGTATTTCGTCAGGGTTTGGAGTCCCCATTTTAATGGTATAAACAAGACTGTATAGTCAATTACAGAGTTTTATTACAGGTAGTTACTAATTAACACACACAATAGAAATAGTAAACATAAAAAAATGTGGTATAATGGTAAATCATAAAAGTAACGTCAACATTCGTTTTGAACAATACTATTGGTCACAGTCACACGTATCGAAATAAGTTACCAAAAATCAATTAGCGTATATCTACACTAGATAGGTACTAAGTAAATTACCTATGTTTTGATTTATTAGACAATAATTGATAGTAAAAACATTACTTAAATTCAAATAAACTGACAACAAAATTACAATTACCCACAATTGTAATTGTTAACCAACTCCGACATACCTATATAAAGGTAAACTCTTTTTAGACACCCGTATTAGCCATTATCTAGCTGAAGATTGTTAAACTAAAGTAAATTCTTTAAGATGTGTAATTAATCCCAATATTACATTTACCTACACAGTTAATAAAATATTTTGACTGGCCTGTCGGTCTAGTAGTTAGTGACCCGACTGCTATGCCGGAGATCGTGGGTTCGATTCCAACCCAGGACAAATGTTTGTGGGATGAGCACGATCATTTATTCTGTGTCTGGGTGTTATTTATCTATAATACCTAAGTATGTATTCAGAAATATATTAGTATCTTTATCAGCTGTTTAGTATCCATAACACAAGCTCTGCTTAGCTTGGGACTTGATGGCGTCGTGTGAAAGTTGTGGAATATTATTATTTATTTTATGGTTGAAAACCATAGAGAAGTAGCAGACCTCAAAAAAACATCGTTTTTAAGTTTCAATGTTTACTAACAATGAATGGTTTTTATTAACTGAAATAAAATGATTATTATTATATTATCAAAACCAGTCCCATGCATCGGAGATACTAACGCCACATTTCGATGAAACTTTTCGTGATAAATTCAATCGACGCAACGTAACATGTTACGTTAATACTTACGTCATTATTTAAGTAGGTGTTGAAGTGATTAATAAGTGAGATTATGTTCGTAGGGTTCGTAAAGTTTATTACGAAGTTACTAATGTATACTCACCTATGGATGTCACCTTCTTGCTCATTTTATAAGCTATGAGAGGTGGAAAATATTGTGACTAAACTAGTAAGTTCTAGAGTAAGGTAAACAAAGATTTTTTATCTAAATAATCTGTAGGTTTTAATGTTACCAGTTAATAATAATTTGATAAATCACAGCAACTGTATGCCATCTTTTTCGGTCATCATAATGATTACTTAAAGGCAAAATCGAAAAAATATTAGAAAGGAGTTTTTTTTGTGTTTCTTTTATTTTTCCTAGCAACAAACACAGCGTTTCCTTCCTTGAACCTTTCATAGCTTAGCTCAGCATTTCTTCGCTCCACTCTGCTTCGCTCAGCTCCACTGCGTGCCGCTGTCATCGTAGGTATGGGTAATAATGCGGTGTTCCGATTTCTCTAATATCATTGCGTGTCTACGGATAAGCACAGCGGGGTTCCTTCATATTTTTGTTGCCCCACTTTTTGTTTATTTCCTTGCCCACATTTTGGAACTTTGGCCCGAGAGCAAAAAGAAATGAAACGAGAATTTAAATAATATAATTGAGTTTAAGACTTCCTGCCTGGATTTTGGTATGAACTGGTGATCATAATATTAAACCAACTTTGTTTTGTTTAAATTCAATTCGTGGTTAGGTCATGAATCATTTAATCATAATTTAAAAACAAATCAGGATCATTGTTATCAAGACCATTTTTCTTAGGTACGACATCATTATCTTTAAGAAGTTTATAATAATCTTCACAATATATTAGAAGGTAGATTTCTGGAGCAGCCTTGCAAAGGCCTCACAGTGTCTCGCGAACTAATCTCGTCGTTCTACGACATAGTGCCTAGTATTTCGTGTGTCACTTGTTTCCTAGCTTTCCTCAGCCAGGGGCGGTCGGAGTTTTGATCTAGGTTTTACCAAAGAGTCTCGAAATGGAATAGGTCGATATATTCACAAACAGGAATTGGAATAAAAAGGTACAGATTTGGAATATAATATATACTTACAAGGATAACATGAAATGATTAATAACTATATTTATTAACGTAGTTTGTTTTGGTCTTAATAAAATTATTAAAAGCGTCAGTAGCCCAAGGGTAAATGCGTTGATTGGCGATTGAGGGGTAATGACTCAATCTTGTTCAGCGGTGAATGAACTCTTTTAGCAAACAGGTTTAACGTGGAATTACGACACCATACTTACAAAAATGGTAATGAATTTAAGACTTCAGAAATCAAAGATAGAACTGTTAAACTTCCAAAAGCACTATCACTCAATACTTTCGAGAAACCATAGTAAAATTCTTGGCAATGTCTAAGGGAAGAAGTGACAAGCTTATACGAAGGGGCCAGATATATGATGAACGCTAACTTTCCACGAATTCTGTAATACCTACACTTGCCACATATCTACTAATGAAATTATCTGTCCTCGTTGAAGGAACCCTCGTGATTAACGAGCCGAGTGAAATGGTGGGGAATGAATGCGCGTGTCGTTAGGGATTTGATTTTGCATATCACAAATTAATTTTGGTTTCAGTTGGGACTGCGTCATGCAATTTCTGGTTATCGGTGTTGGAGAGGAGAACGTGTTTGGAATGAAAATATAGTAGAATTTAATAAAAAATTAAAGTGATCACTTATAATATATGTAAAAAATGATCACCACGAATCTTTTCAATCATGGTGATTGCTTTACCAAGGACACCGACATAGCCTGAAGAATTGCTAAACTTAAGTGGCAGTGGGCAGGACACATCGCTCGCAGAACAGATGGTCGTTGGGGCCGAAAAGTTCTGGAGTGGCGACCACGTACCGGAAGACGCAGCGTTGGAAGGCTTCCCACAAGGTTGACCGACGACTTGGTGAGAGTCGCGGAAAGCCAATGGATGAAAGACGCATAGGAGCGGTCGTTGTGGCGACATTTGGGGAGGCCTATGTCTAGCAGTGGACGTCTTTCGGCTGAGATGATGACGATGATTGCTATTGTTGTATTAATTCATCGGACACATGTTTACGGTAATTTCATATATTGTTGTGTGCGCTGCTATTTGGGTCGCACACACCATGTAGAAGTTGTAGAGAAGTTTGAAATGATAAGTCACTGGTAGACAAAAAAGATCTGATTTATTGTATAGTTTTTAGTTCAAGTAACTAATGGTATCATCAACGTAGTGTTGATTATTGGTATGAGTACCGTTGACTTAAACGGTAATTATGTACTGTCGCGTCACAATCGGGAAAGTGATGATCTGTCAAATGTGAAAAGCGCGCGTGTCATGTAGGTACGATACATGGCTCGTATATATTGAAAGCCATTTTTTCAGTAACAGTTTGTCTTACAACTCATAAGTAATTTAATTAATAAAAGGTTTGGTTTTTGACAGCAAATCAAAAACCAAACCTTTTACTAACGTTATGGTTTACGTTAGTTACATCTGGTACATAAGCACTTATATCTTGAGTTTCCAATAACCACGTGGGTAGAATCAAATTGTCGTCACAATAACCGTTATCTAGTGTTGTGTTCTTGCCCACATTATGTAGATGTATTCACTTGATACACTGAACCATCTTTTCTTGACCCGCTTAAGTGCTCAAGTCTAGTACTTCATAGAAGGGGATAAGGTTCAGGAAATACCGGTGAGTTGAGTTCAGTTTGAGGTGAGCGGTACTATTGTTGTCCTCCATTGATTAATGTCATAGTTTATCCACGATATGACAACAATGGCATCTTGCCCGAATACCTTAATGCGTTTTGCCTATAGGTTTTATTTACCCTTCCCTTGTTTTCATTTATATGGTGTTTCTTTATTGGGTTGAATATTGATTTGTTTTTTTCTCTCTTTTCTTGCAGGAGATGCTGTAACGACGGCTGCGTGATCTGAAAAGAAGAATTGATTATGTGAATTATTCGCAACAATGACATTAAGACTTATTACAACTCATTTATTTATTTTAGTTCCGCTGCATAATAAATATGTAATAAAGGGTAATTTCGATGTGCAGTGAAAGTTGGTCTAAATAACAACAGTGTCATTAAATGCAGTAGAATTATTTATTTAAATGTTCATGGGAAATATAAATCTGAGATCATTAAACAATATTTTGTCAAGGAACAAATAAAAGGTACCTAACAGTTATATAACAATATGGTTATACCTATCACCAATAAACATATATAGGGTGACTGGTAATTAGTGACCGATACTTAAACACGTGATTGTACTCATGAATACGAATAACTTTCCCAAAGAAACTTTTTTATACTCATTAACTTTCAATCCATTCAATTACGTCAGTACTTCACAACGGGAGTGGTGGGGGTGGCCGGGGAGCGTGTGACGCTACTACTACAACTAGTAGATTTTGCCCTTCCCGAGGTCAGACTATCAGCTGATAGATCGTGCCGATTCGTGCCTACTGTGATAGATCACAGGCGCGCGCGCGGGAATTTCAAATAACGTTTTTGTTATTTTATTGTGTTATGAGTTGTTGTGTATAAAAAAAGTTTATTTGGGAAAGTTTATTGAAATCATGAATACAATAATGTGTTTAAGTATCGGTCACTAATTACCAATCATCCTAAATATGAGCCCAGAATTACAGTGTCAAAAACGCTACCTACTAATTGGACCAATCAGCTTTCCGATTATTAACTAATAATAATAATAATAACTTTATTGCCAAAATATAAGTATACACAGTTTGTTCACATGCATGGACTAGAAATTGTGATCCTACATACAATGAACAGCATCCATTACCGAACTAGGTAAAAACCTGTGTTTCAGTACCTGGCGCCACTCCCCTCTGATGCTTATTGTTAACTAGTTTATTTCCTTTAACCTTTTAATCGGGTTAATTAGACACACAATAGAAAAACAATGACAGCGCGTCCGCTTGGGGTTTAATGAATTAAATCAATTTAAAATTGCCTTCAGGTTGAGCACCTCTTATAAGGAGCCGCCAGACCCTTAGCATAATCTTACATGTGGAAAACGTCGTGAGATAACCGGCATCCCTGATAGATATTTCTCGTAGGCATGTGAAGCCAAGTCCACAAAAACTCTGATACCAGGTAAGTCACTAATTGCACGAAATGACGAAGAAAACGTAAAAGTGTTCCTATTGCCAAAATGAGTTGCCAAATCAAAATGAGTTTAAAAGAAACATGTAATTTCAAATTTGAGCATCCTATATAAAGTTGGTGTCACTCAAACAATTTGACGAATGGCATCGCATCGTACCATTATATGCAAATGTTCACCAGCGTGTACCAACACCAGCTTCGATCGCGATAAAACACTGATCACCATCTAAGTAGCACGCCACTGGTTTTGATGATGAATGACGTGACACTTGTGAGAAATTTTGGTGATTGGTGATGATGAACAGTGACTTTTTTGGAATGTTCCAGATCAAAAGTTTTTTTAAGAAGAGAAAGTTTCATTGAGTGTCGAGTCTAGGATCGCTTAAATGGTTCCTCTTAATCGAGATCTGGTTAAAATTTTAAACCATGGCACACAAATTTAAAGGATAGGTAAGCCCATTTACAAAGAACAAGCAGGACCAAGATCAGACTCGTAAAAAATAGGAAATGCATGAACTAAAGAGCCTTTAGTCAACAATAGGCCTTTATTAACAATACTGCCAAATGATGGTAATTTGGAGCATTTGGCTTAACAAACAAAAGCGTAGTAGGTAGGTTTTTTACCAGCTCGTGATTATTAACGACTAAGGCATTTATCAGAGTTGTGATAAGGTTATTAACCTGCGCAGCTAGTGTAGGTTTACAATAGGGAAGGCCTATGTACTGCCCTAGGCTGATTTGTACCAATATATATCTGATGAAGATAAAAACTACGAAGGAATCCGTTAATTGCGTAGGCGCACCTCAAAGGTTTAACAGTGAAGGCTGGGTTAAAGATCACATTTCAATACGAAGACATTGTTCTTTAGCATTTGCATAGAAGCTGTTTTTTGTCATGGATTGTATTTTTTTCAAGTAATTTTGAACTAAATGGTGGTTGTGATGGTAGACTACGTCTAATAATAAAAGGGTCTTTAGGATTATGGAACTGTTCGTTATTTTTTCTCGTGAGGACCGTGACAGTAGGACCTATTCTAAAACTTTAATGAACACCGCATTTTGGCAAGTAATAAAACATTTGCAGTACCCACATAATTACACAACAAAATGCCAACCTCATACGACAAACTGAAATACCAAGTTCCCGCGATCTTTAAGAACAAACAGGTATGTGTCATGGCCGATGGGTGATGACGTACGAACTTCAGCGAGGAGGGAGAGCGCGGTGACAAGTAACATGTGGAAATTTGAAGAAGCTGCAGGCGCAGTGTTGATAAGTGATTAGTTTGTTTATTATGTTAAATAATAAATAGAATGGATACGTCTGGTAAAACGTAAGAAACTATTACCTTAATGAACTAGAATATTACTATGAATTTTTGTATTTAAAGTATTCACTTTAAATACAAAAATTGATAGTATTTTATTCATTCCCAGTTCCATGTCCATAATACTTAACTACGTTTATATTTATAGTTTGAATATAAACGTAGTTGCGTTCAAGAACTGTCAATGGCAAATCATATTGACAACCAGGTAAGGCGTCAATGTCCAATAACATTGACAACTAGGTAAGTTTATGCAATAGACTTTTCAGAACTTAAAGTGTCCATATATTTGGACTAACTAAGTGCATCTAAAAGCAAGCAAAATAAAGTTCTTTACGAAGGTAATGTCAAACTTAAATGTAATAATGCAGTTTACTGGAGACCACTGCCATACAGAACCGTCTCAATAGCCTAAGTACTACTATTAATGATAGGGCTTCGCAGGTTCTATAGTATATTATTTTAGTTATGAAGGTCTTTATATTAGTGATTTTCTAAAACAAATCTGCTCTGCTCCAAACGAATGGCACGTCTTATAAGTATTTTAAAGCAGTCAGGCAGATTTAACTAGCCAAAACTATTTTCAGAATGTGTGCCATGGACCTTAGGTGCCTATTGCATACAAATGACACAGAAATTAGTTTTTAAATAATCTGTAAAATAATAATTGGACTTCACAATCTTGTTTCAGAGATACGATTAAAATGTTGCAGATTAGAAAGCTCGCTTGATATGAATAATGTTGGGGTCAAAAGTTAAGATAGTTGTAGAATTTCATTAGTTTTTTATGATTTCATGTTTAAACTCACAGCACTATGCAGGGTAATGATAAATATCTTGTGTTTCTAACATTCCGAATTTTGCGACAAAGTAGATGTGTCGTAATATATTTCAGCACTATATTTACTTGCGTTCGTGAAACGAAAGTGTAAAAGTAATCTATCTACTTAATTGAGTTGTCTAAAAACCTTTTACTATCAAGGAAATGGTGAAACTAATGATTACGAGATAATGCGTAAGAAATGGACGAAGGCAAGAACGCTTTCCTACGTCTATTCTGAAAAACGAAAAAAGGATCTGTGATGGAGAGACGAAAAAAAGACCAAATTTCGTCTCAGGAGAGTAAGACTGCAGAACCTCTGTGTGATCACCCAGCGCAAAAGGTAATAAGAAGCCAGATAACACACTTGAATTAAGAACTAACGCTAAAACAATTAGGGGTGGTTTTTCTGTAGTGAGATTAACGTTTTAGAAAGATACTTGGCAACAAATAAAAACGAGATATCCGTGACTAGTGAGAGGGGAACGGAAGTACAAAAAGAGCGAGACAAAAATATGGCATTTTGATTAATACGTAGCCATTGCTCAGAGCGGGCTGTGTACCATTGCTAAGTAATGACCACTCCATAAAGACATGGTTAAGGTTAAAAGAAAATTACTTTATCAACGCCTTGTTTTAAATAAATATCCTGTTTCAGGAAATATTATTGTTGTTTCCAATACAAGAAATTGAGATGTTAGTGAGATGTTAAGATTCGGCCGCTTTATTGATAGCTACACAAATGATGTATTACGAGTATCGTTTATTATGTTAGGAAGTTTTGTTTCAACCGTTTTATTTGAAACATGGCGGGTTAATTTTATTGCTGCTATTAATTACGCGATTGTGAATAGATAACGTTAATTAAAATGTGTTTATTGTGGTAATAAATAATATTATTGCTTGTTTTTTATTAGGTAATGGGTGTCGCGTTTTATGTTACTGTTACGAGTATTTGGTTAATGTTTGTTCCATACAGTTTAATGTTTTTACACGTGTTTTTGTCAAATTGAATGGTAGTAAAATATTTGAATAATAAATGTATGAAAATCTATCAACACTTATCTATCATACTTAAAATTTCGCACATAAAACTATTTGAAAGTTTTATAGTGATTAAGAATATTCTATCTTGGGTAGGTACAGCTAGTTGCACGGCAAAAAGCCGGTACAAAATTTAAGTTAATCAGAGAAGGTAAGAAAAACTTAGATAAAGTATAGACAGATTTTACAATTTAGGCTGTTCACTTTCAAGGAAATCACCTGACTCACAGACCCCAAGAATCCAAGTCACATAACAAAATAATTAAATCCCTTCCTTCTAAACAGAAACAAAAAACAACAAGGATATTAAAACGTAATAAAAAAGCGCTTAAGCTAAGCGCTAAGCCGGGATGAAAAAAAAAACGACTCAATGTAAATCGTGCGCCTATGACATTCTCATTGGTTAAAAAGGGTTAAGACAGCTGTCAGATTGGTCCTCCAACCAAAGGAATGAATAATGGCTCAAGATAATCTGTGACAGATCCGTCTTAGTAAAAAAGCCGGTGTTTGACACAGATAAATAAGATTTTTCAGACATATACCAACCTTGAATTTTATTCCTGATTTAATTACCTGGATTCTCACAATGTGTGTCATGGGGCTTTGTTTATTTTTTTTTCTCAGATGTTTTAATATGATACATTTTTGGGGTGATACCTTTTGGTGTTGCTTAGATAATTTCGTCAGATGCTTAAGTTAAGTAGGTATTATTAGCAAACATTCGCTCTCAAAAAATACTTAGGAAAGCACAGAGGCCAGCACATCAAGCTACCTTAATGTGTATTTTTTAAATATTTCTTCAACTTCATTACAAACTGAATAAGGTTTATGTTTAATTGGGAAAATTTGACAGTTTAAGGTAGCTTGTTTGAAACAAATGAATTAGAGATGATAAAGAAAATCTTTAAGACAGCCTTGCTTGACCTAATAAATTATGATATTTTCTGATTAATTATTTAATGAAGCCATAACTACGAAACTTTTTGTCTATTTCCAATTTTATGCAACCTACTTACCTACCACAACACTTGGTTTCAGCTATGCCAACGTGACTCTTTGGTTCCCCAGGGAGGAGTGTTTGCAGTAAGTTTCCTCTTACGGAGAACATGCGAAGATAATTATGTAAAACATCCTGCAAGATGCAGGAGTACTGTGCAGATAATTAGGTGACAAAGTGTATTGGGTAACTGTGCTGTGTATGGATATTTTCTACTGCATACAAAGTATTATCAGTAAAGACAATATTTTTTTTCTTGCATTTGAAATTGAATATATCAATGCAGGACAGAACTTTGAGGATCTTTTTAGAAAATTCTTTTAACTTAGGTTTAAAATAACAAGGATGTATGACGTCATAGTTTGGTAAGTCACTTCTCCTATGTATCAAAATTTCTATTTTATTTTGAAGTAGGTATGGTTCAACAAAAAATTCTTTACGATTCATTTACAAAATATTCAAATTATTCGTTCTAAAATTCTGAAACCAAACTTCCACAGAAGGGTTCAGTGGGATAATCAATTATGTGTGTCTAGGTGAGCCACCAGGCAGTTAGGTACAATGGTCTCGCCATTACCAACTAATTCCTTGTCATTTGCCTGTGGCGGGCTCCGCGCGACGGTCAACCGATTGTGTACTCGCTATGTACTGCGATTTTACTTTGATGACTTGGCTGAAGTTCAGTTATGTATGTAGGTAACGTTTGTGGGTTTCATGTTGTCCTATGGAAAGTTCCAGATTTTTTATTGAGAAAATCAAAATACGTAGCTGCAGGATTCAGAACTATATGTCGTACCTAACTGAAACTGAGTCGATAAATAACAAGTATGTAGCGAGCGTTTATCCATCTTATTTGCATTGTTGGTAATTAGTTCATATTTAGCTCTGGTTAACCTAGTAACTTTTCTAATCTCATTTGAAACTACATAAGCGCCTTTGTGGTAGCCACATGGTTGTTAATATAAGTTATGACATAATTATATTATAGACGCGAAAGTTTGTGAGTCTGGATAGATGCATGGATGGATGGATGTTTGTTACTCTTTCATGTAAAAAGTACTGAATGGATTTTAATAAAATTTGATAAGGAGTTAGCTGACACCCTGGATTAACACATAGGCTACTTTTTATCCCTGTATTCCCACGGAAATGGGACCGATGCGGGTGAATCCGCGGGAAGTCTGCTAGTAATTTATAAGTCCATATTAGTCTAACTAAATCAGTACAACATGTATGGGTAATTTTGCTAACGCAAAAATATATAAAACTACGTAAAGATACAAGTAGGTATACGAAAAGAGAAACGAACATACAATATTATTGAGGCAATAAGTAAATAGGCTTGGCACTATCTTCAAAAGCTTAAATAGACACAATATAAAAATCGGCGGCGTATTAAAATCACGATCTCTCAGAGAGTATGGTTCCCGACGACCTAAATAATATGCAATATTCAAATGAAATCCTTAATCTTACAAAATCCACTCAGCATAAGCGGTTGTATTACGGCAGCAAGACAATCGATTATGTACGGTGGCTGTAGCTGCGTAGCACTTACGACAGAATGGTCGCGCCATTATGGGATAATCCTGTCCATTTGCGTGCGAGTGCAAGACATTCCAGTGAGGGTCAAGGTTTGTCAGAAGTATTTGATACGGTTTGTGCAGAAATAAAGTATGAAACTGACACTAAGTAATAAGGAAGACATTCTTAAATAAATTTTGTTGGGGTTGAACGGTAAGTTGCTGAAAAAGTGTCACATTTAAACAGCATGGTCGCGCCATTATGGGATAATCCTGTCCATTTGCGTGCGAGTGCAAGACATTCCAGTGAGGGTCAAGGTTTGTCAGAAGTATTTGATACGGTTTATGCAGAAATAAAGTACGAAACTGACACTAAGTAATAAGGAAGACATTCTTAAATATATTTTATTGGAGTTGAAAGGTAAGTTGCTGAAAAAGTGTCACATTTAAACAGAATGGTCGCGCCATTATGGGATAATCCTGTCCATTTGCGTGCGAGTGCAAGAGATTCCAGTGAGGGTCAAGGTTTGTCAAAAGTATTTGATATGGTCTGTGCAGAAACAAAGTACGAAACTTTCACTAAGCAATAAGCAAGACATTCATTAATAAATTTTGTTGGTGCTGAACGGTAGGTTGCTGAAGAAGTGTCACATTAAAAAAGAATGGTCGCACCATTATGGGATAATCCTGTCCATTTGCGTGTTAGTGCAAGACATTCCAGTGAGGGTCAAGGTTCGTCAGAAGTATTTGATATGGTCTGTGCAGAAACAAAGTACGAAACTTTCACTAAGCAATAAGCAAGACATTCATAAATAAATTTTGTTGGTGCTGAACGGTAGGTTGCTGAAGAAGTGTCACATTTAAACAGAATGGTCGCACCATTATGGGATAATCCTGTCCATTTGCGTGCGAGTGCAAGACATTCCAGTGAGGGTCAAGGTTTGTCAGAAGTATTTTACATGGTTTGTGCAGACATATATAGTACGAAATTGACACTAAATGATAAACCAGACATTCTTAAATAAAAAATTGTTGGTGTTAAATGGTAGGTAGCTAAAGAAGCATCGCATTTAGACACAATAGTCGCGCCACTGTGGGGTACCTAGACCTGTCCATTTGTGTGCTAGTGCAAGACGTAGTTATTTCATATACTATTATAATAGTACTGATTTGTTATTTAGAAAGGAAGAAATTGTCTATAAGTTATAAATACCTACCTTATACCTTTATTATTAACGTTTTGTTGGTTTTACAAGTATTAATGCGAGTTGTTCAATTGAAATGTACAGACGCCTGCACATCAAGTCACCCCAATGTGTCAATTTTGTCCAATTGAATATGAACCTTGTTCTGTTTAGCATTATATTGAAAAACGATCAAAGAAATTTGACACATTGGGGTAACTTGATGTGCTGGCGTCTGTACTTACTTGTTTTGAGACATCTCTGACTAAGGTGTAGGCAAACATTGCGAGAAAATCTGGACTTTTATTCAATTTCAAGTCTGAAATGGCCAACCGGCCTTGAAATAGCCTGGTGTTTAATGCTCATCTCTGTAGGAGAAGATGCATTTGCTCCGCAGTGGGACTGTTACAAACTGGTACTGACTTAATATTCGGTACTATAGGTTAGGTTGCTGAAGTTACGTCGTACTTAGATTAAATGGTCGTGACATTATTAAATATAAACCTGTCCATTTGCGTGCGAGGGCCAGTCTTTCTGGTGAGGGTCAAGGGTTGTGGCAATTACTTTATTGAGTTTTTATGATTGATAATAAATAAAGAACTGTATAAATTGCATTTAAACGCTTAATTTAAAACCGTATATTGACCGACTATTTGTTCAAAAATAAGACGCAGAAAAATACAAAATGTTAATTCTGTTGAGCTCGTTCGATACTTTGTCACCTTCATTCCACTACAATCCATCAAACTCATTGGAATTTGCGTTTAAGAAAAACAAAAGAACAAAGCAAAGAAATGGCAGATCCACGGAGGCGTCTCGCCTCCATCAATCAGTAACAATATTTGCTATTGGTCGTAATCTGTGTGCCCAAACTCCTCACTCCGGGGACACACACACTATGGGACAAAAATCGACTCTCACGGAAATTATATTGATATTCAATACACAATAAATGGGCCCTGTCAAAAACTTGCTGTTCGCTCCTACGGTCATCCCTAAGCTATCTGTGTCATTTGCTATTGGAAACGCAGTATCTATACGTCCCTTTTCTCCCTCATACTTCTCGTAAGTTAGAGTGAGATAACCATGTATAGTGGGTTTAGCTCGCCTTTGTCACGAGGACTGAACTAATTTTTCATCATAGGGCCTGTGACAGTTACAAATGCGGCCCGAACTGTCTCCTTCTTTAATAATACTTTTTATATTTTTTCAAGGGTAGTTCGCCCTCCGTCGAAGGAAGATTTTCATCTAGACGCCCGGGAAAAAATTTAAGGAGCTTAAAGTGCAATTTGTTTGTATAAACTCTTTTAATGCCTCTTTAATTAGAAAAAAAAATAGAGCCAATGTCTTGGATATTTGAATTTGACAAAACCGGTCTCTGTGAGCAATAAAAAGAATTAGCAATTTTAGTCTTGATGGCCAACTGGTTAAGGCCTTTTATGCAGGAGGTTTTAGATTCGAATCGAGGTTAGTAATGTATTACAGATTGATGTTTCGTATATGTCACTGAAATCAGTAATACAAAATATCGAGAGGGAACCACGTCATAGAGTTAATATCATAAAACTCTATGTAGTGATTCCCTCAAAATTTTTTCTTCATTCTATGAAGAGGCTTTTACAGTCAGAGAGTATGCAGTTGATCTTGGAACAGCATGAGACTGGATAGTACCTATTATATATTTTAAACACTACTAACTATACTAGAAGAACGCGAGGATAGTACGGTGATATTAAACTAAGGTTTCTGTAGATTGTCAGGTGTAAAAAAAGCCGTGCAAAACTCCCTAGTACCCAAAACTTTTCTTTGATAGGAGACATTACTTATTCTTATAAACTTTAGGCAACTAATTTTTTACTCTGAATGTGTGACAACCCTATCAGTGTTAAGTAATATTTCACAAGTTTTACACAACGTCATCAAGTCAAATCTAAGCAGAGCTTGTGTTTTGGGTTCTAAACAACTGATAAACATACTTATATATTTCTAAATACATACTTATTATAGATAAATTACACCCGGACACAGAACTAAGATCGCGCTCATCATTCAAACATTTATCCTGGGTGGGAATCGAACCCACGACCTCGGCCATAGCAGTCAGGCTCACTAACGAATAGGCAAGTCGTTCCATTTCTCAGCAGATGTTTATACTTTAAAGATGTATTAATCAATGGGTATTAGATCCCAAAATAATACCCACAGGCACAACTCTCCAAAACCAGAATAATATCAAAGAAATCACAGATGTTATTCTAAAACCTATCGATGAACACAAACGTCTTGGGGCGCAAAACACCCCACGCATTATAATTCGGCACCCCATCAGATGAACTGCGCTCGCTCGATCAATCTCTGACGAATCTGTCATGTTCGGTTTATGAGAAAAATTGTTAGAATGCGTCCGAAGATCCCCCACCCTTACAGAAGTGTTGGTTTATATAAAGGGTATTGGTGTGCTAAATAAATAATGTACAGATATTCAATATTTAGATTGGGTTTATGAAAAATTATGGGTCTGTTTTTTGAAGTTTATTTTGGGTTTTATTGGTAGTAATGATATGAGCCGTTGGGTTATATAAGGAGAAACCAGAATAATGAAACCATTGCAATTATGTTCTCTATTTTATAACAACATGGAATATAGTCTAGAATCTATTTATACAGGAGCATATTTTCCCATATTTTTAAGAACGGTCACAGTTTAATCTCATTCTCAATCTATCCAAAATAATGTCTTATTTTTCTACATTCCTGACATTGGTAGCCTACTATATTAGATTACCACTAGATCGTATACGTTTTTTACGGGAATTGTTCATGAAAATTGAATTTATTAAAGTGTCTAATTATTTTCAGCAAACAATTATTTTATTTTATTTTTTTCCTTTCCAACTTGTCGGAGTTGGACTTAAAATTCTTGAATTATAAACCAGAAGATGTATTAAATAGGTTTAAACCGAATCGCCTGCGGACTTCACGATATCCCGAATAACATCGAAACGCAAAAACATTTGAAGAAAATACTTGGTTGGAAATCATTTGTCTAAGCATCGAGGGGTCACTGCGACGCGCCCGTTCCCACGCTGAACCTACGACTAAAAACCACGCTAAATTGTCACTTAATAAATCTATCCACATCGTGAAAATAATCCTTAAACTGTACGTAGCAGAGTTGAATGTGTTTGAAAATTTGGTTTTAGGACTGCAAGTGTAAGTTTGTTTCAGTGTAGGTATTTCGAGAGAGTTTCCGCTAATCGTCTAGAAAAAATATTTGCCGATTCAGCTTCGGTTCTTTTTCCACTGATAAATGTGCTCGGAATATGTATCTGGCAATTTGTGTGTAGTTCGGATCCTTTTGTTTCATTAAGTGCTTTAGTGGTGGAAGTTTTTTTTTTGTTTTTCCTGGGAAATCTGCCACATGACGGCGACGATGTAAGAAAGTGAATCATTTGTCTTGTTTTTTTGTATGTTAACAGCCTTTGTAGTATGAGTGTAGGTACATAGATTTTCTTAGATATACATTGAGCAGTAAGTAGATAATATTCATAGTACCTAGTTAATATATCTTTGTATTATTTAAGGCCCTCTTTTGTCATGGAGTAGGTTGTAAGCTCATATCCGGGTAAGCACTAACATGACTTTCTCAGATCATAATGTGTAATATTAGGTTCATCTTAGACATCACTCAGTAGTAGATACCTATGTAGTAGTATCAGAAACAAAAACGTGAGGAAATTTCGATGGGTTAGTCAGAGGCTTTCCTACAGGGCACTCACATTTTGCCAGTTATGTTTAAGTCCCATGTAAATAAAGGGCAAGTCATCATTTAAGCACATACGGACTCCGGGCAGCTACTGAAAAAATGTTCGATGGCAATCGAGTACACCACCAACCTGGTCCAAACCAAGTCCAAAAAAACTGAATTATGTAACATTTGTATGTTACATATTATGTATACCTGTTAACACACAAACATACATTAAAAACTCAAACCGAAAACGTTCACCACCAATCATTAAAAGTGAACACAGGAAATAAACCATTTCCCTATTACAAAACATTGACCTTGTCCCGAAATTGTTGTTATTGTGTTATATTTTGTAACCACTACAACAATATGAATCAAATAAAACAAAATATCACTATACTACTAATGCTAATGATTCCCAAAATATTTTCCATCGACTAGCCAGCCTTTTTCCAACTACACTTGGGATTAAATAAATCGAGTCACTTGGTTTTTCTCGCGTTTTGATTATTATTTTACAGCATAGCGCAAAAGGTTGCCTTTACAATTAGGCTAACCTCATTGTAAAGGTTACTAAATAAACTTATAGGCCGAGGTCAAATTGATACGTTTACTACTTACCAAAAATATTGACCATCATGCGTGTAAAAAAGTGGCTCGATGTATTTGCTCCCAAGTGTGCTTTAAGCCTAATCAAATGCAGTTGAATACCAGTAGGTATTTTAAATGGTGTGACAGCCTATCTGACTTCCAGAAACCAGTTTCTAGGTAACACGATAGGTATCTATTAGTAAGACTAAAAAGTTGTCTGACTTTCAGTTTTCTGACGTACCGTATTGATTTCCAAAGATGAATGAACGACACCTGAGACCAACTGATTGACTTGTTTTCCGTTTCGACATGTACTGAATCGTCACCTATCGACGGCACAACCTTGGCAAGCGTAACTGAACCTTCGATCGACCAGTAACAGCTGTTATTATTTACATTTTATTTACCAAAATATTAGCTATTTAAAGAAAATAGATCCAAATCAAAAACCCACAAACATTAGGGCAGCGGGCACACCGAGCGGATAGATATTGAAATTCAAATGGCCGCCCGTGATTTAGTATTCATTTGACGTGATGGAGGCTTTACTTCGGTTTAGGTTTCGCCAGGCGTCGTCTTCTCGTACATCATAGCGCTACGCTTCAGATGATTCGGATGGTGGTACACTGAGAAGCTGAGATTTTAGTATTGTACAAAGGATTTTGTTACGAAAACTGTGGAGCTTATCTAGCTGAAAATTTTGATGAAAAGACCAAACATTTTTGAAGATCTCACAAGACACAAAAACGGTAAGTTACGATTATAAGTGTATGTGTAAATATAGTAGGTAAAAAAACAGCTGTTGCATAAAAAAGTATAATACCTACTTATATTATATCTATTCTATTTAAAGAAAACCTACTCGACCAAAGTACTTAGATGAAAGAGCTGATGATTTTTTTTGAGATTTTTAAGTTGGTTTCATAGTAAAAGTCATTTTCATGATAAAAAAATAATAGTAAAGTAATAAATTATTGAAGTAAGTAGTATTAATAGGTAGTATTATTATAGGTAGGTAGTATTTATTTAACTTATAATTTGTAAGTTTTTATGGTGTACAATAAAGAGTATTCTATTCTATTCTATTCTATTCTACTCTATTCTATTTACAAAAAATCTTTAGCCCCAGTAACATTCATGTTGTCATTAGTCTATAATATTTAGGAGGCTATTACAAAAAAGTCAATCCCCTGTCCTTCAAACTTGGATAATCCTGAATCTCAAAGTACAGTGTAAATCAGTGATTAAAAAAAATAACTCTCTTATATTTGACAGATTACCTTAAAACATACAAGAATGAAGAACGTATGATATAGAGCCTCTCAGTACATCCACACCCCCGTCCGGTTGACGGCGGCGTAATCCCAAAAGATTTCCACTTGAAGCGAGCATCAAGTCGCGTCCCCCACCGCTACACATTCTAAATAATAAACAGCTTCTCTACCTACGCTCTACCAGACTCTACATGTATTTACTCTATGTACTGATGTATATTGGAGAATTGGTATTGACATGGAGTCCGTTTCTGGATTACGAGAAAGGGTTTTGTAATTGGTGGTAAAGTTTTGTAGAGATAAGGTAGGATTCTCATTTCTATTGAAAAACTAACTAAACAATAAATCACTACAAAAGTGCATCACATATGTCTTTTTCCAAAAGAAATAACTTTTCCTGATGCCTAACTACAACCTAGGAGTCTATAACATACATAAATACATAAACTCACGCCTTTTTCCCATGGGGTTAGGCAGAAACTACAGAGCGCCATATGCTACATTCATACATGTTGTCATACACACACGCCGGTTGCTAGTACTACGCACCTGACCTTTCTGAAGAACCTCACCAATAAGGTCTATGTATGTCCTTCTAGGGCGACCCCTCCCAGCGTTCCCACTTACATCTGCCTTATAAATACCTTTGCCTTTGCCTTTCATCCATCCTTTCAACGTGACCAAACCATCTAAGCTACTCTTACTCTCTCTCTCTCTTGCTCTTGCTCTCTCTTGGGCACGCTAGCCTAGAAGTAATCCATTTACTTTTCACATGCGTCAAACACATAATAGCTAACCATCAGGTGATAATGGTCAAACAATAATATAAAAAAAACTTAGGTTATGGCTATTCTCATTTAAGTTTAATTCTGCACAATTTTCCTTTCTTTATTTCTATATTTTTTTATATATCTGCTAAGCCTTTTTCCTACTATTTTGGTAACTAAGTTGGCTTCCAGTATAACCAGATGTAGCTGAACACCAGTATTTTAAATTATGCGACTGCCTGTTGGTATAGCTCACATAAAATTACCAGGGGGTCGAGTCTGCTATTGCAATTGTGTCTCAATGACCGGTCAATGATCGATTTTTGACGTATAACGTCAAACTTTTGACACATTTCCCATACGAAAACTGTCAAAGTTGTCAAATATTCCATCAATGACCGGTCATTGAGACACGATTGCAATAGCAGACTCGAGCCCCTGTTTTCATTCTTTCCACAATAAATATGTTTTCCTAATTGAAATTATTATTTGTAAGTATTAATGGTGTACAATAAAGAGTATTCTATTCTATTCTATTCTAAATAACTTCAGATAATGCATGCATTTTAGTAAGTGGTCTACATGTAAGGCGGCGCCTTTCATCCACTTTGGTGGGATAGGCAAACTGATATTGCTAATGAGTTGCTGGGCAAAGCAGACAGGAGGCTGGGAAACGCCAGAGACGCAAAAAAAACAAAACGGAAGACTACAAACGTTGATAAAATTTTAAAAATCTTAAATCTTTTAGTTCGTACATCATTTAAAATTAAATAAGCTATCGGGTACGAATGAAATTTCTTAATTACCCAAAGATTTCCAAATAAAAAAAATGCCATAATATACATAATTTTCTTGGTACACTTTTCTTTATTTTACAAATTTAAGAATAGATTCACACCAGTCGTGTTTTTAACAAAATATAATTACCTAAGTAGCCCATAAGTAAACATTGTCTACCAATATATATTTCTGAAGTACGTATATAAGCACATAGCTTTTGCGGTCTAACCCGTCGACTGCGGCTGGGTTGTATTGACCCCGAGGTAATTCGTAAGGCGAAGTAACATTACAAGTAAATTGTTGTGTTAAACAAGTAATACCTGGGTATGTACTCGTATATATATTAATATATTCAGTCAGGTACAGGTTGGTAAATTTTCGTTAGTAACAGTACATTTGGTATTGGTTACTTCATGTTACTGAAAGTACCTAAAGATTCTAATATATTTCGTTGGTACAAAATGCTGGTATATCAAGAAATCTCGGACATAGAAAAACTTTGACTCCCATTAATATCACATCGGTGAGATTTTTCGCAGTCAAGGATCGCCGTCAGGTATAAATGGCCGAAGGAGGACAGAAAACTACACTTCTTTCGTTGACCTTAGGAAACAAATATCCTTCACACATCTCTGTCTACGATAACTTGACTGTTTTTCGTTACATTGCTGCCTCTCTTTACGTATATAGATTTAAATTTAGAACTGTAAGAGCAACGAATTTGGAAAATAAGTGGAGAGTCGTGAAACATAGGAGTGTCAGATTACGCAGCCTTGCTACAGTAGTCCATTGATGCATTTCCTCAGGGCCACTGTGCATTCGATTGATGCACCGCCGACGGTGGACGTATTGCAATCGTTATGTACCTAATGTCAATGCGATCGTGTCCGACTACTGTTAGTCTGTGTCCGCGTTTAAGGAGTTTTATTTTAGTGTTAGATTGTAATGCTCTGTCTGCAATCGGGGGAATATTCGAAGGTTTGGTTTTTGTTTTGACTACTGTGTTACAAACAATATTTGGCAAAGCAATTTTTCTTAAAAAATCTTTGCGATAGTCAATATCAAAATTTCTAAATAATTAAGCTAAGAAATTCTATTTCATTAATTGCGAGTTGGTTTTTTCCATTTGCTGTAAAATGTTAATAGTCTATAAACTTTCTCTTAAATGGGCTATGAAAAACAAAAAGACTGTTTGAAATTCAACTGGTAGTTTCAAAAAACAAACTCCTTAGCTCTGTGATATACATGATTTAAAATAAAGAACTAATGGTACTCAATAACAATATATATTAGATATATTTATGAAATCAGGGAATGAATCATAATTTGAATTTCATTCCAATGTTTTGGAACATAATGCAAAACTCGTTCAAACAGAAACAATAAAGAAATATCGTTTACAAAAGCTGATTCATTGTTTATAAAGAGTCACAAAAGCAATCTAAAACAGTTAGCAAGGGAAAAGCGAGTAGTGACCAACAAGTTGTTCGTTTGGGCAGAGAAACAAAAAATAAGCTATCGGAGGTGACTGTGTTATACGGAACTGGGGAGCGAAGAATTAAAATCATAAAATGTTTTATGAAGGTTAAAATAAAGACCTAAATAAATATACAGGGACGCATAACAAACTAAGTGTGTATGATATATACAGCTATATATTAAGTAAGTAACCGTTGCATTCACACTCCTTGTTAGTATTTATACTATCTCAGTGTCGGACATTATCGTACTTATATTATAAACGCGAAAGTTTGTGAGGATGAATGGATGAATGTATGGATGTTTGTTATTCTTTCACGTAAAAACTACTGATTGGGTTTTAATAAAATTTGGTATGGAGTTAGCTGACTCCCTGGATTAACACAAGACTGCTTTTAATCCTTGTACTCTCACGGAAACAGGACTTACGCGGGTGAAACCACGGGACGTCTGCTAGTATTAAAATTAAACTTGCTTTTACTTAAACCTCATACCAACAAAGTTTATGGTTCAAGACACTTAGTGCGAAATTTTTCGTTGCCTCATACTAATCCATTAAAATAAATATAGGTAATGAAATATGGGTGACCGCATGAACATCTCTGCTCATCCCTTCGAGAAATACCTACAGACGTAGTATTATATTATTATGTGATAATATTAACCCGTGAAAGCTTGGCCTGCTAAAATGAATCGTTCGTAAAATAAACGCCTCAATATAAACGCCCTGTCTCCATTGCTGTAATACCATATAAATAAATCGACATTGCCACTTTACAATCTCGCGACATTGTAATCATTTGGATAAGTTAACTATATATTTAGAAATATATTACGGACAATTTAATATTTAAGGTACTATTATACCTACTCTTATGAAAAGCATGACTAACTTTTTTTTTAAATACCACCAGGCGAAATAATATTAGTTATATATACCTACTTTGACAGCTGAGCAAAGTATTCTGTAAAATTCACTATTTAATAAAGTAGGTGAAGGGAAGGCAAATTGAACTGTCATTCCATACTAATTTAATGCTAGGCATTGACAGTTCACTTCACTCAGGTTTTCACAGGATGACATTTTCTGAATCGATCTCAAAATTCAATAAATAGGTATATTTTATTATGAATAAAGAAAGAATTTTTATTTTGTTCTCATTAAACGCAAGCCTGATTTTTGAAATCCTGGCTGGTGAGCAAGAATCAAAATTTGGTCTCAAACCCTTTAATGCTACAAAAAGGTTATCCTGTCCCTTCTAGCTAGTCCATAGAGCAACTAGAACAACGTAGGAAGCATTCACAAGACTGGTTGAAACATAAATCTGGCTCGGCGGCTCGGTCGCGCGGAAACTTTTTGAATTATTAGTTTTAATTTCCGCCTAAGATCCGCCGCGCGTCCCCGTATCTGTCAGCGGACATATACAATCCGCGGATATATTATGTTTGTGTGAACTACGCCTTACATGTGGGTTATGAAGCGAAGAATTTAATTACGTGTGAATTTTGCTAGTGATCGTTTTGATGTAAAATTTGGTTAGTGAAACGGTTTTTAGAGGAAAAATCAGTAAGGTCTACCTACATAGAAAGGTAAGTTCTGGGTGTATAAAATTTAAACGTGATGTCTAGAGTGAGCCAGTGTTACATAAATATGATATCTAATTAAGAGAAGTAATTTCATAATACATTTATGAAATTGCTTCTGTCAATGAATAATTTTGTTTCTTGAGAATATCTTAATGAAATCTGAAACACTAGCAAAAAGTTGCGTATTATGTAAGCCCCGCTAAACGATATACTCTGTTCGATACAAATTCTTACATACATCACACACAATCCCTGCACAGACCAACTCCTACCCAACACTGTAACATTATATCAGACATCAGCAACATTCTTAGCACTCTATTAAGATACCAGTTTGTTATTGAATGGTAGCGTAATTACAGAGTATGGAACGCCACCGGCTGGGGCGATGTTGATTTTATACTACTGCAGATCGAATGCAAGATACGTGGGCAAATAATGTGCATGTGTTAATACGTGGTGCTTGGATAGCGATCGCCTGACTCGAAGTAGGGTTTATCATCGAAATGATACCTTCTGGAATAACGAGATGCGAGAATACAGACGTTGGCACAATGATATGTGATTTGACTTAATTTGGTGCTACGTGCGGCAATTTGTGAGATTAAGTTTGATTGATTACTAATATGGCTGTTTTACTAACTGATTTGAGTTGATTTGTTAATCAGAAGGCGTTTTAATAGAAAACAGACATACAAAGGTATTCTGGATCAGGAAAAGTAATGTTACCAAGTCCGATCGTAAAACAATAACTGTTTAGCGACACTAAAAGGTACAGAAATAAAAAGCCGAAACAACACACAAATAAAAGCGGCCGGCCGATAGGATTAATAAATTTGTCTAGTGGAAACGCCACGCTTTCACCGTTCTCCCTTTTTGCGTGTGTTTCCACATTTTTCACGCTATAAATCATATTTTTTCACCGGTAGCGCTTTTTGCGCTGGCGTCCTTTCGGTTTGCCCGAGCGTACTGTCATTTTTTTCACTCGGACATGGGAGTTTGCACTTGCTCTTTTCGCTTTTGTTTTGTACAGAGGATTTATGATTAATTTGTACCACTGATGACGCACAGTTGAATGACCTCCATATTGAATCGCTGTTTACACATATGTGTAAATAAACTATAGGTTATGATAATAACGCGGGTGTTAATTAAACCGTTTAATTATCGATAAACATAAACACAGTGAAGCAAATTCCCTTAACGCCGACATCGACATGACAAATATATATTCGGTTGACAGCGGGGGCGATGGCGCACCGCTTAAAATCTCTCATCGCTGTAAATTTTAATTTAGCTACCACAACCAGAACAATTTAATTTAATTGCCAAATCATTAAGTTAAGCACGAAAATATTAGTCGGCACTAGTGCGACAGAATTAATAAACTCGACAGTACAAATAAAGAAATCAATGACGTATCTATCTTCGGAAAAAATGGCGGAGACTGTACATTAATACGTGGCCATAAATTAAAGCGTGGCTTAAAATTAAGACAACAAGCCTCTTTAATCTACAATAAATGGTGGTCGTCGCTCGGAGACCGGTTTCGAGATGGAGGCGCAAAAGAAAAAAGAATAATCCGGTCCGGAGCGGGTCCAAAATATGATAGGCATCCATAATACAACATGGCCGCTAAGCTCCTATATCTGTCTCTGTCGCACGCGGGGACCTTGTGTATGGCTATCACACTTTATTAAGGTTGACCACATGTGGAGTGTTCCGCTAAGCCTAACCTTGATATCATACTCTCCGCTGTACGGGGTGTCCTTATGTCGATTTCATCTCGCGTTTTTACAATTTATTGCTCTACATCGTTTCCTCACAGGCTATTTACTATGTATTAATGAGTTCAAATGAGTCATATTTTATACGGAAACTTTAGTCGTATCGCGATCAAATGTCAATAAACTTTCGGCAAACTGGTTCTCTCAAATAACCTGAAGAAAAACACTGGAACTATGAATTTACATTTATCTCGTCACAATAAAAAAAAACACACCTAACAATCGTTTAACTGTGACCTACACATATAGGTATTAATGGCGACACTCATCTCATGTCCAGACACATAAATGTCCCCTATGTCCTACAGAACACCCTATAGAGCCGGCCCCCCTCCCGCGTTATCCAACCGTCGGCGACCACAGCATTCCACATTACCAACACCACCTTATAAATAAAACCGCTTATGTGAGCCTACCTGCCGAAGCTTCTCTCAGAAAAACATAATGTAAGTAGGCATACCGTGTTGACATCAACATTGCTACGAACTTGCATGCCTTGTGTTGCGGTAAATTTTAATGTTTGACTTTTCCGCCGGCGTGTTCGCTTTAAACTTTTTCGAACACTCTTTAAACATTGAAACATTCGGTTTTTTTGCACTGTGTGTAACTGGGCTTAATGAACACGTTTATAAAAAAGACTCATTAGGTATCATAATACAAAAGTAAAAGCTAAGCCTCATTCTGTGTGGTTCTTTCCTCAAAAGACCATCTCAGACTATAAACTGCGTGGATCTTACATGATTTGACCAAGATTTCCTATCAAATGTTTTTATGTTATTATTTACACTGTTGACATATTTGAATGTATATTGACATGTATTTTTACTTTGAAAGTATATTATATTTTTAATTTTTTTTTATTGTGAATGTAAGGACTATGTGGATTCTGTTTTTATTTTTTTAGATTTTCGTTTCTAAATCTTTTTAAGTTCTTTAATTTATTTATTTTACATTTTGTCTGGCAGTTTGAGTTCTTTATGGGACCAACCCAAATGTTCTTTCTTTGGTATTGTTCGTCGGCACGTGGAGCTCCTCAAGTTCCGAGTTGAGCTCACGATTACTGACAAATGCTTGCACTGACTGATCTGGTCCCCTCATTCTGTGTGGTTCTTTCCTCAAAAGACCATCTCAGACACTAATCGGCATGGATCTTACATGATTTGACCAAGATAATGTCTGGACTTTAAAAGAGACTATGTCCTCTGAGTTTCTTTCGGTGTTTCTTCTCAGAGTAGTCAAATAGTGAAATACCGATCCCATTTACTAAAAAAGGCGACGTTTAAAAGTGTTTGTAAAAACCTATTTACAAAAATAAATATCATTTATCATTTATCATAAGAAATATTGAGAATTAACTTACTTTGTTTTATTGAGTTCATTCACTTAAGAATTGTGGATTTGCCTGGTTGATCGCCCCTTATGACGTACATGTGACTTCATCATAACCATCAAAAATCTTGTTGTACACCTTTGCCTAACCCTTCGGCCGCAAACACTGACACAGTCTTATTTACTTAACACCATTCGTAACCATAGAAAATACTTTAAGCAATCACTTATATTAGGCGAAAACACACCACTCTCAGCCCTCTTATTAATTTGTGCAAGTACCACACAAAATCTGAACTGAATTACCCAAGCCATAGAAACAAACTGAGCCGGTCAAGTGAAAACGAAACGGTGTTTCTGTCATGTCAGTGCGAATAATATGCAAATTGTCACAATCAGCAGGTGGTCATCATGACAAAACACTTTTGTCTAGTACTACCCTATTCTTCTCGGCATAACAAGATCACTTTCGCTATTCGAATTCCTGCGAATATGCTACACCTTTACTTTCAATAGTTTTCTAAGCAAATGTTTTGTAGTTTTGTTGTTGTTTGCAGCCGCATTGCCCTTAATGCGGTTGTAAATCAGTAAATACTTTCTTTTGCTAAAACGTGTATAGAAAGTACCTGTTACAATTTTGCACAGTTTTGCAGCTATAAATAATGGTGAAGTTTTTTTTTTGTGTTGTCACCCTTTGGTTGAGGTAAGTGATATTGCAATTAATTGTTGTAAGTAAAGCAGCCTCCTTGCCCGACTATTGTGCCAAGAAAAGGGTGTAAAGTTTTTTTTGTAAAAAGCTCAGGCTTATTATTGTTGGTGGTAAGGGGTTAGATCTTTGATAGGATTTGTTTTTGGTGGTGGAAAATGAAATGAAAGCCTTGAGATACTTAGTTCTAAATTGAAGGAAATCTTAAAATACTTAGTCATTCAAAAGATGTACCCGTGGTTTTGGTGGTTTTGTTTCGTTCATTATTTGCCACCGACTTTCGAAACTGGAGTTATTTTTAACCTGTTAGTGTGTTTAAGTAGTCGGTTTTTACAAAAGTTTTTATTTTGCAATTTTTAGTGTCTTCGTATGTAAAGTAAGTGTTTCAAAACTTCAAAGAATCATTGAAATTGAAAGGTTAAAGCTCAATATTTTTTATTGAGACTTTTTTCATTATGATTGCTTTCACTCAATGAGATAATTCACTGTTTAGCACTATTATAATCCTCCTTCCGGTATACAACAATATCTCTTTCATATTAGTCACATCTGTTGATAGTGCTGCTACCGTATCTAAAGCAAAGCTATATGAAGCGCTGACATTTCATCATATTTTTTCGAGTTTCAAACGAATTAATTCATGACGATGAAGAGTTCGTTAGCACCTTTATGTGAACTATTAGTTTATTAGTTGTGATGATAATAAGTACCTATGATTAAATAAATAAATGAATAAATAAATATTCCACAACTTTTTACACAACACCATTTAGTCCTAAGTTAAGCTTGAGAGCTTGTGTTATGGGTACTAAACAGCTGATAAACATACTTATCTATTGCTAAATACATATTATAGATATATTACACTCAGACACAGAACAAATGATCATGCTCATCACATAAACATTTGTCCTGGGTGGGAATCGAACCCACGACCTCCGGCATAGCAGTCAGGGTCACTAACTACTAGACCAACTACTACCAACCAATAGATTAATCCAGTTCAACGTGCGGATGATTCCTGCCACTTCCTCTGGGAAGATAAGTTAGCGTGCCAATTTGTATTTGAGCTAATTTCCAGGTGTTTACAGTATACCTACATGCCGATAACATTTTTGTATGTTGTCGGTTATGTGACACACCATTAAAAGAATTGTTTTCATAAGAACTTGGATGTTATTTCATTGTAAGGAATCTTGTCCGGCGTGTGTGTATGACAACATGTATGAATGTAAACGAAGCAAAAGAAGTATGTAAGAATCGTAGCATATGGCGCTCTGTAGTTTCTGCCTACCCCCATGGGAAAAAGGCGTGAGTTTATGTATGTATGTATGTATGTATGAATCTTGTTATAGCATCGCATATCTACTCGAGTGTGACGCGTGCCTTTTTTAACTCATTATCGCTGCCTGCAATAACAGATGTTTCACTGTTATTAATACTGTAAGAATTAACTATTTGTTAACATATATTATTTTGTGTTATTTTTCAACTTTGTACTAAGAGAAGGCGGAAACTAATGGTCCAAACTGTTTGAGTAAACTGGGCACAGTTGTTATTTAGGTACTTCCATTTTGCTAATGAAGTTTGTGGAAGAAAAAGGCGAAAAAGAAGTACCATTTGTTGGGATACAAAGCCTAGATGTTAAGAGAAATTACCGATTTTAAATAAGCTATTTATGGCCGTGTCAAAATTCCGTGATATTTGTTTACATTAATTTAGTAACAAACGAAGTAAGTAATGGAAGTATCCCCGATTTTTAGAGCACTTATGCTAGATTCATAGGTGTTCTAAAAAGGGTGTAACGATGGTATTAATATTGATTGGTACTAAATGCATACAACGTGCTTTATAAATACTTAGGTGGCCAATCGGGAATACTTATAACAACGTAGACCATCATTGACAGTATTCATAATTATATATCATTTATCGTAACACTACTGCAATCAAACCTTCACGAAGTAAAAAAACAGACTTCAAAGCTAAAACTTGCCCACCGTACGTAAAATTCCACACCCTCTATTTTTAAAGTCACATTCAACTTAACACCGTTCTCCGTCATTTTATAAATACACCGGCGATACCAGTACCGTTACTTCCAGTCCAGACAGACGCAAGATGTATCGCGGTTGACCCGAACCAAGGGCACAAAGAACAAAGCTCCTAATTCTATTGAAACACCATTATCTAATAAGTTTGTGGACCATCAATCATTACGATACGTCCCCTCTTCACTTCCATATCATTAATCAGTATCTATAAAATGTTACGCCGACACTTGTGTATCGAATTTTGAGTTTTTTTGGGGCTGTTTCCCGCTAGCGTGGTTTTGTGTATTGATATGAGGTAGGAATTGGTTGTGTTCTGTACTTTAATTATGCAATTGCATGTGGGGTACCCTGAATTGTATCAGCGTAGGTACCTACTGTATACTTGTAGAATTTGGAGGGATATTTTGGTAATAGTCGTGGCCGTGGTCTATTAAAATCGAAGCCAAGGATCAGTAAAAAGCCTTGCGATCGCGAGAAATGCTTTGGTGTAGTGATCGCAAGGATTATTACTGAGCACGAGATCCTTGGGTTTGTTTACTGAGTTCGGTATAGTATTTCTTTGTTTTTTCATCTGGATTTTTTTTTTCTTTTGCAGCCCGGAGACTAGATTTGTGCTTAGTTGGTGGGTATTTAGGCTCTCTTGTTTAGTAGATAAGACTTTAACAAAACTGTGTAAATGTAGGTGTAGGTACTCGTAAGTATCTACTATTATATTACATCTCTTCCTAACCCTTCGAGGAAAACAGGCGTGATTTTAGTTTTTTTTTTTATTATCAGATTTTTATGCGTCATTTGGCATAACCTTGTTGTAGCGCAACTATACGGTGCTGTCGTTCAAACCACATCGAATCAAATCTTGAAATTTTACGTCCACAAACGACTCACTAGATAACACGGTTTTCCTTGATTAGACTACATGACAAAAGTGTACGTTTGGCTGTAAGACCAATAAAAGGTGTATTTAGGAATCTATATAATAGATACCTACAATAATCATGCATCAATGTTAATGGAGTGCGACTAGTGCTTTGTTGCTATTTCAGACAGTTAAATTGGTACAAATAAAATGATTAAGTTCAAATTAGTTAAGAACTACCTCGCTAAGCACCTTAATTTAATGGAGGCAAAAAAAAAGTTAACTTATGCTTCAATCCAATTCACTAGCAAGGTTTAATTCCTATCGAGGTTAATAAGCAACGATTAAATAATCGTTTTGCGTCAATTCAAATGATCATTTAACAGTCTAATCGAATAACAATTTGCTCATCACTAAACGAACGAGCAATGACTAAATCGACATGCTAACTAATGCTGTGCATTTCTGAAAGCATTAACTGTAAGTGCCTGAACATAAAACTGATAGGTATGCGATATATCCGAGCGGCCATCAATCTGGGACTGATTCGAATAACATCTCGATATTTAGTATCGATAAAAAAGAGCATCGAGTGCGGCATCTTTGTTCTCGTCTAAGCTCGCGGTCATTCTTTAGTGTTGTGAGTTGCTGTAAAGGATATTGTAAGTTGTTAGGCATTTTTTATTTTAGTATCGAACTTGCTTGCAAAAATAAGCTTATACAAATTTAACTTCAAGTAAATTTTTAATGACATTTAAAATGTTCAATTACAAATTGAGAATTAACATTTAACAGCTCAACTGCCCCCATTATAAATACATTCAAACAGTAGTCATATAAATCTTCTAAGCAAAACAAAAGTACAATGTCCAAATCATAGGCAGGAAGTTAGATTAAAATCGGGCGTCACACAGCGTCATGACTTGAATAATTCCGTCCAATAACAGGGTGGGGCCCTACGGCATGCGGGCATTTGACTCATGTACTACGGCACGGCATCGTATCGTGTTTCGTTACTACTGCATGCCGCATACCGATCGCGTGTACAACAGGCCTTATGTAAACGGACGACTTTGCTGACACTTCACTTTAAATTAGGAAGAAACTTTTGAAAACTTTTTTTTTTATTTTTGTAGCCTATCGTCGATTTTAGACCAAAACATGATAGACGTAGCAGATTTAAAGGATTAACTGAATTGGAAATGAAAAAAAATCAAAACATGAGGCTCTTTTCTGCTTACAACATGATAAAGACATACGTACCTAGATAGGTGGAA
Organism: Euplexia lucipara; assembly: GCA_921972225.1. Lineage (NCBI taxonomy): Eukaryota > Metazoa > Arthropoda > Insecta > Lepidoptera > Noctuidae > Euplexia > Euplexia lucipara. The sequence goes on along the minus strand of OV179152.1, from coordinate 8,408,960 downwards.
ATTATAAAAAAAAATCTTAGCTAGTGTTCACTTCACTAACGCAACCATCGATTAACCAATCAATCGTCTCCCTAAATCCCATTTACGCCACTATTTTTATCCATCACGACATTTTTGTCTGAAACGTGCACGCGGCCGTATTCTTGTGTGTCGACAGCCATTTGTCACCATCGATCGCATTCACCATCAGTCTACCTCCCAGACACGCCGATTGCCTTCACTATGTGTAATACGTAATTGTTTTATTTGTTCTGGCAAAAGTTTGATATATCGCCAATTGAGAACTATTAAAAGATCGCCGTGGAACTCTAATAGCCCATTAATGTTGGACGAATTGTAAACATCGGGAAATTATTATGTGGCTTTGGATTAAGAGATTTTGTGTTTTCAGAATAGACCTTTCGGATTCGAAATTGGTGTTGAGGATTTTTGTTCTCGAATATTATTGTTATTTCTGGTGAAGTTATACTTTGAAATAATTTATTTTACCTCTGTATGTATTATTAGAGTGAATTCTTGAAGTTGAAAGGATGGATGAAAGGCGACTAACGAAAGGTATTTACAAGCACAGATGTAAGTGGGAACGCCGGGAGGGGACGCCCTAAAAGGTCATACATAGACCTTATTGGTGAGGTTCTTCAGAAAGGTCAGGTGCGTAGTACTCGCAACCGGCGTGTGTGTATGACAACATGTACTCGTAAATGTAAACGAAACAAAAGAAGTATGTAAGAATCGTAGCATATGGCTCTCTGTAGTTTCTGCCTACCCCCATGGGAAAAAGGCGTGAGTTTATGTATGTATGTATGTGTGTATTCTTGAAGTTTAAAAATATCTTATGATCTACCTTTAGCATAAAGGATATTTTTTGTATGCTTTTTTTAAAATCCTTCTAACTTCAGTTGTTAATAAACAACGATCTTTCCATGTTGTTGTATTAAATAACATTAAATATTTTGACATTTTATTTAACCTCCTGTTTTTGTCATCATAAAAGTGGTTGACTTGTAACAAATACTATTTGACATTATACTTGAAACTGTTTAGCACTTTATTTCAATTACACTTGGATGTCAAATAATAACGTATAGTTAATATAACTTCTATTTGTATGTAAACTGCATGTGTAAATATTTAAAACTAGCTTCTGCCCGCGACTTCGTACGCGGATCCTGTTGCTTATGCCAGCGACAACGGGGTCGTCAAAATCGAAGATCTGAAACTTCTGGTGTCGAATTCTAAAAGCCCGGGGACGGGTGATGATACTGATCAATTAAAATCTAAGTGGCTGCTCCCCTGCGTTACCGGGTAGGCTACCGTATAACGAATATAAATGGAAAAGGAAATTAAACACTCAAATAACATAAGCCCGAAGGCATATTTATACGATAAAAAAAATGGGAGTTTCAGCCAGTAGAGTCTAATTTTCAACGATATACCATCGTCATCGAAAATCAGTCCTGAGTCCTGAACTGTTCCCGCCTTCACCGCGTGGAGGTACTTAATGTTATTTTATAATTATGCAATGAAATTAGAATTTTTCTGATCTTCGATTTTTATAAGTCAACAGGAAATGCCTATCAGACCGAACAACTTTTGCTAAGACGTCATTCCTATGTGAGTTATGATGTAGCTGGGCTCTTGGAGTTCCACAACAGGTGTTCCAGATCTTCGATAATTATACGTCAACAGCGAGTGCTCATAAGGCTGAACAACTCTTGCTAAGACGACATTCTAATATATGTTATAGTGTAGCTTGTCTGTTGCGGTTCTGCATCAGGTGTTCCGGATCTTCAAATTTATTCTCTCAGCAGAAAATGCTCATCACGTGGAACAATTTTTGCTATGGGACCATTTTTGTATCGCCTATAGTTTAGCTGGTCTGTTGCGGTTCTGCATCAGGTGTTCCGGATCTTCAAATTTATTCTCTCAGCAGAAAATGCTCATCACGCGGAACAATTTTTGCTATGGGACCATTTTTGTATCGCCTATAGTTTAGCTGGTCTGTTGCGGTTCTGCATCAGGTGTTCCGGATCTTCAAATTTATTCTCTCAGCAGAAAATGCTCATCACGTGGAACAATTTTTGCTATGGGACCATTTTTGTATCGCCTATAGTTTAGCTGGTCTGTTGCGGTTCTGCATCAGGTGTTCCAGTTTCCAAGATAAATTATAGCCTATGTGTTGACCAGACTTAATATCTATACAACAAAAAAAAATCATTCAAATCCGTCCAGTAGTTCCGAAGATTAGCGTGTGCAAACAAACAGACAAACAGACAAACAGACAGACTTTTTTTTTTGGATTCGTGCTCTATTACTGTTTCTAAACCCCCCTCAATTATTATTTTTTAAATATATTCAATGTACAGACACAGTTTTTTTACAGTCTTATTATATGTATAGATAATGTAAAATGTTTTTTGAATAAAATAAAATTAGACTACAAGGGACTGTGGCTTTTTTCGACATTAATCATTTGCAAGAATACTAGACATTGATTACAAATTAATGATGTATTAACTACCAGTTAGTTATTAAATCATCGTTTTAGCGAATTGGTCGGGGTGTAAATGATTCCTTCGTACACTGTTGCGCGAGACCAGTTTAAAACGTACAATTATTAAGTAATATCTTGATTGCCGTCTTCGTCACGAATGCTGCATCCCTTTCTTACAAGGATAATAAAAAAGAGAAGGAAACCACACGTACGATGGATCGTACGTGATTGAGGAAAGTGGGCGTGTTTGGTACATTTATTCAGTGGAAATTATAGATTGATAACACCGATCATTTAGAACACCATTATTTCTCTACTGATTCGCGATGGATATGAATTGAAAACACTTAATTAAGCGTTCAATTAATATGCTTTTTATTATGTTGCGGTCTAACTAACTTGTGGCTACCTTGGTTGAATAATAACTCCAGCTGTTTCTTGCTGTTTCGCAAACTAAATCTGATATTACTACTGATATTATTTTACTGTTGCAATTTTGTTTTCAACAGCTTAATTAAGGAGAAAATATATCTAGGGCATTCTAGGGTAAGTCCAAGTTAAAGTTGATTAGTTTAAGGAATTCTGCTTAATAGTCCAACATATCGACACTTACTTTATTTATTCAATTGTACAGACGATGTTTTTTTTTTATAAATTTAAAACCAATTTTAGTCTAATCTATTTCAAATATATTTACCTACTGTAAAGAATTAACGTTGCAAATACTATAGCCTCGTTAACGTTAACTTCAACCAACTTTCTACATTCACACTACTTAGTTCACGTAATAAGTCTTTCAAAAACACGTAGCGTGGGCGGTAAAAACTCCCTTTGTTGCCGCTCGAGCGAGCTGATTTCTTAAATAATGTCGGTTTGTGTAGGTAGAGGGCTGGCGAACCACATAGCAGGCAGGCATAGGCAAGCCCCGGTGCAATCAGTCTTATTCCACGCGGACGCGCCGCGATTAGTCAACGCCTGGTGCAGAGACAACCGTTCCCTTTCCCCCCGACCTCCTCTCGGGACGCGAATATCGATTGTTGGTAATCGATTTTGGTTTGGACGTGTATCGATTGTTTTAATGTTTTAATTGAATATTTTTTTGTCGATTTTGTTACATTGATATTATTACAATTTTGAGTCTGGCCGTTGAGATTAAAAACTGGATGAGAGTGACGTATGGCGGAGTCATGTTATGAGGCTTGGTGGCTTAGCAATGTAGTTATGTGGTTAAAAAACTGAATTGCGATCATCTGAGATGAAAAAGGTCTGGTGGCTGCTGAAAGACTGTTGCCAAAAATCAAGTTGGATGGCGTGTAATAGGAGAGGCCTATGCGTGTTCTGCTGATGATGAAAGACCAAACATATTGCAAAAAATCCACGAAGAAAATACTAAAATGAATCCACAATGATAAAACTTCCGCCATTTCTAAACTCTAGGATGTACAGAGAGATAAGTACACGCTATTATGGACCAACCACCGCGCAGCATAGGTCACGTCAAGCATAGCTATAGAACCTAAACGTTCTCCGCATAAGAAAAGGGGTAAACAACATCATTGAAGTCGTGCCCTAATCAAGGACTGGCCGGCCTTTGGCTCTTCCAGTAAATTACTGTTGTTGAGCGTACGTCTTCGTTATTATGTGAGGTATGAAGTTTCAAAATATTTGGGCGTATATTTTGATGAAAATGATGCGTTATTACTTATTGTGTTTAGTTGCGAATATTACGATGTTTTGACCATGAATTACCGCAATATTTTTTTAGCTAATGTCAACTAACAAAACCTTTACAAAAAAATTATAAAAATACTAGATGAGGAAACATTAATTGAAAAGTGTCCCAAGAAAAATTCAAGTGCATGATTGATCCTGTCAGAACTTTCGACAAAATTGTGTAAATAAACACAGCTGTTCCATGCTTTGCTAAAACTCACCTTAAGCTATGTAGCATTCTATTCTTTAGCATTAGGTAAACGAGAAATATGTTACCCATCTATATCTCGATCGCATTTCCCGTAAACAACTTAACACGCCACATTATCTAGCCACGAGCCCCCTTTATCAGAATTCATTACCTATATTTTATTCACGTGGCCGTCTGTTATCGCGACTTTTCTCACTGCGGCATTATAATGAAGAGTTTAAATTTAGGAGTAATGGTTGACCAATAAGATAAAAGCGAGAGGGCTGCGCTTGCAAACGTAATCAGACGCTTCACTAAAACTTTAACTCTCAAGACATAAAGATCACAATTGTCTGTTTCAGATGTGCTATAACTTGGTATTTTGGTAATGACGGACGCTTGGACGGCCGCATACAAAGCAGCCGGCTACCAGAATAAAGTTATCTCGCGATACATCCCCGTATTAATGGCCAACTCGTTACTTGGGTATTGAGACGTTTCGGATCACTAAACCTGATGATTTTAAGGCATCGAACTTTTGAAAAAATCAACATGGCCGTTCGTTTTATTTAACAGGTTGGAGCTCCTCGTTTAAAGTGTGCTAAAAGTATGCTTCCAGTCAATCGAGATAATTTGGAATAATAAAATCACCGGGTGCTACGAAATACCATAAAGATTTTGTTTTGAGAATGTTACCTACCACAAGTTAATCTTTATAAAAGGTAAACCAGTGAGCCAAGCCAGTAAGTTTTTCAAATTGATCATTATGAGAAGTTTGTGAAACCCTTTAAGGTATTGTATTCTAGCTTAATAAAAGAGGTTTTAACTGATACTAAGAAGAGTAAACAAGCCAACAATTCGAGGAATACTTATATTTCATCGTTGCGTTTAGTTAAGTCACCATAATGGTCGGCTCACAATAGTCGACCACGCAATCACCGCGATCTCTATCGCGCACCCATGACCACGGCCAATGTCTGCGGTCCCAGACTATAATTTGCCAGTTTTCGCCGCCTAGCTGCCTGTAATTTTATAACAACGTCCAACAACTTGAAGACTTCATTTTGATATTTTAAACTTTACCTTTTTTGCTGCGGATAGGCCCGTAATCATTGGCTTTCGGTTACGTAACAACGGAGAAAGTCCGCCATAATGCCACAGGGACGAACATCATTTTATCATACAAATGAGCAGTATCCTCGCTTATTGAGATGTAAATTGACCGTTGTTCTGTCCAAGAATAATACATTAGAAATATAAGTTAATGAGTCAATGTGACTCGTTGTTTACACACGTATAGTCTCGCCTCATAGAAAACTAATCTGGTAACCAAATGTTCATTCAAATGCTAAGGACTCGTGGCCGTATTGCGCAGTTCCATTGGAAAAAATCACTATGGGCGAGCGTTAAAATGTGCAAAGCACAAGACGACGTATTCAAATGAGGCATGTGCCATAAACATCAAAGAAATGTCACATAAATCATAAAAGGTTGTGGAGACAAAAGCTCCTGGCGTCTCCAGTAGTCCCTTAATAGGATTTCGTGAAATCAGGTCAGGATAACATGTGCTTCTAGCTCATTGTTCGGTATTGTGCAATCTTCCGGGTTCTGCGGGAATCCATTGTCGGCTATCGGCATGCAAATTTTTTGTTTCATTTTCGAAAGTGTCTTCGCTTTTAGACTTTTGCATTGTTCAGTTTTTGCTGGTCTGTTTTGAATATCACAAACCTACAAAATGTTTTCTATCGTTGTTGCGTAACAGCCCAAAAATCTCGACTACGTGTAACAAAATGTAGATCCAAATATTCGGGTTGCATGTCTGATATCTATTTATATTGTAGTGCCTAGAACCAAAGTACAGGCAATTTTAGGCACTTATATGATAATATCACGTGTTTCGCAGGTTCAGTGAAGTCGCATTACCATTTCTATAACGTACGTAACACGCAAGGAGCAGGAATCGAATTCGTGGGAAGTCTGAGGCGTCGGACAAAACAAATCACCGTGTCATTCCATCCATTTACTTGCAAATTTCGTGCAAAAGTATCGAAAAAACCCCAAGATAAAGGTACAAAAGTGTTCTATTCTAGTCGCCAAATGAATAATTACCTTTCACGTCTCTCCTTTCAATCTGCGCTGGGCGATCGATCAGCGTCGTGGAACTCTTTCAGAGGCATCACCCTTGCCGCGCCTCAGGTAAGGCGCAATTAATCTGAAACATCCCAAATCAGTATTACATTAAAAACTAAATAAAAAGCCCGCAGCCTGCCGTTTTTTCGCCGCCGCGTTTTCTTTTCCATTCAGATTTTTTTGACAGCACGAGAAATGAGACTCATTTATTTGACTCGTACACAATGTAGGTCTGTTTGAGTACGAGTATTTGCTATAAATACGCATTTTTCTCAACGTCTCCTTCCTCCGTGGGGTGAGCATTAGCGAAGGGAGTCTCACGTGTTCCCTTTGTTCGATTTCGAGATTTTAGGGGAGTGCTGATGCTTGTATTCTCATGGAATCCATCAAAATAATCGCACACTCATGTATAATGGATTCGTGGTGTCAACAAAGTTTCACATGATTAACTGCTGTCGTATTGGAAAGATGTGATATATTGGTTGCTTATGCGTATCAAGGACAAAAATAATACTTTGGCAGGAGTCTTGAAAATTTACAAACCTCATAACAAAGTACAAAAATATTCAAAAGTTTTTTATGTGCTTAGCTACTGTAAAATTAATGTAAATATAAGCTGAAATTGACGTATATACTTTTATAATAATAAATGCGTCAACTACACAGTCGTGACCTGCCCCTCAATTACTCAAACATCAAGACACAGCTAATCAGGAAGCAGTCTTTAATTTCAAATGCCTCTAATTGAAACGGCGTCAAACTCCAGACCGTGCCATACAAGTACGAGTACACGCGTGCTTCAAATAGTTCTCATTAGCACATACATAAAAGGCAATTGTTTCTTTATACTTTTTAAATGCTGTCTTTTGTTCTAGTGAACACCGTGCACTGGCAATGTCATATTTTCGACGTTCTTACATTTGTTAAATGCTAAATACTTTTTCTAAGCTCAATTTTAAGGTTCTCGTGCGTTCAATGTACGTCGGTCGTCCGAAACATTGGCTCATTGTGTGATAAATTAGTGAACATAAATAGTGTTTTGTTTTTAGCCATTCAGTTGTTATTAGGTAGCACAATTTGCTCTGTTGAATCGTTAATGAGACTGGCTGACTTACGGACAATAAGCGGTAAATCAATTACACAATGCGTTCACTGATTTTTACGCTTTTGACAGTTGTTCGTTATGAATATGTAACGTTTGGGAGGCTAATGAGGACTGTGATGGTGCCCATATTGAGCAGGTATTTCAACTATTTTATCATTTTACGCATTTGTTCTAATTTTGTGTCTATTCTCATGTTTATCAACATTTTTGGTTATGTAGCTAAATTATTTTATTCCATTGAAACTTTAGTGGGTCGATCCAGTAAAAGTTACCCCATGAAAACTTAAGTTAAGTGAACTGGCAATGCCTAGCAATTGTATGGAATGACAGCTAAATGCGCCTTCATTTCACCTACATTTTTACGAAGTGATTGTTGCAGAATATCACTGCTGAAAAGATTGTTTAAAAGTCGGTGTGTTCCTTATATAAATGAAGGTTAGTTAGTGCAAGGATAAGATTTAAGTATTTAGGTATACATACGTAACTTCAGTATAACAAGTTTTGAACGTTACTATTTTGTTTTAAAGCTAGGTAAATAATTATTCAAACTTGTAACTTTCAAAACCAAGTCTACAAGTAAATCCTTTATTTTAAATTTAACAATTTTCTTATCGTAAACTCAAGTTATCAATCACAAACAAAATAAGTTTGAACAAACCACTCGGCGATTTGTCCAAATGAAAAATTAATTTTGCCGATGATTAATATAATGACTTACAATAAAACGTAATTGCTGTTTGGAAGTTTTTACATCTTCCTCTTGTCTAAATTAATTTGTTTCAACAAAACGGTGGCAGGATTTTACATTGTTAAGAATGTAAAAATACCAAGCAAATCGTTTTTGTTGGATTTATATTTAACGCTTTTTTAAATGCTCCACAGAGGTTTAATTTTGTGTTTTTCTTTTAAACTTTATACTTAGCTGTTTGGTTTTTATTACATAACTAATTATGATGTTATGTTAAGTACCTACTAAGATTTTTTTTTATACAGTTTTGTTGGTAGATTTCGAGATGACATCAGTAACATTGCAGCAAATAACAAAACTCTGTGTACACGATAAATCAAAATTCGCAAACCCCGAAATTCATTCAATTTCAGGCATAAACTGGAAGACACCTCCCATTGAAACCTGAACCAAAACAATCAGGTGACAGCATGAGATATGACATTTAGTAAAACAATGAGCGGGATCTCGCTATAATAATAGGATGAAATATCTGTGGTAACAATTTATATTCTAACGCTGGATTCAACTTGACAATTTATTAATCAAACCGATTACCTCCCCTGCAAAACCGGGGCCTATTGTGAAAATATTGTCGCCCAAACAATCCTATGAATAATTAAGGATTTAAATTTTAACACAACAAAGGCATAAAACAATACACGCCCTTCAAAGTGGACAAAGGCATTTCTGTGAGTGGCATTTTAGATGCCCCTCGTAAAAATTTTAATGTGTGGGGTGGTCAGTTGATTGTTCAGCACTAACTAAATGTTAGTACGTTGTTGGTCATCACATTCTTTACTACATAACTATGTTTTAGAGTTGAAAAGACAATATAAATTTAGTAAGCCCTAAAATGTTGATGTTGAATGGTGAGCTTTACTGAAACTTTCGCCCTCGGCTCCGTTTGCGTGACTTTCGAAATTGGCGAAATTGAAATTGGTTGTATTCAGAATGTGGTGATCATGTTATACGGTTTGGTTATATTTTACAAGTATTTCGGTCAAAAGTCTTATAATGTGTTTGGTTTAAATCTAATTTAATACTGGGTATTAAACGGTTTATAAAATTACTGAATACAATAAAGATCTGTAGCCGTATATTATTTACACATTCACCAAATGATGTTCATTATTTAACGGTAAACGTGATAATATAGTTGGCATTCATATAGCCTAATTAATAACAAAAATGTAAGATTAATCCAGAAATCAATTAAGGCCACCATCGGTTCGGTATACGTCTCCGACACATGTCGGTCCCCACTTCCCTCAGCTTTTTCCATAACGACCTGTGAGCCCCTCCCTTCTTTAGAGAGAAAAGCATAATCCATCACTGTACGTCACCCCTATTTTGGTGCTTGCTGTTTCATTCGCACGCTTTATCGGAAAGTATGTCTTTCCTTGTCTCGCCCGCTAGGGGTAGTTTCTCTCAGTCGCCGCTTGACGGGTGATCATTTTTCTTGTGGCGCGTTCAATCATCGCGTCACTATCGCCTTCCCTTTCGTCCGAGGGCTTGTTTTATGTCCCTCTCGCTTGCACGGGCCCTTCCTGTCTTTCTGTGTGTCCCTTATTTTCTGTTAGCGGTGCGTGTTCCACTACGTGCCCGTCGACCAAATATGGCGTCTTTTGTGTTTGATTTTGACGTTTTAATTTTTGTTAATAAAGTAGTCGGTTTTTTAATTACTGTTCTTTTGTTGTATATTTTTATTAACATAACTGTAGAAGGACGGGTTGGGTAAGCAAACATTGAAATTTAACAGAGCTAAATTATGATCTATGCAAAAGGCAACTTATATATAAAATGCAATAGTTTACTTAATTAGTAGACTATTAATATACGTGCATGAATATAATCGTTCTTGATATAACACTTGTTTAATTAATATCGCTATTAATTTATATTGCATAGTAGCTTAATGGTAAGATTTAGATCATAGAGTATTAATCCAGCCGTCATAGGTACTCCGTGTAGAAACGTATGCAAATGCACTGAATGTGTTTAATAGACGCAGAATATGCAAGGAATAGAGATACCTTCCTCTCCTTTTCTCTTCCCTTCCTTCGTTTGTAGAGAGCATTTTTTCATTATTTCAGTTATTACGTTAACTGATCTATTTATTAGAGTCAACATTTTAAGAACACACTTACTGTTTCGTCGTACCTATTTTATTAGGTAGAGTATAATAATAAGGGTCCCATAAATAAATAATCTACGACATGGTTTATTAATACAAGAAAAGATACATAGATTAAAAAAAAAAGATTCATTGTTTTGAGTTTCTGAAGTACTTAAAGAAATCTAATATGGTGAAACTCATCTGCCTGAATCTCTGCTCGGGCTGTTTTTTACTGGAACCGTTACTACTATTGCATGAATTGGCCATAAACAATACTTTACATAGCAAGTCAAAGAAATTTTCAAACAAATACCTATTGTTTTTTCAATTCAACAGCATCGGAAATATGCGCAATTTTAAAAGGGTTGACTGGATAAAGTAGGCTACCAAATTAAACAGTTCCATTCGCACGTATCATTGTCTCATCTAATTTTACAGATACTTAACATGCTGTGTTATTTTTGATAATAATGAAAAAAAAATTGTAAAATACCACTCCACCGTTTCCTCCAAAAAATCACCTACTTGATGGGGGTTTGTAAATATTACATACACGAGAAATAAAGCAATATCAATATTCAGTAAAATCGGTTAGATTTTCTATCAAAATGTATAACGATAATATAGTTTCAGATACCGAAGTAAATTGTATAATAAATAAGTATGATCTATAAACAACTGCAGTGACCTGATCGATGTACACCACGATAGCATAGGGAAATTTCGTAGATTTTATTGAATACTTTCGCACAACGAAGTTATAGTATAATATGAAGTACCAATTTGTTTGTTTGTTGTTTTTAATATTTAGTTCTTAATTATAATCAAATGTAAACCATAAATTGTAATCTGTTATAATGCCAATTTATTTAGCTGTTATTTTTTTACCAATCGATGTTTTATTTATAACTCAAAATAACTCAAATCGATGATTTTAATTAGTTTGTTAAATTGTCAGCACTATTCCTATATTAATATAATATTGTGTATCATCAAAATAAAATAGTGCATGTGGTGTTAGCTTATAAGTAATTGTTGCACTCATAAACGTAAACTGTAACTTTAAATTATAATGTATTGTGTAAACAATTGTAGGCTAGCATATTAAATAAATAAATAAAAAAATGATATAATAAGTAGGTTATATAAATAAGTGTAAAATCAGGAGGTATTGTATAAGATAGTTAAGTATCTTTATTGTTACACTTATACTGTCCGCTTGTTGTGATGAATAATTCGTTTTTGTGCTATAGGCATAAATAAATAAAAAAACAACATCTTTTACACAACGCCATCTAGTCGCAAGCTAAGCAGAGCTTGTGTTATGGGTACTAAACAACTTATGATAGTGTTGCAAGTACGGAAGAATAAATAAAGAGTCTTCACATTTTACGTATACTGTGCAATGTGCATGACGCTCCGCTGTCCGCTCTCGGGACCGCCCGGGAGCGCCGTAGATTGACTTGTCAGAATATTTGAATTTTAATCCCAGCCAAACGTTACTTAAACACCACTTTATTTATTCATGAGCCTACCACTGCACTGGGTTCGTTTGTTGTCAAGTGAATCTGGAATTTTGGGGATGAATTGGGATTTTTAAAAGTGTTTACAGTGATATCTTGTTTAAAAACAAGTAACAGAACAACAACTAGCAAAACAACTAAAAGAAATATTGTTACACTTGTTTTTAAATTTATTTTGCGTTTTTATCTTTTCAGTCTGGGACTGCAATGCACTAATATCACGAGAAAGACATACACAAATACATAAATACACGCATTTTATCTGTGGGGTTAGGAAAATACTTACACAAAGACAATTTACTAACCAATTTTTTCCTACTGAAAGTGGGAAATAATTTAAAATAACTTTTTGAACCAAAACAGTACTAGTGCAACATACAATCCAAAACCCTATTTCACTATGTATGAAACTAATACATTTTTTTTTTACACAAAAGTAATATTTTATCCGCAGGTCCCCGGCCCCCACATTTCGACGCACGCTTCATGTGAGACGAACTACAGTTTATTAACTTATTACAGGTTGGACTTCTGCAGTGGCATCTCACAGTTTTTTTTTAATAATAATATTTGTAAGTTCTATTTTTATTTGCTTTGTTTTTGAAGTTATACTTCTTTTGGCGCGTTAGTGAAAAATAATGAGAGTAAATGAAGTTAAAGTGAAGTTCCAGCTATACTCAATATTTTTTTTTCTATTATTACGCCAAAGAAGTATAAATTCTAACGCGTGTACAATAAGCCTTTTTTTGTTTACTGAGGTTTGGGTCAAGCTCCAATGAGCATGCACCAAAAAATAAATTATTATTTACAGCTTCTTATACATATTTTTTTTTAAATAAAAGGTTACACGAGCGTGCTGATTGCAAAATTCACCTCTAGCCTCGGGTAAGACGCGATGCGTGCAACTTCTCAACTCGGGACAATTGGTGTGTTCCTTTTAACACCAGATAAGGTATGTGCACTCTTTTATAACTTAATATGTTTATTTTTTTCTTAAAGTAGTCGAGCGTTGTTTTTATGCCTGTGTTTAATCTTGAATTTATAAAAAATTATTAAAATTATTACATAGCGAGGTGTTTTTTATAAATTCAAGATTATTTGGTAGTGGTCTGACAAATAATTAGAACACTACACTAAAGATACTAAATACCTACTGTTTTTTTTTTCTTTTAATATATTTTTAAGTGTTTAATTAAGATATTAAATGATGTTTCAGTAGGCTAAGTAACTAAGTGCCCGGTAGTAAACTGAAAAAAAAAAAAAAAAAAAACAGAAATCTATCTATTTAAATAAAGATCCAAATTAGCACTTTTTGAACGTCAATAATCACAGTGTCAAACGTTCAGCCTTTACTAGTTCCTTGTGATTTTACTAGAAACTAATTCATTAAATAATAAAGAGTATTATGTATATAGTATTATATTATATATTATTATATTCATGGTGTATCAGACTAAACTTTTCACACAGCATCTGTTACCTATCTCAAAATACCCAACGAGTGATACAGTATCTACCTCAAACAAAATAGTAATGAAAACTATCACTACCTACGCTCCTAATAAAACTTACGACCATTTAAAATCTCCAACAAAATAAATCGTTAATAAATTTCATACGGCTCTGCATAGACTTTTAATTACAAAATATCCAATAAGTTACCGTCATCCCTATTAGTATTTTTAACGTAATAATTATTCCGATCAGATTTATATTAATGAGTCCAAGAGGAACACAACACGGGTCTTTTAAGCGAAGAAACCTTTAGGCTGTAAACGATTTGATGTCTTTTTAATAAGTTACCTTACGCGGCTGGCATGTTTAATTGAATGACCATAACGGATAGGTCGATGTGGTCAATCAGGAAGGTGGGACTAGAGTGTTAATTATAAGGCTTATAATTGTCGAGAATAATTAACAAATTTGCGGTAGGTAGAGATTTCTGAGAGGGTTATTCCTAAAGAACTCCATAAACGGTTCCCGAACTACTCCATGTAAAATGTAATATTTTTGATTAGTTTTCATTCTACTCCATGACGAATCATCGGTGATGTAAGGAACAAAATATTAAGTTTTTTAAATAATAATAATTCTTCGGAGTAACTTGGGAATTAGGTCATTTAAGACTTTTTTTTAGAACAAGTAATTTGGGAATAACCCTTCTTAGAACTTACGTGATAGACCAGGTAGGTTTTGTTCGGAAGTCACGTCTGTCATAATTGATTCTATATTTTTCATTGTTTAATAAAATAATGGTGCCCCATATTAGGAGCTTTTCATGTTGAACAACTACCAATTGTAAGTTAATTAGACGACCAAATATAACTACCTATAGGCCAAGTATATTTTCCTACTTTTGTGTTGGACATACAGCCTCTAAAGTTGCAAGTCACTAAGCTCAAACCTCGATAATTCTCGTCCGTAGACTAGATAGAACTGGATGACGTGGACTGGATAAAACTTGGTGGTCAATATGAAAAAAAAAACATTTTAGTTTTATCTACACCCTTCTTAACTTGAAGGTCGTTCGATCTTTTATCTTAGAGAAAATAAAAGCAAAGGCTGTTACTAAGTTCGTAGTATATAGGCACCTATTTATTACTTTATGTAAATACAACTCGGAGTGTCCCGCTCTAGAGTTTTGAAAATGGAGTACATTTTTATCACTTGTTTTCTTCTTTTTGTAGATGGCCAGTTGTTTTTCTTATTGTAATTAGATACGGAGAGAGCCACAAAGGTAGGCCGCTAATCCAATTTTTTGTTTTTGTTTTGACGCGTACAGGGGAAAGATAGTGGCATCCATTAGGGCTACAAGGCTGAGTAAAGAGCCGACACCAGTTGTCGGGGAGTATCCTACATAATATAAATATTCAATAGGGGTTTGAATATGTTAATACAACGTCTCCTCATTGGGTTGTAGATTGCGTCGTCGTTTTTATCTTATACGACATTTAACTCCGGTAATTCAATTTACTTTATTTGCATAATGTCGCCTGCTTTCTAAAGTAGGTGAGTATGGAAATCTCACTGAATGGGAACGCAATTCGTTTGTCCCTTGAAGTGTATAAATAGATTTATTCATGTTGATTTCTCATCTGATAGAGAAGTGTTTTAATTGTACACTATGTTCATTTAGTTGTACAAACAAATGAAATTGATTACAAAAAGTTTGTAGTGATATTTTACGCTTGTTTCAACCTACGCTGTAGTTGTTAACATCAACCGAATCAAAAAGGTTTCATCACACTATTACGTATAGGTGAATGGAGATATCTAGAATTAATCGGGCTCTGAAGGCATACAAAGCCGTGAAATATTGCTCGCTCGTTGTTCACAATGGCTACGTCTTCATCACGACCCTATTGTTTTTTTTCTTTGGGCACCACACGCGGGATTGTTTTCTGTTACAGCTATGGAGTTGGGAAACGTGTTCTGCTGTCTCTGTGCCCATTTGTCAGGGACTAGGCACATCGACGGCTTAGCTTGCCGAGATAAAAATATCTCTGTACTTAAATATAAGATTCTTACATACTTGTTAATAATATTTATGGACAGTGACCCACCGATAGTGGCCTGAGGTGTGGGGTGTACGTACTGTAATTTATTTTATCACAGTTCTTTGTATTTGTAGATGTAGGATAAAGGTTATAAGATTCCATATTTGCTTCATAGTCCACTTGAAACTAAGGGCAATTAATCATTATCTCGTCAGTATCCACATAATATATTCTTTGGAATTAAATATTACAAAACTGCCTAAAAATTATAAAGTTTCCGAAACAAAAATATCCCTTTTTAAAAATAATAAGTACCTAGCTAATTAATCAATCACGATTCCACACAAATTCTCAAAAAGAATCTAACGTATGTGAAGGAAATAAGTTTAAACCACATAAAATACCTGTAGGTAGACACCTACATACATATACAAAGCCACAATAGAACGGTGCTCTTCATTCCCCGTTATCAATCTACCATGATGCCATCTGTGACGCCGCCATTACTCAATTTCCTTTGCCGCCAAAAAAGAGCGCGTAAAAAGAATTCAAAGAAAGAATTCAAACAACCGTTTAGAACACGGAATAGAGACGCGCCGCTTCACTGTCGGTTTGATGTTACTCTATGATTTATGGCTGAATAAATAGGTATTGGAATATGATTTTGAACGGGTCTAGGGTTTGTTTACATAGGTAGATTTTCCATAGTGAGATGCTCGCTGGAAATGTATTTTATTCTCAGGAACTATGTGGAAATATCTTTACTTCATGATATTTGTTGAAAATGTGGTACAGTACCAGTTATGAGTATTTTTGAGTCTTTGTAGCCGCACTTTTTCATTGAATATAAACTTTCATTCCTGTATAATTAATGTCGGTGTTGAAAACAAACCAAACAACTATGGACCAATAGCAATCAGTAAACAAACGCCTTGTCGGAAATAGATAGATTCTTATCAGATTTGCATATAAATTTTCGGTTTCTAAGCAGAATGTGGTGGTGCTCCCAAACAGAACCGAATTTGGACTCTTGCACTGTGTGTTGGTACCACTGAATGATAATTTAAATTCATTCTCTCCGCCGCCCGCGCCATCATTTGGACAAATGCTGCGTCATTTGTCTAAGGGACTGCACTGAGGTACGGGACGGGAAAACAGCCTCACAACATCTAGGAAAAGCTACCTTGTTTTCTCAACTTTAATGTTAGTTTTGCAACAACACCAACCGATCAGATTCCAAAATCTTCTGTTGATGTAAAGCTACGCAAAATTGATATTTACGCGCAAAAATATAGAGTTCATTCGGGTCCGCGCTACCCAATTCTCATTTCGTAAGCTTCCGAAAACATTTTCACAATGAAAAATGCAACTTATAAAGAATGTTCGTTGGTTGATTTTTGATCGGCAAACTTTCCTTTCAATGGGTATTGAATTAAAACTTACCGTATTTGTGCTACGTTACTAATTAATTTAATTATTTATCTCATTGTGCGCGTGTTTATTCAATACACATAATTTTAATGATTAGGTGCTTATATAGGAAGCTTCTGTATCTCTGTAATCGATGACAATAATATTATTTTTCAAGTTTTTATTAGTAAACAAAGATTTTTATAGTGACACACTTTCAAATTTTATATTTAATAATTGCTTTTTAAGCAGTACATAGAAAAAGTGAGCAGTAACAAGTTATTATTTTGGTTCGTGGTATGTCTATCACTTTTCGAAATGTCTCCAAGCCTTAGAAAGCATGTGGATGTCATTTGTTACAAGTAGTCATAAGCCAACCTGGGGGTCGAGTCTGCTATTGCAATCGTGTCTCAATGACCGGTCAATGATCGATTTTTGACGTATAACGTCAAACTTATGACACTTTTCCCATACAAAAACTGTCAAAGTTGTCAAATATTCGATCAATGACCGGTCATTGAGACACGATTGCAATAGCAGACTCGAGCCCATGGTAACCAGTCTTATCTTGGGGGTATTGTTTACCTATTAACAGAGTTGTGAAGGTCCGTTAGGTAGCCACTATGTTAAATCGAGGTTCATTGATTGAAATTAGCAATTAACAGCACTTTTTGAAAGTCAAAAATATCGTAAGACTGCCTCACATTGCCCGCTCTTCGCCACTTCCGTATTTTGGGTGGCAATAAAAAGTGGCGCAACGAACTCCATTGGACATCTTTAAGACTCGGATAGGCGAATTCGGTCGTTGATTGGTTAAAGACAAAGATCGGGATCAAGATAGCAACCGAGATAGATTATTAATATGCAGCGTTAATGTGCAATACCAATTTTTTGTAAACTCTCAGTTGTTATCAAACTTTGGTCAGTCAGTTGGCGTCAGTTCATTCAATATTCTTAAAATAAATGGTATTCATGCATTATTATTGCGCCCTACTCGTACTGCGACTATTCACACTAATAGATCTTGAACGGCGCCGGGTATCAGTTAAGGTTTGATGGGTATAAAATTTAAGCTACCTAAAATTAAATATCTAAACTACATGACAGTGACTCAAGGTTTTGTTTTTAGTGACGTTGCTGGACAGTGGCATTATGTCGTAAGATCATAAAGCTATTATTAATTTTATCTACCTCGCCTCACCATTTCCATCGTGTTCTACCGCGACACCTAGATAAATAACTATTATCATATTTATTTTAACATTTGCAATAGTCATTTTATTTGTCGTGGCTCACGATTGGCTCAATCGTGATCGAATCGCTTGCTAACATCCTGATTTAGATCTAATAAAATATTATGTTTCTAAGACATGAATGTTTGTCTTGATCTCAATGCGGATCTCATTATCGGCGACTCAAAGCTGTAAAAGGCACATTGTGCGCAATAAATACATACATTCCAAGAGCAAGGATGTCGTCAGTGTAGTATAGATTTATGAGTATCTAGATCTAAATGTATTACTTACCTAATTACGCTTTCCAACTAGAAAACAACACAAATCGACACATTGATACTTTTCAATAATTGAAAAATTGAGCCTAAGGTATTGTAGTGTATACCTTAAGGTACAGACGCCAGCACGTCGAGTTACCCCAATGAGTCAAATTTCTTTGCTCGTTTTTCAACTTTATGTCAAACAGAATAAGGTTCATATTCAATTGGCAAAATTTGACACATTGGGATAACTTGTTGTGCTGGCGTCTGTACCTTCTGTGTTTCATTCACGGATCTGAACTTTTGAGTCTGACTGCTTCCTTTTCCAACGCTCTCGGTACTTGTTATTAATAGTGATACATCGAAATATTGTAGATATTTTGTCCTAAACATATCAATATACCGAATGAAAACGATCTATACCTCTATATTATTAATCGAAGTTTTCTAAGATCAGTCGAAACCTGTATATAGAGGTCTCTTCGTCGTTATTAATGACTCTAAAACCTTTTATTATGAACCCTTTGAATATCAGTTGTTTGGCTAAAATAAATAATTCCTATAACTTGGAACCGTAGGTATACGCTTTGAGAAGGAAATGAAAGGCATCAATTTCCTCGGAAAACCTTAATGTAGCATACAGGCAATCATGTAAAAAAGTATATACATAAGTACATTACTGAGGCTCATTTGTATCGGGGTAGGCAGTCAGTGTAAAATAATCGTATCCCGTAAATGTTAAATTAATGATGGTCCATTTGTAGGAGTGAAATAAATTTGATGAAATTAAAAGGAAAAAAAAATCAGTATGAATAATTGGCGTTCGCTTGTTGTGTGTCCGCCTTCTGTTATTAAATTCCACGTAGGTTTTATGTGAAAGAATTGTTCCGTACAAGTCGGCCATATATTAGCAACGGATTCTAAGCTTTTTATTAATTTGTTTCATGTTGGCATTAGATACTCGGGTGATTCTTCACATGATGAAAAACGCAATATATTGCAAAAAAAAACAAACTTGACCGTTTAGCTGGGTAGTGTAAAATATAAGCAATTTTCGTTCGACCATTCATTTTTCAGTTAGCAACTCGTAGGCTCTGAAAGATACATTTTTGAAACTTGTCTGTGGTCTTTATGTACTTGTTAAAAATCCGTTGCCTTGTGTAGAAGTTGTCTTCGCATCTACTTATTTAGAACTGAGAAAATCGAAGTAGTAACTGAAACCAGTTTTTTTTGTTGCATGGTGTTAGTGAAAGCGAACACTATATTCGTATTTTAAGGGCCCTAAAACAGCGTGCTTATAAATATATGTCGTTCATGTGTCGTTTCAGTTACCTACTGAACTGAAGGACTAGTCCAATTTTAGAACTTAACACATATGATGACGTAACAACGGTAGACCAAAAGACCTCGACTGTCATGAGGATTGCCACAGATGGAAACTTATCCCGTGAATTTGATTTTTATCTCGACTTTTTTTGATCCACCAACCCTACAGTCCCGAAAGCAATCTAGTTGGGCCCACGATTACACGTTTCTTTTTTTTATTTTATCTAATTGTGCCCGCGGTATGCCCCAGAGATGGGGCGATGTGTCGCGGAGTATCTACTCCGCTGTCCTGCGCGGAAACCAATTTCAAAAGACCCAGAAACTGTACAGAGTCGGATGGATTTGCGATTTTTTTGAGATATACTTAGAGAGGTTAAGATTGTTATGTTTTCATTTATCAGTAACGTACAAAAATGCAATGTCTTCCCATGAAGAGAATGTAGAAAGGCCTTTTATGTTGGATTAGTTTACGTGGTATTAAAATTTTAGCTATCTGATGTAATGTCGTTAACAGTAGAACCGCAGTGTCTTTGTCAAAGAAAGATTTATGGCTCCAACGGTTAGTAAATTTGAGTCTATTTGCTTCGAAAATATTTGAGATATAGATTACGAGCCAAACCTTCGACCCTTTACAAGCACGTAAAATCCATATTAACATACAGATGTATATCAGAAATCGTAGGGTAAATATTGTTCGGAAAGGATAGCATACTCCGGCCCTGTCGAGAGTGGCGCCCCCTTCAGCCCGCGAGTGACACTGACGGATCGCGGGACATTAGTCATAGTCGAGACCTCCCGCCCTCCCTGCCCGCACCCCGCACTACCCCCGCACATACCCTGTTTATTTACTTTTTGTAACGCTATTGATGTTTAATTATAGAGCACCCTAATGTATCTCGCCGAATTTTGACGCGTAATGTTTTGCTTGTAATATTTCATTGCATCACGAATATATTTTGTTAGTGCTATGTCGTTTGTTGAGTGCTATTTTGAAGCGATTTTCTGTCTGCAGTCGATATTTCTTCGGCAAATGTAGGAGAGTCTATCAAAGATACTTACTAACTACAGAATATCTTATGTTGGTACACAATTTGATTCCTGTCTGGGTGGACGTAGCTAGCTATTTAACCCTTGACTGGTGCAGAAAACAATTTTTGTTTAATCACCATACGATCTAATGCAATTTTACAAATTCGGACCCAACTGCTGGACCCATTGTATTATTATCTTTCGTATATTACTATAATTATTAAACCCGATAGACTGGTTCAACGTTAAGCTCGGCTGTCATTTGTAGATCTTAGACAACAGTTACGGTCAGTCAGAGCCCGAAAACTGACAACTAGATTAACCAAGAAGCATCTAGTTATCCAGTATCTGGGTTGTGGAGGTGAGGTAGGCAGTACTCTATGTTAAACACAGTTATTTCAGCTACATCTGGTTAGACTGGATGCTGACCCCAACATAGTTGGGAATCGGTTAGGCCGATTGGTTTAAAGTGATTCCGAAAAGATAGATATGTACTTGGTAAAAAATAAGAGACTTATCAACAGTGTCACAGAGTAGGCTGAACAACATTGAATAAAACCTGTAAATTCTAGAAGTATTTCGCCAAATGCACAAGCTGCGCCACGTGATCTTTACTAACTCATACATATCGAAGGATCCATTGCCGCCAAGCTAGACGCAAATAAAATGATACGACTCGAGCTCTCAGTTGAAGTGGTAAAACAAGAGAAATATTTCTTAGTCCAAGGCGGAATGATAGTTTGTCTTACCACTATGATAGTTGTTCATTAATACTTGAACAGCTGTGTCATTTCGAGCTATCAACACTTTGTACTGTTTTGTTGTAGGTAAGACTTTGCCTATTCATTCGTTGATGATGATGACGGAATCAAATAGTTTTTATTGGAGTTCTTCATTAAACAAAATTATGACTTGCGAATCGTAATGAAAACTAGTGTCATGTTTACTTTGTATTTTGTGATTAGATTTACTTTCTCGGCATTACTTTCGGTCCAAGTAAAAAACTTTTCCGATAAATATGTCTTATCAATTTTCACTTTTGTTTGACCTGTTTATCTAGTAATTATTGGTCCTGACTGCAACAAATGTTTGTGTGATGAGCACAATCATTTGTTCTGTTTCTGTGTGTTATTTATCTATAATATGTAGATTTATATTTAAAAATATTTAAGTATGTTTATCAGTACCCATAAGACAAGCTCTGCTTAGTTTGGGACCAGATGGCGACGTGTGAAAGTTGTGAAATATTATTATTATTATTACTTTTACAAACACTTCAGTCATAAACTGCTTCTACTTCTAAAAGTAACTATTTAAATTATATCATAGTAAACCTACCTATTCACAATTTATGAATGGAAAACTTTGTACCTGATTAAACAGGTAATTAAGTCCCTTCGAGCTTTCTAAACAAACACTCATCTTCAACAGTAGCAACAAAATCATTAACAAATCGAAGAAATTTTCCATCAATCAAGTGTGCCGTCATCGCTAACGATATCTTTACCTGAGAGGTGGCGCCCCCTGCCTTATCACATAGCGACATGATAAATGACTTGCGCCTATCTGTTAATTAAGATTTTCGCAGCTCTCACGTGTAGACGGATGTCGGTAATTTAACTTAGAACTTGTTGGGTGTTGGATGACGAAAAATTGAATTTAGATAGTGATTGTTGATACGATAGTGGATGTCGTTGCTGAATTAATAAATGATATTTTCTTAGATAATCTATGTATTTCCATTTATACAAAAACAACAAATCAAAAAACATTTTGCCAGTAGTTATGCGTAAGAGTTAGGCAAAGCTGAATCTCGTTCACTCACATTTTACCAGTTTTGTTAAAGGAATATTTAAGTCGAAGGCGTGCTTGTTCCCACATACCAGTTGTCACAGTTGTTGAAACACAACATACAACTTTGCCTGATCCAGGTCTGGTCATTAGACGGGTTATTCAGTTTGTTCATCATCTTAATTTCATCATGTGGGAATTTCCCATTTGCATTATGTGATTTGATTTATCAATAATATGTATGGATTTTTAAATAAATAAATATGTTTAGTAGCTGCTTAGTACCCCTTATACAATTAGCTTTGCTTAGCTTGGGAATAGACAGCGGTGTGTGAAAATTGTGGAATAATTATAAATTTATTTGAATTTAATTTTGTTCAGGCATCACTTTGGCTATGTATTTTTATAAATTAATCCTTTAACTTTTTGCAAGATACGGAAGAAAATAAAATTAAATAAGATTTTATACTTCCTGGAAATAATACATAACCCTCTGATTCCGGCTTTACTTTATTATTGTTAATTAAATTAATCATTTGCATACGTAATTCAAAAATATGCTTCAACAAATTCCCTTAACATTTTACACCTGAAAACTCCGGCTGCAAGTGCAAAGTGTATCAAGACATACTCGAGATAGTTCGCTGATCGCCGATAGAGGGCGGGACCGAACACCCATTTGTCAGCAAGAGGCTCATTAGGGTCGAATCTGGTCGAATCTCGAGGGATTAAGAGTCTCAATACGAGCCTGGTAGGTTAATGGATATCGTAGGAAATATTCTTTGGTGTTAAACTTACTTTTTTGTTAGTCTAGCGTGTCAATATGATCGATGTACCTATCTATGGATCTGAGGGGCCATTCCCGTATTTTTGAGAACGTTAAACTTCCAATCTTATAGTCTCAATCTGTCAAAAATACGTCTAATTTGCCCAAATTGTTCACATTAATGTCGCTCTTCATGTCGGTAGTATAGACCACGCAGATTTCAGAGAAAAACTGTGACGGTATCACACTAAAAACAATACATAGTTGATAATTGCTTTGTATATTACTATCTTTATTTTTTTGCAATACCGGTAAATTATTCATCATTGCACCTCTGTTATATCCAGTCACAAAGCTTCTTTTAATACATAAATCTGCGCTCATTACTGCAGTAGCACTCAAATGAGGTCTAACTGATTAACCTACCTTGTGATTATGTTATTATTTGTTTTTGTCGCCACTCTTATTAGCAATCACATCAGATCTGTCATATAAGTGCATTAGGTACCATTACACTAATCGTCTTTTCAAGCAAAAACTCAATCCCCAGAAAACGCTAGTTAACTCAACTATAATTTACTATATACGATGTAAATCTGTGTACGACGATTATAAAAACATTACACGATAGATATAAACTTATCGCGACCGCCAATCAGAAACGAGAAGTCGAAATAAATCGATGTTACATCCAATCATTACTCTACGTCAGGATCGACTCAATTAAAATATCGTTAATGTGCTGTAACTTAACAAAAAGCAACCCTATACCTGGTTACTTTAGAGTTGTTTTTCACACTGTTAATATTTATACCTTGCAATGGTCATTATGGTAAATGTAGTATACTATAAAACCACGAAATCGGCGTGTCGGAATCGGAATAAAGGTAAAATAAACAGTCGGTAAAGCGGCGCTGGACACGAGGTAGTTTTAAATAATATAAGAATGGCCATTACAAAAATATCAACCCGTCATGATTGTTATTCCTATAAATTGGATAGACTAGAGAAAGAGCATGAAGAAACTTCAAACGGTTTTTGTATGTAAAAATTTAACATTGGTACAAAATATAATCCAGAAGATTTTTTCCGTGATGATTTTGGCAGGCTGACATGTGGTAGTTTTCTAAAACCTTCAGTGTTAAAGCTAAATAGTCGAATTAAAAGTATGATAACAGCCCTACTATATTTCATTGGGTAACTGCATTAATTATTACAATTTGCGATTCAATTTTGTTAATGACAGCTTAGTATAACACTTTATAAAATTGAAATGACCAGCATTTAAATGTTCGAAATCCATATCTATCTAATTGGTATCCAGTACCCTATCAAATAATACCGTACTCCCGTACATTACTGAACTAAAATGATTGCGTAGATTATCTATTTTTCATATTCAACGTAAAATCGGTCGTAATTTATCAAAGTGTTTACCTAAAACAAACACGGAGTCAAGTACTATAATCAGTATCTTGTATACTTAGTTTATCTATATCTAGGGACAGAGTAATTTGCTTCAACTTTAGAATTTACTTAGGTGTTAACTGCATTACTGCAATAATATATAATTAGTCATTTGGATTGTCTTGTTACATTTTTGCATTTTTGCACAGTTATAATTTTTACTTATTTCATCAGCAGCTCCAGCCTGTCTTTAAAACAAAATGATTAGCATAAATTAATTTCTTAATTTCTTTTCAACATTTTGAGGGATTTAAGGCTAAATACTAACTGCTACACCGATAGGTTAAAAGTTTCGGAGGTAGATCGATTGTTATTTGTAGCTCTTGGGCAGTCTTTTCGAGAAGTAAGAAGGTCGAATATCTGACCCCTTATTTTACCAAATGTAATGTGCTACCTAACAAACAGTTATTCCATTTTAAATACTGGAACTCAGCTTCCGTTATACTGGAAACCGACCCAATATTGCGGGTTAGTCGTGATGATAATTGCATGTTCATTTTAGGTGCATGACCAGCTAATAACATTCTTGCTGCTCGGACCTACGTGGGCCCCGAATAGTCCGAATAGTAGGTATCCTTACCATAATTTTCTGTTTTGTTTTGAGAGCAATCGATGAATTCAATAACACAAAGTTAAGAACCCATGAACACGAGATCACCTAGACTGTATTACCACTGCTCCCTTATTTAAGGTGAGCGATTCCTTATCAAAAGTGCTTCTTTTTCGAATGCATACAATTGAGCACTAGTTTTCTTCTCAATATTTGCACCAAAGTTGGTACGAATATTTACAGACTCCGTAGCATCATCGATCATCTCATCCCAAAATACCCTAAAACATTTCGACAATCTACATGAGTACTTTTTAAAAGAAAATATTTACAGACTCCAGCGGTGTTATCCTCGTGTACGAACGATAAATTACTTGTAATTTCGTACTCGGGTGATACCTGAGCTCAGTGAAAAAACACGAGACATAGACGTCTTGGTGCGTCGCAAATTACCGTCATCATCTTCTCATCAGGAGCGTGGGTACGCGTTGATGTATCGCTGTTCGGCTGGAGGGTACCGGAGCGTACACGTAGAGGGACATGAAGGTACAGAAGGGACTTTTGAGAGGTTGTTTTGATAGAGCTTTGAGAAACTATAGTAGTTTTTAGTGTCCCTGAATAAAAGTTATCGTAGTACCCAATGCATGCTTCGGATGAATCGTGTGAAAGATGAAATAGCTGGGAAAGAGGTGACTATCGAAATGACTGCGAGAAAACATGCTGTTTGGTCTCAACTAAATATGAGCAGGAGAATGATGGTGATGATCATTTGTCTCTCATTGTTAGGTTTTGCAATTGCTACTATGGCACAGCAAAAGTTTGCCTATATCATGTTATGTATGTGAGTGTGAGTATAATAATATCCAACGATTGTAATAGTTTTTTAACCAGCCTTTTTTGGAGTATAAACTTTGCCACATCTAGATACGTCTTTATTCTGTGATGTAAATATGAGCACTTCAACGTCAGAGAGAGTTGGCTTAAAGAGTAAATGGGCGTTCAGCGTTAGGTTTTAAACTTCACTAAAGTTTGTGCCTTACAAGAAACAAATTACGAGGAAACGAAATCACCGCGGTAATATCCCGTTACGTTACATTATGTTGCGTATATTGCCATCTGCGAACATTGCTTAAGTGAACGTAAGGTAAATCTGTGAAAGATCGATAAGGATTCACACGATGGACTTAGGTCTTGCTAGGTTTGCCTATGATAATATTTTTCAGGACTATCTTGTAAAATATTTAAATTTACCAGGAATACTGGACACTCAAGAAATCATTTAATGGAGCAAATAAAAAATGCATCATGTTCTTTCTTGGCTTAAATCTGACTTCCGTTTATTTAAAGCGCCTCAAACGCAGATTCCTGAGCAGTTTATGCAAAAAACGTTGATAAGTTAACTTGATGAGTGAACGAGATTTTTCGCACCATAACAAATAAAATAAAATACACATAAATTCTAAAAATAACCTAAGATTCTGATGAATTTCGAGAAAAAACATATTCCGTGGCCCTGACTAAATCTGAAAGGTAGGAAATGCTTTACATTCATTCATATCATTATAACAAAATTTAAGACACAACTGACACTGCGCATCCTTGTAAAAACCATATCAAAACCAGCTTCCAAATGCCATCATACTTAGCCCATTTATCCAAAACAGAAAGGCAGACAGGCATTACAATATAATATTTCAACTGAAGGTATTAGAAAGGCAGTAGTAAGCGTACGACGGTAACTAATCGGTGTTCATGCGTGGCCAATCGAAATGACTGTGGAACAATTGCTGGCAATGCTTTAAGGTAGCCATGGGTGCTTGGTTTGATGTGTGAGACGGTTTTTTATTTACAGAAATAGAGGTTAAAATGTCAAAAGTTATTTTGAATACTTCACTCGTTCGTACTTTGTTTTTCATACTGAAGCTTCGACTTCAGCTTCAGCTTTAGCTGGTGTAACTCTGAATGTTAGACAGACAACGTCGTGGATCAAAGGAGATGTAGTGACAAACATATAAAAGAGTATAAGCATTCTCTTTACCATCTAAGCAGATGGTTTCGTGGTCACGTTGAAACGACTAAAAAAATGCGACTCATGGTCGGTCAGCTTTCAGTCTATCCTGATGCAGTTACATACCAGTATTTCACATGGAACGACTGTGTTTAATATTATATAGCGCAAAAGTTGTGTTAGTACCCGACGCCTCCCTAGATGGCGTTGGTATCGAATTGCATCTCGCTATGGTTTGGTTACCGAGCGAAGTATATGTTGTTTTAGATTCCAAACCTCATTTGATTCCTAGTAAAAATATATATAACCATTAAATTGTTTCATTGGGTGTTCTCGCCTATCGGACCTTAAGAGAATCCTGTTCAGACTGCCTATTTTAATAAAAGAACACAACCCAGAGGCTGGGTAAAACGATACCTTTTTGTTAAACTTGATACCAGACTCTTGGGGTTTTGACTGCCCGAAACGACTATGAAATGTCTACAAATGTCAACCAAGACCAGCAGCTCAAGGCTTTGATAGTGTGACCAAGAAATGGTATTTACAAGGCAGGTATAAGAAGAAACTCTGGGATATGACACCTTAGAAGAACATAGACACTGAACTTCTCCACGGTGTTATACAGAAAGGTCAGTTGCATGCGACATCGCGTGTAGATCTAGACGTAAACGAAGCAAAATGAGTATTTAAGGATCGTTGTAGGTTGCGTTCTGTAGATTTTGGAGAACCCATGAGTAATAGGCGAGCGTTTAATTATGTACTTTGACATGGTCATTGGTCAAAACCAGCTTAAGATTTTACGAAAACCTCGGAAAATCCTTTTATTAATTCGAATATCAAATACTTGCATTCTGAATGGTATTTAATCACATTATTATTGTGACATAAAAATTTAACCACTTTCTGCTCTCGGTTAAAATTTATCAGACAGAAATGGCAGAAGGAGGTATTACGAAGAATTAAGCATGAAATTAACTTACTCTCCCCAGCTATTAAGAAAAACCTTCACAGCAAATTCAAAGCCGTCCGACCCTGGGAAAGGGCATACATTTTCCTATTTTTTCAACGTCCACCCACACCTAATAGTTTTTACGCATCAAGCGGTAGTCGTGTAAAAACGTAAATGACCAAAACGGATCGCC
Source organism: Euplexia lucipara (assembly GCA_921972225.1). Taxonomy (NCBI): domain Eukaryota; kingdom Metazoa; phylum Arthropoda; class Insecta; order Lepidoptera; family Noctuidae; genus Euplexia; species Euplexia lucipara. Next base: position 8,380,478 of record OV179152.1, on the reverse strand, counting down.
GGTAAAAAAGTGGGCTGGCCGTCAGATCATTAGTAAGAGCCAATGGTCGTTACCTAAAAGTCATTAGCGTCAACTTTTACTGTAATTTGAGGTTGTATACCAACCTACATATGTCTACTATGTGATGGGCATTTTCATTGTAATAATTTATGTAAAAGAACCAATTTTGTGTTATTAGTTACGACTTTCGATGATGACTTGATGGGGTAAATTTGATTGCGAAATTGTACCAAACATGTTTTGTAACTTTCGATAGAGCTTTTTGCATATATTTTGACTTCTTTTGCTCATCGAATAATAATCGAAGTTGTAAGGTTTTACATTGAATAACTTAATTTGTCGCTGGAGTCTTATTTTGTATGATGTATGCGACGATTAGGATCACCCAATGACTTAACCTGATTTCCATACCCGTTCACATTTTAATATTGAAATGTGTGAAAGGAAACTTGAATAGCCCTACATGACAAAATTTTAGCTTTTAGTCCCTCATCTAGTGGTGCGAGAGCCGGCTGTAAAAATACCTACCTCATCGGCTACCCCAATAAGCTGTATTTAGATCGTTAACCGACACTTAAACACGTAAAAAAAATCAGGTCTGCCAGAGCCAATCCTGCCGGGTCATAGAAATAATTGATATTTTTTGACGTAATTTTTTAGTAAAAATTACCTCATAAGATACCCGAATAAAAGTGCTGGCAGCAGTTAACCATTGATTAGTTATGTAAAAAAAAGTTGGTCTGCCATTGCGCAGCCTGCCGGAAGTACTTGGCAGACCCCTTTGAATATGCCCTTCTGACACACTAAACCTACCTCATCGAGTACCCGGATGGGACCAACGCTAAATAATAACCAAGATACCCCTGATAATGGATCAAAAGGTCTGCCAGGTCTAAGCTTGCCGAAACTTAGTGTTCAAAGCGTTTGAAGTTGATAGGGAGCATAATTTCACCTGTAGTCAAAATAACATTATTTTGTTTCTAAATTTATACAACTTTATGAATATTAAATATTTTTTATCAAAACATTGAATAAAACAACAAGTGTAGAGATAATAGATGTATATTCAAAATTTAGCACAATCACTACGAGTTCAATAACATGCTTACAATTTATATACAACTATCAACACTTAGTTTAAGTTGGCATTACAGTTACCTGAATTCTGTATTTATATGTGGGTTTAGGGAACTAAGTAGGCTTCTGAGTGTAGAACCTGTTATTGCGTAAATCATCGTAGGAACAGCTAACGCCTAACCAAACTGACCACCCCCAGTATCTCTCAAAATCCAAGTTTAAACAATAATGGTTAGGTTGACTAGCCATTTACTGTCAATACCTGAGTAGGTACGATAACTATCTTAATTCAAAAATTATAAGCCATTAAATAACTAGCTACAATGATGGTGAAATGACAGCAAGAACTATTTTTAAAAATATAAAGATGCAAAAAAAAATGAAAATCAGTCAGATTGAACTGTACTAATGTAAAGCAGTAAAAGTTTGTACAAAAATAAAATTATAACTTAACGTAGAATCTCAAATTAATAAAAATTCCTTCATCACTTGAACTGTCATATGACTTATCAATATCGTCGTCCTCTGAATCATTAATTATAATAGACTCTACACTGAGTGGTGTTGGCTCACCTTCATACCATAGAGGTTCTAGGCGATTGTTATTCAAATCCCACCCGTATTTTTTGGTATTTAATTTTATCCGTTTATTTGAACATGTGTTTTGCCACATAGCGTTAACGAAAGCCGTCTGCAATATTTTTTGTTTTATAACCTTTTTACATGGCGGCATTCTACATGAACTATAATTCCTATTTTTTTCAACAAGGGACCTTTTAATTTTTTGCTTGCGTATGTTTTATTAAAGATAACGTATCTGGCAGCACTAGTATTTGTAAAGTTTTTATTTCCATACATTTCGCAACTAAACTTATGAATCAAATCAACTACTTCTGTATCATTCTCGTATACAAAATTCTCGTCTTATTTATTGAAAGCTTCCTGGTAGATGGGATTCTGTTTTAACACCTGGAAAGGTTTAGATTTACCTTTATTGTGAAAAACAGCTGAAGTATCTGTCAAATATTAAATGAATTTCATCAGCTTCTCTGGTGCAAATTTATTGTAATATCATTTCGGAAAGTTTTTCAAATGTGCTGGGAATTGAGGATGGTCTCAAAATTTTTGCGATCATGAAGAATCAGATACTCGAATACTTTTTCATGCATATAGAAAAAGACGCGACTAAAGTATCCATTTTAGCATCTGACACAGATATTTTAGTTGGTGTTTTAGCACACGCACACCCACTGAAACCAAATATTTGGTTACTTTCGGGCGGATTATCAAGAGCCAAAGATCCAAATGCTATTAAATTGTACCCATTTATCAAAAACACTAGGTGAAACGTTGTGTCGTTCTTTACCAGCATTTCATGCATACACTGGTTGTGATTACACCGCTGTTTTTCACAATAAAGGTAAATCGAAACCTTTCCAGGTGTTAAAACAGAATCCCATCTACCAGGAAGTTTTCAATGAATAAGACGAGAATTTTCTATACGAGAATGATACAGAAGTAGAAATGTATGGAAATAAAAACTTTACAAATACTAATGCTGCCAGATCCGTTATCTTTATCTATATAATATAATATAATAAATATAATAAAACAGTTATAAAACTGTGTCTGTACATTGAATATATTTAAAAAATAATATTTGAGGGGGGTGTAGAAACAGTAATAGAGCACGAATCCAAAAAAAAAGTCTGTCTGTTTGTCTGTTTCTCTGTATGTCTGTTTGTTTGTACACGCTAATCTTCGGAACTACTGGACAGATTTGAATGATTTTTTTTTGTTGTATAGATATTAAGTCTGGGCAACACATAGGCTATAATTTATCTTGGAAACTGGAACACCTGATGCAAAACCACAACAGACCAGCTAAACTATAGGAGATACAAAAATGGTACCATACCGAAAATTGTTTCACGTGATGAGCATTTTTTGCTGAGAGAATAAATTTGAAGATCCGGAATACCTGATGCAGAACCGCAACAGACCAGCTAAACTATAGGAGATACAAAAATGGTACCATAGCAAAAATTGTTCCACGTGATGAGCATTTTCTGCTGAGAGAATAAATTTGAAGATCCAGAACACCTGTTGTGGAACTCCAAGAGCCCAGCTACACAATAACTCACATAGGAATGACGTCTTAGCAAAAGTTGTTCGGTCTGATAGGCATTTCCTGTTGACTTATAAAAATCGAAGATCAGAAACATTTAATACAGAAGTTAAAGCTATCACTAATTTCATTGCATAATTATAAAATAGCATAAGTACCTCCACGCGGTGAAGGCGGGAACAGTTCAGGACTGATTTCGATGACGATGGTATATCGTTGAAAATTAGACTCTACTGGCTAAAACTCCCATTTTTTTTTATCGTATAAATATTCCTTCGGGCTTATGTTATTTGAGTGTTTAATTTCTTTTTCCATTTATCTTCGTTACATGGTAGCCTACCTGGTAACGCAGGGGAGCAGCCACTTAGATTTTAATTGATCAGGTATCATCACAATAAAACTATAACCATGCCTAGAAAGAGGTCAAATCTTTCCCAATGTTCCAAAGGTGCTAAATGATTAAAGACCATAAGATCCCAACAATCTACCGAAGAACGTTAGGAGAGTTTTGATGCTGTTCGAGAACATGAGGCTGCCACTCGCTCCGTGGAAACTTCTTGGGATCGCGAAGCACGCCTGCATTCTCAGCGTATTTACGCATCTACATCCAGGTCTCTAGACACCAGTGAAGAATATGTGCGCGACTGACCGCTGATCGTGAACATCATGCAGTGTCTCGAGAGTTGGAGACGTTCACGGAAAAAGCATGACGCTTGAGTTTTCAGCGTATATACGCATTGACTCTAGAAATAAGTGGGGGAAGGAAATGCGCGACTGACCGCTGATCGTGAACGTCACGCAACATATAGGCTATAATTTATTTTGGAAAATGGAACACCTAAAGTAAAAGAGATATAAAAATGGTGCCATTGCAAAAACTATTTCACGTGAAGAGTGTTTTCTGCTGTGAGACTAAATTTGAAGATCTGGAGCACCTGAAGGGGAACTCCAAAGCCCAGAGACTATATAACATATACATAATAGAAATGGCGTCTTAGCAAAATTTGTTAAGGCATTTCCTGTTGACCAACAAAAATAAAAAATCTGGAACGTCTTGAATTGTCTCGCGCATCCCATTGATTTCCCGTCCCCGGGCTTTTAGAATTCGACATCAGACGTTTCAGATCTTCGATTTTGACGACCCCGTTGTCGCTGGCATAAGCAACAGGATCCGCGTACGAAGTCGCGGGCAGAAGCTAGTCTTTAATAAAACATACGCAAGCAAAAAATTAAAAGGTCCCTTGTTGAAAAAAATAGGAATTATAGTTCATGTAGAATGCCGCCATGTAAAAAGGTTATAAAACAAAAAATATTGCGAACGGTTTTCGTAAACGCTATGTAGCAAAACGCATGTTCAAATAAACGGATAAAATTAGATACCAAAAAATACGAGTGGGATTTGAATAACAATCGCCTAGAACCTCTATGGTATGAAGGTGAGCCAACACCACTCAGTGTAGAGTCTATTATAATTAATGATTCAGAGGACGACGATATTGATAAGTCATATGACAGTTCAAGTGATGAAGGAATTTTTATTAATTTGAGATTCTACGTTAAGTTATAATTTTATTTTTGTACAAACTTTTACTGCTTTACATTAGTACAGTTCAATCTGACTGATTTTCATTTTTTTTTGCATCTTTATATTTTTAAAAATAGTTCTTGTTGTCATTTCACCATCATTGTAGCTAGTTATTTAATGGCTTGTAATTTTTGAATTAAGATAGTTATCGTACCTACTCAGGTATTGACAGTAAATGGCTAGTCAACCTAACCATTATTGTTTAAACTTGGATTTTGAGAGATCCTGGGGGTGGTCAGTTTGGTTAGGCGTTAGCTGTTCCTACGATGATTTACGCAATAACAGGTTCTACACTCAGAAGCCTACTTAGTTCCCTAAACCCACATATAAATACAGAATTCAGGTAACTGTAATGCCAACTTAAACTAAGTGTTGATAGTTGTATATAAATTGTAAGCATGTTATTGAACTCGTAGTGATTGTGCTAAATTTTGAATATACATCTATTATCTCTACACTTGTTGTTTTATTCAATGTTTTGATAAAAAATATTTAATATTCATTAAGTTGTATAAATTTAGAAACAAAATAATGTTATTTTGACTACAGGTGAAATTATGCTCCCTATCAACTTCAAACGCTTTGAACACTAAGTTTCGGCAAGCTTAGACCTGGCAGACCTTTTGATCCATTATCAGGGGTATCTTGGTTATTATTTAGCGTTGGTCCCATCCGGGTACTCGATGAGGTAGGTTTAGTGTGTCAGAAGGGCATATTCAAAGGGGTCTGCCAAGTACTTCCGGCAGGCTGCGCAATGGCAGACCAACTTTTTTTTACATAACTAATCAATGGTTAACTGCTGCCAGCACTTTCATTCGGGTATCTTATGAGGTAATTTTTACTAAAAAATTACGTCAAAAAATATCAATTATTTCTATGACCCGGCAGGATTGGCTCTGGCAGACCTGATTTTTTTTACGTGTTTAAGTGTCGGTTAACGATCTAAATACAGCTTATTGGGGTAGCCGATGAGGTAGGTACTTTTGCAGCCGGCTCTCGCACTATAGATTACAAGAAAATATTCGACACATATTTTTTCTTCTTTCACGTAATTAAAAAATAACGGCGATACATCGAGTCAAAATGTCGCACGACGTCACTAGCCAGTACAGTTTATACTAGATAATGACGTTACAAGCCCCCACTCCTCAACTTCAATGCGGTAAATCTAAGCAGTTTTTCATCAATTTGAAAAAGAAAAAAAATTATATGTTGATGTTCATATTCTGTAAAACACCCTATTACTTCGTATACTTGTTTTACAAAAATTATCACCAGCACGCATTAAGTATAAATTAGATTAAGTTACATAGTTTCTTGTCAAACCTAAAGATTTGTTTACTTTCAACGGTTTCGGTAACTGGCATTTACTTTAACAACTAACGGACCGTGAAGAATAAAGAACCTAGATTTTCCGCCATTTCTTTACGATTACGAATCAATCAAACAAAAACCCCGACTCCGTTTCCATCAATTTGTCGCCCAACTTTTACAATGGCATAAGTTTTTGCGCGAGCCAGTGCAGTCGATTGTTCTAATTGCGCGGTTCCATTACAATAATGTCTTATAATCACAGGGCTATTTGTAAACGCCGCGTCGGGCTGCAATGAGGTGTGGAAACGGACCGTTTTGTGGTGCGCGCTTTCAGTAAGCGGGTGTGGTGTAAGTTGAACGCGTGTGCCTAAAAAAAGTGATAGCGATTTTAACAACCATTTTTTTAGCTACTTAAGTGCCATGATGACTTTTTGTGTTTTTTTATTATAAATAAATGAACATTGTGACATTTATTTACACTTGGTTATCATAAGCCTTAATTTACTTACGAGTATGCTTCATCAGCTAATACGATAATTATTTGAACTTAATTACTTGAGGCCCAGCTGTCAATATACTGAAATTAATTAACTAACGTATCGACTTTGCTAAGACCACCGATACAGAATAAAGCCTGAAAGGTTAGAATCTTGGAAAGATAATTTATAGATGGTACTTACAATCAACACGTATAGTAATACCACTCAAAATGACATATTAAAAAGTTTCTTCGCATTTTTTAAGAAAATTCAAAATATTTTTTAATTTAATTTATTTACATTTAACTAAAGTATGTAGGTACCATTTTATTCGATAACTTTTGACCATCTTGTAGGTAGGGACATAATCCGATCGCTATAGAAATTTTGGGACTTTTGATTAGAATACCGCGACAAGTGGTTTTGGCAGTCCTCTCGTGATGTTATCCTGACACTTGCTTAAGAATTCTGAAGAGACTGAAACAGGTAGAAATCTGAAGGTGCAAGGTCAGGACTATACGGCGGATGTATTGACACCTTCCAGCCAAACTCTCTTAATTTTTGCTGAGTGGCTAAAGCTATGTGAGGTCTAGCGTTATCATGATGAAAAACCATACCCCTTCTGTTGATTAGTTCCTGCCACTTTCTCTCAACTTCTTACTTTAATCTCATCAGTTGTTCGCAGTAAAGTTCAGAATCGATAGTCTTGCGTGGTGGTAATAGCTCATAATGAATAATGCCCTTCCAATCCCACCACACACACAGCATCACCTTTTTGCGAGTTAACCCGGGTTTCGCCACAGTCTGTGAAGTCTGACCGGCATTTGACCACGACCTTTTTCGCACGTTCTTGTCGTACGTGATCAACTATTCATCTCCAGTTATCAGCTTCTTCAAAAATGGTTCGGTTTCATTACGTCGTAATAAAGAATCACAAATGAGTACACCTTTCATTAGGTTTCTTTTAGTGAGCTCGTGAGGTACCCAAATATCGAGCTTTTTTGTGAACCCAGTTTTTTTCAAATGCGCCAAAACTGTTTTGGGTCAATTCCCAGTTCTTCAGCTACGTCGTAAAAACTGATATGCCGATCTTACTCCACTTTTTCAAAAATGGCATCCATTTTATCCGTGATAGGGCAACCAGAGCGACGTGCATCTTTGACATTAAAATTTCCGGATTGAAAACGTTTAAACCAAATTTGTGCTACTCTCACAGACACTGCATCAGGTCCATAAACATCGCAAATTGTTTTCGCGGCTTGCGTTGTATTTTTACCTTTTTTGTAGTAAAATTATAAAATGTATCGAATTTCTTCATTAGATTCACTCATCTTGACAGTACGCAAAACAAATGAAAATCACACATTTTCCTAATTTGAATATGTTTTCAATCCGGAAATTTTAATGTCAAAGATGCACGATCTTTGACATTAAAATTTCCGGATTGAAAACGTTTAAACCAAATTTGTGCTACTCTCACAGACACTGCATCAGGTCCATAAACATCGCTAATTGTTTTCGCGGCTTGCGTTGTATTTTTACCTTTTTTGTAGTAAAATTATAAAATGTATCGAATTTCTTCATTAGATTCACTCATCTTGACAGTACGCAAAACAAATGAAAATCACACATTTTCCTAATTTGAATATGGAATTATGTTCTTTAAAATTTAAACTTTCAATGCTACCAAAACCAGCCAGATACAAATAGTATAGCCAACGAGATTTTATTACAAGTTCATACATACTATAATGCAATAAAAAATTTTATTGCTAAAAATAAAACCGACTTAAAAAAAAAAACTAACCGGTGTAAATTAACTCTAAATTAGGAAGTGTGTGGCTATGGTGGTTTTGTCTCATTCATGATGGGCCACCGACTTCCGAATTTAGAGTTATTTTACACCGGTTAGTGTTTTTTTTTAAGACGGTTTTATTTTTTGCAAAAAAGATTTTTATTTTTCCATTTTTAGTTGTTCCCATACAAATATTTGCAATATTTGCGGTCTAAAAATGAGGGAGAAATCGCGTAACAAACGCACAAAAAAAAAACATACCGTCGAATTGAGAACCCTTTTTTTTAAAGTCGGTTTTAAAGACTTTTCTCCAACCTAATATTAACTTGATCGTTGTCAATGTCAGATATACGTGCGATTGACTGTACACAGTGTACACATTAGCTGGCTAACATAAATGGTCCTTTACATACTAATTTATCTGTCTGGTATATTTTTTTCTAGACTAGACAGTTGTTGGGCACACAATTGAATAAAACAATAAACCTTTTGTATTAGCAAAAGCAAAAAAATAAACTTGTACTCAATTAATTAGGCTGAGAAGTTCTACTTTTCAAATGTTAAAAAACACATAAGACAGTACACAAAAATAATAATAATAAAATCTTAATTAAGGATAACATAAGATCCGCTATGTTAGTAAATATCTTAAAAATAATGTTAGTTAATAAATCTAATACATTTAAATCAATTTACAAAATATTAAAAAAATGCCCACCCTCTCTTCGTATAGCCCGTTAATTCTTATAACTTGTACCACGCTAGTTCTCTGCATTACTGTAACATTGTCGGTCGCTGATGGCCAGTAGCCGTGCGGTTTAGAAATCGATTCAGCTATTCATTAATTTAATACATTTCCTGTTAGTGAGCCTTGTAATTGATATCTAGTTTAATAACGTACAATAATGCTTAATGTACCACAAATTTTGAAATACTATTTTATTAGTAAAAGCACTTCCTGTATGACAATAGATAATAACTTCCTACAATATGGATGCATAACTTGCAACGATATTATTAAATAACTAAATAATTAATTACTATGTAGTTTTACCAAGATGAGGTATTATTATAATGATGTACCTACCTACGAGTATATTCCCCAAGCTTCTTTTCTAGCCAAGTATGTTGCAGTCCCCTTGTAGGCACAAGCTTCACATAAATGCTTCGCCTCTCTCTACCGTTTACACTTCTATTTATTTCAGTTTTCTTTCTTTCTTTTTCAAGTCAAAATATATAAACATAACAAACATAACATAACGTCACGCCTGTAATCCCCGAAGGGCTAGGCAGTGGTGTACCCGGTTGTACACCCACATTTCGACTGTTATGATTAAGTCCCATGTCATAGGGGGCGAGCCTATTGCCATCAATCGGGCACAAATCCAGACTCCGGGCTGCTACTGCGAAATCCCAGATGGAAAAACTCAATAACACTTTGCCCGACTCGGGGATCGAACCCGGGACCTCATGCTCAGCAGTAGCGCTTGCGACCACTAGACCAACGAGGCAGTCAAAATATATAATAGATACCTATACATAGCGCAAATATGCCCACCGAAGATTTCGTACGAAAACACTTTTTAAAAACTTTAAAACCCTTTTTTTTGCGACCTTAAAGCTTAGTTTGTTTGTATGTAAAAAATTATACAACTTTTAGGTAAAAGTAACAAGTCTATATAACACAGTAATACTTTTTAAAAATCCGGCTAAGTGTGAATCGGCTAACATGATCAAATGGGTCCTATACAAGGTTTAACAATATGTCTGTTCTTTAAAAAAAACTACTCTACAGTTACTTCTCGACTTCTTACTACTTACTGTACTTTTTAAATTTATCTCTTTTTAAAATTGTAAATGTCTACCTAGATGGTTTCCTAATGATTTTTAAGCTCGCAAAACGCGCAAAATAATCGCGTTCTTCATAAGGAAAGCATTTTCATTTTATTTTTGTTAAATCGATATTAGAAGCAAAGACATTCCTACTCTAAGATCACTTTTTGAAAGCAGTATGATTTATAATACAAACATCAAAATGTAAAAAAAACCATAAGTGATGAGCTAGAAGTGTGACCTGAAATGGTGTCGGGTGTTAGCAGTGAGACGTTCACTCGTCACATATAATAATTAGTCAAACGGGTCACGAACAGGGCTGTCGCAAAATTAAAATGAAGGAGTAAGATAGAATCGTATTTCAGAAAAAAAAATTCAAGACTCCTCTCTAGTAGATACCTAGAACATCTTTGAGAGAGAGACCATTAGGTACGTCTGAGTTTCACTCGGTGTTTCTTCTCAGAGATCAGCCAATATTTCGAAATACCAGTGCCATTTAGTGTTTAAAATATTGCCGGGTAAAAGTGTCTGAAAAAGGTCTACTTACAGAAATATTTAAAAACGGGACCCTATTACTAAGACTCAACTGTCCGTCTGTCTGTCTATCTGTCCGTCACCAGGCTGTATGTCATGGCTGGCAATACAAATTTACACAGATGATCTCTATTTCTGTTGTCACTATAATAACAAGAACAGAATAAAATAAATATTATTAACCGAAAAACGTGAGTTTTTGGCCGTGCTACGAACGGTACGGAACCCTTTGTACCTACGTGAGTCCACTTGGATTAATTTATTTGTTTTTGTATTAATTCGTTCTCTTCTCTCAGCCTTTTCTACATGAAGACCCAAAATGTCTATAAAAGAAGGCATACCCTGATAGTTACAGTAAAACTAATATCCACTTACTAGGTATGCACATAAGGATCAATTGATCCTGTTTATAATAATGTAATAGCTTCTTTAACAAAAGAAAAATAAGTATGAAAGTATACAAGAATCGTAGTAGGAGCCGTTCTGTAGTTTCAAATTCAAAACCTAATCATTTATTTCAATTAGCCCATTAATATGCACTTTGGGAGTCAAACTTACAAGTTAATTAAAATACAAAAATGATTCTAGTTGACTCTTATAAAATAGTTCTTTTACAAAATGTATCTACATATCTATCTTTCCATCTATAGATTTTATATAAAAGCGAGAAGCTGACTGACTGATTGACCGACTGACTGACATATTATCAACGCAGGGCTTATAATATAGGGGTTAGAAACTTGAAAATTCGCTGAGAGGTTTCTTTTATAACGTACGGGAACACTAAGAAAGTATTTAACCCCTAAAGGAGTAAACCGGGGGTGCAAAGTTAGTATATAACCTTAACATTTTTGGACTACTCACAGTTCTCTGATTTTCAAAACTATTTCGATAAAATGAATTTAATGATTATTTGGGTTTTTAAGTTCATTTTGTGTTTAATACCTAAGGGGGTAAAATAGGGTAGGTACACATTAAGTATATATACATATAACCTAACCTAACTTACCATACCTAGCTTATAGCTAACCGCAATGCAAAGATTTTGAAAGAAACAAAATACATAATTTTAAATTGAATTACTGTGCTGCGTGTCTCTATGTTATATACAATACTAGAGTAGGTGGTAGTTGAATCAGTAGTAGGAGGTAATAATTTAACTCGATTGGTACAACATCCATACATGAAGTACTAATTTGTCTGGTTGATCGAGTGGTTCCCTACAACTGTCGCGATCGTCTGTATGCCTGTCTATTCGCGATCAACTGTTTTCACCTGTGGAAAGTGGTTCTCAAGGAAGTTTTTAGTAGGTATATAATTTGTCAAGTTTTTGTATACATTGGCAAAAATATAATGTTATTTGTTGGAGGTGAAAACTAAGCCTTCTTCTTCTATTTGTTTGTTATACATAGGCACTACATAGCAAAATCTTTGATTATAAGTGCGCTACGTTTTACCAATTAAATACAAACTTAAAACATGTCAAACCGTACAATACACGAACAACACAAAACCCAGTACACAATGTACAATATTAGATCCATTAAAGATGACATACCCAAAACAAAAACTACTATTAAATACTGAGGTAGGCTCAAGGTACTTAAAATATTTATTATTTTCATGTGAGACACATTTGCTATTTAATTGTTTCTAAAATTACGGCATACGAGTGGTTAAACATGCACAGTATGTCATATTCCACTCTCAAAAAATAAAGATTGGTCTTCACCGAAAACTGTAATCTTGAAATAAAACAAAGCCCGCAAAGATCATAAATAAAATAAACATGATCAAAAGAACTGTACGCCAAAAATGAAACAATACGCCATTAGTCATTTAAACATCTTGATGCTAAATGCAAATTCTTGATGCGTTAATCTTGCACCTTTTATGCTAATTGAGGATGTGTAGAGGGGGTTTAGAAGACCCCTCGAGAGCCAGTCTAGGATTGTGATTAAACTTTGAATAGGGACTACAATGACATAATAGAAACTATTTTGAATACGTGTGGCAGTGAAAAATGATGATCGATGATTGGGAAATGTGCATGCGATGCGTTTAGAAAGCCAATGTATTAACTTAGCCAAGATAGGGAATAGCTGAGATTTGGCTCCTTGGCCTCAAAGAAAAACCATAAAAATACCTTTTTTCATTTTGTGGTAGGTACCTATTTCTTTTTCATTTACTTTGTTTTTGACTTTTGTTTTACTTTTTTATTCGTTTTATTTTTTGTACTTTACTCGTGCTTATTTTATTTTTCTTTTCAATGTTATAAATTTGCAATTTTAAATGCTTTTCTTTCTTTATTCTTAATACATATTATTTTTAGTTCAGTAAAAGTCGCCCGCTGAAAACTTAAGTGAAATGAATTGTCAATGCTTAGCTTATGGAATGACATAACAACTCAACCTGTCTTCACTTCAATTATATTTTCACGGGGAATTTTCACAGAATAGAATTGCTGTATAAGGATCGGTTCCACGTGATTTAATAACTCGTATCACTTCAGTTATTTTTTATCGTTGTCAGTACATAAATAATCCTTTATTTTATTCATACGATGGGGATATGCTAGAAGATAAAATTTCAGAGTGTTTAACTGCATTTTAGATGATAAATAATGTTTTATCAAAATTCACCGGGAATTCTCGGAACAGCCCTGTTTAGCGTGGTATGTGACGTCACTAACGACTCGACAGTGCCTGGACGTTAGCAAGAGGCGGGCTGACCCGAAATTCCACTTAGCAATGCACAGAGCAAAACTTGTATAAATGTACTTGGTGGAGTTAGTATTACGTGTAGGTACCACATACTTTAGTAGTTATATCTACTAAATAGCTTTCACAAGACAGGCTGTGTCAGGAACTCAGGAATTACATCGGTATTTGAGAATAATACTTAGTTTAATAATAAAGCGACGCTGTGCGTTCGTCATGGATAGTCATAACCAAAAGTGACTTTTCAAATGACACCGAACGCGGCACTGGGTTTGGTTAACACATTAAGATGCAACTGTACGTACGTGCAAAATAACTGACAGCTGTCAGATAAACAAACGTCAAAACTGTTTATTATCCGGACTAATATCACCACCATTGGTTTTTGTGGTGATTTTACGCAGTATGCCTAGTCTAAGTAGTTGAAACCCTACTTTATCTGTGTGTCTAATCTTCATTATTCCGGGAAAACTCTGGAACGACTTAACCGTTTTTATAAAATGTGGTTAATTGTGTGTAATGTATCTTGATTAATATTTGACCTCAATATTTTTGACTATTTTCAAAAGTATAATACTGGTTCCAAACATTAAAACAACTGACCCCAGCAACGCGTGGGCGTGTCAGCTAAAACATAAAATTATATGAATAGAGTTTCTGTACCTTTATTTGCTGTTTCAGTGCACTATATATATTTTCTTCTTCACTATCACATCCATTCAGAGGTTGTCTGTAAGAGATCGCATTTAGCGATAAAGCCGGCCATTATAATACCATAATATAAAATTACCTCTTAAAGTTAGTCTTAGTACCTACTTAAGTTTTTATGGTAATCTCGTAAAGCGCTGCATTCTTATTTTATATTGTCACAACATCTAAAGGTGTAATTAAAAACAATTATAGGTATTGTTTTATTTTGTCAGTGTGTTTCCTTTACCATTTTAAATCACATCGTTTTGCAATTGTTCAAATCGTATTCCGCTACCATGGGCTCAGTACATTGACATTGGAAGTTTGACAAATATACCTACTAAGATATTAACAAACAAGTATCAACAAAAAAAACAGAAAAAGCAAAGGAAAAAATACAAACAGATCAACGTCCCACATATACATACCTGTCAAAAAGCAAGAGAAATAGATATAACAATAATTATCATTAATTTCAGTTCTAAAATATGGTTGGCTAACGATTTGAAACTGCAGAACCGTTATCCAAATGCGGGACGACCCGAAAATCCACTTAGCCTTCGAGGAAAACTTGGTGAAGGGTTGTAAGGGTTGCACGTAAGAGCTTAAAAACAAGGCTGGTTTATTAAATTATTTCGTCGCACATAGGGATTTAATCAGCGCCTCTGGTAATCATTTAGGATTGGGATTAATGGTTTAAATGGCGCGAGGCTTTTTTTGTCCAACGTTAGTTGCTTTTAGAGTTGATTAAACAATTTTTCAATGATGCACCGTTGAATGAACAGCACAGCACAGCAAACTGTTAGGTACCCATAATATTGACATACATTTCTGTAGAACATTTCTTTAAATCAACGCGTCTTAGCTAATATATTTACTAAGTGCCCCAATCTAGTCGATTTTGAAAATATGTACGCGTTTCGTCTTTCAAATGATTTTAAAAACTCTTGTGTTTTAATCCAGCTAGAACCAATATTCCAGCAGCTTGTTTTCTAAGGGGTTCCCTCTAGCAGACAAGCCTATTAGCACTTACTACATAAAAAAAGCCAGCGTTACACCGTTGCACGATTTTGAAACAAATACGTAGTTGTCGTTTTACCATATATAATATGTTTTGCAGTTTTTAGAAGTAGTGCGCAAGACCAGACCTGGACTTTTTCAATTTCTCGACGATCTACTTGAACGTCCTCTGCTTTTATGCAGCTGCAACCAGCTATTTTGCAAAAAACGCCGTTCATCTATCTTAGTAAGTACCTACAAGTAAGTTGTCCAGGTATCCCACTTCCTTAATGGCACAATCGCGCCAAACCATCAAGCGCCAACATACAAACATTTGTGGCAAGCCTGACATCCACCAACGGCGCAGGATCTAAGTGGACTCCACAATGTCTAATTAGACTCAACGAGAACACGTACAAACCGTTGTTCCTTGTATAATAGCTTGTTATTAAAACTTTACATTTGTGTCAGGTGCCTTAACAGAGTGCTAAGTTGCCTGCCAAATGACACTTGTTTTGAATTACTGAAGAGTTTATCAAGAATTGTGCAACTAGGGATGTTGGTTAATTTCCCTTTTAGTTTTGAGGAGTTTGTCTTTACTTTCGGCTTAGTGTTGATAAGATGATGTATTAGTTAAGTCTAAAACTACGACACTATTATGGAGAGTTTTCTTTTATGCGGTGTAGTTTTTTTGCCATTTCTATGTCTGCAAGAAACACTGCTAATCTATGTTCAATGGTAACTTTGATTTTAAAATAAATAAAATACTTTTGATTCGCTAGCTATGGTTCTACTACTTATAACGTTAAAATTAAAAACTCCTTCAAGATCTAGCTATCAAATTAAAGTAAGGAATTACTTAATTAAGAGATATTTAAGAGATATTAATTAAGAGATTAGCGAGTTGAAACTAGCAAATTCTTCAGCGATACTATAAAAGTATAGATTGTCAAAGTACTAAAATGAAAAATTGAAACCCAGTTTCTAAACCTAAGTTCAGTTTCCACTCATAATCACTACACTGTTCCAACTCCACCATCAATAAAACATCGATAAACAAATCCCAGACGTCACACGATCTGCTAGACGCGACATCAAAATGCTAATACCAGAACTACGAGCGCACTCGAATAAACTACATTATGCTGGGATGTTCAGCTGTTCAGTTTTACAGCTCAACCCGCGTAACAATCCTCGGTGGAGCAGCCGCGCAAACTTTTAATTGGCGTGCCATTAGGACGGGCGGAGGCACTAAGCGATTTGTGGTGTACCGGCCCTCTCTCTCGAGGTTTTAATTTCTCTCGCACCTCTTGTGGGGGGCTTGTTGATTACGTATTCTGGATTCGGATTACGAGTACCTTAGATGCGGTGGTAGATGTAATTGTTGGGGTGATTACGTAGATGCAGGCGTCAATAAGTTGGGATCAATTTGTTCGATAGAAAATTGATTGTGGACTTGGTAGAATGAATGGTTTTCTTCGCTTTGTTCTGTAAGTATTTTTAAATCATCTAGACTATTCTGTTTGATACAAAAACGTAGTAACGTAGTTATATGTATGTATATCTAACAACTGTTCTATTATCAGAAATAACGACAATCGTGAATACGAATTTACATTGCACTTAAAATTTTCATGTTAAATTATAGATGATTGATTGATTTTTATTGATAGGATTTAAATCACTTTAAATACAGGTTCTGCAGTTTCAACAAACCATACCCAACAAATAAAATCATCCAACTATTTAAATATGGACGAGTCTTTAAGAGAGATTTTAACTTAATTCCAGACAGACAAAAGAAGATCTAGTAAAATAGTTTGCAGAAAAAGTTCGCTCAGAAACTGTGGGAGCTGTTATAATTTCATGTGATTTTCTCAAACGTTTTCAAGGGCAAAAAAAATACATAACGTTAAAAGAAATTGGTGATGTTACACGCGACAAGTAAAGTACAAGAAGAAAATTTAGCGAAACCAAATCTTTTGTTAGAATCAAACAATGCAACTCTCGATTTTTAAATTAGTCAATTATAACTTGTGGGTTTTGGCGGGCTCTGTTGTAGCGGGACGGTCATGTCTTCGGCTAATGACACGTCGTTACCGCCACAAATCTCCGACATTACAACGTATTAAAACTCTAAAACTTTACTCGGCTCGCCATTTGGCTTCAACAAAAACTTTCTTACATCACAAGATTTAAATTCAAGTCTCGAAGCGCGCGGAGTCATGAAAATATTTTGCGCAAGGTTGTCTGGCTTACGAAAGATATTATAGTTGATGTGTGCTCTTTGATTCTCATAGTTCTTGTTTTGCAACTTATCAATGTGGTCTTTTAGGATTAAAGTTATGTCCAATTCGATGTCGCGCACTTCATGCTTGTAAGTAAAGTGTTAGAATCTAATCGTACTAGATTTATGAGTTCTCATCAAGTACCTAATTGGAATTATTTTTAAAAGATAACCAATAAATAATAGAGTGTTTGATTTTTACGGTTTTTAAGATCCTTAGTTGCAATAAGAAAATCATACCCAAATAACTTAATTTATGTAATAACGGATCCAGTTCAGTCATCCATTGTTTTTGTTTAGATTCTAAAGAAAATGTAGGAACACACTTTCTATTCAAATTTTCTTAAAAATATAACCCATCTCGAGAAAATTCTCTTTCATATTTCGCGGGCTTTTTGTATTTCAATAATATTTGCAAGTGGCGCCGTTTTGCAGATTTTCATTCGCAACTTCGCAACCCCTAGCCATGAGGGGATGGTTATCGTTCATCCTACGCTGCATAGATGGCGCACGACGCATTGTATTACACAAAAGCGAAAACAGATGGCGCTATCTAAACTCCAGGCAAAATCAAATTGATCGTCATATCTATTCATTTGGAAATTTGGTTTCTTCAAAATCATTATGTATTCGAAATCATTATATATTCAAAATTTATGCCATTAATTTGCTTTATGAACAGTTAAAAAGAACATCAGAGTAAAGAAAAACAAAGGGCAATGTTCACTAATTTAATTTTCTAATCTATGATATCTGGGTTTAAATAAATTACGTACGAATTTCAACTGTTTTATCATTCCAAAGTTCAAATATAGGTACCATACATCTATTTAAGTTAAAAGGTTCGAACGGCCGAACGCCGGCTGTCGACGATTAGCCACGCTAGCCGGAACAATTTTTTAATATCCCCAAACAAGGAAGGCAAGTCTATCGAGTGTTTGAATTGTATGGATGAGACTCTATTAAAAAATATTCACGGTTTTTGTCCATGTTAACTTTTGTCGCGTTTAGCAATGGTATATAGCGATGAAATTAATTTTTATCTTTTGCCTTGGAGGCACCCGAAGTAAAAACGTTGAAAATGTAGTTGCAATTTCACGACAATGACAGTTTATGTCAGAAGCTAGTATAACACTGTCGGGATATTAGACGTAGTTGTGACAGATTGAAACTGAGATTAGAATTTGAACGCTCTTATAATACGGAAGTTGCCCCTCTACTTTTATCTGTCTCATCTAAGAGAGTCAAAAAGTGTTGTCCATACCATTAGATAATAAAAAATATTTGTTTCCTACGTATTTATTTAAGATAATAGTGAGTATTGCCCCACGTAAGTAGCGACAATACCAGTATAATCTGGCCTCTTATTCTATTGAAACTTCTTGCTACGCTCGGCCAGCTCAAGGCCAAAATGTTGCCACAGGCGTACGCGTGTCATATAACGTTCGTCTTTGTTTTTGCATGCATTAATATTCCATATGGCCCTGATCCATAATACCTAGTCTTACTTACATAACATCTGTGAATAGACCAACAACAGTAATTCAAATCTGTACTCTATTTTCCAGTAAACTGTCGTATCTACACTAAGACAGCATGAAAGGAACATTAACAGTTTGCCAGCGACTTTGACAGCTACAATACGTGTCGTGGTTGGAATTAGCATACACACTTGTCGCATGCACTTGGCGACCGACTATTTCCATCTCATTCATATAAAGCTCTAAGTTTCATGTTTAAAAGGGATGGAATGATCTTGTATGGTAGCTGCCTTGTGAGACATTGATGTTACATAGTAGGTGTATATAGCTCCTTCGTGATGGAATACGTATTGTTTGATGGATGAAAGGAAAACATAATATGTTGTTGCGAAAGTTGTAAGGTCAACGTGGCCAATGGGTTACCGACTTAGATACAATGTGAAAGACCATACAGAATTGCAGACTTCATAAATTATCTTTATGAAGACGGCAACGTTATCAATTTGGCACATATTTAAAAGCACTGCCGCTGTTGCCCACTTGAGGTCCACTTAACGTCACTCATCCTTAAAGCAAATAAAATCGTATAAGGATATGCTTATCTGGCTTGTTACTGACAAACTGCCAGCCGTTCTTTGAGTAATTTGTTTGACTTTAATTTAAATACCAAAACGTAAAATTACCACATTTTATACTGTCTTAGAAAAGAGAAACAGGGTAAAAACTTAAAGCACGCCCAGGGGCAAATGTACAGACGCCAGCACATCAAGTTACCCCAATGTGTCAAAATTTCTTTGATCGTTTTCAACTTTATGTTAAACAGAATAAGGTTCATATTCAATTGGGAAAATTTGACACATTGGGGTAACTTGATGTGCTGGCGTCTGTACTGAAAATATTTCCACTATTTTCAATCAAAACAAATATTTTTTTTTCAAAAGTAAGAAAAACTTACCCAATTTTTAACACACAACATTGTGCATTATATGAGGCCCTAACCACTGGAACTTGCTATGTGACACTATAAGTCTGTTATCACGAACCTCCAAAGATAAAACATGGTGATTAAACGGTGAAGGAAAGCATCGTGAGGAGACCAGCATGCCTGAGAGACATAATATCTTGACGGCATGTGAAGCCAAGTCAGAAGCCTATGGGCGGCAAAAAGTCTGACACCAGGTAAAAAAAAGTCAACTACAGGAAAAATAAAGAAGCATATGGACCACGGGAAAAAATAATTACCCTTGGTACACCCAGGTGAACATAAAGGGACCACTGAAAAAAAAATTGCCCGTGGTCCACCAGGTGGACAAACGTAGGTAGACCACGGGCAACTGACTGTCTAAACGGTTTCAAAAGAATATCAGTATTTTACATGGGGCGACTGCCTTTCAAACATCCACAACCCAAAGACTGTCTTTGATTGGACTGGTTGTTAACGTTTCGGGTTTCTTAATAGGAGTGATGAAATAATCATTAAAAATCTTTATTTAGGTACAGACGCCAGCACATCAAGTTACTCCAATGTGTCAAATTTTTCCGATTGAATATGAACCTTATATATTAATACACATTGGGGTAACTTGACGTGCTGGCGTCTGTACATTAAAGCCTTAAAAAAATAAGAAATCTGTCAATGATCTACAGATAACAGAAGATGCTGCAACTAACGTACTTTTCAAAGTACAGAGAGGTCTTGATAACATAATGGTCAGTCATCTACAGACTGACCTCGGTAAGCACAGTTTATCTTCAATTGACTCGTGTGGCTGTTCGTATTAAGTCACAAGCCCCTGGAATACTAATATCGATACTAAATAAATGACTATTATTCAAATAACCATAGAACGTTTAATTTTTAGCAACAAAGGCTGACGGGGAGTGGCTCCACAAACACGGATTTCCAATTAAGTTAGGGCCTGATTGGCAGGTCGTTAGTCAACGCTGCAGCGTGAATGTGGGCGCACGTCTTGGCCCGGCCCGCGAAACATCGCGATTATTGATGGCTGATACACAACAAGATGTTCTAGAAACGTATTTTGCAAAACAAGGTTGAAGAAATGATAAAAATTTACAACTTGAAGTAACTAAATAATTAATTTAATATGAAAGGGGTTTCCGAAAGTAACAATTAGTTACTTATGACCATTTTTACATTTTGCTCGTTGCTACGGGCTTGTTCACCTAGTAAGCACTCGTGATTTCCTTGGTTAGATTCCCGAGTAGAAGTGATATTGGGTTATTCCTTAAGGATTTACTCAGTACCAGCCCGAAGTCTGGATTTGTGTCTGATTGATGGCAAGTCTCCCTTCCTATTACTGATAACTGGCAAAATGAGGGATTTTTATCTCTTCTTGTCTTTTCTTATTTGGTTCCTATGTTTTAAACAAATAAGGGTTTCTCCAATTAAGGCCAGAATGTTACGTCGAATCACAGACAAAAAATTACATTCCAAAGAAAATACAAAACAAATTAAAGTTTTTTACTGTCTATTAAACTATTTTGGAATCTCAGCAGAATCCATCTTTCGTTTGTGTTTTATGGTTAAGGACTACATTTTTTATTTGCCGTGAATGCAATGCAAACTAACGACATAATTTGTTCACAATAATAAAGGCTTAACAGTAGCAATTATTTTTAGATAATTTACTTAGCGCAAAGAGATATCAACACACCTTTCATCGGCTGTTCGTTCGATTTCCATATAAGGACCTCGTAAACGATACATCTACAAGGCTATAAAAGTATCTAATTATATCAATTTCTATGCTACCATCTTCTCCATTAATTTTACATAGTTCTAGACATTAAAATACTTACATACTATATGTAAGTATATATTGTATATGCTGTTGGTACTATGTGTTTCTCTACAACTCTTATTGATTGAAATGTTATCAAACTTAACTGTAACCAATAAGGCTTTATCCTCGATGGGATCTTTATCACTTTCAGGTGCTTCATCTTGATCATTGATCATTGTTAGTGCACCTGTCTTATATTGCATGTTTTGTTGTATATATTGTAGATAGTAAAACCTATTTTTCAAAGAGAACTAGTTTTTTAGATATCGATATCAAGCAATAGGTGTCGTGTAACTAATTTACTGTCACTTTAAAAAATAACGACTATCATCTGCCCTTCTTCGTTTAAGAAGGTGTTTGTAAAGGCGATAAATGCCCCACGAAGATGATCCCGTGAATATTTCGTTTTAAATTTTGTAAAAAAACCATTTTTTTTTAAAGTAAAAATGTTTACTGAAGTAATACGAATACCAATATTCCAGAAACACCTCGCAATTTGAATTTTCTTTCACTACCGCGAAAAGCAACCAAGTCACGCATCACTACACAGCCGTTAATTATCGTCGACTGTCTCCGTATAAACATGATCGATTGACTGGTATGTACGAAAAGTGAAGATATCGGAGGGAAAGAAACATTAAGTGTATTCCTATGTCGGCAGTGATATCATTTTCATAGGCTGCCGAGGTTTCTACAGCCCCTTCGAACTATTACAGACAGAAAAGGTGTAGAGATGTCATAAAGGTATCTTTTTTAAATGGTAGTGAACCTTGTTAAGAACTGCTTAAGAATCACAACACGGCACATACTTTAATCAAAGACATTCAATATTTACTATAGACGGGACTTCACGAACAATATTTTCATCCGATACTTATGTCCTGTTGGACTCAAGTTTATGAACTTAGTTTTATACGCGGCGGTGCTGAGACATGGGATCACAGTTTTAGTATAACATTTCTTCGCATGTCCTCTCTATATTATTTTAAATCTCTTCGAATGTTATGAACCAACAGAAATGCAAAATAATCTAGAGTGTGACATAATTTTAACAGATAATACCTATAACACATTTATTAAAAATTAGGTTTTGTTCTAATAATTAAACTGCCTGTTGTACTTTGAACGATAAAACGATTGATTAACTACTGTCAAAGGCAGCTGGCGCTCTTTTAATCATTCAGAGAAATCTAGTAACCGAGATACACTTACAAGAATTACCATTGACAGATTGTATTGAATAAAATTTGCATTTCCAGTAACGACTTAGAAAGGCAACGTGACCATGGATCCAAGTTTATTAAAAAAGGTAACTAGGAGGTGGTCACTGATAAAGTTTGAGTGTTAAAGATAAACATATTAGCTGTGGTGTAATATGATAATATTGAAGTTGCTCCTAATCTATTAAAGCAAAGCAAGATGGCGACTCTAATGGATCCTTATTCTGGCCTTACGAAAAAGCAACTGAATAGTAAGGCGTCGAGAAAAAAACAGAATGATTCAATCGGCCACTCTCGAATCTCGATCAGTCTTCGTCACTGTTTCGTGTGTTTAGTCGGATATCGATTTATTGTCGACACTCATGGAAAAACTGACAGTTCAGACTTCAAGATTTAGAGACTACGAAAGCTGATTACAGCCAGTTTAGTATTTATTTATTTTTCTGAACAATACTTAACTGGTCTTTTTGTTTTAGAATTCTGCCATATAAAAACTTTCCAAGATTTTTCTAAGAGACGTCATTATTTAGCAAAGAACATTAGATTGTTTAGATTTTTTAAACCATGATTTAATATATGGACGCCGGTGTCGCCTTGTGGAACCAGAACCTAAACACCAACTTGGTGATAATACTAGTATACCTTCCGTTGTATTGAAGGATAGTGAGGTCATTATTGTCTTCAACACTAATTTGAAAAATAAATATTTCACGTTTCAGAGCAGCTTGTAATTTATTTACACAAAACTATTTTCCAAAGTTCCACTAACGTGTTTTCTTATGCAAATCTATGTTAATCTGGCATTTTCACGTTTAATTTTATTTCTGGCCACATTTCTCGAATGATATTGTCTCGTAAATCAGTCGTCGGGTGTTTTTCTTGGAGCGGCCGAGCCACCATGTTTTGTTTAGAATCACGCACACCCCGTCTGGGTTGCTTCTGCGATTGTGATTTACAACTCCTGGATTGTTTTATCACTAGTTTTACACGTAATTTGAATGTGTTTTAAAATAAATTTTGAAATTACTGTCGTTTTAGAAAAGTAGGTGAATATAAACTTAGCTGGAGGCATACGCTAGCTGTTAATATTGTGAGAGCCTTCGAAAAGCCCAATTTAATAATATAGTTTTGATATTCACAGGCGTGTCTTTATTTCATAAATCTTTATCAAGCCTTTAACAAATTCGTTTAGTAGGTAAGTAAGTATGTAACAAGAACGTTGTTTGTTCAGCAGTTCTGCCTCAGCATGCGTATGATCCTAAAGCTTGTGATAGCAACGTATTAATCTTTGTTATTTGAAGAGCCAATCTGCCACAGAATCATTGCATCGTAGTATTATTACTAATGATTTAAAATAGAAATATAATAGTGCACTGAGTAACAGACAATGGTGAGATTTTAACAGCATTAAGTAAACATGTTTTTCAATTTAATATCAAATCATGAGTCACACAGTACGAAACTGGCAGAAGTGTATATCGAACGACCGGTCACTCTACACTTTTGATTCGTTTTCGACCAGCTATGACGTACCCATAGAAGAGTAATTATTGTTATTCTAATGGATCGTACGGGCATTCTGAACATTCCCCATTGTAAGGAGTCCAGGATCGAAGCTCTGATTAATGATTGTGCAGCGAGGGACGACTTAGGGGCGACTTATAGTGCGAAACGTAGAAAAAAATAACTTGTTTTATAAACCAAAGGTTGCTACAGAAGAGCCAGACATTTTTTTGTTAAGCTCTGCTTGACGCTGTTACAAAGAACTTATGCAATAGTTCTGTTAACACCTGTTATTTCTTTTTGGTTAATATATGGTTTTGTAACCAAATTGTACTTTAAATAATTAACTCCTAACACTTTTAGCGTGATAAACAATAGTTAATCTATGACTTGTAAAGCTACATAAATTAGACTGCTAACGTAAAAATTACGCTAGTAGAAAATGTTTGTAGGCCATTGAAATTAGTCACTTCAAATTACTAAGTACCAAAATAATTCTTGCGACTAAGTAACTGTATGCAGATGTGAAAAATAATTAATTATTCGAACGTTCACCTTCTCTATTGCAGACATTCTTATCTTCGCCGTAGTATTTCACTGTATTAGATATGTATGTGGTATAAATTGAATTACTATGATGTAAATTTATAAATCACAACATACTTAAAGCGTCGTCTAACTTTAATTCACTGTTTTTGTATACTTACCACAAGCAATTTAAATCATTATTCATGTAAAAGTGTGCGACCAGATGATTTATCTGAAACAATTTGACCTAGTTTATTTATCTCCGAACATGGCACCCATAACCAATACAGCTGAAGTCTGGAGCAATAGCTAGTATAACGACGCGGCAACGCCAATCCAGTGTGCGTCGACCCTAACGATTGTATCAGGGCATAATGCCACAGCAAGAGATTATGCCACACAGTTGACCAACCGGTGTTTGTTTGCTGAAATCGACAAGCATGGGGTACCGTCAACCGTCACCCATGGTAGAGCCGATAAGAATTCCATGGACAGATAACCAAGATTTTGTGTTTGGATTCGTATTAAGAGAAAGTTAAGGTTAGTGTAACATTAGTTAAGTAAATCTATATGGTGCATTAAGTAGCAAAATAAAAACTAAAAGAAATTTTTCGTTATCGTCAAAGTTCATTCAAAAGACTTTTATTTATTTTAATAATACCTATCAACAATACAACGATCTTCTTTAAACATATTATAATGATTATACATAGATCATCTGAAGCTTGAAAGAACTCATAAATAAAACAACAAAGCGATCATCGCATACCTGGTTCTAACACGTCGTTTCGCTTCAAAGTCTGACACAAATATTTTAATACCCAACACTACGCACATTATATGACGGACTTAGCAATCGTGCGTGTAACTCCGTGACAAATACCCCTTAAAACAACACAATGCGACAAAAAGATAAAGAAACAACTAATTTTTTCTCATTGTATCTTAAAAAAATCTTTTCTTTTACCCACTTTGAGGAACACCGAAGCTTTTTCAATATTTTTTCCCTTGCTTAGGAAGTCATAATTGCGTTTATAGATGTCTATTGTCGTATTTTTCAAATGTTTGTTATTAAATTGGTCAAGGGTACACAGAACAATGGCTTCGCAAAGTTTCGCGAAAAAGAAGTGTGTCGTAAAAATGGGTTTCGACTTTCGGTAATGGCTGACTTCACTAGGTCAGACAGATATTTGAAGAATTGTTGTAAATGGAGCGCAATTGCTTTTCAAGTTTAAGTTATATTTGCACTTCTCACCTACGAAAGTGGCGTAACTATGATCTCGGTTATAATATCTCCTTATATGACTCAGCAAGCTCAAGTATTTCCCATGTTACGAATTTGGCTAAAAATGCTAAGAAACTTGAGAGTGGTAATGGCTGACTTCACTAGGTCATGCAGAAATTTGAAGAATTGTTGTAAATGGAGCAATTGATTTTCAAGTATAAGTTATATTTGCAATTCTCACCTGCAAAAGTGCCATAACTATGATCTCGGTTATAATATCTCCTTCTATGACTGAGCAAGCTCAAGTATTTCCCATGTTACGACTTGGCAAAAAATGCTAAGAAACTTGGGAGTAAATGTACCAAGAATAACTGTTTCTTTGCTAGCATTGAAATTGAAACCTTCTGCGTAATATGAGTAGGTAATCTTTTACATTTCATCTTACAAACAATAGAACTTCCGAACCGGTACGTCAATGAGTCCCGTTCCCCGTACATCAGTCATAAATCTTCAAATTTACCACTTTAACCGTTCAGTCGACGAGTTGACAAAATAATGGTGTTAGACAATGTCCTAATAATTGTTCAATTGTCAGTATGAAGCGAGACTAAATCCATCTTTGTTTAGGTATTACTTTGCGATGTCACTAAAAGGTTCCGATTCGAAACTAAAGAAATCTTGGTGTTGACAACATCAGATACTAGTTTTAACACATAGTGAGCGATAGCACGAATTCTAGATGTGAGTGTAACGACAATTCGAACTACCTATTTTAATATTCAAATAAAATACAACCATCCTTCTACTACTGGGTTTTAATGAATGAGGCCAAGCATTATTAATATCACCATAGAAATGAATGGAGTCTTATAACTCACTTCATAATATATAGAGAATTTTCAATTTAAAAAAAAACCATACGTATCGAGTTTACGTTTGCGTAAAGTATTCGTGTTAGAGGTACAGAGGCCAGCACATCAAGCTACCCCAATGTCTCAGATGTATTGGATAGTATTTCAACTTTATAACAAACACAATAGAGTTCACGTTCAATTGAAGTCAGTTTTAGGTACCTTGATGTGCTGGCGTCTGTACATACTATTAGGGGTGAAGCTGGTTACTCAAGTTAGATCAGTCACCATTGAATAAGAATAGTGCTTCTAATACTTAGGTATTCTGTATTTTGGTAGACAGAGAAAAATAGTTTCTAAAATCACCATACCACCAAATATTTTACATCGAACCCCATCTTCGGAACCAAGTTCTTAAAGAATTATGTTAAATATACCCATATACAAACTAGAGACGTGGACAAATATTTTAAGCGCACATTTTTAGCAAAACAAACATCCAAACCGGAAAAAAAAATCGCAAAACATGAAAGCAGGTAAAAGTCCCAGTTTTATGACAGACGGCGCGCTGTATCAAAGAGCCAGACCGAACCAACTAGAAAGTATTTTATTGTTTTAAGGCCCTAATAAAAGTAACATGTTTGTATTCAAGGAGCCGCCTACGCCTCCTGTTCCGACGTGCCGACTACAACAATGCTTGGATTTAGACTACTTCGGAAGGCGCGTATGGTTCAAAGGCAAATTCAGTTTTTGAGCTTTTGTTTTAATTCTGTCGGTATATGAAACTGGAAGTCGGTGTTCTTTAGTAGCTGATTGGTAAAAGATAAGCTGGGGTAAAAATGTTTGCCCTCCCATATAATAATGCGTCTCTTTTGTTTTCTACGGCAGAGACAAAAATAATAACAGATAATAATAATAATAGTAGATGCTAATGAAATTATCCTATGTTTGCAATTTATTTTCCAGATACCAAAACAAATACTGGATTTTGAAAAAAACCTAAACTCGATTCAAAAAGTTAATAATTTTACTCTACAACTTCTTATTTAAGTTTTTCAATCATTTGTCTTTCTAAAATGAACTCAATTTACACGATGTTTAAATTGAAATTTCCTAAAATGTGTAAGCACTCATTTGGAAAGAGATTTGGTTAAGAATTTAAAAGGATTGTTAAGTGCGAATATTTTCTAGTGGGAGCTATCGATGTGTTATTTCATTTATCTCAAAAGATTATATTATTTTGATGTTGTACCTATGTTCGCTTACTTGTGGTACTTTTGTGCTCGTGGTATCATTGTCAGTGACAACCTCTTATAAGCAGTTCTTGGTCTTGCACTGTTTCTTTTAGGTGTATTACTTTAGGTATCTGAATGTTCTGTTCATTTTGTTGTATTTTATCGACACTGTACAAATATCAGTCAAACGACAGATGTCAAATTTTTTCGCGCAAACCATAAATTAGAGAAAAAGATCCAAAGCAAATATCAACCGTAAAGCCCCGCGGCAAAACCAAATACAATATTCTGAATAAGCCATCGATTGATTTCGTAAGATTAATGGTTGCACATTGTCAGCGCCACAGTATGACGAGAAGGTTAGCCGAATTTGCGCAACCAAAATGTGTTTTATAACCTTATGTATAAGGGCTAACAAATTTCATTTTTGAAATCTTTTTGAACTGACAGAGCAATGAATGGTGTTCACTGTTTTCATTTCAAATGTAACTTAATATCAACCCTATTTTCTCGGCAACTAAATTCAAACTCGCGTTCTGTTGTTTTTCTTCGTTAAGCCATCTTGGCACCGGTGACTGAAAGTTGGGGGTTCGATAGAAATTGATTTTGGAATTCAGTGTGAAATTGAAATAAAAGTTTTTTATTTGAAAGCACAGTCGACACAAAGTAAGATTGGCTCTATGGTTTAATCTGACGATTAAATATTTATTTGTTTGGTTTTAAAAACCAATAGTGCTATTTGCCCCGATTTAAATGTTCGACCACATTAGAGTGTAATGGGTTGAACTTAACATTTTTTTGATTTATGATAGCTTACTCCGTCTGACGCCCAAGTTACTTTTATGTATTACTAATACACTATTAATTTTCGCAACGAGTAAAAGAAAAATATACGGTGTTTCGCTTTTGCTACTGACTTGCAAATACTTTCTAAATCTTACACTTACTCAAAGTGCGACGTTTGACTTTTGACAAGGAATGATCAATATTTGTAAGTTCTAAAATAATTCTTGGTTAATTACGTGGATAATGGAAGTCTTTCTTAAAAATTGGAGATTAATAGTGAAAAATCGTGTACGCTGTAGGAGATGGAGGGAGACCTTTGAAAATAACACAAAATTCCCAACAAAACTTATTTCGTAGAACTCCCAGAAACCGATCGATATTTCGAATCAAATGAAAGGCGAAGAACACAATGCACCCAGTTGGTGGGTGTATGCATGTAACAGATGTGAATCGCTCCGGACAGGAGGTGTGTACTGTGACAAAGAATGCATATGTCGCTCTCACTGCCGATAGTGTGTACCGATGCTTACTATTGGGCATTCAATAATGCTAACGTTGCATTAGTAAGCAGTTTTAGTTTGTGTAAATAAAACTAGCTATGTATCTACTTTGTAGGTTTGCTGAAAGTGCTTTTTGCTTTGGGGGCTTCTTTGCTAAGTTTTAATTTATTGCAATTATCAATAAGAAATCACTATATAAATACATACAAGTTACATAATAAAAACAAAAAGAAAAGTAAAAATATTTTAGGGCATCAAAAAATTCATCCGCATCACTGTCAACGGGAAACGTGCCCAAAAGACTGGCCGCATTGCCACGTTGAATGGCAATGTTGATTCTCTCACTTAAATGAAGGCAAGACTTCTGAAAACGGGAAGAAGTTAAGTTTTAATTGCATCATAATTGATTATTATTCAACTATTATTCAAATGAATCACTCCGGACAGGAGGTGTGTGCTACGACTAAGAGTGCATTATGCCATTATGTCACTCTTACTGCCGATTGTGTGTAGTAAGGATTTTTAGTATGTTTTCCTACTTACTATGGATATAATATTACTACCTATGTCAAAATCTGCTAAAAGTATTTCCTGCTGCGTTCCGAAGGCTTGTTTGCTATCTTTTGTTATAATTGATTCGTCAATAGATTGTGTATCCTATTCAAATGCAAATAAGGTTTAAATAGCAATAGCGTTAACAGACTGTTTTAATAATTATTTTATAATGGAATAGTTTAATGAAATTGTAATCATGTTTGCGTATTCACATTTTAGTTTAGATAAAATATTGATGTAAATAAATTATTTCCTTGCGTAATTTTAATACAGGTGAAATACAGTAGTCCAATTTTAATTTATAATTAACATGAATATTATTAGTAGGTAAAGCCCAAATGAAATGCAGATTTGAACGTCTACTGATATCAGAAGTAACAATCAGTTATATTAATATATTTTTATCAAATTGTAATGGTGTTAAACAAGTAAGCAAACTTCTGTAGGTATTTTTTTCCTATCGCCTACCATTTTCAAGCTAGACACTTCTTTGATTAAACAATCGTATTTAAAGCTCAAATAAATTAATTACTTGAAACATCAGCGACATTAAAATCGCAGAGTCGCGTCCCGAACGTCGCACGCGCACAGTCGCATGCTGCGCTATTGTCGCGACCCCCGATTGAACTGTTACACGTCGAGATGAGTTATGTTCTAAGCCAGGCCTGAGTTTATACAGGATGTGTAGGTTTTAGGGCCCTGTGTTTCATTTTGAGGCAAAACACAAAACCTTTTTTTATTTTGTATTTTCAAAAGGCAACGTTTCATTCCAAAAACTGACTTTAATCTTGTGCTAACATTGTCAATTTTGTACTAAAACGTTATTGTACCTTGAGCAAAGTTTGTAATATAAAATGCAATAACTGGTGGGAAGGTTTCAGCTTGAAACTCTTTTTGATGACATAAGGAGTTTAATCCCCATCTGCTTGGTTACAAACAAACATATATTTTATTTGCTTGTTGAAAAAGTTGTCTTTTCTTAATACTTATGTGCTTCCTAGGTACGATGAAGAGTACTTATAAAAATAGTATATTGTCGTCTTAAAAAAAAATATCAAGTAGGTAAGTACCTAAAATGGTAATCCTAAAAGACTTCAAATGCATTCAATCCAAAATACAATATTAATTCTATTTATGTCTATTTCCTTGCGTTTGAATTTACTTTTACCAATATATTGTAACACCCTATATTAAATGCAATCGCCAATGCAGCACAGTGACACACATACGCGGCTTTACACTAAACCAATAATAGAAATCAATCCGTACTCCCTCTCTAACTCACACAGTCACAGCGCAATCAATGGTCTACCCATGCCTACGCGCACACACATAAACCAAGTATTGGAAATATTGGCTTTGTAAACATTTACGGGATATTTGCAAAATGTTCCGCCAATCGGAACATGTATACCCCTCTCTTTCCCATTGAATAGAAGAACTAACAATAGAGTGAGACAGCGCACCCGGGTTTACAACTTCGCAGAGGGACAATGGTGACGCTATTGTTGAAAGTACCCCAAACTTTTTTTAGGTCATATAAAATTATTACATTTGTTAGGGTCGTGCCGCCTGTATGCACTTACACCATTCGTTTCGCAGACAACTCCGGAGACGGGTCGCCGTCTCCTACGCAGTCCAGTTTCAGTGCTAATTACATAAAATCAGTGCCAGTGAATCAGTGCAAGTGACGAATATTTAAATAACATTATGTCTTTAGCAGCTACTACTAATCGTGCTAGTGAAATGTGGAATAATCATGCAGATGTAAACGCTCAAAGTGCGAGACAACCTAAACATAACGGATATAAACAATACCCAACGATGCCGTCTGAATATTATAACTATCAGAACAATTATTATCCTCAAAACTGTGATTATTCTAATGTGTTAAGTGCTGGTTACGGGAAAATATACGAACAGAATCAAAGTGACGGAGTTGTGAAATCGGAACCACCTACTTGGCAAGGTTACCATGCAAGCTACATCAATGGGAATCATGCTAATATGGAAATGATAAACCGCTGGAGGGAAATGAGCTACTACGCTCAGCAGCAACAAGAAAACTACGGGTACGAACAGAGAATAAATTCTACTAACCAGAACAGTCTGGAAAAGCCAGAAGATGTTAGATTAATAAACTCTCCCGGTGAGTGTAGTATTCCTGATACTAATTATGGATCACCACAAAGTACAACAAGTAATTTTAAATCACCTACACCTGAAACAGAAGATTCACCAAATTTAAGAGCATTACTTACGAAACCGAAGGGCAAAAACCCATCACCTTACTTCGTGAAATGTGACAAAGCGTATACGCAGGAAATGCTACAACGGATGATGTTTAACTCAGAAGAGGTGAGCGATTGGGAAAAAAACAATGAGAGTGCAGAGAAGGAATGCAATTTGTCGCAATTTCATGGTGGATTCGAAAGCGTTGAGGGTCAAACGTCAATCAAAAAAGATGCAGTGGGTGGAGCGGCGGAAGGTGCACAGTCATCACAGGATTCCGCAGAACCCTGTCAGGACGTGACAAGGGTCGAAGCAGGCGGGGACAATGCGGATTACACAGATAACAAAATGGCGGCTGCGCAAGATGTGCAAGCGTTTTATCCATGGATGAAAAGCGTTGGTGGTAAGTTAATATATTGATCAAAGTGAATTCTACCAAAATGAATCTAAGATTTACTATGGCATTGTTTATTTTTGATACCCTCAAAAAACATAAACTTGGTTCTACTTAATAATGATTTCTTTTATTACAGGTGATGACAAAAAAGAAGGCTCGAAGCGGACGCGGCAAACCTACACAAGATTTCAAACTCTCGAATTGGAAAAGGAGTTCCATTTCAACAAATACTTGTCCAGAAGGAGAAGAATAGAAGTCTCACATGCTTTGGGACTAACAGAACGGCAGATCAAAATCTGGTTTCAAAACAGACGAATGAAAGCTAAGAAAGATGGAAAATTGACTACGTCACCTGATCCTTACGGAGTGGATGACCTTAGTGCGACAAAGTTAAGTGGTATGCCAGAGTACATGGACACAAGGCAACGAATGACTGGGCCAGTGGACTATCCCAGTTATCACATGAATGCTGTTCAGACTAATATGCCACCTCAAGCAGCACCAAATATGCCACATAACTATATGATGCCTCCTTATGAAGGGATCAAAATGTGACCGTGAAAATAATGCCGTACCTAGTTTAATTTAAGTGATGTTTATTAATGAACGATCCATAATGCAACAAGTTTACATTATTCATGATTTTGTCTTCATTTGCATTGATATTAAAAACTTGCAAAGTATCATTACTTAAATTGGTCAAACGTTTTTTTTTGCATTTCACGGCAATTTGTAATTAGACTGATGTTATCGTAGTATGGATATTGACATGATTCTTATCGATTGTTCGCTTGTCTTGTTATGAATAATCAGCATTTTTTGTTCTTTTAAGTCAAAATAGCTAAAACTCATTAAAATTCTGTCGTTTATTTGCACATGAGATCAATAGAGTTGGTGGAGAAACATTATGTTTATACCCAATCAATAAATAGCAGATTTATTTTAGATTGATATGAATTACTAATTAATGTTATTTGACTTGTAAATCTGGGTTTGTTTTAAACCCTACATGTAATATTTTAAGTTTAAGTGTATGATGTACATATTTTTAAGCTTAGTGTAGAAAAAATGTTCCTATTTAGATTAGATTTATTAAATGGAATAGCTGATTATATTAATTATTATAAGATTGATTATTTATGGGTAAAAAAATTTTTGTACTTCTCTAGTCAATTGTAAAGGCGCTATTAATAAAGAGGAGTTGTGATTCCTGATTATTGAATGTTGTTTTTAATTTTTAATTTATTCTTCAGTTGGATCTTAGCTCTTTTTTTAGTCTAAAGTAATCTAAATTGAATGTAAAATCTTTTTTTCTGTCCTCCCAATCATGTCAATTAGAGACACAATAGAAAGACAATGACAGCGCGGACGCCGGTGTCCTCTCGGGGTTTAATTAATTAATACGAAATACACAGATTACTACGTCTTTAGCACTTAATTACTAATAAAGCGTAGAAAGCACGAGCTTTATTTGATGGATAGATAGACCGTTTTTTGTACTCGGAAAGCTATGATTTATTTAGAATACCACATATTTTCACACGATATTGCATAGGCTTCAATTGAGAACCTTAAAAATTACAACACTTTAAAGATAGCCAGTAATTCCCCAAAACTAGATGAAACGGTCGCACTAAACAAGAAGCATCAGCACAGAAGCAGATCCGTATAAAATTAACGTTTAACAACAATGGGATAATCGTTAACAATGTAACCCTTTCACATAGTTTAAAGGGTCCGAAGTGTAAACACAAGTCTCCAGGGATCAGTTTTGAAATGTGCAAATGTTGTCAGTAAGTTTGACATGTTTTGACTGACTATATCGGCTTTAGAAAAATTTTGCTGAGTAATCCTATTATGTTTAGCTACCTGTTTTCATCGGTTAGAGGTTTGATCTTCTGCGGTCCATTTTGCTTTTTGGTTTTAGAAATATTGATTCTCTTTAGATTTTTTTGCTTAGTGTTATTTTTGGTGGCAGTCTTACTCTGACTTACCAGTCCATATTGTGGCAAAATTAGCTTTACTACCTATTATTTAATACCTATTTTTAATACTAACTAAATATTCATGTTTAAGTTCTATGGGTTCTGGAGATTGATATTCAGGGTTCTGGGTTTTTTTAATTTTGGTCTGTTTAACGAAGACATAAAAAAATAGTGTCCTGTTCTGATCTGTTAATAAAGTACCTACTGCAAATTGGTCTAGCTCATTTTTCAATTATCGAATTCGGAGATTGAGAGTGAGAATGCTCAAATGGGTAAAAACTGAAATGATATATTTTTTGTGATATCATATGACCATGAAATAGGAAGTAGGTAATTTTGTAGTATACTTTTATATTGATAGTACTTTTGATAGATCGTTTCTATTATTATACAAAATGCAAAAGAGTATTTGTTTTCTAAAAAGCGATGCTAGTGCTACGATCAGGCAACTCACTTTAAATGAAGATACGAGTAAGTAATTAAACATTTGGTTTTTCTCAATTTTATTTGTCGGTTTTAACAATAGACAAACCCTTCCATTGAAATGGAATTTAAAACCCGCCACCAAAATTTGCAGCTGATGAACGGATTCAAAAATTATACCTCGAATCTTTAAAAAAAACCATTTGTAACTAACTTCAGTATATTCATCGCCCCAGCATTAGAAAGTCGACCCTCCTGCCTTTTGAATAGAGAATAACAATAGAGTCTGTGCAAAAGAGACAACAATGCATATCGGACTCCTTAAGCGAGAACGAGAGGCAAACACAATCATCCCTTTATTCAGGGGTAAGTCGTGACTACGCTTGCGCGGCGAACATTCAACCAAGATGGCTGCCTGTGTTTAGTTTGTATTTCGTTGTTTTTTCCTTAAAAATACAGTTTTGTTTAACTCAATATAAGAAAATAAGATACTGGTGTTTATAAGATACTGGTGTTTAAAAATGTTATGTACATTTTATTTCTCGTTCAGCAGTCTGGCTGCGACCATAAAATAACCTAAAAGCCTGGTAAGTGTACGTCATTCTACATCAAAACAAACGATTCATACGTTTAATATTGTTGTAATCTAATGTCAAACAAAACTGATAGTCTCCATAATTAAATGTAACCATACTTTTGTCTATTAGTCAGTGTGATGTATTTACATCGAGTATTATTAATCGGTAAAGCAACCTATACCTACTGTTTTCTAACTGCGTTTCATGTTATTTACCAATCATAATAAAACTATTAGATATTTTTTTGTTTAAAAATGTAATTATTTTGATGTACAAGACTTACTGTGGCGTTTAATATAATAACTACGTTTATAAAATGAACAACATTACTTATTTGGATTTTATTTTTTTGTAGGTAGGTACTTGGTATGCAATAATAGGAGAATCTATTTATTTATTTTTTGAATAACTTTTATTTAACATATCAGCTAGCGGTAGTCTTCTTTAGGGCTTTCTAATGTAAATACAAATTAGTGTTTATCTTGTAACATACCATGCACGTATTAAATATCCATGTAGGTATAAAGGTTCCACGCAGTAGGTACCTTCTTAAATATAATAGTGATTTTTATCTTGAGTGTAAATTGCTCCTTACATTTAACGTCAGAAACCTCGTGGTATGTGTTCCTGATTATAGTATAAGCCCCAACGAGAATTTATTTAGGTAAAACGTCCAAAAAGCTAAACTTTTTATAGTAATTAACATACGTTAGAGGTTAAGTTTTTATTCCACTTTTGATCGATAAAAAACCCTTTGTTACCAATCAAATGAAAACAAGAACATTTTGGTTTAGTAACAAACACACCTTGGCATTACAAACCAACATGTAAATGCAGTTCTGAAACTGATTACTGTACGAAATGACCATTAATATTACCGTCCTAATGATCTTTAGACTTCAAAATTCGATTCGCCAACGGCAAATCTAAGTTGGCCGTCCATGCATTGAATACGTTGCTTGAATGACGGGTCTAATTAATCCTAACGCTGAACGAGCCAGCTCTCATTGAAGCCGGATCAAAAGAAACCTCCTAATGGATATTTGAATGCCACTATAGTATTTACCTTTAGTACGAATCGACTAAGTAAGGCTTAGAAAATAGTGAGTCATATAATACAAAAAATGTATGAGGCCGGTCGGGTGCGGACCATATTATGAGCCTGTCAAAATCAATCATTACAACTGTCTCTCACAAAGTAGCTGAAGGTAGAATGTACCTATTTAGATAGCCATACAAGGATGTTTGTGAGTCTGTGGATATGTATCATCTACCTACACATACCTACCCTACATTATTGTAACCGCTATAAGTAGATACAACTACATTTTTCATATTGAATTTTAAATTGTTTTACATGAGAATTCTATGCATCCATGAATTTTGTTGTTCGAAAAATCTTTTTAGTAGTTCAATGAGTAGTTTATTTGATTATTTTATTGGGCTAGTGCCTACAAGCAACTCACGTGAGGTCCTGGATTTTATTCCTATATCAGGCAACGTGTTATCGGGTTTTTCGTCTCGCTTTCTTAGTGGTAGTTTGAAGTCTACATTTTACACAATTTATACATTTGTCTCAGTAAAAGACTGATACGTAACTGGCTGAATATGGTTGTAAGTACCTATACCTGTCTGCGTATTACCTCTAAAAAAATAAAAACGCTACGATCTAAAGTTTAATTAGTTTTGTACCACGATAAACCATATTTGGTCCATTTTTAAGATCTATTATAATTATCCATATATTCAATTGACAGCATATGAGCATGACCTGTCTTCACTTTGTGTTTTTAATGAAACATCTCCTTAATTCCATAAAATAATTCTTAATTTATTTCCGTCCAAACTCAGTCTTATCGACACTCACTTACACATGTAGGTGTGTACTTACAGCCATCTTTGATCACTTCGAAACGATCAAAGTGAGGAGTTATCAACACCCATATATTACAATTTATAATTAAACATTACGACCAATTAGTATTTAAGAGGGAGCTGGATTTATTGCTCATGACAAATTACTGTGATAGGAATTTTGTTTGATGTTCCTTCATGTTCGCTGTCGATAGCTTTTTATTGCTTTTGAAACACCTTTAAAATTTGTTGAGCAAGACTCTGTATTTCGACATTCAATATTTTAAAATCACAGTGCTAGAAAAAAGATATATAGCCAGTGATACTTTTACTAAATCTAGTTATTAGCAAGGCAAATGATATCCGAATTCACCACCTAGGTCACTTTCGTCTCTGTTGAGTGAATAAAAAAAATATTTAGTTTGTAGTGAACCTTTTCGCAAACAGTACATTGCATAATTGTAGGCACTAGGAAAGACAATTTTCTCGTCAATTCAAAACTATTATGTTGCAATTTTGGGGAGATGTTTTCGAGTAATATGTATCCTGAACACCACTTACTACAATCAGTATTTTAGGTGAACATTTATTTTAAATCTTGCTTATGTATATAAGCGGCACGTAATAGGTACCGCGCAACAGTATATATACTCTTGCCAAAACGTTATCTTTGCAACAATTAAGGAGACAAACTTCAGTCAGTTGTCAATAAATACGTGGTTAATAAACAGTAGATATGTTTGTACAGACGCCAGCACATCAAGTTACCAAAATTTGTCAAATTTTCCCAATTGAATATGAACCTATTTCTGTTTGACATACAGTTAAAATGCGATCAAAGAAATTTGGCACATTGGGATAAATCGATGTGCTGGCGTCTGTACATTGAAACGTATCTACTGCACGGTTTTTTAACAGTAGGTGTAGATACTTGTATTGACAAAGGCAGATCGCATTTTATGTAAAATGGATCATATCTCCTCTCTTGGACTCTGAACTCGCTGATGTCGAAGCAACCAATCCTTTTTTCTCTAAAATAGGCCTAGAAAATACACAGAACCATCTCTTACAGACATTTTTGACATAATCTTTCCTTTTGATTGTTCCCGTACCGTACTGACCAATTATGTTAAAGCTACAAGCTTGCAATATCACAACGTCGAACAGGACGACACAAATCGATACAGCATAACACGTAAACATCGCGTTTGGTCACATCACTGTAACATCAGTGGACACACAAAAAGTGTGTGATCAACAAAAGAATCTACACGGCGCATTGTCCCAGCCGTTGGGATCATTTATCAACAACGCTCCACTGCCATCGTTCGAGAGCAGATCGTGGATCAATGGAGCCAGCATCGACCGCGATTAAAATATTTGCATCGTTATTACACGTTTTGGGTAGATCGTTCGTGCCACATAAGAATATATAGGATATTTCTGCAAAGCTATCAATGATCATGAAGCTATATTAGCCGATTAACAAAGGCACTGATTTTTCAATAACAATTCTGGCAACGTAAATGTAAATAAAACAAAAGAAGTAGGTATGTAAGAATCGTAGCAAATGGCGCTCTGTAGATCCTGCCTAGCCCCTTAGGAAAAAGACGTGAGTGTATGTATGTATGTTCACAACAAAGTCGGCAATGATATTTGCAACACATCTAAGATTTTTCTACAGAAATAAATTTAATAAAAATTAAATCACATAAATATTTTACAACTTACACACAATGCCTTCTTGTTCTAAATGAAGCAGAGCTTGTGTTATGAGTACTAGATTAATAAACACACTTATATAAATAAGGTTTAACTAGCTGCTATATTTAATATCCAAAATACTCCATGACGAAGTAAATATTGCAAAGTACAGCTGTTCAGTTATAACTTGTAAGTTTTTATGGCGTACAATTATTATTAAGAGTATTCTATTCTGTCTTCCAAAATGCAATTGGTATTATAATTTAGTTGCTGAAAATAACAGCTGTTTAAAATTAAAAAGCTTACAGACAGATAAAAATGCAAGTAATTTGTCGGGTCGAAAACAATATAATGCTCAACCAGTAGCGTAATAATGGTATTATGATTGAATAATTTATGTATCTTCAAAGGATATTTATAGACTTACTCAGTAGTAATCAAGTCTTACATGGACAAGTATGAAACGGTGATCGTTTACCCCGCCACCGTATAATAGCCATTATTATAATTCTGCAATTTAACGCCTTTTTGCGAAATTTATAATGACTCAATTTATGAACTCCACATTTTTTTACCTTTGCACAAAACAACGATAGACTTTTGTTGAGTGGCTCATTATATAAATTTGATTTTGAATATCGAATCAGCATTTTCTTTCTCTTTTTTCAGAATTAAAAATTAAATAGAGTGGCCTGCACCAATAATGTTTAATTTATAAGAAGTTTTTAATAAGAGGACACATCTGCTTGTTGATACAGTAATGTTCAAAAAAATACTGTGACGTGACGACCTCTTTGACATTTTGTTATGCTTTTGTACATAATGATGGAGGTAATACCTATATGTGTTTCGAAGTAATGAGTATAATTATATGAATGGGTGTAAAGAAGGCCTTGTTATTTCTCACTTAGTGCCCACTAATGTTTGTTATAATTACAAAGGACGAAATAGAATACAGTAAAAACAATATTATGTAGAGACATCCGCACATCAATCTACCCGAAACTGTCAAATGTCCCCAATTAATTTTGAAGCTTATGCTTTAGCAATAAAGTTGAAAATTTATTAAAGGACAGATTGTAGTAGGTTGATGTGCTGGCGTCTGTACATTAACTAAGCTATTGTTAATAACAAAAAAAAAATCGTTCTTCTCTCTCAAGACTAGAGTTCTTTTTGTGTTCGTTTCGTCTGATTCTATATTTAGGTCGTCCGAAATTCAATTTCTGAACAAAAATTTTCCTTCACCTAATTTTATACACGTCTAAACTACAATTGTCAGTCTCCGTTCAAATCAAAATCGTAACGTCATTTTCCTGACCGTAACATGGTATGACGTGCCCGCAAAAATGTCCATTTACCGTCCAATTTTATTTGATCCCTGCTGTAGAAGAATAAACGTTTAATTTGTTTTAGGATGAGAGCTCAAGAGAGGCTGGCTGGTTCGGCGTCAATGTCACTTATGTGCTTAACCCGGCGAGTGGATGGAGGAAATGATGGATGGTAGCAACCGGGCCGTTGCTGTAACGTCAACTATTTGGAATTGTATAGAGCTCATAAAACCAACGTAGGTTGATATTTTTAAATGTGTTGATTTAACGCGTCAGTTCTAACAACTTGTGTTGATTGTTGATTGTGTTTTTTTCTCATTTCATATGCAATTCTTAATGAATACATTACATACATTTATGTGATTTCGATATATAGGATGTAGAGATGCCTTTGCCATGCAGTGGGAAAATCCGGGCACTAAAGGGCGCTTTCAAATTTGCCGCCAGGTGCCGCGCGACTGCAGCGCTACACGGTGCGCAGTGGCCGCGCATGCATCGGTTTTTCAATAGACTAGTGATAATGCGTACGTGTTTTTATTTAGACATGAACGAAAATCAGCTTGAACTAATTATCGATGAGGTTGAAACTAAATATACGACACTATGATGCTCGAACCTAGCGGTTGCAGCGCGGCTAATTTGAAGGCGCCCTTTATAAAGATTTAGAGATTTACGTTTCAGATTACGTTTCACGAATAACATAAACTCTCTTTAGAAACGTAAAATACCTTTAATATGTACAGACGCCAGCACATCAAGTTACCCCAATGTGTCAAATTTTCCCAATTGAATATGAACCTTATTCTGTTTGACATAAAGTTGAAAAACGATCAAAGAAATTTGACACATTGGGGTAACTTGATGTGCTGGCGTCTGTACTATATATTTGCTACACCCTCATCATTTTTTTATTTTTTAATTTACTTATTTTCAATATCGAGACGTATCAACAGCTCTATGAGTGTACAATTTTCCCAGCTCTCCGTCCGGACCCTCCGCGCGCACAAATTCCAAATTGTTTTTGACTGACAGCTAAATGTAAGTTAGCATTGTTTGAGCGACGCACCGCACTTCGAAGCCGGCTCTTTCTCTAATTATTTCTCCTCTGCCGGTTGTAATAACACTGTTTGTTGCTATACTTTTCAGACGTTTTGAGGTTACGGGGATAGTTTAAAAGGGTTAGTTTTTGTGATATATCTACTTAGATTTTGAACAGTACCTATTCCTAGCGAACATGTGAAGTTAACTAGTAGATTTTTATGTTCTTCAAAAAAAATTAAAGCTTATTAATAGTATAATATTAATCCAAACTCAGTCAAATATATTTGAAAATTATACAAACAACTCAATTAAAATAGTCATAGATTTATCAGCATGTACTAACCTAATATTAAAAACACATTTGTGTATTTCTTAATTTAAGCTATCAATATAAAACCTAGTTTTTTGTATGTTCAAATAAATTGAGACGTCCCAAAAAATACTCGATCGGAATTCACAAGAAGATTTCTAGATAGAGAAATATATCAACTAAGTAATAAATGACAAAGTTAAAAGCTAAAATTAATTAAGTAAAAGTCCACTTGCCGAATTCTTGAACAAACCCGCCACGCCAAGAAGGATTGACGGGCAAACAAACAAAACTCTTAACGGGAATTCTCAAAGTTTCCACTTTTCCAGACATTTTTATTTAGCCAAGAAATCTCATTAAATTCAACACTTGGTTAGTTATTTTTATTCAGGAAGTACGGCATAGTTTTTGTTGGCGATTTTATCAGTTGCCTACGTTTGTTTTAAGTTCTTGAAAATAAAGTATAATGATTATGTATGTATGTTGTTGTAACTGATGTTTTACTAAGATTATCTGCTCAACACTTAACCTTTTTAAGCTATGTTAACGGTTACAGCTGAGTACTAATATTTTCCATGGAGCCACTGCCAATCTTACTTCCACAACCTATTAACTGGGTCACTTGATACCTTTTAGAAAGGCCTGGTTGTCACTTTCAGGCTTTTAGCTGCCCGTAACGACCCGCAAAGATCTCAGATAATGACATCAGAACCAAGTGATTTTCGAAACCTTGAGAGGTTTGGTACGTAATGGACAGTTAGACACCCACCTATCTAGTTGACGACCTCAGGAAGCAGAGTTTTTTCTTTATAGATCTTAATTCCGAGCCGCAAGACCCGAAGTTGATGCAGAAACTCGGTATGCTAAAATTAGCCTCTGATATTAATGCTGCTAATTTCAGCATACCAAGCTTTTTATTCTCACGGAATGAGAAAATAACTGTTACCATATTTTTTTCATTATTTAAGTGTACGTACACTTGTAAAGAGACTAAAAAAAAGTTTTAATTGCCATTGTTTTAATTTTGTTATTGTAATTAAGTGGTAAAGTGATGTTTCAGTGTTCACTAAAGTTGTTGCCTATTCTCATTTTTTTTTAAATGATGTAATGTGGAACTGTACTAAAACGCTCAACATTTAAATTAATTCATAATTCTTTGTTGCAGGTATGGCGTCACGTCGCCATCGTTTGTTTGATATAAAATAATTATTATACCGATATTAATAAACCACTTGTTTAATTTCTGTTGTTAATTTACAATCCTTTTTCTAGTACCTATAGACTAAACTAGTAAATGGGTTGTTTTGCTCATCGTTATGTATATTTTCGGATGTAGTATATAATAAAAAAATAAATTTAAAATTTAAAAAACCCTTACCGCAAAAAAGTAAAACATTTAAAAAGTTAAAAATAACACTTTAGCCATGAAATTTTACTTCACTCCGCGTCGGGGTGTCACTTAAGTAAGGAATGTTCCTAGTACTTGTAGGTGTGTAGGTACTTATTTTAACGGTACCCCGACGTTACGTAAAATTTCATGGCTAAAGTGTTATTTTTAACTTTTTAAATTTTTTACATTTTTTGCGGTGGAGGTTTTTTAAATTAACTTTAATTTTTATTTTAAAATTTTTAAACGCATTAATTTTGTTTTATAGATTATACAGTTATGAGAATTTTTCAGTGCATTATATGTAGAGTCAAATGCTGGTTAAAACGAATCCAAACACGACATATCTGCTATTATTTTGTCAAGAGTCTACCTACTGGTGTGCTGGATAGCCTGGCTGCAGCATCAGCTCATCCTGTTGCCATCAGTGCATTGTGTGCAGAATCAAATGCTGGTTAAAATGAATCCAAACACGACATATCTGCTGTTATTTTCCCAAGAGTGTATTAGTCTGCTAGATATCATGGCTGCATCAGACCAAATACACCATAATATTGCTTATTATTATTACACACATGGGTGTTTGAAATTTTAAGACACACATATGTTTTTAGGTAAAGTTAATACCCATAGACGTCTAAAATTGCAACGGTAGCT
Organism: Euplexia lucipara; assembly: GCA_921972225.1. Lineage (NCBI taxonomy): Eukaryota > Metazoa > Arthropoda > Insecta > Lepidoptera > Noctuidae > Euplexia > Euplexia lucipara. The sequence continues at coordinate 8,336,453 of OV179152.1, read as the reverse complement.
AGGACAAAAGAGTTGATAACCTTGAAACGGCTTAACCGATTTTGATGAATTATGTCTAAGAACCATCGCAAGAAACCCTGCCTTCAAGTAAAAAACCGCATCTAAATCGGTTCACCCGTTTGGGCGCTACGGTGCCACAGACAGACAGACAGACACACACACATAGCGGTGAAACTTATAACACCCCTCTTTTTGCGTCAGGGGTTAAAAAGTAAGGTTGTATAATTATGGTACCGGCCTCATACGATTTCAGGCCAAACACCTAGTTCTGTTTGTCCCAAGTAAAACTCATGCTACATAATTAGACTATACCGCAATAATTGGCTATTTATGTGAGCTATGTAAGATCTTCTTTGTCCTGCCGATGTCGTATGTTACTTAGGGTCGGCGCAACTAATATCAAATTTATATTATATTGTCCCCTGTCCACAATCAAGCATCACCTCTTTTCTTATTACCCGACTGCGCCAGAGGGAGGGTTATGTTTTTCGAAAGTATTGTATGTACCTATAATTTTTGGCACGCTCTGCAGCCTAAACGGCTCGTTGGATTTTACCTTGAGAGGTGTCGTTAGATTCATATTTATTGTGGGAGTAATAGGGTATTGGGTAGGTACTAAAGAGGTATATCAAAATATTAAAAAAATGTCGGCATATTGGCGCCAAATTCAAATGTTTGGCACGCTCTATAGCCTGAACGGCGCGATGGATTTTAGTTTGCGAGGTGTCGTTAGATTTGTAATTAATGTGAAAGATATATCGTAATAGAAAAAAAATAAAAAACAGTAATTTAAAAAACTAAAAAACGCGACTGCTTTTCTGAGTATTCAGAAAAGCTGGCCCATTTTAAAAATGGAGTCTTAGTGAATTAATAGCACATACCTATATTACATTGCAGATTGCTCCAATCTATTGACCAGTCGGCTGACTTTCTAGAATGGGTCCTGACTTTTTTGTAAGGATTTGACGCTTATAAGCATAGCCTTAGCAACTGGCAATTCTTAATCAGTGCAATCGGGTACAACGACTTTCTTGTTTTAGGGAATTTTCATGAATACTCAGAAAAGTCGGTCGCAGTCAGGTTTTTTAGTTTTTAAATTACCGTTTGTTTTAAACAAATCCATACAAAATAAATAAAATAAAAAATGTACAGTCAGCACGGAATTGGAATACACTTAGTTCGTAATAAAGAATTTGAATTTAAACCATAAAGGGGTCTGGGCACAGCTGTATTTTTACCAACGACAACTATGTTCGATAAATTTGAAATCAATTCGCGTTTGGCTTTTGAAATACCTACTCAACTCAATACAATTTGAATTCGTTATCGTTATTGAAAAATCATCAACTCTCCTTTAAGCTTGGCCGAAGGCTGGTAAAAATGTGATTTTGTCCATGCCCCCATGTCTAGAAATCAGGTTTCCATCAGAATGGTCGTTGTTTGTTTTACAATTATGGCTTTGGCATTGGTGGGACAGTACCCGTCACCAGCCTACCCCTTTTGGGGCTTCAGTATGGGAGTATATGGAAAGAATGTCATTAAACATGAGCACTTAATAACATCACACGCTGTCACTGGGTGTTTAGCGGCGGTATTAGTAAGGTCGGCGTCGGGAGCGAGTTCGAACGTTTGACAAGGGGCGACACTTTGACTAATGGTGTTTCACGTCACTCTCTTACTTTCGCCGAGGCGGTGAGTGTGAAGAGTTTGAAGTTGAGCCATTTTGGGTAAGTATGCAACAGTGTCCAGATGTGTTGGCTGGTATAGTTCTGAGACACAAGTGCGAAATGTGATATTTATCCTATGCATGTGTTATTTATGATAATATTTATGTGCTTGTATTTGTATTTCTATTTTTGTTTTATATGGGTCCCGGACCTGAAATAAACAATTTTTATTTTATTTATTGTAAAGTACTTAAAAGAAATAGCGCAGGGTTATTGTTTATTAAGTATACAGAACTCGGTAGTCCGTGCTTAGGATTCGAAATAAAGCTTGAATAAAAACTCAAACGCTTAGTTTGTTCTTCGGCAGAGTGTCCAGTGTCTACCCTAAAACATATAGTCTATAACCATTACAAAAACAACAAAGTGAACTTAACAATGTATTTAATTTCATTTTATGAAATATAAAACAAAAAATAACTTTACATCACGCCAGTACTACTCGAAAGGTCCGTGGGTACATAATTGAACACTAACATTTCGCCTATTTTTAAAACCAATGTAATAATGAGCAAGCCTATTGCTGTCAAACAGTTACAAATGTAAACTCCAGAATGCTACGGAAAATAATCAGATAAAAAATCCAATAAACACTTGGTAAGTAGATACATGTCCAAAAAGCCGTATCCAGAATTTCATGATCAGCACCAAATACCTGTAAATGTAATAAACACAATACCGTCGTCCGAAAACTAGCAATCTGAAAAGTATTTGCACGCCTAACGCCCGATATTAATATTCTATCTCAATCCAAATCCCGATCCTTTGTTTTTGACGAATGCTTCTGATTGGACATCTTTAAGACTCGGATAGGCGAATTCGGTCGTTGATTGGTTACAGACAAAGATCGGGATCAAGATAGCAACCGAGATAGATTATTAATATCCAGCGTAAATTGCTCCAAGTTCGTAGCTTACCCGGCCGCCCCGTAGCACCGACTTCTTTCGGCGGCACCACTCGGGTAGCAGAACACATTTATTGGACTGAACCGAACGTGAGTGAACGCTATTGTTTTTGAACTCTCAAGTTTGCATAATGTATTGATAGCCAAACTTTTGACTCTTGTTAATAGGTTGGTAACTCTTGATACTTAGGTACCTATAATTTTTATTTTCTTTTGGAGTAAGGCCACTTACAAAGTGGACTGACGATCTGGTGAAGTTGGCAAGAAGTCAATTGATAAGGGCAGCGTAGGGCTGATTTTCGAGGAAATCTGTAGGGGAGGTCTGTATCCAGCAGTGACAGTCTTTTGGTTCAAATGATGACAAGACACCCCTTATCGATTTTTGTTGGACTTAAGAATACCCTAAAACGAACAATAAAGATGAATGTTCAAATAACAGCTAGGACCATCTTCTCAATGTGCTTTTCTAGGTAGGGTCCTAGGTATTAATAGATGGCCATGCACCCATCTGCAAACTAACCTCGGCATGTATACCTAAACATTCGATACAGCCGTAAGTCTGTTACTTCTTGGTCACGAGCCCCTTTTTTCCTCTCTGCCCGGTCTGTCACCTTCATCTCTGCTTTATATTTACTTACGTTAATATGGTTCCAAGGGGTATTTGACAAAATTCTAGTTTTTGGTCCCTCATCTAGATTACAAGAAAATATTCGACACGTATTTTTTCTTTTTTCACATACATCGAGTCATAATGTCGCATGACGTCACTAGCCAGCACAGTTTATACTAGATAATGACATTACAAGCCCCCTTTCCTCAACTTTAATGCACTTAATCTAAGCACTTTTCCATCAATTTGGAAAAGAAAAAAATACGTGTCGAATATTTCCTTGTAATCTAGATGACGGACTAAAAATGAAAATTTTGTCAAATAGCCTATTACATCCCTAATACAATCTACCTGGTTTATACAATTTTAGTTTTAGGGATAGGTAGAAACTACAGATTAAACCACCTGCTAATGCATAATACTAACATACTCCTCTTGTTTAATCTAAACTCATACATGTAAACCAGTATGCATTAAAACTTTTTCTGTGAAATCTTTAGTGAAAAGAACTGTCAGTGCCTAGCATTAGTTTGAAACGAAAGCTCAATTTGCCTTCACTTACATTTTTACGAGGTGATTTTATACAGAATAGCAGTTCCGATCATATACGCAGGCCAGATGCAAACACTATGCAACTGATCGTTCTGAAAATTATTACCAATAATGTCAGGTTAGTGTGTCGTTTTTGGGCATCCCCTCCCGATTTCTCTGTTCACCTCTTTCTCAGTCTTTTGTTAATAAAAAAAAAACATTTATTTCAGATATCTCAAATCATAACAAAAGATCAAAATCAAATAATATACATCGGATCCACCAAATACCAGCTTGATGCGCTTGAGTCTATTGAGAAACGAGCCAAGAAGATCATCGGCAATGATGCACTCGTTGAGTCAAAACTTCAAAGTCTTGAGCATCGACGCCGAGTTGCTAGCCTGTCGGTTTTCTATCGGTTATATTTCGAAGAGTGTGCATCGGAATTGCACGATTTAATTCCACCAAGCCCTTTCCATCATCGGACCACCAGACGTACAGCACTGCGCCACTGGTACATGGTATAGATATCCCAACCATACGTACTTAACGCTATGGAAACACATTCATTGTGCGAACAGCCAAAGAGTGGAATTCCCTGCCGGTGTCGGTGTTTCCTGATAGCTACAACCTAGGGGTCTTCAAGTCAAGAGTGAACAGGTTGCTTCTAGGCAAGCAAGCAACATGATCGCTTACCATCAGGTGAGATAGTGGTCAAACGCGTGCCTATCAGTAATAAAAAAAAAATATACCACCTACTTTAATTAAAATATCATTACACACATTCAAAATAAATTATAAATCACATTAAAAAAATACAGATATCACATTAAATACAAATTACAATTACAATAAATTCCATTAAATTAAACTAAAATTGAGATTGAGAGTGGAGATGAGATCCTGTCCGCTACAGTCTGCAAGATTTTGTTACGGCTGCCACGCAATCTGCAGATCAGAGATACCGTTTTTTTGCGAATAACGGCGTGAAAACCGTCTGTGTGATATAGCGCGAATATCCCCGATGCACAGCAGAATCGAGGCACTCCCAACTGATGTTGGGGCTGCCTCGATCTTCTTCTATCTTCAGGATGATTCCTGAAGATATTGTTATATTGGATGCGCAGGACATCCAGCGATCTTTTGGTGTGACTAACCCATAGACTTTCCGTGATAAAGCTCTGACAATATGCTTTAAAAAGCGTTATCTTAATAGGCTTTCGTTCATATTCTTTACAAAGTTGATGTAAAGTCGCTAAACTGCACATGAAGCTACGCCAAACTGTTATTTTTTCCAATTGAACATAAACCTTATTATGTTTAGGGTAAAGTTGTAAAACTATCAAAGAAATTTGACTTGACATCTTATTAATAAAGTAAACAAACTTAAAAAATAACATCTCGCTATCGTCTTTTGACTTGACACTATGTCCGGATTCCACAAAAGAAATAAGGAAGTAGTAGATATATTTTATTACAATAACGGGTAGCAAGCAACTGATACCATCAACGCTTTCCTTGTCAACAACATGGAAATATTAATTTAAATAAATTGATTAACATAACTAAACTGGAAACTACTATATCTTCATTATAATGTAACAAATTAATACCGCATTTAACTTTAAATAATTTAATTAAGATGTTCTATAAGTATGAAACTTATTATTTCATCATCTGCCTAGCCTTTTCCCAACTATGTTGGGGTCGGCTTCCAGTTTAACCGGATGCAGCTGAATACCAGTGTTTTACATGGAGCGACTGCCTGTCTGACCTCCACAACCCAGTAACTGGGTAACATGATACCCCTTGGTTAAACTGGTTGTCAGACTTTCGGGCTTCTGACTACAAGTAACGACTGTCAAAGATCTACAAATGACAGCCGGGACCAACGGCTTAACGTGCTTTCCGAGGCACGGAGGAGTCTTGGTATGTAATAAATGGTCACCCATCCACAGACCGACCTCGTCAAGCGTAGCTTAACCTTCGATCGACCCATGCGGCTGTTATAATTTAGCCACAAGCTCCTCCTATGAAACTTATTATTTATAGTAATATAATTATGAAGAATCACATCACATTTAACTAGACAGTGGCAACCAAAGGATGTTTTGGCTTTATTGATAATATTTTAACTTCTATGTAAATAAGAGGTGACTTTTGATTCATGGCAATATTTTAGCAGAGTGAAAGCACTTAAATATGAATAATTATGAACAACATTCACTACTAATAACGAAAAAAAATGTGTTCCTTGCACTTTCTCGATTTATGCAGTTATTTATTTGTCTTATTTCTTTCTTAACCTCATAGTAAAAATGCCTATATAGGTATATTATTACACAATCATTAAAAAAAAACAATAAGGAAATGTTTCAGGCATAAAACACCACAAGAAATTCCTTTTAATTTATATAAAGTGCCCCACACTAGGACTTTCTTCTGTGTCTCATTCAAATCGGTCAGTATGGGAAAGTCTGAAACTATACGACATACGAAGATCTGTTCTGAGGAACCATATCATCGATTTTAATAACAAGAAAAACTGCATTCATACTTTTTAAAAAACATCTGTACTCCGTTCGGGAATCGAACCCGGTTATTTTGAAAAAAAACCTACACTATTTCTATTTAGATATCGATTGTGTAGGTAGCAGCAAATGCAGCAGCAAATGCAAGCAGTAAATGTCTGTATGAAATTTATGATGTCTAAAATGGATAAAATGCATTGTTTCCACATACTTTAATTTATTTTAGTAGGTAGGTGCTTGAAGTGACCACCGCCTTTTTAACCGACTTTCAAAAAAGGAGGAGGTTCTATGTTCGTGTGTATGTATTTTTTTTTTTTTTTTTTTTTTTTTATGTATGTTACCTGATTTCTCCGCCATTTGTGGACCGATTCTCAAAATTCTTTTTTTGTTTGAAAGAATAGACTCCTGAGGTGGTCCCATTTTAATTTGGTGAAGATCTGGTGCTGATCTTCGGAGATATACAACGGAACTCTTCAAAAATAGACGGCAAATCTATCGTGATTGCTGGAATCGCTTGGATGTTTATTGTTTATACAACATCATGACGTATCATCAAGCCTGTATGCTCAGAGGGGTAGGCAGATGTGTTCAATATACCTAGATTTCGACAGTTAGGTATGTTAAGTTTCATTTATTAGGGTTAGGTGGATAACCCTATTATAATGACATGTATTGTTAACAATTAACAATATAAAATGAATTCATGGCAAATGTTTGTATGGGAACAACTAAAAATGGAAAAATAAAAAACTTTTTTACAAAAAATAAAACCGACTTCAAAAATAACACTAAACGGTGTAAAATAACTCTAAATTCGGAAGTCGGTGGCCCATCAAGAATAAGACAAAAGTACCAAAGCCACAGACTTCCTAATTTAGAGTTATTTTACACCGTTTAGTGTTATTTTTGAAGTCGGTTTTATTTTTTGTAAAAAAGTTTTTTTCAGTACAATATTCAACACGTTTAGGTAACGATCTTACAATTGCAATGTGTATCTTCATGTGGTGAATTTGCGAAAAAATTGTCTCTATGGCTACTTTTAGGTCTACAACGGTGTCATAGCTTGTTTTGTACACTTCATCCTTAACGTAACCCCACAAGAAATAGTCCAGAGGCGGTATTGAAAAAGGCGTTGGTCACATCGAGCACCTACTAAAATAAATTAAAGTATGTGGAAACAATTCATTTTAGACATCATGTTTCATACAGACATTTACTGCTTCAGACCTACACAATCGATATCTAACTAGAAATAGTGTAGGTTTTTTTTTTTCAAAATAACCGGGTTCGATTCCCGAACGGAGTACAGATGTTTTTTAAAATGTATGAATGCAGTTTTTCTTATTATTAAAATCGATGACATGGTTCCTCAGAACAGATCTTCGTATGTCTTATAGTTTCAGACTTTCCCATACTGACCGATTTGAATGAGACACCCTGTATACAGACAAATGTTGGTAATAAATGAAATTTAACTCGGGATCTTGTGCAACATGTGTCATATTTTAATAAAAATATAAATAATATGAAAAAAAAAACATAAGGTTACACAATACACAGTCTCATACAAGCAGTGTTCTAGACAACTTTAGCGAATAAAGTAACACAAATTATTTTAATTATAACTTTCCCAATGAGGTTCCATAATTATATAAATGAATCACATAAAAAAACAATACTGAAAAGGCATTTAATTGTTAAAATAGTTTGCAAAGAATGTTATACAATTAAATCTGCATCAACGCCATCTATATTGACAATAAAATTGAAACAACTGTTTGCTCCTGGTGTATGGACGGTGGCGCCTCTGTTGGCCAAAAATTGTTACGTTATTGTTTTACTTTCAGGACTTTCCGAGGTTCGAGTTACATTAGTATAGAATTATAAGTAAACGAACTCGTAAGTAGTAGGTACTTAAAATGATAAATATTCACTATGTCACATAAATTAATAGTGTTACATTTATGTGACTATGATATCTATCTTAGGTGTTATTAATCTATGATTGTCGCACAGAAGCTTCCCCTCTCATGTTTTTACTTACAAAATTGACCTTCAACCAATTAACAAGTGTTTTGTAAATATCTAAATACTAATTTCTTTGGGTATAAAATTCCACGTCTTTTTACATGAAAAAACAGGAAAATTTAAGTACCTACTTATGCTCTTATTGCTTATTGCTCTCACATTTATTTATAAAACGCTTCAAAACATTATTCATTTGGTTGGCTGGCCTTTATTTAGGCTAGAGAATCAGCATTGCCATTCAACATGGTAATACCACCAAGTAGTCTTTTGGGCACTATTCCCGTTGACAGCAATGTGGATGAATTTTTTAATGTCTTCAAATTCTTTTACTTTTTTGAATATACTACATTAGTTACGAGTAATAATTATTAGTGTTTTTTTTATAGTAGGTAAATAAAAGACACTTTTTAGAAGCTTTTAGAAATTATTTTTTGTAAGTGAAAGAACCCATGAACCATAAAATACAAAAAAGTCTGTTGTTTCAACATTCTCATGTACCTACCTAGTAAATTTTGCAGTTCAGATAACGCAGCTTTTACAAAAAAAAAACCCTATAAAGACAGGTCACTTTAATTTTCTTAGTTGATACCATGGAATAGAAGTGGATCAAAGAAGTAGTTGGATCATCCAAATCACACGTTAACAGAACTGTAAAAAAACTGTAACAAGATGACACAAAAGACCCAACATCTTCTTTGAATCGAATGTTTAGTGACAAACCTAGCCTAGACATATTACAAATTCTATTTCTTTGTCAACTGTCAAGTGTTAACGAGTAGAATTTGTAAAATGACTGAAAATGAAATACACTTGACAGTTGACAAAAAGCTGATCCCATACACGCCATTTTTTGTCTAAAATAGAAATAGAATTTGTAATATGGCTAGGCCTGCTGGTGTCAGCGTTTTAATGCCGCCCATGAATCTCTGACTTGGCTTCACATGCAGTCTAATAACATCTCTCAGGTATGCAGATTTTCTCACGATGTTGTTGTTGTGTGAAAACCTTCTTATATGAAGTCTCCATGGGATAACACTCCTTTATAGAAAACGTGTGTTAAAAGAGATTCTTATAAGCGTACTATTGCATATCTTACTAGACATGGCTACATTCTTGTTAAGTATGATATCTTTAGAAACCCACAAAACCACGTACGACTTACGAACGAAAGTAGTCCAACAGCCCCAACAAAAACTATGTTTGAACGACCTAATCATAGTTTCAAGAAAAAATAAAAGAGCCCTCTTCAAACAAGCTACCTATAAGCAATGTAGAGGCACTCCCGCTGTTGCAGATGGTCACTCACTCTTTGAAGACCCGTTTATGTTAGTCTCTAATAATAATAATATTAAAGCATTTCTAATCCACAATAATAATTATTATTACATGCAATTTAAATTATATTAACATTAAATACCTACATGATTTTTAATACTTATAGTTTTTTTCTTTCTTTTACTCGCTATCGTTACTTTCTTCAGTAACATTGATCGGAACCTTCTTCCAAACCTCTCTGTCCATGGCTCTCTTTCTCCAATCGCTTCCTGCTATCGCTTTTATATCTTCTATCCACCTTTTTCTAGGGCGCCCTCTTCTTCTTTTTCCTCTTGGTTCTTTCTATATAGTTGTCTGTAATGTCCATCTTTTGTCTGTGCGTCTTGTTAGATGTCTTGCCCACTGCCACTTCTGTTTTAGGGCGTATTGTAAGGCATCTATAATAGTTTTTCCTCTAATATTTTTGCTTTTTACTTTTTGTACACTGTTCTGTAGTGTTTGTCACTATAAGGCATCAAAACACCACATACTCCACTAGAAAAGCTTTCCATTCACATCAGAAGACGCGCCCATGGCTAGAACTCATGTCTCATTTCCGTCTGAGGAAGTGGATCTAAATCCACTATGCGAGCCCAGTGTGCGGGTTGAAGGATTCCACCTTTCTCCTAATTGCCGGTCCTAGAACATGCCGCGTTTCCTCACTCCTTTGAACGTTTCGAGAGCAGTGGTGACGGAACAAACTATACATGATAAAGTGCTTTCTTGGGTTCGAATCAACGATAGACATCATGTAGTAGCCTTTACGACTGAGGTAGTACTAATATTCTCTTTCTTTTGATAAATTTTCTCCAAAACCTGAAATTGCACCATTGCCTAACTAGATTCACTAGATTGATTAAGTACTTGTAATACTTGCAACTTGTATTTAATTAAAAGCAAATCTACCTAGTCTTGCAATGGTGCAATTTGCAAGTTGTCCGGCTTTGTGAACTAATTAATAACAACCGCACAGTTCGATTGAAGGTTACTATGGTAGACAGAGTCGGTTCGTCAACCACGAGCCGACTTCGGCTACCGTAGTTTTACCTGGCCAGTGACCTTCCATTACGTATCGACAGCCCCCGGAGCCTCGATAAGCAAGTCAAACTTTTCACTTAGATAGTTTGACAGTCAGAGGTATTTAGAAGCTTTGCTGAGATTCGTTACCAGAAGTCTGATAACCAGCCTCAACAAAGCATATCGACGAATTACACAGTAACTGGGATAAAGAGCTTGGAGAGTCATCCAAAATATTGCTATTCAGCATTACTTGCATTTGGTTAGACTAGACGCCGAAACCAACCCGGTTGCTGATGGTAATCGTGAAGAAGATGATGACCTTATTGGAATAATAAGAACTTATCAGGTAGTAGGTACTACATCTAAGTAAGTATCTCATTAGATTAAAGTAAGTGGGTTACACCTTGACTAATTAGATGGGCATGATTTGATTGTTGATATAATTCTAAAGTCTTTCTATATTTAGGTATTTTCAATGCCATTATGGTTAATTAAAAATACTAATCAAAATTGATTAAAGTAGGTACCAACCCGAAAAAATACTTATATGGTACGGTTTTCATTCATTCATAAACAATTTGTACCATATCAAAATATACATTTTTATTAGTAAGTAGGTTGTTAATAAACTGAAATCTCAACCAGTTGTTTGTTTGTTTTTACTGAATGCTATCAGTGAAGAGTCTGTTGGGTTCCAACAACAATCTGAAACAAGCTTAAAATACAAGTTCGTCACTTACCCTTCACTCGAACACGACAAAGCATTATCTAATAACTACCACATTCCAATCACGTCGCCAAAAAACGATAGAAAGTAGGAAATTTTAGTATAATTTCATAAAGTTTTCAACTATAAAACTGTTTGAAGTTTCTTCATTTACACCCCACTTCAGCAACTGTCGCGGCCAATCGGGAGCCGTCGGATCACGCAGGAAGCCGCGCCCACGACCTCTGCAATACGCATGCTTCCATAACCGAGGAGCGCTCACTCGACCAACGTCTCCCTCCCGCCCGTACTAAACGATCCAGTGCGATAGTGACAGCAACACATTTGCCATTATGATTACATGCAAATTTTTTATTCATTTGCAAATTAAGTGTTGCATTAATTATTTATGTGTTATTATGTGGGTATCACGGTTAAGTTGGTCGTTTAGTTAAAGAAACGCGTGATGTTCTAGTTACAGTCAAGGGTTGTGCAATTGCTGCTATTATGTCTACAATTATAGACAATGAACTTTGAAGAATCGAGGAATACACATTAGTTTTATATATAATTATACCTAAATGTATTAGGGGTGGGTAAAAAGTAGATAGAGCTAAGAAAACGAAGGAAATAAATAGCAAAATATAATTTTACGATGATAAGAATAATTATAGTTACCAACAAACATTATTTTATTGGACATAAAGATAATGATAAATAATAGTTATTTACTTTCTATTAAAGTTTTTCTGACAATTTAAATACTGAAAAGGTAATTAGTTGATTACCATCTAGAGCTGGATGTAATGATAAATACTTTTAAGTGATACAAATGTTCTGTTGACCTTTATAAAACATGTAGTAGCCACATCTTTCGCAGTGTACTTCATGTAAAAAAGGCTTTAACTGATACCTTCACTAGTGTTCAAAATATTCCCAAGTTAATAAATGTACGATGTGTCAGACCAAGAACTCATTGCTTATTCTCCCACTATCCGACAGGATTAGTTTATAGCATAAGAAGTATCAAAAACTGACGCCAATACTTCAATAATGATACCTAGAAGGACCCACAAGGATAATATAATCATGCCTCCATCTTCAAAAAATCCAATTTTATTTCCAGAAATCTAACATCTAAGACATAAGAGTCCTGTCAGAACGCCAATCTGATACAACTCTTCGAATTCTCCACATTCCTATACTAACAAAATAAATTTATTTAATACCCAAAACCAGTTTCCTATTAAATACCAATAAACAATTTTTAAATAAACATATTAATTGGATATCCTTTTCTTTCGCTGCACAAGGAAGAGTGACAGGTATAGAGTAACCCTTAAGTCGTAAATTATTTCGAGGTTGTTGGCACACATGTGCATTTGTCGCGTGACTAGCCGATTATTAAGTTGTAATAAATTTTGTGGCCCACGGGACGTAGGGTAGGTGTCTTTTGGGACATCCGACAGACCTTCTAATTTTTTGTGTGATTAACAAAGTAGTATGGAAATACCTGATCCAGTAGAAGTTGGTGATGATACATAACTTTATGTTAATGCAGTGACTGGTCGAAAACTGTATGGTAAGTTAGTGGTAGCACGTAAAGATACAATGGTATTGTAGTTTGTAGATGATGAAGGTTTAACTAAGACCAGCTGCTGTGCTTTCAAACGTCGTTGTTCAGTCGATAAAATGCTTTTCCTGTTGAACCAACTGTTTAAAATAAGGGTTGCCTGTTGTCAAAAAACTGCTCACCTATACTAGTTATCTCTTCTAACAGCACATGGTCTTAATATTTTTATCACTGAAGCAAGTAATCATTCTATACAGATTGATCGCTTATCGTGTTGTTGCGATTGTGTTGGACTGATGGTCTCATAATGACGGAAAAGAAAAATCAAATATAGAATTGGTTACATAAACGGGTGTGTTATAAAATAATAAAGTACCTACTTTGAATGCAATGGAAAGATGTTTACAACAATTTGACATTACAAACAAAAGATTGTGACTACTTTAGTTTAACCTCGTCAAACGAAAAAGAGGTTGCTACGAGAAATTATGGATAAGAGTTGTCTCTTGACCGCTATAATAGTTTAAAATATTGTGGCTACAATTGTTAATTAATTTATAAACTTCCGAACTTAAACTTCATTTTTGACAAGGAGACATTGCATAATTTTCGTTGTTGATAGACCGGAATTCCAACTAAGAGCTTGCCTTAAGGGAATATTGCCATGAATGCATCAAAATAATCTACACAGAATTAGATATTTTTATTCATCTATTTACGTATATACACATAGTCTAAGATCCCGTTAAGAACGACCTTCACCGACCTGGTTAATAAATGAAACCTATATTATATTAAATTTAATATGTCAATAAATATTTAATGCATTTGGGTTGCCTAAAAAATTTCAGTCCAGGATTATGATTAATTAATAATTTCAAAAAAAATGTTCACCGGTTTGGTTAATGGACAAATTCCATAGGTACCAATTTTTGATTGGTATGGAATTTGTCAGAAATCTAAATTTTCATTAAACTTTCATTCATTAACCAGACCGGTGCAAGTTACTATCCAGTTACCAGTTTAGACCTGCCTACCCGAGATTTGTGACGGGAAAAAATAGACAACCTAACGTTTGCATATTCTATGGACTTCATACTTTCGATTGGTAAGGAATTTGTCTATTAATCAAACCGATGTAATGATTTAAAAAAAATATATCCTGGACTGACATTTTTTAGACAACCCATATGTAATATATTTATTGACATATTAAATTGCATATAATATAAAATTGGTTTCATCCATTAACCAGCTCGGTGAAGGTCGTTCTTAACGGGATCCTATACTAACAGCAAAACACGAATCTCAACAAAAAACTGTACTGGTGGTAAGTATAATTATGATACCTTACTTTTGTTTGTGTCACCAATTGTCCTCTAGTTTCGTATTTTAATTTTATATATTTTATACTATAAGTACATACTTTTACAGTCAGAACATTCATCTATTAAAAGGTGTCCCTCAAAACTCTACCTCTCTAACTGGCTTTTCTATTGATCTACAAAGCTATATCCTTAAACTTTCCTTCATGGTTTGGAAAAAAAAAAAATCCTCATTACCAAAACCAGTAACGTCTTACACTGCTTTCTAGTAAATTACACACAGTTCTACATAATAAGCAGGCATGACGAAAGTCGCACTTAACATTTAAAAGCCTTACATTAAACCATGAACTTCATTTGCATTATCTACCAAAACATATACTAACTTACGAAGAATATTTGGCTGAGAATCGTGTGAAAAAACAATAAATCCAACTGTAACATCACGCTATTAGTCAGTGGGGTCGTCAGCAAGTGGCGTACTATCGTCATAATTAGCAGTTAATTATAATTAAGCCAGTGTACAAGACGAATGTGAGTCGTTAGTGGGTCGTGGCGACTTTACAAACAGTTTGTGATACATTGAATTTGAGGAAAGCTATTTAAATTGATGGCATGATTTTTGCTGTAGTCAGATGGCAATGGTTAGTGTTGTTCTCGATTGTGTTTTGTTGTGCATTGTTTGAAGTTTTCAAATCCAGACAAATGCGGAGTTTAAATTGTTTTTTTTTTGGTGTGTGTAATCTACACCGTTGTGTTTATTAATTTTGCTAAACATTAGCACAAAAAATAATCATACTAAGTTTGATTTGCATTTCTATACCGACACAAGAGTAATAATTACATATATACAAAACTTAAGAGGTTCTTTGTTCAGGATAATCATTACTTTGACAAATGAAAATAACAAAATTTTCCAATTGTTTTCCATTTTAATCTTCATATATTAATCAGTAATATACATAGTAATCAATAAAACCACCGAATTCCATATCTTAACTACATACTATCACCAATTTTAAGCACTCCTCCTACCTAGTCGGTTCTTCAGTGTTCTGACTTATTTGTTCACCCTGCAAAAACGATTTAAATTTCAACAACACATTGAGTGATAACCAAATACTAGAAGTAATAGAATAGAATAAATCATCTTTATTATACACCTTACAAACTAAACTTTCAAAGTAAAATAAAATCTCCCTAAAACTTAAAGAATATAACGTTAAAAAATTAAAACATTTAACCGACACTAACTTCTACTATTTATTCACAAAAGTTTCCTATTTTGAAATTCCCATAGCCAAGCAGCTAGGTTACAGCCATACATCTGCATGTGATTATGAAAATATAGGCTAGTGATACATTTATGCGGTGTGTGGTAATTTTTACTCCTCAGCAAGACGTCGTGCGTCAAGAGTGATGCATGGCCCTTGTCCGCTCATCTAGACTAGGACTAAGCACTTTGCTTGACGAGTTATGTTACCGCTTTTCGTATGTGTGTGTGTGTTTGTATAATTATAATGATATTACAAACAACAAGAGTACAATATGGATTATTTTGGCCATTCTGTAGAAAGGAATAATTGTATTCTACAAAATGTGCTTAAATATCTACTTTTGAAAAAATTGACAAAGTTAAAATACAAATATGTTTTTTCGATTAATAAAGAATAACAGAAACCAGACAATTTATTAAAAATGGGTGGATCTTAAGTTAGAAGTTACGCAAGTAATACAAAACGCCTACAACCCGAATCGAAATAGGCGGAGAAAACCCTTGACACAGAAATCCATTCAACAAAATTTCCAACGTGGAAAAGCGAACAAAAATTGTAAAAATATTGCAGTTCACGGCTACCGACAATCGTTCACCATTTACCATCCATAATCATCAATCGGTCCATTGAAATCGGATACGTGGTGTTGCGACGGTGTACCCTAATTACGCTAATCGAAGGAGCGGGCGCGGGAGCGAGAGCGGGCTGAGCGGAGCGAGCTCGCACGTGGCGGGCTCAGGTGCGCCCCGCCCCGCTCGCCCCGCCCGCCGCTAGTTTGACGCCGCGTCAACTCAGCCGCTCACCTCGTCGTCAGACGCGCGCTGCACTCGACGCTCGAACGCCGGGAAAACACGAGTCGTTTTTCGCCGCGACGACACGCACCGAAGTTTTCCGAATTTTGAAGTTCGAAGTTCGATTCTTGAATAGACTGTAACGGTCGTATTTGATTTGAGTAGATTTCGTTGTTCTATGATTCTCATATTTTTGGTAAAATATTTTCTATGTGAAAAGTGTCTGCAAATAAACTTGTGGGATGTTTTGTGATTTTGTCAACGAATGGTTGTGATTGGTCGTAAAGTTGACTGTTGCCGCTGTTGGTCACTCTAAACTTTCAATTGGAGTGAGTATATAAAATTATCCTTTTTAGTTGTCATACTTTTTTTCTGTAGGTAGGTATAGAAAATTATCGGCAATTGATACAGTTTAAATTGAAAAGGCGCGAGTCGAGAAATCAAAGCGTGTCGCAGTAAATCTCCCAGGACGCAGTGGATTCAAACTGTCCACTTGACACGGAACATTAAAAGTTATTATATCCCGAGAGCTTTTTGGCATTAGTGGATATTAAAATAAGTTTATAACTCGATTTATATTTATCTGTACAAATTTGTAAGAGGTTTAATTTTAATTGATTTTATTGGAAATAGTTTATTATTTTGGAACAGATCGTATCAATATTTGCATTGTTTCTTAGGCTATGTCTTTTTCCTTAGATAAAACGCAATTAGATTGTACTAGTTTTGAACTAAAAGAAGACAAAAGAACAAAATCAACCTTTTCTTTCAAATCTGTAAACATCTTGAAAATTTAATCATATCACCTAAAAACTAGAAAACTAGATATCCTTCAGCCATATCAAATAACCGTGACATAAAACACAGCTAGCAAGTTACCGTTAATACCAAACGACACAATAAAAGCTATCAAAGTGCCGAATTAAAATTAAAACAGACATCCGAGGCATGCTCATCAAAGGATGTCTGGGAATAAACAACTGTGTAGTAAGAAAAAAAAAAGTTTTAAAGAAAAAAAACAAAAGCAATGAAATCGTTCGGCCCATTTAATGTGGACCGGACGGGAGTGACAAAAATTCTAAACTGAAATAAACTGAACACATGTGACTGTATGTCACACGGAGTTGTATAAGGAACAATGAGATTAAGTACTAAACATTGTAGAAAAAGTTTAATGCTATATTGATCACATAGATGTCAGTTGGTAGAAGATCTTTTGGGTAAGTATAGCAGAAGTGATTTGCAGATTTGTTTAAGTACTGAGAAATTGATAACAGTAGTAGTCATTATTTTAATATTATGCTTTGCTGTCTTTCTATTTAGTTCTAAAGACGGTCAGCAATTTAATATCGACAAATTTTAATGTACAAGAGTTATTTCTGATCATCTAAATAGATTATCAAATAAATTCTGTTCTAGTTCGGAGCAAGTTTTACGGTAACTGAACCATGTATTTCCGTACACTGCAACGTAATGTATTGAGATTATTTGAGCTACATATTCCTTCTAGCATTTCTCCTTTCCTTAGAAATTCATTAACAACTTTACCTACAGGTAATAAGTGATTAATGCTGAAATTTTCTTTTTTATTTCTTTGTTTAATATTTGTTCTGATATTTACTTGTTTTAAATGCTTTCTGTTTGGGACTTTGAATTTTTTCAATGCTAGCTATTAAATTAGTTTTCCTGAAGAAACAAGAGAAAGTGACTTTTAGCATAGATTAGATACCCACTGGTTAATAGCAATCTTCATCTTAGTAATAAGTCATATAGCTGATAGTAGTCAGGTATGCTTTACATTTGGTTGTATGTATTCAGTTTCATAATACTTACTGTAAAGCGCATTTCATCTCTTAAAGTGATTTCCTACTTGAACGTTCTGCGATCATTCTGTTTATTATTGTCATATAAAATTATAAATAACATTAATATGATAATGATCTACTAACGTGTGATAAATTTAGTTTACTGCTTAGTTTTATTATTTAATTATGAAGATGAGCCATTATGCATATATTATGAAGCGGCAAAAAATCTATTAAAACTTGATATATTGTATGTTATTACAAATATCGTTATAATACGAGGGCAAACCTTCATAAAACATCGCATTTTGAATAGGTAATAATTATGAGTATTGATTAATTTAAAATATTTTAAAATCAGATCGTTTTATTCCAAAAAGAATCGATAGTATTCTTAACCTAAACGACTAAATATTATGGATACATCTTCTTAATACAAGGCATATTACATGGATTACGCTAAATGGTTCATTTATGCACATACAATTTATGATTACGGCCAAGTCCGACCGAAATTCACACATTTATCATTCAGCGAGCAAATGCGACAAATAAATCGGGTGCACAATGACTGCTAATTTGCTCATAAAGATGTATGCACCGAGCGAAGTACATAAATCGGGAGAAGTCACATTCGGCCTACCGCTTACACCCATAAACCTCTGCGGACACTTTTATAGCCCTACCACGTGGCTGAGGCAAAGTTTTTTCCACACTTGACATGACATGTGTACTGCGCTTTAGGAAGTCACATCCCTATATTAATTTATTGTTTTAGAATAGACCCCCAGCGTGACGCAAGTGTTACACGTGTTTTGTGATTTATGCAACTACTGCTGAGTATGTACTGTAAAAACGAAAGTGACCGTAAAATGAACCACGTTGCGAACTTTGTTATCGCAAATGATTATAGGCCACCCTGGCGAATACTTGAAAAACTAACATAAAAAGAAGAGTTTTTTAAAGGGTTTTTGCAAAAAGTATAAACCCATTTCACTCTTCAAACTATAATTACTCATATTATACTTACAAGTCTTCGAATTTTTTGTATGTGTTCAGAAGTTTATTTTATTTTTAGATCTTTTGACATTCAGACAAATGCAAAAGCTCAGCGCATGTAACGAATATGTGGAAAGGTTAAATAGACGTCACTATTAATAGCTAATGCAACGAAATATTATCTTTAGGTATATTATCTATAGTATTAAACATCGGTATTGGAACCATATTTCATTTTGGACAATACGTATTTAAATCAAACACTCAAGTTACGATCTGTATTACAACATTTATCACGTATAACGAGACGACGCACTTGACCGACTAATGTGTCTCATTTTATCGCAGGTCCATCAATCAAGCTCCACTCTACGGGGACAATTGAAACGGACCGCGAACATCAGTAGCACTTAACATGTCCAACTAGACTATTCAGTGCTCGTCCAAACGATGACAAGTGCCGAGTGATCTTGAGAAGAAGGATAAACACACGCTGTTATCGATGAACGAATTAAATTATAACGCAGGGATGAGCTCCTACCAGTTCGTCAACTCGCTGGCTTCCTGCTATGGGAACCAAGCGCCGGGGCGTACCGGGACGCCTGTCGAACAATCTGGTCATCCCGGTCTGCCCACACCAGGAGCTGATTACTACAATCCAAATGCAGCGGCTTCAGCTTATCCGAGTACTTGCTATTCGCCGCCGCAAGTTGGACATCATTACCCGCAACATCCATATGGAACGCCTGCTACTGGAGCGCACATGCAACCGCAATCTATGATAGACTACACACAGTTACATCCTCAAAGACTGGGTAGCACAGCAAGTCACATGCATCAGCACTCGAATCCGAGTCCCGGTGCATTATCTCCCAATCTGATGTCCACTCCACCTAGCCAAGCTGCTGGAACCAGTTGTAAATTTGCGGATTCCACGTCTACAACCGGAGTAGCGTCCCCTCAAGACCTATCCACTTCTTCTGGACCAGGTCGAACGTCGCCAGGTTTCGGTGGCGTCGGTGTACAAAATTCTAGTGGAACTACCAGTACTAAACTAGGCCTAACGACTCCCATCGCTTCTCCTGTAGAACACAAGGCTAATGTAAATCAGAATATATCAAGTCCTGCCTCCAGCACTTCAAGCAACGAGAGCAATGAGGCTAATAATTCTAGCAACACGAAGAATTCGAAGTCATCAGCGTCGAACTCTTCAGCAAATCCTCCGCAGATATATCCATGGATGAAGCGTGTACATCTAGGAACAAGTAAGTGCAAACGTTTTTACTTTGATTTAACATAGATTTAAGATCATAACGGTAAAATATTTTGTCTTATTAATGATTTTTCCGTCGCGAGAATAATCAACATTATGAACGGCTCGATTCACACTTTTTTACCGCTAGCGTGAAATCATAAATGATTTAGCTTCGTCGGCTAAACTAATAACGGCAGCAACGGCCACGCCTCTATCAAAAACCAACAGTTTGATGTAATAGAAATAAAACAATCCATCAATTGGATACCGAGGTGGAGACAAAACAAATTATATATCTATTTATAAAGCATTAGCATGCATTAATGTTGGATCGATATGGCTGGCTGATGGATGGTGTCCATAATAAGGCATAATGGCTTTGTTGGCGGGCGCTTACAACTGAACATCCGAAGCCTTTTTTCTTCTCATATCCTAATGATGGGGAAAGTGTGTAGTCAGCGTGACGTTTCATTTGACGGATCCTAACCTTAAAGCGTGAATTGGGTTATTCAAGGGTTAATCGGCTTTAAATTAGAATCCGGGAGCATCCTTGGAACTATTTGTTCTTTTTCTTCATGGAACATTATTCAGAATTCTGGCTTTGTGTAACAATTTCATAATAATTGTTTAAAAATGTTGTTTTGAATTGGGAAAAGTGATTTAAAAGTCAGCACTTAATTGTTTCGAGTGGACAGTGTCTAGTAAAAATGTAAAAAAACACATAATTCGAAATCAAAAGTGATATATCAGGGAGATAATGTACGTAACAAGACACAGGATGCCACAGCGCCTGTCACGTAGATGTTCCGATATAAAGACAAGCAGATGTCAGCGGCCCACCGTTTCGGCGAAATTATATAAAATTCTTATTGTTATAAGTAGCACAAATCTGTTTCGACCTTGCCAAGGCTTACGATGTTCTCTTAATTGGTTTATTTTTGCAACTCTTACGCATGTGGTATAGTGGATAGGATGACAAGTAATGTCATTCTCATGATAGTGACCGTTTTATCATTTACAAGCACTTCGCTCGTGCCTATTTCTGCGTGAATATATACGTTTACCTACAATCTTTAACACCCCCTCGTAGTTTTGAATATAAAATATAAGATAAGACACTTACAGAATAAAGTGGTATTTTTAAAATCCCTACAAGCTCACATACTTTACCTATTTATAATATTAGTATATATATACATTTTGCAGATACCGATTTTCTTTAGTTTCCATGTAAAGTCTATAAACCAGACATAATTAGATAATGAATTGGTTTATAAACACTTCAAAACATCTAAAGCAAATGTGAGTAGTTAATGCCTAAGAATAAATCACATTACTGTCATCAGAGATGATTGCAGACAAGTTGGTAAACGACACCATTAAAAATGACCAAAAACCTGTTACGAAAAATAAATAGTTCTCTTATAATCGAACTAAAGAACCCTGCTATTATTCCCAACAAGTCTGTAGGTTTAACAGAACCTATTTAAAATGTCTATTTCAACCGATAGGCCTATTGCAGACGGGCTACTGTCCCGGATTCGCAAGACATTGTAGCTACTTCGTATTCGTTAAATATAACCTCACCTACACTAACTATCCTTAAAATATTACATCGAGAGGAATTTTAAATGAAGTTCTTGCATTGATCGCCCCTTTTGAAGCCCGTGCCAATATTTTGCATTGTAATAGTCCTCACACTTATACATATATATACCGCTGTTCAGTTAAGTCAAATGCACATATCAACTGCTTTTGTATCAACTACTTTATATCTTGAATTTACTCGTTGACATATGAATAGGGAATCAATTGATTTAGTGCCTTTATTAAACAATGCTGCTGCAGATCATAATAAACCAATTCATTATTATGCTTACAGCTCTATTAGTGATTAATATTTTTTTTACAATGCTGCGTATTAGGTACACATGCGTATCGGGTTATCTATTGTTCTGTTAAAAAAAGTAACTTGTTCTTCTTAGCTTAACATCAGTTTTATTGTATCTAAAATAATATATACCCTACAGTGATAATTGGCATTTTTGGCAAAATTTATTTTTACCCTTAATGTTTTTATGTAGCCGAGAGACGTTCACTTCTGAAGACAGCTCTTATATTTCTTCATCTTTTAGAATATTAAATTTCTTTAATTTATTTATGGCAGAATATTTACAAGTAGTCCAGTTATCTTCAAAATATTTGCAGCATTTCATAGTTTTTAGTCGCACCAATCGGCAGACTGCAACAAGCCAAAGTATGCAAATAGAGTTGGCAGGCGGCTAGGTCGTGTTACATGTTTGGTGGTCATAACTCAAGGAGAGGTAGAAGCCACCGCCCCCCGTGCGTGCCGTCTGACGACTTTTAAGAATTCAATACACCGTTATTTAGCACTAGTTACATACCCCAACACGTGGAAATTAAGTTGTACGGAAAAGTCGTGTGAAAATTCTTTGAAAGAATCCTTTATGAAAAATGTTACTCCAAGAAGCAGGCAATTAACAATAAATACTTAACATAACGGCTGTAATTCCATAAGGACAAAGCAGAGATATTTAATTCCATCGTAATAGGGGCGAGTCAATTACTATTAATTGGACACAAATTTATATTTCGGGCTCCAATCAACAACTTAACAATAAAAAGTGGCCTTCATGCCGTACATTTGAATTTAAAACATGCTCAAATTACCCTATAATGCGCATCAGCATTTAAGTCACCCAACTTGGAAGGAAGAATTTGGGCATATAAGTAAATAATAATTATACTAAGGTAAGATAGGGTTATTTTGAACTAAACGGCAGCCCTCAAAAGTCCTGCAGTTTCTTATAAGCAAAATAAAAGCCACAGTCATTGGGAACACCCATTGGAAAGCTGACCCTTAAACATTGTATCATCTCGGGTCATCGAGAAAGCTCATTGGGCTTATGTCAAGAAAGTCAATTAATCTCGGTGGATTATTAAAATTTTTGCTGGGATTAATAACGTAATACAAATTAAAATTATTATTTTAACAAAACACTATCCAATATGTGGCCGAAAGTTGAAGCAGGCCAATTTTAAAAATGATTAAACTCTTTCAAAAAGTTCTCGATGCTCTTTTTTGTTTTGGAAGCCGTAAAATCAATTTAAAAGCTATAAAGTTACCCGTGATTCCATATAATTATTTGTGTGTAGGAACTGTTAAGCATAAGCAGTTAAATATCGCATTATACCAAGGTAATCGGATATAAATTATTGAGTCATAGTAGCAAAGGTTTTCAATTATCTTGAAATGGACATTGAAAATACATTAGGGAACCTAGTCTTGTTAGGTTATACCTATCATGTCAATGTAGGGCTGGTGTAATTTATTTGAGCTGGTGTTTAGGACTGGTTATTTTGGGCTTTAGAGTAAACGAAACCTAGTTATTTCTGGTAGGAATAAGTATCTACGTAAACACTTAGGCTAAACAGATTTAAGAACAATTAAAAGATTTTTAAATAATGGACAAGAGTAGGATATGAATAACAATTTCAAGTGAAAGTACAACAGAGAAACACAAAAATTTAATATAAGCGCCGTTTGATGAATATCTTATAAGAAAATAACAGTTTTTAGATTCCCTAAAGACAAAATCAAAGTCAAATATTTCTTTGCAAACTTAGTTTACATTGTGGTTTTATTTTAATATGTAGGAGCTTACAATTTAGCGGCCTTTGAACATCGAGGAAATTTACAATGGATATATGCATAGTTTTAGACGATAAAAGTAAATATGAACTGGAGACTTTTAAGCTCATTTTCAATAACTCACTAGGTGATTTTTGTATTTTCAACTGTCGGCACTAACTCGAGTGTTAAAAATCCAACTGTACGCTATTTTGTTTGTTAATTAATTTTGCCAAGAGCTAGTTTAAACGGACATTACGCTATACAAAGTTAGAAAAAGATAGCTTATGTGGGTAGGCCCCCCACAAGGTGGACCGACAGTCTGATGTAGATTACAGGAAGCCGATGGATGAGTGCAGGACCAATCGTAGTGCAAATCTTTAGGGGAGCCCTATGTCTAACAGTGGACGTATTTTGACTAAAATCATGACACTAAGTTTAAAGTTAAACTTAATGTCGTTGTACTTGGTTTATTGTTTTTGTTTGGGTTTCTACATTTCGAGATATTATTTAGAACTATGAAAGTTGTAAATACTATATTTTTTTAGAATATTTAGGACTGATTAACTGTGCTGTAGGTATATAAGCTCTTGTACAGAAAAAAAATTAACAGCTATTCATATGTACCTAAGTACTTCCAAATTTTTCTTAGATATCATTAACACATGAAACATAACATGTGAAGGAAACCTGGACTGATTGTTAATATAAGTTTAAAGTCGCCAATCCACCTTGAGCAAGCGCGGTGATCAATGCTTGTACCTTCTTTGCATGAGAAGAGGCCTTTGCCCTGCAGAGTGACTGTAACAGCCTGGTATTATTGAGTACAGTCAGTTACTCAGCTACTTTGTCCTCAACTCTTAAAAGGGCCCTAATTATAGAGCCTTGTTTGTAGTTTCAGAACAAAGCTTTAGGATAATATGATTATAACAACTGGAGGTAGACCAAGCACTAACAAGCTACTTTTAACCGAAAATTCCTTAAAACGATAAGGCAAGCCACACGCGAGTACTTTAGATCGTTAACAGAAACTTAAGTACAATACGGGTTAAGTTAAACTGGAGCAATTATTAAAATTTAATTCATTACAAATAGATTATTATTTACGACTTGATTCTAATAGCTGTTTGATTGTATCCGTTTAGTTAAATTAAATAAGTATTAATTATTTTGTGTACTACGTCTATAGGTACAAAAAGACATGAATAATACTTTGAGTCACAATAAATTAAATAAGGTAAACTAGTAGAATATCATTTATATATTTATCAAAGGACAACTTCGGTCATAAATCAAAATGGTTTATAATATAACTAGGTATGAACGTATTTAATAAAATGGATACATTTTTCCTTAGAATTAGGTACGACGATAAAGTAATAAAACACACATTTACACAAAGGTAGTTACACCTAGTGTCAGTAAAAACGAAACTGTTACTAAAATCGGGCATGGATACGTTTTCAATGACACTAGATACCTATTTAATTAATGTAACAATAGACTAGGTACTAGAATTTTGACGATACTATTTCGACCAGTGTTAGTGAATAGGTCAAAAGTCAAATCAATTATGTCAATTATACCAATAAAAAGCGTTTGGAAGGCAGGTGTAAACGTCTTTTAAATAATGTTTCTACAAGCTAGTACTAGGATAGCTTCACTTTCTGAATTAATATCGAATTATATATATACTGTAAAGTAATAGGTATATTAGACGCTAAACTCCGCATCTACTTCACCATTTTTATGTAAAATTGGCTTAATGTGTGTAATTTTATTCTTACTAAAGAAATAGAACACTTTTTAGCACCATAAATTAACTTCAATATTTTTCATTGCAATTTAATTAAGTCCCTATACAAAGTTCCATACATTTCTAACAGATGGCAGTGTAAGTTAACTTCTGAGACCCGTAAACTCGTGGCCGGTTTAGCTTGTAATATGTTTAATCAAATCCATCAATATTCCGTAAACTAATCATCGTCAAACTCTCCAATTATGTTTTAGTCATGGCTGCATATTATCAATGATGATAATGATAGAAAGGTGTGACTTTAAACTCTATCGTTTCGCAGTTTGGCTGGATGAAGCAGTATAAAACATGGAGCGACTTCCTATCTGATACAATCCAGTTACTGGGTTGAAACCCTATCTACATCACGACATCAAGGTGAATTAAAGTCAAAAACCCATCAAACCTCACTATTTTCAAAAAGTTTTCTAGGGATGGCTCCAAAAATATTTAACAAACTACCCAAATTAAAAAGACTTCATAATTACCTTATACAGAAAGCATATTACTGCGTAAATGATTACCTAGAAGATAAATAAGACCCCAACAAATGCCCCATTTTCCTTTATTATCGATTATTTTACATTTTATTGTTATTATTTTATGTTTTATGGCTATTATTATTTGATGTATGTTTTATTTTGTATTCTTTAAACTTAGCCTAGACATTTAAGTAGGTACGTAGAATTAAGTTTTTTTTCACCTGTAAAGGAAATATTTTGTACCCCTTGCAAGGCAGCGCATAGCGATACTCCTAATATAATATTTAACACCATGTAATTATACAGTATACCTATGTGTCACAAATAAATATATTTGAATTTGAATTTGAACGAGATACCCACTGGTAGTCAGAATTTAGGGCTTCTGACAACCCACAATAACCGTCAAAGTACTACAACGAACTGCTAAACGCGTTTTCCGAGGCCCGGAGGGATCTCTATATGTAATGCATGGTCACCCATCCACAAATCGACCTTGGCAACCGGAGCTTAAAATATCGTATTGATGAAAAAAGAAATAGTTGGGTTCCCCTTTCTATTTTCATTTTCAAACTTCCTACTTTCCTAAAGAACTTACCCATGCTATAAATAGCCTCCCCTTAAACGAACCATCCTTAATGATATGCATAACCCTACCTGTTCTACGGTTACTAGCAGCGATTAGTAAATAAATAACAAATTAAATTCCACTAAAGATTAGTGGCGGAGTCAGTATGGGGCTCATAAATAAATCAAGCGTTCGGTCTCGGAGACCACGGTAAATTATGACTCAAATAATATTATGCTAAAGGTATGCCAGTGTAGTCGCCACTTAAAGTCGTTCGTGCTTATAAAGCCTTTTTTGTGCTTTTGTAATTAGCTGTTCGATATCTATAGATTATAGTGTGAGCAAAGCTTTAGCATGTACCCTATAGGTATCAAAATCTGTACCATGTTTTTTAGCGTGAAGTCAATGACATGTGAAACGTTTTGTTTTTTCTGCGATAACTGTTTTTGTTTTGCCACCTGCCTTTCATTAACACAACATCACGATGACTATTTTCACAACGCTTAGACTGAATAGACACATCCAGCTACCTCAATGTGTCAAAACTCTTTTATAGTTTTTTCAACTTTATAACGTACAGAATAAGGTTCGTGTTCAATTGGGAAATTTGACAGTTTGGAGTAGCTTGATGAGCTGGCGTCTATACCTTTAAGTACCTTTACCCACATTTCGCCGGTAACGGAACTTTTAGCCGTCACATCGGAGTTAGGACTTCGGGCTGCTACTGGCAAATTTCAGATGGCAAAACCCAATAGCACTACCTATATTCTAGACCAAGGCTACACTTAACCAATAAAGCAGTAGGTAGCATAGAGACAGTGATGTGTTAGTTCTTTTTTGCAATAACAGTTCTTTGTGTTGCCACCTGCTACAATAAATTACTCATTAATTATATTAGTATAATGGCGACGTTGAGGTTGTTAATTTAAATTACAATACATTTAGTACGATTTGCGCTATGCTGTAGTCAGTAAGTCGAGCTAACTTGTAGGTAGGTACTTAGTTCAAGAATCAAGATAAACCTACTAAACTGCAAAGTAACTGGTACACATTACTTAAATACATAAATATTCTACAACTTTCACAGAAGGCCATCTATTCCCAAACTAATCTGAGCTTGTGCTGTGGGTACAAGAAATATGCCTATCAGTTGTCTAGTAAGACAACTGATAGATACATACATAATATATTTCTAAATATATCATATTATAGATAAATTACCTACACCCAGACACAGAACCAAATGTGATCGTGGTTAAAGTACCTAAGGCTCATTATCGCTAAAGGCAATCCATGAAAAACGTTCAACATAAAACATTAACTTCAATACAGCTGCTTAGGCGGATAACAACAAACTTAGCGTAAATCTAACCCCACAAAAAGCTAGCACACCTTTGCAATCAATACATTACTTAGAACCGGTCTTAAAGAATTCCTTTACACAAACTATAACTTACAAAAGACCTATATACTAGATACATACGACTTCGTTCAAAGAACCAGATCACTTGATAATATCGCCCGCATCTCCCCGCTTGTAAGTTGACCTACGTTAAATATGCATAAAGGGTACACAAAAATAAACCTTCTAAAACTTGAATGGTTGAAAAACGAATAAATATTTCGTGAAGGGATTAGCAGTCGCGGGTTGGTCGATGCTCGCAATGGCGGCACGATGATATGGCAGAATTCTCGCTAAAGCATAACTATACATAGAGATATATGTATGTATAATTTATGTAAATTACCGTTGCAAGCTTTTCATTGCCGCGTGCGCAAGTTTTGTATGAACTTACGCAGTGTGGGTTATGTTTTTTAAAATGACAATTTTAAATTGGATGGTGGTAAAAGAATTAAAAACTATGAAAATTTAAAACCTACTAGAGAAAGTGTTAGTGAATATACATAATAAGTGGTATATATTTTATTAGTGAAGACGAAATAAAAGCAAATTAAAGAAATAACACGGTATATTATCAGCGTGATTGTGGTAAGTGGTATACTAATCTGTATTATGATGTGCCATGTTGGACCCTTAGCACAGCTCTAGTTTTTAGTGATCACCTAAATACTCAAAGAGAAACAGTAGAAGCTAAAGTTTGTCGCTAGGAAAGCCGATCTTGGTTCTACATTCAAGTACCTATTATAACTAAATGTTTACAGCAGAAGTGACGTCATCTTTCAACACTAATTAACTAAAGCTAGTGGCTTGCTAGCCAGGTGGCTTAATAATTATAATTTTGTAAAGTTTAACTTCTCTTAATTTTTTTTTGAGATTTTAACTTCTCTACTGCTTAAATACATAAATTAACTTAGATTTATTTCTGACGTCGATAAGTTTCACAACCTAAAGCCACGTACACACCGTCAATATTAACTGACCCGCCAACTATAAGTAACCACACGTCAGGAATTCTCGTAAGCCCTTCTCCCTAGAGACACAACTTCAATTATTGATGGCAACTTTTAGCCACTATAAAATATAGAGGAAGAAAAAAACTATTTTTCATTTGGTTTAGCTTTAAATAACTTGTAGCATATTCTTGTTTTATTTTATTTTCTTTTCATTTGCGGATAATTTATACGTTGTGTTTTTAAAATAGGGTTTCATAAGTAATATTAGTCGGAGTATTAATAGTGTACGTTGAACGAATGTCAGACATACCGCAGGTGTACACTGAGCTGTAATCAATCATTCCTATGTTTTTATGTGTTAATGTTTTAATATCTGCGTTAATTTATTGCTATCATGTTTTAATGATAAAAATGTAGGTACATCGTAGAAAACAGGATATACTTTTCATTAAAAAAAGATCTCAGATTTTTTTCTAATGATCGTTTCTAGAAAATCAAGCTGGGTGGTTTATAGATCAATTATGAGTTCAAATTGTTTAATTCAAATTGTTTATTTTTCTTGAACAAGATTACAACAGTTAGTTTGTGATTGGAGCCTTCTTTTAAGCAAACAATGCCTGTAGTAGAAGACTCCGCTCTTCCATAACAAAAGAAAGAAGAAGAAAAACATGAAAAGCTAGTTAAATATCTAACAAAAATACAAATATAATAATAGGCAAGATGTACATAGGTTTACATAGGTGTAGTGTGTATGTGTGTGTGTGTGTGTGTGTGTGCGTGCTTGTGTCGTGTGTGAGTGTGCCTGTGAGTGGTTATGTTGTGGATTTCAAGAGTTCTTCCGTTTGCTCATAGGTAAGTGGTTGGATCCATTTCAGTATTTTTTTTTTACATTCTAAATATTGGTTTTTATATATACATATTTCTTTATTAATCCTATTATATAACCGAGCAGACCGTGCACTTAATTGCATGGAGGCAACCAAGGTCTTTGTTGGGGGGACATCTGCAACATCGTGCTTTCTTCGTTTTGCTAGTTTAGATGCATCGTAAGGTAGGACCTTGTGTTTTTTTAGTACTGTTTGAACAACGATACTTTTCTTACTGAGAGTAATTCGCTTAGTTTATAAAGACTATCTGTAGAATATGTAGTTTTCTTAAAGTACATAGTTTTTATCAGGGCACGTTGTGCACGCTCTATTTCGATAAATTTTGTTTTTGCTGACCCTCCCCAGTTAGGAATACAGTACACTAAGACAAACTGAGCCAAAGCAACGTATATCTCATTAAGAAAATTTCTATAGTTCTTATAGTTTTTTTTCCCATAACATTAAACCTTTACTATTGTGTTTGTTTTCTTTTTTTCTTGTTTATTTTTCATACTTTGCTTAACATACTTCCTGATACTGAACAGCAAATTGCAAAAAACACAAGACAATTTGAATTTCGCGAGTTACTTTGGCGCTTCCACCTTAATATGTATATCTTCTCACTTACTTACATGAAGGTATATAATATAAAGTATTTTTCTACATTATACAGTATGAACAATAATATCAAAGGCATCCATCATAGGTTTTATCCGCAGAGGACGTTGACAATCATTGATGCAAATTATCTCATTATAATTTTTAATTACATCACATCATTCATTCTACCCTAGTACTTAAATTCCACATTTATTAAAGTCTTGTTCGTGTGTTGCTAGTTTAATATGAATATTGTAATTATTGCCAAAGATACTATCTTCGTTGTCTGAAATAAACATGTTTCTGAAGAATAAACGATGAAGATATTTTTGAATTCTTAACAGTAACTTTTGTAAGACAAATACAAAGCTTAACTATCTGGGTACAAAAAAAATACTGGGTTGGTACTTTCTGTGATATTACTGGACAAACCCTCTTTTCATACAGAGAAAACACGATTATCTTGGGGACTGCGGACTTGTTGCTACCGACACGGCACACCATCACCAAAATGTATTAATATATGTATTATAGGTTAAGGTATTTATCTCTGGGCCTGCGTCGCCTGCAATAAAAATTTAATATTATTATTATTATTAAAATGTCTATCATCATTCAGTTCATCATGTGTTTAGCTATTTGAATTCTAGTTTTACGAGTATAGAAATTAAATGTTCGTTAGTAGCTTTCTAAGTTTATCTTAGACATCATTGACATCGGTGAAGGAAAAACATTGTGAGGAAACCTGAACTTTATAGTTAATATAAGTTTGAAATAGCCAATCCGCCTTGAGCAAGCGTGGTGATCAATGCTCGAGCCTTCTCTGTATGAGAAGAGGCCTTTGCCCTGCAGTGGGACAGTAACAGGCTGGTATTATTATTATTATTATAGTAGCTTATATTCGACACAAGACACAAAAGTGTCCACGTTTGTGCAACGCCTTACCTGGTTTGCACAGTTGACGATTGCCGACTTATATTCCTCATAAGTTCGTGGTCACTCTATTCGGTCGCGACTCTGCTAGCATTATGTTCTCTTAAAAGTGTGCAAGCATTGTACGCTGTAGTGACTGGTTTCCTCACGATATTTTCCTGCATTGATAGATACCTTACGTTTAAACCGAATATAATAAGTATAACTTATTAATAAGCAAATTCTATGAAGACTATAAAAATGCTTCTAAGATTGAGATATCTGTTCATAATAGTCTTTTTTACATAATTATAACATCACACCTGTTATCCTTGAAGCGTAAGGCAGACGTGTACTTGTAGAATCCCCACATTTCGCCACTTATGCTTAAGTCCCATGTAGGAGGCGAGCATATTGCCATCAATCGGGCACAAATCTAGGCTTTTGTCTGGTAGTGAGTAATTCCAGATGAAAAAAACTCAAAAACGCTTTTTCCAACCCGGGTATCAAACCCAGGACCACGTGCCCAGCAATAGTGCTTGTGACTACTAGACCAAAGCGGCAGTCCCAAGAGTATTATATAATTGGAAAATAATAAATCTCAAAACACACACATTTACTTCAAACGTATGATTTAGAAGGGATTTATTACTAAACAAGGCAACAAGTTTCCTTAGTTGTTTTCAATCTAACATGTTTAGACAGCCTTTGTAAGGACCTCGCCATATTTAGTAATAATAGTTCAATTACGTTCAAAGGCCCTTCACTCCCAGTAATTTTGCCTAGTTTAAGGTTTCTTAGCGTGCTGTTAATTCAATTATAACTAGATTTCTGTACAACTCAAGTTTGTATAGTTAGCTGGTTTCTATTTAAGTTTCTAAGGCTTGTATTTGACAGTCCTACTTTCAAGTTTGTTTAATTTAAATGAAATAGTACACTTACACACACACTTTATAAACACGTCGACATCAAGCCTAGCCTTTTTCAAACTCTGTTAGAATTGGCTTCCAGTCTAACTAAATGCAGTCAAGTACCAATACTTCACATGCAGTGTAGTAGGTACACCAAAACCTACCAGGAGAAAACATATGTTCTTTCCTATTTAACTATTAGATCCATCAAATGGTTATTTGCAAGATTTCGCTTTTTACCGATAAGACCGCTTATTGTAGCAACTTATGTAGCTTTTTATGTTTTATAGTGTTCAATAAAGAGTATACTATACTATGCGTTTCAAATAAGAATAGGAACGTCAATCACCTCTATCTGTCAAATGTCGCTTGAAAAGTACGGCCTGCAACGAAATCTTAATCGCGTTTCAATTATTATCTTTTTTTGTTTTACTGAGTCGAAGTTATTCAAAATGAAAAAAACGTCTTAAATTAATTAGTCTTGTGGAGTGCTTACGTTTTTTTTATTAATTCTGTTTGTTACTCGGCTGATTGTTGTTGGTGTTGATATTTGTTTTTGTTTTCATCTCCCTGACTGCTCGAAAATGTGTGAACGAGGCGCTGTTTTGCATGGGAGGGCTTGAGATATTATCTCCAATGTAAACAAATACTTTTACAGTACAATATAAAAAGTTGTTCGTTCGTAATTCGTAAAATAATTATATTTAGAAAAAACCTTGTTTTGCTGATCTTACCCAATTTATTCGAATTGACAGCTATGACGTCACATCATGGCGCAAAGTCATTCCTATTCTCATTTGAAACGCTTATATACTATTCTATTCCATAAAGCGACTATCTATCTGACCTCCATAACCCAGTGACTAGGTAATTATTCACTCACTTATATTATTGTAAAAACATAATTATAATAAAATATTTAAAACTTTCACACAACGCCATCTAGTCCCAAGCTACGCAGAACTTGTGTTATGGGTACCAAAGAACTGATACATACCTACATATTATAGATAAGTTACACCCAGACACAGAACAAATGAACGAAGAAATGAAATAGTATTTTACAAAGCCTTTCGTTATTGAAAATCTTACACCGACAACAACAACACTGTAACAATCTTAACCGATAGTTATATTGAAATGCCAATTCGGTACAGCCCAAGGCAATGTCAAAAATTGAAATTGGCTGAACATCGCACTTAAACTTCAACATAGTCGGGACATAAATTATACATTACATCAAAATTATAGGCTATTAAAAAAACTGCAATCCACGATGGATGTAATATTTTGAAACTTAACATAAATAATCGTATGATTTTCGGAATTATAAAGGACTAAGAAATAGCATTATTATTTCTATGTAGCTAAGTCATGTTGAAGTAAAATCCAATTATTAGGGTCCCTTACTGTTACCCTATGGTAACAACGAATCCCTATTAGTAGGCCCGTCAGTCTATCAGTCACCGAGTTGAATCTCTTGTACTGTAATAGGAAAACACTGGAAACATTTTCACAGAGAGTGTAATTCTGCTGCCACTGTTGAAAGAAGTAGATGTTTTCGGTGTTTTTTCTCGACCTTAACAAAAAGCAATAATAATGGAATTATCAGCATGTTATGTCTCACTGCAGGGCAAAGACCTCTTTTTATACAGAGAAGACACGAACATTGATCGCCACGCTTGCGTAAGGCGGATTGGCGATTTCAAACTTAACTTAAGAAACTAAAACTAAGTCCAGTTTAACTCGAGATGTTTTCCTTCGCCGATGTCAATGATGTCTTAGATTAACTTAGAAAGGGCATCTGAGTAAGTATGTAAGTAAGTCTAGTTTTATTGTTAAAGAAAAAAAATACGTTTTCTTTAACCACCACCACAATATAAACAATTCTCTAATCTTGTACGAAATAGTACGGAAACCTTCCTTTATCAGGCCGACTCAAACTTAGCCAGTTTTTTCTTACAGATGACGCGGACGCTACTGAACAGGCTTATAATTATAAAATGAAGATTATCTGAACATAAAAAACTTTACATTTAATGACGTTTATCATTATTTCCATAAAGCGGTCTTTTTATTGGAGTTTTTGCAGAAATCACCTACCTACCCAGAGCCACAATGACTGTTATTACGTCATTAATGCGTTTAATTACTAATAAATATACATTGTTCTGTGCACTTCGCTGCGTTTTAACTTGTCTTGTATTATGGAAACGTTTATTGCTCGTTTAAATGGCGATTTGTGTGGCCTTTTCGAAAATTACGTTTTTATTCAGAAAACGCTGGTATGAGAACGGTTAAAGACTGAACAAAACGGGCTTGGTGTTGTAAAACTGTCTCAATAATAAATATTAAAATACACTTATACAAAAACCTTCAAAATTGTTTACAGACTAGGTCATATGAATTTCAGTGAATTAAAGGTCATGCAGATTGAGTAACCCTGACTCGCAAACTAGGAGATCCTGTAACTTAGGTGTCAGAGTTCTGTTGTCACCATTAAGAAAAAACCTTTTATTAAAAGCGTCTAAAACAAAATCTGGCAAAGAGAAACAGATGTAAAAGTACAACTAAATTATTTTAACAAAATTCATTCAATTCTTAAATGTACAGATTTATAATGTTTACTACAAGATCTATTTAGCCTTAAATAACATAACTTTTAAAATTTTATTTTAGAATTTATAACAACCCAGATAGTAAACTAAATCTTAATACAATCTTCCAGACTTGTAAAGGTATCCTATCATATATTATATGAAAATCTTTTATAAGAGAAAACCAATAAAAATTTTCACAATTTCCTTTTTTTACAAAACTACAATCTTTCGATACACCTAATTTCATTTCTATGTTCCCTTTGATGAAACGACTTCAGCATACACAAACACTATTCCATTTTAATTAAAATACATAATACGACTATTAAAACCATCGAGCCAGTGTTTTAATTTCGATTCAATAACCCATGTCGGCGCAAGACACTGATTAAGCTTCTCTTAAGAGACGTACAGTCGCTCGCGAATGCGCCGGCGCAGAATTTGCATACGCTGCTTTGTTTTGCACTGAATGGTAGTAGGTTGGATGCGGAGATTTCGTACAGTCAAATAATTTCAGTAGTTTACCTGCTTGAGAAATAAACTTTAAGGCTTGATAGTTAACGCTAAAGTAGTCGATTGAAGGCTTAACTATACCTACCAAGGTCGATCCGTGAATGAGACGTAAAGCCGTTGATCCTTGTTATCATTTGTATAACTTTCACAGTCTTAATCATATCTAGTTTAATCAAGGGGTATCGTGTTTTCCTATCACTGGGTAGCGGAGGGCAGATAGGCATTCTTTCCATGTCGGTAAACTGGTATTCAGCTGGATTCAGTCAGACTGAAAGCTGACCCCAATGTACTAGGGAAAATGCACGGTAGATTATGTGTGAGAAGTCAGCTGTTTTCTTTTGTCGATATGTCGAGTGTACAAGCGTTCATACGTGGTAATAAGATTTTGTGAAAAGCAGG
Source organism: Euplexia lucipara (assembly GCA_921972225.1). Classification (NCBI taxonomy): domain Eukaryota; kingdom Metazoa; phylum Arthropoda; class Insecta; order Lepidoptera; family Noctuidae; genus Euplexia; species Euplexia lucipara. The sequence goes on along the minus strand of OV179152.1, from coordinate 8,300,407 downwards.
CCTTTATTACGCTCAGTGTGCTGGGCTTTTAAGGTTTGATTAGTATTCAGACTTTTGATATAATATTTTATTTATTTACTATTACTATTATTAAGGTAATAAAAATAATAAAGAAACAAAATAATACAGCATTGATGAGCAGCATTGATGAGGCAGGGGCTATAGTCCTTCCATAGTACTAGGTAACCAGTTCACCTTATCCACGCCTAACCCATAGCCCAATACATTTGTTGCTTCAGTCTGCAATAGTCCTGCACTAGTCGTAGGTTTTCCTTATGTGTATTTGCATAATGCATACAGGGAAAATCTGCGATTCCTCACTTCATTAAAAACGACAAAGGGCCTCTGCGAGTTGGCTTACGCCGTACCTTCCAAAGGTCCGGAATCCAAGGGTTCCTTGAATTAAAAACGAATAAATAATAATATAAAAAAAACCTTTTCCATTGTCATATCGTCTTTTCCGTATGGCTAGTGACTTCATATCTTTTTGAGTGTGGCTATAATAACCACAACTCTGACTGGGCTTCACATGCAAGTTTCCTCACGATATTTTTCCTTCACCGTTTTTGAAGCAAGTGATAAGTTTTAATTATACAGTACAAAGCTACGCATTAAATGTGAAAAGACATAAGTACGTCTCTTTTGTTTGAACACGAAACCAGGCCAGACTTAGCAGTTCGCTGATCACACCACGATACTATCACTGCGACTTTGTGAAAAATTAAAAATATTCTCAGATTCTGTAACAAATTTCTACTAATATCAAAACACGTGCTGGTTTGGCACTATTCAATAGAACGTATAGTCAGACTGTAATGCTTCTATTGGATATGCTTTATTCTCAGAATTTGCATAGGAAATCTGAGCCGTTTATCAAACAGGACAACTCTTAAGTGTGAGTTTTGTACCGTTGTCATTTATTAAGTAATTATTTATTCACTGTTATTATATGATTACATTTTACCTAGGTACCCAATTATATTTAAATGTGAACGAGCTCTTAAGGTTGACTTAAATATCTATAGGAAGTGCTAGAACGTTAACCACATCACATTCAATTACTAAAATCAAAATCAAATTAAACGTAGGGATCTATTTTTTAACCCCCGACGCAAAAAGAGGGGTGTTATAAGTTTCACCGCTATGTGTGTGTGTCTGTCTGTCTGTCTGTCTGTCTGTCTGTCTGTCTGTGGCACCGTACCGCCCAAACGGGTGAACCGATTTAGATGCGGTTTTTTTTATTTGAAAGCAGGGTTTCTTGCGATGGTTCTTAGACATATTTCATCAAAATTGGTTCAGCCGTTTCAAGGTTATCAGCTCTTTTGTGTTAGCTACCGTTGCTATTTTAGACGTCTATGGGTATTAACTTTACTTACAAACATATGTGTGTCTTAAAATTTCAAATACTCATGTGTGTAATATTAATAAGCAACATTGTGGTGTATTTGGTCTGATGCAGCCAGGATATCTAGCAGACTAATACACTCTTGGATAATTACAGCAGATATGTCGTGTTTGGATTCATTTTAACCTGCATTTGATTCTGCACACAATGCACTGATGGCAACTGGATGAGCTGATGCTGCAGCCAGGCTATCCAGCACACCAGTAGGTAGACTCTTGACAAAATAATAGCAGATATGTCGTGTTTGGATTCATTTCAATCAGCATTTGATTCTGCACACATTGCCTTGATGGCAACAGAATGAGCTGATGCTGCAGCCAGGCTATCCAACACACCAGTAGGTAGACTCTTGACAAAATAATAGCAGATATGTCGTGTTTGGATTCATTTCAATCAGCATTTGATTCTAAACACAATGCACTGATGGCAACAGGATGAGCTGATGCTGCAGCCAGGCTATCCAGCACACCAGTAGGTAGACCCTTGACAAAATAATAGCAGATATGTCGTGTTTGGATTCGTTTTAACCAGCATTTGACTCTACATACAATACACTGAAAAATTCTCATAACTGTAAACTCTATAAAACAAAATTAATGCGTTTAAAAAATATAAAATAAAAATTAAATTAAAAATTTAAAAAACCCCCATCGCAAAAAAGTAAAACATTTAAAAAGTTAAAAATAACACTTTAGCCATGAAATTTTACTTCACGTCGGGGTACCGTTAAAATAAGTACCTACATACCTACAAGTAGGTACTAGGAACATTTCTTACTTAAGCGGTACCCCGACGTGAAGTAAAATTTCATGGCTAAAGTGTTATTTTTAACTTTTTAAATGTTTTACTTTTTTGCGATGGGGGTTTTTTAAATTTTTAATTTAATTTTTATAAGATGTCTTAGCGTTTATTTATGAAAAGGGTTTTTGCCATACGTTATAACTGCGAATTTAATACAGGTTAACAAGCTAAATTTTATTAAGCTTTGCCAACGCTTTAGTTGAAATCCTTGGGCATGAATGCGTGATACAAAAAATTATAACGAACTTTATTAAATTTTGAGAATAAATCTTCAAGCCTCCACATAAAAACAGTAAAGTCAATATAAGTGAATCACACCACTTCACGCACAATAATATACTATTGTTGTATCGTCCACAGTGAACGAAACGTCTTCATTTTGGGGACAAAAAAAAAAGAATACAGTTATTGCTGTCAAATGTGATATAATGGTAACACTGCAATTGTTTTCGTGATCATAAATAACTTTTTACAAAAGATTCGCGGTTTCCTTAAAAGCTAAACGGGCTGATAAACATTTTTTTTTCTTCCGTCTCGAACCGTCTTTCCTGCGGCGGTACGAAGCCTATAAATATTAATACAATCAAATGTTTTGACGTGGGCCTTTTTTAAACTTTTATCTTGTACCTTCGCTTATTTTTTGTTGGTTCGATTCCGTTTTTATTTCGTGTTAATTTGGACAGCGAATTCGGTCTTTTAACAGATCGTAAAGTATGTGGAATGAGGCGAAGAGCGAGAAGTGGCGCCAGGTGCATTTAAGATTTTTGGGGGAAAATGTAAGAGAATTTCAACGTTCTTTGCTTTGAATGTTGATCGACTTTACTGGCATTTAGTAAACTACATCGAACGATACTTAATTAAATATTTGAAAAGACTGTAATTAGTAAAACACGATCTATTATTTTGACTAGTCATAAATTTGAAGCAAAACTCCATAAAGTTAACGATTATACACTTTGTCTCTATAGATATGTCTTCAGCTCATATCAGATTTACGATTTGTAAATAACGAAAATTACTCTACAAGTGAGAACATTATAATGATTATGAAAATTTATGGTTCTCGAATAATATATGCGAAACAAACTTTTTTATTCATAATCAGATATCATTAATGCATAAAATTAAAATAACGGCGATTACTCACACTATACCATTAATTCTTAAATAAAAACATAAATCTTTACTCTGACTCTAAAAACTGTTGAACAAACACCCACTAAAACATCATAAAATTAATAAAATTCATCTTTATTGCTCAGAATATAAAGTTTAAACGACTTTGTCGCTGTTAATACAAGTTGGGTTTCGACAAGATCTGATCAAAGTATCTAAAATGGTCACAGTTAGTGGGTTAACCACTTTAAATTGTCATCTGTCTGATTTATTTCTGTGTCTTTTGCGGCCAACACATTTTTGTCTCAGTTTCATTCTGATACAACATTTTTTACATCTATTTGGAAAGTTTTATTTCCTGAATCACGTAATAAAAATAATTTATTATGTCAAAAAGTTACCTGTGGTACAGTGCATTGATATTTAGTGAGTTTAGTTTATTTTCAAATATCATTTTGCCAACATAGATATGAAAAAATATTAGCAAAAAATATTGAAACTCATCACCATTAAAATCGTGATAATAATTATGAACAAAAAATGAAACGATTTGAACCATGAAGAAAATATGATGTTCTGAAGCCTAACATTTCCGCACTATAGCACCTATAAAGATGACGATCACTAACACTATATATATCCGACTCTTGAAATTTTGTTTAAAATCTACATGAGAACTAAAATCAAAATTGATTTTATCCAAAGTGTCCCGAATCACGGCCCACTGTGTACGCCAGAGGCTGACCTATCAAACGCTCGTAAACTATAATCATTCGCGGACCACATAAATAATTGCGCGGACCGACCCCGGTTTTTGTCGGTCGCGATGCGCTCGCGCAGGTAATATAGTCATAAATTTCCATAACCGCCACTCGATCTTATCAAACATGATTTTAATTTGATTTCGGAGCCACACGTGTTGTGGTCGTTTCGACTCGAGTTATGATCTTAGGTATAATGTTTCAGCTAAAGTGTTGAGTGCTTCAGTATAAAATATCGTGTTTGAAGCTACTATGGTATCCGGGGAAATGGATTTTAGTACGTAATTAGTGTTAATGGTGGTATAGATTTTTTCGATGACTGTTATGATAAAGATCAGCTGATAGTAGCAATCATTTTTTTTGTCAAACTATTAAACTAAAAAGTGAGCTCTTCATCATAATAATGTAAGAATATAATGTTCTTGCAATCTGATAGCAGATAAGTCTGTTGCAAAAGATTTAACGATGCAATATTCGAATGTGCTTAATCTTAAGCTCTCCGGTATGTTAGATCCAATCCCCAGAATATTGCAACTTGCAAGCTGTTTTTGATAACTTCCTCAAGTGATTTACAAACCCATCGTCTCTCAGACAGCAGCATTACATCACATTGTGAAAGTAACACTCGATAAACGTAGAATATTAATAATTACTGTCCTAATTCCCACAATCAAACGATACACCGATTATTGTCAAACGTAATCAATAACAGCAAAAAGGTAAATCGACTTCTAATGATAGGCTTTAACAAAACGCGTGACGCCTTCAATGTATCAACGAATATTTGACAGTTAATATGTCATTGAAATCAAAATGGTATGATATAAGATTGGCTGCTTTTACACCGTATCGTAAGGCGATAGATAAAAAGCGCCGAACGTCGATAATGGTCTTTCATGTTCTAGTCGTTTTGTCATTAATATTATTAGGCAGTGTTTTGTCTCTTTGAGATAATCATTTCAACTGTTTTTCAACAGGTCTATGATCTGCTCAACACATACTTTTGTTCCATCGTCCATAAATTCTAGCGTTTTTAAATCAACCCAGTTATACTAAAGTAACCTGTTTTATTGAAGTAAGATTTATGTCTGGGTTCAAGTTTTAGAAGCCAACACAAAATAGTTATTTAGTTAAAAGAAAGTTCGTTCCAATTTTGTAACTTCATTAGGTCCATATTGCATTTGGTGATGATTAAAACCATCGACAAATGTATTAAGCGTGAAGACATCTATCATCCAGAAATAAAGTAGAGTGTGATACACAGCTGTATGACAGATGACCGCTTTAAAAATCTAAAAAGTGACCACCGCTTACGAAACCACGATTTACAACCCACAGTTCTTATTATCTAGTATCAGACTTTAATCCATTTATCACCGCTTTTGTTTACGATCCTCGCGTATCATCGACTATTAATTATAATGCGTTCCTCACTTCGAACTTTGACGTTCTCGCTGTGTGACAGACCAGAGATAAGAATTTTAATGTTACTCGATACCACTGTACTTCATTTGTTACAATGTGCCAAACGATAATGAACATTAACCAGGTACAAATAAGATTCAACAGCTCATTCTCACAATGTTACTCAAGCGTCGATACAGTTTGAACTCTTTCGAATATGATTATAGGGTTGCTTATTCATTCTATTAGCTAAAGAATTCGAACGCTTCTGATGCAAAGCTGAGTTTAGAATTTTGATGGATGTGGTTATAATTGTTTCTGTATCGATTATGCCATTGATAAATATTTCGACTATTGCTCATTTTATTAATGACGTAGAAGCGGAAGAACGTTTTGGGCGATGCCCTAACGACAGCATAATGTCACAATTAATAATATTGGAGCTGTCAAAACATCTGTCAGCGGGCGCTCACTGAACGTCTGCTATTCATTTGTGACGCAATTAAATTTATTAATATCTAGACTTTTGTCTACGTACATCTAATTGAAGATGATGTTCTAACTATTAAAAGTTCTTGTTTTTGTACATAAACTGGAAACTAGAATTTTCCAATTAATATATCCGTCGTCAATACTTCAGCGCGAACTGAAAGTTTGAAGTGGTCTGCTCCAAACACAAGATATTTTATTCTTGTGTTGCTAAAAATAATCATTACGAACTCCGAGCACTGCGGACCAATTTTATTATTGGACCGTATTTGGTGAATAAAAATAAATTTTCGCTCTGCATTGCAGTGTCAGTTTGTGTAGCAAGATTCATTTTTTATTGAGTAAATGAATACAAAGTGTTTTGACATATTACTGAGCAATTTTATATGTATCATTATGTCATTTATTTCAACCATTCAAGTCTTTCGTAAGCTTTTAAGTGAATTATGTAGTGTTGTATTAGGTGCAGTTGTATACGTGTCACTATCTGCCAGTTATACCACTGCTTGCAGCTTGTACCAAATGGTTCTTCCTCTTTCGTATAATCAGTAGATCTCTTTTGTATTCAAAATTACCATAAAATGTATATAACCATTGACCTCTGATCCATCTACGCTTGCCGGTAGTAAAGATACTATTATCCAACATCTACACTTTGCCGATGGCGGTACTAGATCCGAAAGTAATAGGATGACCTTATCACTTTGTATAGAGCAAAAATCCAAATACCCAACTGTTTTAGAACAGAAAAGGTCAATTATATGTTTACACGATTTAGAGCCTGAAGTCAGAACACAGAAATTGGAAATCAGGTCGGATTGACAGGGTGATTTGATCCAAAGAGCCTTTACTGCTTCTTCTTATCCCTGTTGATTTGGGGATAGCATTAAATTAAAATACATCCATAAACGATTTGAATCACACATCTTTTTACTGCCAACATCGTCAACGAGTCCATCGTTAGGTAGAATTCAAATCAATTTTCCCATTGTTTCGAAGTTCATACGTGGACACACATTCACCTCAGTCATGGCCACTTAGGTTTTTTTTAATTCAGAATCGGCTATACAACCTCGTTCATGAACTCATGACCGTTCAGGTTCAAATACCCAACCTGTATAATACTAGTCGGAGTAAATATAAATCAATGCAGTTGTTGGCCGGTCAACCTTTGTTCTAAGCGTCTTTGTAGGTCCATCGATATTCTATAAGGTCGAAGCCACACAGCTAGGTGCTTCAATTAGTAATACGCCGCGTGCTAGGTGACCTGTTTCTAGAGAATCAACGCATGGTATTACTTCTACCGTGGTCACACTGACGCTTAGTGCTACGGTAGCATGGTTAATGCCTCCCGAATTCGTATTCGTATTCAATTCTACTCAACAAGCGTGATTCTAAACGTCTTACCTTTGTGGTCTCGTCCTAAGCACTCGTCTTTACTTTTGTTGAACGTAAAGTAGCTAACCTAGCTATAGGGACCATGGAACCGGTCAGATTACAGTAGTGTAGGTCCAGTACTCTCATAGGGTCATGATCTGTAGAATACGCCCTCTTACGCCTGTAGACCTCATTATAGACTTCGCGAATGATTCATTATGTGTTCGTTGAGTATTTTGCACTTTGGTACATAACTGGTTAGGAAATGTTTGTTGAAGGTTGTAATGAACGGCTCTTGAGTGTTGTATCTGCAGTAACATTATTTTTTCTAAAAATATGCCATCTTTTTTAGTGTCTTGTTTTTTCCTATCAATTTGAACTTGTAGATTAAAAAGAGCAAAATCTTATGGGTTGTGTCTGACGTTTCTTCTAAGGTTAATAATTTTAAAGAAAATAAAGTTGCAGTTATAAATAAGTAGATAGATAGGTAAGTATCTAAAAATTATAAATGCTATTTCCTTGGTCACTTAATCAAACGCTAGTAAATAAAGTACTTACAGCAAAGTTCCTAACTCGAGATCGATACTGTCCCCCTAGTTCAATTTCCACTAAAATTAACGGCACCGTATAAACCAGAGACGCAACGAACCGTAACGGAATTTAAATAGTCTAAAGACGCCTTTAATACCGCGGACTCGAACACCCGGAATCTATCGATACATAAATGATCTATCTCAGTAGTAACGAAACGTTGCAATTTAATACTTTACGCCATCGAAATACAGTCGGTTTTTCATTGACCAAGTCCAACTTGAGTTTTCCAATATTGCTCTAGAAAAATCATTATTAAGTTTAGCGAACTCTTGTCTACTGAAATTATTATTAAAATTCTAATAAGTTACAGAATAGTTTAGTGGGAACCAAATTTTCAATTTTACTGTATTGGCGATTGTGTCAATTGATTAAAGAATTTTGATGTTTTTTCATCTAACTGTAACGGAATTGTGTTCCGACTGATTGAAACAATGTCGAATAGTTTTTTTTTAATATTCCAATTGATTTGTCTAGACAATAATTTTCCCAGTAATATGCTGGTACATAGATTTTAATGTTATAAAGGTTTACTTTGCAAGGTACTTAAATGCCTTGAGCGATCTACTTGGCACGCTCTAGACGTCTAATCTAACTACGAAGTGAGAAGATCGGTAAAATCGTTTACGTATTACCTTTTAATATGAGAACTTAAATATTTGCACGTTTTCTTTATAATTTACTTACTTGTCTAGGCTATACAACTTCAATCTTTGAAATTTATTATTTTTACAACCACTATCTTTGATTAACTTTCATTGGAAAGGCTCAGTTCTTGGTAGGATTAAAAATTAACAAACCGGTAAGTGTGTCCATCGAAATGGTTTTTTATTGGTTAGGAGTATATATAGATGTTTAATGAGTCTATTGGTCTTTGATTGCTTACAATGCGAATCTTGTAGAATATAGAACGAATTTCCTGATATTTGAATCAATGGTAACAGCTCAAAATTTAGGACCCACTAGTATGTGTGTGAATATTAATCTGCGGTGCTTGGAAACTAGGTTTCATCTAGATAGAAACGTAGAAGACGTTAACAACTAGGATAAGCCTAGTAACTTAGTTGTGCTTAGGGTCTAACTGCTCTCTCTCTTGATTGATTTGAGGATAAGTGGCCAATGTAAGCTTTTATTTGTATAATTAATTCATAATATATATTCCACAACTTTTCACACAACGCCATTTAATCCCAAGCTAAGCTTGAGAGCTTGTGTTATGGGTACTAAACCGCTGATAAACAAACTTTTATATTTGTAAATACATACATATTATAAATAAATTACACCCAGACACAGAACAAATGATCGTGCTCATCACACAAACATTTGTCCTGGGTGGGAATCGAACCCACGACCTCCGGCATAGCAGTCAGGGTCACTAACCACTAGATCAACAGGCCAGTCAGCACATACTTCGAGCACACTAATGTGCAGAGGCACATTTAATACCGTAAGCATTTCCTAACTCCTTCGATTTTCTTTTTAATCCAAGGGTCAGAAAATAAAAGCAGGATCCAAGACAGCTAAATTATTTTTTTCGGACTCGTTGATTGCCACGGTACCCTGGTGATTCCACTGTTAATTTTGGCTTTCAGGTTTTTTGGTTGAGTATTCAATGGCGGACTTGTCCCACGATTGTATTGGGGCGGTAAATTGTGAAAACTGATTTTATTGTAGCATTTGTTTTTGTAAAGGTACAAGATGCATATCGTAACGTTTTGCTAGAAAACGCTAATGAGGAAAAAAAGATAATAACGTTTTCCTTAGCTGTTGGTAATTAATACTTGTTAATTACAAGTAATCGGATTTTAACCATTTCGTTTTAATTGTTGTAGATCAGGCTAGTACCTACTAATTTAATTGCAGATTCATGTTTTACTCCATTGATCTGATACTTGGATCCCTTCAAGAAATACATTTAAGTTAACCATTTCATAGTTTATCCAGAAATAAGAAACACCTTTCTTTCTAAATATCACTTCACCACTTCATCACTTCTAAATCCATGAGTCCTCTGAATTGCGCTAGTGGTCATACTGGTCGGTGCAGACAGTTTTCGCGGGTTTTTCTACGCACTTGCTGACTTTGGTTTTTACCGGTTGGTATAAAAACCAAAGTCAGCAAGTGCGTACAGGCACCGACTAGCTTTGTTTATCGCTGCTTTATGCTGGCCAATCTACACTAAGTATCACGTTTATGACAAAGCATTTTAAATTGTACTGCTTATGATGAAACTGACAGTTGCAAGTATTATGATCATCGCCCAATAATTGCTGACTAGATTCGAGGAACAGGAATCGATTTTCAGAACTGTGTTTAATATTTTTTTATGAAATGAATTTGACTTACCACATCCGTCCAAGGATTAGCTGACTAAAATGGCGTCTTGTTCGCAAAAACCAACAAGACGAGAGACAATTTTAATATTATCCCCTAACAAGTGTACTGTATTCGTATTTCAATGTTATTTTTTTTTTTTTTGAATTGGATATTCTATCATGTTTCTATTTTTTTAAGATAATACCAAATTGACAGTAATCCCCGCTGTTAATGCTCTAAGAGATGAAGATGATCTGCAATCTGATGTTAATCATAAACGAATTAAACCTCTACTTGGACATCACATTAAAAATCACTTAAAATATTGAAACATGTTGACATTCAAATATCATGAAACAATAAACGATCGTGTTCTTACTTAAAACATATGTGAGAATTCGCAGAATATGCAATGTATGAAGAATCTCGTGTTTGTGTTAATTTTACGATCGTCGATTACGTACCTACGTAATGGAGCTGCATTTTCTAACGATGATTATTAACTTTGTTGGGAAACTGTTTATTTTCAATGCGCATTTGTATTGTACATGTATGTATACTTAGTAGATTGATACTTGTACATATGTTTAGTTTTGTTTTTTCACTATTCAGTTGTTTGACATGATTCTTTAACTTCTTTTATTTCTTACTTCTTTTAAAACATAATATTCTTATTCACAGTAGTATGAAAACTATATGTTTCTTCTTAAGTAGACTAAGTCGTAGTCTGTTAGTTCAATGTACCGTTTGAATCTTTAAATATTGTCTTCATATCTTCGCAGACACAGACTACTCGAAACTGATTGTTGTATCGCATCACGACTTACCGCAGACTTGTTATAAAGCCCCGTGGTTTCAAAAGTTTATAGCATACTTAATGATCTTCAGAAACGTCAGATGCAATGATAAAAATGAATTTTATTTCATGTATTTTACTTGACTTTGCCAATAGTTTTATATTTCTTCCTCCCGATTTTCTGGAATTAAAAGAAAAAACATGTATCAGCTGTTTTTTATCATGCGCAAGTCATAAAGATCAAATGAGACAGGCTAGACTCTCTTAAACTTTATTATACACAGATTCGAGTAGGTATAAAATTATATTATGCAGATAGGAAATTACCAAGCTTTTAGAAAATCGTAGAGTTTTATCGAAGTTGATTTTAATAGTTCCATGACTTAGAGAGCTTCATGAATATCGGACAGATTACAGTCTTGCTCTGAGACCGATACCGGTCTCTAATGTTCAAAATTAGACCCTAAGGCTCTGGACATTTGGATATTTTCCTGAATAACTCCATCATATACCTCATCATCATTTGCCTGGCCTTTTTCTATCTATGTTGGGGTTGGATTTCAGTCTAACCGGACGCACCTGAATAGGTGCAAGCATGGGCATGGAGCGACTGCCAATCTGAACTCCACAACTCTTGATGACTGGGTTACACGATACTAGGTCATTCAGACGTACTTACGTTAGAAACAGAATATTAAGCAGGGTTTTAGGTTTGACTTTAGGCAAAAAGAGACCAAAAATAGTATTAATTCAGCAAATAGTTGTGACACGTAGTGTATCGACATTCCGACAGAGGGTCCCGACGTGTCCCAGAGTTCAGAGGCTCGACAGAAACTGACAGGGGTCGACGTGCTCACTTCATTAATTCTTGAACAACGCTGATCAATGGACGCGAAGGACATGTTCTGTGACGTAATAAGTGAAATTGTTTCCATTGTACGGGGAGACTGAAATTATAGACTAAAATCTGATATAGGTGGTGTGAAAGTTAAAGTAACAATCAGAGTTATAGTTACACTAGGTCGGTCACACAGACGTTGTAAGTACATAGAACTGTATTAATCAGAGCGGAATGGAGCTATACTCGTGTTTTCTCAAATAATGATTTATTGGAATCGGCACAAGACTGAATCGAAATTCGACTAAATAGAAGTAGAACTAAAACCAAATTTTCCTGATAGCTCGAGAAAGTTTTTAATATATATTTGTAAAAGAAATTTTGACTCGAGAAATATTGAAATTTCAAGCAAATTATAGATAGAAAACTGAGAGTCGTCCATAATAAAACAGACAGTTCATACAAAAATAATCGACGTAGCCATGGTTAGTGAGTCCACAACTGCCCCACCGCACAGTGGGGCGAGTTGCGTCCGCCGAGGAAACAAAACCGACAGATATTAATGGTTATATGGAAAAAATATTGTGTTGCGTTTTCGTTTCCCCAGCTTTTAAAGCGCAATAAACAGCGTGCAATTAAAACGCCAATGGCAGATTAATGTATTGATTAATTGGATTGACAGTTGTAGGATTCGTTTCGTTCTATCTTTGGTAGGAGACTACACTTTACTCATGGGTTCTAATTGAAAAGAAATTTAGATTTAATCACCAAACACAAATTTTGACTCTACTGTAGTTCCGCTTTTTTTCTAATATACCTACAACACAAAATTTCCTTCTTAACCTTAGTGAAACTATTTGTCGAGCGACAAATGAAACAAAAGTAACCATGTTCTTAAAATAACTTAAGAGAATACCTAACATAGCGAGCATATGCATGTAGTACCTAAAGAGCAACATGAGAGTAACCAATAAAATAGCAAAACAAAAGCAAAGCGACTTTAGCTACCTGTTACGAACTCCAATTATAAGATACGGCGTTGCACAGTGGTACAACTCGATCGGCCACAACCAACAGATTTATGAACCAATGCATAGGAATCGCGAACCAATTAAAATGGCGGCGATGGGTTGTCATTCCGTAATTGGTTAATTATTATCAGCGTGGTTGGGCGTGGTTGAACGTGCAACGCTGCATTCACATAAAATGCAATCATAGTAGGTTCCTGTTCAATATTCGTGTACCATAACTAGCACAGGCTAATTTCAAAATGAACTTATTCCATAATGAAATCTATACATACTATTTATATTTTGTTTGAACAAATATCAACTTTATCGTTGTGTAAATAGAAATGATTTTACTATGACAGTAGCTTTGTCATAAAAAATGTTGAAGTAACTCTACTTTATTTGTGACTATTAAAGTTACATGTACCTAAGTATAATTTTCAAAAACACGTGACTGTTAACATTTTTGGAACTTGAATTACAAAAGCAGGATATATCTTACTGTTACTTCTTTGTTTCCACCGCTATAATCAGTTTTGTGAGACGAGAATCTTTCTTTTATACTTTCTTCAGAGGTATTGATGCCTTCAAGCGATATCAATACTCTTTAATTACAGATATTGCCGTGAAAATTGCAGTAGCTCGCTTTAGACCTGTTTCTGGTACATCACCTGCGAGCACTTAGCACCGTTAAAGTAATTTTTCTCAGCTAACAAAAGAATACCTTTCAACACGCCTATAATTGACAATTTATTTTTGCCGAATATATTAATTTAAATGAGCCGGTAGCTTGTTATAGATTTATAGATGAATTACGACATTTTTATATCGATATTCTTAGTCATCAATTTTGCGGGTTTATAATATAGTTCGCTTACTTGTTTGTTGGGTTTTTCTTGGCCACCCAAGAACCAGCTAATTTACAGATACAAACGTGTCAATAAATATAAATAAAAAAATATAATCATCATAAACGATACGCTTTCATAACCTTACGTCGAGGTCCAAACACGTCATTAGGTATATGATTAATTATGGCTGGCCCACGACCCAGGGGAGTCTAGGCGTCAGTGTTAATGTGCATTCAATTCGTAATTATGCTTTTTATAGCATAAGTAATAGAGTTGACCACCCTCCTGTCAGCTGTTTTACCAGAAAATGTAAAAAACAAAGTGTGAATTTATTTGAATAAAATTCATCAGGCTGCTAAAACATTCAGTTTTTGCACGTTAATAATGATTGACTGTTTCCTTATTGGTAGTACTGAATATACCTACGAAAGATATCAAAATATGGGCAAAAGCTAAAACATGATTCATGATACCTAAGTGTTCAAAATGTGATGTGTAGGTGAAATAAATATTATAATTTAGTGCTAATATTTTTTAGAGTTTGACTACAAGTTCAAACTAATCACCTCACTGTGCAAAACTTCTCTATAAACTTAACTAAACTAGCAATTTAATTTCAAACGTGCTATTCATATTTTTTTGTTTTGTTTCATATTGCACAGTGGTTAATTCATCGATTTAACCAGTCAAAATATGTACAAACAGTATCAAGATGGCGTCAGAAACACACGTCGAGTTACTGACGTTGTACTCCGAAGAAAGATCGGTTTGTTTTGAAATGTCGTGAGCCGTGCCGAGCCACTCGTTTCATGTCACGACGTACGTTTACGTGTATTATACTAAATTATCAGGCGGTTATATTTGCAATTAAAATAATTAAAAGCTATTTCGTGTTGTGAAGACTTGGATATTTATGAAAGAGACAAGGTTTGTCTGCTTGGGAGTTCGTTTGATGTATAGTTGCGTAAGTAGATTATGATTGAATAGGTGTTGTATTATTTATTATACTTCGTAGACATAACATTAACGGATATTCTCATATTTGCTTATCGTATCCGTTTTGGCTAATCACAACTGCGTCTAAAACATTAACTAAAAATAATCCTATGCTCGACTGGACTTACTAAGAAACATCAAAATGTTTAGGTCCACATATTACAACATTTAAATTCTGAATGACGATGTCCAATTTAATATAAAGTTAACTTTAACATATCTTCACGTGCCTACTGTCCGGCGATGTGAAGAGAAGCGCGCGTGCGCACACCGCCCTGTCACTCGGCGACAGCGTCTGCGCTGGTTCTACGCAGAAACGCGGATTAAATAAATCCACTGACTAAGATCAAAATCCCGCATAAACTGGATAAGATCCACAGTTAGTACTCCATTTAACCATGTTATTAATAAATAATTTTGCTATGAAGACGTTTAATTTAATATCGATCGCCAAGTATTTGCAAAAGCTGCGCTGATGTACTACATTAAAACTACTTTCGGAAATAACATTTTACTTCACCAGCGGATATTTTAATTCAACCTTACCTACATACATAATGTACTGCTGAGTTTGAGCTCTAGTTTATATTTTACTGTGGGATAATCTGCTCTACGTTTAGAGTTAATATAGTAAAACATAAACAATCTCTTTCCCCGCAGTAGGCTCATCAGTC
This sequence comes from Euplexia lucipara, assembly GCA_921972225.1. Taxonomy (NCBI): domain Eukaryota; kingdom Metazoa; phylum Arthropoda; class Insecta; order Lepidoptera; family Noctuidae; genus Euplexia; species Euplexia lucipara. The sequence goes on along the minus strand of OV179152.1, from coordinate 8,284,979 downwards.
GGCCAACAAATTAGTCGGTGTCACTACAATAATATACAATAAGGAGTGCACAGTGGTACGCAGGCCTCAGGCCGTCGCATAAATCGCTCAACACTGCCGAGTAATGTTTTGTATGGAGATTTCTTTCGACAATACCTTGCTAGCCGTGTGGTGGCCTTTATCTACTCTTGGATTAATGTTTGAAATTGATAAACGCGGCTGCTTCTTTAATAGCCAATGAACTGCGCATTTCACACTTAGTAGTTTTTTTTTGTTATAGCTATGTTGCATTTGTATCATTGTGTTGTATATCTCGACATCAAAACCTACGCTATTGATAGGATCATAGCCAAATTGCTTACTAGATATTATGATATCATGATCTATTCCTGGCTCAGTGTAGCGCACATTTCCATACGCGCAAACGTCGAGGTCTTTATACTCTATAGTCTACGTCATCTTTGTTTGTAGATACAATGCAAACGACCGGGTACTTAATACATTCATTATGTTTTCCTTAGCCGCTTAATGCCCATACGATTCTTTTAAAGTTTTGCTATAAGGACACCGCAAGTGGTCTTATTTAAAACAACTCGGTTTTACAACAAAGCATGTCTTTGAGACGACATAAATCACGAGTCTGTGCGAAAATGACCAAATGTTGCAAAACGGTGAAATAGTATGCATTTTGCAAGGTCAACTTGCATTCAAAATTGTAACATTTTTTTCTGCGTTTCGTACCATTGTGCATTCAAAGAAAGTTTGAAAGACTTTCTTTCGAAAATGTCACAGTAATTAATTTACTAATGCGGCTATTGATCACTGTGTGCTGTACTAATACTTTTGCTTTCTTTAAAAGCGTGTGATGGTAATTGCTTCAAAAGAAAAAAAGGCTTTTGAAAATTTGCATGGTACGGAGTTCGGACCCACCGCGGGCAGGTAGTGTCTCGTAATCGGACGATTTGTCTTATTGTCGGAGATGTCGTGTGTTTGTGTGCATCGACCGCGACTGTGCTCGAGATAAAAGTAATAAATTAAGTGAAACGGAAGGTGTTTGTAATGGTCGCCGCGAAGGTGTGGCTCCAAACATTAGGCTTTGACTAATTCAAACAAAAAACTTTTTACAATTAAACTTTTTAATATTCGTGACAACAATAAATCGTTGACCATTTAAATCTATTAAAATTAGTATTGCCGTAGTCGGAGTTAAGTTATAAATAAGAGAGGTATAGGCGAAGACTCGTCCGACCAGATTTATTATTAAATTAATATTCAATTAGCTTTCCGCACATGATGCCGTTGTGTTGGGCGTATGTATTATTAAATTTAATTTATGGCATCATTTACCGGGCGATATTTTTAAATTATTATCGGTCCCACGGCGTCTCCAGTAATTGTGATGCCAACGATTAAGGAAGCGATGGGATCGAAACTTAACGTTTATTTTATTTGGTTTTTCATTTCTGTTTGACGTTGCCTACTTGTTTCTTGATTTTATTTGGAATGCTAGCGATTCGTGTAGTTTATACATCTGTGTGTTGATAATTGCACGCGAATAAATAAATATTCAACTCGCTTAGCACTCCCTCGAACTGATTGTCGGTTTAGTGTTGCGAAATTATACTGATATTATCATGCACTCATCGGTTAACATCCAATACGTGTTTGAAATGAGCCAATAACTGTTACAAATTGAATAGTTGTATGAGCGCTATACATTTTCTTAATGATGCTTCATGGTTTTAATTTAAAAAAAAAACTTTTTTTTTTATCATTTTTCTAGGTACCATACCAACCCAACGCATAAAAAGACGATGCACAGAGTTCCGAAGCGCATGACAGTAAAGAAAAAAAACAACAAACATTTATTTACGATTATAATTATGACAAATGTTCCAAAGGACGTATAATTATAAATCACAACAAAATCGTACATACCGTTTGCCATTCCAAGGTTTTATACTTAACTTCCTATAAATAACCCGGCGCGGTTACCGGTTCGGTCCGTTAAGCTACTAAGTAAATGTAGATAGATAGGCAATTAGTCTTCTAGATAAGCCATCGGAACTTAAGTCACATAATAATGTACTAGGTTTGTACATAAAGGTATTTACTTCAGTGATAAATAGTCCAGGGCGTCTGTGTTTTGCATGATCGTTGTGTTCAAGTAAATTGATGTAAATTGATTTGAATGACAGTTTATCAGTAATAGGTAGGTTGAGATTGAATTATGATTATAAAATGTGATCCAGTTTGCACGGGCATTTTCTCAAATTGTATATAGGAAAAGATTAAAAATTTAAATGATAAAATTACTATTTTAAATTCTTCCGCAATGGTAACAGAAGTAAAAAGCAAACAAACATAATGGCTACCGCATCGAAATAGTTCAACGAAAAAGCTCCAATAAGAATTTATCAACGGCGCCGTCTGCAACGCGCCGCTGCGCCCGCACATAGAGATTTATTGCGTGTTATGTAAATGTGTACAAGATATTAGTGTCCTTAATATTTCTACGTCGTGATTAGTGCTCACCACGAACGTGAGAAATCCACTCTTAATGCGATGCTTCGTGCCCGCTCGGGATCCAATCGGGCAATCTTCGGATTCTCTTTTATGGATCGACGATTATGTAGCCGCGCTTGCGCCGCGCAACTGGTTCGACTCTATTTGTAATTCCACATTTCTCCGCTATATAAAAACCTCGACTATTATTATCTTTACTAAATAAACTAATTTCCTCTGTATGTTAAAGTTAATAATCGCAAGGCAACGAGCCAAATAATAACTAGCGCCGACTAAGAGAGACAGTGACATTTGGGTAACATAACACGATCTAGTGGGTTGGTTGATGACATAATTTGAAACATGCGTGCGTGTGGACATCATCGCTATAACTCATTACGTTAGAAACACTACCATGAGTTGTGTGGCGTCTTTATACATGACGTACAGTCAGCCTCATAAGTCGATGAACACATCCATATTTCCTAAACTCATGAACACCTTAGCTTACACAAATTGCTAAACAAGACTAGTGCCAGGATTTAATTAACGTCTTAAAGGTTCAAAACGCACTAGTCTTGTTAAGCAATTTGTGTAAGCTAAGGTGTTCATGAGTGTAGGAAATATGGATATGTTTATCGACTTATGAGGCTGACTGTACATACACTAAATAATAACTTCAGCAGATTGTTACGCTAATTTAGACCACGACCAATGGCTTACACATGAAGTAAAGCAATCCATATATCAGTTAACAGCATCAAAAATCTTTTTCAATAAAGATTGGATACCTATACCTACTGTAAGTCATACTACTTATTTATTTATTTCTTTTGGAAAGCAGTTACACAAAGTGTCTTAACTAATCATCTTTATTATCTAAAATCAACTTCTTATTATAAATAAATAAATATTCCACAACTTTTCACACATCGGCATGCCCAAGCTAAGCTTGAGAGCTTGTGTTATGAGTACTAAACAGCTGATAAACATTCTTATATATTTCTAAATACATACATATTATAGATAAATTACACCCAGACACAGAACAAATGATCGTGCTCATCACACAAACATTTGTCCTGGGTGGGAATCGAACCCACGACCTCCGGCATAGCAGTCAGAGTCACTAACTACTAGACCAACAAAAGTTATTACTTGTACAATCATGAAGTCTGTATAAATGTTCCTATGAAGGTGAAGCAAAGGCGTAGTGATCTCACATCTTCTAACAATGCTAGGTATTCACAGTCCATTTCACCGTTTTTACCGTATATTTTAAAGAATCAACCCGCTGCACGCTGGTCTAAAAGTAACAAATCACTCTCTGAAAAGCCTCACTGTCAAAACTCATTCAGCAAATATCTAACGCTCAAGGGATACCATTAAGAAACAAAACCCCAAAAGTTGTTGGTTAAGTAAATCAAAAGTTTCGTAAAGTGGCACCGACCAGTGGACAGACAGACACATTGCACTGATACCCCGCCAGAGATAGGGTGGCCAAAAAAGTCGTATCTTCAAATAAAACAAACCTTAACACGGTGCGCGGGTAGCTTTAAAAAGCAAAGACTCGATAGGTAGGCGACATATAATAATTACTCACCAGCAGAATGCAGGTTTCATGCGAAGGTAAATAAGCCCTAAACTGGTTGAGGACATTTTCTGTTTAAAATGCAACTGTTTGCTTGTGTGCATTTGTTTTTTAAGCAGCCCGTTTTGTAGCGACAAAGTTTAATGTGGCTTTTGAAAATATGACAACCAGTTTAACTTAGAAGTATCGTTTTACCCAGTTACTGGGTTGTGGAGGTCCGACAGGTAGGCGCTCCATGTAGAACTCTCAAATCAGTCTTCAGTTGTACCCGGTCAAACTGGAAGCCGACCCTACCACAGTTGGGAAAGTCTATACAGATGATGACGACACACAATAAGTATGCCAGCCTGGTACCTTCCTGGGCTGTCTATATATGAGAAGGGTCTCATACAGAGAAGGCATGGGCTTTAATCACCACGCATATACACACTCAGCACTTACACATTACATTATCATATTTATTGTTTACATAAATGTATAAATAAATTATGTTTACTTCTCTTGAAATTTCTTACGGAATTGCACCTACCACTGTTTGTCTCTGCATGACCTAAAGGTTGACTGGTAGAAAATGCTTTAGGCATTAAGTCCGCCTATGTACATTTGTGTGCTTGAAGTATTAATTAAATAAATAAATAAATAAATTACTTACTCATACCATACACAACACTTGACCACGACTAACTTACTCTCACTCAGACACACACTTTACAGTTTTTACTTATCTTGTTTAAATAAATATAAATAATTATTGTCTTGATAATTATGTTCACTATGTTACTGGTGAAAACAGTTTTTGTACTTATAACCCTGGCCCACCGCCGCAAAGTTGCAAGTCTGTCGGTCTTTTACAGACTGTATTTCGGTGAGTGTGCTCTAGAGCTCCACGAGCTCATTCCACCATCTCCTTTCCTCCGTAACGTAACGTATGTAATCATTTTTACTCGAAATAAACATTTTTATTATTATTATTTTTATTATTATTAATTACAAATCTAGGTTTCCTTTAGATGTTTTCCTTCACCGATGTCAGTGATGTTCTAAATAAACTAATAAAGTGAAGCCACATTAGAAGGGCACTTTCCTAGATTTGACACGACAACCTAGAGCATGAGAGACTAGTCCATCATTCAAATATCTAAATCTGCTCAACTTTAACAAACTTTATTTCATACCAAAATAATATCGTCGTAATTTATTGCGAAAGACTCGTTTCGTGTATGTAAGTCAACACCGAATGATAAATCTGAAATGAATGACATTATAGCATGACTAATTCATCAAAATAATATAACATATATTTGCAGCAGCATACGCCATATGAATTATGCGTCTCGAATAAGGCTTTAAGCTTTATATCAGTAAAGAAAAAAGTGTTTATGTAACAGCAAATGTAAGTTTGTAAGTAGTGAGGAACAGGAAGGCTGTATAAGATACGCGTGTGGCCACCTTGCGCACGTCAGTCATACGTCAAATATGCGCGTGCGTCGCCGTAGCGCTTTGTTTCATAACGCAGGTGAATTTGCTCCGGTTACAATCTTATGGTAATATTCCCACCAAAATGTCACGCTTTGAAATATATTGAAATAAATATAAACGGATAATCATTTTGTATGGTCTCAAACGGATATAAATTTTCCTGTCACTATCAGAATGTCATTTTAATAATTTAATTTAACCTGTAGCTTTTGAATGACGTTTTATTGATAGTGAAGTGTATAGAGCAAAATGGCGAAATGAAACGGCGGTTTGAACGTTATCCTTGTATAATTAATTTCTCAACACTTCTGAGTCGCTTAAGGCTACAATTAAGTTAAGACGACAGAGGGGAAATTACTGGACACAGACAAAAAGCTAAGAAGACGATATCGAGTCAACTAGCAGAACTTAGGTCTACGAGCAAGTCTAGATTTGGTTGTTAGTTCAAGCGTGTACTGTTCGGGAGGTCAAAACGAGTACTGATCTACATGACGATGCTTTAACGCTATTAGGCAAGTCATATGCTCCGATGAAAGCCGAGCTTTGCCGAACGCGCCCGAAGTTGCGTTCGGAAAGGCAGCGACCAGAACATTACAATTTAAGCCTATATTTTGTATAGTGTAAATAATTATGCGTATTGTTAAATTTGTAAATAAATATTATGTGTGATGTAAATATAGCAACTAGATAAATATGTAAATATACTTCTAATAAAATATGTTAGTTTTCACCCACAGACAATGATCGTGTTTTGTGTTTGAAGTTTTTTGGTCTTTGGTTTGACGTTTGTTCAAATTTGACAGTTCGGTGTAACGGGACAATAAGGAAAAGTTTTGTATTGTGGAGTGTTTACAATTCTAAAAAGTTTAAATTAATATTACGAATTCATACGAATTCCGGTGTAGCTATGACCGCTACAATAGTTCTGTTAGGAATGGCACGTTGCAGGAAATATCTAATCCATTACCAGTAGATAATGTAAAACGCATTTTGGAATTCTAAGGTTTTTCCACTTTTATACATGAAATACCTATCTAAACTGCACGTGTGTGTTCTTGGAATCTGGTCAAGGTTACTTTGCAGTGTTTTTCTTCCTGTGAAAAATCGTAAATCACAAAGGTGGTTTTCCAACAATATAACATTGAAATGTTATATTAAGACAGATTGACTCAGTTGTACTTCCGTATAACATTGACAACAGTCGATGGCAAATTCAATAAAAAAAACTGGCAAAGTGAAGTTCAGACATGTCGGGTTTCGAATCGTTGATAGACACAGCCCAATCTGACAAATTTCTTTGGAACTTTATTAACTTTATCACTAACACATATGATACATGAGATTGATATCTGTACAAGAATTAGCGGTTGTCAAGATCGAGTTATCGAAAAATTCACGTTTTTCGTAATACCCCTTTGTATTTTTTTGTTTTTTAATTTACTGTTATGGTGGCAAACTGGCAATAGAAAAACACACTGAAATGTTCGTGTACCGACCGATGATTCAAAACAACAATAATTATAACGTTCTGTTTTAATTTGTATTGTTGCTTATTATTTTTTAGTATTAGCGGCAATAAAAATACTCTTTGTGTTAATTTGAACTGCCTTAGCAAGAAAATAACTAATCAACCAAATAAGTTAAGAAGAAGGAGGAGAAAGAAGGAGTTATTTTATTTATCAAACTTTAATTAAATAAAAAAATAAATAAATAAATAAATTAAAAGTATCATGGATAGACCTATTTTATTTATCCCGCACAAATTAAAATAGATCTACGATCAAATCGATCTGCTTTAAAATTTCTATCCCCTATTTCAACTCCCATTCCATTGCAAACACAACAGTAAGTATGTATGTTATACATGTTTCTTAGCTCTTTTGCTTCCTACGTAAATCGATAAATATTATACTGCATAACTGACAAATATTACTCCAAATGTTAAACAGCATTAGTAGTTACTGAGATCACCGGTTGTGATAGAAAGGCAGCAGTGTTACTCCAAGAGAGTTCTTCTTCGTCTTCGCTTTTTACATGCGAAACCCTAAAAAGTCAAAATTTAAAACACCGGTGTAGGTAGCTACGAAATATCAAAATTCACCCGCTTCTCACGATTGATGTGTCTAGTTGTGTGTGTGAAGTCGGATGACCTGCTTGACGATGCACCGACTGCTTGTAATAAGCAGATGTTATTCATTCAGCACAGACGCCATGGCAACTGATTTAATTGTCTATCTTGATATAGATTTCTGACGTTTTTTTTTGTTGTATAATGTTCTATGCTCAATGATTTTCGCTTCCGCTGCAGCTGATGTTACAGAAGTGTATTATTTGAATTATTTTGAATTTACTTTGATGACATCAGAATTTTGCTAGTCACTCTAAACTGGTAGCCACCCGCAACTTCGTCTGCGTTCATGGTTATGAGTAGGCTGTGTATTTTTGTAAGCTATTTATTTTTTCAGTCAAAACGTTCAGTTATTTTTGCGTGAAAGATTAACAAACAATTATTATGTCCTCACAAACTTTTGTTATATTCAAGAACGTCCACCAACTATATTGCAATTTTATTAATTTTTTTTTTCCTGAAAATAGTGTTAAGGGTGAGCTTCTATTTAAAAAAAAGCCTTTTTAATATTGATTTCTGTAATTCATAATATGATTGGAAGAAAAATACAATAAGATTACGGTAGTTATTAAGGCAAACGAACACCTGTAAAATAATTCAATACACGAATGCAGTAACTCCATAAATAGCAAACAAGTACCTAGTGCAAGAAGATGTATTGCCCCGTTTGAAGTTTGAAGATAACCCTACATTGTAAGCCAGACAGATACCTACAAAGAGTATTTCCACCAGACTATACCTACACGTTAATAATATAACTGAAATAATACACAGGTATATAAAATCGAGTAACAAATTACGAAAAAAGACTAATTAGGTACAATATATTTACAATGGTTGAAGTAGCATAAACATTGTACCACATAAATAACACTTGAATAGAAGCTGATTAATAAAGCGAAGAAAAGTTTATTGGAACAGTTATCTCTATGAAATTTTTGCGCTGGCATTAAGGTGATTTGGAGGAAATACATAGGAATGACGATACTATTAGAAATGTTACGCTATGTTAGAATGTTACGAAAAACTCATTATTATTTTAAAGAATGAAACACAAAGATATCTTCCCAAGTTTATAAATAAAACATTTTAAAGGTAAACACAATTTACTAAAATTGCGGTCAGATGACCAAAGATAAAGATAAGATTTTAACAAAAAATATGAAAAATATTATTTTACAGCTTTTAAATTAAGAAGAAAAGTAGTACAAGGCATCCGACTCAATTAGCAGACTACAAAGCTATGCACCTATTAATTATAGCGAAACAGTGTGAATACACAAACGATACAATCGACAATTATACGGCCTATGTAGACCAAAGATAAAAATATATTTGTGACATTTTTATTGCACACTCTGTTCTCATCTAGATATCATTAGTCATTGCTTTGATCTTAGATCTCTGAACGTTTTTATGTCGGGCACACATAGACTAGAGTACTGTGCTGATTGAAGAATCTTAGCGTTTGATACAATAAATGTTTTAGTTGTTATTGCTGATTATATTTCATGTCCAGATTATTTTTGATGTTGAATAATAAATCATACAGGATGGAAAGAATTTCGTAATGGATCGTAGTTGGATCGAAAAGAAAAAGATTTTGGAGTAATGACAAATGCAGAAACATTGTTATTGGTATCACTTAAATTTGATAATATTGTTCATCAGAAATATGAATCATAAAAATAATTCCTTAGTAAAGAATCGCAAATCATGCAATTCATTAACAGTAGTTACGACATTCGGACACTGACACATTAGCGAAGAAATCAATATTTATGATGATATTATTGCTTTAATATGTGAATACGTATCAAACAATATTAACGATTATATACCCGTTTCAATTAGCAAGTCAATGTACCGTCCAATGCATTCCCAAATTAAACATCGTCGACATCTGAATATCACGTTTTATCAAATACTGTCTCCAGACGTTACCTATTTTAGATTTCAAATTTTCAAGTCTCATCCATTGGTAATGCGATGTCATTTATTTAAAATTCGACCATGCAATATGTCTAGACTATGGTAGACGGAATATCAATGGCCTGTGACCTAGAATTATCTAGTTTAGACATAAAGACGACTACCGTTTTTGTATATCTTACTGCAAGTACTAGATCACTTGGAGATAAGATTTTCCTAGCACAATATTGCGGCGGTGTAAATTATTGTCAAATCGAAGCAACGCTTCCATCACATTAAATGTTGGTAAAACACTTTTAATTGATTTTTAGGTATCTAGAAGACTTCTTGCCATGAATATTGTCTTTGTGCAATCTTTGTGAAGTTCTTTTTTGAGAATGGTCTGAGAATTAACACATTGTTAAATTATGAATGATTGAGAATTAGTAATAATTAAAATCATTTTTAGAAACAGTGTAAATCATATTATAAAGTTTCACTGATGGTGAGGTAATTCAATATACTATTTGATTAATAAATTCCCATTAGCATGGATTTAGATAAACATTTTTAAGAGCTGGTGCTGATTACTTCTCACCGAATCTGATTAGAGTTAGTGAAAAAATCTACAATTAGGTACTGCTGACGGATACTATTACAAGCAGTAATGCTAATTTTATTTACTTCAACAGCATTTTATATTTCGAATTAAAATGAAAGAAACAGCGGTTGTTAATAATTATGAAATAATAGTAAAAATTTAACAAAAGCTGTATAAATTTTTGCATTGAACATAAATTAACCGACACTTTGTTTTGCAATTCACAAGCATCTGAAAGTTTGATTGCATTTCTTATGAAGGACCTGTCAGTATTTCCATACTCATAGCTTATCACTTAAACTTAAACACATTTAAATTTTAATCTTGATCTGACCGTTTAATCAACATCAATGTATTCGTGTATTCATATTGAAATTCAAATGCTCCCGTATTGTATCCATCCGTTTCGTACAAGGATTATTTATGTTAAAATAATGCTGTACGTCTGTTGTTTGTGCATCGGCCTGTCACTAACATTTCAATCGGGTCGGTTTTTGCTGCAGCTTCACTCGTACGCTTTTAAACCCATACGAAATCGAATATTTATACTTGTTTAAACATCTTTATTTACACTGACAACCGAAGGAATAAGGGAAAGGACTAAACGCGTTACTGAATCTATTACTGAATTTATTTTGCCAGGCAATTGGTTTATAATTACTCATTGCATCTGCTTTGAGTTATTTTGAATTGTAATTCACTGGGACAAGGCAACGATACAGCCACAATAGTATGATTCAATAGTTTAATAATAATGATGTAGCTAACTCATTAGTGGACCAATCTCCTTAAAGAAATATAATAAATGGCGCAGTTTAATTTGGTAGACACACCCGAGACGGGCCGCGTATCTATCACAGGAACACTGGCGGCCGTCCAAGCCGAACCAAGTGGTGGGCCGGCCGTCGACATGCCGTGACAGGTGCGGCATGCAACCCATGACTCGCGCGCCGCCGCCATACCGCTCACTCGCTACTCCCCCTTTGATATTAATTTACTAACTGCAATTCATACTCTAGATGCTTTCTAAATAAACAGTCCCCAGTCATGCCCGAAATCCTAGTAATAACAAATAGCAGTAATTTTAATCGTAAACTTGTAATAACGTCCGAACTATTCCTCATGTGATGAACTCAGCAAAAAGTTTATCTTGGCTGCGGTTTGTACCCTCAAACAGGAACAAGCATGTGCCAAAACAATCATTAGAGAAGGTGTCGTAGTGCGTCGCGAAACAAGATATAAATTAAGAAAAATGTGACAGCTCAGGGGAATAAATTAGAATTAATTGCACAATAGTGTTTATATTTCTGAATAGAAATCTTGGTCTTAGCGGAGCATGTTGCCGCAAGCTGTACATCACAATCGAGCAAGCGTGGCAAGGCACGAAGTCGATCGAGCCAACTATTCATTGGCGCTCAAACGAACATTCAGTTCTAAATATTAACGTGCCTCGCGTTTTGTGACCAGAATAATACTTAACAAACTTATACAACTAATGTGAACTAAATTTCGGGCTGTTTGAATCATACTAATCGATTTACTTAACTGTTCCAGGTACGGTGAACGCCAACGGAGAGACAAAGCGTCAGAGGACGTCTTACACCCGGTACCAGACGCTCGAGCTAGAGAAGGAGTTCCACTTCAACCGGTACCTGACGCGGAGGAGACGGATCGAGATCGCGCACGCGCTCTGCCTCACCGAGCGCCAGATCAAGATCTGGTTCCAGAACCGCCGCATGAAGTGGAAGAAGGAGCATAAGATGGCGTCCATGAACATAGTGCCCTACCATATGAATCCGTATGGCCACCCCTACCAGTTCGATCTTCACCCCAGCCAGTTCGCGCATCTCTCCGCATAGGATCAGTGGAATTTTTCGAACAGCGGATAACTGACTTATTAATGTAGACAGTCGTCCGTATTGCGGGGTTGCGTGTAATATCGTGGAGAACATGGATATTACAGCAACCAGACTGGGTCAGTTATTCGCTGTTTGAAAAATTTATCTTGTGTAGTTCAATTTTGTTATTGTTATTGTGACGTTACTAGTGACGAAGACAGTGTAAGTGCTGCAAGATACCGTGGAACCGAACAGGAGTGACGAGCAAAGAGAGTGGTAATTGTGAGAAATATGAATATGAAAAATAACGTTTAAAGTTTATTCCAGTTTCCGATACCTGTTACTATCGCATGAAATGAAATCATCAAAATTTCTTGTCACACAATGTTAATGTAAACATAAAAAACAACGGTGTTAAAATTTAAAGTAGAATTGAATTTTACCTAGTCATAAGCTGTATCGATTTGCATTATTCGTAAAACTGTAAGATAAAAACAACTGAATGCCGATATTATGTACATTGTGGTGACTAGAAAGTGTCTAAAATTAAACAACGTTACAAGAAAATTCTGGTATCGTTTACATTTCATTGGTTTTTTCAACAGAACGTCGATTGATGATGTTGAAAAACAACCCAATGATCTGTTAAGCGCTGCACGAACAATCATGTGACGTGTTTTCATCTTAGACACTTGATAGAATTAAGATAGACGTTATACCCAGCATATTGTAGTCATCACAAAGATAAAACAAATTCGGAATTGTACAGGGATAGAGTAACGGCGTACGAACAACATTATTGTTAAAGACAAAATGTATCAGAAAATATAATATTTAGGTCATTTCATAATCTAGTAACGAATATTAGAGAGGGCTTGTAAAAGCGCTGTGAAACTTAACGAAGTAAGCTCAGTAATAGATTGTGAATAGTTAATTCCTTCCTATTAATGTAAATAACTTGTCACGTAGTAGGTACGGTGAAAAAATTAATATATATCAGCATGTCTCCCGATCTGTTTTATGTTCCTGTCCTTAGTTTGTAAATAACAAAGTATTTATCATATTATAAATACATACTATAGTAAAGTACTAAGTTAAAGTTATTAAGTAATATTACTAGTGATTTTTTAAAGTTTCCACAAACGATACCATTTATAAAATTTCATGTGGCTCTATTGCGTACTTTAAAGTCTTTAATGTCGTATATGTAAAATGTACTTAAAATAATGCTAGTGATTAAAAACATTACCCTCCTTCCGGGGCAGTCGGGTAAATATCTTTTCGTTTTCATAATTGTCTTCAGTTGTTTTAAAATTGTTTTGATTTTCATTGAAGTTGTGAAATTATCAATTGTTTGTTAACAAATTAGTCTTAAAGTTCTGATTCAGACACCCTAACAAGGTTATTACATCTCTCGATGTCATACGACTCACGTGTTGTAGCATTACCTAACCTTGTCAGAACGTCCAATGATAAATTAATGATGTTTGATAATTTGACCTTATGATTTATAAATCGTCGCTTAAAGTTTTGTTGTCACATTTTTTTATTAGAAAACGTCGTGGTCAACTGTGATATTTTGTTAAATTTTAATTCTTAAGTGAATACAGCGCGATTTATGTTCGTATATTTGATTTTATTTCAAGGAGTATGATTGAAATGCTTTTTCTTCGATTGGTACATTTGTTGCTTTATTTATTGTTTGTAAATATTAGGTAACATAGTGTAAACTAAAAATGTTCAAATTCTTAAGTAAATCACTTCTCTCATTATTTTTTTTGTAAAAAAATCTGTGCAATAGGATGTGGCCTGACTTTTTTCTATCTTCTATCATTTTGTAAAATATTTTCCACCTAATTTAGTTATGTTATTTCTTTATTAACTAATAAAATAACGTTTATCGTTCATTCCAGTTTAAATGAGGACTCTAGTAAAGTATGCTACTGATCATTTAAATTATTGTATTGTATTAATAAAGTGTATTAAATTTGAAAAATTGGTGAAGATGATAAAATAAATTATGATGATACGAATGCGTTTTATTATGGTTAAGAAAACAATTCAGCCCACGTGTGTATAAAAATAAATGCATAAACTATCGACAAGTCTATTGAACACATCAAACCTACAGGCAGACCTACTGTAGAAAAAAACGTAAGAGAAATTTAGACAAGAGAACGGCAAACAATCAAACAAATCAAAACGAGACCAAAAGCCTTTCAACAATCAAACTCTATAAAACAAATGATGACAAATACTTCCAAACATCTAAAACACAATATTATCGTTACGATAGAAAGTATCGAACTATTCGTTCACAAGCGCCACAGAGACGCCCGTACAGTTGATGGCAGTATTGACTTGAGCGATGATAAATGAGCATCGCAATGATATGACAGCCGAAACCTGCGAGGGCGCTAGCAGCTTACCACGTGCCAACAAAAGAGTGTCGGAAAATGTGAAGGTTGCCTTAGTTTGTAGGTCGGAGGCTGGTCCTATAAATCATGCTGTCGGAATATTTCGCTCTATACAATGTTATGATATGGTAACTGGTGCTGAAAGGTTTAAACGATCAAATTGGTTGTGGTGGGAGAGACGATTGTTCTGCGGTTGCTGCACGGAACGATACATCTATGTGTAAGTATCGACTATTAGTTTAGTATTAGAAAGTGCTGTAATTTCGATATTATCTTCTTTTTCAACACTACTATTCGGGTGCCTGATTGGTGGATAGCATTTCCTTTTTGCTCAATATACAGGCTTATTTTTCAATGACCGGCCAAATTTTCACTGGGTATTTTATCAACTCTGAAATCACGAAAAAAAACAGCTGTTTCATACAAAAATTCAATACCTACTCGACTAAAATGTATGAAACAGCTGATTTTTTTTCGTGATTTCAGAGTTGGTCCCATAGGGAAAGTTGCTCATATTCATGGGTAGAACACCCTGTGAAAATTTGGCCGGTCATTGAAAAATAACCCTGTATACATGTACTGCAGGCCTAGTCATATTACAAATTCTATTTCTATTATCGCAATCGATAAGGCGACAATAGAAAGAAAATGGCGTATGTGGAATCAGCTGTATGTCAACTGTCAAGTTTATTTCATTTTCTGCCATATTACAAATTCTACTCGTCAACACTTGACAGTTGTCAAACAGCTGATTCCGTATTCGCCATTTTCTTTCTATTGTCGCAATAGAATAGAAATAGAATTTGTAATATGGCTAGGCCTGCTGGATACAAACTAGGTTGAAAATAATGCTACTATTTTTCCAGACAAGATACTAGAGGCTCATTAGTATATTTGTCTTGGTGGCCGTTCTTCAGTTTCCAAAAATTACTTAGAACCGTAACCTTTAACTTTTCCAGGGCAATGCTTGGCTGCTAATCACAGTCGATTGCATCTAAGTTCACATTTATTAGATAAAAACAACTTATCAAACCAGTTTACCTCCTACAGAACTCATAATATCCGAGTAATTTCTAAAGAATTTTAAAGATACAAGCATTAAGGTTACTCAGAAGATGTGTATCAGCCGTGTCACGTTACAATGAGTGATATTATTAATGTTCTGTTGTCCCCCATGTGGACAGTCCGTGATACACCTCACATTAGGTGTGTCGAAGTTGCGAATCATATTTCATACTGCGTTGTACCCACAACACTGTTTTGACAGAAATGATAAGATTTTACGTTAGTTATGAGTTATTGTGAGGATGTATGCTGAATGAATGTTGGAGGTTGCTGATTTGAGATTGTTTTTACCGTTAGGTTGATTTTTTTTATACTTTCTCCTGGTAACTGGCACAGGAATAAAACTAATTAAAAGGTGTATGTCAAAATACAATTTAAGTTGCTCCTTTATAAGTTGTCAACACACAAAACTGGCGATCCACTGGCGGAAGTGGAGTTATTTAGTAAAAACCTACACATAAGACCGTCTACAAAAACATGAGCTAGACAAATGGTTAAATAACTCAAACTTGAACTCAATTTTTATTTGCATTGTACAGAAGCCAGCACATCAAGTTACCCCAATGTGTCAAATTTTCCCTTAAACCTTATTATGTTTGCCGTAAAGTTGAAAAACGATCAAAGAAATTTGACACATTGGGGTAACTTGATGTGCTGGCGTCTGTACAATATAGATTCGTGTAGTTACAGTCATTTATATGCGTTACTAGCATCATTGATATCAATAAGATTACTTACATTTACAAATACTATATCTATAACAGTCTGAAACATTGAAACATACCTATTCTGTTACCATGGGTTCAATACATAATTCTGGACACCCTGGCGTTAAAATATACTTCTGATTTTCGTAATTTCTACACCATTGTAAGTAGTCTAATTAGTATCTTGAATGCTGGTGCAATTACTTCAGAGTAATTGACAAACCTCATCTCACCTCACCATCCTTTCGTAGATCATAGAAGTGAAGTGAAATGTGACGAATGATCTAGGAAATATCACTCTATTCTTAACTTTTCCATATTGTATTCCTTGTGTTTCAATTTTATTTATTTACTTTTAAATGAAACATATATCTACCAAATTCATTGGATAAAAAGACTAGTGCGCTGAATACGATCAGCTGTTGTTAATTGAAATAGAAAGGTCTAGACAACAGCAGTTTATTCTAGATCAACTAGTTTCAAGAATCAAGTGGATATGCAGAACAATGTGTCCTTGTTCCACTTCAAACGCAGCTCAGCGGCCATTGAAATATCACTAACTAGTTGATTGAACTTTTGTATTCGAATTGAGATCTGAATGCTGATCCAAATCGAATATAGGCCACTGTGTTTATGAGCTAAAGGGACCAGCTTGTGCTAGTTTAGTCAAATGTAAAGGATAAAATTATGCTTTTAGATCCTGCAGAAGCAGGCAGACTTGAGAGTAACATTCACATTTTGCCAGACCTATATGAGAAGCTATAGCATCTGAATTTGATAAGCATACAGGATCCACAGGGCGACACAGATATCTTACCTACCCTTTCTTTACTAATGCCTTACACGTATTACTGCATTTTTCCATCGATTATGAATGACTGATATCAATGTCAGTAAATACCAGTACCAGTAGCCTGCCTTGACAGAAAAATGTTTCTTGACGCCAGAAAGAGCATGGTAGGAGTACTTCTTAGGAGGAATTATTTTACATGGCGTGTTCAGTATGGTGACTTGTGAAAACAGTTGGTGTTGATCATTATACAAAAACAGCTAAGAATCAACGCGGATGATGAGATTTTTGTCAATGTTTAAAATCCAAAAGCACTCAATATTGTATTATTACTAGACAAAACATTTAATAAAAGTCAAACCCATGATCATTTTGTTTTAAGCAGCTGATGAAGTTTGCAGCAGTTACTTTGGTTCAACCTCAGATTAAATTACCAATTGCATGATATGTCCTTTCTAGTTAGGTTTGTACAGATGCCAGCAAATCAAGCTAATCAAGCTGTCATTTTGTTTTAGATTTTTTAATAAGTATTACAAATAATATAAGGTTCTTGTTCAATTGGGAAAATTTTACAGATTGGGGTACCTAGCTGGATGTGCTGGCGTCTGTACGAGTACGTAATTTTTTTTTTGGAGTTGTTTTTTCATGCTCTTTATTTTGAGACCCCGAAGATGACCAGTTACAAATAATCCGGTTGGGTTAACTTAATTGAGGACACCATTATTATTTAATTTTCCAAAACCATATAGTTTCCCTCATACCACACAAGAATCTAATGATCTGAATAATCATTTAAATACACGAGCTGTTTAGGCTAGTGTAGTCAAGAAAATATACATACTCTAGAGAAACAAAAACGTTCGTCTGGAAGAGTCAAGTAAAAACCTAACAGGCTGCCTAGAATATCAATTTCCAAAACTGTCGAAGTAAAACGTTCTATACGAACAAATTCATTCCAAATAGACTGAGAAAATATTATGAGAGAAGAATACAATCGGGCGAGCTGTTCATCAATCATTGCCTCGTACTGTTGGACTCAGTACGGAGGTAACACAAAAGTGTTTTTTTATTGAACGCGGTACATTATGTTTAATGATTGAATCACCTTTATAGGACACAGGAGATAATAGTTGTGATGAGAAGTAAAAAACTTGTTGGTAAAATAAGACAATAGACCTCAAATGGTCTGGTTTTTTCCATGTGGGGACCCTAATGAGTTTGTAAAATACCTTTTGTTTGAGCAGTACCTACATGAAATCAAAATCAAATTATGTATTAGTGTGGTTTTTGGTGATACAACAGTTCTCACATAAATAAAATTCTTAGCAGTTCAAAAATATACCCATGAGCATACCTATAATATACTTTTTTATAAAAAATATTTAACTTGAAAGCAATAGAGTTGTATTAAGTTAAAAGGTCTTATAATATGAACATACAGGAAATTTAGACAAAAAGGAATTCATCAATAGTATAGCAGCATTTTACATTTTTTTTTAAGTCTATGTTTAAATTGTGTC
Source organism: Euplexia lucipara (assembly GCA_921972225.1). NCBI lineage: Eukaryota > Metazoa > Arthropoda > Insecta > Lepidoptera > Noctuidae > Euplexia > Euplexia lucipara. The sequence continues at coordinate 8,266,448 of OV179152.1, read as the reverse complement.
AGGTTTAAACCTTTTATGTTATTAATTTGGTAACTTCACTAAAGTTCACTAGTCTTTAGACCATGTGGAGGGAGATAAGAGTCTGTAGTAGGACGCACCAATGCCTTAAGTGTTGATCGTGCTTGAGCATTTGTGACAACATCAACAATTTAATAACTCTAAATTTGTTCTAGTAGGTATATATGTTATACAAGGTGTTATACATTGTCGCACATACTGATATACCTACACGATTCTGGACCCCCCAAATTTTTCTTTGGTTATTTCCAAAACTTTGCAGTTATTTCCCACTGTATTATTAACCACAAAACTATTATCATTCATGTCAAACCCTTTGAGCACACAATGCCATCTAGTCCAAAGCTAAGCAGAGCTTGTATTATGGGTAGGTACTAAACAGCTGATTAACATACTTACCTATGTTTTTCTAAATACATACATAATAATAGATAAATTACATCAAGACACATAACAAATGATCGTGCTCATCACACAAACATTTGTCCTGGGTGGGAATTGAACCCACGACCTTCGGCTTAGCAGTCAGGTGCACTAACTACTAGACCAACAGGCCAGTCATTGGAATCAGTACAAAAACATACAATAAAAAGAATGACTTGAAAATATGGAAGGCCGACGAAAAATTTTAACTGTGGGATGTTGATTTTAAATATTTAATAATATATAAAATCTTTATCTGAAAAGTCATCAATCTGTATATTTTTTATGTATAAAAGAATAGTTATATAATTTATTTTTTTATTATTCGTAATGTGTATGTAGGTTCTACCTGTAGGTATACAATTTTTCATTGACAAGAAATAAAACCTTTTTTATTTTTTTATTTGCAAGTAGTCAGAACGAGTCTGACAACTAGTCTTACCAAAGGAAATCATGTGAAAGTTAGACAGGCAGTTGCTCAATATAAGACACTGTTAATGATAATAATAATTATCAGCTTCATTCAACAAGCAACAAGCTGATCTCAGCATTGTTATGAAAAGGCTATGATGACGAATCTCAATCGAATGTTTCCCTATATCCCAATTTTACTCACACTCAAAAAATGTCTCTTTAATTGATCACTAAGCAAATAATGAGTCACTGACAGCAAGATCCAGTTCTCTCCTACTGATTATTATATTTTTCCAGTCTTAGTGATTTATAAAAAATAAACGGATTGAACTAACATGTTATAAACTAGGTATATTATTTTACAAACAAGCTAAACTAAAAACAAAATAAATCTTTAAATAAAAAAGAAATAATAAGAAGTTGGAATAGTACAAAACTCAAAAATGCGACATCTTTTCAAAGTTCTTGGAAATACAAAAGCAGCTTGCCGGCCAAAGCTCTACTCTCTAGCGCCATCTTTCACGATAAATTAGAACTAAAACGACCCCACAGTGCGTCGCTGCGGAGTAGTTTTGAATTTTTCCGTAGATGTCACCCCAAGCATTCATCAATAGGAAAATTCTGACTAGAATCCGCATCCGTGAGTTCCCGTTTTAAAAAATCATTACTCGTTTCTCAGTGACTATTTAAAGTTTTCCTTATCATATTCTTGTTGCCAATCGGCTATTACGTATTGGTAAATGAAGGCAAGAAGTTTTATTCGAAAATTGGGTGGTGCCCTTTACATACGCATACTGCACTGCGGATAAAGGTAAGCGCATTATTTTATTTCTTTGTTCTAACTAAACGTCATGTCATAATTTCATTTACTTCATTGATTATCAGGTGTTGGAAATAGTATAAACCATTTCATTCTATTTCCTTTAAACAATCTAATAAGAATATTGATTGCTTATTCTAACAAGCCCCACTTAATTGCTGAGTGGTTTAGTTACTCTACTCGCCACTAGATGGCGCTGTATGTCAAACTTAATGATGGTAAAACAGTCTACGTAGCTGTCAAGCTCGGAGGGAGCTTTCATTCAAAAAGCTTTCATAATAGCGTTCGGACGAGAATTTCAGAATAGCTTTTAGAACCATTTCCTAGGTTTTTTCATTGACATTAGTTGCTGGTGGGGTGGTGCTACGTTCTGGTAAGTGTTCTTAATATATTTTAGTTTTTTAATTACTGCCATTTTAGTTCATCAGTACTGGTAATAAGTGCTTCCATTCTGATTATTATGTTTCAAAATTATGTAAACTATAGATACCTAGTGTCTATTTTTACAAAATTTTAGTGAAAAACCTACTGTACAATACAAGTTTTTTGAAAAGCAGTAGGTTTCTTTGTTTACTAAGTACAAATTTTATGAATTAAGTTGTGAGTGTTTTTTCATACCAACTTTATTCTTGATTTTTGTTTTACATTTCACACTAATAGCTCTATTGGTCGGTTGGTTAGCTAGCCGCAACATTGAAACAGGGCTTCAGTGGTTTTCTTATTTCCTTTTTGGTGGCATCATATGTTGGAAATTCCAGTTTTTCCTTCAAACTTATTAATATGTCCAATATTTTTTTTATATTTCACACACATGCTTAGTTTTGTCAACGACAAGTATCTTAATTATTTTTGTATGCAAAGAGTAAAATAAATTAAGTAGAGCTCATAGTTACATCAGCCTAAAACAATCAAATGGAAAATTCCAGAAAAACTTGGAAGCAAAAACAATTGGGAAAGCTAACCTGGGCTCAACTTTAAGCTTCAGCTTTAGTCACTAAGTATATGATTTCAATAAATCTGGAAGCAGTTTGGTGCCTAAATATGATTATTTTTATATATTTTTTTTAAACTTACATAACTTACCTTATACTTATTAAGATAGGTTGAGAAATTTAAAAACTATAAAACTAATTAGTTATTAACTACTGTTGTAGGTACCTCTGTTAGTTTTAAACATAATAATGGTCTATTACTAAATTGAATTAAGTACTAGATACCTACCAGACAAAGGACACTGGACAATGAACACAGGAGAATGAAGAACAGGCAGTATCACATAATGCATAATCAATGTCCTGGGTTCAATTTCCAGGTTGGGAAAAATGTTATTGGGTTTTTCCACTGGGAATTTCCAGTGAGAGCCTAGAGTCAGGATATTTACCTGGTTGACGGCAAAAGATGTTTGTAGCTAATTTTTTTTTTAATAATCAGGATGGAAGTTGGTACTATAATATGTATATACTTAATAGTATCTCTTGTAGTTTCTTGCAGTTGGTACATAATAGTATTTCTATTATATTTCTTAACGAAGTCAAAGACAGATGAAAAGGCAGTCATCATCATCATCATGCTTGAATTTCTTGGGTTCGATTCCCAGGTCGAAATCAATGTCCTGGGTTCAATTTCCAGGTTGGGAAAAATGTTATTGGGTTTTTCTATTGGGAATTGCCCACTGGCAGAATAAGGTCAGGACTCATGCTTGTTTGACGGCAATAGATTGTTTTAGCTTGCATTTTAATAATCAGGAAGTTGGTATCAAAGTACTGTTCTGTTTCTGAACTGTAGGTACTAACTAACGGCTCGAATCCCAGGGCAAGGAAAATGTTATTGGGATTTTCATCTGCCAGTGCAGCCCAGAGGTTGGATTTATGCATAATTGATGACAATATATTTTTTAGCTTGTTTTTTTTTACAATATAGGTACAGACGCCAGCACATCAAGTTACCCCAATGTGTCAAATTTCTTTGATAGTTTTTCAACTTTATGGCAAACAGAATAAGGTTCATATTCAATTGGGAAAATTTGTCACATTGGGGTAACTTGATGTGCTGGCGTCTGTACATATTTTGTTTTAATTAGCCAGATGGAATTTTGTACAGACATGAACCTTATTCTATTTGAAATAAAGTTGAAAAACTATCAAAGAAATGTGACACATTGGGATAACTTGATGTTATGGCCTTTGTACCTCAGTACAATTCTATTTCTAAGACAAAGGAGGAAGAATACGCAGGATAATTGATAGGATAGGTATTTATGTTATTTTCAATAATATTTTATTACGTTTTGATCTACATATAGTTAGTTGGAAATATCTGCCTCGTTGGTTTAGCGAGTGCAAATCCTAATGCTATGAGCATAAGGTCCTTGGTTCAATTCCCAGGTCAGACAAAATGTTATTGAATTTTTCAACTGGGAATTTCCCATTAGCAGCTAGTAGTCGGGATTCGTGTCTAGTTGTTAATAATAGACTCGCCCCATATTGCGTCATCCACTTAGCCTTCTGTCTTATTCTTATCGGACGCTGTTGAATACTGGTAGGTATTTGGATCTGTGTCATCCCGTAACTGGGTCCTTAGTAAGACTGCTACTGACCAGCATGATATTTTTTTTGTTTTTGCATTTACACCTAAACTTTACTGCTTAGGCATAGTAGCACCCAGGTTAGTGGTTATTAAACCAGTACTAACAGGTCTCGTCTTCTATTGAAACATTTTTCTAATGGTAGGCCAGCTCTAGGAAAAAGGGTACAAACATGCTATCGACTGCCCCTCAATTTTATATTAACATTTTCAGTATAATCATAAAAGTGAAATCATTTATTTGACTTTATTATCATCTGATCGTATTCATACTTCAATTTATTCATCATCATCTGCTTGGCCTTTTTTCAACTAAAATATGTTAGGTTCGGTTTCCTGGCTAACCTGATGCAGTTGAATACCTACCAATGTTTTATAAAAAGCGACTACTTATCTGAACTCCACACCACGAGGACCACGACTCTTTTGGTTTACTAAGTATTGAGCTATAACATTGAAATTGCACACAACACACACACAAACACATACATGCTTACTAATCTCCTTACAATCGTGACACCTCACAACCTCAGGTCCAGTTGAAAACCAGCGTCAGACACCAGTTGTTTGGCTTTTTTGCTGAACTGGTCCATTTGTCTTATAACTTAACTATTTACAGCCATGTTTTTAATCCCATGTAGTAGGGTAGGTACTGATTGCTGCTACTAGTAGATGGCTGGTGCAGGATAGATAGGCAGGCACTTCATATATAGGTAATACTGGTAGTTACCTGCATCTAGGTAAACTGGAAGCCAACCTCTTGTTGTAAACGAAACGGTCCATTGCCACCAACCGAGCACAAATCCAGACTCCAGAGCAGCTACCAAAAAATCCCAAATGGATATTCCTAATATCACTTTAGGTAGGGACTCTACCTAAGAAACAAACTTAAAACCTTATTCTCAGCAGTAGTGTTTGTAACCACTTGTCTTTCAAGACTGGCATGTTCAATAATAGTAACAAAATAATAATGAGCTAAATAGATCATTAATAAATTATGCATTTTGATGATATTGCCTCATCTTCCTTTGTCTTTGAAATAGGAACTCGTAATACGCATGCGTCACTGCACTACAACAAGCTACAACAGGAGCCTATTTGAAGCTTGTGACCTGCTCCATATTTAAATATTTAAAAAAAATATCCCTGCTAATAGGCTCCCGCGATTAATACATAATCCAATTTTTTAGAGTTCTATTTTCAAAACAATCTTTGTCTACCAAACAAGATCTTGTCAGAAATCCTCCTGATCCCGTATGGCGAAGGAACCGAACGGTTGCATTTCAAAAGTCAAACAAAAACATTTTTATACCTGATTTCTATGAATGGATATTTTTGTTAGCCCCGAAAAAAGGGGCAATAAAATATGGCCGCCACAAAGGCACCTTTGCGCCTGCGCCGAACTCGGACTTGCGCACATTGCGGGTAACGGCCGACCTCACCAAGGGTTCTCGAACGTAACTCGCATTGTAAGCATTGTCTTTTTTATCTTTAAATGCCTTAGTTTCTGTTACTTCACTTATAACAACAACTTTTTTAATCAATCGGCTTACTTTATGCCTGTATTTCCCGAAATTAATAGCTAAACTATGTACTGAGAACACTCCCATTTAATAACTTAGAAAATAATAATATTGCTTTAGATAATATATTATTATAATTATTATAGTTGATTTTACTGATGCCGGAAACACTATTATGTATAATCATATTAAATAAAAATAGGAACTAATTAGGACAAAAGCATGGATATTTTCTGACACTTCTCATAAAAGAGCTTTGTGCTTTGGCTTTGAAATTTAAGGGTACATGTTTAATATTAAGGGGATGTTCATTTTACACTGTTCGGATGACAGTATTAAAAAATATATTAAAGTTCTCTTTGGTGATTCCTTAAATATATAAAATACCATTCTTAAACAAAACATGACATTGTAACTTAATATATTCATTAATGAAACAAAGTTCGTGTAAATATGTCAAACGGCCTCACGGTCGTTATATAAATCTATAAAAATTAATAACTCATTGAGATTCCTAACCAAATAAACCAACCAGGTACGAGTTGGACCACGCACAGTTAAGAGTTCCGTAGTCAGGAATAATAAATACAAAAGCGCAATGTTGATTTTAGCAACGGCATTTTAAGGCTATTTTTTCAAAGAATAAAGATAGTTTCTATGTACTGTTTTGTTTGCCATCTCTCGTTTACAAGGAGAGCAAGTGCCATCCCTAAAAGTTAGTTATTTTATTTCTTTTACAAATTTCAACGAAATTCTGCCAGCAGCCTCTAAGTAAAAAAGCTGTAAAACATACGAACAGAACAAAATTATAAGGGTTTCATTGTTACTATTTGGTTACGGGACCCTATTAAGTAACATTCCTAAATTCCGACATGCAAAATGCCCAATAATTATAAAATACCTTTGTTCGTTGTTATGATGATTAGGTTAGAGCTGTATTTTATGACTAACACTATAATTATGACCTAGTAGAAAATGTTGTAGGAAATTTGTATTTAAGTTAAACCATAGCGGTAACCAGTAACAATTAATTTCGATTGTGTTAAATATGAACACGAACAATCTTGACTAAAGACTCAGTTCTTTTACCATGTAGTAAAAATATCTATTTTGAATCTGATTGAAAAAAAAAACAAAATACTAATGCCTGATTTTTCAATAGTGTACGGATGTTAATTTTACACTGTTCGGATGACAGTATTAAAAAATATATTAAAGTTCTCTTTGGTGATTCCTTAAATATATAAAATACCATTCTTAAACAAAACATGACATTGTAACTTAATATATTCATTAATGAAACAAAGTATATATTTTGAATCTGATTGAAAAATAAAAATAAAACACTAATGCCTGATTTTTCAATAGTTTACGGTATAAAAACAGTGTACTTATTTAATGTTTGTGTTCAACCTAGTATTAATAAAAATACGTACTAATTAGGTTTCCCCAAGCAATATACCTATGACGTTAAACACTTGTTTAAAAGGGCAATAATTACGTAGAACATTTTCAAAATTCTGTTTTCCAACTCTTAAGTGTGCTTCCGCGTTGTATAAATATGTTATTTATTATTTTTCTAAAACATATTCGATTTTCACACATACCTCGTTGCATTTTCACTTTTGTCTGATCTCCATGATTTGTTGGTGAGAGACAATGATAGTGGCCCTTTTAACAAATCCTGTTAGCTACAGGTCGGGCTGCGTTTCGTTAATATTTTATTTAGTAGGAAACAATTTGTTCTTTTTATTAAAATGGAAATTAGGCTGGGAACAGGAGAAGCATGGACAAATAAATCAGTATTTAGATAAAGTACCTACATAATTTAATATTTTTCTGGATACAAGAATTCACTGATGACGAGAATATTATTTATTTTAAAAAAATAGGTTAGGGTACAAAAAGAATAGAGTCTACAATAAAAAAAAACATTACCTACGACAAGTCAACTCATTCGAGAAATTTCCTCTACTGTTCGTGAGAAAGGGAAAAACTATTTAAACTTTGCTCATGGTTTTAAGAGCAAAGTTAAAATACTGGCATAAGTTAGTAATACTGTCCGCGTTTTGCTAACTTATCCAAAGACACAAATATCGTTCCCGAAACGTTATACTTTAGATTATATTTTTTACCAGAATAGATGCTTAGACAAATGAACTATGAATACATTAGCTTACAAATCTTGTGAGTAAGTATCACAATCGTGATCTTGTTTGCTCCTGAGATGGAAGCAAGTAACAACGACATGTCGATGACTCATCATGTGCCTATAAAAATATGGATAGGCGTGCCTACTTAGCTTAGATACGCGTAATGCAATGCGCGTGTGGCGTCCCTGGTGTTGCAAGTGTCCATAGGCTACGGTAACCGCTTACCATCAGGCGGGCCGTAAGCTTGTTAGCCACCGTCGTGGTATAAAAAAAAAACTACATACCTACATGTATTTCAAATGGCCAAATTTCCCCATGAACCTTACCCTTTTGGTCATGAACCTTATTCTTTTGTTATAAAATTGAAAAACTATCAAAGAAATTTGACAGTTAAGAATAGCTTTGGGAAAGGTTGAAGAACTTAGCGTCTGATGACGTATTAATAATGTTAAGTAATTTCGCATAAAAATTGTTGTACTTTTCGTGAAATGTCATATAAGTACTTACTGATCATGTAAAAAATTTACTGAAATTACTTATTATTAAGTATTTGTGTAAGTATAGATAAACACAATCGATTGAAATTATAACGCGTTTTAGGTCGTACTTATTGCGTTGGAATTGGGCCCATTCTTTAATTAGACAGATCCTAGTTTTATTCTACTCATATTATAATGTGGGTTTGTGGATGTTTGGCAAGAACTATTGAACAAATATTGATACAATTTTACAGTATTAAAGCTTAAACTTAAGTACCTACTTTAGAATAAGAAAGAGGCTTTTATTTATAGAGACACATAGGTACGCAGTCGAAATCACAGGTGGCTGCTAGTCCGTCTTAAATATGGGACTATTTATGTGTCGGAAATTGGGCAAACAGCGCTCAATAATATTCTATTTTCAAAACTAAAAATCGAAAACTTTCGAAAATGGAACACTCAATAATCTGTTTGACTACGACACTCGGCATAGCACCGCCTGTCGACTATATACGAGGGGAGCGGATTAAATTGAAATTCCTTTTTTAAATTCACCAATAAGGGGAGGGGTGACGTCGGATTGGCTGCGAGCGTCCGAGCAAAATAATCCTTCGGTTGAGTGACATGGGGTACTGCAGTGTTTGCAACTTATAATTTTTGAGTTATTTTCAACTTGTTTTAAAACAACATCTACCTTTTAACGGTTAAACTTATAAATAACTTTCATTTCAAACCATATTTTTCACTAAACACTACTTACCTATGTTAATTGTAAAAGTATTCAATAAAAAAAAATATTTACCTACTTATTTAATTTGAAAGAAAGCTTACAGTCTAATAACAATTTTGAATATTATGCATAAATAGTGTAGGTACGTTTGCTATTAACAAGCTTCCACGTGTATAAATCTATAAATTATAGTTATAGATTACCAAATTACAGCGATTATCGCGTTTTCAGTGTTAATGATAGTGTCAGATATCAAGTCAGTTTAAAAACTTTAATTAGGTAAATAAATATAAGTATTAAATGTGTCAAGTCGTGCAAAACCAGATTTAAAAACTATCAATGGTTGTCACCTAAATAATCCTCATTTAAAATCTTTCTAATTCATCACAGACCTATGTTCTCATAGACATACCATACTTAATTAATATGAGACAGGATTACACAATTCAATTTGTCAGTTTACTTTTGATTTTGATTTGATTTGAAATTAGAATCACTAAAAGTGTAATACGCCTACCAAAGCACCTTGTTACTTCATTAGTTTAATTATCACAATACAGACTCTCACGATATTTGTGTGTCACGGAATGACAAAGGTCCATGTGGTGACGATTAAATATACGTCAAAGCAAACAAATCACCGACTAACCAATAAGCACTTAATTAAATTGTGACAACGGTATGCTAACATTGCGAAGCGCATCATCAATAAATGCTAATTTTAGCCCATTTGGCTACTACTACTATCTACGCTACTATAAGAACTCACTCACTCATTAATAAATTCTTTTGCTTGTAACCTACGAAGAAATGTCATAGAAAAAATTGTGATCCTATGTCTCAGTTAGGTACGTCATCTAGCATAAAAAAGCAATCTTAATGAAGCAGCGGAGCGTACTAATTTAGACTCATCGACTCATCTGTTTACTACAAAGACATTAAATACCTATAGACCGGACATCACAAACAAAATTTTCGTCCGAAAAAGTGTGTCCTGCCGGACACAAGTCTATGAGTTTTTTTTAGTACGCTCCGTGGCCGCTCCAATATTCATATACTTATTATTCTAGATGGCGTTACTGAGACATGGGATCAAAGTTTTTCTATGACATTTCCTTGACATGCCCGCTCTATAGTATTTTAATTCTCTTTGGTTCACTAGGACAGAAGACGTATCGGATGAAAATTTGGTTCGTGATGTCCCGTCTATCTTGTATGGAATGTCTTTGTTTGAACCATACATTATGTTCTCCTCTTTAACAGAAAAAAACATAATTAACTAAAAGATTGTCTAGCTTAGAGAATCTAAAACCGTGTTACCTAGGTAGATATTATTCAGCGTCATTAACACGTTTTTATTTAAATAGTGCTGCAAGTTTCGAATACATTTTCAACCGACATCCCATACCTACATCAAGGTTCTTAAAAATAATCACCACTCGAATCAAAATTTAAAATTCGAACCAGCCAGCATGTCGAAACAATCCAAGAATTAAGGGCAAGTCGTACAGGCCGTAAGTAATAAACTATACATTACCTAATCGCAATGATATAAACGCATATAAAACGCACGCACCAATGGTTACAAAGAGTTACATACAAAAATGTATTGAGTCATTCGCCCGTGAACGCCATATGGCGTCTTGTTAGTTGGACATAGACACCGGACGAACGTGTCACGATGGATAAGCGCCGTTTAGAATGCAAATTTTCGTACTGCGACAGTTTTGTCGCACGCACTGTGCCGACAAAAACGGTAATTAGATTCTATATTCAAAAAGACTTAGCATTTGCATAGAATGCATTTCATTTGAAAATATTATATTAATGTGACATTGACATGTCATGGAATGACGCTGTTGTTGGATAAAGGCACCGACTAGGCGTCTCTTGAGAATTACCATTCTTATTCGAAATCGTTTGTATAATTCCCTCTTGGGAGTCTTTTGTATGAAAATAAAGATTCAGAACTTAGTCGCAGAATAACATTAAATGAATATGGTGACATAAATTCTCACATTAAGCGATTGAAACTTATATTTAAATAATTGTTTAATCATTAATAGTGTATGCGGTGTTAGCCTATTAGTAATTGTTACACTTACATTTGTATATATTATATTTAACTATTTGTAAATGAGCTGTGTTAAACAATTGTTGGCTGACCAAGTAAATAAATAAAAAAATAAACTAAAAATGATGAAAGAAGTCGTGTAGATACTGTATAAAACAACTCGAAGGTAAGATCAATTGCTTATTCATTTCATAGACAATAAGTATTTAATATTAATATTATATTTTATGAATTTTAAATAGTAGGTAAATACCTAAGTTAGTACTCTGCTTTCGCAATGTTGGTACAAAAACTATCTGAATAACTAAAAGTTACTGTTTACAAAAATAACCTTTCTGGTAGATCACCACCATAAAGTTAATGCATACAACAAACAAGATTCATTATTCATTTCTATTTAATAACAATACCTATAATAGTAATTACAAATTTTACGGTGCTAGTGCTATATAAAGCAATATAATCTAACTTAGGAAATTAGTTAATACTATTACGTTAACATTAGAGAGCAGCGGTGGCCCAGTGGTGGCGGCCCCGACTTACGAACAGTTAGTCGTGGGTTCGAACCCAGGCAGGCGCATTACTTTGTGTAATTTATTTCATCACCACTGCTCTCAAAAAACGGTGAAGGAAAACATCGTAAGGAAACCGGCATGTCCTAGAACCAAAAATTCGAAGACATGTGACATCTACCAGTTCGCACTGGGCCCGCGTGGTAGATTATAGCCCATACGCAAAATACGCGCTGTGACGTGGAGTTGCGGATACCAGCCCGGTATCTTTATCTTTATCTTTTTACGTTAACATTAGTGTATCACAAAAATTTTGCGTTAGCATATGGTAATTTTAATAAAATTATTATTAAACGATAACAAACTTCATTACTGTATGACGAGTTAGATCTTTTTAGTGCTCAAGAAATTTTATAACTGTTTTCAATATTTCATTCATTTAGTGTTTATTATGAAAAAGCGTGTTTCTAATACTACTACAGTGCAAACAACATCCATGTTTTCACATTGTCAATGCGAAGCAAGAGCGGGTAGCAACTTTCTAGTAATAAATAAATTCAAAAGCAAGTCCCTATCGTGCAAACAAGCTTTAAAAGTCTCTCTATACCGACAAATTCTCTTTATAATAATAATAATCGTTCGTTAAATGTTCGACCATGTGAACCCGTCCTCCGGAACCGGCAGGCTCGGTGACGTCACTGCACGCGTCCGACGTTAACGGTTTCACTGTCAATAGGTAAGCACGCATTTTACTTTTGTTTGTACATCTTTGTACAAACTCAAACACGTTTTATGTTGAGTAATTTTTTCGTAACGTTAATTTTTATAAAAAGAAATGGTTTGGGAAAAAATATTCTCATAGTACAAACTCCGATGGATTCCCTTTAATTATTTGGGAGTTATTTTCAAACTTCTTTCGTTCTATTTTTGAAATATGTGATTAGTGGCTATTTGAACATTGTCAAACTGTTCCTTGGATATTCATAATTTATATAATTTTTTTGCTCTTAAATTGTTGCTAATGGTCGGAAAATTTACAGAAGCAAGCTTATTATAAGGTAATTAAAGGCATTATTAGATCTAGAGCCTGTTAACTCCGGTAGCGAGGGGTTGTGTAGACAAATCTGTGAGGAGTAAGGAGTAGGGCGGGGCTGCGGGAGGGAGGGGTGACGTAGGCTTGTGTCGCCGCTCGCACTTCGCAACGCGCAGCTGCCCCATGCGCCTCCCTTCGGTAAGCGAAATTTTGAATTTTTCTGTTCCAACCTCGCGACATCGCCGCTTGATTATCGAATTATTATTTGTAATGAATATCAATTATACGGCTGTTTGATTAATTCCTTTCCGTGATTTCGGGTTATAAAATTTTGAAGTTGTTTTAAAATGGCCGCGTATTTATTGCTATTTTGTTCAATTTTCGTCTATTTATTTGTAAAACGTTTTCGGTGCTTTACTTTAACCGTTATTCTATTATATTTACGCCTTTGTTTTATTTAAATACAATAAGGAGAAAGGACAGAACATTAAGCAGTGAAAAAGCTGTTTATTGACATTTTAACCCGTCCACTGCAGCGTACGGTCAAATGGTTCGAAAAGCATCTGTTTCAAAGTGCGTGGAACTAATTGCGTTTCTTTAGGGTGCATAACGGTTCTCATATATTATATATTTCCTGCATTTTTGTTGCATAAATTAGTCCTGTTTAGATGTGCTAAGACTGGTCTGATATCGAATTGAAGTCTAAGTAGGTAGGTACAACTTTCTTTGGTCTTTAAAGTTAATATATTAAATAGATTCGCTAAGTTAAATTCTTGTTTTCGTAACTTAAATTAATAACCTTCTCTTAATAGTAGGACTAATCGTGTATTCATAGGAGTTTAGCCAATTTCTTTTATAGTAAAATTTTCTTAAGGCTTCACCACTCATCAATTCAACACACAAAGCCCAGTCTAATATTTTTTCCCTTGTCAATATTGAAACAAACACCCGTTTTCTGTCGCGACGAGGTCAGCCAATCAATTATACTGTCGTCGTAAAAAAGTCTTATAGTCGCAACAAAATCCCGTTTCGAGGGTTGCTATAACAGTACATAAAGCTGACTCCGTACCTACCCAGAACAGAAGACATTCAAATCGAGTGGGATTGTATTATTTTTATTGTATTATTTACGTTATCGGGGTAGGGAGCCTGCGCGCGACGCTTGACGCTCGTCGATATTCGCGCGCGTTCTACGCATGTGCGGAATTGGCTGTAGGTACACTGATAATATTCTGATTTCTCCTTTTATGCATGTTAATGCGTGATATCAAAAAAGGTTTGACCTTTTGCTCCTTCGCCCATTGTCATGGCATTTGAAAAATACGTTTTATTAGGCGGTTTCTTGTTTTGTTTAAATGGTTACTGCCATTTGAAAAGTTCACCGGTTTTTCTGTTACAGCCCGTTACATTTACTTACATAGAGTCAAAATCCAAATGATTGTTATTTTTATATAGTTACTAACAGAAAGACTAAACAAGCAGATAGCAAGTGTTAAACCTAATTAAATCATAAAATACATTCTACTAGCATCAGTACATACTTAAACTTAATCACTCCTAGTCACAGGTAGACAGTAAATAGAGGTTCCATGTGTAACTAGATAACATCTCGGCAAACTGATAAAGGCTCCGGCTTAAAGAGCTTCTCGGGTTTTAATCACTCAGTCTGCTAAAACAACCACAAATGTTCCACCTTTTCTGAAGCATTATACCCACTTAATGGTCCCACAAACACTCGGTTATTTCCTTCCCTATTTCGCGAACAAGCAATATTACCAGTCTGAACTGTAAAAATGCCACTAAATTTAAATCACGCTACGTTTTCCGGTTCCCGTGAATTATTATGCAATTATTAAAAACACAGAGTTTTTGCTGCCGTGGAAAATAGCAAATAAAAATTAGATCCGTGTTGCTTGCATGTAATCGGAGTATATTTTCATAAAGTTGGATACCTTTTTATTATAAGTTATGGGTTTGGAATACGAATGCGGCGTTTAACAAATAATAAAACGTTTCCGTTACGTTTTTATTACGTTTTCTTTCTTTTTTTCTGCGATTTTATTAAGAGCTAAATTGCTTGTTCTATTATTAAAAATGATCGATTGCATTGCGAGGGTTAAGTTATGAGAATTTAAAAATGGAAGACCAATATTAAATCCAAATAAATAGTTGATAAACTTTTTAGGAATTACAGCTCACTTAGGCACCATAAATAATTAGTATCATAGATATCTAAAAATCATTGTAGAGTGCGAAAATGATAAAATGAGTTCCTATTATAAAACTGCGTTCTCAATATGCA
This sequence comes from Euplexia lucipara, assembly GCA_921972225.1. Lineage (NCBI taxonomy): Eukaryota > Metazoa > Arthropoda > Insecta > Lepidoptera > Noctuidae > Euplexia > Euplexia lucipara. The sequence continues at coordinate 8,251,384 of OV179152.1, read as the reverse complement.
AACACGAGGATAAAAATTCAATCGTTCACACTTAGTTCTACGTGACACGAATCGTTAAGTTTCATGACTGGATGTCATGCATGGAAGCCAACGTGTACTTACATTTTGTCTCTTACCTGTGTCTGTATCTACATAAAAATAATAGCGCCAATAAAAGTTACGTAAGGTTCAAATTCAATATCCTTTCAAGGATAGCCGTAGCTAGAGCGAGCTTTGTGGGGGATTGTGGTATGTACCTAATTCAGACGTTTAAAAAGTGCTGATCCTCAGCCTAATATGAATGAATGACTTATGATTTTGACACTTGAACCAGTGTCTTCCAAATGTATACTTATACTTCATACTAAGATACTTCGTAATGTACATCGATGCCTATGTCCAGACGCCAGCTTGCACACCAAGCTACCAAACGGTGTCAATTTTTCCCAATGGAACATGAACCTTATTCCAATTGTAATGAAGTTGAAAACTATCAAAGAAATTTGACACATTAGGGTAGCTTGTTAAGCTGCCCTCTGTACGTTGAAAATATTTACCAATACCAACGTACTTCTAAAATATACTTATATACTGATACTAACGTACCTGGCACGTGGAACTGCTCAAGTTCCGAGTTGAGCTTAAGATTACTGACAAATGCTTGCACTAACTGATCTGGTCCCCTCATGTCTGTGTAGTTCTTTCCTCAAAAGACCGACAGTGACCGTGGTTCTTACATGATTTGGCCAAGTTAATGTCTGGACTTTAAAAGAGACCTCTGAGTTTATTTCGGTGTTTCCTCTCAGAGTAGTCATATAGTGAATCACCTCATCTTCTCTGAAAAAAATGGCGTGTATTTATAAATGTTTGTAAAAACCTTTTTGCAGAAATAAATATCATTTATCATTTACCAACCAGTACTTCATTTGTCAGCAACACTCTCGCTTCATAATTTTTTCAAAGCAACATCAGCGCTAAAACTTGCACCTGCAAATTTTCCAAGCACTTGTAAAGAAAACTTAACGGTCCTCAAGGGAAAAGTCGCGTGACAAACTTATATAAGAATTAATGTATTTTTATTACCAACGTAAGTTATTTTCATTGTCATTAAAAGTTCCCAAGTTCATAAACAGCCCTGTAAATAAATAATAATGTTCTCGAGGATTGCGTGTCTACGAGGATATTTTCTGTTTGACTTATCATGGCCACGTTTTACAGTCCTTTAATATTTTATTAGAAAAAAAAAATCGTCAGTTTATCGTCGGCTTCATGCAACTTTTATTTAGGGTTGTAGCTGCTTAACTTTTGAAAGGGATACAGGAATTGCGTGATGAATAAGTAATAACTTCCTTTATTATTATTCAAGTGTTCTTGTTAGAAAGAGTTCACTTTTTGCACTGTAATGACAGGACAGAGTCATGATATTTATTTCTATAAATAGGTATAAAGTGTTATATTTCTCGTTGTCGGTGTTTCCTATCTAAATACTTTGACAAGAAAGACCAAAACAAATTTAAAAGTCGTTTGACCGATCAAATGAAAACCATGCAGATTAATGTTTGAGATGGTCGTTCAGGAAGAATACCAACCAGATTGGAGTACCTACTCCAATTCTTTACCAAAGCTTAAAAAGATCTGAACTTTAAAAGAGACCTTCGATAGCTTGGGTATTTTTTTGGAGTAGGTACTTAGTTATTGTATAAATCATATAATGAATCTAGTTTAAAAAATGCTTGTTTCACGTATTGGCGAACGTGTAATGTTAAAACCATTTTATAAAAATAAAAATTATCATCATCTGCATCATTTAATTTACAATCCGTCTGAATTTAGGTTTAAATCATTGCTTGGTCTAGTCATCGCTAGAATCTGAATTGAAATGTTAATTACAAGCTAAATCGTCGTAATTAGTACGTTCTTACATTCCGCCCAAACATACCCGAAAACAAATTTCCGACTCACATTTACCGTTTCGTTTCGTCTTAATAAAATATTTCAATACAAACCCAGGAGCATGTACACCAGTAAATTCCTATTCCATCTCAAAATCTCTCGTCTACATTTGCGCAAAATTCGAAGCTTGCGGGGAATGCGAGGTGCTTCTACGATGTCGATCGATACAATCGGCACGCCTCGTTTTTCGGAAGTCATCGATGTCAAAATACCATGTTCCTGTCGATAAGACAAACTGATGGTAGAAATAAATGCATGGCATTAAGTACGAGCGATCGATATCAATGTAATTACCGACGACCAATAATGACATTGGAATCTACTCGCCACATTTCTGTTCTATATAAATACGGTATTTTTGTGTTTTAGTGCGGCTTGATAACACCAGAAATAATTGTCGGTCCAATAGTATTCAGAAATCGTTTGTAAGATTAGATGTTTTTTTTCTATAATTGTCTTTGTATAACATAAAGTGTTCAGGCATTCTAAGCCTTATTTACTGAAAGTACTAGAGGAAAAGGAAGATCTGTTTTATTTTGGTAAGCCCCTCGAAATTTCATTGCTTATCTTAAGGTGCGATCCGTAACATCCAAACTTAATTACAAAATGTAGTCAAAATTAATGGTTCAAAATTTTCCGTGACGGTTTCTGTTTTGTGCGTTCATTTTAGTGTTGAAAATATCTTTGTGTTTAGAATGTATGTACCTATCTAAAATAGTATTTCACACTGCGTCCTTATCTTAGTTAAATAAAGATTTATCAGCTACCTACAGGCTACAGGTGACATACTATACAATCTTAATCTCAGTTGATACGATATTAAAATGTGAACGCAAACACAGTGTGCGGCAGCTTCCGTTGCCTTAATCTCTTATCTAAGAAATTAAGTTTAACGTAAACCAGGTTAACATAATAATCGTTAATCTTATCTTTTCTTAGAAGGCAGGTAATTCTATTAGACAAAAATTTTATATGAAATAGGTATAAGTATGCTAGGAGTATTTCATGGCCAATACAAATATGCCAGCGTAAAATATTAGTTCCTCGAATAGAGAGAGACAGCTGCAATATTCACAAGAGTCTCTGAATTTGAAACATTCATACTTGATGTAGCTTGAAACATAGATGAACGTAGTACAACTTCACACAGGGTAGACGCTCATGACAGCACGACTGCGCAGATGCGTCGGCCAATCCGGAGGGTTGGTGCAAACTGTAACAGCCAATCAGAGGTGTCAGCGATTCGCAATTGCAAATTGGATAAAACGTCATGACGTGTATGCTTTATTCGTCACAAGGAAACGTTCTTTATACGTAGCAGATGTTTCCTTTTCACTCAAAGAAATATTTCAAGCGCCAACAGATGAAGATAAACTTGTAAGAGATAAATAAGATCACTGCACTATCGATTAGTTATTTAAACCAGGCATTTAATTAATACCCAAACGATTATCGATCAATTATACCGCATACCGATAAGCCCTAATACATATGGATCGATTATCGATAGCTAGGCTCGTGTAACAAACTCGTTCGATTGCAAAAACGTGCATCGATGTCTTAAAGTGTAAATGGCTAAATGAAACCAGTTTACGATGTGCGATTCGAATTATTATTGTACTAGAACAAATTATAGGTATCTAATGTAGTAATTACTGGTTTTTGTCTTTTTAATGATACAAAGCTATTTGTGAAGGTGCTAGAGTTGTATGCGATTATTGCGACCTGTTTACGACTGACGTTATACCTGAATTTGCCAATTATATTCCTCGCTTGTAATAAGACTTATTAAAGTCATCATAATGAAAGGAATGTGGGCATCACTCATTGTCATTGTTCATAGAAAAATGTATCTATAAGTTTCGCTACTAGCATTGAAAGAACCATTTAACACAAATGTTGATATTCATACTTCTGATCTTAAGATTAAGTACATTGTTTATAAATATAGTATATCCTTTTGGGTTTTCCAAAATTCTATCTTCTTTTGAATGAGTCTAAATATCAGCTTAACTTAAATCTGAAAACCTGTCATGGTTCTCACACATTGTAGAAAACCAACTCTTGGCACGCGAACGCGCCGTAAACGTTTAGCTTCAAGATATAGGTATATTAATGTTAATATATGCTAGCAGTTCACTATAAAAGTCTTCGTCAAGAGACAAATATAGAGTTATTAATCATAATATTTCGACTTGATTGAAATATTTTATCCATAATAGTAATCGAATATTGGAATGCTTCAATGGCTAAACGATACCTTAATACGGAATTCCAGTACATCGCTTAAAATAATTATTAGATTATTTATATGTTTTTATATTCATGTTGCTATCAGCATATTTGCACTAATTTCAATTAATTAAAATGATTTTTATCATTATAATTTTTTCAAATGCTTTTACAAACAACCGAATTCACAAAAAGCAAACAAATTGACAAAAAACAAAAAGCATTAGAAAAATTAAAATTAATATAATTTTTTCAAATGCTTTTACTTCCACATATTATTTTGTATGTAATATATTTGGGTCAGCATTTTCGTAATGGACATAATGTTATAAAGCTATTCACAGCATGTTGAGTACCTTAAGACATTTTCTATATCTAGAGTACCTACTTAAATGGTTTTTTTTGGGTAGGGGTTGGTTCATCAAATATCTTATCACTTAGACCTAACAAATTACATTACGGGGATACTTACCTTTAAAGGCCTTACTGGTTCTATAAGGAAATGACGTGAATAATGTATACCGTCGTTTAAAAATAAAATATTTCAATACAGTCAGGGTGATGCCATACTCCCGGTGCAACCTCAATAACATTTGCCCATAAGCCTATTTATTGATCTCAAAATCCAAGGAACTCTCGACTTTATTTTCAAGAAGTAAAGTTTATAATTAACGGACGTCTTCGATCATTAAATGATGTAACTGATCGTGCATAACGTACTTAAAGCCGGTCATAGTACTATTCGCCTAAAATAGAACAACAATGATGGTCCGAACAAATAAAAGCGGAAGACATAATATATTTGGTCGGCGACCCGAGTTTAGGAAAAATATGAAGTTTAATGAAACGGCAGGAAACCAACAATAAATCCCGAGTCAGTGACCTCGTGACTTGAATATAGCTAATTCTGTTATGCGAAACGTGTTTTGTTAGAGCAAACATATCCACATGTTAAAATTATCATACTAGAAAAGAATTCCGGTTGTGAAATAATAATGCCATATAAGGAAAATTAGACTGACTTCAAAGACCCATGAGATTTTTAATTAAATAGTCCAATATTACATTGTTTTAACTAAAATTTTAACAAAAAATAATGCCAGGACTAAACGTTTCTGTTCATTCCCGAGACGATGGACGGCCTCGCAGCAATGTGGCAAAAATGTCGTTCAATTTATGCCCAAATTTTAGTCCCGACTGGTCCCTTTTTGTTACCATCTGCGCGTCTCGACGACCCGAAAGTCCAGACAGCTCCACCCTAAAAACCGTTTAGATGAGATTCTTATCCTTTCGCACTCCTGTCAAATCGCATAACGTTATCTCTTTCTAAAAGTTCGAGCAGCCAGGACCTGTCGTCCGTCTCTTTTTTGCACGTGCGCACAGATTGTTCTATCCTTTCTGGCTCGTAGTAATTCGTGTATTTCCGCTTCCCACACGAGCGGCAGCCATGTTTGGCGGGACTGTCAAGTCAACGCCAGTTTGGCGCGTATCAAGCAGGATGAACAAGGTCGGTTTCCATCAGTGGAAGCTTTTTGTAATTCCTGATACATTGAATTACGATGCAGTGCTTTCATCTTTTGACATAATATTTGTAATAAATATTAATGTTTTATGTGGCAATCATTTCAGATGGCGCCAAGCGTGGGGACATGAGAGAAACGTTGCTTCTTAAAATGTAAGTACATAACATAATATCTCCTTTAATTACACATAGTGGATGAGTTTTGATAAAATTATTTTGGGCAATGTTTAAGTTCGCAGACGTTTTGGCATCGTGCCAAAGGACATGTTTAACCAGCTATACATTTTATGGGCAATTGTCTGCTTCCGTTATTAGATGTGGTGGAAACTATGATGATATTTTTGTGATTTAGTGTATTGCTGTATGGTTTTCATTTCCATAAATCTGTTAGTTATTAAAGAGATTAGTTATTCATTTCAGACACATGAGATATTTTCCATAAATATGGATAGAACCAAATACAAATTTCATTTACTCTGATTGGTTTTACTTTGAATAATGGCAAATATAGTTCTACTATTATCATATTTTTTTAAATAGGTCCATTATATACGGAATAAACATTATTTACATTAACTACAGAATTTGTTTACAGCTGTATAACAACCAGGAATGCCAATACAAAAATCAATATAACATTATTGGCACCAATAAAGTCGCTTCCACTTTTGATGTTCCACCTCAGGTACCTAAAACAAACAAAGATGTTTCAAATAAACTCATAAAATCTATAAAAGGTGAAGATGCTTAAACAATAGATCCAATGTGTTCGGCACTAAAAGATGTAACAAAGCGTTCCCGTTAATTGTTCGTGCTCGAACACACTTTCTGGGTCGGCATTTATTAGCGCTAAAACTACACTGCATTAGTCACTGCCTCTGGTAGTTATGGACGTAAAATTGAAAAATTCTCTACAATTTTGGAATATTTAGTTTTTTGGACACATAAACTAGGTATTGTTTCTTCTTTAGACTTGTGAATCAACATTTTTTGAACTGCTTCTCAGACTTATCTTTACGGATATGATTGTTTCTTTGAGGTCTTTGACTTTATCTAAATTTAAATATTGTCATCTGTACGCGTCTTCCATATCAATCAAATTTGCAAATTATACGAACTCTAATCGTAAAAAAATAAAACGTGTTTACATATATATCAAGTTCATCGATTTACTGCTCTGCATCTATGATCGCTTGATTTGAATGCTACCAAACGCTTTTGTCTGTCACCAAGCTACAACTATTCAAACACTGTTGTAAATAAATTATTATCTAACTGCCTCCTCATTGTCTTGTCTTAAACATATTCAACGGTAGATATGCAAATGATCAACTGATCATCCTCATTGTATGGATGTCTTATTAAATTTATTTTTAACTTATAATTTTTGACCGTGGTTCATGGTTTCCGATTATTTATGTAATATTTTGTAGGTAGATACTTATTTACATATTTACTCAATCATGTCGTAATGAATAATTTAGCGGGTGTTGCTTGGAATAATTCACAAAATATATTCAAATATGGCAATAAATGTACCTAAACAATAAAACACACCGCTTAATTCTGAAAAGGAAATAGAGTAAGTCAACAAAAAGAACTAATTGTAACTAAATTCACAAGTCTTTCAAACTTATGAACACTGATAACATTTAGAAGGTGTGAATAATCCAAATATTTGAACAATTTCTAATTTGCTTATTATCACCTTTATTTCATCGTTCGGAATGCCTTGAAATTTTTTCACCGTTCGTGGTTGGCACATTCGTATCATCTCCCATGTAAACAGGCAACAATTATGCACGCTGGACTAACGAAATGTGTAAATGGGCCAATTACCGCCGCATATGTAGGCTGCCGTACAATTAGTGGCTTACTAATAGTTTTCATCACCAATAGTTTCAAGCGCTACATTGTACAGGAACACATCATACCGAGATCGTCTCTCATTGTGCTCACATCGTATTTTGTTGTGTTTCTCGCTAACATCATTTTCAAATAATAGTCTCGAAAATATTCTATCGTCAATTCAGTTAAAGTCTGCTTTCGGATTCCAACGGTGAGTTTTCCATTTTCTAGTTTAATTATTTCAACAATTCGGTTCATAAATTCAACTATAGAGTTAAGTATTCGCTAAGTTAGATTTATTTGACAGAACCAGGTCACCAGTGCAGGCTTCTAGGGTTGAAATGTATTATACAGCTTCGCATTGAGAGCGCAAGAAATTTATGTTAACGACTACAAAATGTAGTTGAACCCGTTGTATAAATCTTTGCCTCTTTTTCATTTATTTCACAGACGTCCGTTCCAATTGTTCTCCGCAACATTTTTATTTCGTCTGTTTATTTAGAATTCTGATTCTCATTTCATCCACATACAACTGAGAATATTTTTGTCTAAATAATATAGTACTGCACTCAGGCTGTATTATTACTTTCAAGCCAACCAATGTAACTACTATTAACACACAAAGAGCTTTGAATTTTATGGTTTACTTTACTAAGTATATTCTTAATCTATACCAACTAATATATACTGAGTATTATTCATACAAATAATTAATTGTCTAAGAATGAGGAGATAATATAGACATGTCAGTGCCAACCAACTTCATAATTTACGCAAATAGGATAATATCTCTAGCACCGTCAAAATCTTCTAAAAACACTAATAAAAATTTGTCCGTATTACATAGAGGTTTAATTTAATAAAAAATAGTAGGTACCTAGAAGAATAAAATGGAAATAACGTAGGAACATAAAAGAAAGAACTGAGAAATCTTGGCTGCCTTCATAAATTATTCTTATGTTGAGAGCTATGAAAGGAAATAAAATTGTGTTTGTTCGAAGGAAAACGTGATTATTGGAAATGAAAATGTAGAGTGAAATGAAATTACCTACGTTTACAAAAGTGGGGAGCGTCTTTTTGGGTTGGTCCTTTTCACTTAGACGGTTTCACTTTCACGGTCATTATGTAGGATGAGCAATGGAATGAGTTCATATTGTTGTATTCACGCTTAGCTGATTTTATCTTATGTGCAATCATACTATTGAATATACTTGCATTGAATAATTCACACGGGAAAGAGCATCAAACTTAACCTTTCATGATTAACAGGAGGCGTTATGTTGTATTGTAGCCATAATGAAATGCCTACACAGACAAAAGACAAAATCAAACATCCCAAGATTCGCTTAGCAACTAGTGGGCTGAGCGCTCAACAGATTTGTACAACAGCTGCTAGGACTACATACCAGGCTAGCCGGAGCTCTTCCAGCCTTTGAGCCACCCCAAATCATGCTGTCATCGTAAATAGGATCCTAGGAAGGGGAGGTCACAATATGTTGGCTGGTGGGTCTAAAGTGGGGGGTCCGGGCCATTCATTCGAGGGCGGGGGCGGTGCTCATTGCTCGTGTCCGGAGCGCGCATGCGCGTCCCCTGACCCACTTGCCACCGCCGCGCCGCCGCCGGGCGGATGGCGACCTCGTTACGCCAAGGTTGGCGAATCAACCGACGAATTCGCGGCCCGCAGACGTAGTGACGCGCTGATTACTTAAAGTTCGATGAACAGTGATTTATATATAGAAACGATGTCGATGTCGACATTATCGACGTCCCGGATCGTGATTACGAAGAGATATTAATCGAGAAATAAAAAATATTGCATTAAACTCGTAGGTAAGCGGTTTCATACATATAAAAAATCATGCTGTAAGATTATTTCGATTTAAATAATATTTTTTTACCGTTACTGATATACTAGTTCAGATATTTTATAAAACCGGTTGATATTATTTTAGTGATTCACAAAAGTACCTACTACAATTTTTTGTGAGTCAGCCTGCGTGATGCAACATTTGCGAAACGATATTACGTGTGTGTAAACACAAACGGTTTTTTTTCGGTTGATTAACATGTACCGTCTAAAACGAGTCCCTGTTAACAAGTTCCTTCCGTTGATATGTAAAATGTCTGCGTAATAGAAGTTTTCAACACAACTTTCCCTCACTTGCCCACTTTCAGCCTTGTGTTAATACGATCAGTAAGCCATTATTCATCTGCGGACAGTGTAAGGCTGTTCAAACACTAATGTCCTTACCTGTCTCTCATGTTTACCTTACTCTTGTCTATAGATAAACAGCGCAATTACGATGATCGATTACGACACTCGGCTTCTGTTACACACTTATTATGGAATCCGATTGTGTAGGTGACGCCGCCACCGCTACCATAAGCTGATATTGTAATCGATAAAAATCTACCGCGCGTTGACAACACTATTAATGTTGATTGATCTGTGTTTTGATGTTTCTTTCAAAATGTTTCGTTTTTAAATGATCCGTCCGTTGTTAAGTTTAATTGAATTTGTAATGTATGATTCCAGGGTATTTATTTGAATATTATTTTCTTTCTATTTCAGGTGTCATCATCTTAGGCAGCGCAGATAAAACATTCTAGGACGCCTTGGCGACATCAACTTCAAAGGATTCAGAGAAGTTTTTTTTTATACATCAAACTAACAGTATCACAACAACCATTGTCGTACGCGAGTAGTTAATATTATTAGATGACGTCAGACAATATTCATTGATCTCAAGAAGGTAAAGCAAACGAAGGTACTCATTGAATAGAATTGAATACTCTATATTGTACACCATAAAAATTTACAAATAAAAATTTTAAAGGTTACATAGGGTGCCACAATAGGCAGCCTCACTAACAATCTTATGCAGTATTTTTCGCGCGTTGCTACCTAGAATTTCTTGTTAATTCTTGCTAAGAAATGAAATGCTTACTTAAAAGTTAAAATTTATAATAACAAACTAAATTTCCATATTTGTTGTTACGTTTACTAGATTTTTGATGGAAATTTCATTTTTCTAAATTTCAACGCCCATAAAAATATTTCCCAATAGATGGACTGTACAGTGTTCTATTAAATTAAAATACTATATATCTTTATCCAATGCAAAATCCATAGCAAAAGCCGACAATCCATAACTTATTGGGCATTTGAATATTAGCAATTTATTTTGAACCAAAACGATAAGCCACCAGTGCATGTCTTACTAACTTATTTCAAAGAAAAAAAAAACAAAAATAATATTTGTGAAAATAATAAGTGTACTTAAACCGTATTCGTTTTTTAACAAATAAAATGTCATTGCGCTAGGCAAAACATCCACATAAAACTGTATTAATTAATTTACCTTAGTCTACGTTGTTTAGGACAATCTTCTTAGGTGTGCTTACTGATAAAACATTATTTAATAGAAGAAGTAGGTATTTGATAACTTACAAAATTATTACAAATAGACCTTTTTCTATTCACCAGAAACTACAAGAAACCCACTTCTACGATTGTGCTTAAGTCATTTTAAAAAAAATGCGAAATCCTCCCTTGTTTCAGAATCGTCTCCAAAGAAGAAAAAGAACAACAGTTCGGAAAGTATTTCGATGGAGACATCCTAACAAAAAAGTGGACGAATCCACCGATGAATTCGCAGACTGCAGACGTAGTAATGCAGAAAGTTGAGGAAATGGTTCTTCTGTTTCAGATGAGTCTTCAAATAGGAAAGAGAAGAGGACTTCTTTGGTGCCCATCGGCATCAATATTAGTGCCCTACATCTACCCTGTAGATCCGAATTTGTTTGAAGTGAGGCGACAAATTCGGTTCTAGAGAGGTTTGTGTGGTGCATGCACTGCGACGATTTAAGACCATGATGACATCACCATGAAGAAACTGTCTTTTATTTGATTGTTGTGTCTGATAGTCGCAGTAATATAGCTTGAGACTGGCAATATTTTGTCCATTCAAGATTCAAGAGATATTAGAAATTTAGGAATTGTAGTATCATTTTTGCGAACTAGTGCTTAGAAGCTAGCTATTAAAATTATATAGATAACACGCTGACCTAGCGTAGTACCTAGGAGTTGCTAATGATTTACTTACACTTAATTTAGTACCTACTACTTTTTGAAAAACAAAAAGTGTTAGTATGCAGTTGAGCTAAATTCATATGAATCTCGGCAATGTTACTGTGACTCATTAATTTGTTCTTCTATTCTTATTTTTTATGTACTATTGTCGTGTTGTTGTTGATCTCTATAATGTTTCGGTTTTAACTATTCTTGGTCTAGGTAATATCTAAAAATCTATAGAAACACTGGGATTTTCGTCAAACACGCACAATTTTATAATTGTGTAACGTATCCAATTTCCAGCCAGAAAATCCTATGTAACGCAAAAGTGAAAATATTCCATTTAGCAGCTCAGTAACATAAAAAAAAATCTAAGCACGTATTGTATAAAATAAAACTAAACTTATCTAGAAATATAAAATTCATGGCACGTTCTAGGAAAAATTGTATTCCCGACACTCATACGAAATGAATGTTCCTTATTGTTAGCAATATGGAAATGGGCTTAGGAGGGGATCTTATTTTGCAGATATGAATATATTCTTGAATGAAATAAACAAGGTTTTATATTACTATGCTAACATTTTTAGATGTAGGCGTACTTGTTTAGAATAAATATATTTAAAAATACTTAGGGTTCAAGAACACTTAGCAAAATCTTAAAACAGAGAGACTTATTGGCATGTGGCAAATAATTCTTAAAAAATTAATTGTTGATCCAATAAGGTCAATACTAGAAGTCGATAAATATAAAAAGAACATTTGTTTGAAACATTTCAAACGGATTTCTTCAGATATTGATTAATTAAATGATGATAAATTTTCTTTGAAAAATATAGAACACAATAAGTTTGCAAGGAGGTTCTTTAACATGCACTTTGTATTGTTCCATATTCATGTACTCATGTAACAATCAATGTGTTATAGAACCATTTATATTGTGAAGAATACTAAATATTTATGCATAGTGTGTCGCCATTTTCTTATTACGATGATTAAGTACAAGGATGGCATTACAATGAATTAACAATAATAATAGTGACACAATGACTCAAATTAGTATGCAGTAGTATCCTACCTGCGGTAAAGTATGAAAAAAAAAAACACAATTTAAATGTCTGCAGTATCGTAGGTTGCTGTTTAAAAATATGTATTTTTGCTAACAATATTACGTATGTTGTTTCTTTCGTTAAACCATAATTTTTATTATAACAAACACAATCAACAAAATTTTACTGTCTCCTAATTTGTAAAAAATCTGGATTTATTTGTTTGAAATCGTTTATCTCTCCAGATACTAGTTTTAAAATTTTCTTTTTGAATTTGAGATCCAGATTCTTGATAAAGGTAGGACAAGATAGGCCATGCAACATCACGCTACAACCCTCAAGAGTATTTAAAATGGCGGGAGACAGATTGTACTTTTTAAATATAAAAATAAGAACCTTTTGTATTGTGTTCAAATTTTTTGCAAACTGGGAAAATGATCGGATGAAAAAACTCAACCTATGTTTAACCTATACGATTTGAATTTACCATGTAAAATTTATTCTCTTTGCCAATATGATTATTTGTGTCGTGTTACAGCTTTTGGTCTTTATGATGACGTTGAATTGTATGTAATATATACAAATGATCAGTCTCTTCTACCACATAGTGCAAGTGCATTGATTTTCACGTTAAGTTCGTTGTACTTGCACACGTATGTGTAATCAAATTGATTGGAACTGCTTCATTTGTATTCTTTTGAAATGCAGTGTTTACTGTTCAATTATATCTATTTAAAGGCAATGTGTTTGTGTTACCATGTATGGCTTTATGCGTTTGTAATTTGTACTCTTATGATATTTTATTTTTACTTTTTTATTAAATTTAGCCTAAGTGTCATCAATCTTGATAAGTTCTCTTTCATTATTTTGTAGATATAACTCGAGATGAAGCTTGAAATTGATATTTTAGCCAGAGTTGCACCACTGTTTAGGCCCGGTCTCACTTTCATCTTTCCACTCCATTTCTCTTGAATTTAGTATATCAATCCTATCTATAGCTTTAAGGCTGCCTCTGCCATCTTTACCTAGGTCTGCCAAGATGTCAGCAAATATTTGTAGGAACCAGATTATAGCATATTCAACCCATGATAGTTTGTTGTTCAACATACGAAAGCCATAATTATATGCTTTGAATGACTGACAAATTCTGTTATGTCTAAAAGTAAAAATATATTGTTTGATTTTGATATGTTATAGATTGCTTACACGGTGTACGTGACTCAAACAGCTATTCACCAATCTGTAAAGATAGTAACATTTTTGCTGTTTACGACTAGCGTTAGGTGTTCCTTTCCATAAAACTAAATTGATGTTAATTGCCACTTAACGCGTTGGTTCCTACGCATACTCGTTACCTCGCTAAATACTTATAAAAAAGTTAAAAATACTTAAAGGTGAGAGCTGGTAGGAACTAGGTTGGAATTTGTTTTAATTGCTTAAGGCTTATAGGTTTAGGTTGGTAAATGTATATTATGTAAGTCTGCATTTTTCATTGACTAAAAATGTAGGTTCATTAAACGAATTGTGTATTAAACTGCGTGTGTGTAAAATAAAAATAAACTTGTAAAATGAAATTTTCTTCGTATTTATTTAAGTACCCTTCCATTATTATACCACTGAAGACAAAATAAAAACTAAATGCTTTAAGAACTTATGAAAAGATTCTAGATAACCAAATGTTAAACCAACATCAGAATCATTAGATACATAAAACTATCAAGAGTACTGAACACAAAAACAATCGATATCAGTCTATTACTAAATCCTGCTTAGGTCTTCTATTACTTAGAAAGACAGTAAGATCATTTTTTTTTTACTAATATCCCAATCACTACGCACGCTTGGCAAGTGAATTCGCAATAAAATACAATTGTGGTCCGCTATAGAGGGTTGGTTGATAGAGGCTCAGGACGCTATGACGCATAAAAGCTATCGTTGTTGCGTTGGGAAGAAGGGATAGCGCCATACACTCTGTATACCTCCATCTCCCTCAAACTCGAGCAGTATCAAGCCATAAATTATATTCATGCAGGAAACTATAAATATTACTACTTCTAGTTCAGTTGAACTAAAAAATATAGAACACAGGAAATAGAATTAAAATTTTTCAGCATCGTAATAAAATTTTAAGTTGGTTAAATCATCATTTCATGAATTTTAAGCTTTACGAAAGCTTTCGTACGTCATGATATCACAAATTACTATGGTAGCAACCTACATCGCAATACAACAAGCGATCGATACTTTGCTTTAAAACAGAATTACACAGTGCAGCTATAAATTAACCCACGGAGGGGTGGATAACGCACTAATGTATTCAAAACTCAAAAAATCAATAGTTTTGCTGCAGGCTTAATTAACTCTACCCTCTACTAGATGTCGCTAGTTTTAGGTAAAACAGTACAAAGAAGCTTTATTCGAGCGTTCTTCCATTCGATAATAGATGGCGCTTAAATCGTTTTTAGGGTGGAGTTTTATGTTGTGTGCTTTATTTAAATCCGATGTAAACTCTGTTTGTGTATCTGGCTGATCGCATTAAAAATTCAATATTTAATTATTATAAATCTTTGTAATCAGCCTACATCTAAAGTAAAGGCTGCTATTTGCCCGCCCATAGTAAAGCCCTATCCACACGGTTTTGATCAATACGATATCGTACGCTGTAAAGTTGGGATCACACGTCGACATCCCACTATGTTTATCCAATTAAAATCAGTATTTGTATGAAAACGCCATTGTAATATCAAAATTGTACAGTAAAATATCGTGCTCATCAGAGCCGTGTGAATGGGACCAACTATCATATCAATTCAAGATTTGACGGTGCATGTAATTCGTTTGAAAAATTTGGACCTATGAGCGCGACTTTCGTAGTTCTGCTGACGTGCGGTTTATACTACAGATGTCAATACATCAAACTATCCCAAGCTGTTAAATTTTCCCAATTGAACCTTATACTTTTGTAATACGGCTGAAAAATCGATCAAAGAAATTTGTCAGATTGGGGTACCTACTGGCATCTGTAACATTATCTTATTAACTCTTTATCAAGACATTGTCCCCATATATCATAGCACGAGTATAACATAGCATAACGACACGCCTGTAATCCCCGAAAGGCTAGGCAGAGGTGTACCTTGTAGTACACCCACATTAAACCGCCAGTTATGTTTAAGTCCCATGTAATTTTAATTTACCTAGTGCCAATTACCAGACAAATCTGTTTGTTCTTCATACAGTACAGAGTTCCATAGTTGGAATGAATACTCATACTTACGCATGCGCAGTAGGTACTGATTTTGGCAACTTAAAAAATAAGTTTGTTTTTCATACTTTTTTCGGAAGATTCTTTGATAAACCAAGTTATTTCTGTAATTGTAATGTAAAAATATCATTTTTGTGCTTTTTTCACCTTCAGTTACCTACATGTATAGAAAGTATTACCATTACTTAGTTTTCTTATGATTTCACTACACGATTGTTAATTAGGACCGAGAATACTTTATTACTTTCTTCTTCTTCGAAGGCAATTAGAATAAGTTTTATTCTGCTAATAGTTTCCAACAAAAAAATCTATCTATTCGGACGAACAAACGGTCACCCGGATAAGCAAACTAAAAGACTGACTGACTGACAGATTTAAAGGGCTTAATAGTGAAATAATTATGGAAAATAGTGATTTTCCATTTGGCTAGAGAACCCTAAATATACCTAACAGCTTATTAAAGTACGAGCAATAGAAGAACTGGCCAATGTAATGGTAGGTACAAACTAATGTGGAAAATTTCTTGGAAATGAAACTAAAAGCCGTTTCAAGAAATTTGTAAAAACGAATAAAAGCTTTTTACAGTGACCTAAATACCAGCTCCAAGGTTTTAATTACGAAGACAACCGCCACAGAACACTAAAATGCTTCAACAATTCAGAAAATTTTAATTACTACTGTCCTAAATAGTTGTCGCTAAAGGTATGATGTTTAATAAACTTTGTCATTACTAAATAACTTAGATCTATGATCACTTGAATGCACATACGTTGGTACATATGTGCATTCGAGCAGATTAGTGAGTAAGTAAGATAGATATAGTTTGACACTTTTTGTAAGTATAACTTTGGTAAGCTTTACATGTACCGATTATGTTAACTGATTAATATGTAGTAACAACACATCAAAGAGCCCCATGTGTCAAATTTCTTTAACAGTTTTTCAACTTTATTACAATTAGAATATGGTGCATGTTTAATTGGGAAAATAAGACGGTTTGGGTTTGCTTGATGTGCTGGCATATACAATGTATGAGTAGAAACCAGACGTCCCTGGTTTTTTTAAAACATGATGAAGCACGCTTGCCTAGAAGTATCTTATTCACTCGTCTTAAAGACTCTTAAGTTGCAGCTATCGGGAAACTCCGACTCTGGCAGGAAATTCCACTGGGTTAAGCAATAAAAGATTCTCAACTTTATTACAATTAGAATATGGTGCATGTTTAATTGGGAAAATAAGACGGTTTGGGTTTGCTTGATGTGCTGGCATATACAATGTATGAGTAGAAACCAGACGTCCCTGGTTTTTTTTAAAACATGATGAAGCACGCTTGCCTAGAAGTATCTTATTCACTCGTCTTAAAGACTCTTAAGTTGCAGCTATCGGGAAACTCCGACTCTGGCAGGAAATTCCACTGGGTTAAGCAATAAAAGATGTATTTGTTTTTTATTTGAATTTATTCCTCTACTTATTTTACATTTAAACCACTGTCATCCAACGGCTGTATCTTTTCTCTGTTTTATTCTAACATTATTACCAAATGCTGTTGCAATATTCGTTTCAGAAAAGTGTGATACAGTGTGTGTATTTTTTTAAGTCTTCTAATGTACAGACGCCAGCACATAAAGTTACTCTAATGTGTCAAATTTTCCCAATTGAATATAAAAATTCCGTTGACAAAAAGTTGAAAAACGATCAAAGAAATTTGACACATTGTGGTAACTTGATGTGCTGGCGTCTGTACCCAGAGACTTATAGAAGTCAGGAGTATGGGTAGAAGGCATGGAGTAATATACTTTTAACTTACCCGGAAATTCTACAAGTCACAAGTCTTTGTAAGAGCTTGTAGTTCACTTTATTTATGTTAAACCAATTTTAAACGAATTCAATACCATTATTATTAGGAGATAGATAGGATACACAAATCTAAGGCTATCTAACTGTTATACTAACATTAAATTTCTATAAATATATATATGAAGACCAAAAATCCTTTAAAACATCTAAATAAAACCTTCTATTTGCGGCTCACAATTTCATAGAGCGTAGAGCCGCCGCCGAGGTACCAGGAATGTAGAAGGAAGGAAAAGATTAATGACTATCACAGGACGGCAGACAAGCGCGGCCGCGTTTGACAAGCGCAGGTGCGCTATTTTCATAATTGGCCCGACCCGAGACCTTTCAGCTTTCAGGAACTATAGTGAGTGTGGTCATGTGAGTTCATGTATGGCGATGTTTCTTTGTTTTAGAACTACGACGGTGTTCTGGGGTAATTACGTTGATTATACTTGCCTCGACTTTTCTTTTTTTGTTAATTACGGCCTCTTTCCATAGATGATGAAAGAGGTATTGTAATTTTATGAGCAGCTTTTTTGGTTTAACCTTTGTACCTACTTTTATATCGAGCCACATAATATCAAGTATTTGAGACTGTTGTTTATTATCTATGGCATTGGCATCATGATTAATTCAAGACCAATTCAATAAATTAAAACTAAGAACCGCAGAACCGAAGTATTTGTCTGCTACTTTTATGGGAAGCCAATTCATACATTCAGTAAAGGAATCAAGTATCACTAATATCTTTGATTTAATACCAAAACTGTCTCATCCACCATTACACTTCTATCTCAAGCAACCATAACTTCGCACAAAGTGGATTACGTCACTAATCCCGCACCGGACAGGGCTGCCACGTGTGCGAACATGAAAATCTGACACACAGGGGCTCACCTTTCTCCGTAATGAGTACTATTAATCACGCGAAGACCCTACGTTGTTCGCTAAACTTAAGCACTACTTGACATGGATCTTGGTCCTGCATCTGTGCCAAAACTTACGACATGTGATGGATTAGAAAAAATGCTTTAAGACCCCTATTATAGTTCTGAAGGTAGACGTTTTTTGTGTGCGACTTTTGAACTGTTGAGTTTTGAGATCATCATTAATCTTTGAGTTTTTACTTAAAGTGCTGCAGGATTAAAAAATAATACAAAAATATTTGATATCAGAACGTCACTAGACTAATGTATTAAACGCCAGGACATCAAACTATCCCAAACTGTAAAATTTTCCAAATTGAAAATAAACCGTAGTTTTTTGTAACAAAGGTCAAAAACTGACCAAGAAGATATTTTGAGCAGCTTGATGTCCCTGTAAAACCACAGTCTAAAAACATACAGTCGTCCGACGAAGCTGTCTAGCCAGGGCAATCGTGCGGGGTGTGAGGTGCAAGACGCGGGAAAGCCGCTCCCGCACTGCGAACAAACCGATGATAATGATAATGATAATGCGGGAGGTATTATTCAAGTCTAACGCGTGTAGAAGTTGTCGGCATTTTTCCAGAGATGGAAGGCGTCGTCCTACTGTATTCATATTTATACTGTGGTAAAACAGCACTGCATATTAAACTGTACACTGTGTACTGTACTGTCTGTCTGTATCTACTTGACATATTATCTTTACTATAACTAACTATAGATACTAATATTTCCTTTTTCACAGTAATATCAATTAAATGGCTAGGAAGGTATCGCAAGCCAGCCACTCCTTAACTCCAGACCTGCAGTGTTATTCTGTAAAAATCTTCCTTTATAATGTAGGTGAAGAGAGAAAACGCCCCAAAGTATTGCCACGAATTGACAGTTCACTTTACGCTTACTTCACGTAACTTTTCGCGGGGATATTTCTACAAAATAAACGCCTTGCCGCACAAAAATTGTGTAACTGAGCGAAAGCAATGCAAGCAGGAAGGGCCACGTCAAAAATTACTATTATACCCTCCGACATAATTAATGAACTGCTTATTCAAATACATTTAAAACTATTATTCATGCCGTTTACGTTTGAAACATTCCGACCTTTTCTTTGAAAGGACTCCTTTATATTATTAATTTAAAAAAACGTTGCCTTATGCGATTTTTAAATAGTCCTAGCTTAAGCCGTAACGAATTTTAAGGATAAATATTTTTTGTCGACAATACTTCGTTATTAGAATATTATGTTGTTAATGATCTTTGCACAATTTAAATGTACTTTGAATAGTAATGGGTAGTAGATGAAAGTAATCATTCACGCCTTGTTAGGTGCTTGTTTGTTTCTTACATTACAAGAACGACGCAGTCATTAGTAGACGATAGCTTTTCTAACTACTTACATCTGGTGTCTATGGCATTGAACTGAACACGACAAATTGAATCAAACTATCCCACATAGGTTCAAATCACTTATTAACGTAACTAATTACACCCAAAGAAATAAGATGGATTTCTAGCGATCTACCCAAAAAAATAATCAGTACTAAGTTAATGAAATAACAATACACATCCGAAAGCAGCAAAAAAAGGAACAATAGAAAAAAACTTTTGCAAAGTAACGAAGAAAATGTTTTCTGCAAAAACAGAGTTTGCTTCATACGTAGTTCTTTCCAGATAACTGAGACCTACCTCGCCCCTCGGAGCCAAAAGAAAAGTGGATGAAAATGCGGTGCGCGGTTTTTCCAAATCGTTCATCGTAAGATGGTCGGAAGAGATTTCCCAAATGTTTTTCCCTTTTGATATTTTCGCTATTCGTCGGCACCTTCTCATTATTATTACTGGGGCGAATCCCTGGGAAAAGTGACTGGTGTTTCGGATATTCAACGTTACGCTTGCTCGCTCAGTCGCACGCTTTCGATTAGCCGTTTGCTTTGTGTGCCTGCCCTTATATCGGCGCTTATTGTGTTGATTGTTGCGGAAGGGTTCCGTTGTGAAATTGGTTGTTGACAAAATTAATAACTTGATTAGTTGCAACTCAGTAGCACGTGTTATTGTAAGCCATTTAATCTAGGTATTCTGTTTTCGGCAAATATTATATTTGCAACTATATCTTCGACAACTTAACAAACCCTCGTATACATACGTATATTTCAAACATTGTAATCTGATTCTGTATGTGCAAACTTGTCAGTCAGACCGTAGGCTTTAACCAATGATATCTAAGTTGTCTAAAATGTTTTATGTTGTTACAAATAAATTTCAGGACTGACCATTGAACTTAACACCCATTTAGGTCTCACTTCTTTTGTCGTTGAAGTGAACAACCAAGGCATAGGACATCATACTGAATTTGGCTCTCATTTTGCATTTACGTTTTTGATGGAATTTTTTCACCAGAAATAAAGCTTTGAGATGGAACTCCCAGAGCTGGAGCCATTCTCACATATACAGTTTTTCTTATAAAACAAAAAAGGTAGCTAATCCCTGTTAAATTAATAAAAATCCATGTCCATGTCTATTCCATTATCGAGGTTGTACGTAAATTAAAACAGGATATTGTAAAATATAACCATGTTTGTACAACATAAATTATTTTTCGCATCCAGAGACTTATAATATTGCAGTTTCCATATCGAAATCCCATTGCAACATTGCACAGCGAACTTTTAATCAAGTCCTGGAGAAACGATTTACTACGAACAAAGAGTAGATAATTATGAAATATGCAGAGAAGACAACTTTATGTAGCTGACAATGTTTAGAGTTTTCAAAAAGTAGTAAGTAGGTATACCTATATGAAGTAAAAATTCAACCACACATTTCAAAGCGGGGTGGATTAACCTTTCAATCGTGTCAATTAGAGACACAATAGACACAATGACAGCGCGGACGCCGGCGTCCGCTTGGAATTTATTGAATTAAATGTGAAACTGAGAAGTTTTTCTCACCTGAACAATATTAGCTTCTTTCCGAGGTTAGTCAGTAGGTAACAGTTAAACCTCTACAAGGAGTAGATAAATCAAAGCTTAAAACTAACAATAGCTCCTTCTAGCTCAAGTCAGACTACAGCCAAAAACCTGACAATTGGTACACACTGTATCATTTATTTTATAGTTTTTCAACTTTATTACAAGTAAAATTAGATCATGTTTAATTAGAAAAAAATTGATAGTTTAGGGTAGCTTGGTGTGTTGGCGTCGGTCTCTTTCACACTTGGTCGATGTCCCAACCACTCTTACACAAAGTTTCTCTTTCAGATTTATTCTGCTTACAATAAAAGTGTCTTTCTGGTAGCGTTTCTGTTCTCTACTAGCTATACGCTGTTGATCTTCAAAGAAGCAGTGAACGGGTATCTTTTGTATCTGCTCGAGGACCTCATCATATATTATTATTATTAACCAAAAATATCTACCTAAGTAAGAACATTATTTTCTAGTAATGGTCGTAGGAGATTCCGAGCACTTAAATACTTGACAAAAATGACTGTCTGTACCAAGGATTTTTTTAGATAACACAGTAGGTAGAAACCTCATCAAATGTCCCCATATCTGGTCTAGCCTGCCCGCAGCCGCAGTCGTCGGCCGGCGGCGCCCGCGGCGGGCGTCCACCATTAATCACTAGTTTTAGCTCACGTTGAACGCTGACAAGCTGTACCTACTGCACTGCAATGTACAGCTTGCGGTACTGCGGAAAATTGGTTTTCTGTTATTTGCAGTGTTGTTTTAAAATTATTTCAGGATGTATATGTATGATTTTGGGAAGTACCTATTTACAAAAAAATCATTTAGATGGTACTCAATACTTCATTACATTCCAGATTGCAATGAAGTATTGATGTACAGACGCCAGCTCATCAACCTACCACAATGTGTCAAATTTCTTTGATGGGTTTTCAACTTTATTCTTAACTTCATAAGGTTGGCTGGCTTCTGTGCATTGTACAGACGCCAGCACATCAAGCTACCCAAACTGACAAATTTTCCCAATTGAATATGAACCCTAAACCAAAAACTATTATTATGTAAAAGGCTTTAAGTAAAAACCATTTGGGTTTAAAGATTCTTTATTTATTCTAAAAGAACATACATTGTTCACTTAACGAATAAATACATAACTAGGGTAACATGTTGTCCAGTAGTTAACAGTTTGGTTACGTTAATGTAGGTAGGTATGATGTTGACATGTAGGTTTGAAAGACTATATAGCTTGATATTAAGGTAGGTATAGAACGTTAGGTCAATAATTTTGTGTTGTCAATGACGTACTGCTTGAGTTTAGTTTTGAATACGTTAAAAGAAGATGTGTTCCTGATTTAAATTTAGGATGTCGCTCTAGTGGTGTAGCACGCGATTGGTACGGGTTGTCATGTAAGCTACATATGGCATCAGTCCTAAAATATAGATGACAATTTTTTTCCAAATGTTTGACGACAAACAACCTACCATAAAAATTGTTACTTAAGCACTAATTTATTCAAAAGCCTTTTTTGATACTCTTATATTTTGCAGTGTAAATAGAGATACTAAATCGAATGTCAGTCAATCTGTAAACGTTACGCCAACAGTTACCACTGACAGGTAGCTACAAATCACTGCAGAAAAGCTAGATTTGTATGTTATCGGAGGTTTAGGAATGAGAATAATTTATAACTCTATATCATAGATGAAGAAACATGGTCCTGCGGTGTGGGAAATAATGCTACTAATGAGAAGTTTAGATCTAACAAATAAGTGTAAGGTACTTATACAATACTGGACAATAATGGATCCAGGATATTGAAGAGGCTGTCAACTCCTACAGTGCATGTTTACTAGAGCACCGTGAATAGCTTTTATGCTATCATTGGTAACGATTGTACTTACTAACCAAATGCAACTTGTCCAAAGTAAAGCTAATTTTATTTATTTTATTACCATCAGGTGGGATTGCAGTCAAGCACTGGTTTAAAAAAAAAAAGAAAAATTACTCTCTGAAAATAGTTTTAAAGATGCCAATTTGTTTATTCAACTCCGACAACATCCAATTTTTTTAGCGAAAGAGACATATCGTGATGCTCACTGGATTGTCAAGAGTAATAAAGAGCCTGGAAATTTAACTTCTCAAACGTTAATATGGAATTACGTCTTCGGAAAACATTCCATCTATAAACTAGTTGCTCACAGCCATTTTAATTTCTATTAGGTTATACATCTAACTTACTTATAACTTCATTCTAAAACAGTCTAATTCAATCAACTCCAAATTACAAGTCCAAACACCCACAGACCAAATCGGCAGTTGCTACCAATATAATAGTAATCTCTATCAACTTACAAGCGATCGGTATGTCTGGCTGTACAGCGAACATTGTTATTAGTTGTCGAGTCATCTAGGGAGTCAGTATCGAACAGTAGTTAGCGTTGATCAGCGCCATATGGGGTTACAGTCTTTGTACCAACGAATTAGATATGCCTTTGTTGTACACGAAAGTTTGGGAAAATATTAAATTATTTTTCGGATTCTGCATGTAAGCATAACCATGTTAATAGTTGTATGTATACCGGTGTTACACTTGGAGTAGTATAATTGTGCTTAAAATTTCCAAATGATAAAATTATTATTATTATTATTATAGGTCGAGTGGCCTGTAAAGAAAATAATCTTAGTTCAGTTGCTGCCCACTCTTTGCATCCTGGTTACCTCTAAAGGAACTTCTTATCAACTATTAAATACTATGATCATTAGGTATGCTGTTGTAGTGGGTTGGTGGCATCCGCGATATAGCTATATATTTCTACAACTACTTCGAACTAGTTAACTTAAACTTATTTACTGACATTGTAACCATTCAGACATATCACCATTACATCCAAAACTTTGCATATCACAAAGAACAGTAGCACAAGATGATATATAGCTGCTATGCAAAAATGTTTATTGTTACAATTTGCAACAATAACAACCCTTTTCTTGCAATTTTTGCAAACTACCGTTTTTAACTGTTACAATTACTTACTGTTTAGAAATAATTTATGGTGTCGTAAAGGTGGTCTGTGACAATTGAAGGTTTTTGCAAGTCACTACCCTTTTGTAGGTCAGTTACTGCTTTTCTGTATCGATAGTGTAATGTATCGGATGGGCAGTGATGCTCAAACTGTTGTGGGGTTGTTATGCTGAAGAAAACTTAAACTAGTATAGATATCTCTTTATTTTGCGCTCATCTCTAAATCATGATGTGTAAATCTACTTTCAGAGCCTAACAATTATACTCAACTTTTCTTATTGATCCTGGCCTTTGTTTGTCTTCCTAAATAGACTCTTACAGTTGACTGCAAAAGTATTTTAGGGATGTAATGGGCTAGGTCCATTAGGTTTTAGCCCATTGCGTGTCCATTATCACTTTAGGTGATAATTAGGCTCTGTGAAGTTTGGCTACACAATATATGAGTAACATGTACAAGTACATTTATGTCCGAACGGTAAACGATCTCAAACAATACGCACACGCCATTTTTTTACCATACAAACACTATAACACCCACACACAAGATAAACATTTTCCTCCATTACAGTCACACATAAAATATGATTCCTTTTAATTGAATTCAATAACCTCGCGGATAATAGTAAAATTAACCCTTGAGTACAAACGGCGGCATTCATGGCATACAATTAGAGTTTGAGGATCGCCGACAACCGACATACCGAGTCACAATGCCTCGCTAATGATCCTAAGTCGCCCACGTTCGTCTTTTGTCTCCGAAAACTTCTAAGTTTTTCATTCGCACGTCTATTTTTCAAGCAGCATGATACAAAATAAAAATTGCCAGTGATTGAAGGATGTGGGTCAACGGGTTAGCTCTGAATGGGCGTCCGGTGCGTTGCGACAGAAAAAATATCTTTAGAGAAGAAGGTTGATTGGTTCACGGGCATTCGTTGTTTTGCTACCGAGTGTTAATTAACTTGCCATAGACGAACATTAATAGATTCCTGTAAGGAAGGTTGATGTGGTATTGTGTGAGGAGTAATGTGTGGGTATTAGTGTGGTTACAGTGTTGGTTTTCAAATAGCTAAGGATCGTCATTATTTATCTGTGTACCAATTGTATCCTTACGTAAGCTTTCGCAAATATGCTGATATTTTTCCAGGTACCTACGGAGTTTATGAAAACCGAACATAACATCAAAGCGCTTTTTCCATTTAGAACTTCCCAGTAGCAACCAAAACTTTGACTGGAGTCCGATTGATGGCAATAGAGTCGCTCCCTACTACATGAGACTTAGTCATAACTATTGAAATGTGGGTGTAACATGAGTGATGTTCTGGTTAACAACGCCAATGAGATAAATCGTATGGTTATGATTGAACTCTAGCAACTAACAAATAACATAATGTATGATTCTTAGTACCTACCCAAAGAACCGATGTCAAGGCCGCAATATATAGGTGTTTCCCCAGCAATGTCATTTAAAATGCGATTTGCGGTTTTAAAATAGGTAAATAACTGACTCCATTAATATTTCTAAGCTAATCA
This sequence comes from Euplexia lucipara, assembly GCA_921972225.1. Classification (NCBI taxonomy): domain Eukaryota; kingdom Metazoa; phylum Arthropoda; class Insecta; order Lepidoptera; family Noctuidae; genus Euplexia; species Euplexia lucipara. The sequence goes on along the minus strand of OV179152.1, from coordinate 8,225,192 downwards.
TGTAAATTGAAGGCCATCTAAATTAGTTTCACTTGGCTATAAGCACACGGAATGTTGATTTAAGCATCAATTGATGGCTGAATATTGAAATATCAAAGAGACAATTACACAAATTGCTATGAACAGAAATTATTATCAGCAGTAGTATTCTGTAAAAGACTTCGCGTGAAAATGTAAGTGCAGTAAAGGTGAATTAAACTGACATACCATGCTCCGTCAGTGAACTGACATAGCATGTTCCGTCAGTGAACTGACATACCATTCTCCGTCAGTGAACTGTCCAGCCCTAGCATCAGTACCTATGGACTAATGCTAGGGATTCCTTCCTTTTGCAAAGAATGATTGAAGTTCACTCTTTACTATTAATAACGTAAATATTGATTTCTGAAATATAAGACTTCTATAAGCTACATAAAACCTCTTTTTAAGTTTAGTAACAAATTAAATTTCAAAATGTACGCATATATTGGCGATCAAAAATAATTATGTAATTCCGTTGTCATGCTGATACTATTTAACTTTTCGTATTTTTTAAATCTAAATACGCAATAATCCCAATTCAATGATTTTACATGTATGTTGTCGATTCAAAATCCTTATTTAAATACGTTCCTTAATTTGAGAGTAGTATACTGTACGGACGACGGGACGCACATCAAATGTTTGACAGGTAGGAATAGTTTGGAACTCAAAAATGTTGTTTTTACTCAAAGAGATTTAAAATACCAGCAATTATTTAATGTCTTCGTTTTTACTAGATTCCAAGCATTTTTTTCATATTCACTCACCTTCAAACCTTTCCTGGACTTCTGCAAACAATTCAAATCCAAAATCAGCTAAATTGGCCCAGCCATTCTTGATTTTTATATCAAAAGAGTAACGTCACTCAATTGTTTTGCCTTCCCGTAACTGCTCCACTAATACTAACTAACTACTACTATACTAACTTTATGTAAGGTAAAAGCACCTATTACGGAGGTATTTCGCATCATTTGAAAGTAAGAAACAAAAATAAGCATCTGTAGGTATTTCTAAAGGTGGAAAAAAAATCTATCGTTAAAAGTGGAATTTATATTTTGTATTGCTGTTGAGACTATGTTTCTGTTGATGATATTTCTTATTTTAAAGAAATATTTAAATAGTCTGGTCGATTTTCCTTAATACGGAGGCACAATTTTGGTCTGATCCTATTACTGCGGCAGACGGCTCCTAATACGGAGGGTCAGAAATTATATTCATTAAAGTTCCGTACAAATAATATTTATTAAATAATATTAATGTGTTAGTAACGTAATTCGTAAATTTTTCATTTATTGACCAGTGAATGAATTATTTTTAGAATTACTTCAATCACATTTATATTATTTAATAAATATTATTTGTACGAAACTTCAATAAAATTAAAAAAAAACTTTAGGTTGTGAAAAACAAAAAGTTAAATTAAAAAAAATTTGCGAAAGAAGTCGGTCTGTATAAAAAATCTTTCCGTACAGACCGAAATCGCTTCGCTCATTTTTTCTGTATTGTATTATTAGATTAATTCACATGAGAATCCCCTTGGATTCTCTCATGTTAAAATAAAATAATTTTTATTCCCAAATTCCAACGGATTCCGAAGGAATTTAAGAATAAATAAGGAGGTATGTTCACTGGTTTTATAGAATTTAAAATACAACTATTAAGGAATCAACTAGTTATATTATTGGATAATCCACAAAAAAGATACAAAACTTTTACGGAACCCTAAAAACTTGTAATTTTATGTTGTATGAATAGAGCCGTAATAGGAGATCTTAGAACCCTACACGGAGTTACCTGGAAATAATTACCGCTGTAATAGGAAAACTACTCATGTTTTCGATAATCCTAATTCTGACCCATAAATATTTCGATAAACAAAAGAGTAAAAATGCCTAATCAAACATTAACAGTTTTTTGGTTCAGATTTGTACAACTCAAGTCAAAATTTATACAAAATAAATGTTTTGTGATAAATTAAAATACACCTTCCCATTTTTGCCTCTTCTAAGAAACTAACATTTTGTACTCGACAGTTTTCATGTTTAACTAGATTTCTAATTAAGAACACATACCACAGAATATGTTTTCTAAGTTATGTGATAATTAATTATTTCAACTAAACTTGAAACTGATTCAATAAGTTAATCAATTGAAAGTTATAAACAATTAAACATGTCCAGTACTTTTCCTATTTCGGAGTCATACCACCGTATTAGGATTAATCTACAAAATTTGTATCGTATTGCGGCGGCATTTTATTTTTTATTTTTTTGGTAAAAAAATACTTACAAATATAAAAAAAGCTATTTAAATAGTGAGTGTAACAATAAGAAAATGCTATAAATAACAAATGAATAAACTCGAACGACATCTTAATACGAAAAACTTAGTTTCTAAATATTTGTGTACTTACTTTTGTTGTTCCGCGTTTGTATGGAAACACCTCTCACGTCGATGACGTTACACAGACTGATTGATCTTGTTGTGTTGTCTATGTGCTATACTTGCAAACGTCAGTTAAGTCATAAAGTAATAGATTTAGAATAAATAGATTCGAATTTGGTGTACCTACTTTGAATAAAACGGGAATAAAACGCGAAAATAGAAATACCACCGTAATAGGAAGCGATTTTGACCACCGCCGTAATAGATGCTTTTACCTTAATTGTATTAAAGTTCAAATTGACTTTTAAGAATTATTGCTAATCGTACGGGAGTATAGAAAAGCGTTGTTCTTAGACCTTTTCAGGCATTTTTTAATTTTTTTCTCTGCGTAAGAACCATCCTCGAAATTCAAGGAAACTGCTAAAAAAAATCGGTTCATCTGTTCTCGAGATTTGCACTTAGCAATACATTCAGCGATTCTTTTTATGTTAAAGAATACATGAAGATGAAAAACTTAAATTGTCTTCTTAATATGTCTGTCTAAGAATAGCATTAACTGCACCTCCAGCAAGCTTTTCAAGCACATTCCTCTTGGCTAAGAACGTCGAGCGGTTTTCTTACTCTCTTGAAATAATAAGCAATGCGTGCCGAGAATGATCCGTGACGTCACTGCCATGTGACACTACCATCTATTAATCATGAATAAAACCGCCGCTTGCGATCGGGGATGTAAAATCGTTTAAATACATCCGTAGCTGAAATATCTGTTCGACTTTGTTTTAATTAATTTATATTATTATTACAACCTATTATTACACGGAAAATACACAGGACTAACATTTATAAATTCTGTATATACTAAGGTAATCTTAAGCACAGGGTGACTCTTACACTGCTATCTTTGAATAGGCTTAATATAATAATAATAGATTTTAATTTGTGACTGTACAAAAATATTTATTATTATTTATTTTTTAAATGTTAAATAATAAATATTCCACAACTTTTCACACAACGCCATTTAGTCTCAAGTTAAGCTCGAAAGCTTGTGTTATAGGTACTAAACAGCTGATAAACATACTTATATATTTCTAAAAATATACATATTATATATAAAGTACACCCAGACACAGAACAAATGATCGTGCTCATCACGCAAACATTTGTCCTGGGTGGGAATCGAACCCACGACCTCCAGCATAGCAGTCACTAACTACTAAAGACCAACAGGCCAGTCAAATTGTACTAAGAATAGAAAATAGTTTTATTTAATGTTGTTGAATTCAGATTTCTGATCGTGGCATCAATTAAATAAAGATAAAAAGCCTTGATATGTGTCAAGGTTATTTTATTTGTGTTTTTTTAATTTCGTACTGAAAATGTTATAAAATGGCAATTCAAGAAAAATAATCTAAACTAACTAAATATCTATTTAACTACAATTTCATAAATTTAGCTTATTTTTAACTACACTAGTAAAAACTCCACATTAAATTTAAACTTATATTTTTGTTTTATTAAAGATCAGTTAGAAGCTTCCAATAAACAGACATTACTACACCGTTTTTTTTGCAAGAACAAAAATACAATGTCCTTATTCAAAACAATTACGTCTCTACTAAGCCTGTCAATTTTGATATTTAACTTTATATCAAAAATCGTGAGAATCTAGTTAACATAATCATTAATAAAACACGTCTAAACCCAGTTGTATTGTAACCAACCAGTGAAAATGGAAAACCCGTCGATATGCGCAAGAATTTATACAATGCAACAATTTCATGCGCCATAAAACATCTCTACAGCATCCAAACATTTCGATACGAGATGAAAACGAAACGAGTGGCGTCCGTATCGAATAAAATAAATCGATTTATTTTCAAAAACGATTTCGTTATTTTCTTGACGTGGGATTGAGGGGTACCGATGACAGCGTTTGTTATTTACCGAAAAATCTAAGATCGATGATGGAACTGGTATTTGGAAGTAAAGTGACGTTATTTGGCATGAATTTAAAAATGATATTGGTCCCTAGCGATTAAACATGACAATAAAAAATAATTACGTGTGAAAAATGTGTGAAAGCACATTATTTTGTGCCAAGCCAATAATTATGAGCAAATTTAGGTATCATTGGCTTCCGTCGTTTTGATATAGACCATTAAGGTGATGTGGATCAAAACGACACTTAGACATCCTTCAACAGGATTTAAATACTGTTTGTATAACTTGGAGCTTTATTTTGTTATTGCTATGTATTACTTATATGTAGGAGCTTATATTGTACACATCACGTGTACAAAGTCCAGTCCCCGCCAAACTGGTGTTAATTTCGCAATTCCCAAATGGCAAGTGGTCATCACAGTGCCCTCTGTAATCCACTAGAGCTGTGCCAATCAGCACTATAAAGGGACGTGTGTCCCATAGGGATGCGGGACATTGGACCAAGGGAGGAACAAGGATCATGGGGTAAAATAGGGGAGAGGGAGAGGAATGAACGATGAATGCGAGGGGCGCAAAAGAGGGAGTTTTTAAAATCACTCGTATGGAATGGGAAAATTGTTGAAGTGTAAATTTGTCGCTGACGCAAAAAGCTGGCGAAGACTTTTTGTTTTTATACGGTTTGAGGATTTTGGATGCATGAATATTTACTACAAACTTTTTATAGTAACAGACACTTTGTGATTTGAGTTCTTATGCTACTTCTAGAAGCATGTATAAATTATATAAATTGCTGTAGAGTCCTTCGACCTCCAGATATATTTTATAAGTGGGCATGTTATGAGTACGCTAACTCATATTTAACACTTTGAGCTGAGTAACGTTATAATACGTAAAATTTGATAAACGCTATTTGACACAACGTAAAATTACGTCAGTAAAAAATATGTCTTTCTTCAAAGAACGTGTATATAAACGGCTGAGGCTTATACATATTCCTTCAAGCTACGTCATCGCGCCGTATTACTTTTAATTTTGGGACTGCTAGCGCCACTCCAGGTTAGTTTTTTTGTGAACTTTATAAGGCTACTCGCACACATACATTCTAATTTACGCATACATTCTCACACATGGATAAACGTCGACGTGTAGTAACGGTTGTGTCACATTTCATATCAACTTTGGTTGTATGAAAAACCGAACGTCACTAATCGTCATTTATTTTGTATGAGAAAATAGTGCGCTGCGCAACAAACATTTGAATACCCAGATGCTCAGCTGAAAGTGTTAAAAGAAAAAAAGATTACTTATTTATGTACATAGCCATTAATTGGCAGACGGTCAGCATTATTTTAAGTACTCTATCAAAGAAATAAATACTATGTTAAATATCTAAATACCTAACTACGCCTTTTATTATAAGTCCGGTACCTTAAGAATATAATTTCCCAGTACCTGAGTAGGTACTGTAAATTATTTTCGTATGCTTTGACCAAGTCTAGAAGACATTAAAATGCATAAACATAAAAAAATATATCGTTAGCCAATAAAGGTAATGTTTAAAGTCATCACACTGGTGCGGCAATGCTTAATCTGCTGTACAAATTCTATAGGAAGAGTAGAGTAACAGATTTCTAACATTATTGATGATTATTTTGCCCTTGTCAGAAAAACCACAGACAAATGTCTAACATGCAGGTTTTGAACTTACTTGGAAACGAATGGTGAAATGCAAGTAACTGCTTAAACATTATTCTGTTTGCACGGGGCGAAACCCCATATACTCGTAGACGTAACTTTACTTGAAGGTACTGAAAACGAGCTCTCACGTAAAAGCGTAAAGTTCAGTCAGTTATTTATGGCCAAGAGAAGGTTTGCTATAAATAAGCAAATTGCTAAACTCACTTTACAAAAGGTACCCAAACCTTCTAGCTGCTAATTTATTAAGTTAACCACTGACCACTACCCTAATTTTAAAACTATTCAGAAAACATTCAACGTTAACCCAAAAACAAAACAAAATCGCCAACTTTGCTTTCAATCTATTCCAACTTTTAACCACATTCAAGTAAGCTACCCTTTGGAGGTGCTAATTAATTGTGAAAGTACCCAGAGGCTATCCCACATAGTCCATTAACCATAAATCCCTAGCTTAACAGTTACTGTTGTATTCCATGACCCTCAGAGCGAAATCCCCGAAGTCCAGTCGAGTGACCAGAGAAAATGACCCTCCCCGCCGCTCTGGCAGTCGCAAAAATATTACGAAGCAGGTGTAATGTGTGTGTATGTCAGGGGTCAGGTTCTTTGGTCGGTGAGTGACCGCAACTTTTGTTTTATTCATCGTTGTCCTACCTGCTGAGAGCTGGCCTTTAATTGGATTAAAGATTGTTGATAAAAGAGCTTTTAATGTAAGCGCTCCGAGGCGGTCGGTGGCCGTTGACATTTCATTAAGGGATGGCTATTGATTTTAAGTTCTCGCTCGGTATTGGTTGGTTTTGTACGCCTTTATAGTGTAAATGAAAAAAAAAACGTATCTATATGTGTCTCAGCCAGGATCGTAACTACGTACTTTTATTTACAAACGTTCTCTGTTTAAGTTTCCCTAGATATTTGTTGTCAATGGATTTTCTCACGACTAAATTCGACTAATTGAATAATGCATTATTATTTTTTTTAAGTCAATTTAACAAATCTCAAATGCATGACATGCAACGTTGTCCAACTCTTCAGACAAAATGTCGGAAACAAAATGACGTATAATCAACAACTAGAGATTTCACTTGTATAGCGTGTGCTGTTGATTAAAAGTAGTCAAAATACAAATCATCAATCTGATATTATCGTATACCTACATACAAAGTATATCGTACTATGATTGTGGATGTAATAGATGGTTCAAACTTATGTAAATTAGTTTTAAAGCCTGCAAATCAAATTAATTTTGTGTATTATGTACCACTTGCAGTTAACATCAATTTTGGTGAGTGTTTGTAAGCAAAATACGCTGGTAAGTAAAGACAGCACTAGTTATAAAAGCATCCGTCATTGACTCTGGACTTTAGTGATATTTTGAACGCGCTAGCTTTTGTCATGTATGATTACCTTGGTTTTCGATAGTTAAAATCTTTGTTAAGCAAGAATGTCCGTAGATGACTCTTAGAAAATAAAGCGAGTCTCAAAAAAATTCTTTATTAATTGCTGCATATCTATACTAATATTATAAAGAGGTTACATTTTTTTGTTTGTTTGTAAGTTTGTATGTAGGGGGTAATCTTCGGAAATAATGATCCAATTTTAAAAAATATTGCACTGGTGGAAAGCTACACTATTCCCGGATGACATAGGCTACTTTCTATCCCTGTAATCCCACGGGAACAGGAACAACGCGGGTGAAACCGCGTGGCGTCTGCTAGCGATAAGTTCGTTCGCTTAACAATATAAATGACGCTTCAGATATTGTCATATGGTCAAAATGACAGCCATTTCCATTGCAAGTCTTAGTGTAAAACGCAATTGAGCTACTGTACGTGATAGTAGCTTCGTACCTTAGATAAGTAGTAGTTACGGTTTATTCCATTCCTCTTAAACTTTCTGTCCCTTGCAAAAAATGTTGAGCCGTTGGTCGCGGGTGTCATTTAGAGATCTTTGAAAGTTGTTACAAGTAGTCTTGATCTGTGGATAATGTGAGTTGTTGTTCTGGTACCTAATAAAAACGTGCTTCAAATTATAGAGTGTATTAATTAATTACATCTCAACTAAATAAACCCGATATAACATTGGCGACGAGGATGGGATTCCACCAGCCTATTGCTCTTACCAAGAATTGCAAGTTCTTACGAGTATTACAATGTATTAGGTTGGGAATAGTTAATAATGTTTCTCGCCGCGGCATGGCTTCTAAAATTGAAGATGTTCCTACCCATACTGGCCAAAAATGGCAATCTGGTGACTACCGGATGGCACGATTCATGAATGCCCCTAAACAAGTCAATCCTAACTGGGCAGTCAATTTAATAGCAGATGTGCCACCAAAACAAGTTACAGAAAGAGTAGTGTGGTGTGATGGAGGCAGTGGCCCTGAAGGACATCCACGGGTTTTTATCAATTTGGACAAGCCTGGTGATCATTCTTGTGGATACTGTGGTCTGCGATTTGTCAAAAAATTTCACTAAATTTTGATGTTCTAAATACAACTTTTAGAAGTTTCCGCAACCATTTGTTTTCATAAGAATTGTTATTTTGTAGTTATGCTGTAAATAAAAAATAATACAAATCTGAGTATTACAGGCAGTGGATCAATATAAAATACCGGTTAAAATGAAGCCCAGTATAGTTGGGAAAAAATAAGGCCCAAGACTATGTTCATTTTTCAAAAATATAACTCTAGAAAATATTTACAGAAAATTGTACATCGACCTTAGCTTACGTAAATCTCTTTGCGTGAAAAGCCACGAGGAAAATCCCGATGTTTATTAGAAACGGAAATCTTGACAAAGTATAAATAGATACGCGTATATCAAAATAGACTTCGTGGAATGTGTGAGTCAGTATATTGGGCGACGCTGACGGTGGGCGTCCACGAACGATTTCAGCTAAGTAATTATTACACGTTGAGATGTGTAGGTATGCCGTGTCATGTGTGGTCCGAGGCTATGAATAGATTTTGTCGTTTACAGGTTCGTAAACACGTTGTTTTTGCATTTTTATATTCTTTGTAGCTTCTGTTTTGCAATACCTACTTATCAATGGTTAAGCCAGAGTCTGTCTTCTTTCTGCTGGATGGAACTTGACTGTTGTAGCATTCCCTGCGATGAAAATTCAACTCCTTTGCTTCGCGGCCGAGGGTCAGTAATACCTGATGTCTCGACTTACAAATACCTATCTTATTTTGAACTGTAGTGACGCCTTTGATGAGACTTTGGCAAATTTTAACTTTCAGTTCGAAAGAAAACTACGAAAAAGGAAGTTAGAATTGATTGTGATAAAACGCCGCATTTGTGCACAAGCTGACACTGAAGCTATTTATTCTACCTAATTCAATAACTACACATTATGTGAACTTTGGTTAGGACCTAAAACCCGCTAACAAATCAGTTATGTTCCCAAGTTAATTACGGGTGTTTCAATATAATTATGTAAATAAGTTTTCAAGGAATCAAGTACTTCCCTACCTGAAATGAAATGAAATGAAATGATATTTATTTCTGTTAGTAGATCTTCTCAGATACTTGAAGATGTCTTTTTTTTAAACTAAACTAAATGGCATTTCCAAAGTGACTGATCCCTGAGAAGAGATGCCAAAAGAAACTCAGGGGTCATGGTCTCTTTTAATGTATTTTTTTATCAGAACCTTGACTCTGCATTTAAAAAACAAAAGCTATCCCAAAGTTTATTAATATCTACCTACCTATGTACAAATGAAAACGGAAATAAATCCACACGATATATCAAGCCGTGGGCCCCGGCCGCGGAAGGCCCGCCGCGCGGCATGTCATACAGCAGGATACCTCCGGTTAAATTGAAAAACAATCTCTAACCATTTTCGCTCGCCGAACGTAATAAATCTATGTACAAAAATTGTACACGTTATTTATGAAATGTATCAGACTGGGCGCCGAACTATGCGTTTGTTGTGGCGGCCGATGTCTGGGATACAGCTTGCTATGCAGCTATTGATGAGGAAATTTTGGTAAAGGATTATGGAGAACGACACAGAATTTAAAATTTTGTTGGGAAATATGCAGTACCTAAGTAAATACCATTTTGAACATGCCTGAGAAATATTTAACGACTGTGTGTGAAGCTAAGTTAGAAACCAATGGGCGGCTTAAACTCTGTCACCAGCACGCGTAGCATGATCACCGAAGAAACGGTCTTTGTCGTGTCTCGGAAGAAAAAAAATTAAGTGTTCATGCTACGCAGGCAGGTTTATTGAAAGAAATTTGACAGATTGAGGTTCCTGTCTATATAATCTGTCACTTTGCCGATTCGTCTGTAGACAAAGGCCGTTTCTTCGGTGTTCAATGTGTTCATGCTACGCATGCAGGTTCGACACTAACCAGACAAAAAGAAGAAGACAGTTTTAAAAATGAATTAATAACGTAATATTGGACGTACTCATGTAAAAACAACAATCAAGAATATCTGTGACAAATATTTTGTTTACAAAATTAAGTTACTTGACCACTGAAAAAGAAGACGCTAACTTTCTCTTCACAATGAAAATAATATTTATTTTCTGTAGCTTTCCACAACTATTTCAGTAAACGTAACTCGTATTTTTGTTCCCGTTTACAATCCATTCTAACAACTACAAATGAAAAAATAAAACAAAAGCTTTTTTTTTTAAATTGAAGCGCTACACATTCAAAGGCAGCCAGTGTACTGCGATGTGGCCATTGTGGGATTAATTGCATTAATCATGCTTACTGACAGCTATTACATTTTTGGTGGCCGACTTTTGGCTCCAACGCGACAGACCGAGTTTCACTAAACAATGCAACAATGTAACGTTTTCGTTTTGAAACAATTACGAATCTATTTCGATTGTCAGTCAAAGGTCTGAAATTGATTGAGCTATACATTTACGCTGCTACGAGTATGATATTCGTATTGTATGAGGACTGTTATATAAGTATATCTATAGGAATTGTTAGTACCTAATTTTGATAATACATATTAATCCACATGGAAAAATGTTATTGAGTTTTCCATGTGAAGTTTCTCAGAAGCAGCTTGGAGTGTGGATCTGTCCCCGACTGAATGGCTCGCCCCCGATTACATGGGACCTAAACTTAACTGGCAAAATGTGAGTGTCCTGTAGATACACCTCCGCTAACCCTTCGTGGACTACAGGCGTGATGTTATGTTTTTTTTTTGTTGATAGAATTTCCCTAACTGTCGAAAGATTGTCCGCCTAGTCTTTTCCCACCTGTGTTGGGGTTAGCTTCCAGTCTAACCAGGTCCTACTCAGTTTTACATGGAGTACCTAACGACCTTTCTCACTTCCTCAACCCATTGGCTAATATGATATTTTTTAGTAAGATCTGTTATTAGACTTGCGACCTTCAGTTCTGACTACCAGAAATGACTGTCAAAGATCTGCGAATGGCAGTAATGACCAACTGCGTAACGTGTGTTTCAAGACACGGGATATCTATCTGAAATGGACGGGATAGCTAACTGTAATGGACGGGATATCTATCTGTAATGGACGGGATATCTATCTGTAATGGACGGGATATCTATCTCTAATGGACGGGATATCTATCAGATATACAGTCAGATCATCAGGTTAAGTCCCAATAACCATGGGACTTAACCATTAGATACTGGAAGCCATCAATCGTGTACAAATCCAGACTTCGGGAATAATTTTGGTTTTCTGTCTTGGTTGGTTGGTAGGTATATATTGTATTTTGTGCTGTGCACAATCTATAACACAACCACTCTGAAATGGCAATTACGAAAACTGTTCCTATGTGGCTAAAATCAAACAAAAACCGAGCCACATAATATAATTTTAATACCATACATATAACATGAACAGAATCAATATGTAAAGCGTAATTACAGTGTAGTGCTTATTATGTGCAAGGTATATTAATTTTCAATCCTCTTTAGATGACCGTCGCGACGATTACCGCATGGAAAATTGCCCCTAATGAAGTCATTACATCCCGAAGCCATCAACCTAATGGATAAAAGCTCTTAAATCTTAATCGATCTTCATGTTTTTGAGCCGTGTTGCAATTTAAAATTATGGACTTTACTTCTAAGTTGAAGCGAAAAGGTAAGCGGTATATTATTAGCGAGGTTTATGGAAAATATTCAGGAGCTCCTCTGTTTTTATATAGTTGTGTAAATGGTGTTTCTTACTTATAACGTGTTGTATTGTGTACGTTCGGGGTAATCTGCGAGGTACCTATATATAAAGATTAAATACAATTTTATGCTTTACTTGCGGTCCTTACACGACCTGCATGCGTAGCATGAACACATTGAACACCGAAGAAACGGTCTTTGTCTACAGACGAATCGGCAAAGTGACAGATTATATAGACAGGAACCTCAATCTGTCAAATTTATTTCAATAAACCGGCCTGCGTAGCATGAACACTTAATTTCTTTTCTTCCGAGACACGACAAAGACCGTTTCTTCGGTGATCATGCTACGCGTGCTGGCGTTGAGCTATCGATCTCTAGGGATGATTAAGCCATCCACAAACCCACCCTAATTCAATAAAATCTGAGTAGCCATTTAAGGAGATTTCAGTGACATACACAAGTTCAAAATTTCAAAAATGCTTCAGAATAAGTGTTTTTTTTTTCATAACGGAGGGGCTTGTTGTTGCATCATAAAAGCCGCATAGATTGGTCGAAGGCTAAGGTATGCTTGCCAATGTAAACATAATACTAAGGGTACTACTGGAACACTCTGTAGGTACGTCAGTTTAACCATTCGGAGATCACCGGCGTTTTTTTATTTTATTATATACCTACATAAATACATACATAGATAAACACACCTTTTTCCCATGGGGGTAGGCAGAAACTACAGAGCACGATATGCTACGATTCTTACATACTTCGTTTAAATTTATACATGCCGGTTACAGGCGAGTACTACGCACCTGACATTTCTGCAGAACCTCACCAGTAAGGTCTGTCTTTGTCCTTCTAGGGCGGCGTCCGTTCACGTTATATTATATTAGATAACAAGGTAAACTAACGAAACGATCAAAAAAGTATGTAAAAAAGAAAATGAGTATAATAATAATGAGTGTAATAAAGAAAGTGAGTATTAAGGTGACGTCAAAAAGAGATTAAAATATGCGGTGACCCCAGGTTCTATCCTTGGTAATAGAATCTGACATTACCTACCTAAGAAACGAATCACGAATATTACTCCTATTACCTACTTTAAAACACACTAGAGCTACTACAATTTATTTTAGGTACACTAAAACGAAAAACTTTTTAATGCGATTTTAATTAATCTTTATGAAAAAATATTTATATATACAATATCTATCGAATTTATCTGCAATTTCAGAAAAGTAAACGGATTGTGTACGATGTTTCTTGCAACTTTAAACAGAGACAAATTATGTAGGCATGTGGTCAATAATATATTACATCAAAAAGTGCTATATTATATTAGGCTAGTAAATCCTACCAAATAAAGTAGTATTTAAGCTTTCCATACACACACAGGTATAGTTACATAATGTTGTATAAAAATCATCACCTATGTATTCCATAGTGCGTAGTAGGTTCAGGCATGCGCTAGCGCACGGCTCGGCGTGACAGCGGCGCGCGCGTTCGATTGGTCTTGCATTATACTACAGAATAGCTAAGAAATGAAGTGCTCACAATAAAAAAAACATGAAGGAAGTAAAAAGGAATAAAGTTTAACACGAAGAACGTAAGTGTAAGTATCTACACGCTTTTACTAGCAATGAAGCAAAAAACATGATTTATTTATGTTAAAACGGTTTTAAGAAACCAATTACAATACAACAACTTACTGATTTATAATAATAAATTATGACTTAATTAAAAAAAAAACATAGAACTGAATGCGAATGAGTTCTATTTGCTGATCATCTAGACCTACCAACTAGTTATTTTTATAACATACCAATACACCCGTAGTTTTTAAAGCATTAGGCAGCGGTGCACCTATAATAATACACGTATACCACACCCACAATTTGCTAGTTATAACTGAGTCCTATGTAAAAGAGGAACAGCCTATTGCCACCAATCGGAAACAAGTCCAACTCAGACAAAAAAAAAATACAAAACTGCGAAATTTGTTACAAATCTGCTCTACATGCAACTCTCAATTTTGGGCTTTGAAACGTCAGTTTGACAGTTTCGAAACATAAGCACACGCAAATTCTTTCATCCCTATTCCTTCGTTGTCTCCATAACTTCACTACTCTATGTCCCCACTGCATATGGAGTTGGCGCGCAATCATCAATTACGTCCGATTGTAACGGAGATCAAAGCGACCGACCACTCATGCGCAACCAGAATGTAAATTATGATATACATTGCTAAGAAGGATCGCATGAAAATACCTTGTGTTGTAAACAAATCAAAAGAGCATGCCTAATGTAGGTAAAGTCTATAAATATCTTAGAACGAAAATTATTTTATTATTAGGTAACTTCTTGATTGGTAATCAATGAAACAAACTCCTACAACGTAGAAGGCAGAACTACTTATTCATTGGTCCTATCTTCTTGTATATAAAATTGTTTACAGGACAATCGATAATGAACAGATTTTGTTTCAAAGATAAGACCATAATAAAGACCCAAGGGCAATTCGCCATTACCGTATTTATTTGAACGTGAATACGTACGTACAACTTTACTACTTAAAAAAAAAAAGTTTTTTGTAATCAGCAGGCTAGATATTACAAATTCTATTTCTATTATCGTAATCGATAAGGCGACAATAGAAAGAACATGGCACATACGGAATCAGCTGTTTGTCAACTGTCAAGTGTTAACGAGTAGAATTTGTAATATGGCAGAAAATGAATTACACTTGACAGTTGAGAAACAGCTGATTCCACATACGCCATTTTCTTTCTATAATAGAAATAGAATAGAAACAGAAAAGGTAAAATGGCTAGGCCTGCTGATTGGAGAAAGGCTTTGTTATTGTTAGTAACCGAGATATGGCAGTAAGTGCTTCCCTAAAAAGAACATAAAAATGAGTGAAGCAAGAGTGGGGAAGAAGAATCTCTTTTTTTGTAGTCTCAAATAATTTTTTTATTAGAAAAGCTTCTGACCAAAATAGATTTTCTAGTTAACACACACAGAAATAAAGAGACAGGTGGGTTTCGTAACATTAGGACAGAACTTATCCATAAATTAACCAATAACACTGAAATGAAACATTTAACACCTTCCAGATAATTCATTAAGTATGAGGTCAAGCGGTTTGATCTTTGTAATTAAGTACTTCGCAGCTAAACCATTCCGTTTATCACACAATCGGAAACTAGGTTAGCAGAAATGAAATCACTCTCCGAAACAAAACAAAAGCTAGCGATCGTGAGGCACCAAGCTGATTTGATACATTCAGCGCTGCAGAATCGTGCGCACGAATGCGTAGCTTGATTTATTACCCGTCAATCCTGCGCGCACGCATACAAACACACAACCATCCTCATTTTCAAACCTACTGATACATACGATCCAATTTTTCGGAAATATCAAATAAAAACTATTAATTGATTAGCTGAACTATAGTAATGACAGGTAATAAATATTTTCTTTTGGACACGTGATGTTACGAATGATTGATTGTGAAGTTTTTTCTGTAACTGTACGTAATGTGCTCCTGGCTAGACTAAACTATATTTAATGTTTATTTTAGTGATACGTTACAGGTCAGAGGTCAGGTTAGAATGTTATTGATCGTTGCAGATTCAAATTTATCGATGTTATTTTTGTGTGAATTTGATCATAGTAAATTGGTAGTCGCCATTAAAAAATTACCAAATAGTAGTGTTCATAACTATTAGATACTCGTAATTACTGTTTAATAAACGCAAAATATCATTGTTTACGCGTAACGCCTACCATAGACTTCATAGGAATAGTTTAACAACCTACATGTCACACTAGTGGCTTCTTTGTTTTAAAATGACGTTTAGCCGTCAAAATTATTTTAATACAGACACAATTTGACAGAACATAAGTAAGTCGATTTATTTTTATTTCCCACTAAAAAACCCGACAGAATCCGAAATTAAAATACATAATTCATATATAAGTCATAACTGACCTTGCAAACCATAAATAAATAATTTCACATTTTCCTCTCAACTCATGTAGACTTGACTAGTTGCGTTGGTCATTTTTAATATCATAAGTGCACTGATGCAATTCGTAATACCAAAGAAATGAAAGCAGTGACAATACTTGTAGTGTCAGACTCACTTTGTATGAAAGATAACGTACAAATGAGTATGTATATCATTCTGCATGTTGATATCATTCTGCGTTCTGCCTGTGCGTCAGTAGGTGCACTCTTAACAGAAACACTCTCCCTATTTATATGATTTTTGTTTCGATTCCCACATTATGATTATCATCAAAGCTGTGAGTACAAATCCGGTCAAGTACTAATGTCTCTTTATCAGGTATCTCTGACATCGTCGTAAAGAAAATACCACCAAAGATTTGTAGTTGATATGAGTCTGAAATCGCCAACGCGCCTTGAGCAAGCGTTATGATCAATGCTTCTGCCTCCTCTATATGAAAAGAGGCCTTTACCCAGCCGTGGGACAGTAACAAGCTAGTATTATATGGAGGTATATTTAAAGGTACGTGAGCGAAGTCTACCAACCAAAGAGAATATCTCGCTAAATGTAGAAAAAAAAACTACAAACACAAAAATTGACGCATCAAACACTCACAATTTTTCAAGTGACCCAATTACACGGGATATGAGCAGTGAATGGAGGCTATGTTTACAAACATCCTAACCTAGGTTAATGATGAACGACAGGGCGAGGTAATCAGCGGGCCGTTGACCCCGATAATGACTGCCCGATGACGTTGCATGTACGGAGCACGTGCTCAAGTCTACACAATGAGGAATGAGACAGATGCGAGCTTTTTTATGCCCATTCTGATTGGGTGGTTATAGATTGGTTTTTGTTTTATTTTGGATTAAAATAAATATAAATAAATATTCCACAACTTTTCACACAACGCCATTTAGTCCCAAGTTAAGCTTGAGAGCTTGTGTTATGGGTACTAAACAGCTGATAAACATACTTATATATTTCTAAATACATACATATTATAGATAAATTACACCCAGACACAGAACAAATGATCGTGCTCATCACACAAACATTTGTCCTGGGTGGGATTCGAACCCACGACCTCCGGCATAGCAGTCAGGTTCACTAACTACTAGACCAACAGGCCAGTCAGGAGGATATTGATTGAAATTGCGATTTTTTCATTTTTGCTGTCAAGTTCGCTTGCATTTGTTTTTCTTGCATATAGACTAGCTATACGAGAAACGACATGTGAAGTAAACAAAGCCCGTTAGACGTGCTTTGACATCGTCGGATTTGGCCCCCTCATATCTGTGTGGTTCTTTCCTCAAAAGACCATTTCAGACACCAATCTGCATGGTTGTTACATGATCTGACCAAGTTAATGTCTGGACTTCGAAAGAGACTGTAACCTCTAAGTTTCTTTTGGTGTTGGTTCTCAGAGTATTCAGATAGTTAAACACCGACCTCATCTACATACTAATTAAAAAATGACTTGTAAAATGGGTATTATTTAACGTCACTCTTTCCAAACAAATTGTATACAGCCTACCTATACAGCTACTCATTTACACAACAAAATATTATGATGCCCTTGCTGCATACATACCGAGTTGCACTCCAATATAATAATAGTGTGTTCATGTCCACTGACGAGTGCAACGCGCAATCAGTATCGCAATCGCTGCATTCCATGTAATTCTGGCGAACCATTGTCATTTACTGCTGTGCACAATTTAAATCACGACCGATTACTGAGAATTTTGCATTGAAACAACACAACAATTAGCACAAACTATGAGGTAATCAGTAATGGGCTATTTAACAAAATGTTGGTTTTAAGTCCATCATCTAGATTACAAGAAAATATTCGACACATATTTTTTTCTTTTTCAAATTGATGAAAACTGCTTAGATCAAGCGGATTAAAGTTGAGGAGAGGGGGCTTGTAACGTCATTAACTGGTATAAACTGTACTGGCTAGTGACGTCAGGCGAATTTTCGACTCAATGTATCGCCGTTATTTTTTGTACGTGATAAAAGAAAAAATACGTGTCGAATATTTCCTTGTGATCTAGATCAAGGACTGTTGAAGGTTACTGATGTCTGAGGGTTCTTTGAGTGAAAGACTAATATGCACCAACAGAAACTGTTTATTGCTGTTGTTGTGTATATAAGAACTGCACAACCGTATTTACTTATCAAAATCACAGTTTTAGAAAATAATATGCAGAGCTCGTGTGTAACGAATGACAGTCACAGAGAGAGAGAGAGAGAGAATGTGAGAAAGGAACAGATTGATGTGTAGATGTATAAATTAGTATGGCAATACTAAACAAGAACTAAAAATTAAAAAATTGTCAAATAGCCCACTAGTACTTTGATTTATTAAACTAAATTTTCATTTTGTAATATCTTTATCACAGTACAAAGGATACTTGAGAGATATTTCTTGACGGCATATGAAGCTAAGTGACGAGCTGAGTGAGTGAGCGTGTGTTTGGGCAGCATAAAAACTCTCGATACCAGGTTGGTTGGTGAATAAGGCCGGGCGCTTTGGGGGATGTCGTAAGTATTGTTGACGTTCAAAAAGTGCTGATCCTCAGCCTCATTTGTTTAAATGTTTAGGTTTCACGCGAAAAGAAGAAGGAACAACAATGCAAGTCGGACCAAGACAACGATGAAAGGACGAACTAGCATCCTATAAAAGACTAGCCTGAAATTAACTGAACACCGGTGTCCGCGCTGTCGTTGTCTTTCTATTGTGTCTCTAATTGACACGATTGAAAGGTTAATGCGAAATCAGACGCATAAATAATAATTTTTGATCCGAGAGTCGTACAGGTTTTCCGTGAATGTCTAAGCTGCCATAATATTGGTCCCGTGTTTATCGATGGTAACCTGAATAGAACTAAGGTTTTAGAATGGCTCGAAGATGTGGCATTACACTGAAGAGTTAAGCTCGATTGTGAGAAGAAGAAGTCATCAATAGCAGGAAACAACAGGCTTATGATGTAGATAAAGATAGGAATATAAAGAGTGCAAGTCATAACCATTGTAACATTTTGTTTGTGTCTCTTTCAAACTCCACCAGATTAGCATGAGAAGAGACTTTTCACGAAACCATTTGTCTCAATAAAAACTGACAGTCGCCACAGTTTTTATCATTTTTAATTCACACTATTGTCTCAGTGGCCGTGTGTCAATTCTGTCAGATTTCTGGTCATAGCGTCCAGCATTGAGCTGTCAGTCGAATGAAGACAAATATGTTGGCGTGACTTTCAAAAAGAAAGTGTTTGCGCAAATTGAATAGAGTGCAGTTATGGTGGTTGAACGTCTGTATTGGTCTGTGGGGGCCTATTTTAATAGACGTACGAGTTAACGCATGGGAATATATATTTAGATATTTGGACGAGTGTGTTGTGCAAGTAAGTAGGTATTGCCAAATTTTTTGATGTGGGTAAAATTGAGTGTGTTTATTGTCGATTTGAACACGAACCATAAAATCTCTTACAATATTTGAAAATTTCTCCGTATATAAGTTTATAATTTTTATAAATGTATTAGTTGATCACAAAAAGCCGTTGCCAGCTGTTGTTACGGTAACACATGTGA
This sequence comes from Euplexia lucipara, assembly GCA_921972225.1. Lineage (NCBI taxonomy): Eukaryota > Metazoa > Arthropoda > Insecta > Lepidoptera > Noctuidae > Euplexia > Euplexia lucipara. Next base: position 8,205,411 of record OV179152.1, on the reverse strand, counting down.
CGCAGGTAACATTCATCAATTTAACGGTGAAAATCTATCGTATCGAACTTAAAATGTTAATAGAGTTATTGTCTGTACCTATTATTAATTTACATAAGTGTGTATGTGTGTGAATTATTTTTTCGTCCAGCAGACATATCAATTACCTATATTTCTACGAATATACCTACCTATGTTACGGTAAGTTGATTTATTGAACATTAATATTATTTAACCATCATTATTAATATGTAATAATTAACTTATGATTTGTAATGTGAGGTTTTTTTTAAAGTAATAAAATAAGACGTGGAGCTATTTCTAAAAGAGGTATTCATTAATTTAATTAACAGTGTAAAACACAGTTCAATGCCTACCGCGATGTAGCTACCTACATTAAGATCACATTATTAACAATCACCGATAAAGTGGATCAATTTCTAACTTTAACCATTCCTTTAGGAATTATTAACTAAGATAGATAATTATTTAACATGTTCAAATAATTACAGTTACCGTAAATAATTTCAATATTATCTTCTAATTAGATTATTAACGGGTAAAAGTTCGCAAGTATCTAGATGATCGCCGAAAGCACTTACCGGAGAGCCATTGATATAGTATCAAGGATTCACCATATAACACCGCATTCTGAGAGACATTTTTTTTTATTATGCGTAGACGTGCCCTAAAACTCCGTTTTTCATTTAGTTTTGTATGTTAATCTCTTTCACATGAAGAAGTCGCGGGAAGAAGGGATTTTTTTTGTTTATATATTTATTATATTATATTATTTTTTATGATATTTATCATATTTATAAATAAATAATGTTTACTTCTCTTCAAATTTTCTTACGGAATTGCACCTACCACTGTTTGTCTCTCTGCATCACCTAAAGGATGACTGGTAGGAAATGCCTAAGGCATTAATTCCGCCTATGAACATTTGTGTGCTTAAAGTATTAAGTAAATAAATAAATAAATTGATCTTACCCTTCAACAACACAATCACATTCTTTTTGTGCACATAACAACACATACCGTATTATATAGTTGGTTGGTCGTGGCCATTCTGTTGGTGATTGGCTCAAATTGATATGTCCGTCTTCATAACGGATGCCGTCGGATTAAGCAGTAGCCTAATATTGTCAGATGTGCCATGTTAACGTTTCGTTTGTAATGTTTTACATATAAGTTTAGTGGGTTACTTTACTTTATTAGGCGATGCAAAATAAAACAAACAAAACAATGTGGAAGAGACTGCATCTCACTTTTGACTATCATGAGTTCTAGACATTATTCTGAAGCCTCTCCATTTAAATTTATCGTCGTCTTTCCTTAATTTCCAAGTTTTACCTAACGTTATTTTTACTTGAAACTGCATCACATCGTATTTTCTGTCCAAACTAATGACATTTTTAATTCATGAAGTTATTTATTAATTTTTTTAGAATAAATCTCATAGGGATAGATGGAAACGATATTTTTTATGAATCTTTATAGTTTTAAGAAAAAAATAGCATTAGAAAGAAACGTAAAAATTAGGAATGGACCGACGAAATTCTTTAATGCTGGGAAGTCCAAAATCATATTCAGAATTCTTGGTATCAATATATTGTGTGACAATGGACCCTGTATGTGTACCTATAATATTTTCAACCCACTGTATGGCTATATAAAGTTTAAATCGCCAATCCACCTTCAACAAACGTGGTGATCAATGATCGCGCTTTCTCTGAGCCTTAAGATGTCGCAGATGTCAAAGTTTCTAAATCTATCTTAAAATTAAAAGCCCTGCTGTGAGACAGTAATAGGCTGGCCATATATTAGTATTATCATACTAACATCCAAGCATCATACCAACTATCCTGTCACTTTTAATACTAACAAAATCCGCTTCACCATAATCGTATTCCGATACCGATACCAGCATGACTAGCATAGTTCAAAGTAACAATCGGATATCAAGCGGCGCGACTGACATGTAAATTGTGATCGACCGGGATTCAAACTCGCTACTACGGACTACCGGTGCCACTGCGCTGACTCAGCACTTATTGCACACCTGCCTTAGTAACCCATAGAAGGCGTAGTTGAATAGTTGCCAGAGGAAATTGGGCTGTCTATCAATGTGGTAAAGATTATTCTGCTGTAAGATGTTTCAGGATACGTTGTTTACTCTGAGTGAGATTTTAGCGATAAATACGGGTCGTTAATTAGAGAATTTATAAGGTTATGTAGTTGGTTTGAATTTTATTTGTAACTTACTAATGAAATCGTCTTCACTTTGCCCTAAAACAAATTGAATATCATCTAACACAAATAAAACACGGCACTTAGGTAAGTTAACAAATTTATAGTATTTAATAGGTCTACAGCAAAGAAATGGTGTACCCAGTGTACCATCAAAATCGTTTACTAGATAGTACGTGCTGTTTATTGTTTTCGTAAAATAATAATTAATTTACTTGAAACACCTACTTTAAGATAAGATAAGATAAGATATTAACTTAACTTCACTTCACTTACTCACCACCCACACCCCCCCCCCCCCCTCACTTTACTTTACTTCTTTACTTACTTTGTAACTTTTAGAATCGACCATGATGGAAATTATTATTTGTACACCTATCTGGGTGAACTACATGTTGGACTACTTATTTATTTATTTAACATCAAGAATGCTATCCTATAAGATTGTATGATCACACAATCAATGCAAGTAAAATATTTCGTTTTGAGTATTAGAAACGGATTGAAAGGTTCGGCACTGCCAACTGCAAAATCAAAATCAAAAGTCTTTATTCAAACTTGGCTGAGAATCAGCACTTTGTGAACGTTAAAAAAATACATAAATACAGCCCCCCAAAAACGGCCCACCCTTCGCCACTTCCTAGTGTTTTTGCTGGGAAGAAGTGGCGGAACAAACTCCCCAGCAACATATCTGTCTGATTCGTTTGAAGAACTAGGTATACAAAGAATCTATACAATGAAATGCTCAATAAATAGCACTTTATACACTTTGTAAAACATTACATTTCAGAATGATTGTCACGTGTTAGCTTAGCTAGCACACTCCAATATACCGAGATTAAAAAAAGTAAATATGCACTGAGTTTCGTCGATTTCATTACATTTATTTAGCTTAAGTCAAACCTAACTACCTAAGAATTTTCTTAATAATGTCGACTACATTACAAGAGTAACATCGTACCAAGGTTCATAATGCAAGAGGTTTTTTAAACACAAGCAAGCATCTGTCGATTCCATACCAAATACAAAACACAATGACCGTCTTTTCATTTGTAGGTTCAAATATATACGAGTGTGCATTCGTGCGGTACAAAAATAAATCTTGAAAGAGGACGCAATAAGAATACAACATATTCCTCAATATGAAGACCAAAGAAAAATTGTTACCTGCGTGTTATATGCAACAATAAACAATATACATAACCAGAGATTCTCACAGACCTTCGTCAAAACTTTATCTAACGCCTCATAATCATACGGCCCAATATTTTTTTCTTAAACATAATTCCTTGATCCTCTTAATGCTAAAAAAAGCAAAGATGATGTTTTTAATCTAACGTTGGAAAGATTGACAGGTCGGTCGGATGCCCGCGGCCTAGCAGGTAACAGGCAAAGGTACCTACGTTTGATTAAAAATATTTCAGCAAAAGATCGCTTGCGATGCTATCGGGTTTTACCTTTTTATCTTCATAATAATATTATTTTGCGTTCAGCTGTTCGAATTTTGAATATATATTTTTTTTATTTCTGGCTGGAAAGCTGCCAGGATGTTTCGTTTTTTGGCTGGTTTTGGGACAAAATGTCTATAATTAAGGTTAAGCCAAGTTTTGGGACGTGGGTTTTTAAGAAATCGGCCTTATATGGGTCGTGCGATATTAAACAATATTGAAACTAAAATAATCTCTAAGTGCCTAAAACAAACAAGTAGTATTGTAAAGTAAAATTGTGTCACTATAAGGCAACCGTAAACAAAAAGGCTAAAAGTAAAATATTAGTGCTCATTTATAATCAAAAAACGTCTTCAAAGTTACGCACAGTTCGATTTAAAATGTACTGAGTAAAAAAGGAGACGCACAGTCGCACATAGAGCTCAAATGTGCGTAAAAGATATATCACAGTTGCAAACATCTCAACCACTAGTAAATGCACCCCACAGAAGCGGCCATTTCTCAAATTATACGGACGCATTCAACTACCTACTACCCTTCGTAAAAAAATATTGAACTAAAACCATCCCCTAAAATTATTTTAGTGAAAAGAAAGGAACTTAATACAGTCCCCACCATGCCTCAGGGCGCACCCCTAGTGTGTGTATATGTGTGTAAGTGCCAACTGTATTAGATTGTGCGTGTGTAAGTGCCCTCGCAACGAGCGGCTGACAGCTGAGCATGGAGGGTGGAAAGTACGGGCTGAAATAAAAAGAAAATATTTTGAAGCTTTACATTCCTTGCGGTAAAAATAAAATTTAAGTTTATACTTCTAAGTGGTCATATATAGTGAGTCAATAATAAAATTAATTGTGATTATGTTCCTTTCGTTTTAATAGACTTTAACATTATAATTATCTGGATTCGTGTTTAGTAATTCATACAAATACAATAATTTAATTAGAATGAGACTTGTAACAATAAAAGGTTTCAATTAATTATGTGATTTCCCTAATAAAACACAAAAGAAACACGAAATTATTAAATCGGCAACATAATCCACTTCATTACATAAATTACATTAATATACATAACATCTAGCCGTTTGTTTGCTTGGGTCTTTTAAACTACGCAACAAATTTTGATGCGGTTTTCATCAATAAAGTCATTCATTTATAGTTTATTTATATGGAACCAGCATAAAGCCTGGACGGGTCGCTAGTGCATTACAAAGTAGACGGACATCAATATTGTCATGAACTTACTCTTTAACATACTTTTTCCAAAACACGAAATAAGAATTTGAACAAAGAATTACATACAAGTGATAAAACAATTCAATTTAACACAATCCTGTACTTTCTTCCAACCGTGCCACAGGACCATACCGACCAGGCGCGGCGTCGCGTCGTGTACTCGTGTCGGGAAATCAAGTACACACACACAACTCACCCCCACATACACGCGCATCGTACGTCGCCCCACAGAAGGGCACAAAAGCTTGGCCGACTGACTACCGAGATATGTGCTATACGGCTGTGATATATTGTATGTCTTTATAATAGTCTATGTAGTATATGGTGCGTCTTGAAACGCGCTTGAGAGCAAAACAAAGTGTGAATATGCTTCGTTGATTTTCAATGAAGTACGAATTATAAGAGTGATTGTGATGGTTTTCTTTTCACCCTAAGAAGTGTCTTGACAATGTTATACCTATGTCATTTAAAAAAAAATCATTAAACACAGAATACTGCGCTAACAACTTTTTCCAATATTTATTCATTTTTTTAAGACATAGGGGGTATCTGATATTTACTGTAATGGTTAAATGTCACTTTAATTTAGAAACTTCTTTTTAAATATGATTATCGTACCTTATAGTGTTATACCTACATAATTAAATTGTGTAAGAACGTCGTAAAGCTTATCTATAATAATGTTTACGCAAAAAAAAGGACGCTAACACAGAATGGATTACTTAAATGATATTTATATTCACACATGATAAGCAAAGAAAAATAATTTTATCCCCGTCTTTTGGTAAACACATTAGATCCATTCATAAAACTTCCTAAAGTTTCAAAGTAACTACTAAGAAACTTTAACTCTTTTGAATTTGTGTTTCTCAATAACTGAAAATATTTTACGAGTATAATATCATACTCCACAAACACAGAAATCCAATATCTTGAGCGACCCCTCCGCATATGTCGGCTTCTCACGTACATTTCTGCAGCTTTCAAATCGACTCGAGTATGGATTACATACAGCCGACGACTTGAGCCACCCTATACTTTGATGTACAGACACAAGATGTAAGAGAAAGCGTCAAAAATAAAAATCTGTAACACTAAAATTTTAAAAAGGAAAAATTTGTGCGGATGTGTATGTTTGTAATGAATCAACTCAAAATCTACTGTGCCGATTTCAAAAATGTTTTCACCATTGGAAAGCTACATTCACCTTGAGTAACATAGGTTACTTTTTATCCCCGCATTCCCACGAAAACGGGAACTACGCGGGTGAAACCGCGAGACGTCTGCTAGTACTAAATGAATTCGTTTTTAGTCGAGCTTTTTATTGGGTTGACAACCAAGTGGATGACTTCCAAAAATATTTACTTTTTGTCATCGTTTATTTCAACCAAAAAAGACACTTCTGATTATTTAGGAACCCCACAATGATCGGTCTTGCCCTGCCTTTGTTCATCGACTTCCCGTGATCAAAATCATTTAATCCACCTTGTGAGAGCCTACCTACGCAGCGTCTTCCCGTAGGTACCCCGTAGCCACCCGATAACCCTGTCGTCCCATTGGTTCTGCGAGCAATGTGATCAGTCCACAGCCACTTAGGCAATATTCTACTCTTTGGCTTTTGCGAAATTGTTATACAGGTGGTAAGAATGGAGTTAACTTCATTAAATATATTATTTTACAGAAAATAGGTCTAACAGTGTTATGAATCAGTTCGATCTGCCATATAGGGCAGCGTGCTAGGGTGGATGTTTATTTATTCAGATGTTGCTTTTATTAATAATTCAGGTTTCTTTGCTTATTATTAGATCTTTTTTATAACATTAATATTTATAATCTTCCTCTCTTTTTTCTTGTTTTCTTCATTATTTTTCTCAGTCTGCAGCCTGGAGTCTGGATTCGTGGCCGGTGGTAACAGGCTTTCCCCCCTATTACAAGGGACTTAAACATAACTGTCGAAATGAGGGTGTGCTACCAGGTATATTTCTGCCTAGCCCTTTGGGGACTACAGGCGTGATGTTAAGTTATATCATTTTTTTCCGTTTTATTTATTTATTATGGACAAAAAAATGTTACATGCTCCGAAATACAGGTACATACTTAAACAAAGATTTATCAACATGTAATCTACACCATAAATTGTTGACATATTAAAAAGTTTGAAAGACAAAGTATGTATTTACTTTATAAACTTGTACCACACGATAAGCATCCGCCATATTCAGTCGGGTGGCGCCCCCACGCAACAAGACGATGTATTGAAATTTGTCGCGTCGTACAGCCCTTTGAGTTCACTTCGTGCCGCCAAAGTTGCTGACTGTTGTTGCAGCGTATACGTCTACCAAGTTTGGCTTAAATTTAAGACGTCCATTGTTCTGTATGACGTGTATTGCTAATTAAGTAAGTTTGTGTTCAGCTTGCGTTGCTCTAATAATGTTGTGATCATCACTGTTGAAGTTTAAAATTGATAGGTACCTTTTTGTTGTATAGCGCGCATCTCAACTACAATCGTATAGTATTTTCGTACACGATTTTGGTAATGATCTAGATTAACTTTATATTGATGTTCGTTGGTTAAACTCCATACTATTTTACCCATCTGAAGACTCATCATAATAAATTCCAGTGGCTTTAGTTTCTAGCTATTTTGCATCATCGAACAGTAATATCAAAAATAGTTCCAAAAAATCCTATCTAGAGTAAGAAATCCAATTCTTCACTCGCCATTCTTCACCTCATTTGAAGGCAGTCATTGAATACCTACAGGCTTACCTGAATACTTACCGATGTTTTCGCAGTTTGGCAAGTCATTCGCCCGAATAAAGCTGAAGTCATCCACAGAAAGGTAACCAGAGTCTACGATAACTGTCCCTGGAGACTAAAGGGCTCTTACCAAATTTGCTTTCATATTTAAAACATTTTTGCTTTTTTGTTATGGCTAGTGCTTTCAAATTAATTAGTCGTTAGTAGGTAAATGAGCTTGTTATGTTATTTGCTTCTGAAATTGCACAAGTCCATTTGGGAACTGTTTTTCCCAAAGTATCTACTAATGTGTGTCTATCTTTCATTATAATTACTCAAAGCGCATGAATGCATAGATTAAGTAACACCTTTATTTAATTACTTTAGTGTCCGAATAAAGTGATTGTAAATTTACTGTATTGACTTAATTGATAAACTAACTCTGTTCAGTGTTCAGCATTATCTTATTCCAAATTGACTCACTGGCCATCCACCATTCGTATCTCACCTGAGTCCTTACCTCCTATTCCAGCAAGTCACGGTCTCTGCGGCACTTTTACTCTACTTCCTCAACCAGTCCCCGGAGACTCACCTGCCGAAGCCTCCACTCTCTGAAACCTTTTACTTTACCGCCCTTTGTTTCTTAAATGTAAGAAAATAATGCTCCAATCCCAGTGGAACGGTAGTCCGCTATTTTAGGAACTACTAACGTAAGATATGATGTTTTGATACCATGATAAAAATACCATTTATGTTTATAAAGAGCTGTATAGTTTCTTCTTTAAACTTCTCAATCTTTAGAAAAAGTAGAATTAATAAGAGGCTTGGTCTGAGGTCCTAACTTTTGGTTGAAAAACCAGCCTTTGGTTCATGGGAAGTCCGTGACACAAAGGCTGGATTTACCTTGACCACAGGGCTAATCATGAGGCTAATTCTTTACAACACGGCATCGACGGTAGTCTTTTGAGCTCTGATACTGACCAGTCATTCGGGTACTTAACCGGTCAATAGCAAAACAAGGGAATATTTGTTCAATCCTTCACTAGTCAAAAAATCAGTTAGGTAAGTTACCTAAGGTTGTTTGATTTGTAAAATTTGTTAAAACCTACTTAGATCTAGAACATGCCTAAAATCAATTATGTTTTAGTAACTCTAACCTGACCTGTACCAGCGTCAATGCGAGCCTTCTTTTCCTAGGTGTAACTAAGCGTAAGAAACGAATGACTGCAAAACAGCTACCGTCTGCTTTGACAAAAGGCCCCTATGAGACACAAGAGACACTAAACATTTTACAAGCGGCAAAGCACAATAAATCCTTCAAACGTTGACGGTAGCATAATCTTGTTATTTGCATACAAATCTTAACAACAATAACATCTTTTGTCTACACTAAGAAGACCTGCAAAAATTATAACTCTTTAACGCGCCGTGCAAAAAAGGGTTATTGTGAAGAAACCTTGCCAGTCTTTTGCGAATGAATAAGAAAATGTTTCGGCTAATTTGGAAGTTTTTGCAATATTTTTTGCACATCATCTGCGTCTACAGCAAAAAGCAAAATTCTTTTCGTAATACAATTAATATTCTGTTGGCGTTATGCCAAAATCTTTACTTTTAATTCTTACTTTGGTATCCGAACTAAAACTTCAAATCAATTTCCATGTCCATTTTTCCAAACTACCATTTGCTTCATAATTTCGTGTAAGATTAGCGGTCACTTACTATACAAATGAGGCACGCGATCTGTTTTTTGTTGATCGGCAATTTAGTTAATGGCTTTTAATATCTACAATTGGTGCCCACGAATTAATTTATGTAAATGATAGGAAAATCCATTTGGGACTTATGTCATGTAAGCTTTATGTGCTGCAACTAAACTTAATCTAATCTAATCTACTGTGCTAAGCTTAATTTTCGTTATTTTTTGGAAATAATGGGAAAGTTATAAACCATGGTGTTTATCAAGTATACTATCTACATTTTTCATAGAAGCAAGCAAGTAGTTTGAAGTCAAACTACTTGCACTACCAATATCCTAATGGTGTTTAAAAATAAATCTTATTTTGGAATTTAAAATCCAACAACAGTAACCGAAAAACAACAATGAAAACAACTTTGAATAATATACAAGTGTGAAAATCCCTACAAGCGATATTAAAACTGTGAACACAAGTACAAGTTATATCAGAGTTGATAAAACCGTAGTCGTCAGCCGCGCAGGAGATGTTGCGTGCCGGCCACACAATGAGCCGGCGACTTTGATTAATGACCTTACATTCAACGAATACATTACGATTTTTGCTTTCATTTCGTTCGATACGAATGTCACAAGGTTATGATATCGATGCCAGACGAGCGATCGGTGCGTAGGAGTAACTTGTGATACATGCCGATATGCTTGGATGCAATTTTGGTTGAATGTAAATTGGGTGCTTGCTTAACGATATGGCTTGGGGCGATTTAGTGATCATGTTGGTGGTACTTGTAATTGAATTTTCTCGTGATGTTAGTAATCATTTCTTTGTTATTATAGTTAGTTGCTGACTGTGACGTTCATATCTTCTTTTTTTACTTTATGTTAATAATATGATTATTCATTAGGCTCTTTTCAATATAGTCCTTGCTTTAGTTGTATTGCATGACATATTGTACTAATTTGTGTACGCTCTAGAGGCAAAACATAGCGCTCTAAATGTTTTTCTCTGTCAATAACTATAATGTTTATGTTTTACTACTTCTACTATTTATATTCAGTCTTCTCTATTTAAACCACAAATAAAAAGCAGTAGAATTATTTTCATTACTATATTTATTGGTTTTGTATTCACATTTTTCTATTTCAGTTACAAAACAATTTCTCGTTAAAAATTAAATCCACATTTTTTGTACCTAAGCCTAAGTCATTGTCTACATCACATAAGTCATGAACATTATGAACGACATTTTATCATTATGATTATTTTATATGCACAGTACATCTACCCACCCGTAGCTTTATTTAGGAACAGCATATTATGAAATAATTAAACAAATATTTTTCACATCAAAGCGTTTAGCTAATCACCAAAGCATTCAAAATATTTAAGCATTTGTAATATTTTTTTTTGTTAACTGTTTATCAAAATAATGGTAGCTTCCTAAAAGGTTGTACCAAAGTCAGATTCTATACATGTTTACTTCAAATACCTAAACACAGAATAAAAACAGATTGGTAGATGGCACGAAGACAGAGAAATACAACAATTTAAATGGTTACTAAAAGTACAAAAGTAGACAGTTTAGCGCACATCGATGACATAATATTATTATCCTCGCAACGTATAAAAAGTTAGTCATTAATTTAATAAATACAATTGTTTCTACTGACAATGACTTAAAATAAAATGTACAAATTCAACACTCAGAAGATGTTTACCTACCCTAAAATAATAATAATCACACTTTTGACATTGTAAAGTTTTCCACCTAACTATTCAAACATCCGATTATGACTGTTTACTCTAAAATACTTACACAACTTAAAAATAAACCTTAAATTAATTTAATCACTTTATTACACCTTAGACACAAAGGAATGGTAAGAATTACAGTTCGATAATGAAAAATAGAGTTTTTTTCTTTACACATCTAAAGATTATAAGGCGGTTAGACCGTAGTCTGATTTGATGACTGGTTGGTTTGATGGGATGCCGGTGCCACAGCCTGCCGTGCCGACGGGAGAACCGTGAGCCACAAGATTAGCAAGCAAAGCTGGGTCCATGCCTCCGTGCATACTCATCATGTGAAGGTGATGGGGTGTCATGGGATGCCCTGCATTCATCTGGCTCCCTGGATGAGACATCGGACTGATCGCTGGATCGTGTGACAAATTTTGCTGTGCTCCAACACAATGCAAATCATTCATTATGTTATCAGTAACATTTTCTATACTGTCCGGTCGACCATTGTTGTTTGATTTCTTCTTATCATTGTTATTTGTATTCTTATTCGATCTACTCTTTGGTGTACCCTTAGTCGTGGTTGTAGTGACGCCGGCTGGATTTGTTTTTCTCCTCACGTTTTTGGTGTTGGGCAGCTTATTGTCCTTCTTCCATTTCATTCGTCTATTTTGGAACCATATTTTAATTTGCCTCTCAGATAAGACTAGAGTGTGGGCTATCTCTATTCTTCTTCTTCGCGTTAGGTATCTGTTGTAGTGGAATTCTTTCTCAAGCTCTAGTATTTGGTGTCTCGTGTAGGCTGTGCGTTGGCGCTTCGGTTCCATTCCAGGTTGATACTGTCCGTTTGCTGGAAAAGAAAGAAAGTATTTGAAATCTCGCGTCGAATCTGGTATTCTTTTGCAGATAGAACATTTATAAATTAAGTTAAAAGATTGCTGGGAAAAGATCTATGCGCAATCTCTAATCTTCGATTTTGTTGGACTTTTTAGTAAATCATCTCTCTTTGTAACGGTTGGGGTTTTGTAGCTAAAATAAAACCGACATTTATCAAAACTACTCAATACTATGTTGATCTGAGAATAGTTTTAGTGGACTACACTGTTATAATAGTTGTATTTAATTTATAATATACACAGGTACCTAATAATATAATTATCCTCAAACGCCGCACCTAATAACGCTGTACCTACCTAACAAAATATAAATAAGGCTGTATCAACTCTCCCTACATCAGTAGCGTTGCGTGCTCGACGTACTAGCAATAATTTATGTACCGACCCGTTGTGTTAATTAATGTGCATAATAATTACACATGCATGCGCCTGAGCTTCCTTTTTGTTTTGATTAATTATTGCGCCTAGTAAATTAGTTGTACAGACACCGTAAACATTGATACGATTTCGTACACCTTTTATGGCATGTTACAATTTTGCATGTAACATGTACACACATTTAAGGAAGTCATTTACATATGTGTATTATAATATGTTGTTCAGTAGTTATGTGTACAGCTTGTTTGGATAATTTCAATTTCATTAGTTGTCAATTTTGATTGATTATTTTGTTGTTAGACACTTTTACTTTTTTAGATTAGTGAGTCAAATTGCTTGTCCAACACAGTGGTTTTTTTTATTAACTATCGCTTTAACTAGCTGTGGTAGCTAACGCATTTTTTTTATCATGATTGGTTTCGTATGATTTGTTTTAATCAAGTAAATTTGTAAAATTGCTGCTGCTTCTGATAATGCTAAATTAAGTTTTAATCGTAAAATCAATGCGTGAAAAACACTTTTCATTCTATTGTAACTTTAGTACTATCAAGTCCTATAACCATTTTGCTTTACTCAATGCAATTATGTTTTTTTTTTCTTTAATGCATTTAACAATGTAGGCTTAGGTTGCACTTGGAATCGGAAAAATATTCGTTCCACCAAGGTACCCTCGGCAGGCAAGTCCTGAGACTCGCTCTTTGTCAGTTATCGTTATTGTTGTTGTTGGCATGCTGCTAACGAATGTATGTATATGGTTCCTCAACCATTTTGTAAAACTACGAATTTCTGTTAGTAGACCTTATTAGACACATTCACAAATTTAGACAGATAGCACTAACATTGCTTATCCGAGTAATCATTAAAAAGAAATCTCGAAACAGACCAAGAAGCCATAGTTTCTTTTAAATTCCAAACATTAAGAACCTAAATCAAGATATTGTGAGAGTTCAACATAGCAATCCTGCAATATATGGAAAGGTCTTTTGTGAGTCATTGTAACTTTGAGTTGACCTTTACCGACAGGCGCATATTCATCGTGTGATGACAGACTGAGGGCAAAATTCCACTAAAGCGGAGACGAGAGGAAATTTTTCGCTATTAACCAAAAGGATATTGTATTGTGTTGAAGCTAAGCACTGAGTGGTCAAAATGACGCAAGCTGATTGGTTGTAACACACATCTCTTCTTCTATCTGCTTAGGTGGACACCGGGCCTAACTGCATGTTTTGAGCTACACAGCTCAACCATGTTTGGGATGACTCAACCACCAAAATACAGGTTCCATTAAAATTCGATTCAGTCAGGGAATATAGAGCCCGGACTGTGTATTAAATACATGAATATAATACACAGTCCTTTTATGTTACAAATCAATATAAGTTGATATTTTAGTGCTAAAATATTTAAGGCCTATTTATTACCTTCCAAGGCCTTACTTCAAAAGCTTAGTATTAAACCTCACTTGAAATGTTCAATGAAGCTAATAGTCACGACAGAATAGTTCCATTGTCAGCCAAGTCCTATATAGTAATTTTGTAATTTCCTTTCGAGGAAATTGCCTTTATATTTGACGTCAAAGGAGCTTTGTCAATGTAACGTCTTTTTATTTGAAATAAAAAGATGGAATAAAAATTCTCGAATTCATTATACCTACTTTTCAATGTTCGATGACATGGCAGAATTCGATTATAGCGAAAATTCTGACTGAGTATGTTTTTCTCGTTATTCACTAACTTAAAGTTTTCATGTCTATTTCATAGTACAGACGCCATCACATCAAGTTACCCCAATGTGTAAATTTTTCCCAATCGTATATGAAACCTTATTCCATTTGACATAAAGTTGAAAAACGATCAAAGAAATTTGACACATTGGTGTAACTTGATGTGCTGGCTGGCGTCTGTACAATTGATTGTGTTACGAGAATATGATATATTAATTATGTAATTATACACTGTAAGAACGTAATCTAGATTCTTAGAACAATAATTTTAAGAAAAACTAACGTTATATCAGTAACGGATGTAAACAAGTTATTAATTATTTTTGTTTGTAAATGTTCTCAACTGAGCATTTACCTACAAGATACAATAATATCTACAAAGACTATCACTGATGAAATAGATATTGAGAAATTTCATTCGTAGAAATGATCCCATAGTTATAACATACCACACACATCCAACCGAACTTCCTTTTATTTACATCGATAAAACAAAAAGATAATCTGAAACGAGATCACAAATCACTAATCTATACATAAGAGCGTAAGTGAGAGAGGGATAGAAACATTTCCGTGGGGTTCGTAGTGGTATTTCTTTGAATCTCCGCGGTTGTGGTATGTGCGGTCGCCGGGTTGAGCCGAGATTCCCGCTGACCACTGACAACTCCACATTGAGCAGGGTCCAAGGATCGCACCAAATAAATATGGAGATATAGTCGCCTAGTTTTAGGTATGTTTGGTTCCCGATACCAGGAAAATAAGGGAAATAGGAGGCGTGTCTGGGATTGTGGACATGTGTGTAGTGTCGAGATGTTCTGTAATTTCACTTTTTATAACTGATTTTGCTTTCGTTGATTCAGTATTAGTGAATGTCGTTTCGTCTATTCGTCAAGTTATAATGGCTAATTTATTGTTTAGCTTTTTCATTGTATGAAAATATGATGTGTAGAGTAGGTGGATGTATAAGTGCGAACACAGATCAAATTTATTTCTTTTTGTGTGGGAACTTTCTCAATCTCACCATATTGTTAAAACAAAAAATACATAACAATGTTCTGTGAGTAACCTGATATAATTAATGCAAGCTTCGAAGAATCAAGTATATGACAGGTTTTTTCTTGACATAATCTAGGACTGATTATCATCTAGGTACTTAGGTACTACCTACATAGAATTGAACATGAATTAATGTATAAAGTGGAATACTTTATGAAGTGAGAAGAAAAAATATCGGTTGCCACAAAACCTGATTCTTGAGACAGCGATTAAAAATAATTAAGAGATTTTAATCGATAACGATTGTATTAAGATTGTAAAAACTGACTTTTTAAGAATATTGTTTTATTATACCTGAGTTTGTAACATCTTCTTCTTCTTCTATATATTATATATATACTTATAATAAATCTGTAGAAGTAAAATTTCTGTACATTGAAAATATCAAAAAAATAAATAGCAGGGGGTGTTACTAGACCGACACCGAACCCAAAAATATGATTAAAAAAATTTTTGTCTGTCTGTCTGTCTGTCTGTCTGTCTGTCTGTCTGTCTGTATGTTCAGGTATCACGCAAAAACTACCGGTTCGATTACGATGAAACTTGGTATACTTATTCTTTAATATCCTGGGCACCACACTGGGTACTTTTTATCCCGGAAAAACAAACTTAATTTTGCGGTTTGATCCCTAGACCCGACTACTGTACCAACCGCAAATAATAAGTTTGTCGTAGGTTACGTCACCCGTTACCCGTTCACCAAGGGGCGCTGCACACGGCTAAGATATTATAATATTTTATCTTAAAATACAATATCGCTCGCCATACAATTCAATGGACTATCACACACTACGAAGATAATTATTATGTACATTGAATATTATGTATATTCAAAATTAATATTGGAGGATAATTGGTAAAAAGTAAAAAGTTTTGTCTGTCTGTCTGTCTGTATGTGCACGCATAGTTCAAAATATATAGGGATTTTAACCAAACTTGGTACGGTTGTAATCTATACGCCTGGGTAGGTTGATCTTAGTCTCAGTTGTTTTACACATGGTCATTTGTACGGCGCTCTTTCCCGGATCAGTAGTTCCAGAAATCTTTATGCATACATACCGGAAAGATCAACTTTGAAAGTAGTCTATCCGGAAGTATTATGCTAAAATTATTACGTTTATATATCAACGCACAGCCCAAACCGCTGGTATTAGAGACATGAAACTTGAAGGGGTGTTCTTAGTGAAGAGTAAGTATCCACTAAAAACGATTTTTGGAAATTCAGCCCTTAAAGGGAAAATATAGGGGACGGAAGTTCGACATCCACGCGAGCGAAGCCGCGGGCAAAAGCTAGTGTATAATATAATACAATTATCATTTTTTTATTATTTTTATTAAATGTGATGTTTGTAAGAGTAACGAAATGAAGAAGAACAATGCCATTCGGTTAAAAATGAGATTTAACGGCAACAACACTAAATCTCGTATGATAAACAACCTAAAGACATTGTAATAATAACGTCCAGACAACGGTATTTTTGAGTTTTTTTTTTAATATAAAGTTAAACGTAACGCTTTCTATATTTACTTATAGTGTAAATATATCATAGTGAAGAATTAGTATTACGAATTTGATTTTTCCATTTCTTACGTAGACGTAGGTATAAACAAAGTTATCGTGACACAAAAAGAGAAAAAACGTCGAATAATACTTGGTCGTTTGTTCCATATTAAGATTTCTGCATTCCCCCTTCATACTAGTAGTGTTATCTTTTACAATGTTAAATTTCCGTGTGCGTAACCTTTTTCATAAGAGGTCTGAACTTTTTGCTTCACGTACAGACGCCAGCACATAAAGTTACCCCAATTTGTCAAATTTCTTTGATCGTTTTTCAACTTTACATCAAACAGAATAAGGTTCATATTCAATTAGAAAAATTTGACACATTGGGGTAAGTTGGTGTACTGGCACCTGTACATACCTACCTATGTAGATAATATAGATTATAATTTCTGCACACGTAGCATGACCACCGTTAAAACGGAATTTGTCTACAGAAGACTCGACGAAGTGACTGATTGTAGAAACATTTCTTTTGCTGTCGACAAAGTCAAGAATGAAGAGAAGAATTTGAATATGATAATATAATATAATCAATATCACAATTTGCTAACGAAATTGACAAAATAAGTAAAAGAATAAGACCCACTTAAGATGTTTAGACCAGACCACTTAAGATCTTTAGAATACCTACCATTATAATAATCTGCCGAAATGTAACGATTAATATGGAAGAAGGACCTGGAGGTACTTGTTACCTAACTTGTTGAATAAACTCCCAAAGCAACTAACTAATAAATTAAAATCGTAGACAACTGCGCAAATAAAACGAGCAATAAAATATTACCTTACAGTAGATCAATACAAAGTTCCTCCAGATCTTTCACAAATATATGAATAATTTAACCATCAATGTTCAAAAACAATATTTTCTAATGTAAACGATCGAGACGCCTCACTCGCACAAAACCTTTCAAATTAAGATTAAGCAAAGTGGGTTTAACCATAATTAATGTTATGCTTTGAAATAAAAAAAGAATAGTTTTTTTTTTTAAGAAATGTGTAGATTCTTCAATCGACAACAGTTTGCAATATCGAGCAATGTTTCTTCTACAATCGGCAAAACTGTTGCTACTATCTGTCAATTTGTCTATTATTCCGTCCCTTACGGTGATCGTGCTACGAGTGCTGCAGCAACTAATAAAATATCCCCTAGTGCGACAAAGGCGTAAGAAGAATATACTAACTTTACAGGAGAGCAAAAAAACTATTTGGTCTGGTATATCTATTTAGCATTTGATCTTATGACCTTTTGTTTATACCATTAAATAGTAAAAAAAACCGCTTTTTTTCAACAATATTTCAGATACCTGAAATTGTCGTGTATAAAGAATAATTAATCATTTAAATTTACGCATGTTTTCCTTATTTAATTAGAACAAATAATTATCAAATGTAATATTGTTTACTCCAATCATCGTTTTATAAATTTATTTGGACACTAACTGCTCGGGGTTATGTCTTTTAGACCATGATAAAATGCAGAGGGTAAACACTACTTACTCCTGTTTTGCTTTCTTTTGTTTTATATAATATAACTATGACATTAAAATCAAGTAATTTTAAAAAGTACGTTTACTAATTTCAGCTTGATATAGGGAAACCAATACGTAAGTAAGTTTAAATATATTTTTTGTCAAATTTTATGTAAGATTATGGACTTGCTTATCTGAAAAAATTTAAAACTTATGTGACGCGACAAATGTCTTTTTTGGTATAATGGCTTAATTTTTCATCAGATCTTTACGGAAATATTAAGAATCTTTATCTGCGCTATACGAAACTGCATTAAAAAAAATGACGTATTCTTAATTACGCCTTTATCGCACTGGGGGTGCGATATATACCTACTCATTTTGAAAGACCAGTAACCAACACAATTAAGTTACCAAAGGTTACTTCATGTCCACGTAGCTGTAATCAATTACCGACAAATTATTCAAACGTCCGTGACGACAAACGGACTTTATTGACAGATTAACCGTGAAAACTATTAGAGCGAGTGTTTTTTATCCAGAAGTTGTTACGCAAACGCCAAACAGTTTTGTTAATGCTCTAAAAATAGAAGTAGCTTTAAAAGTAAGTACCTAAAGTTAAACATATTATTGACCGAACTAAATCAAATTTGAAAACATTTAACAATGATAAGGATGAAACGGTCAAAATAGAAATTGATTAGCAGTTAAGTAGTAGTAAGTAAGGAAGTGAAAAAGTGAGTGAGTGTCGGAGTATCAAGTGTGCTTGGGTTTTCACGGGAGATATTATCCAGCCAGTTGATTCTAACAACGTCCAGAATTAGTATAGCATAATGACAGCTCAATTTCCCTTTTCTACACTTACATTTTTACGCGTTGATTTTTTGCAGAATAACACTGCTGATTAGCACTCCTGGTAGCTTAATGGAGTGTGACCCACCGTGTTGCTTGTTTAATATCTACCTACTGACATGACCACTACACCATAAGATGGATGGAAGCAGCAGGTGAATAAAATTTTGCTCTGTTGGTGTAATTGATGAACGTGTGTAGTGTCAAGGCGGGGACATATAGATAATTATAAATAAATAAAATTGACAAGCATCAATTTCATTTGTTTTAAGATATTAACGTTAGCGCTTAGCATGTTGTAAGTTACATTTGAAAATAAAAAGATTCAATCACAAAATAATTTGATATTAGAGATGACAACGTGTCCCAAGACTGATCAATGTTACAGCATAATAAAACTTTACAGCATATCATTTTAATATTCTTTTAAAAGCTTATATCACCTGCCAGACAGAACCAACAACTCATTATTTTAATAATCATCGCAGAACCGCTACTCGCTACCGGTGCTCGATCTTCGCTTCGTTAGCTACTATCACGTCATCGAGACGATGACAATCTCAATTGAATTACGAGCTACCTGCGACCAACGTGTGGTCCATCTGTTAATCTCGAGTCGATCTTACGACGCATGCGCTATCGGCCCCTCGAGGTGGTCCCGCCTCATTACGTCCAACTTACGATGGATCTAAAGCCTCTTTGTCCCACTATTGTGTACCATGAAAAATGTTAGTCCAATGACAGGTGTCGATAAGCCAAGTCTCTCTTTTAAATTCGGAATAAAACGCGCGAATGTGATACTAGCAATTCCTTTGGCGATCAATCAATAAGACTGGTTCATTAATGATGTTACAATGAATGAGGATTCCTTTGATGTTTGTCATTTTAATTGTGGATGATTTTGCTTTCGGTGTAATTTTGTTTCACAGTTTATCGGGTTCGTTTATTTTTAGAGTCGATAGCGTTTTCCTGGCCTTCAATCTTATAGTTCTTATTTCTGAAAACCTTAAACCATATGAGAAACGACATTAAAATGTCTAACAAGGCATAAAACTAATCTAACTATTTAAAAAGTAACCTAAAAGATAGATTTAGATCTTTTGAGGCGCTTGACACTTCGCGTGACCATAGACTGGCTGTTACCTTGGTCAAAGGATAAGCATTGCCATACAACATGGCAATGCCGCCAGTCTTTTGGGTACACTTCCAGTAGACACCGATGCGAATGAGATTTTTGACGCCATATTTTAGAGGATAGTTAGTTAGGTGATAGGTTTTTATTTTCCTTTGTGGTGTATATAGTCAAATATTTACTTTAACAGACCAAAAAATTATTAAATTATAACTCCAATTTCTTTTACTTTCATCTACTGTAACAGAAGTTTATGGACGCGCAAATTTTAGGTTTTGTTTTTTATTATTGACAAGCATGCGGACAAAAATTGTTTTCAATCTTAACTATTATAGAAACAGTTTATTTTAGACTGGCGACGAGAAATATAAAATTCACATCATCGCGCACCCTGTCTTTTCTCTACGTAAGGGATGAGTTTCAATAAACTTGCTGCATCACGGTCGAGGGGACTTGGTTGTGCATTTGCTAATCGTATCTCCAGATATTTCTTTTCGAAATGGTGAAGAATAGTTGCCTTTCTTATAATAATTTGTTCGCATTCTTGAGCCCACTACACCCACTAGCTTAGCTGTTACCCGCAATTTCTTTCATGCGGAGATTAACAATTTAATTTCTTGCGGAACTCTATTTTTTTTTAAATTAAACTACTGCATCTAATATCAGCAATCATTCAGCGAAAATCCAGTCAAAATGTAACCCGCAGTTTTGTAAATTAGCCTAAACAAACAGACATATAGACAAAAAGTAAAAAAAAATGGTTAAGTTTTGTCTTCCTACCGTAAATATAAGCTTTCTTATGCATTACGTTGTTAATTTATTTGTATCAAACTACATAGATGACAAATTAATTGCCTCGTCTGATTTTATAGCAAAAATTAAACCTGCTGAACCTACAGATAAAAGTGTAGACCACGATGTCAACATAGGTACATACAACTTTTTGTTGCAACTGAATACAATATGCATAATTTAGAGTCATGCATAGAAAAAAGTGTCGACAGCAGGTTCACGAGATAATAACTAAAGGTCGCTGGTGTTATAATGACATATGATTGTGTTATGTGGCAAAATAATGTACATAGTTAATTGCAAGTTTGATTGCATATAAGCAATGCAAGTTTTAACTAGTACAATGGGACTGATCAATGCAAAGAGAATGATTAAATCAATGATGGATATTCTGATGACCGCGCGAGCTTGTCATGCATGCATGCATGTTTGTTAGATGTTGATGAATATTGTGTAAGATGATATCATTCTACAACTTCAAGAATTAGTCTTGGTGTATCATTAAATCTTCTTGCACTTTTCACGATATCAATAATTACCCGCTCAATTTAATCTCGCGTTTGGCGTACTTATTTGAAATTTTGGCCTTAATATTTTAGGTAAATCCCAATAATGTTTTATTTCATTATAGTAAGATATACATCTACACGGTGGAAGCAACTTCGACACATATCCGACACCATGAGTTCTCTACGTCATTTTGGATCCCCCAGCGTGGAACTTGTTTGCCGACTTTTACTAGTTTCCAAGTTTTACATGATGTTCTTTTACTTTGAACTTTATAAATATCAAAAATATAAAATTCTCGTGTTTTTGCTACCTAACTCCTCCAAAACGGCTTCACTGATTTTCAAAATAAAATATGTGTTGAATATAGGTACACATATTTCTTTTTTTGAGAATCAGAGACAATATGTCTAAGAATAGGTCTCAAACATTTTTTTTAATCGTACGAAGTTTGCCGGGGTAGCTATATATATATATCTGCTTATAGTCTGTATTGTAATATTACAATACAGACTTCTGCCGAAATGAGTGAAGTTTTTAATTTAAGAAGTGACTTATTTACCCACTTTTAAGGAAAAACATAAGATTTTTCTAAAAAATTAGTGTTAGAGGAGAATGTTGTTTTTCATGGTTCTTAACAAGTTGAAAGCAACATAAGAAAACTTAAACAAATGGGAAATCATGTTGAGGTACCTCAAGAACTTTTATGTGTATCAGTCAGTATGTGCCATAGTGTATTCCTCACTATATTATTATCTCTAGAGCATGCATAGAGATATTGCAACCTTACGGTTTAGTTTTGTTCGTGCTTTTCAAGTGTTTGATTGTAATATTATACAGTTTCAATACATCGGTCATTACTCGTATAACTAATTTTGAAATGCGGCTTTTTATAAAAATCATTTGTGTGTTAATTTGCAGGAAATGAAATAGTAAAATAACATGACACATTGTATTAAATTTTACGGTACCTAGATTATGATTTAGTCAAAGATTGAGAGTACAATGGAACACCTCAACGATCCTTCACATACTTTCGAAGTAAAAAATTAAAGAAACTTCAAACACATTCTTATTTATAAAATTGGCATCAAAAAATAATTGAACGTAAGAAAATCATGATTGACTTATAAAAAAATTGGAATTCGAACTTTCTGACCAGACAACACAAGCTATTATTTTGTTTATAGCATTTTAGTTACATTGATAGCTTTCTAAAGATACTTTACAATTTGAAGAAATATAGGTATAATAAAGCTTTGTTGTAGAACGTTATATTGTATCTATTTGACCTACAATTTCATTTAAAAACAGTTATCTGTTTGTTTATACCTACATAGCTAATCAAACCTCTACGAAGAAGACAAAAACATTTACCAATACAGATGGTAAGTACATTTAACTTATTGTCAAATTAATTGGGTTACTAATGTTTGTTCATTCATTATTATATAGTTCTTATTTGCCTGGTCTCAACTGTGTTGCAGTCTGCTTCTAATGTAGGTAATCGGATGAAGCTTAACACATACACATCAGAACACAACACACAGGAACACGTAGAACAACCGTTGTATGGCTATTAATTTCTTAGCTAAAACGTTGCTAATTAGTTTGAAATTGTATATAAAACTCTAACTAACTTCAGTATTTTTAGAATAGAATAGAATACTCTTTATTGTATACCATAAAAACTTACAAAATAACTTTAAGGGCTACATAGGGTGTTACAATGGGCGGCCTTATCGCTAAAAGCTATCTCTTACAGACTTCCTTTGGATGAACTTGATAGTGGAGGAGTAAAGGGTGTGTTTTAGTATAAGATATCGAGATTATGAAATTTTCATGCAAACATTTGTTTCAATAACTATTTTGTTCACAGGAAACTTTGTTGATCCTATACGACACTACTACCTCACTAATTGATTTGGACTAAATAGTTAAGTAGACTGCAATGCTGCATATATAACTCAATGAATCAATAAAATTGGACAAAGAAAACACATGGAATTAATAAGACGAAGCTACGAGCCAGGCTGCTCAAAACACAATCAGAACTTACTCGTATAATATAAAACAATAGATCCGTTGTTAAATACTTTTGAGAGTCATCATCAGTTATTAACTGATGAAGATGATGAACTCTGTAATAATAAAACTAATATGGTGCCTTATTTCATTAATACGACAATTGGCCTCTACGAGTTGGCTTCGGCTCTTCGTACGCCTTCCAAAGGTCCGGAACCCAAGGGTTCCAAGAAATGAAAACTAATATCTTTACTCAAAGGGATTCCCTAAGTAACAAATTGCAAGTCGTTTTAAATTATTAAGGACACCTCAACAGAATCACAACAAAGCTAAAGAGGGCAAAAGGGAGACAAGACGCAAGCGAATATAAAAAAAAATATATTGATAATCCCTACGCCAAATGTAGAACCACAAACAGCTATTTAAAAGCTATAAAAATAAATGACACTCATTAACATGAGTGTTTGGCCTTTTGTGGCGCGACAATGGTCCTGGCGTCTTACAGGACCACTTTAATGACATCGCATTAGTAAAATGTCAAAACAGAAAGGACACACTCGAAGACGAGTGGTTGAAGTAAACATTTGAGGGTTATTAATTGGAGGTGATTTGTTAATTCTTTCATATACGTACCGCGAACGTTTAATATTATGTTTGAAAGTTTTCGCATTGATTGCATACAATGGTAGTATTAATGTGTGGATATTAATCTTGAAGAAATGTACATTTTATATTCATTTGTAGGCCATTAGTCGGTTTTAACTTGTGATTTGGGTGCTTTGTGGTTTTTTTCTCAGTCAACAATATTTAAATCGGTTTTAAAATGCGTGGTTTATTTTCTTTGAGCACACGTGCATGTTTTTTTTTGTAACTGTTTTTTTTGTTTATGATTTTAAAGACCCGATAGGTAGAGAATAAAATATACCAGGAAAGCAATCGTAAGAGACTGGGTATTTTTAATAGAATTAGTAAATCTTATAAAACAAATAAATGTCGAAGAATTTTAGAAGTTTAGAAATTAAATCACATGACAATACCAGTAGGAAGGCGCTAGTTTACCTATTTGTTTTAACCTAAAATTTGTACCCGATACTACCAGATTTTAGCAATTATTTCAGATAAACATGTAT
The DNA here is from genome assembly GCA_921972225.1 of Euplexia lucipara. Taxonomy (NCBI): domain Eukaryota; kingdom Metazoa; phylum Arthropoda; class Insecta; order Lepidoptera; family Noctuidae; genus Euplexia; species Euplexia lucipara. The sequence continues at coordinate 8,180,796 of OV179152.1, read as the reverse complement.
GATGTATTCATAATTAAGGAATTTTGTAATTATTTCTTCGAAATTATAAAAATGTTAAAGAAATCAACTTTTATCACATGTTGTCATTATAACAATAGGGGCAATCAAGAGTTTGTAATTATTCTGTTGTAAGTTAAAATGTGAAGCTATATACAAACTTTGATGACGGAAAAGTTAAACATGAAAAGCCACTAGATGCCTGTTTTCATTAAAATTCTACATTTATAAACAGTATGTTTATAAATGTAGAATTAACAGCAGTACCAATCTACTGCTATTAAAATATGTAATATAATATACCGTTTGCCATCGCTAAGCTGTCCTCTCTAAACAATGTCTACTCTCCATTTTGTGTAATATACAAGTTTCTTTACTCGGGTTTCTTCAGTTAGAACAATAATATTAGACGTTTCACTGTTGCGTTGTATGAATGTTCAGAAAACCTGGTAAATTTTTTGGCAAATCGATACTTAAAAGCGTAGTGGCTGTCCCTGATCTACATACATACGTAAACTAACGTTTTTTATACCATGGTGGTAGGTAGAAACTACAGAGCGCCATATTCTACGATTCTTACATACTTCTTGTGCCTGTTCTATTCCAACATTTAAAAGTAAAGATTTGTTTCTCATTTTCTGCGACACATTATCTATCAGTTTTTACACCACTTTTGTTTTAACTTTAACATTTATGCATCCATCTCTATGCTATTGCATATTTTTACCACATAACAAGTCCTTTCTTGCAATAGTTCCTACATCATGAGTCAATTTATCTGAGTTATATCTTATATATAATCTTGTCGTGTGTTTGTTACAAAACTCCTCCGAAAAGGCTTGACCGATTCTTATGAAAATTTGTGTGTTTATTCAGTAGGTGCGAGAATGGGACGTCAACTATTTTTTTATGTAAAAAAAGTGACACAAAGTTTATCGGGCAGCTAGTTGTATTTAAAATACGTATGTTACATTTAGTTTTAGTTTTATTCCTGTGCGTGTCCCAAATAAACATGTTTTCTCTCTTTTAAATTCTTTCTTTCTTTCTTTGTATTAATTATAATTTAAGTTAAGGATTCGTCGTACCTTTGAATATAAAATATGTACAATGTAGGTTTTGTTGTGTTTTGTTTTAACTAAAGCGACTGAACTGATGAACTTTAAAATGAATGTTTTACTGCTCGTTAAATCTTGTTTGTGGAATTATTCAAATTTCTTTTCCCATTGATTTTGGGGTACAGCTTCTATTTGAAATAGAGACTTGTGATCATCCGCTAGTATTTTTCATAGAGCTGAGCCTATCTGAACTCCACAACCTACCTACTTAGTTACTGGGAAACTAAATATATATACTAAAGTAGGACTGGATGTCTGATTTTCGGGTTTGTTACTACCCTACCAACTGTCAAACATCTTAATAAGATACCCAAGCCCAAGGGCTTAACGTGCTTATCGAAGCACCGAGGCAACTGTGAAGCACATACTCATTTGAATTTAATAAGTTGGCGTATATGTGCATTTCAATATGCTCGCAAATATTTCATTACCAGAATTACCTACCTATAATAATAATATAATACATATCCCTAATTCCTAATTTCAAGATCAACACAAGAAGATAATTATGGTACTAAAATATCAGCCACAGTCAATTATGGCTTATCGTTTGATTCGCCATGATGTTCTAATCAACCTAAATATCATTGTTTCATAAACATTAAGTATAAAAATAGTAGTGGTGTAAACCAAAAATACTACTTTTGGTTTGAGTGCAAAATATTCATAAATTCAAATCATACTCACAGACGCCAGCGACATGTATCTTCTTCATCCATGGATAAATTACCCTGTCAGTATTGTCGGAACATATAGAAGAGTCATCGTCTTCTACAGGCGGAGAATCTAGGAGAAGCCTCTCATCATCTAGTTCTGATCCAGGAGAGCCTTCTCGCCCTAATGCATGAAGCTTTCTACCTGCTGGAGCTGCCTCTTCAATATGTCTCTCTAGCCTTAGCCCAAGTTCTGCCAAACCAGGGGCAGTTTCAGGATTGTGGCTAGGGTAGCCATGGTCTGCGTCGGATGGGTGGGAAGGTTCAGGAGGTCTTGGTGGTGGGGCGACAGGAGGGTGCTGTGGCAAAGGATGATAATACCCGCCATACCCATAACCTGTCCCAATCTGAACTGGGGCATATTGGTGCTGGTAACCATACTGCAAATGTTGGTGTTGGTAGTATTCCCCAGGTGGTATATAGTCTGCTTGGCTGTATTCCTCGGATGGCGGGAATTTGGGGTCTGGCTGAGGTTGGTACCCACCGTTGGTGAGGAATGAGCTCATCGTGGGCGTGGTTCTCTCCGCGCATCACCTCGCACACAACACGCCTGTTAATATGGCCGCCATTCAATTTAACGACATTTTTGTAAAGTTTCTCCTTTGTCGGGTGGTAGTTGTTCAAATATTGAGTATTCTTGTTCCCAGAGCTCTCTTGCAAAAGCAAATGTAGGGTAAAATTTTTAGCTCTAATCCATACACTATGATATTTTTTCAAATTGGGTGTGGACCTCCTTAACTTCAAATTTAAAACAGCTTGAGAAGTTTACACCAAATATTGGTTATTCTCTAGTCAATTCAACTATTTTCAGGTAAAGTATACAAGCTTTTCTTTCCACTGATATACAGCTTGGATCATTTAAAGAAACTAAAGAATATTTTGCAAAATTATTAGTAGGTACAAAATGTTTGTTATCAACTTTTTGACCACGTTGAAGATATAAAATAAGTTGTTCAAAACATTAATAACACATTTGAAACGTCAACAAACCTTCTTACTATCAAAGTTCAGTTTTCAAATCATCTGTTTTTTATAATTATCACATCTATTAACACCGTTTTCTTCACTGTATACAGCGTTTGTCCACTAAACACTATCACAAACCAGTCAGTTCATTTTACAGTTTTGATCGCAAAAGTTTTAGAACTGCATTATTGCAAAGTCATTTGATTTATCACTTTTTGATAATAAACAATGGTGCTGGAGGCGCGCTGTCGTGCAACATTTTGAGACAATATACACTGCCCAACACGCCAGCACACTCTGTCACTTTAAGGACTCCTATACATGTTCATCAATTTTTACATACCACCTTCCATTTTTAAGGCGGAGCTGTTCTTCTTGATACTTGCTCACAAGCCAGCAAAGAAGTATCAACCTTAATACGGCTACGTAAAGATTTATTTCCTTTGCCGGGTTACTTTAAAGCAATAAGCTGCAACCACGCTTTTCCCCCTCCCGCTTGTAAACGTACGAATGCGTGCGAAAGAAATAGACGCATAAATTGTTCGTCGACGCAGTAACTAACTTCATATCGCTGTCTCGTTCTATCAGGTAAAGTTTTAGATTAGAGCAAATGAGAACACAATTTAGAGCGGTTTTACCATAGAAGAGATTAAGAAGCTGTTTAATAATAATACAGAACGAACATGGTCTCTGTTCGTAGCGACACGGCGGCGGCGGGTTTTAAATATTTAATATGCAATTTCCTTTATTTTTCATTATTATACTGTTCATTATTTTAATGGACGACAAGTGAGATATAATTAGGTAGAAATTAATAGTTTTGATACAAACCGTGTACGGCCATCATACGGTCATTTGCATTTTAGTATCCGTCACTCATGGTCAACGCAATATTAATGAATTGGAGTGTTTAGGTCTGTTTTACGGTTTCACTTATCACTAATTAATTACGTTAACATTATGTTTTGTGATAAAAGTAGTCTAAAATATAATTTAATAACTTGCTTTTTAATTTTACCATGATAAAATTGTTTTAGTTTATTAATTTAGATGTTAAATTTTAAAATTGTTGACAATATTAATCAAAATCTTTGAAAATTCGAGAGATAAAAATTTATACAAAAACTTTGTCAGAAAATGATCGTTGTTTTTTTAAACAAACGGTGTATTTAGATCGCACTAAATGCTCAGCTCGAGACCATGACTTTACGGGTCAAAATAAATAAAAACAGATAAAATTATAGCAATACAAAAACAAGAAACAATGACCACAACACATGACTTTAACCAAGATATCCATCACAAGAATCACACGACAAATCCGATCAGGCCTTACTCTTCAACAAAAAACAAAACAATCACTAGTCACGGTACTATGATACCGTCTAAACCGCTAATACTACACTAAGACCCGACAAGGGAGCCGACTTGGACACCAAATAAACAAAAATGGTGATTTTATTGAATTAGATGATCACAATGGACCATAGTGAAGTTTTGCTGAGTCATTCCTAGCTCCCGAGTCGACCACAAAAGGTGGTAACACCCGATCAATGGATGTTTGATCAATAAATAGATGTGTATCTGGTCTGGCTTGGCCTTTTTTGATACTGATTCTGTTTTGTGTTGTTAGGATAGAGGTTCAGCTGCTTCGTGTGCCTCCTGCGTGAGTTGGGATTCAGATAGAGTAAGTTCTTACATTTGAGTTTTGAATTGAGCAACTTGACCATATAAAGTCCTATTTTTAAGGTATTGTGATGTTTGCTTTATTTCAGCTAATATTTTACTTATATGTTCTAGTTTTCTATGTTATACCTACTTCATTTATTTTGACTGTAATGGGATTCTAGACAATTCACAAAGACAGTTGGACAGTTGGACGGGCCTGTTGGTCTAGTAGTTAGTGACCCTGACTGCTATGCCGGAGGTCGTGGGTTCGATTCCCACCCAGGACAAATGTTTGTGTGATGAGTACGATCATTTGTTCTGTGTCTGGGTGTAATTTATCTATATTATGTATGTATTTAGAAATATATAAGTACCTATGTTTATCAGCTGTTTAGTACCCATAACACAAGCTCTGAAGCTTAGCTTGGGACTAAATGGCGTTGTGTGAAAAGTTTTGGAGTATATTTATTATTATATTTATAGTTTATGACAGCCGACCGGATCTATCACCGGATAATCTACACTTGCCTTTGATGGGTGACCATTCTTCACATATCATGACTCCTCCATGCTTCAAAGAGCAGACCGAAGCCGTTGGTCCCGGTTGTCATTTGACAATCATTACGGGTAATAAGAGCCCTAAAAGTCTGACATTCAGTATAATCAATGGGTTTATTATCCAATGGTTAGGTTGTGGAGGTCAGATAAATATTCACTCCATGTTAAACACTGGTAGATACTCAGCTGCATCTGGTTACGCTGGAAGTTGACCCAAAGGTTTTTGGTTAGAATACTAGGCAGATGACGATGATGATATTATTATGTTTTGAAATAAAATCTTCTTTAGTCATTAAGTTGACAAGCATGGTAATAAAATTGGCTCCACTACAGTTAAATACAATTATAAAAGGGGGATTCCCGATGTTCAGTTGTTATTCCTTAGACATAAACAAGCTGATGATGACAATATAATTACGTAGCTGCTGTAGGTAGTCAACCAGTACATGTATTACTTAACACAAGGAAAACATAAAACGTCAATACATACTCCTCAAGTCTTTGTAGATTGTGTCTAATCGCTATGCAATGTGTCGATATGTCTATCCGTATATGCTATCGAATCTTGACAAGCAGTAAATTGTTTTAATCTCAGTCGAATTTTATTTTTTCTTTTATGTTTTACCTACGCCACATTTCATTTTGAAGCATTTAACAAAACCATTTTAGATATTGAAGATAGAGAACCAATAAAAATATATTATACCAGCCTGTTACTCTTCATCTGCAGGACAAAAGCCTCTTCTCATACAGAGAGCGCCCGATCGTTGATCACCAAACAAACAAGTTTTTAATTAAAATTATTTTCTATTAAAGATAAATGTCTCCGATTGAAGACATCCTTATCGGCGAAAACTTTCTTCAACAAACTGGCTCACTCCCGTTGTGTTTTTTCTCGTGACGCTAACTGCCTGCCAGCTCGTTCTATCCAGCGCAAACTTAATCCAAGTTTAATGAACAATACGACAGGCCCTTAATCAAACTTTGGACTTCCTAACTTAGTCATCAAGCGATTTAGAACTTTAAAAAGTGCACCCACGAGTTTAAATTCTTTTGCACGCTCTAATGCCGATATGTCTTTTTGTGCTTTCAAATTCCCAGCTGGAGAAAAACCTATTTAGCTGACTTTGATCGTATTATTTGTTTCTTGTTTTGCTTTTAGATACAGCGTCGGAATAAAGAGAGTTTATTTGAACTGGATCTTATGAAGATTTCAACAAGGTCATTCATAATATTCAATTTTGATGCAAATACTTACTTACAGTTTTCAGAATTCGAAAATATTTTATTTTCGTTTTCGGCCGATATCGGACTATATCACTAAAGTTGAGAGCAAAAAATACAATTTAAAATTTCGCAGTCCTGTTCCCAATCACATGTTGTGAAGGGGATCGTATAGCCAATTTTCTGTAATGGCGGGTTGCGTTTCCTATCTTTGTTGGGCCGAGTGCCGACGTTTTTTGCAAAGTCTCGCCCCTCCCATGCCGAGGGCTGGCTTCGATGAAATTTATGGCGCATATGTATGTTCTATGTACTTTTTTTGTTATTTGCTGGTATTTCTACTTCTTAGGTGGATTCCAAAACAGCCCTTCAATTTCATATTCAGTTTTATGCATTTCACCTAGTTTCATTTATTTAAACGGATTCTCTTAGTCACGTCTTTATAATTTAATATTAACAATGTCAATACACACCTACATACATTGTGTTCACGTCTATGTCGAAGCGAACTTCTCAAAGCCACGCACGCAAGTTTCTGACGCGGGTACGTCATCGTATGTCAGACGTTTGACAGCCGACACCACTATCGTCTCCCTGCCACCTCCTACGCCCCCCTAGATGACGTCACCCATCAAAGGAGTTCTAGATGGAAGCTCAGACACTAGAAAAAAAATGTATTCTGAATTTTCAACAGCGTTTACTAAGACTTTACGTTTATCATGGTGGCCTTTGATTGTTTTTCCTTGATTAACATTGAGTATTCTGAAATTATTTCAGATGTTTTTTACGTAACACAAAAAAATAACTGCTCACTGCAAAAATGCGGAATTGTCCTTCAATCTTACTTATTCACTATTAATTATAATTCTTAGATACTAAACACCTCTATAAGTTGTTCTGCAAGATTGAATATAAAAATATATGGAAAATTTGGAAATTGCTCTGGTTGTGATTTTACTTTTCGTTTATTAGTAAGAAGATTTTTCTAAATAAATTATGGTATTTTCTAAACTAACAAATTTTTCAACAAAAGGATACAAAATGTGTTAGCCGAAAAGTCTCTTATTCCTGTTCCAATAATTTACATTGAAGCGTGTATTTCTAACATTTATAAGGCATTTTCTGCTACAGCCAAAGTTCATATTTTGCCATTTTATGTGTATGTATGCCTCACAAAAACGTCAAATGTTACAGCGTCGAGGGGGAACGTTTGGTATTCCTGACAAGACCGAGTTCAACACCATAAATCCCGAGTGCCTTTATTAGACTTACAGCCATATTGACTGAGTTATAGATCACATTTTGCTTCGTTCGTTCTTTGGGTGTTACGATGGTTTCCAGCTGAGTGAGCAGATGTTTCATTAATCAGCGAACAGTCGCGACAGTGCAGCAGCGCTGGCGTCGCGGTTCAATTTTTTTCTTCTTGCGCCCTTAGATTGGATATTGGACACGATTTCCTGGGAAACTTGGCAGAGACTGGGTGGTCGCTAATCAATAGTATACGTATCTATTACTGATTATGTATATGTACTGAGACAGACAATAATTCATTGGCTTCTTCCTTCCGCTTGTTTGTATTTATTCTTATCTTATTTCGTATTTAAAAGCTTTTCCATAGGGTGTTTCGTCTATTAATGTAGCATCCGAGACATTGCAATACTTTGGTCTCTGGATATCGACCAGCTTTTTAGTTGTGTTTACTTGTAAGCCAAACTTCAAAAACATTTAATTCAACAAATCACAGATGCCATCGAACCTTACAAAACGACGGAACATCAATCAGAATACCAACAGAACAATACAATCGGCCCACTACACACATCTCCACAAATTAAACATCTCATCTCAACTCAACAAGATCCTAAACCCGAATCTTTTAACCCTCCTCAACTTTATCTAAAAGCAAAAGCAATTTGCATTTCAATGCATAAATTTATCCAACACACGCTTACCCTGTATAAGTGTTGCTATCGTCTCCCCTCAGGGTGCACTCTCAGAATTATCCCTCCGTGAATAGGGGAACTTTTGTTACTGCATTTTGATGTTATGTATGGGTACTATATGGTTTTTGCTAAGCATATATTATTATGTAAGTCAGTAAATTGTTAACAGCAATTTTCGATTTAGCAAAACGTCGAATTAAAATAATGCCGCACTGGCGAAGTCGGCAGTAAGTAGGTATATTAAATTTTTGGAAATACTAAAATATAGAGCTCGAATCAACATATCCAGTTTTGTCTAAAATTACACATACAGCTGATATTCGCTAGCGCAGTAGAATGGGAATCAAAGTAGGAAAGAACTAATATTATTAAAGCAAAAGCCCTTTCTCAAGACAGTAATAGATGCTTCCAGTCATAGTTTTGCTTAGAACTAGACATTTGCTTCTCAACTTATGCCACTGTTGTTAAGAGATACTTTGCTTGTTATTAAGTATTATACCAATACTGATTCCCGGAAAAGCCTCAGGTGTTAAGACCTTGTAAATTAGTTGATTGACTCGCTGTCTTATTTTCGTGAAGACTGCGTTGGCCAATTAGCTGAATGCAACCTGCGCCGAAATAAAAAACTTTGAAAATTTAATCAACAAAAGAAAAGGACAGCTACAGAAAAGAAGCTAAAGACAGTAAATTTTTATTCGACTTGCCAAAACTGTGAGTATTTTTTACTTTAATCTTTAAATATTTTTTATTTAGTAAAGCAGACCACTTTTTATGTTTTATCTTTAATGTTACACATTACCAGCATTACCCTCAAACAATTATTTGTCATATGGAATTAGGAAGGGAACTGTTTCCTGAGATACAGGTTAACTACTTAGTTCAGGAGGTTCACCTGAACTAAGTAGGCAAACGATAGGTATGTAACAAACTACCCGCCGTTTTGATCTTATTTATACCACCTTAACATAGGTGGTATAAATAAGATCAAAACGGCGGGTAGTTTCAGGGCATTTAGACAAATCAAATTTTATCAAATAGACATTGCTAACAAGTGTTAACTTGTTAGCAAAGAAATAAATGAATTCAAATATGACGTTTTAATGTATATTTGATAAAATTTGATTTGTCTAAATGCCCTGAATAACATAGATGGTATAAATAAAATCAAAACAGCGGGTAGTTTGTTACATGGTCGGTCATGTGAGGTATCACAATAACGAGCTCAGAGATGATTCCAAAAAGAGAGAAATAAAAGAAAAAAACATTAAAATAACAATATACTCAACTGCAAAGATAACCCATAAGTTTTAACTTTGTGTAGATCATATGTAAATGAAAACAGAGAAACTTAGTTTCTAAAGTTTGTTCAAGTAAACCCAATAAAATTATAATGGAACCAACAATGCGATATCACAGAATCATGACACTATAAAATATTCTTAACAAGCAAATAACAAAAACGAATCTGCCTGTTATACCGATCGATCAAATGTTGACTGTTACATTAAACTTAAATAAACTAAAATTTCACGCTTACATCTTACTTTCTAATGATCGATCGCCCGGAAAATCGTACTGATTCAACGTAAATATTTTGACATCGAAGAATCGTATGACGAAACAATCGCTTTCGTATCTGAGGGGAATGTTAGAAAACTTAATATCTGTAGACGTTTGATAGATCGGTCTCAGGGGTGTGTTGGCTGGAGCGTTTGGAGTCTGAACAGTAGCGATTCGATTGTGCTATACAATGGTGAGTTTAGAGACAACTCGCCGCTTGGGATTTCGATAAGATTGGCGGCGGGATGGTTAAAAGCTATACAAGCTATACGGGTGCTTTGTATTGAGGTTCTATTACTTAGAGACTACCATTGTTTAGAGATCCCAAGTTGGTTGTAGAAAGCATTTTATTAAAATCGTTTCATCTTGGTTAGAATTTAGCTTGCTTTTAATTATTATTAATTTGTTTAACTACATATAATGCATTTATAAAATGTACAAATGCGGACATAACGTCTTAGACTTTTCTACCAGTCTTAGGCCAGGTTTTCACTAAAATAGAGGGGAGAGATGTGTCATACAACCAATAAGCTTGCGTCATTTTGACAGTTCAATGCTAAGCTTCAGCACAATAAAATACCCTATTGGTTAATTCCAAGACATCTCTCGTCTCGGCCTAAGGGGTAGTGGAATAATAACGAAGCAGGTGCATTGATTTGTGCTTGAAATACACGAAAATATAGAAATATATCATAATTTAAATAAAAAAGTTACAAAACTCTCAATTTTCTTTTAAAATAAAAAAACGAATAATTAATTATTTAATTTGTAGTTAGTTTAAGTGTACATAATTAATTTATTTTAATTAGTTTTGAAATTAGTATGTAAGTACACGTTACTAAACAAAGATCCTCTGCCAATCTGCAGGGTAGAAGATAGCGAACTTTTATTTATTAATATATGATTTAATAATAACGTACCTACGCTGTTAAAAGTATCGGAATAATATGAATAAAAAAATTTTGAAAGGAAACTTATTTCCAACAAATAAATCTATACACGTCAATCTTAAAGCTGTTTTATCTTAGCAGTAACCACTCTAAAACGAACAAAACCGTATCTCGACGATGCTCGTTGTTTTGTTGCATCGCTGTATATCCGCAAAAAGCGTCTCTCGCCACTACCTCAGTATGACTAATGATACCGAGCAGTGCGGATTCCGAAAAATACCTCGCACTCGTACCCGTAGACAATGACGATTGAAATACGTATAATTGGGTAAAATGTACAAAGGTGCCGCGGATTTTGGGAAAGTATGTTTCGAAGTTCTAGACATTATGATATACTGCTTTGTAAACTTTGATTTTTTAAGCATTTTTGATTAAGAGTTTTCGTTTTAGAGGATGAAGAGGCAACCACTGTAAACTTTAAATCTTTACAATTTTGTCAGGTTTTATGTTTAGCAAAGTTTACTCCGAGTTTATTCATGAGATTGTACTGCGAGGCACAACAGTAAAAAAAAATCAAATGTGATTGCAAAAAATAACAGTGAACTCATTACTTTAGTTTCAAAAATTAAGATGTGCTTTTTTAGGAAAAAACAGAGACTAGACCATGGAATCGTCGCACTAGAGACAGCAATAGAGATACCTTCAGTTCGTGACGGTAAAATTGCATTGAGCGCATTACTTCTATAAAGTAACGCTTTGAAACTCGTCAGTTTCTACATGTCATTTGTCGAATAAAGACGCCACGCCATGATAGTATGATAATCATGTTCAAAATGACGCCTCAGCTGAGGTCGCCGTTGCATTTACATTTTAATTCACTTCTTTCGGGATCTTGCAAAAGATCAATAGCGTGGATAACTTTACCATCGCGATGTAGGATGTCAGTCGTTAGTTCGTTTGTAACAAGATAGATGTCGCTTTATACCTATTGTTTTAAATTACATTTACAGCATACATGTTCAAGTAAAAACGCCAACGATCCAAAAGAAGCTGTAGGTATCAAAGTGGGTGGTATTCTGTTGTTTCTGTTTACCCCAATTGGAAAAGTTAAATTAGTTTCTATTACTTTTATTATTCCCAAGTCACATAATCTTAACCACCTGTCAACACATAGCTCAAAGGACATACAAGTCACATAAACAATCAAGACAACAGCTGAAACCTGAAAAAATATCCAGTTTCAAATCAAATTCACACAAAGACTAGGACTGTAGGTAGGTAGGCAAGCCGATCCTTTTGCACCAGCCAAGAAAAATAGTAGAAAAACCATTAATATCTGTCACAGTTGCCTTGTTAAATGCATACAATACTTGGAGCTTTTTAAAAGGCTCACAATGGGGACTTGGCTAAATTAAAAGTTTTTCGATACAGCCGCTCGCGACATTGCACGGAACTGGAGACGGTAATTATTGTACGTTACTGGTACGGATAGCAAAATAATATTGAAGGAGTTTTTGGAAAGATTTTTTTAGACTTTATTTCTGTAAGTACTAAAAATTCTTTTTTACAAACGTTCCAACCTAATAAAAACAAAACGAAATGTAAAAGAATTACAGGGCATTAAAAAAATCATCCACATAGCTGTCAACGGGAAAAGTGACCATTAAAAAAATATTTTAATATATTGGCAGCCTCGTTAGTATATTGGGCGTTAGCGCTACTGCTGCGAGCGAGGGCCTGGGTTTGATCTAGGGTCGGGCAAAGTGGTTTTCCATCAGGGATTCTACAATAGCTGCCCCTTTGAGCAGCTGTTAAAACCATGAAGCTCACTCTTCTGGGTCTCTGTCCAGTTAATTGCAATAGGCTCGTTCTCTTATTAGGCGGGGCTTGTTGATGCGAATGGGTTTTTCGACGTTTATCTTAGAGATTGTTTTTATTTTGATTTCTAGTGTAGGTATAGTTAGAACTTGGATGACCGAGCTTTGTAATTTTTTTTACCAATCCCAGTTAGATCGATGCATCGCCCCCGAAACCTCCTATTTACCTAACAAACGACATAATTTCATGAAAAAATTTGGAGCCCTTTCCGTGATTCGGCATAAAGATAAACAAAAATTGCTCGTTCAAAGGCATTAGATTGAAACAGTTGTAAATATCTATGTGTGCTAACAATTCATAAATTTTAATAGGTAGGTATGTCTAACAATTTTATTACTCAGAAGATACATTATTAACTTTACATTGGAATACCATATTTACCGCGTTCTGAGAAACTTAATAATATAATATTAATAGATTGAATTATTATGGCAACAAGCAATTTACTTGTCATCAATATAAATGTAGATACCGTGATAAATTAAAAGATAGGTAAATAACCGTGTTCTATGAAACGGAAAATTGTTGACAGAAATATGTTAGGTATGTGGACAAATGTGGTTTAACAATAAAAACATCATAGTAAATACATACTTATTTGTAGTTGTATGATATGTTCATTTTCCATTTCATTATTCTCTCGACTTTATTGCATTTATAAGCATCGACTTGCGTTTTGACAATAAATTGAGCATAGGTAGCTCTTTGTATAAACATCAATTGTAATTTCAAACACATACGCATCTGCATACGAAATAGTTATATTCAACTGATAAAGATGCGAATCGATTCTGATACATATACTTAATATCACAATATCTTATCTTAAGTTCATTTCAATTTAAAATGATTCTAGTTGTCCTTTCCAGAAGGTAGTTTCGTATGAAGAAGAATGGGCAGGAAACTTCATAATTCCTTACGGATAGTCAGTACCCCGAGAGTTTGAGCCAGTCCCCTTGGTCAGACTGTTGTGTTGACTGATTCTAACGTAACCCTCGTACTTCTTGGTATCGTTTTACATATCATTATGATATGAAGTTGGACGTTCAAAAGTGCCATTTGATGGTCTAATTTGACTGGCCTGTTGGTCTAGCTAGTAGTTCGTGGCCAAGACAATGCCGAAAGTTGTGGGTTTGATTCCTACCCAGGGCTTGTGTGATGAGCACGATATTTTTTTCCGTGCCTGGGTGTAATTTATCTATAATATAATATGTATGCTTATAGAAACATCTAATAATGAATATCAGCTGTTTAATACTCATAACAAAAGCTCTGCTTAGCTTGGGACTTGATAGCGTTGTGAGGAATGTTATTATGGAATAAAAATAAATGTTTTGACTTAGATTTAGATTGTCAATGATCTACAAATAGCATAACCAATGTAACAATAATAGTGTGCAAGTCACCCCCTGTCATTTAATCTGTGTATATGTAACATTGATAAGGCAGGGGCTATAGTATTTCATAGTTCTAGGTATCCAATCCATTTTAGCTATCCTAACCTATTATTATTTATAGTCCAGTACTTTTGTTATCATATTCTGCAATAGTCTTCCTCCAGTCGTAGGTTTTCCTTGGGTGCACTTGTCTAGTTCATACATGGAAAATCTGCGATTGGTGCCACATTTCATTAAAGACGACAATGGGCCTCTGCGAGTTGGCTTCGGCCCCTCGTACGCCTTCCAAAGGTCCGGAACCCAAGGGTTCCGAGAAATAAAAGCGTAAAAAATACTAATAATCTTTATTCAGATTTTAAATTGGTAAATACAAATTCAATCTAAGAAATAATATAGGTATTACAAATGATAATGCCTGTACTGGGTTAAAACCTGTATCACAGGTGACATAAGATCTTACAGGACTATTAGGACACCTGATTTCGTTACAATATTTAACAGAATTAATAATAGTTACGTAGTTAATGAGCTATGCTATAATTTACTGATATAGATAATTTTACACTTAGTTACACGAATTTGATTGAGTCAGTAATGTTATCAATAAGGTTCAAAAACAAAAATTGCATAAATCACCTTCAAGTCTACATTCACTTAGTATAATATAATATAATAATATTCCACAACTTTTTCACACAACGCCATTTAGTCCCAAGTTAAGCTTGAGAGCTTGTGTTATGGGTACTAAACAGCTGATGAACATACTTATATATATCTAAATACATACATATTATAGATAAATTACACCCAGACACAGAAAAAATGATCGTGCACAACACACAAACATTTGTCCTGGGTGGGAATCGAACCCAACCAGACCAGACCAACAGGCCAGTCAAAACTTGACTATTTTGTTTAGACAGCACTAAAATAAGTTGGACAGAGCAGCGACCATGTATATTCTAGAGCCAAGAGTAAGCGATACAAAAGACTGACCACGTAAGACTCACTAGATGTCCTCATAATCGATAGAATGTGGATTTCGGAAAATGATGGAGGTCACCCGGACCAACTTCCGCAAGCGTTGCTTAAACTTAAAGATTGTTATTACTTAGCCAAGAGCCTCGCAAGCCATAACCACAGTATTGCTATTAATACAGTAGGACGACGCCTTTGATATGCCGACAACTTCTACACGCGTAGGACTTGAATATTACCTCCCGCACTACGAACATCGTTTTGTTCGCAGTGCGGGAGCGGCTTTCCCGCGTCTCGCCCCTCACACTCCGCACGATTGCCCTGTCTAGACGGCTACGTCGAACGACTGTATGTTTTTAGACTGTGCCATAACTGTTATTTTAATTGTTTTAAAACTTACAAACATCGTAAAGTGACTGCTTTTGCAGACCACACACCCTAGGTTGGTACGTCAACTGACACTGGTTTCTAAAGACACATTTAAGCGGAAAAAAAATCAAAATTAATGATATCGGTGGCAGCTACTAGGGCACAGTTGAATACCCTTCTATAGTTCCACCTCAGTACGTACGTTTTGTGTGATTTTTCTTGTCCTGCCATTTTTGTTCAGAAAACTTAATTGACAGAAAAACTGTTTCTACCTACGTATTTGAAAAGTCTTTGTAGACAATGGTTAGGGACAAAAAGTTGAGGTTATGAGGTAAATTTGCAATTAAAGATTGCTGGTAGAGGTTATTTCTTAGACAGGTGCATTAATGATTCCTCGAAAGACTATAGGCAGAGGAATGCCATAATACCCACACCAATGTTTGCCACCTAGACTTATTTTGTTATTGCCAACAACCGAGCACCAATTCAGTCTCCGAGCTACTAAGAAACTCAACATGTAAAAACCCAATATTACTTTGAGGAATCGAACCCAGAACCTCATAGTCAGCAGTGGTGTTTACAATCACTAATCAAATCTTGGTTTTTAATGAAAAACTAGAGCTGGGGTCATACAATAAAGTGTAAAATCATCGTAGAGTCGTTATAAAAAGGGGTATATAGTGCTGATCGTCGTTTGTAGCTCCATCTCTCAGTTTCAACTTCAAGTCATAGTTTGGCTCCAGATCTTTATTTTAGTATTAAAGTGGCTTCTGTAGTGCCGACACATTTTTCTTTAGTACGGTATGGGCAAAGACATTCAATACCTATAGACCGGACATCACAAACAAGATTTTCGTCCGCAAAAGTGTGTCTGCTGGATACAAGTCTATGGGTTTTTTGTAGTACGCTCCGCTGCCGCTCCAATATTCATAGGATATAGATAAGGAATATTCATATTCGCTCCTATATTATTCTTGATGGCGTTACTGAGACATGGGATCAAAGTTTTTCTATGATATTTCCTTGACATGCCCGCTCTATAGTATTTTAAATCTCTTTGGGTATGGGTCTATAACCAAGATATGGTTATAGACCCATACCGTACTAAACATCATAGTTATACATTTTCCATTCGAAATTTTAATTGAATTGTAGCTGTGTATATTAACAATAAATTCATGTTTTTTCTTAAGTTACTCGTTCGAATGCATTTTGTGGTCCAATCACTAGTGAACCTGACCTAAGCACCAATACGAAGCAGATGGCTTGCTATAGTCACGTTCTTCCCACCTATGTTTACTTCCAACTCATCACTGATTAGAATAAAAAACAAAAGATACTCTTAAGTGTCTACACACACTAATTTTCTCCAAGCATTCACCTCAATCAGCGGCGCATACTATTCAGGAACCACCGACAATCCCATCACACGACCTGGATAGCACCTTGATTGACTTATCATTTCAATCTAACTGGCTACCACGAGAACCCGAAACAATATTACCACACAACAATCACTAACATAAACGCTCAAACACCATCCATTGCGTTTTTTGTTCAATACTAATAGGATCTTCCCAGATTCCAAACACGCAATGTATACTTAACAATCCGATCTGTTGATGGGTTTTAGGGTTTCTTAGTAGAGCGTTAACGCGGGGGCGCTTGCCTCCGCATCATCAGATGATAACATCTCCAGACAGTCGGTGTGACGTCGAGACCTGATCTCCCGTCAATGTTTTGACGTGGGATTTAGTACATAAATATAAGTGCCTGCCATAGTAGAACCGTATAGCTATATTCATGTTATTTGTGGAGAAACGAGTGTGTGATGTTTTGGTCTTGTTTTGCAAGCAGTTAGGTTCATATCGGGTGTGTTTTTTTGTTATTATGGGTTATGTTAAGGAATTCATACCTAGGAATAAATTAGCGCACTAAGATTGATTTTATTGCTCTATGATATACAGTGCTAGCTATCAAAAGGTACATATTTTAATAGGCAATTTATCAGAAGGCTAGATCAAATTTAAATTTTTCATAGTACTTTTAAAATACAACAAGCAGCAAATTTCCAACATAAATACCAAGTAGATCCAGCTATCAAAATAAACCAAACACAGTCGAAGAAATCACAGCCCAATTCCATCCCTCGATTCCATCAAAGCAACTCAAAGAAATTGCATATCGATCTTGAAATTTTAATTACTCTAACAGTGAGGCAATCAGATGAAACCCTGTGACCCATTTTAAAAGTTTTATTCGTACCGAAGCAACGAGGGGAGTGATAAATGACTAACATCAATCAGAAGAATAAGTGTTGCAAATTTTCACCCGGCAACTTATCACGAAGTAAGGTCCGACTTGTTTTAAATGATAAAAATGATCGAGTGCGTTGTATTCTGTATTATCTGTGGTCGCTGTCAGAAGA
Organism: Euplexia lucipara; assembly: GCA_921972225.1. Lineage (NCBI taxonomy): Eukaryota > Metazoa > Arthropoda > Insecta > Lepidoptera > Noctuidae > Euplexia > Euplexia lucipara. The sequence continues at coordinate 8,163,115 of OV179152.1, read as the reverse complement.
AGGCTGCAATTTTGGGATGCGGTGTGTATTTACAAAATGAGGTGGTATATGTTAATTGTTTAACGGGATAATGCAATTTTGGTAACTACATTTAAAGTTAAGAGATAAATTGAGGTAGGTACAGACATGAAAATTTAATTCAGTTCACATCAGTTCCGGACTGGAGATCATGCGAGAGGTCTTGCATCAGGTACTTGAATCATGCGTAATCGCCCAGTAACTTACTAGGCTTAACTTGGCTTGGTTTGGCTTGGCTTACTATAGGTGCTCAGCCCGCAATATAATTATCATTGTCTAAAGATGTGTGATGACAATAATACGATTTTTTGTAATATTGACCGTGGAGTTGGTTGAAGTTCTCATAGTTAAACAAATCTCGTAACATACTTACCATCTATAATGCTGGAAGGGCTAGGCGATGATGAACCTGCAGTACACCCACTACAGCTCATCAGTTATGCTGGAAGTCCTATGTAGTATGGAGTCTCATGCTTGGCAGTAGAGCTTCCAACCACTAACCAACAATTTGACATATACATACGAGTCAGAACTAAAAACTGTTATGTCTGCTACGTAGACAGCTAAAGGTCCAAAGCAACATGCCTTTGAAATACACGTAAACATAGCGAACTGATTGATGTTACTTTCTTAACTCCTCCAACCCTAGATTTGATACCATGTCTTCACTCCAGTAGGTACATTTCGTAAGAAACTTTTAAGTGAAACGTTGATTCCAAAGTGGATCGAAGATCCGAGCTGACGGCAGAGCGATTGTTTTGAAGAGGGGTGCTAAACTAGTTAAGAAGATAAAATTGCATTGATGTGGAGGCAATGAAATTAATGGAAGGAATATCGATGTTGTCAATCCACAGTTAACAGCTCTGATTTGAGAAATAGTTGTAGCTTGAATTTTTTTTTGTTCATTACACGTAGAGAAAGGTATAAATTCACATTCGCAAAAATTAAGCACTCCAAACACAGTCTAAGGAGTAAATTTATAAGGATATAATAGTGCTCATCTTCGTTATTTAGGAAACTTATGGGCAAAACTTGTTTCGTCCTTCTAGACTCAGTGCGTGGATGTGACGAATTCACATTCATTTTCATTCGATTGTTTCTAGAAAGAAAGAAAGAAAGAAAACATATTTATTTGGCACATGCCACAAGTGCACAAAACAAAGTAAAAACAATAATAGTAAAAGACTTAAAACTAAACACGAAAAAGAGTGTGTACCTCACCTTCTAATTTCGGATAACATTTTTAAGTCGAGGTTTAATTCATGCTCACCCAGGCGTTATGCGGCGTCTATGTTAAAGTAAGCAATGTTAGGAATGAGACAGCTAGGGGCCAATAAGAGTATTTTTTGTACTTTATTTCAGTCTTTAATTCGTCAATTAATAGTGTCTAATAATATGGTCTAATTGAAATAATTTCATAATATCCCACGGGTACTAAACCGTGGGATATCTATCGTTGAATCAAAATTAAAATCCAATGGTTTAAGTTATTTATACCACAGTTATATAATTACTTACGTATAATTTAGTCACTAACACACAATCACTAATTAAACATTTTTAAATATTACCCTTATTCATTCAAACTTCCTCTTTCCTCCTCTTTAAAATATCAGTAAGATTCTTTGTCATAAATCCATACTGTATTAATAAATTACTATTGAAACCCTTTCCTCAATGTGTACTAATCAAACACGAAAGATAAGACGAATTAGACCCGATAGGGTAACGTAAGGTGTCCCCATCAATAATGTGTTATCTGCTGGACGACTGACGACCAGCTACTGTGGGCACGGTGGCAGTGGACACTTCCGACAATCTATAGAGTTGTTTGTTTTTACCTTGAATTAATAGCTGTTGGATGCTTGTGGATATATAGGAAAAATTATGCTTTAAAAATAATAAAACAAGAAAAAACCTTATGGATGTCCTCCATCTATGGGAGGATGGAAGGCAGACCCTTCCACCTTCACACTGTTACTGACTAAAAATCATCCCGGTCTCACACCTGCACCAGGGGTCGCTAGAACAGATAATACTTCCGTAACTACAGCCGGTTTCCGACTGACGAACATATCAAACTACCGTATTTTTTCTTTCTTTGATAGGTTTTCAATTTTAAAACAAAACAATAAGTTTCATGTTCAATTGAAAAAATCTGATAGTTAGGGTTTACTCGATGTGCTGGGAACAATACAAAAAATTGTTGGCACCACATGCAGAAACATCAACAGACTTGTAGTTAAGAATTCATTAGGAAACAAAATTGTTACTTCAACATAGATACCACGTAACTGCCTCATAGTTTGCCATTGCCATTGCCATTTGCCATTGCTCATTGCCTCATAGTAAAACTAGATGTAATGACTCTTACATACGAAAAATGACCGAAATAAGTTGTCACATCCACTCACTACATTTCTCATAGAAACACGACTCCAGATCGGGGCCTATTTTAGTAACTATTAAAAAATAACCCTGTCAAACGCTATTAATCAATGTTCGATAAGGCAGCTCAAAATGGGCGGTCTTTGTTGTAAGGTAATTTATTTCATAAGTCCGAATGCGATTGAAAGACTAACTGAACCAGATTAACTTGATACCCTCCTTTAGCTACAAGTTTTCCTTCCACTTCTTCGTTGTGTATGGATGCAGGAAGTGGGGAAGGTCTTCGATTCTGGTCGTTTTATATTAGCGATGGGCGATAGTGGCCGTTGTATTGACAACGTTCTATGGACAATGGGCAATAGTCTTATCATAACATCACTTGACTTTCTGTGTACGATCGTATAAAGTGAATCGGTACAGTATTAGGAACAAGTTTGATTTGTAGATTACTTAGTGCTCACAATACGTAACCGCTCTGTGATTTCTACTTACAATAATGCCTACCCGAAAAGGAGTCGAGGCAGATCACTATATTAACAATTGTGAAGAGGATTTGAAAAGAAATGAAAGCACACATGGCCAAAAACCATCCAACATGGAGAGTGATTTCATTTCATTTCTTCTACGAAAAAATACAGCTAATACATTTAAACAGCAGCAGTAACATGCAGAAAAAGGCCAATTACAAGTTTTCAATTATAATGGTGGTCAAGCAATCATTTCACGTGGTGACGAGGAAGAAGAGGAAGGTTGACTGGTAGAAAGTCCGCCTTTGTACATTAGTGTGCTTGAAGTATTAAATAAATAAATAAGAATAGAGAGAGGGATGCTTTCTCACTATCTTCTGCTTTTATCAAGACCTTAATATATATCCAGAATCAAGCCCGTTTCAGTAAGGAGATACTCGAAGACTTAGTTACGCTTGCCGAGATGGTGACCATTCATTACATATCAACACTCTTCCGTTCCTCAGAAATCACAACGAGCCATTGGTTCCGGCTGCCATATTTAGATCTTTGATAGTCGTTACGGATAAAGTAAAATCTGACAACCAGTTTAACCACGAGGTATCGTGATAACCAGTAACTGGGTTGTGAACGTCAGACAGGCAGTCGCTCTATGCAAAACACTGGTGATCAGCTGAATCCAGTCAAACTGGAATTTGACACCAACATAGTTGGAAAAAGGCTAGGCAGATGATAATTAGTACGTAAGACGTGTAACAAAAATCGACGAACCGGTTTTCTGTAAAATTACGCATTATAGTTAAACGGTCCATGACTATTTCAGCATTATAGTAGAGTAGTAAGTTCGCTGCATAGTGCATAGATGTCGTTGTTTGTATTGAAGATAGCGTACAAAACGTCTAAGTTTATTTCTTGTATCTACTTTTGCGACAACACTATTATAAGTCGAAAACTTTTAATTATCTTGCTTTTACAACTTCATTTTCTTCGTAAATAAAAGCAATTTTATCTGCAAAAGTCTTATGTGTGGATTATACCTTCCTGTCCTAGCTCCGTCCTCGACATAAACATTTGGCTAAAAATCACAGAATTAATCTTAGTAAAATGGAATAGATTTTTGATGTGTTCTAAGCCAAGGTTACATTCAAATTGATAAATAATTAAATTAGCTTAGGCTAAAAATCAATCTTGTCAGTGTCAAAAGGCCAATCAAAATTCAATTAAATCTTGATCGTAGGCATTGAATTTTATAACTTAATGTAGTTTACATTGATCTTGATTTAATTTTAATTTATTTGGTCTAGTTTACGTTCACATTGTGTAATACTTAGAGGTGAATTGAATAGTTGCGTTGTTATTCCCTTAGCTTTGTGTGTGAATTGTTTTCTTTCTGCAATGTTTTGTTTTTCTCTGTAGATTGTACAAAATACTTCCAGGAGTCGAAGCAAAACGACCGTCAGTAATTTCAGGTGTTTGATTCTGTGTATCTAAGTCATGTGAAAAATTAAGTAAAGTGAACTGGCTAGCATTATTATGGAATAACAGCTCAATTCACCTTTACTTCACCTACATTTTCACGATTTGGTTAGTACAGAACAACACTGCAGTACCTAGATGACTTTCAAACCGTTGTAAGTTCTCAATGTTTTCCTAAAAGATAGCCAGCGCTCAGACGAGACACTTCCCCAATATTCATATACTACGCTACCTAAGCAACACATAAGCAAGAATAATTCAGTTACGCAACGCCACCTATTGTTGACAAGATAAAAGCAAATATGAAGCTTGACGTTACGACTTACGACCGTCAGTGGCGTGACCTACGCAATGTAATTCTATGCTACATATAAATAGTTAGTGCCATCTACCGTCGAGTAGCATGCGTTACGTAGTTATATAGAAATGTATTGAATATGTATAATTGGTTATGAAATTATATGGCAGTATGGTCTGGGCCGAGGCTAATCAGAGCTATAGATTCTAGCTAGGATAGGTCATTTAAAGGTTGCTTGTGATACAGTAATTACAGAATGTTTGGTACGTCTAAATAGCATATAATAGCCTTTAATACTTATAAATTGTTGTCCTAGTATCCGAAAGTCCAGTGTTCTACCAAAACTTGAACATAGGCTACTCAATAACTATTCCGAAAATACAATAGGTATTGATTATTTTATATTTTATTGACTGACTTTTTTATTCTTATCCAAACCATTTCATGGGCAATTAGAATTGGATTAGGTATGTCAGCTATTACAATCAAAATGCTGCAATTATCGGTTTCCTTACATACTTATTCAGTTTAGCACATAATAAGTAAGTAGTGCCGCTCCGTAGTTTACTTATTAAGGTTCTAGAGAGTTAAGATGTATCTAGCCATAGAATAGATAATAGAGGCTTTAGTATAATTAGAATTACGGGGCGACATCGTCATTGTTGACCGAGTCCCCTTAAATAAAGATAAAAAAAAAAGAAAAAAAAAGTAAGTAGTGTGTTTGCTGTGTTTTCTGCATCAAAAATTCCATCTATGACACCTTCTACCAGTATTTAAGTACCAAAGCCCACATTTCGTCATTGACTGAGCAGATTTAGTGTCTAGCAAAAAGTGTATCCAATACCCTACGTAAATTTTCTATGAAAATGCAAAAGCTTCCATTTTTAATGGAATAGTGGTCGAACTTAAACTGCTTTAGCATTATGTAGGTACCTATTAAACTTTAATTACGCCAAATCACAGACTCTTCGGACCTTCAATATACATATTATTGAAATAGGTCCATTTTTCACCAATATACCTACCTAGGTATATTGGTGAAAAATATTACTTTTATTAAGTACTTTTTATAATGCGAATTAGAAACCTATCTATTAGCATACTTAGTTAGCATAATATTAATTATCTGTATTCTGTATTTATTTACTTAACTTTAACTTTATGTCTAACCTACTATACCTCAAACTCAAACTCAAACTCAAAATGTTCCTACCTTCCTACAGTTAAACTTCATTCACATCAAAGACAAAATATCTATATTAAATTTGACAAATATAAGCTGGCTGATATTTGGTACGGTCGGCCGCACGTTTTTTATTGTAAAAAAACTACCTAATATCAGCAGGCTTTTGATAACTAACAATATGTCACGTCTTTGCCTACATTGAAACTCCTTCCTATTTTTTGCCAGTTAAATGTTATAATGTTACCCTTACCACTGACGTGCGTAAGAATGCCTATGTACCTAACTGTCATATTTTCTTCTACTGTGTATATCGGGATATTTAAAAAGGAATTGTTTAATAATGTAGTTACTATTAGACCGTACACCTGACAGCACTGCCTAATAGTACTGGGTTGAGAATTAATATAACATAACATCACGCATTACATTGGACTAGGATATTATTATGTGTAGGGATACCTATACCCAAATCTAGTCTTGGTATTCCAGTTAAGCAAAGCCATAAAGTCTCCTATACACTAAACAAAAGACACGTTCTAATTTCAAACGATTCTTTCATTCTAAATCTAGCCAGGATTAGTATTCTTCCAGCCAGTTTGCTGTTTGTGTCCCTTCAGCATAAAACTTTAAACTACCTACCTATTTTAGTGATTGTCCTTTTATATCTAGTTCCTTTCTTATTTTAATTCTAGTAAGAATTGGCTGTGGTACATAATCAAGGAAAATAAGTAAATGCGGGTAATTAATGGTGTCGTTATTTTTATTTTGTTTATTAATGAGGTGGCTTTGTATTTGATATTATTGTGATTATAATTGAAAAAAAACTATACATCTGTTGTCATCTTCATCATCTTATCTTCATCCACTGGTGGCATCTTTTATTGTGATGGCGGACTTGATGCACACCTACAGACGCCCTGCAATACTGTGTAACGTTTGAGGAACAATCTGTAACATAATCATTAAAGAAACACACAGACACACAGAGTGCTATTTATAGGTTTTATTTTGTAATCTCTCTATTTAATTTCCTTTGTATTTTGTATAGGTGCCTGTGGTTAGTTTTAGAACAAATAGTATTCGTTGTGTGTTGTAACTAAGTTTATATGTAGTTCGAATTTGTATTATATACGTTCTGATTTTATATTAATTTCATTTGCTATACCATTAACGGAAATATGGGACTTGTTGGTAATATGTTAAGTTCATAAAGAATATTTCCAAATTAGACATATTTAGTTTTTTTTAGTTTTTTTTAATCTCTGACCAAACAATTTGTAATAATTAGGAAATTTCTCACTCCTTCATCAATATCAAATGTCAATTTTAGACTAATTTGAAATGACGAAAATCGGTGCCAATGCGTAGCCTATGAACTAAAGGTCCACTGCGATATGAAGTTACTTTTATTGCCAGATCCACAAATCGTAAAAATCGAACAAAATGGCGCTCTATCGGCAATGAAAACATTTCAAACAAGCCAATATTCCCACTATTCCATGAAATATAGCCCGCGAATCGACATGGAGCAATAACAGAGTGCCACTAAAAGCAATCAAGTGCATATCTACGCGTCATAAATTGCGCTAAAGCCTTTACTTTAGTACCGCAATAGCGCAATACTGAGCAATAAACCATCGCAACACTGTATGGATAACACATTGTGCTGTTTTATAGGATATAACCGTAGAATGGTCTATGTTTAATGGTTATAACTAGGTTATGATAGAGTGGATTGGAGAATAAAATGTAGTGTAATGGGATTGATGTGAAATAAAATATAAGGCACTTAGGAAGAGAAATTCTTAATGCCACTTTGTGGAACAATAGCGTTTGCTGTTGTACCTACAGCTGTGGACCAATTGTTGTGAAAAATGTCTTTTCCTAAACAAATGATAGCGAACTTTTTGCTTTACTAACTTTACAATATTTGTTTGCATTTTTTACATTGTAATATCTTGTAAAAAAACCACGAAAACTACCTGTGTCACTACAGTTTATATCACAATGTTCAAATTTTCCGAAACGGCTTCTCTGATTCTTGTGAATTTTAGTGTGTATAATAAGTATGCCTGAGATTAAGTCGTAAATTGATAAGAACGAAATAAAACTAATAAATTTATTCTCAGGCAGAACGAAGTTTGCCGGGAGTATATTTTTTTTTTTTTTTTTTTTATTTATTTTTTTTTTTTGTTTTTTTTTTTTATATTTTATAGTTAGTAAATTTCCGATTCAGAGAAACCATTCGTTTAGTACCTATTGAATGCACTAATGAATAAACTTTTTGTCACTATTATTTTGAAATAAGCACACGTTATCAAACAAGAATTAAAAACCACACGAAAAATAGTAAGTCTTTTTTTTTACTTCTTGATATTCTGAAAAGCTGCACATGATTAAAGTAAAAGATTTGAAGATATTCTGGCTGATTATAAAAAAAACTAAGTAACTTTTCCTACTACTTTTTTATCCTCTAAAATTCACATAAAAACAAATAGAGTGCGCAATAGACAAATAGAAAATATACAAGTGTCTTCAAGCAATAGTATCCTGGGTTCGCCAACTCCCCTCCTTCTTCAGAAACCTCTACCACATGTCTTCATTTTTTAAACTCGTTCCGTAGCGTGGTCTTCCAGCCGTGAGATACCTGTAGAGACGAGCTTCTGATGTGAACTAAACTACAAAAGCCCGGATCTACAGGGTAGATCACGAATGTGCCATAATTATAAGTTTCGAGTTTCTTTCGTGTTTTAGTGGTAGGGTTCAGTTTTCGGACATTTTTACGGCTACGGCCATCTCCGGGCGATCTGAAACTTTGGAACAATATTATTTTTTTGTTATCATCGTTGTCGACGAATTATGGAGCTCTTTTTTTTAAATAATTCTGTTCTCCTACTTCGTTAGCAACAAAGTTGAACTGGCTGGCTACACAAAATCAGAATTCCGTATATTAATTGCTATTTAATTATACTTAATTACATTTCCCCTAAATTAAAACAACCCAACGTAACAATTAAAAAACCCTTCTCCTAAAAGGTGACTTAATTAAAATACGCTAAAACGTAGCAATAATACACTCCGAAGCAGGCTGGCAACAAAATTTTAATATGACGTGTTAACCCCATACGTCGCTTTGAACAGGAGCTATATGATATAGGCTAAACGTATAATTAACATGACAGCCGCCAGCATCCGTTTAATATGGAAATCTCGTTATACTTGACACACGTTACCTATCATTTATTACTTGGGAAAATGCGGAGCTAAACGGTTGCTTACGATGAGAAATTTTCATTAGGGTTCGTGTTTGCGAGTGTTCGCGATTGATTGTGTTGTGTTTGGGGTTTCATGCTTGTTATTTCAAGCCTATGATAGTTTTGAAAGGTGCACCCTGCATGTTTAACCTTTCAATCGTGTCAATTAGAGACACAATAGAAAGACAATGACAGCGCGGACTCCGGTGCCCTCTCGGGGTTTAATGAATTAAAGAAGAGAATGTAACAAAACGTATAAATTAGAAAACATCCGACAAAAAAAAATATCACCTGAAGTCTAGGGTCAAATACACAACGCATGGCATCAAGTTGTGCGTCGATGTTTAACTTGAATGTATGAACTTGATTGCACGAATGTACTCAATGATAAAACAGAGGACAAACATTTATCAATCCAGTTTACAATCCAAAGTTGTAAGAAAATTCGTGATAATTTTCAGAGCGTTTAGAAATCTTAAAAAATCACTCAAACTTTCAACAAAACATACTGAGACACTAATTTCATCAAACGAAATGTCTGATTGAACGGGACGACAAAACATTTGCCAATCCCTCGCGAAAGAAAAAATCTACGCCTTCCAGAATTCAATTTACGCTCAACAATACAACACTTTCACCCCAATCTGATAGCATGACGAGGGATCACAAATCAGAGGAATCAGCAGCCAGGCCTCGCGGGATACGCCGCAAAAAAATAATCTCGACGCATTTCCGCAAATCATTGTGACCATTGTGTAGTCGATAATGTAGTTTGAGGAAAGCGGGCCTAACAAAAAGGTTCACTTAATTGCACGAAGGAGGAACGCTGAAAGGCGAACGGCCTTTGTTTCCCGCGAGGCCTTTATACGGGCTCACCCGATTGGCTGACTCATCAATTTCCTCAGATTGACGTGAACGTTTGAGTCTTAGATTGCGCTAATACGGATAGACGTACGACACGCACGGTACTACGGATCTTCGAAGCGATGAGATGTCAGATTTTGGAGCGTATTATTTTGGAAAATCCCTTTATTGGGTTAACTATTATTTATGAATGGTAAAAGAGGTGTACAATTATGTACCTAATCAATATTCTGAAATAAATCGTAAGTCGATTGTTCTTTTTCTGCTTTTGTTTCACAGTGCCCAACAGAGGGTGTATTTTTACAATCCTAACAAGCACATCAACCTATTTATTTACCACAATTGACAAATAACACATACTTTACATAAATCCCAATACGAAAAGCTAATAATTGAACCATTACACAAGTCAACCGAGCAAACACGAGGAATACACTGCATTTGAACTATATTAACTTTCGGGTCTAACGAGGCGCATCGACTAAGCCTTAATTGAACCTCATTTATAAATCACCAAGTAACTAAGAGTAAAGGTAGTTCACGTAAATATCTACAGGCAATTAGCTCAAATACAACTAACGTATTACAACGTTTGGGGGAACTTAACCCCCGTAGGTGGGTAGGTTCCCCCTTACTTCCCCCGATCTGCGCAGTGTCGTCCCGCCATCATTAATCTTACCGCTGAGCAAACAGTCCTCCTCACAAGAGCAACTTTAGAGCTGTACGATGTCGATAATGTAAGTAAACTATCGTAGATATATGAGCGATAACTGCCTAGAGGCCTCGCCGACCCAGCGACGGTGCTTAATTAATTGAACTTTAGATACACCCCGAGAAATTTGCCTTCAACAAAATTTAATGGCAGTTAATTTTGATTTGTTTAATAAACGCTAGCTCCTAAAATATTTAATCATCTTCTTATTTACGCGGGAATTATTTTATCGTTTGTTTGTGCAATAGATAGGGCTTTGCATATTCTTAAATTAATATTAGATTACAGTAAGTTAACTTTTTAACGACTATTTTTAACTACGGTAAAATTCCAGCCGAATGTATACAGATTTAGTCAGCTTAGCTCAACGATGGTTGGGAGTTTTAAAGATTACCCGAATATATTAGTAGAAAAATCCTTACAAATTGCGAGCGATCAGTCTTCTTAATTCCCGACTTATCGATACAAATTCGTTTGCTAATGGAATCCCTATCTTGTGCGAATTCGAGGAAATATTCAGCTGAAAGATTTTGCTTTAGATTCATATCACAGCGTATTGAAGACGATCGTCCTTTATTTAAAGAAACCGAGGGACTGGTGCCTACTTAGGTATTTTCAGAGACGGAAAATGTGCGGCTATTTTTTTCAGTGTACACCTATCTTATATAGTAAGAGTTTGAAGAGTTATGTGTGGTGTAACTGAGATGGAGTTTTGATAAAAAGAACTGAGAGGATTCATATGATCATAAAATCCACGCCCTAGTTTGTTTTGAAAATTTTTAATCTCAAAGTTTTCATCACACGTAACCACTATCCCAAGATTATTTTAAAAATAAAGATCGTAATTTCTTTGTTTATCCTTTCTTAAGCTATTTCAAACTTAAAACGATCTACAAAATGAACCGTACAAACAAAACAACGCCGTAGCTCTGCATTCATCCATATCCAATATGTTCCAACGTGATGAAAAATACCTTCAAGTTAACATATAACGTACCTGCCATTGTTTGTTCAAAGCTTTTCTCATATCAGCTTGTTTTCCCCCGAGCACCGCCTGAAACATTCAATCCCAAATGTTACATTTCAATATGCTGACTAAAACAGCCTAACTCTTACTTCACCCCTTTCAACATGTTTTATTTGAAAGCAATATGTCTCCATATGTCTGAGCACATAATTTCATATTTGTGTTTTGAATATTTTGTTAGGCTTTATGTAGGCGTACCGTTGTAGAGAATCGGATTGCTACATAAACTGGTAACACATTAAGTTTATTTATGAATCTTACATGAAAGAGTACTTTCTAAGTTTATCTTAGACATCATTGACATCGGTGAAGGAGAACATCGTGAGGAAACCTAGACTTATAGTTAATATAAGTTTGAAATCGCCAATCCGCCTTGAGCAAGCGTGGTGATCAATGCTCGAGCCTTCTCTGTATGAGAAGAGGCCTTTGCCCTGCAGTGGGACAGTAACATGCTGGTATTATTATTATTAATCGAATTTAATGATTGGACTTAAAACATTACCATATCATTAAATAAAACTTCGACCATGTTAAATAATGTTAGCAACGTTCAGCTCAAACATAATTAATTATTCACTCAACATAAACAAAAATTTTAAAGGTAATTAAGGGAAACAGTTCATTTACACGTTTTTAACAGGGGCAATGTAAAGTGCAAAGTTTGTCTCCCCTTATGCGCCAAAAATGCGTACGTGTAAAATTTTACAGATGTATCTCTGTAAAATTTTACAGAGATCATCTGCCTAGCCTTTTCCCAACTATGTTGGGGTCGGCTTCCAGTTTAACCGGATGCAGCTGAATACCAGTGTTTTACATGGAGCGACTGCCTGTCTGACCTCCACAACCCAGTAACTGGGTAACATGATACCCCTTGGTTAAACTGGTTGTCAGACTTTCGGGCTTCTGACTACAAGTAACGACTGTCAAAGATCTACAAATGACAGCCGGGACCAACGGCTTAACGTGCTTTCCGAGGCACGGAGGAGTCTTGGTATGTAATAAATGGTCACCCATCCACGGACCGACCTCGTCAAGCGTAGCTTAACCTTCGATCGACCCATGCGGCTGTTATAATTTAGCCACAAGCTCCTCGTTATAATTTAGCCACAAGCTCCTCACAAAAAATTTTACAGAGATACAGACATAAAAGTGAATGGTCCAATATTGTTCACGTTATTCTGTTTTTGGACACCTCTGAATGCTTGATGAAAGAACAGTAACCTTTTTTAAAATTTAAAACTTGCTTTGGTACGATATACTCGTAAAAGGCAAATTAAATAAATTTACGTTGTACATTTTATGTGGAAAAGAAAAATTCTAAGTAATAAAACGGATAACTTCCTTCTGCATAATTTCAAAAGAATTGCATAAAATTATGATAATGTGTAGTGGAGAGTTAACATAAAAATGTACTTAAGTTTAACAAAATGCTTAAAATATGCATCCACGTCTAGACTTGGTTTTTCTTTTCAAATGCTAATGTCGAAAAACGACTTAGTTTTGCCTCTGTTTCTTGTAACCTATGCTCTCTTTTAGTAGAAGATATAAAAATAGTCTGCTGTTCTCATATTAAAACATAATTTCTGTACCACAAAATCAAATAGAAACCTACAAAAGAATGTGAACGTAATTTTGATTGAAACAAGTGGAAATCTTTGAAGTTAGAACACATAGTAACTAATCATAGTAAAACATTTCGACATAAAATATGAAAAGTTTTTATTCAATACCTATCTTTGCTGTTGTAAAAAAGAACACGCGAAACGCATTCATTATGAGGGGTGGAAAATCCTCATGGATGTGAGGGCGGCAGACTCTTACTGACTAAAAACCACCCCGTCCCGCCTCACTCGTGCGGACGATTCGTCCGCAACCCCCAGCATGCTTGGCATGACCACCTTGGAAAACGGAAGAATACAGAAGAATCAACAGGGACAAATTGTATAAACAATTCTCTTGTTTTGAGCATGACAATGTCAAGATTGAAGGGAAGAAATGTGTAGATTCTTCAGTCGACAATAGTCTACAATATCGAACATTATTTCTTCTATAATCGGTTGTCACTAAAGCGCAAGCTCATGGACATGTGTATTATCCTCATCTTAACCTACGGTGCCCAGATTTGGTCTTTGACTAACATCCTAAAGTCCAAACTGAAGGTTTGCCAACGTGCTATAGAGCACAGAATTCTGGGTGTCAAACTCACAGATCGTGTTCAAAACACAACACTGCGCTCCAAAACACAAATAGTCGACTGTGCACGAAAGGATGTGCTGAACTTAAATGTTACTGGGCAGGACATGGCTGCCGCTTGCCGAACGAGCGATGGGCTCGTAAAACCCAAAATTGGTGCCCTACAGTGACACGGGGCCGTGGCAGACTACGAAAGAGATAGCGGGACGACCTGGATGTCTTCCTTGAGAATTGGAGAGAGGTGGCGCAGAATCGCGACCGATGGAGGAATACAGGGAGGCCTTGGCCCAGCATTGGGACAATTTGGGCTAAATAATAATAATAAATAATCGGCAGAAATGTTTCTTCCATCTATCATTTTGGCGATTCTTTCGTCAACATACTACCAAGCAAAACCTAACATAGTCTAACATGTTATTAATTAGGGAGATGTCTGAATACTAAATCATAACAATTACAAATTAAATTACTTCGTTAAAACGAACGATCCATTACGTAACTGTATGCGACCCACAGCATCAGCGACTCGTACATTAAACTTGATCCCATTAAACAAAAACTTTGCTCTTAATATTCCGCCTAACGAGTTAACTTCGGACATACGACCTTTTGACATTAACTTTTAAAATTTGTCGAGTAATGTCAACGTCAGAGTTTATAGTGCACATTTGAAATGTAATAGAGGTGTGAGGGTTGGAATAAAATAGAGTAGCTATATCTCTTTGTTAGTGGTACATAAAGTTTAGTGTGCTGACGCACTAAGACGTCAGACTTGAAAAGGTCTAGACTTAATGGCTTTGTCATTATGTGTATCATGTTTCTTTTAGACTTGTTTGCTCAAGTAAGTGGACACAAATATCGATTTAGAAACTTGAGTGTAAACTACTACTGCTTGCTCACTAATTCATACACTTGTTCTTCAGAAGAGTGATAATAAGTATAACATGAACGTAAACGAATCAAAAAGAATATGTGAAGATTCTCCACTTTATACCCTATGGTAAAAAGTTCTGATTTGTTCTGTATTAGAAAAAATACGTGGAAGTGTATGCCAAATCTCCAACGAATACAAAAATTAAATTGCGTAACTATCAAAATAATTTGAACAAGCCAAATTCCCGATCCATAAATGCAACACATAAAATGTAAATCGAACAATGTCATGCTCGCACATAGGCTTACGCTGCCAAAATTATAAACACAGCGCAGCTGTGCCCTGATTAACCATCACTTAAATCAAAGAGCCGAGGGCTGGGCTTGGCTCGGAGCCAGCCGACCGCTACAGATTTATATTTGCAAACATATTTCCATATACACGCGATCGATATGCCTATCATATGGGAAGGGTGTGCGGAGCCAAGTCGCGCGCACCAGATGAATATTTTACTGCATTTCCGGGCCGTGCTGTGAAAATGCCAGGAGTAATATACTCGTACAGCGAGCAGTAAAATTCTGTTCATTTACAGCGGGAGCATAAAATTAAATATGTGCTGCTTTTAATGTTGAAATTTAAATTGAGTGTGCCTTGCATGCATGATTTTTTGCGTGCATAAAAAATAATTAAAAACGCTACCAGAATTTACTGAGTCTCCGTTTTTTTATTCCATTAGACGTAATTTTTTGTCACATTCTTTAATAGTATTCTATATGAACCTATAGTAATGCTACAAACTTTTTTGAAAAAATGAAAGCAAAGAACGAACGGAAATATATTTAAAACTTCTAATTTATTCTTCCGATAAGCACTGGCCGGAATTACATCGAAGTTACACAAAACATTTTAAACATTGCCAGTACTTTCCTACGGGAAGCAGCGAAGAGCAAAATTCAATCCAGAAAAAAAGCGACAGCTTCCTAGTAGAACTTTCAAATTGTTTTTCTTTTAAGCACAAACAAAGGGAGACGATGCCAAGGAAATTAAAGGTGGCTTCGAATAAAATAAAATAAAAGTCCACCGGAGCGACAGACTTTTTGTCGGATAACGCGGCTCTCAAGTCCGAACTTTAAGGTTTTTTGATCGCAATTGCAAGCAATTACATTGTTTTTTTACATTCATTGTCTCGAGGATTTTACTAAACGTGGTAGTTATTTTAATTGAGTTTCAGCAGCATGCGTAGCATGTACAGACGCCAGCACATCAAGTTACCCCAATGTGTCAAATTTTCCCAATTGAATATGTACCTTATTCTGCTTGACATAAAGTTGAAAAACGATCAAAGAAATTTGACCCTTTGGAGTAACTTGTACGTTTGTACGTAGAAACGGGTATGTCGTCGGAAAAATCAACAAAGTAACAGATGGTAGAAACATTTCTGCCGATTATAAAAGAAATGAAAAAATGATAAAAAAAAATTACTAGTTTTAACAAGTTTTCTTACATTACTAGGTA
Organism: Euplexia lucipara; assembly: GCA_921972225.1. NCBI lineage: Eukaryota > Metazoa > Arthropoda > Insecta > Lepidoptera > Noctuidae > Euplexia > Euplexia lucipara. The sequence continues at coordinate 8,146,843 of OV179152.1, read as the reverse complement.
GTGATTGGAGCCTCCTTTTAAGCTAATAAAGCCTGTATTAGGAGACTCCGCTCTTCCATACATTGTTGGTATTAACTATAAACTTATTTATTGAAAATACTAAAAGAATAAAAAAGATAAAGGAATGTAATCTACGAAACCTATGGATAGTTTAAGTTAGGCTTATTAAGTGCTTTTAGGGCTCAAATTGTGTGTTATAGTGTGGTTGGGTGTAATAGTGTGTTTGTGTGTAATTGTGATAGGGTTGATGTATTCAGAGTATCAGAGTGTTATGTTAGAATATGTGGAATGTGTGTGTTATGTCATTATGTGTGTGGGTGGGAGTACTTACATCATGAGCGAATGAGATTGAGCCTTACAATACTGGTAGCATATATTTATAGTAATAACGCCTCTGTTTCCTCATAATTAAGTGGTTTTATCCATTGAAATCCATTCAGAAATAATACTCGAGATTGTAAACTACTGTTGACTAACGAATCGATACTTTTCTTTTCTTTATTTTTGATATTAACGTGCTCAAAATAAATTGTTTCATAATTCTTCTGTAGACATTATTCTGTTTTTACGGTGTTCATGCTAAGCGTGCAGCTTCAAGTTGGGAAGATGTAAAATGCCTTCTAATAGTTGGCAAACTACAAACTAACTGCACGAGAGTTCATGTTATAGGTTGCTTCTGGCATAGACAGCGACCACAAACGATCGGAGGGGATGGGGACGCTATAGACAACACGCGTGTAGGGCAGGGGAATTAGAGACGGCTATGAAATGTGTAGGTAGATGGCAGTGCATGTTGCTACTTCTAATCGATAGCATTTATGTCTGCTCGCAATTTCGATGTTTTTTTTTTAATATTATAAACCGTGCTTGACTGCAATCCCACGTGATGGTAAGCAGTGATGTAATCAGTGATGGTGAAGTGCACTACTTTATTAAGAGCTTATTCACTTTAGCCTTAAAACACCTAATTTATAATCGGACGGGCATGGGGGATTCATGGGTTTAAAAAGTAGCAGCGCCATTCCGTCAAAATCAAAAATCAACACTCGTTTTTTTTAAATCAGGCTAAGAAGATAAGACTGTTCCCCAAAAACGCCCGCTCTTTAACACTTCGTAGTGTTGTTGCTGGGAAGAAGAAGTGGCAGAACAAGCTCCGCAGCAACACGTCTGTCTGATTCGTTTGAAGAACTTGAATGTATTCCATAAAATGCTCAGTAATTAGTATAAAATTCAATATTCTTTGTAAATCATTACGTTTCCAAATTATTGAGAAACTCACCACGTCAAATTGTAAGAAAAGTGAAGGCGAATTTAACTGTCATTTCATACTACCTAATGGAATGGGTAGGTATTGACAGTGCAATTCACTCAAGTTTTCACGGGATAATTATTACTGAATCAACCGACTGTTTGTTTTCGTACTTGAAAATAAATAGATTGATTGTGGTGTAATCAAATGTTTTTGTTTTATATAACTGGCGATACCTACAATTCACAATAAAAGTAACTTAGGCTGGATTGATATTATTGATCCGTTTCATAATATGGTAGATAGAGGTCTCAAGCGCTTCTATATGAGTTCCTTGATTGACTTCCGGGTCGGATAAACTGTTATTAGGTTTCCCATCTGGGATTTCTCAGTAGCAGCCCGGAGTCTGAATTTGTTTCTCATTACTAGCAATAGGCTCGCCACTTACACTTAACTGCCAAAACTATGTGTGCACTATGTACACCTCTTCCAAACCTTTTAAGGAATTCAGGTGACGTCAGATGTATGATTATCATAATTATAGCAGACATCCCGCGATTTCACCCGCATAGGTCCCGCTCCCGTGGGAATACAGGGATAAAAAGTAGCCTATGTGTTAATCCAGGGTGTCAGCCAACTCAATACCAAATTTTATTAAAATCCATTCAATAGTTTTTACGTGAAAGAGTAACAAACATCTATCCATCTATCCATGCTCACAAACTTTCTCGTTTATAATATTAGTAGGATAGTAGGAAAGGCTTTAAAGTATTTCATAACACAAAACTAAAACAAAAACAAATCGGTATTAGTGCAACATCCCATAATTGTCTACAAAACAACGCAAGCAACGCTACTAAACCTCGAACAATAGCTGCGAACATTAACTTGAATAAACACTATTATTCGCACTTAAAGCCGTACAAAGCGGCGACATAACTCAAGCCTAACTTCGGGAACAATCTCGCTACATATCTACAATTGTGGAACTTAATTTAGAGTCGGACTGCAGTCGCTTTATCTGCATAACGGAACTAACACAGTTAAGCTTTGAACATTTGCGCTGTCGCAAACTTGGTCATGCTTACCTACTGGCCTAAGGTATTGCAGCTACCTGTATATTTGTAAGCAACATAAGCCAGGGAAATTAACAGGCAACAGTTTGAGAAATAGGCAATAGTGTAGTCACGAACTACTACACCTAGCGTTTATACACAAAACTCAAAAGCTATTATTGGCTTTGATACTCATTTTATGCTGTTACAATCACGTATAGTATTTTTAAACCCACACTGTCGTTAAATAATAGAATAATTATCTAAGCTGCGATCAGTTCTATTGAAAAACGTCTTTTAATTTTGTGTAATCCTATAGTATATTTATTTGTAATTGTGCTTTTTCTTTTATTTGGTTGGCTTATGAGCTATTTCTGCAAAAAAATAGCTGCATTTAAATGCTAGTAGCAAAATCTTACTTGGGTGTATTTTTTTATTGTGGTAGCAATTTATCATCATCTCTTTTTTACCATCATCTTAATAGACATTATTTCTTAGTCGTGTCACCTTTTGCTCAACAGAATTAAAAGAATTATTTACAATAGGTATTACTCTTAAATAATCTATTTCAATTTGCATCCGTCTTTTACACAGGTAGAAACTTAATAACATAAATGATAGAAAACAAAGGAGAATGCCAATTTGTGCCCCAAAGTGTACAGAGATCATTGTATTACAAATACTTATAATAAAATAATTTACGAATTTTAGAAAATAACTAACATTCCTTATCAGACGTGGAAAAAAACTCAAAATAAAAAGTATCTTTCTTTTTATTTCACTTGAAAGTACCCTCAATATTGCCATATAATAATAACAAAGAGCAAAACAGGAAAAAACTAGGGTTAACACATACCTGGCCTAAAATGTTAAATATTTGTAAGTTAGCGTAACTTAAAACGTAATACATTATTATTAGTGTTTTATGTTTTCTTATGCATAAATCGAACTGTAATATTGTTAGATTAATAGTTTAAAATAATCTGAGCATTCATATCTAACATTATTTTACTTCTATTTTGGCAACACTCAAGTCTTCGATCAAACGTCAAATGTCATTATGTCACAAAATATTCTGTCTACAAATGATACTAACCAAGTACTAACCATAATAGATTTACTTTGAAAAATAATGCCCTCCCAGTGCTTTATAACGAATGCACTGGGTATATTAATGCCTGGAACAGATATCTAAACATGTTTATACCTTAATGTTTACAATAAACATAAAAATACTTTAGCCGGTAGGTACAAAAACGGTTTCTTTAAACCTTTATAACTTTTGTCCACGACTGCTGAGCAATATGCGCCTTTTATACTTTTGTTGTAGAAGATCTTTACTATTAAATTACATAGCTTTCATTTATGTACAGCCTGGGGCACAGGTTCATACAATTTTTGGCATTGTCTTTTCTAATAAAGTTTAATCACTTCCGTTCGTGTTATATGACATCACCGCAAATAGTTCCGTAAAACACATGACTTTATCTAGACAAAGAAGTCATAAATAAGAACCACTAACTCATTGCCTAGACTTCAAATAATCGTAGAAGCCACAGATTATAACAAAAACTATGAGCACCCATCCTTATTGCAAGCACGCCTGAGCTCTATAAGTATACCTATATCTAAAGCTGATGACACAATAGATACAAATTAAACACGTAAACGAAATAACTTTACCAAGACTGTCTCATGACGTAATGCAACTTGATTAAATTCATGGCAACGGATGTGAAATTGTACGTCTGTGTGTAGATGAAAATGATGCTACAAGGAACTTAGCTAGATTAAAGGGAAATCCAGTGTTTTTTAAGATTGTACCACTGGATTTAGAGTCACTAATTTAATCTAGTATCGTAAAAGCTACTGCTGAGTGTACCGGAACGAGCAATGTTGTTGAGTTTTTCCCTCAGAAATGATTGAGGGCAGCCCGAAGTCTGTATTTGTGCCCGATTGATAGCAATAGACTCGCAACGTGGGTGTCTGGATAACCTTTCATGGATTACAGGCGTCAAGTTATGTTTGTATGTTTTTATTGAGCATGTACATATGTATACAGGGTGTAACGGAAAGGGTATATACATCCGAAGGGCACGGATTCTCTTGGTGATAAGAAACAACATGGCAACGTTTTTATACATATACATACATAATTGTAAAGTTGAGCCCACCCGCGCCGTCGCGCCTTCGTCGGTTAGGCAGAGCCCGATAGGTCTGTACTAGGCGCGCAGAACCCGAGATAGATATACTTGAACCTTGCCGGACAGGATTATGACCCTCATAGTGCGGTGACACGTTTGTTATGATTTTGCATTTAATAAACTGTCGATATTAAATAATATCGTGAAGTTTCAAAGTTATTAGTTGGGAGCTGAAATTTTGAGGAAAGACTCGTTATTAAATACTCTATTCACCCTGTTTGTATGTATATACCCTTTCCGTTACACCCTGTATAAAACCAATTTTGAATACGCAATTTTGGATCCACAACTAACACGAAGCATTTTGTAGGAAAAATATCGAATTTATACTCCAGGTACTTTATTTGGAAACCATTCCGCCACATTATTTTAAAACAACTCCCGAAAGTCAGTAAAACTGGTGGCAACTACCAGTAAAGTGTCGAGGTACTGGAGCTTTGACTAGGCTCGAAGGAGCGATTGGTTCAACTATCGATGAACGAAATTAATCAAAAAAGAACAACAGAAGAGTTAAAAAAAGATCATTTCCACCCGTAAGTTCAAACTAGTCAAAATATTTCTAATCAATTTAAAACTGCTGCTATAAAAGAAAGTTCTGAAATTCCCTAGCACAACTAGTTTACACCCCCTTCATAAACCAGCGGACGCAAGAACAACCCTAGCTTTATTCTGAGCACGATAGTGCTGTTACTCTAAATTGCATTTGCATAACGCACGGACCGTGGTGTGGAGCGCGAATTGGAATACATTAAAAATATATAACACTACTCGTTGAAATTGTTCTTTGTTTTATTTGGATTCTGTTGTTTGTTTTAACTGTATGGTTTATTTAAGTAGTTTGGATGTGTTTTGTATTGTTTGAGATTAAGGTGCGAATGAGAGATAAATATTTAAATCCTGGTGTAAACTTTTAAGTTGCTTTAAAGTTTCTAGTAGGTAGTCAGTCTTCGCACTCTGTTGTTACTTCATACCGAAATACCATACCTAATAGGCATGACGATAGTGTATGAATACAAAAATTCTATTAAATCCATCAGTTAGACGACAAAATATTGCTTTTTCAAATTGATGGAAAACTACTAAGCACATGGCCCTTGATTTTTATTCATATCGAATATTTGTGTACCTATCTAACAACCTACTAAAACATATAGCTAGGTACAACTTTATCTAAAAAATGAATATCATAATCGCCGAAATGATTTCAGCAAAGTCTAAACCCAGAGACTGAAAATTAAAACTTTTTTATTCCATTACATACCTACTGGAGTAATGTACAGACGCCAGCACATCAAGTTACCCCAATGAGTAAAATTTTCCCAATTGAATATGAACCTTATTCTGTTTAACATAAAGTTGAAAAACGATCAAAGAAATTTGACACATTGGGGTAACTTGATGTGCTGGCGTCTGTACAAATCAAAACAAGCGCACAAATCCAGACTTAGGCATTATCTACCTACGGGGGATTTGACCTACAAGTCTTCTCACAACGCGAATTCATTACACAGATATCCAGCTGTGTATTTCTGCTTAAACCTAGTATACTATAATCATGAAAATGAATGCAGAAAAAGATATTACTTTACATTAGTAGTCGAGTTGTGAAACTCGTTATTCATATTTATGCAAGTTTCTGAGCGCCAGCTAAATTAATGCGAGACGGCGACCATGTAAACTTGAATAATACAGCTACAAGTGAAATAATTTACTGCTTTCGCACGTTTTTTATTTTTCCCGGTTTTTATTTCTGAATGTAATACCTTTTATTTAAAGAAATTGTACAGCTTTATGTTGACATGAAACGTGATAGATGACCGAGAATCTATACAATGACAAGGCTGAAAGATCGTCGCAATGTGAAAAAGTCTCAGATGTTTGATCGTGGGATTAGTTATTTCTTAAATGTAGACGTGTTATAGAAATCATCGATCATTGTCGGAGCGATTGCGAAAATAAAGATACTCTTGAGGAAAATAAATGTATGACAGTCAGCGTCTAAATTACCTAGGTTTTAGTTTCAATCCAATTAGTATTCTTCAAGATTCAAGATTCTTCTGTTATTGTTTTGGATTATCATTGAAATATTGCGTTAATAATCCGTTAATTACTTTAATCTATAAAAACAACACCAGAACACCAGTAAGCATCTAAGATTCCATGCGGTAATAGACAAAGTATCTCAAGGTATAACAGGAACATAGATTGACAGAATGCCAAGTCCACGAAAGTAAGTTTCAAAACAGTCCTTTAGAGCATTCGTCTCATGTTTCAAACATTTTCATCTATGCAACCAACAGAAATGGCACCACAGTAAAATGAAAAATTCACAACTCAAGCCCTTCTATGACACCCTAGAGTCTTGATCCTACCAAAACACCGCTGCCAGAAAAACCTGAATAATATAACAACGAGAATATATTTCCAGAGCAAAGTAAAGTGAAAATGGCTAACAGAAAGGTATGAGTAATTTAAGCAATGTTAATTTAGGGACTGTTAGCTAATTTACATGATAATCTTCCCGAAAGAATTTACTTTTTGTTAAAGCAAAAAGACCTTAGGCTAAGCCGGTTAAGTAATATCAGAATTTACGCGGCCCTTTTCCTGCCGATTTGGTAATGTAAAGGGTAGACTAAGCTGCGTATCCTTGCAAATTAGTATTAAATTCAGTAAATGTGCCGTTCGAGGGGCCTCTCGAACCGTACTATATAAAATTTGGGTCGATCGTTTCTAAGGCATCAATTTAAATTAATCATTTTTAATGGGAATATGTCAACTTGAAAAGGCATCCAGTTTTGTGATTCTATTTACCTACATGTTTTTTTTACGAACTGAAAAGAGTCTAAATAATTGCTATAAGTGGCACAGGTAATGGTTTGTCGCATATGAAAAGCATGCAACTTGGCATTATAATTCGTGCTTGGATATACAGAACCGAATATGGATAACACTACTAGCTTGACTTTTAATTCTTGCATCAGTCATAGAGACGACAACGGATGTGAGCAAGTGGCAGTTGTTATATAATTAATAAAATGTAAGTACTGCATTGACAAAAAATATCAAAGTTGCACAAATCAATAATCCGTATTACTTATATGTATAGTATCCATTCAGTCCTGATTAATTATATGCATGATGTTCCTTTTCTAAATAATTGAGCGGCTGTTTAAATCAGGATAAAAAATTCTTGTTATTTAAATGTTCTACAAAAATCTTTGCACAAATGGAACATGACATTTAGTATTTAAAACAAGTCCACTAATTAAGACAGATGCATAAAATAAAAAGACCCCTAAACTAGAACGGTTGTAAATGTGAGTGAAACTCAAGCCTTATAACTGAATGCTGCAGGCAAAATTCTACATGCCGCTGAAAAAGGACATTAGCACGCTAGTGTAGGTGGTTTACTGCATTTTAATTGTGCCCGCGCGTCGAATCAAATGGCAAGATGGCCGCCACCGAATGGCGGGAGCAGGGGGAAAGGGGATCGTAATTTCGCGCCCGGGGCGACATCTATAATTCCAGAGAGCTATCATAAATTAGCATACGTATTAGATTGCGCGGGCCGCGGGCGAGGACAAATTCCGTGCACGATTGTACATAGACACAAATCCGAGTAGGTGTCCTATCTGGTAAATTAAACCGTAACCAGAAAAATGAGATGGACTTCGTTAAAATACTAAATGTCAAGAGCCATTAAGACAGTACTTTTTGAGATAGTGGTTCAGTGGTTTTTTTTTTTATATAAGCCACTCTTTGGCAGTTTCTTTTTAAAACATTCTATTGCGAACTAGTTTAATGCCTGCGCCAAAGAGTTTTATATAAATGCTAGCCCAAAAATGGGTGTTCACTTTTCTGCACATTTTTTTGTATGTTATACTTTAGAAACTTTACTAAAAGGTTTATTTTGAGGAAGTAAATCACCCGGTGTTATTTAAACCATAGGCTTCTTATAACTATAGACAAATCTCCTACATTTTCATTTCGACTATTTTGTTATTTAATAGAAAGTGTCAAAGCTGAAACCACGATAAAATCAAATTCAACGATACCATAAGAATCTCAAATCAGAGTGACTCAATCCATTAGCAGGCATTTATTGGCAGTCGTTAGCGAGCCATCCTAATGACTCGAAAACCGGTCGCCAATTTACTATACATGCCATTTATTAATAACGACTGGTGAAGAAGTTGTCAAAATATGTTATTTCTTTAAATCTTATTTATCTGCGGAATAGGCACGCCAAATGAGGACTCCAAATGGGGTATGAAACTATCTATTTTTTAATGACTGTATTGTCGTAAATTATATTCTTACAAACATTAGATGATATAAAAAAAAAACCAGCGAAGTCTTAGTGCCTATGAAAAAGATATTGGGGTTTTTATGAAAGATCATATTTCGAGAGACATTCCTAGCAAATGTTTCCTAATGCCTACCAACTTCAGAGATCAGGGACTTTTTGGAAACTATTTTATCACCCAAAGTCGAAAGTTCAAACAAAAGAAGACATAAAAACTTGCTTTCACGATGTCTAGGGACATCATGAGACCAATTTATGCTAGTTTAATGGAAGTCAGCCGACCAAAATTACAAAATTAATGTTTAAATTCTGTTAAAATATAAAGAGCGAACTCATTTAGTTGTCAGATTAAAATAAAAGTCTGGAACTGTTTTGAATAGGATAAGAGCAAGATAAAACGTTGGCCCTGTAATAAAAGATCCCTTTCCGAGACTTGTTGAGCACACTCATTAGTTATTCATTTTCATTTTCTTAGTTATAGCTGTAATTTTACACGTCTTGCGTTTTACGTCAGTGGAGTGATAAAATTTTAGTATAATAATAAAGATAGCGCCATGTGAACTACTTTTAGTGCGCAGCTGATCTCCTGGCCGGAAAATGAGCTCGTATAAACGATACTATAAATTTCCTAAAGGAAATCAGATCTTGGGTAGTAAAACCCTGGACAAGATTGGAGATAAGTGTACCCACTCTATATTATACCACATGACTGAAAAAATACCGAACGTGCCGTAAATTGAAAATGTTTGAGATCAACGGTTTAAAGGCAGTAGGTATCAATTATTTTTATCGATTTTTTTTTGTGCACATGGATTTTAGCTGTGGTAATACCTAAATCGGGAAAATCTACCATCTGAATGCAGTGTACCTACCAATTCGTTTTTATGGAAACAATACTATTATTACTCTTTTATTTTACTGCACGATTGGGATTTACGAGAAGAATATATTGGAACGTGCTGAATTAAAACGGTACATTACCACAGTTAAAATCGGGATACCTCAAAGCGATTTTCGAGAAAACGAGTTGGTGGCTACTGCATGTGAAGTGTAGATTTCCCAATTTTTTACTGTGGCTAAAATGCGTGCACCTGAAGCCGAAAGAAAATCGTCTCAAATATGGATTAACGAAGCAAACATTAACTTATTTTTATACATACTTACATAAATTCACGCCTTTTTCCCATGGGGGTAGGCAGAAACCACAGAACGCCATATGCTACGATTCTTACATACTCCTTGTGCTTCGTTTCCATTCGTACATGTTGTCATACACACACTCCGGTTGCGAGTACTACGCACCTGAACTTTCTGAAGATTTTTTTTTGACATAATGTAAATTTCTGACATTACAAATAATATTCTAAAATCTCAATTTGCTAAAATTCTTGTAATGACGTCTATAATATTTCTACACCAGTGATGGTAGTATGTGTGATGCAATATTTAATTCTTAAATTAAATATTGCATAATTAAATATTTTATTAATAAGTCTTAACTTATTTACCATATACTTGGAAATAAATATATCTTTATCTTTATTTCGCCTCAAAAAACTCTGCCAGAACAACAAAATTGATAATTTAATTAATTTTGCTGCTTACATCTCCACCCAGCCTTGACCGAAAACAGAACTACTAAAACGCCTCCGCAAACCCATTGGCGGTCGCTTAACTCGCAATTCCCCACTACAGCCACAAAGTTCCACCAAGAGGGACGTAAAACCTTGTTAGTATTGTAAATTCCCCTCATTCTTCTCTCGGTAAACAAAAGGAATCCACCGAGTCTTATAAACGTGGTGCGTATACGGTACGTACCTATACCAAATTGTTTCGGCCATATTGCTGGCCACCGGAGGATTAAGTACAGGGTTGCTACATTACCGGTAGGAAGGGACACAGCGGTATTTGGCAGTAAAAACACGAAATAATTCGTTGTTAGTTCGTGTATATTTTTTTTGTTAAGGGCCTGTTCCAAGAATCTAATCTTAATCTAATATTAAAATGCTATGAAAATCGGTGGACCGAGATAGTTAACCAATTAACCAAGTAAAGGACAAGCCTTTGTCTTCAATACGTCGGATCCAATGCCCATCATATTGAGAAGAAGGAAAATCGACACATAGCCTGATACCATAAGTTCAGAACATGAATTCGGCAAAACAGTGGAATTTAATGTCGATCTTTGATAATTAAACAATTAGGAAAATACTTAAACTTTTGTAGTGTCTTTTTTTACTTTAAACTGTATTAAATCATCATTTCCATGTAGTTGAATGAGACTTTTAATGTAAGAATATTAATTAATTTTAAATTGCATTGTTTCAGGTTGTACATCGATGTCTGTCTCATCCTGTATAGCAAACCTTACTGAACTGAAATGTGTTCTATGATCATTAATAAATTGACGTATTTCCAGTTTCAAAGTTATTAAAAAGAAATATCAGCTAACGGCAAGAGTCTCCAAATTAATTCCAGTCTCATGGAAAACTCGAAAAAGAAATCTTCCAAATCGACCTCTTATTCTAACGCAACGTCTTTACTACATCCGATAGTACTAACACCATACTAATACGCTTTTTCAACCACGCTCAATGGCATCGTTATCCGGTATTTCGAGTCTCGCCCCGATTGTGTGCAATCTTGAAAGTGTGTATTAATCTCGGCCACTTCCCGGCGGGGCACTGTAATGGATAGTCGCAAAATCGCGCCCAAACAACCTCTTTGTTCCGTTGAAAACTATTCTTTATGTGCTCGTACATTATCCTCTTCCCTCTTCCATGTGTGCTAAATGTTATATAATACTTGGTTAACAGTTGTATGGTAGGACCTATTACATTTGAGTCACGAGATTTATATTTAAGTTTCAACAACGATTCTCGATTTCATAAAACGATTACTAATGACAAAAAAAAAACTGAACTCGATGATCATCAATATTAATCGTCAGTTCCATTGATATAAGTAGCACGAGGACTTATATAGCAAAAGTTTAAAGAAAACGAGAAGAACTCGAGTAAACGGTGAGCGATGAAGAAAAACTTTTGACAGCTACAACCATTAACGATCAAAATTCTACCCAACATAAACGCAGACGTGACTTTCGATACGAAAACGATTAGATGGTTCCTTCTTATCTAAAATATTCCACGTCTTTCCCCTAAATTAGCATAGAGATTATTAATAAAATGAGAAACCTAATTAAATACTCCGCTGGGAAAGAATTCTCACCTAAAGTCACAAGTATAATACTCGGCTTTAGAAAAGTCCGGAGTCGCAAAATCCTTATTTGCTTTTGTTATTACATTCTGCTCCGGCTTCATAAATATGGCCCTCCCGGGGCCGTTTGCTACAGTCGCTAGTCGGTATGATATGAAAACGGAGAATACCTATTTACGCTTTCCTTATATTTTGGTCCTTTGATACGGGGGTATAATGACGGTAATTACGGATCGGATAATAACGAACCGGAACGTTACGAAAATGTTTGTGATCCCAGTTTTAGGTAATATGGTTTTGCTTAGATATTGGGTTGTGAATAGACCAGACGTCTAGACGTTAGCAAATAGTGTGGGTGAAAAGTACGACTTTAAATGTGGATGTCGTTTTTATGAGTTCATTGTTTGTAAGATGTTCTTTATTATTGAAACAATGGAAAATCAATTGCTATTGTTGGTCTTCTTGGACCGAGGCTTTGAATATCTTGGTCCGAAACTGATATTAAATTTTTGATTACGGCTTTGAATTTGTATAATATTCTAAACGAGTTCTTTATTCTTTTTTCGTCTAAAATAAGACGCTCAATACATTTTCGAAAAGTTTTAACTTGAAATTCCGTGTGAAAAGTTTGCCGTCATGGTAAATCAGTAGTTATTTGATTTTGATTTTATCCTGTTAATGGCTATTAGTTAGGAAGTGTGGCGAAAAGTTTTAATCCCGAACCTCAAGTGTAGCTTAGCGACGGGCGACCGAAATTACCCGACGATAAAATAACGGGAAATTTCTTGTAAAATTTTCCAATAACAACATAATCACGTGCAAAAATATAAAATAAAAATAATTAAGTAAAACGTTTTAAAAAACAAACGAAAAAGAAAAGTGAATGTGAAAGAATTGGGTAAATTAATCTAAAAGAAATTAACGAAAAATAGAATTTTAAAAAAATAATTTTTAAAAGTAAATCATAAAAAGAAATATAAGAAATCATACATTACCTGACACAGAGGACCACGACAAGCGCCACCCGACTCGAGATCTGTAAGAACAAACAGACGAATTCACAAAACCGCACTGAAGAAAGGGACCAACAAGCTTGAAGAACAAAAAAGGTGCAGATAAATGCCAGTTAGAATCCAAGTCAAAACAAAATAGAAACAACAAGTCAACAACACTTGTCCGCGTCACGACTCAGGCGGGGGAAAAGGTGAGGGCACCAAATCGTATTAAGAGAGCGTTTGACGCAATAAAATTATACGTAAACTTCAACCCTCACACGATACACATACTGGATACAGAAAAATATTCACAGATACATACCTCAGATTTTCCAAGTTTTCTTCCTTGTAGATTTTTTAAAATATTTAATTTTAAATTCTGAACTGAATGTAACATGAAGTGTCGTTATCGGCTGGAGCTCAGTTGCGTCTAACTTTGCGGCGAGCCGCGCCCCTACACGCTACTTGTACTGAATCTCTACCCCTATTCCGGGCTTCGGGAGGCGAGCGCGCGTTGTATGGTTTAGGTCGTAAATGAAACGCTTCAAGTCGATCAATACAAAGCTCTATGCTGCGAAGAATAAGGTTGAATTTCAAATACGCAACAGTAAGCTTCGGCCATTTTGGAGTCTGCGGACTGCATTTGGGTACCCGGGGATGCTGCGCAAAATAGGAACACGAAATATGAACGAGACTGCGAGGCGCTGGCGGGTGAGGAGGGGTGTGAACAGACAGGGAATATTTGAATAGACCTCTCCAGCTCTTTCCCGCGGCCGGGAGGGAGCGGAATGCGCGGGGGACGCGGGTAACGCTGTTGTGTCGGAACCACGCTCTGGGGTACAAATCGCCAATGTACACTGAGCAACGAATGTGCACTTTACCAAGCCCTTGCCTTTGCGAGGGAAAAAAACAAAGAGATACGGTAATTGAATTCTCTCTCATTACATTATCTGCGAAGCAAGATGTTTTGTAGGGAGAATTTATTCAAGTATTTTGTACCAGACAGGCAAACATACAGTTTTTCATACGCAAATGAACAAAAGAAACAAAAAACCGACCATTTGGGTGTCACACTAGACAACGTAAAGGGTTCTTTATGCAGAATGAATATATACAGCCATTCAAAATTGATTCTCTCAATCGCAAAAATAAATGTGTGTTCGAGAAAACTGTAAAAGGCAGCTTGTAGGGTTATTTTTAGGGTTCTAGTCGTAAATATTCCATATTTCATAAACTATTTACTTCAATTCAAAATAAATGAAAAGAGACTTAATACATTTTCCACGTTTGGGATCTGTACACTCGTTTCTTCGGTCACCTGCTTGTACATATATTGCCAATACATATGACTGGTTTCATAAATGACCTCCTTGTTTATAATAAGGCTCCCGTTTTTGTCCTTGACATCAAAATCTTAAAAATGCAGGACACAGACGTAATTATCTAAAAGATCTTTTTCTCTGAGATTCTTGGTAACGTCACGTCTGAACATTGCAGAGTTGAGCACAAGGGTAAAATTAGAGCTATAAGTATATGTAATGTAACTATACATTAGCGAACAAACAGTTAGACTTTAACATTCCTAACTAAATAAGTTACTGAGAGAAGCTGAAGTATGGGACATGGGACGTAGTCGTGACTTTGCAACTTTAAGCCCTTCCATGCCAACATTCAATTTAGCCATGGCTGTCCAAATACCCAATGCAACTGACTAACAAATTTTGCATGGTGGTGAAAACATGAAAAATATTTGAAAAGTTTTGAAATACTCTGACATTATATTGACTGAACAAATTCATATGTTTTGTCAATCATCATAAAATATATCATTATAATATATGCAGTTCATGGCTTATTACTTACTTATATAGGTTATAAAATGTTAATTAGTTTTAAATGAATCTTTTCGCTTTTTGCTTATTTTTCACACATTTGTAGAACGATTGTAAACTGGAGGAGCGGAACCACCTAATACAAGCACATCTTTGCTTAAAAGGTGACTCCAAACCTAACATAGTTATTGTCATAAGTGATGAAACAAACATTTTTATTATTATTATTTTATACTACCCTAATTTTATTAGTTTGCATGTATGGATAATGTATATTACCTATGGAAAACTACTTGTACCACTTCAAAAGGTTTTCACTAATAAAAAGCTACATTATCGACTGGTTCTTTCGGATATATTCTATGGTATAGTAAGGTAACGACGCAAACAGAAGCTAGTAATATTATATTCATGTAAGTACATCTCTGCCCAACCTTTCAGGAAATACAAGCGCGGTGCTATGTGTTTTACTAACGCAACTGTAGTCACGAAGGCTACTGAAATGGTGTACGTGAATTAGTACAATGAGAAATACATCATTGTGCTCCGCGAAGTATTCACAAAACATTTTCTCCGCCAGACACCATTTCCGTTCCAGGCACTAAAATATCGCTTACAGTTCTACTTTTTACACTACTTTTATTTAATTCAGATTGCGTATATTTTCATTTAGAACGTAACAAAAAAGAATTCTCTTTTAACACAGCTTCGAAATTCATAACAACATTGAACATTATAACAGAGAATCAATAAAAGTTTTATAAAAAGAGGTGTGCCACAAGGCTTCTTTATTGGACCACTAATGATTCATATTACAACATTTATTCAATAATATTTTGTGTTATATTCGCAGCTTCGCCAAAAGGCAAATACTACTGAAGTTAATATGTTAGTAAATCTGAACAAAGTATAAAATTTTCTAAGGAAGGTTTATAAGCAGTCACCTAGAAGGAATTTCAATGGACTTTTACTCCTAACAACATTACGTGAAAGTGAAATAATGGTTTTCACGATAGGTCTGCTCTAGCAATCCATTTGTCAACCTATTTCTCGACTTCGCTTCAATAGATTCAGGCAAACTAGTAGTTTCGTCAGTTTAATTACTCAATAAGATATTTTGTAGAACACTGTTAAAGTCGCAAGAGGAAATACGCGATAATCACTTGTAACTATTAAACTATTAACATTTTTTTCCCTTTAACTCTTGTTATCGTTTCAATTTTAAAACTTTCAAATTTTAAAACTGTATGATAATAAATCACACAAAACTATTATTTGGAATCCATTTTACCACCAATATTCATGTTGAAGTGGCTTTCTATTCATATTTAAACTAGCTTCAAGTATTGATCGTGCGTCCAACAAAGGCGATGATAAATCTATCGCTATAACACAAGTACGAAGGACATTCAACCCTAAAATACAGTGTACTAAGTAAATCCGTGCTTTGTCCAGACGGGTAGGTCGTGTGGAATCCCAAGATATCTCACAACACCTCTCAGCTGGCCATGCAGTGTGTGCACTGGGTGGATGCCAATACATACCACTTCGATGTTTGTTTTATGTTCATATCTTATGGATTCATCGGATTGTAGAAGCATTTAGACAGTGCAGTTTTGTTTTCATATCTACGTTGGTAATATGATTCAATTTTAAATTAGGACGTCATGTGAGCTAAAATTCTTGAAAGTATCCCTCCGTTAGAACCTACCGTAACAGCGTATCGGTAGGGTTACTTGTCGTACAGTTGCTTGGCTATTAGAATTTTGATTATACAGTATTTTGTAATTATGTATTTGTTTTTTTAGGGACAAGTGTTGCTGCGAGGGTCACATTCTTGAAAAACATATCCACTACTCATTATGTAGAAGATATATATACTTCAAGCATCACCACACTCATTCATTCCTAGCTGTGTTCTGCGGGTTTACCCACCTGTAACTGTCAAAAAATCTAAAATATACCTCAAGAATTGACCTATCAAATGCAAACAGCTTTTTTTTAACTCGTCTTTCTTCTAGAGATTAACACATTCAAACAAAACAACAAACTCTTCAGCTTTATAAAATTAGTACTTATACAAAACAATCAAAACATATTTTTCCAACCCAAACATAAATCCAAAAGCAAATAATCAGAAAAGATCTATTGGAACATAAAACTAACAAACAATCGGAAAAAAGAAGCCCAAATACCTAAATAAGCAGCATTTCAAATACTAGGCCCGTTATGTAAAGGCCCATTAATTGAGCCCAAATGCGATGCGCTTGGGTTTCAGCCAATTTAATGTAGGTATTGCTTGGCACGAATGTGCTTGTTGAATAGAAATTATGGCTGTGCACAGTCACATTGTGCCTATTGAGAGTTGTAATCTAGCTGTGGAGCTATGTATGTGGCTTATATGATGTATTTAGGGTATACAATTTTAACGAGTATCATACAGTGTTTTTAATTACGTCTGACTCAAGAGTTTATTTGTTTCATAGTGCTAATTTTGCAGCAACCAAAGAAATTAAGAAAAATCTTGAAACAAATTTAGTTATTTAACTACACGCTACGATTTTTAAGAGCCAGTCAAATGGTGAGACCAGGTACATTTATGTTGTAGATTTTCATATAGAAAATATTGAGTGGAAGTGGGTTAGCTTCTCAATTTTAATAACGAGTATTAATAAAAAAAAACAGGGCAGAACTACAATAAAATCACCGTGTAAACAGGGTCGGCAATAAATGTTATGTTATTAGCTTATAAAGCAACGACTTACACTTTAGCTATTTGCCAATGCCGTAAAACGTAACGTGGGAAGCTGCCCTTCACAATCTATGTTACTTAAATACTCGTACCACTTACAGCAATCCTAAATATCGAATTTAATCATAAAACCATAGGATTATTATGGATGGAGAAACACGGATATCTATGATAGAGAAACTACACAAATATCTTTAAACTGCTTTTTCGGGATAAGGGAATACATTTAGTTTTGCAAATAGGTACGCAATTTATATTTTTCTTCCTTAGATTTTTGTTTTTGACGGGCTTGTTGGTCTAGTAGTTAGTGACCCTGACTGCTATGCCGAAGGTCGTGGGTTCGATTCCCACCCAGGACAAATGTTTGTGTGGTGAGCACAATCATTTGTTCTGTGTCTGGGTGTAATTTATCTATAATATGTATGTATTTAGAAATATTTAAGTATGTTTATCAGCTGTTTAGTACCCATAACACAAGCTCTCTAGCTTAGCTTGGGACTAAATGGCGTTGTGTGATAAGTTGTGGAATATTTATTTTTTTATTTTTTTATCTATTCCCTCCGTAACTGACCAAAAATAATCTGAAACAAGGAAACTCAGCGTTTAAGTGTCTCCAAAATGTCTAATTACACAAACATTGCACCCTAACGTTGGCAACGAGACTCGATGTGGATACTGCTCAATGTACAAAAACCAGCCGTTAGTTTTATTATCAACATGTTAATTGGACCCGAAGGCACTCGCTTGGTGCCCAGCCAAATGGCTGGATGGCGGACTTATTCTATGATGTGCAAAAGATAACTTTAACATAAGTCAACGTATAAAATTCAATTCGGAGTAACTTATTCGAACAATGAGAGTTACGAATTAATTTGATCCTAGATTAAAGAAACTGCGCACAAAAATCTATAACTGGTAAAAACACAAGTGAGACTAAAAAATTTGTACCCAGTACCTAAAGGATTTTATTATGATCATTTACGAAAATTTACAAATAATGAGTATCATTCCGCTATCGAAATCTACGGTTGGTTTCCATTACGCATGAATCGAACAACCATTTAGAGCATTTTAATCACCGAATGATCGAGTGGCAAATATTTGTCACGTATTAACCCTCAATTATACACTGCTCCCGTTCTGTCTGAATACAATGGTGAAATAGCTGATGATTTTAAATTATGCCGTTTTTATTTAATTCAGAAATCAACACGTTTGTCAATGAGCACAAGCTCATCAAATTAATTAAGGAATACTTAAGATGAAAAAACGCAACGACACGAGCTCGAGAAATCAATGGGGATAGCAAAAAAATATATAATCGTATAAAATGAAATATCATGTAAGGATGATGATAACGGTTGAAGACCGTTGATGACTTAAAAAAACTTATTTTAATTCGATATCTATGTTTAGCCAAAATATTCTCGTTTACAGAATAGGCTTGTAGTAAATGAGGTCACATTGTCAATGGAAGTTGGAGCGGTATCCGACACCTAAATGCTTTAATTTTACATAACGTATGGTACGTACATGCAGTAGTTTCTGACAGATCATATATAAAGCTTCCGGTTGGAAGTCTGTGAAGCAGACTTTCAGCGCTTACTAATCGATTACGTTTTGAGGATATATGGTTTTAGTTTTAGGTTTTACATGTGTGTGTATACATATAATCTTTTAATATCAATATTAAAAAACTTTATCGTTGATGGGAAAAAAAATAAGCCTACAATAGCAATGAAGCTATCGTTGACACAAACGAATAATCTATAATGTACATACAGGATGTAAAAAGACCGATCACATAGCCGATAACTACAGAATCGGTACATATAATTAAGTAACTTAAACTAAAAAATATTGATGGGAAAATACTTTTTTTTTTCATCTTTGCAAAAGAGATGCTTTTAATTGCGCGCAATGAAAAGCGCGACAACGCAACGCAACTTTCGAGCAGCCGAGCTTTCGGCCGGCCGAGGCCACTCGCGCTCGACCTCACTTGTGTTTATTATCTTTTGCATTTTCGTAACTTTTTAGGCGTAATTTTGTTTTAAAAAATCGGTCATTTTTATGATGTATGTTCGGAATATAGTTTACTAAAGATATACTTGGAATACGATTTTGAAAAAAATACGAAAAAAATCAGCAGGTATTTTATTAGGGAAGAAAAAACTATCCCAGTGATTGGTAGAATAATGTAGTTTTCGTTTATAGTCCGGTCTATTTAGACCAAAAAATTAGAGTGAAGTTACATAAAGTCCCAACAAGCTGAATTCCAGTGAAATTGTTCAAAATATAATTATAAACAATGTCTAGAAGTTCCCCATCATTCCCCTGTAAGGAAAAAAAATAATTCAAGGTCAAAGGTCAAAAAAATGAGTTTTTCGCGATTTTCAGCAAAACGGTAAGTTTTATCATAAAAGTACCTCCGACAAAAATTGTAGATCATAAAATTATCTATAAAAAATGTACCAATACTTTTTTTCTTACGAGCCACCGTTTCTGAGATATAACGATTCAAAAAGTTATAAAAGTTGTTATCGTCATAATATGCATGAGTACGCCACGTATATACATCTAGAGTTGTAATATTTTATATAATATATGTATGAGTGTATATATATACATACATATACGTATTATATATTAAATGTTTAAATATTTTTCTATCGGTCATTGTAACTTATACTTACAATATAAAATATACATAAGTTTTAACTACAAGAATATCAGGTAAAATGAAACCCAGTCCCTTAATCTTTAAGCCAGTGTAACTTCGAGACATCTGTGACATTTTTCTTAAAACCAGGAAAAGCTCAGCATCCATCAGATATATATTCATCAAAAAGTTTATTTACTTTAGTAAAGTGTAAAGATCATGTACAATTTTTACACGCAATAACTGGCTGTGATACGACATCTGCATTTTACAGGAGGGGTAAAACAGCAGTTTTCAAAATGTTTGAAAAACAAGATTTAATTCAATGTGCTGAAGTTTTTAAAAAGAGTAATTCAACTCAACAAGAAGTTATTACCAACGGCATCCGCTTTCTTCTTTCTATGTACGGAGCTCCTAAAAAAACTACCTGTTTAGATAAGCATCGATATGAATGTTTCGTTAAAAATACTAAAAATAAAAAACAAGTTCAATTAGCTTGTCTTCCTCCAACCTCAGTTGCTGCTCACCAACATCTTTTTCGAGTATATTACCAAGTTCAAGTGTGGCTTGGTTATCAGCTAGACCCTACAGACTGGGGTTGGAAGTTGGTCAACAATATATTAGAGCCAGTTCAAACTTTACTTCCACCTGCGCCGGAAAAACTGCTGAACACTATTTTTTGCAACTGCAAAAAGGGATGCAGTGCTAAATGTGGTTGCAAAAAAGTCGGACTGTCTCGTTCTTTGGCATGCAAAAATTGTCAAGGCCGGTCGTGCTCTAATATTGAATCACAAACAATGGAGGATTCGTTTGACTCCGACGAAGTATCATGCGATACATCGCTATTGACGCAATTTACTTGCATCCAAAATGAAGATGAAGAAGAAGCAGGAGAAGAAGAACAAGAAGAAGATCAAGAAGAAGAACAAGAATTTGAAACTTACGAATAAGACGAATAAACTTCAACACTTTTTTTTCATTTACATCGCTTTTATCTTTCCCAATCTTTGAAAATTTCCGTTATTTTGCAATAGTTTTACATTAAACAGGATCACAACTGACCCGTGGTGTAGGCCTACTGGGGAAACCACGTTAAAAAAAACGCGCTAAATACACTACCTCATAGGTGGCGTGGAAACGTGTGCATATTATGACGATAACGACTTTTATAACTTTTTGAATCGTTATATCTCAGAAACGGTTGCTCGTAAGAAAAAAGTATTGAAACATTTTTTATAGTTAATTTTATGATCTACATTTTTTGTCGGAGGTACTTTTATGATAAAACTTACTATTTTGCTGAAAATCGCGAATAACTCATTTTTTTGACCTTTGACCTTGAATTAAATTTTTTCCTTACAGGGGAATGATGGGGAACTTCTAGACATTATTTATAATTATGTTTTGAACAACTTCACAGAAATTCAGCTTGTTGGGACTTTATGTAACTTCGAATGTCTAAATAGACCGGACTATTACGTTAAGGGTCTTTTTACACCCTGTATACTGAGTCATAATTATCTTGAATATCTATATGTATAATGTCGGCAAATATAAGCAAACCATGTCTTCTTTCTGTGTTGATGAATTCAAACGCAAAAGAAATCATCCAGATGTCATATCCTCAGTCTTATCCTCACAAACACGTACACACAGAGAAAAGAAACCCAGTTCAACTTACATATTCCACATATCGTACAAGATTATATGGAATCTTCGGAAACAGAGGAAGTTTTTGTTATAACAGTAACGAGGTTAGTGGCAGCGACTGCGGTCTCGTCTCATAATAAGTTGTTAACTGTCGCCAAGAGCGTAAGTACCAACTTACAAAGTAATACAAGCGTCGCGTAGTTTTTCCTTTAACCGTTTGTAGGAAACTTGGTATCGGAAATATTCGTAATGTTTTGAACTCTGGGAGTATTTGCTTTTGTCTCTCGGAATACAGAATGGGTATCTGTTTTGTGCTGCGTCAGTGTTTTGTTGTGCATTTATTTGTGTTTCTAGCTAGTGGTGCTTTTCGTTGGACTTTAAGGATTGGCATTTTTAACTATAGTTGAAGTACATATTTCAGTTAAATCTTATGTTTTTTTAATCGTAACCATCAATGTTAAATCGTCACATTTTTTAAGCTTATTCATATACATTTTGGGCTCGTTGGACTGTTGTGGTCAAAGTTATCTTTTTAGCTTAGTTAAAACAAATATGTTATCTTTTAAATCAACCATCAATGTAAATATATGTTAATAGGTTTGTTAAGCCAACATAAAAGACAGCGGACCAACATGGTTTTAAAGAAAGTTTGCACTCTCATCTCATTATCCATCTTTTAAAAATATTATAGGTTTTAAATAACAGGAATTCACCTTCTGTTGTCAAAGATGTTACTATAAAAACTCATGTAATTGTAGGTCCCGTCAATATTCTCAAACAGAAAGCAACGAAAGCATCCGCGCTCGTAAAAAACACGGACTAAAAGCACAAAACACTATTCCAGTATGTTCCCGAATGTTCCACATATTTCACGGGCAAATCTCACCGATAGCAAAGTTATTAGGAACACGTTCCTAACTTTTGTGTAGCTCGCAAACTGCGCATATTGTACAACTTTTATTCATTCGCTTTTATATTGCACACGCCGTCCTACATATTGTTTTAAAAGACTTTAGTGTTTTTTGTAAAATATGTAGGTATGTTGCTGGGCTGAGATTGATTTATTGGTGTAGAAACAACGGATTGCGTATTTTTGTATACATTTGTTTCATAACATTTACTTGGAGAAAGAAGAGTTTTGTTACCGACTTCATTTGAAATACATGCGGAAGCTACGGGAAGCACATATACATCGTGTACGTGTATGTTACTTAAAGTACCTAATACTTAAGGCAAACTCAAAATTAATGCCTATTCTAACCTAAGGATATTAGTATTGATCAAGACTTTTCATCATCAAGAATTTTTTTATAGATCCGAATGAGACCTATAAAAAAATCTAAATTATCACCAATTCAAATGAGCTACCTCTTAACAATACCTACAATTAACACTCTTCTACAAAAAATACCGTAAAACTCGTATCAAACGCCAGCAGACATTCGGAACACGTATCTTTCACTCCGCTATCAGTCGGGAGCGCACAAAGTTTTGAAGCAATCAGAGCGCAGCTGCAAGCGCGCTGCGATATGGAAACTCTTTGCCAAATAAGCCTGCATCAAGCTACCGTCATGGAATTTATTGAAACTACGGAAGAGTTGGGTGAAATTCAATTTGGGAGTTTAAGGTCCCCGTTTATGGTTGAAGTTTTTATGTGGGCAGGTATGCCCGTAAAATGTTATCGACCTCGGATGCTATAAGTTGATGAAAATTAGGTAGGTGCCGACGAAAAGTTGGTCTAGCTTTAATGAGCAGGAGCGCAGACGATAAACTGAAGAAAATTTATGTTAAAACTCCATCCTGATTAAAGTTTCAGGTTCAATAGTTTTTGCATTAAAACAATGAGTTTTCTTTATCGATCTATAGGTGTAATAATAGTCTTAAAATACAAAATAAATACCTTCGAGCTGAAAATCAGTTTCATTCAAAGAAGAAAGACGTCCAAAGGAGGTCTCGAATACTAATGCAACGGCAATCATTTACTCTGAGCTCGGAACACGACCTGCGTTTTCTCAGTCTACCATCCTCCCCTCAGTCTATCGAAAGCACCTGGAAAGAAAAACAAAGGCTTTCTCAGTAAAATTTAAAACATTAACAGTAAAGTTCAAAAAGGGGTCCTTATAGATTCAATGTTTTAACGTACCAGCTACGATATAGGTATAGATATGTGTACATTATGGAATGCAATACAGTATTGAGTATGGAAAAAAACAATAACAGTCTAGTTCAAAAACATTAACAGTAAAACTTTAAAACATTAACAGTAAACTGCTCAAATTAAATGGTGAAATGAGAATAAATCACAAGAAAAGCTAATAACTATTCCGCTAATTAGTTTTATGTCGCTATATTACTGTTTATATCTGGCCAAGGCACATGCAGCCCGAATGTAATTGAGAATTTATGACGTCATTAAATTGATGCAGAAATAGTGCAGCGCCAAACATCAAGGACGGTCAGCAGAATTGCATGCAATAGTTTTGGAAGGTTATAAAAATTGTTATTGCTGATTTTTATGTGCTTTTGCAGTAGTAACTTTTGTGATAACGGTCAGTTTTTCATGCTGCGGCGGTAAAATTGGTTTGTGCTTTTTAGTTCTTTTTTTCCTTAAAAAAAGGTACAATAAATTATTCTATTCTATTTCCAGTTTACGTCAAGCATTCATACTGGGGCTACAGCCGGTCGATGCAGAAAAATTCACCACGTTAAAAATGTAGTGTCAATGTAAGTAATGACTATGATAGACTATATGTCATTAAGTCCGCCTATGTACATTTGTGTGCTTGAAGTATTAAATAAATAAATAAATAAATGACAGCTCAATACGCTTTTACTTCACCTGCATTTTCACGGGTGATTTTAACAGAATAGAACTGCTGGTATTATAACAGGTATATTTCATCGCACACTAACACATACCTTTACAACAAACATCTAAGTTAACGCCAAAACACAATTACAACGCTCATAATCAAGGCTACATACGGAACGCAGCCATAATGTTACCGTTTATATTCTGCTAACGGTACGTCGGCTATAAATCAGAGCGATAATAATTATACATCGGCCATTTGTAGCCATAAGGGTAACAAACAGAGGTGTCTGATAATATTCGACTCATGGCTTTGGCAAAATAATATAATATTGATGTGTTGACAAACAATGGCATTTAATCCCTGTTTGTTTTCGAGGATCTGAAATTGTGAATTGTTGACTTGTGTCATGCAACTAGCATGACACAAGTCAACAATTCAGATTTTCACAACACAACAAAAAACAATAAAAAATTTTAAAGTTAGTTTTAAGACTTTATTAATGTCTAGTGGCTTATTGTGCTCTCCTTATTAATGTTAACCTAAATGCAGGGTAGTTTTATTTTAAATTTTGACATTGTTAACATTAGCGTTACCCTTATGTCAAGAATCCAAATCAAGAAGCACAGTTGAGAGTAAAAACAAATCAAAATGTCACAGTAAACATTAATATTTATGAAAAATTCTCAGTACAATCCAAATTCAATTCGATTCGCCATCTCTTTCACTCCTACTAGTTTAAAAAAGACAGCATCAATTATACAGCGTGTAGAATCGTTCGGATACGTTGGTGGCTGTCACTTTAGCCGTGTCGGCTAGAGAACCCTTTTCCGAAAGATTACGCGTATCATAGGCTATACGGCTGGCCCGGGTAAATAGCCGGCTACCCTCCTTACATTTATCGGAACACTCATGTAAATAACATAGGCATTGAGATTCGTGTCCTTTCATATTCTCAGAGACTGAAGTATTAAACTTATCATATTGTAAATAATTCAACGTGTTTTTTATTGTCGTGGGTTAACTTGTTTTTGGAGGATATTTTTATTTTGTTGTTGTGGAGTTTTTGTTTTAGGGTTTGGCTTGTAATTTAGCTGCAGCACGCAGGCCTTATCAAAGCTTAATTATTAGTCAGCAATTGAATTTAATAAATAATGCTCTGTATAAGTTAAAATATTTTTTACATACTAAAACAAAAAGTAAAATTATAATTAAAAATAATTATCCTTTTTTTAATTATTAATAGTACGTTTATATTTAGTTAAATTAATTGATTAAAGTTCCTTCAATAATGTACTTCTACGTATGGAAACTTTTATTCTGAACTGATCCTTTTCATTTTATTCCAGTTAGGGAAATAAGGAACCGCATGTTCTAATTTAACCAAGCACAAAACCCTCCTTCGTGAAAAAGAGAATAAATAACTAAACACAAAAGAGCTTCAGGCCATTTGCTCGCAAAAAAGAAACAAAAGAACTAACTTTTACAGAACAAACAACCGAACGCATAAAATGTCGTTGGCACCACACAGTATTCATATCGTATCTAAATACGCACTCAGTTAAAAGACAGTGAAATCGTGAGCGTAGAAGGACGCGTGTACCCATAGCCTCGCATTATTGCCCCACTCTGCTCGCACCCTTTTTATCTGAGCTCGCTCGACCCTCACAAACTTTCTCAGGAATCATTGCTTCAATCCCACCCTTTAATATTGTTACATAATATTTTAAACATAACCGGTATCTACGCGATTTATGAATACGCCAAAAGCAGTAGACCGTATGATGTTCAATATGTTTAAAAATATATCAACCCAATATTAATAGGTACGTGTGATGCAGTCTGAATTCTACATCTAAAGGCCAGTTACTATTTTTTTTCAATTGCCTTAAAAATGTTGAAATCAAGTCGCTATCTCATCTTAGTGGCAATTTAATGTCAAAAATTTAGGGAAATTAGACGTATTTTTGACAGATCGAGACTGAGATTAGAATTCGATTTGAACGTTCCCAAAGATACGGGAATTGCCCCTCTGGTGTCTCACTCCGATCCGCCATTTTTCACAAACTTCGCGACGATAAATATGTTTCCGAAGTTATATAAAACAAAAACCCCTTCATAAAATCATCTCAAGTAAGTAATCCGTTCTTCTATCAAATATGCAATACATTCTATAATGCAAATAAAATACCGTTCACTTTTCTGGACTAACGTTTTCGATAAATTTACGATCGGAATTCGGATCTCGATAAGTTGGGGTAACATTTTTGAGCGATTTTCTTTCAAGCATAATGTTATTTGAGTATTCAAATAACACGTATTGTCGCGATATATCTCAGTCAGTTATCAGTGGCGGTATGGCCCCGTGTTTCCACGACATGTCAGCGTATTCCTTCTTGCAAATAGCGTGTTTTTATAGCGATGTCTGTCAGAACGACCAAATAGGAAATTGTTGCCACTCCCAAGACGCGTACCACGTCACGAGATATGTACGCGAATTATTCAGTTTTTTTTTACCTCCTCAAGGGACGATCCGTGTCGCGTGTCAAGCGACGTAACCATTAGCGTCTCAATATTGAAAAGTAAACTCTAATTTTGGGCGTTTAGAGGAGAAAATCCTTTGCTGATAAGCTAAAATATTTGTTTGATAAGTGAGGCGTGCAGATTTCTTGTTTTTACTTCTGCGGTTGGATTCCAAGAGCTTTTGTTAAGTGTTCAGCCGAAACGGAATGATGGAACGGAAAAATGTCCAAGCAGCGTACTACTTCTATAAAAAACACGGTAATTTACGCCGATGCAGTATCTATTGAATTGGTAATTTATTCTAAATAGCTTGAACGGAAAATTCCGATCGATATTCAGTGGCAGAAAAAAACGACTAAGACCTACCGACTACTTTCTGTCCTATATACCTATAGTATCTGTCTCTAAGAAAGGTTTTTTTTCGTAACGGAATTGTAGCCATCAGAATCGATGAGAGCGGGCAATAAATCGGGCAGCTCCGTGCCCGCACTAACTCTTCGATTACTAGCGACCCGCGAACGACCCTAATGTAAAGGTTTAATGAACATATAAAATTGGATTTGATTCACGTTTCTGGACTAGAAATTGGCAATACAAATTGTCAAAAGATACATGTCATCTATATCTATATCTATATCTTCTATATTACTTATAATAAATCTGTAGAAGTAAAATTTCTGTACATTGAAAATATCAAAAAAAATAAATAGCAGAGGGTGTTACTAGACCGACAGCGAACCCAAAAATATGATTAAAAAATTTTTTGTCTGTCTGTCTGTCTGTCTGTCTGTCTGTCTGTCTGTATGTTCAGGTATCACGCAAAAACTACCGGTTCGATTACGATGAAACTTGGTATACTTATTCTTTAATATCCTGGGCACAACACTGGATACTTTTTATCCCGGAAAAGTATATACAATAAAAAACAAACTTAATTTTGCGGTTCGACCCCTAGACCCGACTACTGTACCAACCGCAAATAATAAGTTTGTCATAGGTTACGTCACCCGCAGTGGAGTTCACCAAGGGGCGCTGCACACGGCTAAGATATTATAATATTTTATATTAAGATACAATATCGCTCGCCATACAGTTCAATAGACTATCACACACTACGAAGATAATTATGTACATTGAATATATATTCAAAATGAATATTGGAGGATGATTGGTGATCGATACTGATGCCAAATATGCAATCAGTAAATGTTTTGTCTGTCTGTCTGTCTGTATGTGCACGCATAGTTCAATAACTATTATAGGGATTGGGATTGACTTGGTACGGTTGTAATCAATACGCCTGGGTAGGTTGATCTTAGTCTCAGTTGTTTTACACATGGTCAGTTGTACGGCGCTCTTTCCCGGGTCAGTAGTTCCAGACATCTTTATGCATACATACTGGAAGGATCAACTTTGAAAGTAGTCTATCTGGAAGTATTATGCTAAAATTATTACGTTTATATATCAACGCACAGCCCAAACCGCTGGTATTAGAGACATGAAACTTGAAGGGGACTTCTTAGTTAAGAATAAGTAAGTATCCACTAAAACACGATTTTTGGAAATTCAACCCTTAATGGGAAAACATAGGAGGCGGAAGTTCGACATCCACGCGGGCGAAGCCGCGGGCAAAAGCTATCATAAATTAATGTTGTTAGACAAAATATAAAGGAAAAAAAAAAACTAAAGTGATCGGTAAATAGGTACATTATTTTGTTACTCAAAAAGATATTATTAATTTAGGCGTTCCTTCTTTTATTGATAATACGGATATTATTAATGTAGGCATATTGTAGGTTATTTATTGAACATTAGGTATTAATTATTTGATCCATCATTACCTATTGAAAACTACCACTTCGCTCGTGAGTTCGTCAGGTAAGGTTCGAAAGGTAACGCCAGGTTAAAATATGATACACTTTCGCAGTAACGTAAATTGCAGTTGAAAACTTTAACAACTACGTCCTTCGCAATTTTAATTAATGTTAATTTTACGGCCTCACCTCGGTTGCTCAATCGACCAAAAAGACTCAGGTTATTTACGAATATTTATAACATTAATAATAATAAATCAAATCGATATTTCACTAAAAGCCCATTACAATATCCAATTTATTTCTTTAATTATTAGTTTTCTATACTGAATAGTCTGTTCATTACCATAAAAACGTTTTTTACAAAAAAAACAACCGACTTCTTAAAAAAAAACTAACAGGTGAAAAATACCTCCAGTTTCGGAAGTCTGTGGCTTTGGTGGTTTTGTTTTGTTCATTATTGGCCACCGACTTCCGAAACTGGAGTTATTTTTCACCTGTTAGTTTTTTTTTAAGAAGTCGGTTGTTTTTTTTGTAAAAAACGTTTTTATTTTGTAATTTTTAGTTTCTTTGTATGTAAAGAGTCTTTCAAAACTTGAAAGAATCATTGAAATTGGATAACAATTGCTAAAGAAGTTCTATCTCTAAACATTAATCTGTACATCTCTGCCAGCCCCTTTTAAAATAGAATGGCATAATGTTATGTTGTGGAAATACAAAAGCTCAGCATAGACATCTGACTATAGCAATCGCGAATAATTTGCTGTTATGCGTTGAAGAGTTCCGTTGCCTGTCTTCCTCATCAGTTTTCTAAATGAAAATGCTTGATTTGTTACTAAAAATGTTGAAATCGGTGCATGTGTGAGTTCCCTCAATTCCTCGAAGATCCCTTATCAGGTACGAGTTTTGATACAAATGGGACCAATCTGTAAGTATACCCTATCAAACAAAAAAAGAATTTTGAAAATCGGTCCATAAATGACGGAGTACTGCGGTAACAAACCCTAAAAAAAAAAAATATACAACCGAATTGAGAACCTCATCTTTTTTTTGAAGTCGGTTAAAAATACAAAAGGTTCACCATTCATGGCATTAGTTACCAGTGGCGAGCAGTCAAGAGGGAAGCTGACAGAAAAACTTAGTATTCGTATCACTATTTGGTTGTCTCTTTTGAACTCATCGATCGATTAACCATCCTGTATACCTTTGGTGAAAACACATAGTAGGTACACACCACTAATTTTTAATTAGTACAAATACTTAAATGGCTTTTTCTAGACGGTCTTCTCATTATATTTGTAAAGCATCAATAAATAATATTCATAAACAGCAAAGTTATTAGCGTTTGTTTATATCCCAAAGAGTGACCCAATTTATGGAAATATTGTAGGCTATTATGACATAGTAGTATCACAGTCTAAAATTATACAGTCGTTCGACGAAGCCGTCTAGACAGGGCAATCGTACAGGGTGTGAGGGGCGAGACGCGGGAAAGCCGCTCCCGCACTGCATACAAAACGATGTTCGTAGTGCGGGAGGGGTGCATTCAAGTCTAACGCGTGTAGAAGTTGTCGGCATTTTTCCAGAGATCAAAGGCGTCGTCCTACTGTATTAATATTTATACTGTGGTAGTATTCATTAATCGTCATCTCTCGCTCACGTTCGCGTGATCTCGCTCCAGCATGCCCCGCCTCCAACAGCTGTTTTCGTTATTTAAGTTTAACTAAATAGTGGCGTATTTAAAAATGTAATTTTTTTTTTTACTTTTGAATACGACAATATGATCAGTAACAGGTACGGATACAGGCCATTTTTTTATACTAATTAAAAAATAGTGGTGTATTTGGCAATAGTAGACTCTGGCTGCCACATAGAAATCTAAATAATAGGAGAAGTGGCATGGGGGCGTGTCGGTGTCTCCGCGACATGCTAAAATTGATCACGTCGTAAGCCGTCTGCGCGAACTTGTGTGCTTTTCGACCGCGATTGTGACATTTTATAGCAATGCCGTGTTGTTCAGTGTTTTTTTGTAAAATCCGAAGCACAAATCAAAATATCTATGGGCTGCCATTATTCAAAAGCCGTATAGTTGCTCTTCTGAACCTCAATAGGAAAGTCGATAGGAATTGGATTGTATGGACACTTCTCCAGTGTTAGTTACAATAAAATTAGTGAGGCCACAGCACTTAACTGTATTACTATACATTATAGATATAAAAAAAAACACTTTTCTGTAGCCACCTACAGAAACGTCTTTCATTTCTGTCTCGTAAGGGACAAAAGCTCCATTTTGTAATAAAATGTTACTTTTCATCGTGCGTTTGCACAAACTGCCGACCGTTTTTTCAGCTTGCTCTTGCCCTGTGTACAATAACAGTATGTTTTGTATTTTCTCGAGTCTGGCGCGAAGGATTAGATTAAACAATTTGTAATAAACAACCTTAAGAACGCAGACTCCCCTATTTCCTGCGACGCTCGACTAAAAATGAAGTTATATCAAAGCTTACGACGCTGTGAACATTACTAGCACTTATGTTTTCGCCCTGTCTCACACCTTTTTATGTAGCTTGTTTTAAAACATAAAGAACGCGTGCTTACTTTATATTTTACTGCCTCGCATTAGTTCGCTTAATCTCAGCACAAACCGTGCTTACAAAACATCGCAGACAGGGTACCTACAAAGTTTCGGCGCACCTATAAATCAACGCTAATACTTC
This sequence comes from Euplexia lucipara, assembly GCA_921972225.1. Taxonomy (NCBI): domain Eukaryota; kingdom Metazoa; phylum Arthropoda; class Insecta; order Lepidoptera; family Noctuidae; genus Euplexia; species Euplexia lucipara. The sequence continues at coordinate 8,115,055 of OV179152.1, read as the reverse complement.
CTGGAGTTTTTACAACACAATTTTTACGCAGGCCATGTCTAAATAAGTTTTAAGAACCTTTCATAAAGTATGTTTTTCTACGTCGCGGCTGTGTAAAAGGGATAAGCAGGAACGACGGTTACCTTTAATTTTTGATGGCTTTGGTTAAATCGTCTACTTTGTTATTTTAATTCCGGGGAGAACGAAGCAGAAGTTCAATTAACAAAATTGCCAATTAAATGTTTACACTCCGTAAAATAATTTTAAACGCTCGAATTTTCATAATCAAGCATTATCTCTAGGCCCAACGTAATGACATTCACCGCAAATCGCTAATCGCTTTACAAACATAACGCTTTTGTGTAGAACTCTAAAAGGGTCACACGTCGAGGAGCTCTGTGAAAATTCGCAACTGAAATCTGTACCGTCATACGACATATCGAAACTGTGATACGCCACTCCGACTGACAGAGACCGATGTATAAAGCTGGTGAGTGCGATAAGGACAGCCTCACCTTTTGGTAGGTCATATTGATCTTTCACCCGCCATTTTAGACCGTGCCATTTTCGCTTCGGGCGTCACATGTATACCAGGGCTCGGCGCACTGAAAAAAAAGAGAAAACCTTTTATTCGCCTGTCATTTTGTGTTTTAATGAAATATTTCGCAGAAACGAGGATGAAGGTAGAGTTTGATGTACAAAAATTAGCATTTTTGATGTCGTGAAAATGAAGCCTCGTCAGGTTTTGTGGCGTACCGAATAAGATAATTTACATAACTTTAGTTAAACATACTCAAACTCAAACTTAAAATCTTTATTGTAATCATGTCTACATTTTGTTGTTTCATTAAATATAAGTTCCAACATGAAACCCGGTTAGGGCACGGCAACATAATACATAAATTGGACAAAACAAAAACTTAAATTACAATTTTTTTATTGACATGACGTAATACGTATTACATAATCATCAACAAACGCCATCACGCCTTTTGGTAAGATTGAAAGGCAGAAAACCACAATTCATGGCCAACTATTGAACGACAAGTCACCACAAATATTAAAATTCATGTTTGTGTGACCTAACATATAGCTACGTACCCTCAACTTTTAATATAACACCGAAAATCAATTACACTTAACATAGCAAACGTGAAGAGTTATATGTACTTTAATACTGATATCGTACGGGTTGAAATAAACTGCGGTTAATAAAAAATAATGCCAATATTAAACCGGTAACACGGACCTCGTCCCAAGGGAGGCCTCGCCACGAATATAAGCAATTTTATATTCGTAAACTCGAAAAGGTGTCTACAGTGTTGAAATTTATGAAAATCCTATGCAATTTTTGTTTAAAAACAGCCTTAACATTAATCTCGTTCGGAAATGGAATGGAAAAATATATTGACTGAACTCTGTTCTTTGTTGCGCGGAAAAACAGATATTTTAAAATAAGAATTTGATTTATTTTCGGTTCTAAATTACTGGCTTTGGCCTTTTTTTTGTTATGACGTAAAATTAAATCAATATTTAAAACAATGTCCGTTTTTTAGTTTGATCATTAACGCTAAATGTTGTTTTGCTACTTCCTTCTTCGTAGACAAACATTATTCAGATTAATTCTTACGCTGTGTCGGAAACACTCGGACATATCCGAATATTTATCTGCTAAGAGGGTTATTAAGCAGGATTTCATCGCTACTAACACCGGGTTCAAAGAAATAGCTACCATATTGTGTAAATACTCTTAAAATACTGCAGGCAGACGGTTTTAGTCTTTATTCAATTGCGATAAGGTATAAGGTGTCTATCAAAATATTGCCAAGGAAGATGTGGAGATTAGCTATTCAGGATTAATTTCTATCTACATCTATTAAGAACTGCAAATGGTTTTCTCTATTTAAAGACATTATGCTTAAAACTAATTGGAATAAGTACGTCTTGACGCTATAAGCATTCGGTTATCGTTTCCTCAAAGGCATAAAATTTACATAAATACGTCGTTCAACTAATTGATTTCATTTACGTTAATCCGTAATTGAAATCATGACAATTCCACATGGCATTAATTATGAATTAAAACTGACAAGTAATTATACGAGCCTATTACTGTCCCACAGCAAGGCAAACCAAGACAGGCTTCTTCTCATTCAGAGAAGGCACGAGCATTGATCAACACGCTAGCTTAAGGCGAATTAGCAATTATTTATAAGTCCAGGTTTCGTCATGATTTTTTCCTTCGCCGGTTTCAATGATGTCTAAGATAAACTTAGAAAGTATATATGAATAGAAAAATCACATTGGTACATTCCCGGATTTGAACCAAAACCTCGAATGAAAACTAGCAACAGCCTGATTATAATTAAATCACAACCAATAACGAAAATGGTTGACAGGGTTATAGTAGTGAAAAATCAGATAGGCACTCCAATATCATTATAGAATATTTTAAAGAGCCGATATTAGGCAGTTTCCGATTTCCAGCGGGATGGTTTCGCCAGCAGTTGCGACAATTAGCCGTGATTTAGCACAACTAATAAACATAACCCCGATACAGCGATAGGACTAAACGTGACGTAAATAGGAAATGTCCAATTCCAGCTACTAACGGCACCGAACTAACATAATTCAATTTAATTGGTGCAATTGATGTTATTGGTATTAGTTTGTAAACACAAGCTACTATGTGTATTAGCTAAGGTTACAGTTAACATGGGGTCCATCCATCACTGGTTATCAAAACTGTCATTTCGAGTCTTGAAATTCGCGGAGAAGATTTTAAATCGTCTATGATTCATCCATCTTCATCGTTTTTCATCCATTTGACGTCTTCTCTTGTGTTGGTATGATATACAGTCGTGAATAGTTCATATCGTCCCTGAATAAGATCAGCTTAGAAAAGTTGAATGCAAGAGCTGTACCAACCTATGCCTGTATGTCTAAATCTGACGAAGTTCTGGCTCAACATTGGCGGCGATTAATATTAATTTATGCAATTACTAATATTACCAAAAACACAATGAAATAATATCTTAAATTAAATAATACTTCTTCACAACAGACTTCATCAAAGATAACACTAATATCGTTGAAGCAAAAGTTATTTTTGGCACTATTTTGTTTGGGAAAGTAATTTTTAATGAAACTTTTTAATTCACGTAGGAAAAGTCCGTTTATAAAGGATAGTACTTACTAGGGATGTTACGAAGCTTCGACTCCGACTCCGATATGTCGGAACTTCCGATTGATCTCACACCTCCGGTTCCGACTTCGGTTCCGATTCTTTTTAATCGGAGATTTGAATCGGAGGTCGAAGCAAAGGCTGTAGTCAACGTGTACGATCAGATTAAATTTATGCATGTCGCCCCGACAGCACGCGTTCTGTCATCGATTCATAATCCACTTGTTGTTACACAATACGGTATTACGGACTTTAGTTTCTTTTGTTTTGTGCGGCGTGTTGAAGTTATCTGTTTTTGATTTGGAGTTGGACAATGAAGTCAAAATCAAGTGTTCTTTGGAACTATTTCACCGAAATTGGTGCCTTCGACTCCGTTTTGGGTTCCGGTTCCGACTCCGACTCCGGTTCCGGTTCCGACTCCGACTCCGGTTCCGGTTCCGATAAAACCACCTCCTTAACATCCCTGGTACTTACTCATTTTCATTCAAATAAGCAATGATATTATAAGTAAAAAGGTGTAGATAGGTTACTTAAACAACATTCGATCTTCAATAAAAAACTTTTTTCCAAAAAATTAAACGGTCTTCAAAAAAAAACACTAAACGGTGTAAAATAACTCTAAATTAGGAAGTCTGTGGCTTTGTTGGCTCGTTCATGATGGGCCACCGACTTCCGAATTTAGAGTTATTTTACACCGTTTAGTGTTTTTTTTTTGAAGACGGTTTATTTTTTTGGAAAAAAGATTTTAATTTTTCCATTTTTAGTGGTTCGCATACAAATATTTGCCATGAATTTATTGATAACAACACATGTCATGATAATAGGGTTATCCACTTAGATGTCCCTAATAAATGAAAATTAACATACCTAACTGTCGAAATCTAGGTATATTGTACACATCTGCGTACCCCTCAGAGCATATAGGCGTGATGATACGTCATGATGTTGTATAAACAATAAACATCCAAGCGATTCCAGAAATAACGACAGATTTGCCGTCTATTTTTGAAGAGTTCCGTTGTATATCTCCGAAGATCTTCACCAAATTAAAATGGGACCACCTCAGGAGTATACTCTTACAAATAAAAAAATAATTTTGAGAATCGGTCCACAAATGGGGGAGATATCAGGTAACATACCTAAAAAAAAAAAAATACATACACACGAACATAGAACCTCCTCCTTTTTTGAAGTCGGTTAAAAACGGTAGGTACAATAACGCACGCACGCGTCCGTTGGGGCGCGACGCTACACTGAGGTGAAGTGTGGCTATTTAGCCACATTTTAACGTGTCACTTGCTGAGAGCGTAATAATTAACTGTAGGTCGGTTTCATATTTTCATATTTTCTGCCTTGCTTTCAGAGTCAAACAAGCTTTTCTATATTTTATCACAAAATAATCTCTTTATTTCATGAGTCGCATAAACTTTTACGTGGGTAGACGACAGACGTATTCATAATTACAGTTCAACTAAAAACAAGCATAACTAACATTATTTGCGGAAGCTTAGTTTCAGATCGTTGAATACAAACACTAAAAAAGGAATAAAGGTTGAACGTTGTCCTAACAGCAGTAACCATTATAACTTGAACCTTAGAACTTGATTGTCCCCCTAATTTTGCATGGAAGTTTATTGTTATAGAGAGGCAGGGGAGGTCCATGTCTGCTGGTGTAATAGATCCTGCATTGGCTAGGGATGAGACCCTCGGATAATTGTCACCGTCAATGGGAACAATGACCCGAAAATATGGTTGGGGTATTTAGTAGGTACGCACCTTGTGTTATGGAAACCATGTTTGTAATTTGTTTTTGCATATTTTGCATATCCAACGGTTTCTGCGTATGCAAAATACATATATGGATATTGGTACTCCTTATTTCATTTTTTACTGACGATCTCATCATCTGTCCCAAATTGTTTGTAGTGTCCTAGTTTTAAGCCCTCTGGTCACACTTTGTTACTTTTATTTTTTTGCCTTTTTGTCTCTATTATTTTTTATTGTGTCAATGTCATGCATACCTGTCATTTGTATGGTTACTGTAATGCCCTTTTGCTATGTAATTTTTATTTGAATATTGTTGGTGACTGTGCTATCGGTGTGCTTATTGTAAATAAATAAATGTTTATTTTAAGGCTTTCCACGCTTTTTGGAAACATAAAAATTAAATTGAAAATTATGACTTTTTCGTTCTAGAAAATAAACACTAAAATTGAATGTATAGTCGTACTGAACAAATTAAGCATGGCTCTTATAGCAGAGAAATATATATTTCTGTGTACAAAAAACTTTATACTTTATTTACTATTTGCTTCGGTTAGTCCCCGTCACAAAAAATGAATCAGCCTCCGTATAATTGGATGGTAAATTTTACAGCTGTCGTAAAATTACCATGCCACAGTGTTAACAGCGTCTCAAATGAAAGTATTTGGTTGAGGCATCAAGAATGCAGATGATAGATAGTGATGGTATTTATTAAATAATATCTAAGTACTTTCAACAACATTCTCAGTATGTAGGTATGTCTGGTCAAGCTAATAGTAGACTGCTGAATTGATTTAACTAAGCACTTCTCCAGCCTTAATTAATTTAATCAATTATAACAGTAATCATCACCTATGTCAATAAATTTTTTAGTTTTCACTCGTATATTGCCAACTTATGTACTATTTCAATTTATTTTAATTTATTTTATTTAATCTTATTAGTATTCTTTTTTAACGATAATTATTATTTTTATGTTTTAATTAAAATTAATATACTACTTATGTGATAATATGATATTGTAATTAAAAAAATCATAATGTGTTACTATCATTAGATTAGTTAAAATTTTATTTAGTTTTAGTACAAATACAACCAATTTTATGTATGCGGTGTTAGCCTTTAAGTAATTGTTTCACTTACAAAAGCACAATTTGTTTTTTTTTAATGAACATGTATTGTGAAAACAATTGTTGGCTGACCTTAAATAAATAAATAAATAAATAAATTTAAGGAAGTTCCAATATAACTATTTTTTCTTATGCAAGTAAGTAGTTCAATCAGTAATGGACGACAAATTGGCACTGATTAATACTTACCTGTTTTCAACTTTATAATTTTTTTTCAATCACACACACGCACACACTTTAAATTCAATCAAGCTATTGATTCTTTATAGTAGCTATCTAATATTAAATATTCAATTATTACATTTGAGTAGGTACTTACATAACTTTCCGTAAAATTCATGTACGCATTAAACTATTTTCTTACCATTATTTCGCGGACATTGGTGTGGGTTACACGTTCACTCAGTTTTGAAATTCATCTTTACTTTAATTGAAATACTTAGTTTTTAAATTCATCATGTCATACTTTAATTGAAATACGGTGAAACTTTTAAATCTCCCAATAAAGTAAAATATAGTAAAATTATAAAGCGGTTATTTAGCGCCTTGGGATGACTAACATACCAATAGAATAGAATAAAATACTCTTTGTTGTACACCATAAAAACAAAAAGAAATATAGTTTTAAGTTAATGTAATAGTAACAAAATTGGTAAGGAATCTTTTTTAAATATTTAAACCAATTCATTTTTATTTATTTATTAAAAAAATAATGCTTGCACTATCATGACTATTCTACATAGGTTAACATTGGCCACTTGTACTATCATCACAATCCTACATAAACATTGGATTTTCGTTTGTCAATATTTGAAGTAAGTACATAACCAAAGAAAACCATTTTCTTTGGCCATGACATATGTATAAGTAGCCATTTGAAACATTACTCACAAATCTACATCCCACCCAATTTCTAGAATAATTTCTAGAATTATAATAACAAAAGTGGCTACGGCTCATCTCGTACCAGGCGCTCTGGCATGAGTTCAGAACTGGGCGTTAACAGGAACATTCACAGCATCTGTCTGTGCGAGAGGCGCAAACCTTTTTAATATAAGGCCTTCTATGTCTGCGTGTAGTTTGGAAGTCTGGACACACACTGATACAACGATAGTTTTAACAATTTGGATGCGAATATTGGTATGATATCACTGACACCAATGAAGGAAAACATTGACAGGAAAAATAGATTTTTAATAAAACATAACATCACGCCTTTAATCCCTGAAAGGTTAAGCAGAGGTTTACCTGTAGTACACCCACATTTTACCAGTTATGTTTATGCCCCACGTAATACGGGCAAGCCTATTGCCATCAAACGGGCATGAATCCAAACCGCGGGCTGCTACTGAGAAATTCTAGATGAAAAAACTCAATAACACTTAGCCGATCCGGGGATAAAATAATGTAAGTCTGAAATTGCCAACCCGTTTTGAGCAATCGTGGTGATTGGTGATTATTGCCTTGTTTGATAATATACCAATGTATGGCAAAAGCCTTTACTCATTAAAGGCTTTTGCCATGCATTGTTATATTATAATTCATCAGTAATTTCGTTATTTACACAGTTTGTGAAAGTCACAAAAGACGCTGAAAACTGCAGACCGCAGACGTATTGACGCTTTTGAGATGTGGTGCTGGAGAAGGATGCTCCGAATCCCTTGGACAGCATTTCGCTCCAACGTATCCATATTGCGAGAACTCAAGATCTCCTCGCGGTTGTCGTCCGAGTGCCTACGTAAGATCCTTCAATACTTCGGTCACATAGCAAGGAAAGACGGTGGTAATCTCGAAAGGCTCATCGTGACCGGCAAAGTAAATGGGAAAAGGCCTCGTGGACGCAGCCCAATACGTTGGTCCGACCAGATCCGCACCACTCTTGACTCTTCAGTATACGATGCACTTCACACCGCCAGGGACAGAAGCAGATGGAGGAACATAGTGAAGAGAAAGGTGATGAAGCAGGGAGGTCACGACCCTCAGCATTGAGGAGTACGACGCAAGGAGGAGGAGGAAAGTCACAACAACTCATAAGTAGCATTTTTCATTTGCCTTAGGCTAATTTATACTTGCACAAATACAGAAACAATATATTTCCATACTTTCAAGGTGTTAAATCAGAAATAGAACTTTTTAAATCTAACTTTCTTGTTCAATTTGAACTTACTTTCAGGGTCTTGGAGAAACTTCTCTAATGACATTCTGCTACTGGAAAAGGATTTAATCTATCTTTGTAATGTAAAGTTAACCGTCTAACCTGATGTTTTATCATTATACTGGGTAATTGGTAAAAAAAAAAACCCTTTATTTATATAGATTAGATATAATATTAGCAAGACTAATTAAAAAAAAAATATAATATTGTTATAGTTCAGCAGGCCCAGTCATATTACAAATTCTATTGCTTTTCTATTTCGATTATAGAAAATAAAATGGTGTTTATGGAATCAGCTGTTTGGCAACTGTCAAGTGTGTAATTTTCAGTCATATTACAAAATCTACTCGCTAACATTTGACAGTTGACAAACAGCTGATTCCATATACGCCATTTTTTTTCTATTATCGCCTTATCGATTACGATAGCAGAAATAGAATTTGTATTATGGCTAGGCCTGCAGGGCTTGTATTTTTACCCCTGAAAGGTTCTCAGTGATATACTAATGACCCTTAATAAACAATTTGATTAATTTCATTTAATTTGATTTGATTTACTTAAATATTTGGGAGTAATATACAGAAAGTAAGTAGTCAGCTAGGAAACGTTGACAAAGTCTAGTTCTAATTTATTTATTTATTATTTATCTATTAAAACTTAATGCACAAGTAAAAAAAACTGTACAAAGGCGGACTTAATGCCTTAGGCATTTTCTACCAGTCTACCTTAAGGTGGTGCAGATATGGAACGAGATACTGTCGAGTAAAAGTTTTTTTCAATATCCATGTACGGAAACACATCATTATTTAATACTAGCAGACGTCACGCAGTTTCACCCGCGTAGTTTCCGTTCCCGTGGGAATACGGGGATAAAAAGTAGCCTGTGTCCACCGGGAATAGTGTAGCTTTCCACCAGTGCAATAATTTTTAAAATTGGATCATTAGTTCCGAAGATTACCCCCTACATACAAACTTACAAACTTACAAATTTACTTAGTATAGATATAGATTAGTAATGTATGTTAATCCAGATTGTACCACATCACATCCAATTACCTAACACACTGAACTGACAGAGTCCAGCCAGACCCATATCCCATAAACAACCCAATTTTATACCCAAGCGTTGAAGGACTATTCCAAGTTCTCCTAGAACTCTCCACACAACTTGGTTACTGTAAATTTGCTAGAACAATTTTAATTTAGACGCCAGCGGTTTTACCGAGTTCAAATTTCTTTCCCGATTTATGTATGGCCAGAATGGACCAACTTGTACAATTACTGTACCAACTCGCAAATTTTGGGCTGCAACCATACTAGGTACTTACTAAATGTAGAAATGTTTTTAATAATTTTGTTTGTTTTTACTTTGTTGTATTTATCGTAAGTATGTTTGACTTGAAGAGAATTTGATGCACATGAAGCGGAAGGTAGGTAGTTATTTAGATTTGTTTTTGTAATGTTTCCATTTACTGAATCATAATGATACCTTTGAAACTACTGTATTAAGTGAGGAAAAAGGTGAGTATTAAGCTAGTGGACTTTTTAGGTTTAAGTGCCTCATCTAGATTACTAGAAAATATTCGACACATATTCTTTCTATTTTTCATGTAGGTAATAGAAAAATAACGGCGATACATCGAGTCAAAATGTCATCTGAATAATGACGTCGCAAGTCCCCTCCCCTCAACTTTAATGCGCTTAATCTAACTAGTTTTCCATCAATTTGAAAAATCAAAAAAATCTTGTGTATTATTTTTATAATCGAAATCTTGGGCTAATTATATTTTGATATTCATACACCGTCCACATCCCTATTATTAAACAAATAACTTACTAATAGTAGTTGTAAAATCTGCTGAAGGTAATTTGAATTTCATTTAGACTGAAGACGGCGCGGCGTGACAAAGGCAGCCAGACGGAAGCCATTTTAACGAACCAACCTACTCGTACTATAGTTAGCAAGTATAGCGCGTTGATTTGGCTAGTCGCAGAGTCAGTCTACGGCAGGGATGGAAAAACTATGGCCCGCGGGCCATTTTTAATCTGCCAGAATTGTTTTGGCAATATCATTGTCATGCAAAGATTTAATTGAAAGTCGGAACAGATTACAATATTATTAATAAAAGCATCAAAAATCTAAGTTTTGTTTCACTTTTTCATTTCGATTCTGACACAGCTAGGTACTTGCCATCATGGTTCTTCACGTCATATTATTTTTTAAATTACAAGTTTAACAATTTGCTTCTTGAATGATGATACCATGTATTTTCGCAGTGGTGTATAAATAGCATACGTAACTTACTTAACCTGCTCGTGCTGCCTTTGAAGGCCGCAATCTCGGTATGAAATTGACCCCTCGTCGTCGTCGTTGCATAAGCCTTATTGCACCAACTCAGCGGCAATATTCTTTAGCAAGCTCGAGCATTTTCTTGGCAGTTTAGTTATGAATGCAAATATACACGAGATTTTGTGAACAAGATTCACAGGGAATATTGTGTGTACCTAGACCTACGCAATTCTAAAGTCTATATAAGTTGCGATATAGTTTCATTTCACTCGCGTGACCTTAAAACAATAATTCATACTTATTTTAATTATTTTGGACCAGTAGGATCGCTACGTTTTACAAGCCCTTGATGAAAACGGTTTATTCACCCCTGGTATATGGCTAAATATGCATCTATGTGCCACCTAATGTGCCGTTATTATTGTACCTACATCTAATGGGATCATATTTATGTACACGCAGTTGAGTCCCGAACACTAATAAAAAAAACACTAAGTAAACAGAAAGAGCTCATTTTTGAAATGATGTGAAATGAATTATGTGATGTGTGATGTTGATGTGTACCCGTGTGTGTACGAAATGACGATAATAATAATTATGTACTTTTTTCTTTTGCCGTAAAATACCAAACACAATAACTGATCTCTTTAAGAAAAACTGTTACCCAATTTCAATAAAATAATTTAATAGCCAAGCAAAATGAAAGCTTCTACATACCCAACAATAACCTTAGCCTTACAAATAAATAAATATGTAATAGTGTAATAAATAAAGTGTATAGTTTAAGATTAGTCTTAAGCACCTACATAGTGTTAAGTTTTGAATACCCGCAAATAATGTAATCAATATAAGGATCCAACATTTATACATTTATGTAGATTGTAGGTACAAAATTTAAATTTTAAATGTAAATTTCTTTGATCGTTTTTCAACTTAATGTCAAACAGAATAAGGTTCATATTCAATAGGGAAAATTTGACTCATTGGGGTAACTTGATGTGCTGGCGTCTGTACCATCTAGTTACCAATATTATGTGAATATATTTTTTTGATTTGATTCCAAAACTTGGTCAAAGCATTAAACAGTACTCAGGTATTCTTACCGCCGATCAAAATAATCACTCCTTTTCCAACGGTAATTATTTTGACCAAAGATGCAAATGTCCTTATATTGAAAATATGCTCAAATTCCACTTATAGGCTGAATGGCTTGTAGCTAAGAAGCACCGCCCTCAAGGTTCAGCGACCTTGCAGAAGCCAGTCCGTGGATGGGCGGCTATCCATTACCTACTGAGACACCCCTCCATGCCTCAGAAAGCACGTTAAGCCATTGGTCTTGGCTGTCATTTGCAGATCTATAACCGTCTTTACGGGTTTTCAGCCGAAATCGACAACGAGTCTTACAAAGGTACCACTCAATAATCTGGTTTAAGAGGTCAGACTTACAATTTATAATGTGTTTGACTGGACTCTTGGTATAGTGAAATGTTTGTGTGATGAGCATATTGAGTATTGAGTAAAACTTATGGAATTTATTTAATGTAAAAAATATCTATTTTGCTACATCCGAAAGTTGATCAATAGCCGAAATCATAACTTCGAATTGAATAATGTATCTTATGAGCCCTTACTCTTATCTCCCACAATAGGAACTATGTATACCGAAACAGACAGGGTCTATAACTCCAGTATGCATAAAGTTTTGTGTATTGACCCCAACTCAGTTATAAAAAGGCTAAGTGCACGATGAGAGCAATAACAAATGGTTGTTATTGCTCTCATCGTGCACTTAGCCTTTCATAATGGTAATGGGTGTCATAATGGTATGACAATGGACAATTTTAATACTAGCCTCCTTCAACAAATGGTTAACAAACAACACAGTACTAAATTCCTATTCCTACAGTATTATTTACCCTGTATCTCAGAACCTTGTCAGCAAAAACTCATTTTCATCTCCAAGCCAAGTATAAAGTTAACGCAAAGAGCTGTGCAACGATTCGTATCGTCCGCAGGCGAAGCACTTAGTCCTATTTATATGATAACATGATTTTAAGTAAGTGCACACTTAAGGAACGTTTACTTCCGCGTTCAGTGAGATATAAAGGACTGCAGGACTCTTCCTAGTGCTTAATAAAACTGCAGACAGAAGATTGCTTTCTGGGATGACTAAGAAATTAGAAGTTTTAGTCTAGGTCTTTCTTAATTTTCATGTGGTAACATAAGTGTGGTAAGTAAATCGTACTGACGGCTTCCACGCAATCGTGCGGAAGAAAATAGCATCTGTGGCAGCTAAAACCAGGGCCAGTAGCAACAGCATTCTGAAAACAGTGTCTGGAAGTGTGTTTTCCCCTTTTCTGAGGCATTTTGTGGAGAAGATGACTGAGTAAGTTACTTGGTCATCTTCTGTACAAAGTGGCTCAATTTTACTTTATTTTCATTTTGTTTTTATTTTTATTTGTGTACTAACACTAGATATAAGATACGTTACTAACATTGTGGGTCCTTGTTATCCGAGTTTTTAAATAGATTATTATTATTATTATTATAAGTAAACAGCAGGGCAATTGCGTATCTCCGTTGACAATTCACGACCACATTAAGGCCGCGGGAACGCGCTGGATGCGAGCTGCTTCCAACCGGTCTTATAGGGGAGGCCTATGTCCAGCAGTGGACTTCCTATGGCCGAAATGATGATGATGATGATGATTATGATGATGATGTTGACAATATTCATAGTGATGATCACTGAGAAAAGAGTTCAACTATTAACTGTCAAACAGCTTGTCATTAGGACGACGTCATGCGCACTCGCAGAGATGTGACGCACCGCACGGTACCCCGTCTGTTAGTCACCCTTACTTCAAGGCGATTTAAAGTGCAATACTATTTTTTTGTAAATTTTAATTTGTCATCATTTGTCGGTGTGCAACTGGACGCTAGCTGTTAGTCACTGCCAATAAAAATAAATAAATAAATATTCCACAACTTTTCACACAACGCCATTTAGTCCCAAGCTAAGCTAAAAGCTTGTGTTATGGGTACTAAACAGCTGATAAACATACTTATATATTTCTAAATACATACATATTATAGATAAATAACACCCAGACACAGAACAAATCATCGTACTCATCACACAAACATTTGTCCTGGGTGGGAATCGAACCCACGACCTGTGGCATAGCAGTCAGGGTCACTAACTGCTAGACCAACAGCCAACCAACTACTTACCAGGCAACCAACCTTCTGGTATCAGTGGCGGCTGGTAGATAGTGACTTATGCCGCCTATCAGTCTTTAACTAGGCCAGTTTCCTCACGATGTTTCCCCTCACCGTTTTTGAAGCTACTTAAGTAAAATTTATTCAATACGGACATGATTCCGAAAAAACATCGTCGCTTGCTCTAAACTCGAGCTCAAGACCTATCACTTGGTGGTCACAACACCATTTGGCTAATACTGCTCCAGTTTAGATTAGTTTAGAAAACTATTTAGAGACACCTCTATTGAGCAACTAACACGTAGAACCCTGTACCGGAATATTTATATCCCGGTAGCCATAACCTCCTTAGGAGTGGCTAAGTTACTTCTAGATGAAAACAAATAAAATAAAATCAAATCCATTTATTTCAGGTTCCCCCATATTAAAATTACAATTCGCGAAACACAAAATTAAAAATAATAATAAAAATCAAATAGTAATAAATACCTACAATGTCAAAAAAAATTGCAATTAGCAAACGCTTCTAGCGTGCTTTTGTCGACCACATCATTGATTGCTAACATTCAGAAATGGCTGTATCTTACAGTGGTGCAGAGTTTAATCAAATGATTGTTATCTTTTGGCTTTTACAATTGATTGAATTCTGTCAAATGGCTGAAAAATATACTGCGAGCGTATGTTAATATAGCCCCATCAGATTAAGCAAAACAAAAGAATGTTTCTCCACATATTATTAATACGCCTAATGCAAGACATAATCATAACCAAAATTAACTTTCAGACTTAGATGAGAGTACTAACTATTAACCTTATTAAAGTACTCAACATTAAGAAAATGAAATTATTGCACTAACAATTACGTAAAGTAATGGAAAAAACTATTAGTAAGTAAGCACCTTTGCTAAACATTTTAAAACGCCTACTGTAGCATATGTTAAGCCTCAAGTTTGGTTACTGAACTGAAACACTAAGTAGTTCATATTACACACGGGAGATGGCGCCATTTGAAACCATTCGTATTTAAAGTCAAAACATAAGCTTTTATGAAGTTTCTCGAGTTCTTCTACAAAGTAATTAACGCAAAATAGTATTAAATAGTGTTACAATAAGTTTTTCATCTAAAAACATTGATGTTGCCATTAACGCCATCTCCACAAACTTTGTGGCGACTATATCACACCTCTAAAGCCTTAACACCTTGGAATTTCATGCCTTGGTCAACTGGTTCATCGTTCAGAATCAATTCACGAGTAGGTATGATTTTAATGTTGAAGATGGCAGCATTTTGAGTACAAAAAATATGATTAAACCCTAATAAACACTCACCTCTAATGATCCTAAGTATGATTTTAATCTTGCACAAAGACAGGCGTAAGTATTTTATTTGCAGCACCAAATCTTATACCGTCACTGCTTCAGGCCTTTTCGACACTTAAACTGCATTCAGCACTATAAATGTGTTTTTTTAATATATTATTCCCACAAACATCACTACCAGAAGCCTAAAGCAAACTGTTGATAGTGATCCACACTGGCAGCTCAACTTGAATCACTTTCCTCTTTGGCGGGAACAGATACGCTTATCTTCTATCCTTCACGCACTTGCAGAAGCTCCTATCGCCATCCTTCACCGGTGTCGATTAAAGTAAAACCATTACGGCGAGAACAAAAAAGGGTCCCCTTTGAGCAAATCGTAATATATCATCGCTTTGACGTTATGAGCATGGGGTCTTCGCCCGAACCAGTCCGCTTTGTCCAGAAGCAGTAAATTTTATTGGAGTTAACGGTTTCTATGCAATACAATCAAATTTTGGATACGTTTTGAATTATCTGGTTCCCATAAAATGACTTCAGCAAGAACTGTAGCACCTTGGTATTGTCACAAACAGTTTAGCAATACAACATGATATTAATTAATTTTACTTACCTATAGACCTTGTTGGTGAGGTTCTTCAGAAAGGTCAGGTGCGTAGTACTCGCAACCGGCGTGTGTGTATGACAAAATGTATGAATGTAAACGAAGCAAAAGAAGTATGTAAGAATCGTAGTCGTCGTCATTTCAAATAAAATTATCATAATGCCTAAACCCCATACAGTTTCAACCAATCCTAAGCATGAAATAGTTAAAACCAGTCTTCGAATTAATATAATAACCATAATATCAATTCTATCAAATTCACTACTTCCACATCCAATATTCCCAACGACATATAATACGAATTTATGAGGTCATAATCTGTCTACTCAGAATCGGGACAAACGTAAGCTGCGAGAGCTTCGATCCCTCACGGATGGAGCTCATCCATCATGCGAGACAATGGCCAGGGTCGGCGTTCGGTGCCGGAGCAGCTGATTCTGTACAATCGAATAGGTACTATAGCCGCTATATTGTTATTGTTGTGAAGGTCATAAACTAGGATTTTTAGTTGAACGGGATTTAGTTTGTATTTTCTTTAAGTATTTAAAATATTATTGTTAATGTGTAAGCGCCTGTTAGTCTGCGAGATTCCGATATTTTCACATTTTTTGCTATTTACTTTGTGTAGTAATAAAATAGTTATTCGCGACCATACCTTATAAGTATTTAACAAAATAAAATTATAAAATCGACAATACAACTGTCCATCATTTGTTAAGGTTCTACTTAAATTACTTCAGTTTTTAATAACGACAAACGTAATAAAAAGCTGCAATTTACAACACACATACCTACGTGTAGTTTACGCATTCCACTTTATATTTCTTAAAAACTTATGCATTACGTCAAATTACGTGTGTATATGACAACATGTGAGAATGTAAACGAAGCAATAGAAGTATGTATGAATCGTGGCATGCCGTTCTTTAGTTTCCGCCTACCCCCAAAAAGGCGTGAGTTTTTGTTTTGTTTGTATGTAAAAGCTTAATTATGCTAGTTTTGTTATTTAAGTTCACTCATGTACCCTTAATTCATTAAACCCCGAGAGGAAACCGGTGACCGCGCTGTCATTGTCTTTCTATTAAGTCTCTAATTGACACGATTGAAAGATATAACTCATTAGGCTCCGCGTGGACAACGGTGTCCGCAAACAATAGAAATTTAATTGTGTCTGGATTGCGGTAATTGACTAGTTAATAAACAATGAACTTTATTGTCCAAATTATTTTTCCTTTCCTTAAATTTCTTTAGCTGTTTTATTTGTCTCAAAACCCTCAAATATTATACCACACAAGATGACGTTATTTTAAAACGTTAAATAAGTATATGTAATTGTTATAACGTCGAAGAGACCATTATAAAGCAAAGTGTTTCCCTACCTAAAACCATTCTTGCAAATTCCAATAATATTTCAGCACGTGCCATCGCGCTAAGTATCTGATACAAACTCAATAAGTTTCTGATTGCCTCAACGAGAAACATTTTAACCTTTATTGCTTAGCACGTTACTATAATTGGTATGACCATTATAATCCATTTTAATTTCTAAACCACTTATTGGATTAGCGAAACCTATACCATTGTTATAAGTACACATTCATAGCTGACTTTAAAATGTGAACTATTGAACATTTATAATTTAGTCTGTCTAAGCATGCTTGTAAGGAAAATTCGCTTCTATCTTAATGGGTTTAGTATCAGTAGGCACGAGTAGGTAGGGACCTAAATAGCCTACGTACAAACCTGTGGTTTCAATATCTGTCGGCTCTTATACATAGCTAATTGACCGATGACGAAAGCAATAACATTGGTAAAACCACACCTACCAGTATCAGTTTCGTCGTCAAATTATGTGGAAAATACATGTGTATTCCACACATAGTCTTCTTCCTATTAAATATCATTAAGTGACAAGAAGAGTACAGAGTACCTACACGACATTTATCTAATTATTATAAGTTCCGTGTGGGTATTAAGGGCCAGGTCGTTACTCTAACTAAACAAAATCTAACCTCTGTGCAGGTACTATTTTAATCAGTCAAAGACTTAAATAACACTGCTTTATTAGAAATCGTACTTAAACCGCCCATGGATATGCTCTAAATTGCGTGTTCGACCACTACAACATCGATGCAGTTTAAAAATTATATCTTGTTAGACCCAATATTGAGATACAGACTTGAGGCAAACAATACGATACATACCTAAATTGAGTAAAAACATAAACTTACAAAACTATTTCGAATGAATAGTTGTGACAGAAGTGTGTGGCTACCGAAACAGATTTCAAACTTTTATCTATTGTATGCACGCTATCGGAGACCCGGTATGTTCCTCTTATCTGTTGCACACAGATGCACTAGCCCTTTAAAAATTATACACACAAACAAACGAAAGTCATTACCAAATTAACGACGTACAGGTGACGAAAAAGCATTTTGTAAACAAGACTCTTTCCGTACGGTCGCCTGGGTGCTTAGTGATTGAACAATTTGATGTGCTGACATGAATATCAATCGGAGCTGTGAATAAGTATGTAATTGTGATAACCCTATCAGCGTTGGAATACAAAACATGTCTACGCCCACCCCATCGCCACCGAGTCTACATTCTGAACAAGAAGACTCTCGAGATACAACTTCATCGGAGTTTTCAAATCCGGGGGTACCAGAGTATGGCCCTATTGAACTATCTCAGAGAAATGATTGCAAACCAAACGGGGTAACCTCACACGGCGTTGAAGATATATTATCGGAGGGTGTCAGTTATAGCGTCAGTGATAATGTATTCTCAGATTGCAAACCAGAAGTTTTATCCCCAATACCCAACTCTTTCGTGCAAGATTACAATTCTAGAGACTCGACTGGATTTAGCATTCAAGACATACTTGGTTTGCACCAATCTTATAATGCAGCTAATACTCAAGATGACTTAAAACCAAGATATGAATATCAAATGCCGAATTACGAAAACATCAGCAATAACTCCAATAATTACGGTTCTGGGACGGAAGAAGTGATTACCGAAGATTGCATTGACAAAAGTGACAACATCTTTAGTGCAACCACAGTGCATGTAGAAAATCAAGTTATTTATACAAGAAGCTATGCCGCTAATGAACTGGTTCGATATCACGAAAGAAGTGGTATGGGCAGTGATGTCGCAAAGGATCCTGCTAGAGAAATCAACGACTTGCACGATTCTAGTTTCCCTAGCCAGGTAAATGCTACAGTATTATATGCTTTATTGAACTAGCTATAAGAAGAAAACTTCTACTTTTAGCATGCATAAAAATGAGACAGTGATGACTGTGATATACCGCAGACCAACCGGATTCCTAATGGCATTTTAATTTTCTGGTAAATAGTAGCAATTAAGAATTAGGTCGAACTCACCTTATTGTAATAGTGCACATGGTCAAAGTTAGACGTATTATTTGAGTGGTTATTTTTGTTATATTTCAGAATCCTTCATGGAATAACAAGTCGGCGTCGAGCACTCCAATACGAGCTTCTTCTTCTCTGTCAGCTACCGGTAAGTTCCATTTAATACTTTTGTTCGTATTGTGGTTCGTAGTTTCATATGTATGGTTAAGCTAGAACAGTGCAGTGAATTAAGTTATAATAGATAACTATGTACTTTTAACATTTTATTTTAAACTATAAAAGAAATGTTTAGTTTGGGGTAACCCACACAAGATTTTTTTACTGTATCGTCGAACAGCCAAACCCAGAACAACAACCTGTAGGTCCATACAAATATTTGTTTATTTCTGGAATCGAACCCGCAACTCGCAGCGCAGCAGCCAATCACTCAGACACTGCACTCGCTGTGACATCAAGAGTGAAATTCTTCACAGGCTGCATTCTCATTCATTCACAAGGGCTTGATTTTCATCAAAGGCTGCATAACTTTCTAGGAGGAGGTCTCCTCTTTGTAACATTTTATTATCTACGGAAAAGCTAATATTTTTATTGTTTTTCAGAAATGTCAACTGACTCAACTTACCAAAAAGGATTCACAAAACGAGCCCGGACAGCCTACACTAGCTCACAGCTTGTTGAGTTAGAAAATGAATTCCACCAAAACCGATACCTTTGCCGCCCAAGACGTATTGAACTCGCCAATTACTTACAACTTTCGGAGCGGCAAATAAAAATATGGTTTCAAAACAGAAGAATGAAGTATAAGAAGGATAACAAACACAATAAGCCGTCCTCATCAGTAGACGACAGTAGTCCATCAAGCTCTAAGGAGATGTCACCTAGCCAAGACCATAAAATGAGTCACGGACGAAGCTGCGGTGGACACGATCGACACAGGCGTCTCCTCTCTGACAATCACGCAGCTCATCATAAGATATACTTTCAACCAAACGATAACATTTCAAGACCTCCGGAATACCCCTCAATCAATCCATTGAAAACTGTAATAAAAGGCCCGCAGACTACAATAGAACTGCCATCGTATACACCGAACTTGTCTTATTCATCGTATTACACGGCGGGTTCAAGCAGGGCCGCTTACTCACCGATGTCTGAGGTTTATCGATACAGCAACGATGAGTCACAGCCACTCAATTCTAACACTCTGCCTTCGTTAGCATCTGATAGCTACGTGCCGAATGGAGCTAACTTGAAGTTGAACGATGATTTAGTGAGATTTAGTGCTGGTTCGACTTATTACAATCCATTGCCGAGTGGAGTGGTAATGCCTCCGACTACAACTGATAGCTATGGATTTGGTACATCTATGCCGTCTACAACGATGCCTACGTATGACGATAGTAGTCTCCATACTAGGACATCTAACTTGGGTTTACCTCAAGATCCTTACTTCTCTTATTTGGTGCCTTCAGATCCTGCTACTCAGCATTCTTCATCTGCTACAAGCAAATATTCATCGTCGTATATATCGTTATAACAATAACTTTTTCTTTCATGCGCATATTTTTCTCATGTTATGTAAATTCCATTTCGAACGGAGTATTTTTTTTGTGTAAAGCATACTAATTATATTTTGTTGTTTGCCTAATGATTTGATTTTAGTGTAAATCGTAATACATACTTATTTTTATGTCTTGCTACTTATTTTTACAATTTTGTTTTTTTTGTTTAGGGTTTATAAAAGCTTCTTTGATATGTAAATCGTTGGATTGAATTATATTTTATGGCCAAAATTTGTTTAATATAATTAAAAGTATAAAGTACTTAATTAAACCATTTTATATGAGGGTTGCTATTTCATTTTACATCACAATAGTAATATCCTAGTTAACACCTGATTGATAAATCATGTTACCTAACCTTAAGTAAATTCCTATTTCTGATAACCAGAGATTGAAATAGGTTAAGCATTTATATTTAACTTAGACTTTGAGGAAGTAAGTAACATATAGTAAATAAAACCATTACTGAAATCCGGATATAATAATCGAGACTATAACACTTCGTGATTTCGAATACTTTAATACTCTTTTTCTCTAGAACGGGTGGAAAAGACTTTTGACAGATGGACTGACGGAGAACAATATGATTCTATAGGAATAACTTTTTGCCGACATTGAATCCTTAAAATTAAAGGGACCACAAGAATCGGGTGTTTTTGTTAACAAAATCTGACTAATTTTTGTACGAGGGTTTGAAATCCTTCGGGTGCAAATCCGACTCGCATTTGGCCATTTTTATAATTCTCATGTACCTAATCAAAACAAAGTTTTGTAAAGAATTACCGTAATTTTATTTAATTACGGTAGTCAGCCACCCCATCAATATTCGAATATTTCGCTTAGCCGACTGAAAGCGATAACTATCGAAAGTACAGACGCCAGCACATCCAACTATACCAAACTGTCATATGTATTTCCCAATTCAACATGAACCTTATTCTTTTGAAAAACTATCAAAGATACTAATCAGATTAAGGTAGCTTAATGTGCAGTAGTAGTAGCCTTTGTACAAAACATTTGAACAAAAAACATAATCATATACTTTAATTTAAATTATAAACTAGGAATTCCGACATGCCAAAGATATTTATGCGTATATAACGCATGCACATATGTTTATTTACGAAAACAGATGAACCAGGAGCAAAAATAAAAAACGTAAACATGTTTTCAATTTTTGAACCCTAATTAGGCACCAGTAAAAAGATTAAAGATAACCAATAGAAAGATATCTCACCTGTAGAAGGGGTAGCTAATTACTAATTACCCAAGGACATAACACGTATAAAAAGGAATAGGGTATTGCTGATAGACATCATTTTATCCCAGTATTTACTATAGTAATCATGGCTTCGCACCAGAACACTAGTGAATATTATTGCGGCATGACTATGGATACCTATCCAGAAAATTGTGAAGATCCAAACGTATATTTTAACCAAAGCCCTTCAAATAATCAAGTAAATATTAATACAAGTATAGTTCTAAAAGAAAGCTTGGTTTGTAATACAAGTATTTATTTACGTTTTCTTTATTTTCAGATTCATGGAGCGATTTATTCTCCTGAAAATTATGAAAGACACGAAAATTACCATTTACTGTCTCCTGACGGCAATTTTTACAATCTAACTGATAGACAAGTAGTTTATAACAATAATCAGTGTTATGAAAATGCTTCAGCTAATGAATACAACCCAATCCAGGTAAGAACTCGTGTGTACTTTGTATAAAATAAATTGCTTTACGCCACCATGTTATACCTAGATCACAATTTGTTATAAATAGTCAAATATTTGTTTTTGTTTCAGTACATTCCACTTACACCCGAGCCAGTACCATACCCAGTGTTTCACCTGGAACCCAGACCACAGCATAACAATCGTTTTATGGCTACAAGACATCGTGCTCAGATTACAAGTAAGTACTCTTCCCTTCGATCATGATCTAAATGATAGATTATTCATCGCAGTATTGTGGTCATACGACAATTTTCTAACATATTTTATTTAATTTCAGTAATACCATCGTCCAAAGGAAACTTCAAAGCTGTAGTCAAACGTAAACGCAAGCGCACCGTTTTCACCACTGAACAAGTAACAGCTTTAGAAGAAATATTTAAAAGAAAACAGTACGTCAGCCGTGAAGACCGACAAAAGATAGTAAACAAACTGCAACTTAATGATAAAGCTGTCAAAATATGGTTCCAGAATCGAAGATTGAAGATTAAGAGGATGCAGGACCAGGATTCAGAGGAACTAGAAGATGGTTCTTGTGCAGAACATTTTGTAGATGAAAGAAGGACACCAGATATAGATCGTCTAAACTCTGTAGAATCACAAATAAGTGAAAAGACCGATTGTAACGGTTTTGTTACTCTTGATGACGAAGTTATGGGAGATTTGGTCAATGTGATTGATGATTTCTTAACAAAGAGCAATGTAGAATATATTGATTTTCCTATAGAAGATATTGCACAAAGTGATAGTAGTCCTGTATATGAACCTATTTCTCCAGCCAGTTTTAGTGAAAGTAATGAAGAAGATCATTCTTTATGCTGGCGACCTTCTGAACCCAATGAGTCTTTGCAAAGACTTTTTGATTTACAAACTATGCTTCCATTGTAACCTGTGTTTAGGTTTAATTTAAATGTATGTATAGTTTTAAGTTATTTATGTAATTAATTGTAATATATTTTTTTAAATAAATGATTTTTATTACATTTCTGAATTTTATTTGAGTAAAAAGATTCCATATTGTCGTATAATAATATCCCAAGCTGGACTTAAAGAAAAACACATATAAATAAAAACAGATTATTCAGCCAAAAAAAAATAACCATTTGTTAACTGTTCAATGAAAAGTTAAGGCTACTTCTTTTGAATCTTACACAACCAAGAAAGTAAATCATAATTGAACATAATTTTGCTAATACCTAAAACTCTGCTACACCTTGCAGAAACTATAAGCGTGATAGAAGATACCTATGACGTTTCATTTAATCTCAAAATTTGAGGGTACATGAAAATAGTAAAGATTTACTTAAATATGGTGCTACCTCCACTTGAAATATAAGGTCAGTCATTGTAGAACGAAGTAATCAGTGCTGTGTGAATCAGTGATTTCTATCCAAATAATAATTGTTTAATATAAACTGTGATCATCATGATTCACGACGTTTTGTTGACTTCATTAGCTCCCTTGAAGATTAAAAATGAGGTAATAAATCTTTGATTTTATTCCATAGTGGTGTTGTTGAAACGCAAAATTGAAACTACCAAATTTGAAATCAGTTACAAACTATGTTTGAATGCTAAAAATAATTTAAAGTGTTTGCTATTTTTGTTGCTGTTACTGTGAAAGTATTAAACGATGGTTATTTTTCTTTCGTAGATTAACAGCTGGGAAAATCGGCCGTTTATTACAGTTTGGCCAGAAAATATACACCAGAAGAAAAAAGGTACTTATTTCATTTTTTAATTATCTAACCCACATTGATGTTGTAAATAATTTTGGCAGCACTTAAAGTCCTGAACCCAACAAATGTATTATTAGGTTTACATACTAGTGCCAGGTTCGACAAACCTCGAGGTGTCATAAACACACATAACCCCATATTATACCAAACCCCAACAATAGGTAATTTAATTGTGTCTAAAATTCCGGTAGTTGATGAGTTAAGAAGGTCTATACATTATTAGTATGTTTTAATAATTACAGATATAACCAGAACAATAAAAAAGAAACAAAAACGGGTGCGGACTGCCTTCTCGACCAATCAGCTACGGGCTTTAGAAAAATCATACGCCCGTCATAAGTACATTGATTCGGAGAAACGTGCCGAGCTCGCAAGCGCCTTGAATATTGGCGACAAATGTATCAAAATCTGGTTCCAAAACAGGAGAATGAAGGAGAAGAGGGAATCATCTGAGTCCAGCTACGATTCTTCCAGTGAGACTGTTAGTATTGAATCCCCCTCAGTGCCCGCCTCACCCCCATTGCAAGTACCCCTTGATCAATTTAAAACTGAGCCTTTTCCTAATTATCCCGATCAAACCTATCTACTACCCCCTTACTATAATACTAATCAAGTTCAGTCTGGATATACAGGTATGCCTCCACCTGGTTTTGCTACTTATTTTTACAATGAAAACAATGTATATCCTACTCAATATTATCCGTATGATAATAACTATGAAGCTCATGGGTCCTACAACCAATACTGCAATGAAATTAATAACTGTTGGACAGGGAATCAATATCCGTATTACTCGACTTTATAGATGTTCAAAATTGAGAGATTTAAATTAAAATAGGACAAATATAAATGTACTTGAATTATGGCTTATAAGTAACCAGAACCAATGAAATTATGTTGTGTCGTATAGAATAATGGCCTTTTTAAAATTGTCAAATATTTTTTTTAAAAATAATACTGTTTAATAATTTTGGATAAGTGAGAAAGTGAGTAAAACAACTATTTTGTAATATTCTATCAAAATTAACCGTTATAGCTATATTTTTGCCGACTTCTTTAATTATGTAGAACAATAAAAACTTTCGAGAAGTTAGCATGTTAGATTAAAAACTATAGCTTATTTTGTTATACTTTATAAAAGTTTACCTACTTTTTATATTTTTACTTAGTAAATTATTATTTAGTCAAAAGTATTAATTGCATAGTTTTCTCAAATGTACATTTGCTTTGTATTTTTTTTTATAACGGCATAATAAATATTTCACTTTGTTATATGAAACTATCTTTTCTAATGTATTTGTAGATCAAGTTTCATAAATAATTTAAACCTCTGATTTATCTTAAACTATTTATTGAAATCAGAGGTTCCTTTTTTCCTATATTTATTTTAATCAACTATTTACTAAAATTAGGCTCGAAATGAACACTTATCAATGTCAAAAATACATAAGATAGTCTCTTCCAAATGTTAATTGAGTTGGTTTTGGTTATTTGCAACCGAAATATAAATAAGTACTATTTATTTATAAACAACGGTAAGTAATAACGTAGATAATTTATATTTTATTATACACAGGTATAATTTATAGTTCAACATACATATATTATTTTAGAATTAGGCACTTTATTTATGTTTAATATATAAAAAAAATCAGTGTTGCAACGTTTTTATTTCTTGGAAAAATGTGCAAAAATACTATTTTATAGTAATATTGTACGGAATGACTTTCTAGGTATAAGTTAATTTTAAGTAAAGTGACTTGCTTAAATAAAAACTTTAGTATAAACAAATAAAACATAATATATTATTCTTTATAACTATTTAGTTATTTGTATAAAAACTTTATTTTAACTTATTCTAAAATACTTTGTTATTTTTGTGATTTGATGTTTAAGCTTTTGTTTGATGCAAATTTGAGTATTTATATTTTTTTAGATATTTGCTGCTCATATTATGTACTTTCTTTTCTACGTCTTATTTTTTCTGTTTTATCTTGAAACTATGTAAAACATATCTTTATTTCTAACAATTTTGGTTAGTGAAAAATAATTGTGTTGTAATTAAATATATATCATAGCTACTTGTAAAATTTACTACATCTCAGTGTTAAAACTTTTCGAATAAAATGTCAATTAAATCATTTGTTTTCTTTAATCAAATAACATGCATAAGGATACAAACTGACAAACAAAATCAAATATAAAGCTAGTTTTCTTTAATATTTACAAGTACAATTACATGCAATGCTTACAAATAATAAAAATATTCTTTCCAAACAATTAAACTAATAAAACGTAACATATTCTACTAAAGACTACAATGAAGACATTCTAAAATTATAATATGCCCAAGTTCAAGTCAATAACAAACTATAATTTTTGTAACATAGAACTAAGTTTTTTGGGAAAATAAATTTATTTATTTATATTTATTTATTATTTATCAAAATTTTGTACTGGGATTTTGAAAAGGCACTGCAGTAATTATATACTGAGGACTTGGCGACTGCTGTGGAAAGTTGTATGGTACTTGAGGCACTACTTGCTTAACATGGCAATCACAGTTACATGCTCTTTTGATAAAGTTGTCTTGAACGGAAGAGATGTTCAACATTGGATTGCTAGGAGCAGAAACAGGTGTTGGGCTAGAATTGACAACAGGCATAACGCTCACTGGCTTCCAAATAACTCCACTTGCAGAAATATATGGCTGTGTGTAAAACGGTGGAACGGTCGGCACTAGAGACACAAATCTTGGATTATTAGAAGCATTTTCGTGAAGAGATTGGTGCTGACTCATTGCTGGAATGTTAACTTTCCTGCTTGATAAATCTTCGGGAATCATCTGCCCAACAAAACCTGCCTTGGGCTGTTCGATCTTCTTTATTCCTTCGGATTCTTTTTTGAATGTCTGTTGTTGTTCATTAGGCGGCTTAGCAAAAGGTTCAGTTTTATATTTTTTACACAAATCAATTGAAAATTCAGCAGATGTTTTAAAATCCGATGGCGATTGGCTAGGTTTTACATACACAGAAGGCGGATGAATCACTTTAGCTGTAGTCACTATATTTTGAGTAACTGATGCTCCCAATTTTGCCCCAGAATCTTTGATTTCAACACCTTGAACCATTTGTCTTGTCACATTAGATGTAGAATTATTTGTCCTCGTGTTATTGTAAAAGTTTTCTTGACTTGAATTCGTAAGTAATGGTAATGAACGCGGTTGTTCATTAGTTGATGGCACAACATTATTAAATTGATCTTTAGTGAATTCCAGAGACTTTCTAATGCATAGTTCGTCATCGATTTCTTTAGAAGTGCTCTCTTTCTTTTCTTTCATTCTGCGGTTCTGGAACCAAATTTTTACAGCTCTTTCCGGGATGTTCAAAGCCTGAGCTACTTCTTTACGATGAGCATTTCCAATGTAAGGAAACTTTTTAAACTGCTTCTCCAAATAACTAACTTGATCCGTTGTAAAAGCACTTCGGAATCTTTTAATCTTTTTTGGACTGTCATGTTGCATATTATCCATCTGGAAAAGAAGCAATAAAATTGATTGATTTACAAAAAACAATAATTAAATAAATATTCCACAACTTTTTCACACAACGCCATCTATATAGTCCCAAGCTAAGCTAAGAGCTTGAGTTATGCGTACTAATCAGCTGATAAACATATTTATATATTTCTAAATACATACATATTTGTTCTGTGTCTGGGTGTAATTTATAGATCAATACACACACACAAAACAAAACACACACACACACAGAACAAAATATCGCGCTCATCACACAAACATTTGTCCCGGGTGGGAATCGAACCCACGACCTCCGGCATAGCAGTCAGGGTCACTAACTACTTATTTATTTATTATAGGTACTTGACCAACATGCCAGTCAATATCAGGTCAATACCAGTAAAATAACAGTTACCTGTTTCACAATATTATTTAATCGCTTTCTTGCATGTTCAACCAAACATATTTACATTTGTGTTTTTATTTATTTAAAGCCTTTGACACACATTGTTCTTATTTTGGAATGATTTTAATTTACTACTTATTAGCGATAAGTAATTTAGCCAAAATAAAATAAATCTTACTACAGCTGTTATTTTGTTAATATATAAGAATGAAAACACTATTCACCACTTACCACTTTAATAGGGTATTCCCTTCCGACAAAGTCACCACCAGTTTGCATGTTTATACTATCTTTAACACCGTTTTGATTCAACCACAGATATTTCATTATCAATCGATGCTGACACAACCAATACAAAACGACTAAGAATTCTAAACTGATTATGTCTTATATATGGTTATGATTGGAAAATCATTATTTAATGACAATATGACCTAATCATACACTATTAACTAATTGTAGTCAGAGTAGAACAATTATCATAATGTGTCAAATATATTGTTGAATTACTTAATGTCCTTTGTGGCTTAAAACATGTACTGTATTTAATTAGATACCAGTATTGATAGTTGGTTCGTAATGATTTAAATACCCACTTATCAGTATTGTAAATATTACTTAAAATATTGTTTGTGTCATGTGCATTTTTGACGATAAGATTCTAAAGTGGTTTATTTCGAAATGTTATAGTTATGAATGACTATTACTATAAATAAATAAAAATAAAAAAATAAAAATGTATTTATTTCAGTAAATCTTTACAAATAAGTTGCCGGGGCTTCCCAGAAAGTAATCATATGATACTTGTGTTGGGAAAGCCTCACATTTCTGGTGTGAACAAAATTTAGACTTACTAGACTAACAAAATGAGAATAACATTATTTAAACAATGAAAAATGGTAAGTTTTGATGTGTTGTGTCTGTAAGGTGCATGCTTGCTTGAGTTCGTGTGTGTGTGAGCGCACTTGTGTGTGTTTGTGTGTGTGTATGTGTGTGTGTGTGTGTGTGTGTGTGTGTGTGTGTGTGTGTGTGTGTGTGTGTGTGTGTGTGTGGTCGGTTGTTTTTAATGGGTAACCCTATAACTCCGTTGCGTGTTTATTATTGTCTTTGTGAGTGCATTTAGCTCATGTCATAATTCAAGCTACTGTAAGCAGGATTTCCTCTACGTCTTCATAATCAAGAGTAAGGAGCCATTCAGTCAGTTTTTTCTTACACTCGTACAATTGCATGGGGTAAATATTAAGGATACGATTAATTATATTGTAAACGCGGGGGGCTTGAGCTAAATTTTGCCGACTAGCAAAGACAGTACGAGTGGGGTATGTAGGGGCTACAATATCGCACCGTCTTTTTCTAAGTTTGGCGTATTCAAAAGGTAGTGCTTTGTGATATCTATGTATCATATGTAGAATATAAAGTTTCCTGACTGAGAGAAGCTTAGAAATTGCATATAAGGATTTAGTAGAAAACCTATAGGGCTTAAAGTACATGACTTTAATCAAGGACCTTTGCGCCCGCTCTAGATCTATAAAGTATGACTTAGCTGCACCTCCCCAAACCGAGATACAGTATGTCATTACAGATTGGGCTAGAGCAATGTATATTTTATTTAGTAGCTCTGCACTCATAACGTGTCTTAAACACTTGAAAACCCATAAAAGCTTTCTTACCCTCCCTATGGTTAGTTCAAGGTGTGGGTACCAACTTAACCTTTGATCCACTATAATTCCGAGGTACTTAGCAGAGCTGAGTTTCTGAATTGTCGGACAACTTTGAGTACAAGTAGAAGGAGTATGACAGGAATGAATTTTAATTTCAAAGTTGGGCGAGGGCTGCGAGTTTAAGTACGGAGCGAAACATACGTAGTTAGTTTATACAGGGTTATTTTTCAATGAGCGGCCAAATTTTCACAGGGTGTTCCACCCATGAATATGAGCAACTTTCTCTATGGGACCAACTCTGAAATCACGAAAAAAAATCAGCTGTTTCATACATTTTAGTCGAGTAGGTATTGAACTTTTGTATGAAAAATTTCAGAGTTGGTCCCTTATAAGTATATGAGTAGATAGGGAAGGTAGAACACCCAGTGAAAATTTGGCCGGTCACTGAAAAATAACCCTGTATAGAGTAGCGGTGGTCCAGTGGTGGCGGCCCCGACTTACGAACAGTAAGTCGTGAGTTCGAACCCAGGCAGTCGCATTACTTTGTTGTAGTTTATTCATCACCACTGCTCTCAAAAACGGTGAAGGAAAACATCGTGAGGAAACCGTAAATGTCATAGAACCAAAAAAAAATTCGAAGACATGCGACGTCTACAATACGCACTGAGCCTACGTGGTAGATGGCCCATACGCAGATAACGCGCTTTGACGTGGAGTTGCGGATATCAGCCCTGTATCTGTAACGTTATGACTTACTTTATTAATGGAAATAAGTAGTTTATGTTCAGCAGCAATGGTTAGCTGGTTCCATAATATATTAAGAGGTTCCAAACTGAATGAGATATAAAATAAAATAAAGTAAGGTGGGTAAGTGACTAAATTATTAAAGGGATTTGCCATTTTCTGGTCATTATTTTTCAATGTTTGTAATATACTATATTTTTTTTCATATTGATAGGCAAGCGTTTGATATATCTCACCTACACGCATGGCATTATCACCGTAGAAACCAATGATATTATAAGGTATAAAAGGTGTAGATAGGTTACTAAACATTTTAACCGCTTGTGTCGCATATAATACATATTTCCGTGTCCCTACCGCTCGTGTCGTATTTCGTTTTATTTTCACTAAAACCATTATCGAATTGAGATATTATTTATGTAACAAAAACTATTTTTTTTACAACAATAAAATTGTTTCTCCTTAGGTACTTACTGTAGGCATTATTTTATTGATTTGTAGCAATTTTGGCCCGGTGGCGCTAGGGGCACGGCAACTAATATTTAGCGTTCGATCTTCAAAAACGGTACACTTACGCACGCACGCGTCCGTTGGGCCGCGCCTCCACATTGAGGTGAAGTGTGGCTAATAAGCCACATTTTAACGAGTCACTTGCTGAGCGCGTATCTACGCCTTAGTCTTTTTTCGGATAAACATTATTATTTTTTCGTTCAAGCGGCAATAGGTTCGATTCCCACCCAGGACAAATGTTTGTGTGATGAGCACGATCATTTGTTCTGTGTCTGGGTGTAATTTATCTATATTACGTATGTATTTAGAAATATATAAGTATGTTTATCAGCTGTTTAGTACCCATAACACAAGCTCTTACTTAGCTTAGCTTGGGACTAAATGGCGCTGTGTGAAAATGTAGTGGAGTGGAGTGGAGAGGAATAGAAATTCTTTGAAAATTTCAACTTCTTTTCTATCACGGTTCAAGAAATATTATAGTTCGCTAACCAACACACGGATGGCTTTGTAATAGGGTCTCGTTTTCACCCCTGACCTACCATATCATACATTAATCTTTGATTTACAAATATTGGGCATGTTACATAAAGGAGAATGCCAATTTCTGCCCCAAAGTGTACAGAGATCATTGTAATACAAATACTTATAGTAAAATGAGATACGAATTTTAGAAGATAACTAACATTCCATACCAGACGTGGAAAAAAACTCACAAAAAAAAGTATCTTTCTTTTTATTTCACTTGAAAGTACCCTCAACATTGCCATATAATATTAACAAAGAGCAAAACAGGGAAAAACTATCTTAACACATACCTAGCCTAAAATGTTAAATATTTGTAAGTTAGCGTAACTTAAAACGTAATACATTATTATTAGTGTTTTATGTTTTCTTATCCTTAAATCGAACTGTAATATTGTTAGATTAACAGTTTAAAATAATCTGAGCATTTATATCTAACATTATTTTACTTTTATTTTGGCAACACTCAAGTCTTCGATCAAACGTCAAATGTCATTATGTCACAAAATATTCTGTCTACAAACGATACTAACCATAATAGAATTACTTTGAAAAATAATGCCCTCCCAGTGCTTTAAAACGAATACACTGTGTATATTAATGCCTGGAACAGATATCTAAACATGTTTATACCTTAATGTTTACAATAAACATAAAAATACTTTAGCCGGTAGATACAAAAACGGTTTCTTTAAACCTTTATAACTTTTGTCCTCGACTGCTGAGCAATATGCGCCTTTTATACTTTTGTTGTAGAAGATCTTTACTATTAAATTACATAGATTTCATTTATGTACAGCCTGGGGCACAAGGTTCATACAATTTTTGGCATTGTCTTTTAAACTAAAATGCTAAAGGATTTAAGTTCAAATGTATGTAGTGGTGTAATGTTTGATTGTTGAAGAATCGTGCGTTCACGCAACGCCCGCCGCGTGTACTTTCCACCCCGTAAAAATATTTACGTAATACATAGGTTTACGCACGAACTAGGCTCACAGGTCACCGTAGTAGTCTGTTACAAGTAAAAGCAAGACTATTAGGTAAAGGATTGGGGTATTTCACAAAAGTTTCTAGGCAATGGATAATTTCATAAGATTTACAAAAGGTCCCATTTATTACGGAAGAATATGAATGCAGACTGCGAAAGAGATTCAAGAGTACAACAAGCATGTAGGTATGTATCCCATGTATCACAATCCATACACTGAATTAGTTCTATTTCTATTTCCACATTAACAATTATTAACTTTGAAATAGTGCGAATTAGGTTGATTTTAAATGACTAACACTACTGAAAAAGTCTTATTTTTAAGTTATAGTGCAGAATGCACTTTATGTGTGAATGTCAGAGCATTGTTTCGAAAAACACCTAGTTGTCATATTTTTAGAAGCTTTATTATAAAGACAGAACAATTAATTGTGTTCGGTAACCGAATTTTATGGCTTCGCTATTGCTATGTAGCCTTTAGTGACTGTTTGACGATCCATTACAATCCCTTTCTTTTTAACTCAGTTATTGCAAGGATATCGAATAAAGATTAATAATAAAATGAACCCTTTGACCTATACCTTACTAGTATAAAAGATGCTAAACAATCAAACCATCATCATCCATTATAAAATATATGTCCGAGAAACATCACATAAAATGAGTTGTTTTAAACTGTTAAGGTACCGAATAACAAAAGTAAAAGCGATTAATTAATTTAAACAAAAATCCTTCTAGGACATATCTGTTTAATTATATAAGAAGCAAGTTTTTGACATTTTAATCTACGATGTTGAATGGATTCTTCATAAATAAAGGTTTTGAATACAATTTAGGTTGTATGTCAATAGTTAAGAAACTATTTCAAAGTGTAGTCCTATGGTTTTATATTTATTTGTTTAATAAAACTTAATGCACAAGTAAAAAAAATGTAATTAGTCGGACTTAATGCTTTAGGCATTTTCTTCCATTCACTATTAGTGATACAGAGATAGAACTCGTGAATATTCATTGTCACTTATTTGCAACTAACTGGGTTTACTAATAAATCACAATATCTTAAAACGATAAGTAACTAATGAGTAAGTAATATTTCATAAAACCATTTTATTAGTGTTAGAATACATATTTACAATCTCAACCTTACAATTAAGTAGAACACCAAAATTAATCTTCATATTGAATAGATGATCTGATCCAAGACAAATCCCAGCTCTTCTCAATGATGTCACTAGGACCACTTGGCGTGGGTGGTTCTGTCTTTGGTTTAACTTCTGGTGACATCTCCTGGACTTCAGTGTAAGGAGACTGGTAAGGCTGTACTTGCAAATGTACCTGCTGGTACTGCTCCTGACATTCTTCCTCAGACATGAAGGTCTGATACATACTCTGTGCTGAACTCTGAACTGGCATTGACGTTGGTAGACTTGTTGCTGTTGTCGAAACAGGAGTCGACGCTGCAGGATAATTCTCTACGTACATGTAACCCGGGTTGTATACCTCGTTCTTCATACCCGGATACTGCTCATGAATGAGCATAGGTAGCTGGATGTTGCCCATCTCTGGAGACGACTCGGATGTGCTAGCTTCTTCAGAGTCTTCCATACTCTCAGCGCGATCCTTCTTTTCCTTCATGCGGCGGTTCTGGAACCAGATCTTGATCGTGCGCTCGTTCAGGCGTAGAATTTCGGCAAGTTCAATTCTCCGAGCGCGATCTAAGTAGCGAGTCCTGGCGTACTCCTGTTCCAAATCCATCATCTGTTGGCTTGTAAAAGCAGTTCTAATGCGCTTTTGTTTCTTTACCCCTCCAGTTGTTTTGTTACTGGTCCACCCAGGTGCGTTAGAGATGAATCTACCGAGACTCGATTGATTAGGCCAGCCTGGCCCTCCAATAACCTGGACATTTTGTGGGCGTAAAAGATTCGGCCCGTTGATGACTTGCGGGTTAAGTCCTCGAGCAGGGTTTAAAGTGGTGTATCCATTCGGCACTGAGTTTCTCGGATAAGGTATGTTCATGTAATTCGGCGGATTGTACACGACTTGGTTGCTGATCACGTTGACGTTGTTGACGCTGCTGGTGACGTGGTACTCACTGGAGATGTTGCTGGTAGATACTGGTATTAACGCAACGCTGTCTGGTTGTAGCTGGTTCCAATCCAAGGGCTGTGAAAAATAGACAGACTTTATTAGTTAAAGTTGACATATATATATACATAAAAATTGCTTGGA
The DNA here is from genome assembly GCA_921972225.1 of Euplexia lucipara. Taxonomy (NCBI): domain Eukaryota; kingdom Metazoa; phylum Arthropoda; class Insecta; order Lepidoptera; family Noctuidae; genus Euplexia; species Euplexia lucipara. The sequence goes on along the minus strand of OV179152.1, from coordinate 8,080,407 downwards.
TAAAAAAAAAACTAAACAGGCAGTCAATGTTTCAAACATTGTGCGCCACTTCTTCTCCGCAGCACAAACATTAGGAAGTGGTAAAGAGCAAACGTTTTAGGTGGCTGTATTTATAATTTTTGAACTTTGAAAATGTTGACTCTCAGCCTAATTGGAACAAATGATTGATACTGAGAGTTTAAGACCAAGAAAGGTTTATATTATGACGTTAATTTAATACTGTGAGTTGTGAAAATTAAGTTACCGTAGTATTCTGCATCATATTAGTGCTGCTATCAACTTGAGTCCAACGACCATCACTAGAAGTAACCACACTATTGCCAACATTATAAGGAGTTGGTGTTGAAGATTGACTGGAAGTCGTAGATTCCGGCATTTTGGAATATTCTAATTTAAGGCAAAGGGAAGTAACGTTCGCTACGAAAGCTCAGCTAATTATAATGCCTGTCAGGATTGTGCCTTATTTTATATGCCCACAACAACCCCGTGGTAAGGGGTAATTAGCAAATTAGTTAAAAGCTGTCCTTCGATCAAGTGATTAGATTAGCACGCTGTTATGTCAAAATATTCTTATGGTTAAAGTTGAAAGCTTTTGATAAAAGTTATGTGCATATTCGTTTCGTTTACAAGTTAATCAAATTTTTCTCTATCTAGTTACGACTTTTCGTGACTAGAAACCCTTTTGTGAGGTTAATCCTAGACATTTTTACTATTGTTTTTGGATGTTTTGTTTTTGAATAACCATGTATCGTTTCGTTCCTTCTTTTCGCAAGGCATCTAAGACGCAAGGAGGCGGAAAAAGACATGTTTTACCTGTCTATCCTGATTGTTAGAAAATCCAGAATGTATGTGAAGTGTAATGTAACGTATAGGCACAGTCTAAAAACATACAGTTATCCGACTAAGCTGTCTAGACAGGGCAATCGTGCGGGGTGTGAGGGGCGAGACGCGGGAAAGCCGCTCCCGCACCGCAAACAAACCGATGTTTGTAGTGCGGGAGGTATTAATCAAGTCTAACGCGTGTAGAAGTTGTCGGCATTTTTCCAGAGATCAAAGGCGTCGTCCTACTGTATTAATATTTATACTGTGGTATAGGTATGATGTCACATTTTCTATAGATATTTGTTTACTTCTGCATATTTTTAAAATATACCTTTTACACTAATGACTTATGTACAAGCATTGATATAAATATGTGTAGGTAAGTCCTAAAAAACATTCTTATATAGCATAATACTTCTTATCAATAATACAAGTACCTAGGTAAAGTATACCATACCAGTGGTTCAAATCAATAGGTATTCCCACAATGCTGAGTGCAGAACTAAATCAAAATATCAGAAACACAAATTCTTATACCAGATGTAATCACTTATTATAATGTAATGAATAATTAAATGTCATAAGTTTATTTGGTATCTACTTCTTAACTAGCTTGCAACCTAATCGATAATTCATTAAAAGGTTATGGCCATATCCATGCTTTGTGTTTACCTTAGAGTGCAATGAAGCAGGGGTGTCATGATTTTTGACGTTATTAGATACTTATAACAGTATTTTTTTGTTTTTGTTTGAAGTGTATTTGAATAAGTAAACACTACAATAGAAAATAGTGTAATTAAGACCGGATAATGTTAAATGTTATTGACCTAATAAGTTTTACTTTTTATTATCTACAGAAACTAGGTACTACAGAACAATCTTATTGATAAAGTTTCGCCCAAGTTTAGTTCAATTAGTTAAAAATTATTAGTAAGTCATTAGTCTAATTTTTATTAAATTACAGCTCCACCTACGTCTTCACACGTATTTAAAGAAAAGTACTTTCTTTTTATAAAAAGTTTGAAACATTTATTCGGTTTCTATTGGAAAATTTTCTGTTTTGTTTCATCCAATATCGAAAACAACGCCATCTAGTTACAGACTACGTTACTTGAAACAAGGCTTCAAAGCTAAACCTTGGTTCAAAGTACCAAGTTTGCTCTCCGCTCGAGAGCGTTGAAAGTACATAATACGCACGATTTCCTGCTTTTTCTAAAGTATCCAAAGATTTGCTTCCAGATAATAATAAAAAAAAAACCATTGGGATAAGAGTAACAACACTCAGATTTATTTTTGATGTGTGAAAACTTTTTGGTAACAAAGTGTGTGAAAGGTTTTGTAAAATCAATGGAAAAGCGGACGCGACATACATGTGGAACTCAGTGGAACGCGTTTCTAGTGACCCCAGCATCCGTGTTAACCTTTCTGAAAATATACAGATGGCGTAACTAGTCGTAGCAATGTTTGGTTAGCGAGTTATAGAAAGAAAAGTTTACAGATGCTTTGCACACAGTGTGCTTCTATTTAGTGTTCTCTTGCGATTTTATTTCAATCGTTGCTAAAGGAGCTTGTTATGAGATAAACACTTATATTATTTTTGGGATTGGAGGATTAGGTAGGTATACCTACATACAACCGTTGGGTAAAAGAACTTTGGTACGGGAAGTTGTGTAGGTAAAATAAAATTAACTAAATTAAAATAAAAACCCTATTATAAATAAGCCTTGCATGCATTCCAAACAAAGGAATATTAGTTCCCAAAACATACATACATAATAATATCACACCTGTATTCCTCGAAGGAATTAGCAGAGGTGTGTGAGGTGTGGATAGCAACAATTACATTTTGCCAGATAAGATGTAATAAGGAGCGAGCCTATTGTTGTCAATCGAGCAAATATTTAAAATCCAAACTTTGGGCTGCTACTATGAAATTTTAGATGGAATTACTCAAAAAGTCTGCCCGACACGGACATCGATCCAGGGACCTCATAAACAGCAGTAGCGCAGTTACGTGTATATTCAATAAAATAAAACTTATCTTCAGAGGCCTGGGAATAGTAGGTACAGACACTAGCACATCAAGTTACCCCAATGTGTCATATTTTCCCAATTGAATATGAACCTTATTCTGTTTGACATAAAGTTGAAAAACGATCAAAGAAATTTGACACATTGGGGTAACTTGATGTGCTGGCGTCTGTACGTACCTACCTGAAAATTATATGATCATTGTTAAGCTATGTTATTTTTGGGTAGGTAGAACCAAAAGAGTGTAGGTACATTTATTGAATTACAACGGTTGTGTAACCAATTATAGTATGATCTAATAAAAAGATATTAAAACATGCTACTTTAATCTCATAAAAAAACTCCAAAATCAACTTATTCCTCTAAAATACACCTCCTTTATAACAGGAATATTCATAGGATTTTTCTTTATTTGTTTGAAATAAATACTTAACTTTATACACTACAAATTAAAATAAAATCTAAAAACTAACTCAAAAATACGGCGTCAAAAAACTCAGACGCATGGCTGTCCACTAAAAGTGTACCCAAAAGAGAGGGTATTCATATACCCACGAAGGACATCTATATGTATGTATCTAAGTAAGTACCTACATTGGAATGGTAGCAACAGCAACGCTGGACAAATGTAGAATATTTCACCAAAGTACTCTTACTGTGGCCTATGCCTGAGTTTGCTTATATTGAATAAACGTGAGTTGAATAGACAACTAGGGTTGCCGCACGCTCTTTTACTTATTAAATCTTTTAAAATTGTGAATAAATATTATGTCCATTATTATTAACATTTTCTAGCTTATACTTTATATTTACTGTCAATAAATGCCCTTTATATTATAAAAAAAGAAAAAAAATCAAATCAATTCCGCTGCTGTTGACAGTACCTACAGTTAATTTTGATTTAATTTGTATTACCGATAAAAGTACAAATTTTCGCACGCCAAATGGTAAAACGTACTTGACTCAACAAAAGGTATTTTTCTATGAGAAGAACAAAGAAAGACTTAATTCGATGTACATATGTTTTTTTATATTAATCATTATGTAATTTCAATCTTATAGATCAGCATTGTCTTTGCACCAATTTTTAATCAAAATAATATTTACAATTCCCATTAAATCATATACTGCATGCACTGTGTACCTAAGTAAAATAAGTACTTAGGTACAAACTCCACACTTAATTCCCTTTGTGCACATTACATATTGGAGGCGGAGTCCAAATCAACAAAAGATTAAAAAGAGACGGAAAGATGAATTTAACTGTCAATCATTATCACAAAGGGGATTATCCCTTCATTCTCAAAAGATGTTTACGAACGTACTGCGTAAATTCAGAAGTATTTGAACAGTTATCTTAGTAAAATAACAATAGATATTATTTTACTAATCACTTTGTTGACAGGATTTGGGAGATATTCTTTTTTCTTAATTTGTTTGTTGTTTACTTTTAAAAGATAAAGGTTGGAAGTTCATAATTATGACAGTTTTGTTTTGTTACCTGCTACCGAATAGGAATGAAGTATATTTAGTTTCTTTTCAATCAATGTATGTGTGAACTTTAGAATTTTACTTAAATAAAAGTGATTTTTTTGAGTGACAGTTAGTTAATAGATACCATTCAATGCAAATTCTAAAATAATTGTTGACTCTTTCACACACATAGAAAACAAATGAGATCAAAAAGGACAAACGTACTGTGCTTGTTCCGGCTAAACAAAAGTCAAGTGAAATTGGAAGAACAAAAAAGGGTTCGTCACCCTATGTAGGTTCTTAGTGGTGTAGGTACGCCTGTAATTCTTAAACGGTTATGCAGAATAAGTACCTACATCGTCTGTAGTATATCCTCATAATCGTTAGTTATATTTCAGTCCCGTTTGTACCTACATACTATATCGTGTACAATAAAGATGAGTCAATTCTACTTATTTTAATTTAAATATAAGAAAACATTATTGTGTTTCTGCAAAACAGGACCACAAAACCCAGTCAAAACTAAAATAAATCCAAAAAATATTCTCCTAAAACTCGACTCCGCGCAGCCCTACACCACAGCCGCCGCGAAAGATCATCAATCATCGCAGCAAGACAATCACAACCGGCGACACATCTGCCACGCTCGCGCGGTACCGCACCGCGTCGACACCGCGGCGCGGTGCAACTCTGCATCGATATCTCTCGATAATCTTCGTTAATCATCGGTAATTTTCGGGCAAGATATGCACAAACTTGTGAAGCGTTGATACAGTTGATTAGGGTGGAGCTAGTGCTCTAGTTAAAAGGAGGTCGAATTAAATCTTAGTTAGAATATTCTAAGGATTGACTGGTGCCTAGGGCTGTCCCCTGAGTCCCCTGTCCCGTTAGGAGGTTAGGCTTCAATTATTCAAAGCTAAAATAAAGATACTTAATATATTTCTAAATACATGCATATTAAAGTTAAAAAAGTACCCTGTACCTTTAGCTGTTTATCTTTTTACCATAATTATACTTCAATGTCTTCAATTTTTATCTTATTCTTCCAACAGTCCGTTTTCGCCGTAGACGGCAAAATGTTATTAGTCATTCAGCGAAGTTTTACAAAAGGTTGGTAGACCTTCAAAATTTTGTTCGACACAGAAAATGCTATTGTATACAATCTTTTGTTCTTGTACGGCCGGGCTGCTATATTATACCTAATTGTATAGTAAAATCAAAATGTAAATACTTTTAATTGCTAAAATACCAAATAGTGATGAAAAATTCGCTATAAGAAGGTCGCATAGTTTTTAAGATGACTACATATTAACGGGAAATTATTAGTGTATTTTAGTTTATTTATTTGTGTTTTATGTATACGGTATTTATAGTTTATAAGGTTACAACCTTAAAATGTACTTTATATTTATTGAAATACATCTTTATAACCCGTTGATTGGTAGAAAATACACATTTCAATAAGTCCGCATCTGCACCTACATGTTGTATGCTTGAAATCTTACTTATAAACTACTTATAGATCTCTTTTTAAAGAAAATATTTAAGTAAGTACTGAAATATTTCAAATTAAATACATTATTCGTAGCTTATCCCAAAACACGCAATATCACCTTACCTTAAACCTAGTTTTAATAAAAACATCCAACTCACAAGCGAACATAAACATTAATAAGGCGAACCCTTGGCTTTTAATCTTGCATACACACCTTGTTATATTCTCGTAAAATATCACTTTCCATATTTCACTAGTACAATATTGTAATATTGCGCAACGTCGTCTTAATAAACATTTTTTTTCGTCATATGAAAATGACATTCAGGCGTCACGTGTGATTTTGATGAAAAAATATAAAAGAAATGATGGGATCGACGGCGAACCTCCTCCTATCCGTTGCTTATTCCCTTGTCTTCATAAGGGCATTCCTTACTTTATGTATGTGTGAGTGTATATATAGTGATAGTGGTAATTTCTATGTTAGTTAGAAAATTACATGAAACGGAAAAACGTGAAATTTTCGATTTGATTCGGTTCCCTGATCAGTAATTGTTGAGTGCTTCCATAAGATTTTGGTTAGGTTAAACGGTAGGTAAGGAATGTTATAGGCTAATATAGGATATGTATTTATGTATGTAGGTATGTATGTATGTATACCTCTGCCAAACCCTTCCAGTACAGGCGCGATTTTGTAACATGTCATGTTATTACGCCATTAAACAATATCGAATTGAAAAGAGAGTTACACTTTCAGATCATTTAAGCAAGCAAATTTTACCTAGGCAGCTTTACTTCAGTCAAGGCCATAATATAGTGCAAGGCCATAATATAGTATCATTTAGTTCCCAAGTAGGGACCAGGTACTATCACACACCACAAACAAAACCCATAAACAAAAGCCCTCACATTCCAACCCAAAGCCACAGCATATTTATATTGAACAACTTATACAGTATAACCACAGTAAACTCGTATAATAAAGAACATCGCAGTATCCCGATTGCGTTTGACAAATGAGCGTCATTATTTGACAGACGGCAGATCGGGCGCGCACTGTCGACATGCTGTGTCTTTTGTTTTATTAAAGTCACCCTCCATTGATGTTATGAGGGATGACGGTACATGATGCGAACATGTAAGTATTATGAGCTAAGATCGTTTGGTGGGCCGTGTGACCGTTTATTTACTTATTTCTAAGTTAAGTACCTAAACTGTGTTGTCTTTGAGACAAAGTTATTGTAGTATTTTTTTTTTAAATTTTTATGATAATCTGTATTATTGGGCAAACCAAAAAAAAATTAAAAAATAATAACATTTGTTTATGAAACACAACATTAATTTATGAAATTAGGCTTGATGTAAAAAACACTATTTAATTCTTGTTCAACAGTTACACTTAGTAGATATTCTATCATGAGACCATGTAAATTATACAGATACAGGGCTTACATATTATAGGGTCTAGTAAAACAAATTTTGTAATTTCGTTCTTGTTTACCTCTGTTATCAAAAACTCGTAAGTACCGGCCATACATTTCCCATACCTTGGTGCAACCGTACTTTAAAGAAAAAATGTGTAGGGCAAGTCGCGACTGCTATAGCAAAACTTAAGGTCTTGAGTTTCGATTTGCGTGTCGGACAAGGTGTTATTAAATTTTCTATATGCAATTTCTTAGTAACGGAGATAGGTTTATGCCTGGATGGTTGCAACAGGCTTTGTTCGATACATGGGATATAAACATATCTACTTAACTAGCGGGAAGTGCGGGGTAAAGAATGTAAACTGATAGAAGGCTAATACGAAATTGACTCTAAAAATGAAATATCCCAAACGTGTAGCCGCAACACGTACCTAAACATAATTCCTCATCATCCAACAAAACACCTAATTGAAACATTAAACCCCATTAAGCATATTAATTAAGCTAAAACAACTATATAAAACCCTGAGAACGCAGCATGAATTCATTACAGAATCGAATCATCGGCTGTCTATTACGCCGAGGGTTGCCACAAAGCCGGATCGAGCGACAAAAGGAAACGCGAGCCCGAGGCGAAATCTCGCGAGCCATAAATCATGGGACGACGGAAGCAACCCTAGCGCGATTCTCAAACGCTCAAGGGGTTCATTTTAATGCTCTGTTATATTTATCTATTATTATTATTTTTAATAATGCTATATTTTTAGGCTCTGGCAAATGGGGTTTGGTTAAAATAAGCTTTATTTTTAGATTATGACAAAAACCCTATGGTATTTTATTAAATTATGTAAGTAAAACGGAAAAATAGATGCAGTGATATGCCTAGTAATATAAAAAGATTTACCGGTTTTATAATAATTGATTTTCCGAGATTATAAAAAATATTGATAACGTAGCAAACGTCAATGTTTCAAAATCCAGCCAATTTCCAAGTGTATACTCGTATCTATCGCAAATGCACCTTATTAACATAATTGGCCATTATTTTAATTAATATTACTAAGAAAGTAACTACTCAGAAGCGTGTAATAGATCGATTAAGTAGTTACGTAGGTATATTTCTGCACATTAAGTCATAAGTCCTTAATGCAACTATAATTTGCCTAATCGATAGCTAATTATATAAAAAGTCCCCTCTGACTAATACCTATTACTATTTCGTTATAATGATAGTACTGACTTAATATTGTGGCAACTTTTGAAGCAATTAATTAATTTTAAATAATTATCTTCAAATCGTTTAGGCACACAGCTGGACATCATTATGAATAATTATATGTAACTGCTTACTTAATTATAATGAGGCAAATTAATGAAATTATAGGTTAAATAATTTAACGAAGTAAAAATGTTTAATAGTTATTTCGATGCTTTCGCAGAATTCACTAAATTAGCGATATGTTAGGGTGTAAATTTATAAGTTAAGTAAAATATTGTTCACCCAGTAGCAATGTAGGTGGCGGATAAAAACATGAACTTAACCTAAATAATATTAATTAACAAAATATCGTGCCGATAACAACTATTCATAAAAATGTTTGCAGTGAATCATAAAATAATAAGTCAGGATTTAAAAATAATACCAATATCAAGTAAATGTTATATCAATAAGAAAACAACTCGATAAAACTCGTAGCGTGGATATCATGCAGAGAGGATAATACCACTAGACCATAAATATGTGACACTAGTATCATAATTTGGGTTTGCTTATTTATAAGCGCCTGTCTAAAGAGACATTGAAATATTTCATATCACAGGTTTGGCTATATGTGTATGTGAGTTTAAAGTTTATATATACATCCGATACAGCTGAAATTCTTAGTGAAAAGCATCGTTTAAGAATACCACAGCGCTGTTCCTTTTTTGTATGACTCTTGAATATCTTAATGTGTGCTGAGGTGTTTACAATACTGACTGCATCACCTTACTTGTTGACTTATTTTATATACAGGTTTGGCTATATGTGTATGTGACTTTAAAATTTTTAAAAATGCATCCGATACAGCTGAAATTCTTAGTGAAATGCATCGTTTAAGAATACCACAGCGCTGTTCCTTTTTGTATGACTCTTGAATATCTTAACGTGTGCTGAGGTGTTTACAATACTGACTGCATCACCTTACTTGTTGGCTTACTTAATTAGGAGGTAATAAATACACTAATGTTAACAAATAGGGAACAGTAATTTATTTCGCGTTTCTGCACTTTAATAAGTAAATGACCCCATCTTCTTATTACAGATTTACCGTTAATCTACACAGACAGTTCCTTCGTCTGTGGGAATAAATTATTTTACAACTACATTTAATGATTGAACTTTCGTTGGTGGAAAGTGACTACGGAAGTACTAAACTCTGACGTCATTGAGCGGAAAAGAATATTGTCACACACTTATGTCAACGAACGCAGTCACGCCACTCTCTATAAATCCCGTATCGATGATTAGTATCCTTGTAAACCGTCGAGTGCGGAAAGCTCTTGATAAATAGTCAAACGCTGGCGATAGGCCAACCTCGCGGAATAATCAAATTTTGTACCCAACGCTGCCTCTGCACTGCCGTGTCTTTTATGGATTTTATTCCCCCTAACAAGATGCTAGAGTAAGGGTAGCGGTTGCCTGAATTAAATTGTCGTTGATAAACTCTTATGTGCTCTTTTACTTGAGAAGTGAAATATCAAAGCGAATGTGCCCCTCGCAGGTTTTGGGGCGCTAAGTTAGGACTAGTCTTTATTTCTATAAGCATCAACGCGCAACATCTAGTTCTGTCTTTAAATACCCTCTAGTTTTAGTATCCTTAGTGTCCTGTGGTTACAAAGAAAACAGAAAACGTAGACGTTTTCAAATTCCTATTAGAGAATACTCGTATAAGCTGTCAAATTTATTCTTAATGATCCCAATTCGAAACTCCCACATTCAAACCAGATTTGAATTCCAATCAGACTTCCCGTCATTTTCCATTTTGAAAGCTAATCGGAAATTGGACGGTATTCCAACAAGACTATTATCTACATACGTCAATAGGAACGACGTGTTTATTTTCAACAGAAGTTCACTGGGCCCGTGTTCGGGCTAACAATCTTTATAAATAAAGCGAGCCCATTGCCTATTCATGACCGGGCAGAATTCGCCCCCCTCCCCGCTGTCAGCTCACCCCCGTATCAAACAAGCCCCTTCATGTCAAATACTCCGCGCCCCGCGTCTGTCAAACTCTTCGCCAGCGTTTGACAGGGATCCTCCCTCGCTCGCGGGGAGGTGGAGTGCCACCTTTCACTGTTTCTCAGCACTGCAAATGAAACCTTATCTATTCTAACGCACAGTTTGTTTTCAGATGTGTTTTAGAGTTCCACCCGCGCTGTCACGAGTCTAGGTGCAGGCGCCACGTCGAATGATGGATGACGTCAGGGAAGGTCGGCAGCATCACGCGTCATTCATGTGTACACAGGCGTAAGGGATACGTTTTTCGCGTGACGATATAATATTGGTGATATGCAAATTTGCTGTCGGCTCGCGTCGAACTGCCAACGATTGTGGGTCTATAATAGTTGGGCAGAGTATTTCAAATTTATTTACTTCAACACCTACGTGGGATATGTCTCAATGTTCTGCACTCAATGTGTTTGATTAAACTATAATAATAAATCTAAAAGCTAATTTAAACTCAATACTGATAGATCACGAAATATCTTTTAAGAGGAACAGAGGGAGATTTGTCACACCAGTGCAATGTTACTTACAAAGTATGAAAAAACCGTGTAGAATGTAAAGTAAAAGAAAGAGTAAATATTATTTTCGCATTCACAATATTTCAGCGGATTATAGAATCCATTACGAACTTTATCTATACTACATAAAGCGCCGTAAAAGCCAGCTTTTTAATTAATACCCAGCGTCTTCAAAATAGGTATATTATAAGTGTTTCTGCGGTTCAGTTAACAAGGCAGTGAGTCCCCCGACTTGTTCCTCTAATGTATACTTTATGAAAATTAAATATTTCACTCCCAGCCGGCGGTTTGCGGAGTGGGGATTACAACAAATTTGCATTATTTAATGGATACCGTGCGTGAGGATTTGTCAACAAGTTCACTTGTTTTGAATGCTTTGCAGACTTTTGCCGATGAAATTTGTATTTTGGTAAGACGCAACTTGGCCATAAAAATTGAAAAAAATGTGAGGATTTCACAGAGTCAAGAGTCACTCTTATTCATACAACTAAGTAATTCGTATAAATGTATATATAGCAACCCTAGCATTCATAATTAATTTCAACGCAAACAGTAAGAGAAAATTTCAGCGTACCATTTTATAGATATTTAAAAGTACAATTAAGGTTTGAAAGTTGAAGTCGCGATCTTTCTCCACGTTACATCATGTTATTCATGTACGGAGGTACAGTAATTGTTCACCAGCTTTCAATTTTAAGCACTTAAGTTCTAGGTTTCATGTTTGCTAGCGAACTTAGTTTCTGAAACAAACCGTTTGGCATTCTACATTTTTCCCTTCTTTATTTTTTCATGAATAAAACAACAGATTTCTACTTCCGCCGGGTAACTTCTCCCTCCCACCTTCGATTTATTCGACGGATAAAGAAAACTTCTTTTAAAAAATGTAGGTAAAGTTTCCTTTAATATTTTCCTTCTGTTAGATATCTCGCGGCCCGCCGTTCAAATTATGTGCATTTATAATTGTGTTTTTATTTTGTGTGTTGAACGACATAGATCTTACTTTGTTCAAGGTTAGTTTTGAAAGGGAAAATAAAATAAAATGTGTATTTGTAGATATTATGATAATACATTTGACCTACTGTAGAAGAAGCTAGTTTCTTTGATTTTCCGTTTGATAGTTGGCACACGAATGCCTGGTAAATGTATGACCAGCGCAAAAACAATAGTTATTCCAATAAGTTTGTTCGATTTTTCTTTTGTTTGAACGCGATAATCTCTGGAACTAAACGTGTATGTAGTCCGATAACATTTTTGCATTTTACAGCCACATTCTTGAAGAACGTTATTTAACTATCACTCTGTATTTCCGAAATTGTTTTACCAATAAACAGGGAAATTATTTGTGAGTGTCACATACATACATTCATACATAAACTCACGCCTTTCTTGCCATGGGGTTGAAACTACAGAGCGCAAAAGCTATACGATTCTTACATACTTCTTTTGCTTGTGAGTGGCATTGACTGTATTTTTATTTTCAAAACTAAGAGTAGGTGGAGTGAACATTAAAGTATGAAATGCTAGCGGAAAAAGTCGCTAGCGAAGTGTTAGTCATCAAAAAACCAAATGCAAAAGTAAGCCAGACCAGCGCATATCTATTTATGAAGGATTATGTTCTCTCGACTCTCGATACAATCATCGATCTATCAAGCTCCGACATGAGTGACACTCGTTAGATAGAGACCGTTGCAATTTAAATTTAAATCCTAGGAAAGCCCACCCTCCCCTTTTCTAATGGAAACACAATCGGTGATACACATCGCCTTTTAACTAACAAAATGTTTAGCTTACGTTTTTGTTACAATATTGTGAGGACGATATTGTGTATGTATTTTCATATTTTAACAGTGTGTGCATGTTTTTACCTGATGCCAATAAATATTATTTCTATCTTTCTTTTCTTTCTTTCTATGTAGAAACTTAAATCCTACTTCCTATTTAATGGTGAACGTTTGTGAAGATGTTTGGATGTTTAGGTACTACCAAAGAGATTTAAACTCTATAGAAAGGATATGCGAAAAAATGACATAGAAAAACTGGTATCCCTTTCTCAGTAACGCTATTAGATCTAGAATAATATTTATTTATTTATTTATTAAAGGTAAACCAATAGCTTCTGCATACAGCATTACATTAGAATAATAGTAATAAGCATCAGACTTATACAGACGCCAATAATTAGGTCGACCTACATTCAAGCCAGTGAAAAAACATTTCATTATTAGTAGCTTACTAATTATTAAAATTACAAATAATCAAATTAAAATTAAAAAGAAAACACAATGAAATTACAAATACATACACAATGAGATAATATGACAAAAAAAATAAAATTTAAATAAAATAATAATAATTATAATTATAATCCTTAGTTATAATAACAATATTGGAGCGGCATCGGCAGTGGAGCGTATTAACACGTTGGCGGACAGTAACGACGACAGGCGTTTAGGTAGCCAAAAATGATACGACAGTACGCCTGTCAATGTCTGAGTTTTAACTTGCATAAAATCAGTACGCCTCACGACGACCGATTTTCCATACTATCATAAGGAACGGTATGTTGTACTGTCACCACAGGTATAATTAAGACTTTCGTACTGTCATTACACAATTTTCAAAAATTCGTCAAAGAAAGTTAGTTACTTACATACAATTAGTCGAGCAGTGCGCCGCCGCCTAGATCCGTTCTGTCATATCATATATTTTTTTATAATAAATAATAAATAATAAATATTCGACAACTTTTTCACACAACGCCATCTAGTCCCAAGCTAAGCTATGAGCTTGTGTTATGGGTAATAAACAGCTGATAAACATACTTATATATTTCTAAATACATACATATTATAGATAAACTATACACCCAGACACAGAACAAATGATCGTGCTCATCACACAAACATTTGTCCTGGGTGGGAATCGAACCCACGATATATTTTTTTAACCATGCGTTGTGACACTACGCCCGTGGGCAATGTATGAAAATAAGTAGTGCCATATGATAGTAGCCGCAACCAGTGAGACAGTACCTACTGTCCACCATCGTATTAAATTAAACTCATAAACTTGTGTCCCGGACTCGGACGTGCACAAGTATCGGATGAAGATTTTGTTCTTGATGTCCCGTCGGTAGTAATTATTCCATGTCTTTGTTTATTACTCAATCACGCGTAAATCGTTGAACATATTTAGACAAAAATCGGTACATAGATGGGGTCTTTCCTTGAATAGGTAACTTACTTCAGGAGACTTTTAATGCCGGTAGGTAATGTGTTCCCTTGAGATAAATCTTTATTACGCAGGCAAAGCTGCGGGAAGAAGCTGCAGACAGGTAGCCGTTCTTGGCTGTTTGGGTATGTGAGTTTAAATGCTTGTAGAACTTACGAAACAGGGGACTTTTTTAGGGGTCTAGTTCATAATATCGACAATCACTACATCGATGGTCGCTGTATCGAAAACGTTCCATCGACGGGCTAATGTATCGACAGTACCCCAAATCGATGGTACGCTACATCGACAGTACCCTAAATCGTTGGTAAACTACAACGTTAGTACACTAGAACGACGGTATGCTACATCGACAGTAAACCAAATCGATAGTACGCTGCATCGACTACCATCGATGTAGTGATTGTCGATAAACTAAACGCCTTTTTTAGCGTGATTCAAAATATTCCCTTAGGTCTTGCGACCACTAGACTAAGAAAGAAAGAAAGAAAAAAAGAAAGAAAATACATTTATTGGCAACAGCTTTAGATTACAAAGCAAGCATTAGACTCAACATTTTATTCAATAACTAATAAACGAAAAATTTCAACAACATTTTGTGTTTTAAGCGTGTTATAAAATCAGTCATTATTTTTCTGCGAGAAACGAATACACGAATTTATTTTCAAAAACCTCAGATTATTTCACAGAAAAAAAACAATATACATGCACATTAAATAAAAAAGTAAGAGAAAAAATCTTGATCCGATCGATTTTTTTTCCATATTGTCGGATCACGTTTATAAATATTCATCGTGCAGTATTAGCATGCGGGGAGGACGTGGTAAAACCCGATGCGGTACGTACGCCTGTCATTATTTCGCCATTTGGCGGCAAAAACCTGCGCACCTTCGTTTCGCCTGCCTTGCCTGCGCGTTGTGTTGTGTATTGTATTTTCTATGAGTTGTGTGATATTTAAGAGAACATCGTGTTTCGTGATTCACGTTTGTGTAAACAACACGGCTTTTTCTTTTATTTTACGAAAAACATGCCGCCATTTTTTTGTAGGTTGATGCTAAAATCTACTTAGTCTCTAGAGTAATTTTCTATCAACTTTTTCTTATTAGATTGGTTCGATAACTCTTTTAGTTTTAGACTTGTTAGTAGGATACATATTAAAATATCTATTATAGGTACCAACTTATATCGCTTACTTATTTATGTCATTCTGGACACACCGAACTCCAAGCAAGCAAACTCTGAGGAACCGCGTACGGCCTATCATTTTACAGAGATAGCTAGCTCAAATCAAACAAAAATTTGCACTTCTCTCTTCTACAATCTTTTACACTCATTGACTTCTACATTACGCGAAACTTAGACATACAGGGTTATTTTTCAATGACCGGCCAAATTTTCACAGGGTGTTCTACCCATGAATATGAACAACTTTCACTATGGGACCGACTCTGAAAACACGAAAAAAAAATCAGCAGTTTCATACATTTTAGTCGAGTAGGTATTGAACTTTTGTATGAAACAGCTGATTTTTTTTTCGTGATTTCAGAGTTGGTCTCATAGGGAAAGTTGCTCATATTCATGGGTAGAACACCCTGTGAAAATTTGGCCGGTCATTGAAAAATTACCCTGAATAGTAGGCCGTAGGTACATATACTATAAACTGTTTCAGTTGAGACAGTATGGTTTATTTACTACTGATTCAAACATAGGTAGGTACACCAACACCCAAGGCCCATGCTTAACCCCACAACTTCTACAGAACCATGAGAACCGTCGCCGGTAGCGCCATCTGTCACGTTGGGCATGAATTACAGGCGCGATGAGGATGCGTCAAGTGTCACGCATTCACAACCATACAATGATTAATTTGTCAAGCAACTGTATTTATTCCTTCATTAGGGAATTACTGTTAAGATTTTGAACATAGGTACTTTTTTTGTGTGCCTAGTACGAATGCATAACGTCAATTGAAACAATTTGGAAATTAAAAATACTATTTCGAATTTAAGTAATTTACTTTGAATTTTTTTTTATATGTATGGGTGATAATAATTCTTAGTTGTATTTAGAATTTTGGAATCGTTCGAATTAACGTTACGTTAAACGTAACGTTAATTCGAACGTTTTCATTTGCACGAACCATCAAGCATTTGTGTTGTACATACAGACGCCAGCACATCAACCTACCCCAACGTGTCAATTTTCTTTGATAGATTTTCAACTTTATTCTTTTAAACACAATAAGATTCATGTTCAATTGGGAAAATTTGACAGTTTGGTGTAGGTTGATGTGCTGGTGACTGTACATACATTGGATAATGTTATTTCTGATATGGCCGGCTCCCTGCACGCATTCCGGGAAAAACCATACACCTACAATAGCATGAATTATTTAGACCTTTTGATTTTTAGGTACCTAAATGTAATTATTTAAAACTCTATTACTTCTTTATGCATGTGGAGTTCATCTGTAAGTGAATGTTGCACTGTTGCATTTACATTTTTCCATGTTTCTTTCAGCATACAATCTGTGTAAACATTTGTTGGCGTACCTATAAATAAATAAAATCCACTGAAATGACTTCAAATTACTAAAATATCAAACCAAACAATTATCAAGACATCTTAGTTACCCTACATTTGTTGCATCCACCAAGGTTCTACATTAATTTAACAAAATAAAAACCCAAGCCCAAAACTTACGAGCACAAGTGAATTTATAAAACCGAACAAAAAAAAATCTTTAAACAACTCGGCTGAATTAATAAAAGATCCCTGATTCGGCCTGAGTAAAAGAAATTATAATCCTTTCTTTTAAAATGCAATGAGGTGGTTGTTAAAAACGTTTGCGGGGATATTTAAAATGCCGTCCCTACCCTGGCAATTAGTGATGGCAGTGAAATTAAAACAATGAGAGTAGGGAGGCACGCAACCATTGTAGACGATGAATGGTCATGCCGATTCTTTCATGAAAACTTGTTATAGACACGGTTATTGCACCTTATTGTCTATTTGTTTTTCTTAATTTTACGAATAGACTTTACATTTATACAAGTATATTTTAAGAGGTAAAATTCGTTTGTTTGTATATACGTGTAAGTTATCTCGGGAACTTGTAATCGGATTTGGAAAAATATTTTCGGATTTGGATAGAAATAATTAATTGAAGCTATAATTATTGGAGCTGGTACATTAGAACTATTCAGGACACAGCTACAAGGTAAATTACTACTTATTCAATATTGGATAAAGGTGATTGTAAATGCTGCCTTATGGATTTATTTGCCAATGGGTTTCGCAGTTTAGAAAGTTTAAAAGTAGTTAGTTTAATCGAGAATAGTAAGTACTCATGAGAATGGACAAGTTTTACTATGGAGTGAAACATGAGTCCCTGAAGTCGCAAAAGTATCACACTTCTGCATTAGATTATCACACTTCCTTAAAGTATGTCCGATGTAGGTATACCAACTAGAACTAAGCAGAACTACCATTCACCATGTACCTATTATGTACCTATGTCATATATTTTCGCTAGATTCCTACAAACCCTCGTAAGTTAGTGATGTAGATAATATGCGTTCTAAAAAAATACCAAAAAATTTAGGAGCCAATTGAAAAGTTCAAGGCTATCTAGTAAATTCTGCTCAATTACCGCGCAACCTAATCTACATACATCGTAATCTTCAATGTTAATAACATCATAACAAGGTATTCCTCCATACCTACTACCTCCTTGCTCATATCTCGAGGGTCTATTCTCAAAGTTCGACACCGTGTTATCAGTCGACGACGGGTTTATGAGCAATCAGCTGCGGAGATAGCAGCCCTGACGTCACATCCGCTCTGCACCTCGACCAATCGTAGGAAGTGCCCGGAGATATTGTGTATTTTGTATCTGATGTAAACGATGGCGGAATACTTTAGTCATACTGATAGGTAAAAATATTTATTGCCACACAAGTATACTACGTTTGAGACAGTAAATATTTTACTGTATTTTCGAAGATAATGGAAGTTGATGAGTGGAAATACTGTTGGTTTTTAAACGATAATGACTGCAGAGACATCAGTCTCTGGCTCTCTGCTAAAGAATAACATCCTCACAGGTCGATGGAAGATTAAGAAGTCTGCCAAATTCGATCCGTGGATGGGTGATAGTTTATAGAGGCTCGTCCCTTGCGAAATAGGTACATTAGACTGTTGGTCCCAGCTGCCCTATCTAGATCTTACACAGTTCTCTCGACGTACGTTACGACTAGTCAGAACCCAGAAATAATAATAATAATAATATTCCACAACTTTTCACACAACGCCATTTAGTCCCAAGCTAAGCTTGAGAGCTTGTGTTATGGGTATTAAACAGTTGATAAACTTACTTATATATTTTTAAATACATAAATATATAGATAAATTACACCCAGACACAGAACAAATTATGGACAAATTATAAAATGATGGCAAAGAATGAATGATGAAGGGGTAACGTGTTCTGACGCTGGGTTGAGGAGGTCAGATAAGTAGTTGCCTCAAGTCAAACACTGGTATTAGGCTGCATCTAGTTAAACTGGAAGCCGACTGCAACATAGAGGAAGGAGCTAGGCAGAAGATGGAGACATATCAATTTATATTAGGATATGTCGCTATATTGATATCAAACAAAATTATAAATATAATACATGGTGTAAAAAAACCCTTAACCCGTTTACGAAAACTACATATTCTATCCATCACTGGGATAGTTTTTTTCTTCAAGAACATACCTGGGAATTCACTGGTTTTGGAGACATTGAAGGTCAAAGTGCAATAATTAAAAAATTAAAAAAAAAATTTTTTCGTTTTTTTTTTCAAAATTGTATTTCAAGTATAATTAGTAAACTTTCTTCCGAACAAACATTATCAAAATTATCGATTCGAAACAAATTACGCATTTGAAGTTACAATAATGCAATGGATACTAAACAAGCGGGCCGGTCGGGTTAACAACCAAGTGCGAGTGGCCATACGCTCAGCTGATCGAAAGTTGCGTTGCGTTGTCGCGCTATTCAATGCAATCAATAAAAAGCATCTATTTTTAAAAGATGAAAAAAAAACTATTTTCCCAGCTTTATTTTTTGGTTAAAGTTACTTAATTGTATGTACAGAATGTGTGGTTATCGGCTATGTGATCGGTCTTTTTACACCCTGTATAAATATTCTACAACTCTCACACAATGCCATCTAGTCCCAAGCTAAGCAGAGCTTGTGTTATGGGTACTAAACAGCTGATAAACATACTAATATATACATACATACATACATAAACTCACACCTTTTTCCCACGGGGGTAGGCAGAAACTACAGAGCGCCATGTGCTACGATTCTTACATACTTCTTTTGCTTCGTTTACATTCATACATGTTGTCATACACGCACGCCGGTTGCCAGTACTACGCACCTGACCTTTCTAAATAATATATTTCTAAATACGTACATATTATAGATAAATAACACCCAGAGACAGAACAAATAGTCGTGCTCATCGCACAAACATTTGTCCTGGGTGGGAATCAAACCCACAACCTCCGGCATAGCAGTCAGGGCCACTAACTACTAGACCAACAGGCCAGTTAAATGTATGTATTACATTGATATTTAAAAATATCAATGATGTAATATAATTCCCATGAGACTGAAATCGCCAAACAGCTTTGAGCAAGCATGTTAATCCATGCTCGATTCTTCTTTGTATGGGAAGAGACCTTCGGAAGTGTGCCTGCAACAGACTGGTACAGGTGAACTAAGTTTTAGAAACTGTGGCTGCATTATTACTTTTACTCCAGCAAGGCTATATCTTACTAATATTATAAACGCGAAAGTTTGTGAGGATGGTTGGATGGATGGATGTTTGTTACTCTTTAACGTAAAAACTACTGAATGGATTTTAACAAAATTTTGAATTTCTGGAATAACACATAGGCTACTTTTTATTCCTGTATTCCCACGGGAACGGAACTTACGCGGTGAAACCACGGGACGTCTGCTAGTAGGCTATATTTTTATTGTCTTTGATGACAACTGAGATATTACAAAAAATGGTATTGCATTTTAATTGGACTTCAAGTTACGGTGACTATCAGACGGGGTCATTTTCCTGTGAGTACGCATGACGTCATCCAAGATACACAGTGATGATAGCCAATAAGAAAACTAGCTGTTTGACAGGAAATCGTTGAATACTTTGCCCAGTGATCGTCACTATGAACTAACTAGCAGGATACTGTAACATAAATAAAATAAATAAAAATAAAAAAATAAAAATAAAAAATAAAAAAGCCTTTTATTTCATGCATTTAAAAGACACTTTGCATCGTTGTTTACATTTTTTTAACATATCTAATAATCATTTATTTTTATTATTTTAATGTAATAAAAAAGGATATAGATGAACTTATAGATTAAATTTCAATAGATATTTCATAATTATTTGATTTGATTAGTTGATTTGACTAAGTAAATTTAAATTAAAATAAAAACTAATATATAGGTACATAATTTCATGCATGAACCCCTCAAGTAGTGAGGGTGAAGGCCTCCTCCAGAGAACCCCAACGGTCGCGGTTTTTGGCATCTGACAGCCAGTTCTTTCCTGCAGCTCGTGTGATGTCATCTGTCCATCTAGTTACAGGTCTTCCCCTTTTCCGAGTGCCTGTTGGACCTGGCCATGAAGTGATGCGGATTGTCCATCGCTCATCAGTCATTCTCGCTACGTGTCCTGCCCATTTCCATTTTAATTTTAGGGCGTAGGTGAGAGCATCTATCACTCCTGTTTTTTGTCTGATGGTTGTGTGGCGAATTTTCTGGCATTTCCTGATTTTTGCGACACTTCTCTCCATGCTTCGCTGGCAGGACGTGATTTTATTCTTGATGCTTCGTGTGAACTTCCACGTTTGACAGGCGTAGGTTAATGAAGGCAAAAGACACGAGTCCATGACTTTTCTTTTGATTTTCATGGGCATCTGACTCTTTAAAATTTCTTTTAGGCTCCAGAACTTTTTCCATGTCGTTAATATCCGTCTATCTACTTCTGCATCGTTGTTGAATTTTTGAAAAGAAATTTGTTTGCCTAGATAGATATAACTCATAACATACTCGACTGGTGTGTTGTCTAGACTAATAGAGTTTTGAGCAGCGTTTGTCATGACTTTTGTTTTGCATAGGTTAATTTCTAATCCTACCTCTCTACTTGCTTTTTGTAACGCTTGTAACATTGACTCCAATTCTGTGCTATTTTCTGAAAGAAGAACAATATCATCAGCAAACCTTAGGTGACTGATATATTTACCCTCTATGCATATCCCTGTTCTATACCAATTTAGCTTTCCAATAATTGATTCCAGTACTGCTATGAAGATTCGAGGCGATAGGGGGTCGCCCTGCCGCACCCCTCTTTTGATTGGGAATGGTATGGCTTGAATGGTTTAGTATGGTGTATACTGTAACATACACCATACTAAACCATTCAAGCTCAAGCATAATTTATTATTCTAGATACAGGATGATAAGGACATTATAACAATTTTCACAAGACATTCAATATTCAGCCTTGTCATCGCGTCATCGCGTCTCCTCGCAATATCAGTACCTACTGTGAAGGTATTCATAAATTTTCGTACACAAATCTGGTGCTCGTGGGTGCTCGTTATCTTTGTCTCGGTGGGGGAGTGACGTTTAGTGACGTCATCATCTCACTGCTCACTGTCAAGCTCGATTGACATTGTTTTGTGTCTTTACTGTAGTATAGTACGACAGCGGAAGATTGGCCGAAGTGACAGTTATTGTACAGAGACAGCTGCACATCAAGCCACCCGATGACCCGAATGTGTCAAACTACTTTGGATTGTTTTTCAACTTTACAACAAACAAAATAAGGGTCATTTTCAATTGGGAAAAATTTACAGCTTGGGGAAGCTTGATGTGCTGGCATCTGTTCTTTTTTCCCCAACTAATGTCAATCCTCTAGCGTTGGTTAAATTTTTATGTGTTGCTTAAAAATCAGTCGGAAGAATTCAAGTTGGTAGATAATTATGTAGGTGATTGAGAATGTTATTAATTGAACATTTTTTTTGCAACACAATGTAAATTAAATAATGTATTGAACGTAAGCCTTTTTATAGTTTATTTATATAAAACATTACAGTTATTGGCTCTAAAGTTAATATTTTCATAGCGTGTGGCATGCGTAGTCCCTACGTATTGTAGCGTACGCAGCAGCTACGCAACGTAGCCCACGCAAAACCTTGAAATACGACGTAGTACATAAAGTTTTTCTTTATTTCATTGTTTTGGTAGTTGTATGGTGAATAGTATTATTGTAGGAGTCATAAGGGAAAATAGTGGTAGTGAATTTAATATAACGAGTACCTATTACTTAGTATTAGTCTTTGGCTTGAAATTAAGTAACATGATTATAATACATTTGCCTGTAATCAAGTCTCAAACATTGTCTTAAACTCGTCAGGTAATAAAGATACACAATTATTTTGAGAAATGAATAATTATAATTATTAATAATAATTTTTATTATAATTATTAATAATATTTTACAGAAAAATAACTTACCATGCCAATCATTCGTTAAATATTAGCCTATTTGAGGGATTTGGAACCAAAAATTATAAATAATTCAGGCATGCCAATAATGTTGATGAACAAGAGCGAATACATTGCAGCTGCAGTTATGGCCACTTTCATAATTATAAATAATGGTTCGCCATCCCTACCCTATTTAGTTATTCTTATAGGTACATGAAGACGTTAGTGAGCAAGCGTGTTTCTATCTTAGGTTTGAGGCTCAAAGTTTTCGGCATACAATATTTGATTGCATGAATATAAAGAAAAACACAAACCATCCATGTAAAAACAAACAAAAATTCTAAACTACATTTTAAATACAGATAAAAAAGAAGATGTTTCATGCCAATACGAATCATTCGCACTATAGTGCCCCGTCTCGCCGAGGTACAGACACGGAGCGTACACTGTGCAGTCATTTATCATGGTACACCGTGCAACGCTACACGAAGACATACCAATCACAATTTAACTATTATTTTCATCGTAAAATGTATTTTTATAAGATGGGTGTATTTTACATATTTGTGCTTGTTTTTATTAATATTGTTAAGAAACAAAACAAGGCTATGGTTAAAATTTCTTTTTGTTACATATTATGTACACAATATACCTGAGAAAGGAGTAACCGTTTTCAGTAAAAGTTAAAAGGAAAAAGTAAAGGTTATAGTTTATAGTAAAAGTTTTATAATGGGATGAACACTGAAATCTCAAAAAAAAACAGCTGTTCAGTACATTTTTTAGAGTTACACTTACATAACTGTACAAAACAGCTGTTTTCTTATAATATATTTAAGATGTATATAGATTGTAAAAACAATAAATGTAAATAAAAGTACCAGTTGTAAAAGTTATCCTACGACTTTATCAATACTTTCAATCAATAACCGCCCTGCGCCCTGAAACTAGTTATTATAGAACCCGCACCGACGCACGCGCATGCCCAGGCCCTGTGCAAGCAATTTATCATGAAGCATCGTGCCTAAGGGCGGGTAGACACACGAGGGCCTAGCAGACTTGTATCTCAAAGTGGTACTATTTTTAACTGCCATATTTTCTTGTGTGCAAGAGCTGCATTGCTATTCTATACTATATTTACTATTAAAATATTATAAAGGGGAAAGATATATATTTTTTTACGTCACGTATAAACTTAAAACTACCTATATCTCTGTATTTCCACGGGAACGGGATTTACTCGGGTAAAACCGCGTGACATCCAATAGTCTTGAATACACAGAGTGAGTGACAACGGCGCACACCCGAATAGGTACCATAGTTCTGTACATGATCCTGGATTCTTCAGTGTTGACAGTTTTGTCGGTCTTTCCTGGGCCTCGAGTCTGCTATAAATTGCAATCGTGTCTCAATGACCTGTCATTGATCGAATATTTGACAACTTTGACAGTTTTTGTATGGGAAATGTGTCACAAGTTTGACGTTATACGTCAAAAATCGATCATTGACCGGTCATTGAGACACGATTGCAATAGCAGACTCGACCCCCTGATGTTATGTTTGCTTAAAACTGTAAAAAAAACATGAAAACATCATCATGCAACGCTGGGTGATACAGGATCCATCTTGTATACCCAGCTGGTCAGTGCCATTCTGTGACAAGTTCTATATCGTACTAGTATGAGAGAATAAAAAGCAGACAGAATAGTCAGAACATGATTGTGTGGTCTTACTTTTGCTAACACGTGTTGTTTCGTCCACAAGTGTCACAAAAACGTCACACGGAGACCTACAACGACGACAAGTTTAATGATTATTTTTATGTACACATAATTGCAGATAACATAATATTTCAGTTATTATCTCACACACATCGCTACCGTGTATGAAGTTATTTTAAAATCCGGCCATTTTGGCTAATGTTTTTACGGCTGACATCACAACATGAAAACCTACATGCTTATTATAATAAAGACATTGAAATAATTGTTTTAATGAGGCACTATTACATAAATTACTATGATATCTTCTTTTATTTATTTAAAATAACATTACGCAGATAACAGTCTAGTTGGTCGATTGTTATACGAGATTTTATCGTAAAAGCACTGTATCATTGTGAGATAATAATGGCGGATGACAACGTATTATTCGCGGTTATTCATTCCCACGAAGGCCGGTTCGATTCAGCCAATCTCAGCGGGACTCCGAAAATTTTCCCGAAAGGGATCCGACTACAATTGGATTTTTCGTTACGAAACCGGAATAATACAATCGGGTATCGTCCTGAAATCTCTGATTTGAATCGTTTCAACGAGGCTTTGGTGTGAATTGGGGCCGGGAAGGTGTTATTTCCCGGGTTTTGCTGCGTCACGGCAGCCGTCGCCGACGATCCAGGCGCGGCGTAGGCGGCCCGGCCTGTGAATAAGATATCTGTACCAACGAAATTGTGCTAATGTATAGTTCACACTCAATAACATGTGTGTGGAAAGGGGCGGGTAGACACGTGACACCAAACATTTGCTAATACATGCTGGAGTTCCTGTTCATAACAGATTGCGAGTTCACGGTTCAATTGAGTACAAAACTGAGAGTTTTACATCAGTCCATGGTGAGTTATATTACCGTGCCTGTCTGATGATTCTTACCTATGTTAGATAAACCTAAGCTGGATTATTAACCAGCACAGTAGTCCTTACTCTCATCACATAACATCTCACCCGTTTTTCCCAAGGGATTATGTAGGTAGAGGTCCATGTAACAATTGGCGAGCATATTGCCAACAATCGGGCACAGATGTAAAGAAAGATGCAGATGGAAAAACCCAATAGACACTTCATTGCTAGACGTAGGAATCGAACCTAGGACCTCGTACTCAGCAATAGCATTTGCGACCACTATACCAACGAGACAGTCACTACTACTCCCTCCTTATTAAGGAATAAAGGGTAAATAGAACCCTCTAAATTCAAGCGATACCTACCAACTATATCTCAAAGAACATCCCACACCAAACACTGGATATAGGTAGGTATTTCTAGATAGAAATACCTACCTATATCCAGAACAAAGACCCTTTACACAACACAACGTCTGTATCACACTTTCCACATACTTACCACGCAATAGAAAATATTCATAGATTACAATATTAAGCGCATTGTGTATCGCGCGTTTATCTGCCGCACCACAATGGCGGCGCTCAAGTAGGATAACGTGGCTTTGTGACGCTGTGTTGATTTCATATGCTGCTGTTACGTACGAGGATTACAATGGAAGTTTACTTGAATCTTTTGTGTCTATGTGGAAACGTCTGGGTTAGTTTTCGTAAGAGAATGTTGTACCTCTGTGAGGTGTAAATAACCTCCGGGTTCATTTTTTAATCATCAGCACCATGCACGCTAGATAGAATACATAAGTCCGAATCTGTCTGGCGGTTTATTCCATTCCATTCTATAGGCTATAATTTATAAAGATGTTTGTGTGAATTTAAGTTTAACCGGAAATGTCAAGTAGGCAGAAAAAAATCTGCTATTTGCGATCCGTTTTAATCTCTAAGTATTAACCCTGTTTACAGCGCATACATAAAACTAAATAAACAGCTTTACATATCTCTTGCTCTGTAAGTACACCCTTACACCCCTGAATGCCGGGGTGTATGACTATCATTACAGCATAGGTTTTGGAATTTGAAAAAAGAACTGTCATACTCATACTGCACGAAGAATATTTTTAAAAAGTAATTTTTTTTTTCTCGGTATCGATTAATTACTCGAATCGGAATCTAGACAATTTATTTTATAAAGATTTTATTTTAAATATGGAACTATTTGTTTCCACATCGTATGTTAGATGGAATCGATTTAAAAATCAAACTGGCCAGCAAGATTTGACGCGCTTGCGTGCGTGAAAAAAAAAAGGCAGTCTACTAGTAGGCGCGAAAGCATCGCGAAAATAATTAATTTTAATTAAATACACATTTTTTTCTTCTTAATAAATGTTCATTGAAACCTGCTGTCTTGTTGTTTACTTACCTCACAATCGATATGTAAAGCAGAGTATTTATCTCGGGCGTAAGCATCAATTGCATACTCGGGTTAATTAGCGCCTTCGCTTCGCTCAGGCGCCAAAAACCTCGTATGCAATTGATGTCATACAGCCCTTGGTTAATAATCTACTATTATTTACGTGAGATCAAACTGAACACTCACATACACTTACCATACCCAACATTTTCAAATTGTATCTAACATAATAAAGACATCTTCAAAACTATTTTAGAAAGTATTTCCCATGAAATGCGCGGTAAAACAGGCAGAAGGGCGTCGAATGAAATATTGCATAGAACCTCAATACCGTTAAAGGTATTCCATTATTCTCATAAGCTAGTACACGTTGGGTTTGTAATGTTGCGCGGCGATGGTCAAAGTAAGGCGTGACCTCAGAGGCGTGAGAACAGCCCGGCACCGCCCGCGTAGAGATGCATCCTCCCCCCTTGCCCCCCAAGTCTACTATATCACTACACAGTTTAGATGCAGAAGACCTGTTCAACAATGACGAAGGACCACACATGTCTTGCTGGCGAAAGGACCAATTTTCGCTTGAGCGTTGCAACAGCTGTGACTTCTTTTGAACCTATCCCTTTATCAGTACGAGTGGCCGATTAAGTGCGTGTATAGTGGTGGTTCTTCTGGTTCTTTCCATCTGGTGACTACAAAGCCTTGCGCCTCGTCTGACCTCAACACCTTCCCCCCCCCCCCCCCCCCTCCCCCGCATGACCACACCACTAGTCACGAATAATACAGTCCTGAGGTGAGCTGTGAAATCTTTAGTGTTATTACACAAACGCATGAAGCGTTGAGGTTTTCAAGGTGATAGGATAGATACAATCGCAGACAAATTGTTCAGAATGCTTGTCCGTAACGCATTCTAAATGCTTATTGGAAAAAATAGACGATATCACTGGTTTCATTGCGTTTGCGAGAGATAATGTCAATGTAAATTCATCCTTATTAAAGTCCCATTTTTTCTCACTGGAAGGAGATCTTGATGCTTTTGCTGGCACCTTTTACGTTGTTTTGACATTTTATAAGTTGAACTTAAATTTCGAATAGGTAGGATAAATTACTACATAAATTTCTATGACGCGTCAAATTTAACGCATCACACACTACAGGAAATAGCGTCATCATAAACTCGAGCGTCACCGCGGGGCACTGTAGTAACAAATGGTTAGACTGTCGCATACTAACCCTTTCGCGGCTAGCGTTTAATTCTATTAAACGCTGTCCGACCTCATTAGGCGCGGGTTAATGCTCGGACGCGCGACGCGTATTGATGAGAGGCATACGTCATCGTATCACCCTTTACGATTGTAGATGCCGTGTGGCGTCAGTAAGGATTGATCTAGAAACTGCAGGAGGACCAAAATATGTGAGGTATTTGAAAAATAACATGGGCACTAAAGGACCAACTTGGTGTTTCAGTTTATCCAAAAATTTTTCTTTCTTTACTTTTGAAATAAATGTAATTGGAAGTCGAAAATCTGTCAAACAGATACCCTGTCAGATAGGTAGCCGTGCCATGTTTTTGCACCTTCTAAGTATCTTTTAAATCTGTGAGTTGACTTGACCTCTGACGTAATTTAAGATAGGTCAGAACGAACGTTATTTGATGACCCATACAATTAAGTATGCACATTAAAATTTGAATGATTGTTTTTCCGTAGTAAACGGATTTTTCTTGGTACCACTATATTTTTTTTAAATTAATTTTATTAATACAAATAAAGATTAATAATTGAATTGTGAGGAACAAAACTCGCAAGTGGTCTTCTTTTCCATTTGTGTAAGAGCAGCCTGAAAAAAGGACGTTCTCTTTTAGGCCCGTAACGTGTACGTTTGTACATTCGTTTGTTTGCAATTTTCTCAGGAACTACTGATCCAAAGTGCACGGGATTTAGTTATCTTAATTTAAAATACATCAAATATATTTGTTCTGTAAAATGAAAACTCACGTTCAACCCTACATACTTACAATATATTATGGCTTTCAACACAAGATACGGTTAAAACACTAGAAAGAAAAACAGCATTTTAATTTCGCATATTTCTATGTTCACGTATAGGGGAGGGTCTCATACAAACTTACAAGATAATAAATGATGCCCACATTTCCCGTGTTTACACCTGACTTAATTAAAACACTAATCTATTGCAGCAAAAATAGAAACACTTCATCATAACGTAATTTGCTATACTTTCATTTCACCTGTCTTTTTTATCATCACGATAAAACGGAACGCAAAAACTTTAGACACTCTAATCTTGGGGTTGATCATGTCGAAAATATACAAAATGATTGTTTTCTATCACTAGCCAAATTTTCACAGGGTGTTCGACCTATGAAAGTGAACAATTTTCTCTATGAACCCAAAGCGGTTATCTCGAAAATCAGCTATTACATACATTTAAGTAGGTAACTTTAGTATGCAACAGCTGAAGCCTAACTGAAGCAGGTGAAAGCTGTCTGGTTTGTGGAGTATAGTGGTCCTTTGCGTACCTAATGATCAGCATGGGGACCTGGTTTGTGCAGTGTTATTGGTTTTTTTACCACTTGGAATTACTTAGTAGCTGCCCAAAGTCTGGATATGAGCCTGGTTGATGGAATACGCCCCCTTTGCGCCTTGCTCACAATAACATCTATTTTCAGTCTGTGGCTAGCCCCGGACGTCATACCGGTATGACGCTGCCATTGTTAGTAATTAATAGATTAAAGCGGTCCATTCATGACAAACACAAACTATAGTAGGATTCCAACTAGTAGACTTAATGTACACACAGCTACACATCAAGCTATACAATTCCAGTATAAGCTGACCTCGCATATCCAATATAGGATTTCCGTACAATGCGAGATCAGGGTAAGCTGGAATTGTATAACTTAGACGTCTCAAGAACTCGATTTTTGTTGAAAGACACAATTGTTTCGCCGGAGTAATACTAGCGTACCTATCTAAGCTCCAAAAAGACAAGATTTTAAAAGCACTTAAATATTTAACACTTAAAATAAAATAAAAATAACCGTGAATGATTTTATCGTTTCTATTGGTCATGTGGGGTACCTGGCAGGTTTTATAAAATTTAATAATAAACGCGTTACGAAATAAATAGTCGACAAGAAATCGTAACGAATTCATACATGCGTGACGATACATCCGCGTTACAGAAAAAATATATTCGTTCTTGGTTCCGCATAAATTACCTAATTAAAATATATGGCAGATTTGTACGTACCATCTGGTCGTTTGATGATATAAGTTTGTTACCAACTCGTATGTCTTGTAAGAATGTTCACGGATGTAATCATAGTGGAATTTAGGATTGAACAACAGAACCCTAAAGTTCTATACAGCATATTAATGAAATTAGTGACGGTCTCTAGACAAATGCGTTGCTTGACAGTCCACCTTTTTGTTACAATATCATTTAATTCATGTTTTTATTACACACTCGTCCGTTCCGTGTCGTGTCAATATTTTGTCACGAATCCCATTTGTGGTGACGTATACTAATGACGTCATTAATAAGTTTCTAACGAAATTAACAAACCGGCGCGCACGGCTTTGATGTGCTTTATCTGTGCTAGGCCACTATTTACGTAATATGTTACATAAGATAGAAGAATAATACTATCACCTACGAGAGTAGGTACCAGAAACATAATTAAATAAAAATGAAAAATGTGTTCATTGGCATTGCAGCAAAATATATCTTAAAAGTATAAAAAATGAAAAGATAAATAATGCCAAAAGGACCTCGGCTCAGCATAATGTCAAATGAGAACACAGTGTGTACCTACCTACTATGTGACGCCGATTTTCAACTGAAACCCACGAGTGGTCATATAATAAAATATTTGAAAACGAAAATGAACGAATAAATTAATGGTATTCATCGTTCGCGCAGTGATATTTTTACGAACAGTGAGATTGTGACGGTAAAAAACTAAGTAAGTAGGTACTCTTTGATTTAGCTGTAGCTGAATGTGCCATTGCTATTTCACGAAAGAATGGTACAAGAGTAATGGCTGGTGAGGTGGGCCTTCTGACGGGATACTTGAAGTTCAACGCCACAGCTTCCTGCCTCGTCTTGACCGTTGAGATCTTGCAATCGTTGCTATACCGCGGCTCCGACATCAACTGAGACATTGTTAAATTTGATATGGTTTCATTACATTAATAATGCAGAGAGCCATGATGCATGTCTGATCTACAGCAGCCACCGCCCGTTCAATGACACAGGATAGAATTATGTTAAGAAGCAGATTATATTATTTGGATTTTTTATGAATTTAGCTTTATTAGTGCAATTGCTGTACGGCGCGCGGCGTTCCGATGCGAGAGTAAATAAATAAATAATAATTACTTAATACAACTAGCTTCTGTCCGTTGTTTTTATACGTCAAAGAAACATCGCTTTAATCAATGAAGGATTTTTTGAAATCCAGTGGATAGTTTCTACCTTCATACAAACTTCCAAAACAATTAATAATCTTTACCTTTAATTATTATTTTAGTATGGACACATTTGATAATAGTAATATAGGTAATACATGCTTCAAAAGAGAAGGTAGGAACCGTTGGGCATCAAAATAATTTGCCCGCATCGCAGTCAGCTAGAATTTAGCCCAAGGCGCTGGCAGTATTGAGTAGCAATACTAATTCTTTGGCCAGTAAAAAGACACCCACATGAAAAGTTACACACACGCTTGGCGATGTCAGGGAAACTAGCTTAACCTGAGATTAAACCCTGAACCGCTCATACCTTATATACCTTACTTACCTTACTTACCGTATACCTTACTACCAAGAAGGTTTGATATGTATACTTGCGCCGTTTATGATCTTCTGCACGAGTTTTTATTGTTTGTTTTTTGTTCTTAATTGTACGAGTACAGAGGCCAGCACATCAAGTTACCCCAATATGTCAAATTTCATCGATAGTTTTTCAATTTTATTACAAATAGACTAAAGTCCATATTCAATTGGGAAAATTTGGCAGCTTGGGGTAGGTTGATGTGTTGGCGTCTGTACATTTAAATAGTGACCTTTGTTTCAATTCGTGTTTCACTAAATTTATGTAAAAACGATAAAAAACCCCCTGCACGTGTACAAATTATCTCAAGATCAAACAATGTCGATAACGATCAACGTTCCGTAGCTGTACAATTAAACATAAGCTGTACCAACTTTTAATGTTTTAAAAAAGAAATCCCCTACCTTATCCATTTAATGCGGCAAACGCAAGTTCTGGTAATGAACAAAGATTTTTGATCGAATTTCGGATAGGTTCGTTCTTTAGGTTGGAACGGCCAAGCACCGAACAATGTTTTAATTGTAATCGCATGCCACGCCTCACCGTCACGCGAGATCGCGTTTGGCAGCACTACCTACCTAAAATACATCCCTACCAACAAAAACCACTGTTCAGATATCGTATCTACACGAAACTCCCCACAACCGTGTAAGAATTACAATTCAACTCGAATAATTACATCAATTATCTCGCACATATCGATCTCCAACCCTATTGGACTCGGACCGACCAATCAGAGCGATCGATAACCGATTCCAATCGATAACACAAATAATCACTAGCATTCCACCTGCAAATTTTATTTCATCCCAGACAAAAAATGTATAATTTCCTTGCGGCCAATAGGAAAAAGTTTATTAAGGTGGTTTAAAAAAGGACAAAAAATCGACGCGGCCGCATGCAGCCGCTGGGGGCGGATCGAATGTGCACCGCGGCTCGGTTTCAACTATAACCTGTTTTTTGTTTTAAATGTTACCACGAATAAACTTATATAAAATACACTTTTTAAGGTTACCTTACGTCACAATAGAGTTTCGTTTAAAATGTTTAGTGCTGGGATAACTACGACACAACTGAAAAAATTACTTGCGAAAGCATTTACAAGCTAATAAAAATAAATATGACACCTACTGTAACTGTGATTATAACATTAATTGTAAACATTGCAAGGCAGCATGGTGATATTTTCATATTTAACACGATGCAACTAAGTACCTACTTATTTGTGTGTAAAACATCACACACAAATAAGTAATTGAATTTGAACATTTGGATTACAAGGTTAGCAATATCAATCCAGAAATTACTTGGGATAAAGCTCAACTATTACGACAGGAGGATTTAATTCTTACCACCTATGCAAAGACAGAACAAGTCTCTTTCCATTTATATTCTCCGAGTATTTCCACTTGGTCTCCTGAGGGGCTATACATAATTTACCAATTAGATCGATAACCGGACGCACCATTACACTAGGGCTGGCAGGAATCTAGCCCGCTTCGGGTAAAGACTGATGGTTGAAAATTATAGATAATTGACCGATTATAGCGGCCCTAAGGCGGCACGGTCGCTTCGGGACGCAATGTACTGATTATAAATGGGACCAGACATGTAATAGCATCGATTTCGATTCAGCGATGCTTATTATATTAAGTGGGGACCAAATACGAGTTTGGTGACGGGGTAATCGTTCGTAATCACGGAGAACAACAACTGCTGCATATTCTCAAGCCTGTTCACCTATCATTTTGTAAATGGTCGCATCATTCGCTGTTATGTGGTAATTATTGGTTGACGGGTATTAAAATAAAAGCACATCGATCAGAAGTAAATAAGTAACAGATTGATGAGCACGTAACAAATGCTTTAAGTGGAAGTTGTAATATGTTTTATCGTTTACCGTATCCACCTATATGTTTCTTTATAAGTAAATAAGTATTTCTGCTGATATATCAGTTACTAGTTTACATTTTCGAGGTCAAGTTCAAGTTCTTGTAAGTGCATTAAGTGCCGAACGAGAAGTTCTGGCTTCGATTCCCGAGTCGAGTAAAGTGTTATTGAGTTTTTCCAGTCTGAATTTGTGCCTGATTGGTGGCAGCTAGAAGACATTCATTAGATAAAAAGGGCGCGATGTTGCATGTTTTTTAGTTAATGTTACAAATGTACTCTACTAAGTTTTTATTTCTAGCCATCCTACATGTTTTGGTAGTCCATTTCGTTAAAAAATATACGCTTTGCGAAAACCCACTCTGCATAAATCGATTACCGTTATCATAATCGATTGGTAATAGGACAACAGCGTATTTGTTATGACCCTCTCTTATTTAAAGGTTACGGTCACCAACACATTTTATTAAAAAAACCTTAAGGAAAAGTCCCAATGAAACTTAATACAGTTCCCAAAAAAAAACTGCCTTTTATAAGATCCTTTAATATAGTTGGGCAGATAACCTGCGTCCCCGAAGGGTCATCCCTTTATTTCTGCAACAATCGCTGGGAAATTGATATTGATGTGGAAAGGGCAGGTTTTCCATAAAAATAGGGTTTATTTGAATAAAGGATGGCCGGTTGGTACGGGCCTTGACGTGTGATGGCCCGGGTACTTTAAGAGATTGTCGGGTACCCTCCAAGCTGGGTGATGCATGGGCCAGCCTTGTTACAAATATCGACGATGACGGAACTATAACCTATATCTTCAATCATGTTAGTCTTGAAATTGGGTTGGCTTTTACTAGGATTTGTTTTAGGATTATGAAAGATTACCACCACAATTGATTATTTATTTGTAAAAAAGGGGTAAACTTGACTGCCTTGTTGGCCTAGCCGTAGCAAGAGCTACTGCTGAGCATGAAACCCCGGGTTCGATCCCCGGGTTGGACAAAGTGTTATTAAGTTTTTTCCTTTTGAAATTTCTCAGTAGCAGCCTGGAGTCTGGATTTGTGCCCGATTGATAAGAAAAGGCTTGCCCCCTTTTACGTGGGACTTTAACATAACTGGAAAAATCTGGGTGTACGTACTGTAGTACCTACACCAAAAGACAGGGTTGGACAAACTTGCTGTGGTAGCAAACACATAATTGTCTCTTACTTTTTGTTATTCTAAAAAAAATAAGCAAAGAAATTGAAAAAGTACTACATTGGCGTCAAGTCACATTTACTTACAAGGTAGGCATTTTTGATATCACCATAATTCACGAAGAAATAAATATGTATACCTACTAAAATTCATTTTGATTACCATTTATTAGCATCCCATTATGTTTATTGAGGTGTGACAATCGGCTAAGACCTGAGTTACAGTTATGGACCTTAAAAGGGTACAGGGATATTAGTAGCATCTAGTTTCAAAAGAATAGGTAAATTTCACTTACTTATTGTGTCCATTTATAACTATGTCTCATCTATCATGAGTATTACAATAATGCTTTATAATGCTTTATTAATACTCAGTACAAAAAAACTTTAAGATAGGATTACACAAAAAGTACAATACAAATCACAGTTCTTATGGTTTTCGGTGACAGTACTGATCGCAACTGGCATCTTAGCTAGGTTGCTTAGCAACCTGTGCATGTTGCAACAATGTTGTTAGTTTGATAGTAAAAGATGACCACGGGAAATAAAAATCTCTTGTTGAAACGAGTTCGTACAAATGACGCATGAAGATGAAACAGAAACGCACACAGAGGGACATAATGAACTCCCAAATGGACAGAAATCCACGAAAATGAAAATATTGACGGGAACGGAAGATATATCGGCGAATAATAGGCGTGACATTACGGACGAGCACCCCCGGGAATCGAACCCGGGACACATGGCAAGCTTGCACTGACCGGGCTCGAATTAGTTTTACCCCATTTCACGGAACTTTTGTTATGGTTCAAACTTATATCTGACGGTATTTTAACATGATTATTTTGGACCTTTGATTAAATTAGTTTGGTATCACAGAAATTCAATCAAATTAAACTTAATTATGTTATAAAGACAAAAAATCGATATCACAACAATTATTTCAAGGTTTGAATCTACTATGCTTTATTCGTTCCGTAGTAATCAAGACTGAGCAGTAATTCAGTTACACTACAGATAAAATAATGCCAGTTTTCTTACTACTGGAGTCGCATTGGGGTAGCTTGATGTGTCAAATTTCTTTGATAGTCTTTCAACTTTATTACAAACAGTAGGTATAAGGTTCATGTTCAATTGGGAAAATTTTACTGTTTGGGGTAGCTTGATGTGCTGGCGTCTACACCTTACATTGCTCGCGAACGAATAGCCGATTTGACTGAAAAGGTTCTGGAATGCTGACCACTTACCAAGAGTCGTGTCATTGGATGGTCAGCCCACAAGGTAGACTTATGACTTGGTGAGCGTATAGAACCCGTCGATGTACAGACGCCAGCACGTCAAGTTACCCCAATGTGTCAAATTTTCCCGATTGAATATGAACCTTATATTCTGTTTGACATTAAGTTGAAAAACGATCAAAGAAATTTGACACATTGGGGTAACTTGATGTGCTGGCGTCTGTACCTAAGCTTTGTTGAGGCCCATGTATAACTGTGGACGCCTTCTAGCTAAGACGACAATAATGTTGATGAACACTACAAGCTTTTTAAAAGTTCATTTTTTCACGATACATCTACTCAATACTCAATATGTTTATTGGATTCCATATGTATTCTTAGGTTGTAAGTTTATTTATAAATAAAATCATTAATTCACTAAACCCCAAGAGGACACCGGCCGGCGACCGCGCTTTCATCGTCTTTCTATTGTGTCTCTAATTGACACGATTGAAAGGTTAAAATAAAGAAAGCTCAAGAAAGAAAAGAAGAAGAATTTTCTCTAATAGAACAGATCTGAGTTATATACACATTAATATGTAGTACCTACACATAGGACAAGTCGTGGCTTTTCTTTTACTTTACTCACTTACCTAGGTAGTAGTAGCTCCCTGTATTTAAAGTTTTCGTATCGCTCGAATCTTAAACATTTATACAAAACATTTAATTTAGAACAATCTTCTAAAAAGCTTCCACTGGCTGACCTAATTTAAAAGCTCTTCGTCCCAACTTAGCCATTACAGCTATTTAAACTTCCAATGCTTTTAAAATTGTTAGCATAATAACATTATTCACTATAGAGCGTTTACACAATATCTTTAGTGAATAGTCTGAAGTTTAAGCGACCGAATTTAGAAGGTCTTTTGTGTACAGCAATAGCGGTGGCTATGAAAAGGATGTGCGTGTCAGCAGACGTGTTGTCAATACAGTCACTGTGCAGTTGGACAGCAGAAGTATTTATACTTAGTAGTTTTATTTTCATTAAACGGCACGGGAGTGCATACATCCAAGACACAACAAACAACAGCGGCTTAGATCTGATGTTTTCGAAGGCGTCTATTGCACTGTCTTCGATATAGATACCTGGAATAGCCACACTGCTAACGTTTCACGTTTGAACGTGAAATGCCACAACTCGATGTCACTAGCAAATCTACATTCTTCTTAGACTTATTACCCTACTTATATTTAAACATTCATCTGTCAAATCGCTCTTAATGTGAGACTCCTCAGTGCTATTCTGTAAAAATCAACATAACATCACGCCTGTAATCCCCGAAGGGTTAGTCAGAGGTGGACCCTCTGTGTGTAGTACACTCATATTTCCAGTTATGTTAAAGTCCCATGTAATAGGGGATGGGCCTATTGTCATCAACCGGGCACAAAATCGGACTCCGGGCTGCTACTGAGAAATTTCGGATGGAGAAACCTTATTAAGTATTGACAGTTTATTTACTCAAGTTTTCGCGGGGACATTCTGACATGAACCGACTTTTTCGTTCTCCAGCCTGTCACCCTTTACACCAATATTATTTGGTCTTTGCAATTTCACGGAGAAAACACGCAAACTTCTATAACAAACCTCACTTTTTCATTTTATTCCCTCAATATGTTTTTAAATGGAAACCACCATTGTGTATTCAGAGTATACTGCGTAGTGAACCTACTGACATTCATCTTGTAAGCGGCACAGGGACAAAAACGAGTGTTTACAGGGGGTCCTCTATTGACGCACGCTGATCGCTCAATTCACTGTCTAAATACAAACAAACCGTAAAATTACAATAATTTGATCATTTTTGTGTTTCTTTTAATACTTTCTTTATGAAGCCGACTTCAGAACATGCAAAATTGATATTCCGCTTCTATTTTTAGCGTAGAAAAGGTCTCATAGTCCACATGGTACTTTTACCCCTAATTTTTGGAAGACCAATTATTGACTTCGATTAGTTCAATATTTAATAAACCGAAATAAAATCAAATGATAATAAGTCAAAATTACACCTAACCAATATTTCAAAATAATAATGGCACTCTAATTTTCTTCGAAGTAAAGTGTTTTCTATTCATTTTTGAAAGGGTAAACAAATACAAAGTAATAATTTAGTCATAAATTACTTTGAGTACCTATGCCTGAAAATAAGTTATTATAATTATGCTACTGATCCACTTAGCTTTTTATTTGCTTTTACTCAGACATAAAGAAAGGCATTTATTTACTTTTGTATTATTTCATTATTTCTGTGCGTCGGGAATGGCTCAATTTGTGATCGATTGCTTCAAACAAAAACGAAAAAAAAAACCAGCCAAGAGCGTGTCGGGCCACGCTCAGTGTAGGGTTCCGTAGTTTTCCGTCCGTCACAATACGTGTTCTAAATGCTTGCATATACGATTATACTACAAACTTAGTCCAGAAATTATTATGTACAACTTTTTGTCTTTATTGTACAAAAACTGTTTCAATCCAAGTTCAAAATATTTTGCTAGAAAGTCCTTATAAAGTTCTACTTTTCAGATTTTTTTCATATTTTCCAAACTCATGGTCCAAAAGTTAGAGGGCCCGGGGGACACATTGTTTTTTACTTTTGGAGCGATTATTTTCGAAATTATTGACATTATCAAAAACTGATTTTTGTAAACCCCTATTCATTTTTAAATACCTTTCCAACAATATATCACACGTTAGGGTTGAAATTAAAAAAAAAACACTTCCCACTTTACATACAGGGGGGCTACCCTAATAAAACATTTTTTTCCAATTTTTTATTTTACCACTTTGTCGGCGTGATTGATACACATATTGGTACCAAGTTTCAGCTTTCTAGTGCTAACGATCACAGAGATTAAGCGAGGACGGACGGACGGACGGACAGACAGACATGGCGAAACTATAAGGGTTCCTAGTTGACTACGGAACCCTAAAAACAGTACGACCTTAGGAAAAAAATCTTCAAAGACAATATTTTAGGAAGCGTCACAGGAATTGGACACTTATGTAAAATGTTACAAAGTATGCCCCTCATATCATTAACATGGTGCTAACTTTACAGCGAACTACACAACGTGAAAGGGACTCTTTTGTATGCACTTTAAGGTTCTTATTAGAATTTCAGTTTACTAGAACAAGAGCAAAGAATTGACATGTACACCGCAGTTCAATTAGGGTAATGGGGTAGGGCTCGAAGGGATTAAATTAATTAGTAAGAAAGTTTCGCTCCATTTCATGACGCCGCCTTTGTTTGCCGCCGTGTCTTGGATTTTTGTTTTCAGTACTAAGCAAATTAGATACATCGCAATTTCACGGAATTGGAACGAATAGGAACTTTTCTTTTGGAAAACTTTGTAGAGTACCATTATCATTGTTTGTTTTTGTTTAAATTTCATCTTCTGAGTCATATTTAGATACCTATGGAATTAAATATCGAAACTTTTATCAGGGAAAAATATTTTTTTTTTCTTCATCAAACGAATGACTTGGCTGGTCTGCTGGTGTAGTAGTTAGTGCCCCTGACTGCTATGCTGGAGGTCGTGGGTTCGATTCCCATGCAGGACAAATGTTTGTGTAATGAGCACATGGTTGTAATTTATCTATTATATGTGTCGGAGATGGCTTACGGTTGGGGTTGAATCTTCATCAAAAATCAAATTCACTCAAAATCAAAAGTCGTTTATTCACTTTAGGCTGAGGATCAGCACTTTTTGAATGTCGAAATTACATAAGACAGTCCCCCAAAAAGCCCACCCTTCGCCACTTCCTAGTGTTTTTGCTGGGAAGAAGAAGTGGCGGAACAAACTCACCAGCAACACATCTGTCTGATAAGTTAACACATAGTCGAACATGATTATCACATCGTTATCGGTTACAAGCAGAAATGTTTCTTCAGGATAACTTAACCGTTACATTTTAACACTTTACAACGAAACGAATAACAGTTCCGGGAAGTCTTAGCTCCACTGTGGTCGGGCACTGAATGTCGTCCTCGCTGCAGGCTTAAAACATCACGACTCTGTAGAAGCGCGTCATGGTGTCGGTAGATCACGTGCTATCGCCTTTTGGCGCGCTTGCGATTCGTTGTGTCCGTACTATTGACCGGATCCGACACGGCCATCCTGCGTTTCACACGTCCTCGTGTGTTAATCTGAAGCAAAAGAAAATACCACACAGTATCATTCACGCTCGGCCAGATCTGACCTAAATAACTCTGACTCAATAAAAGTATCATGTCTTTGAACATTTTTATTCTAAATGCAAGAATGTAACTCCAAAATTCTGTAACACCATTAAAATTACAGAAACAAAACATAAGTGACTGACAATTGCTGCAAATTCTCTATGTACAACACATGTAAACAGTAAAAAAAATCATCCCTGTGACCATGAAATGCGACACACACTAAGTCAACTCTGTGACTACAAGTGTTCTATGGTAGTCATCCCTGTGACACCAAATTAACAGTCAGTCAACCCTGTGACTGAAGCGCAACACATGTGCGCACACACACACATGTCAACCCTGTGACCATGCGAACTCAATGATTCAGTCATCCCTGTGATCATCGCACACAAAATTAACAATAATTGAACTAATTACCTAGAGTACCCGCAGCAATGTCAGGTGAAGGTTCTGAAACGCCTTCAGTATCACATTTCGGTAAATCACAGTTGTCATTTAATTCAATAATTACTTTAGCTTCTGGCATTTTCCTAACCCCGGTGGAACATCGGTTTTTATGTCATTAATTAACGAGGTAATTATCTTATTGGTACTTTACATCATCCTCATCAAGTTGGTCACAGCGCACTGCGCACCACATTAGTCATGACAAAAGGTTCAACTACACGTTAAAAATATTAGAAAACTCAAAGCACAACTGACGCAATCACCGCGCTATCTCAGAAGAGACAATCAGACCAGATAAACCAAAATACTTAAGCACTACGCGTGATGTTTGGCTACGCATAGCCCTCCTCCTAGTAACCTCCAGTTACCATCTTACTCATGGTTTCCACTGAAACCCGACCTCCGCCAGAGTTGACTGCCCACCACGTACTCACGGACTACATACCGATTTCTACTGAGCTACGGTTGCACGACAACCTCTAGTACGGTCTCATCCATCACGTAAGCTTAAAGATTTCATTTCCAAAACTACTTTACTAAAATCTTGTCAGTTATACTCTGATGATCATGTGCGTCAGAAATACAGTTACAGTTAGTCAAGTTAACTCGTCAACTACCGCAACCTAGACAATTAAATGACCATCGTTTGCGCGGAGCCTTACTAAATAAGCACCCTTATGACCTTGAACGGTCTCAAAATCAACAAGATCAGACTAAATCGACCGGAAATATATTAAGTTTTGCATTTGCACGATTCAACCTCAGTTTTACGTTTGCCTAAAGCAATACCTCAAAAATCGAAACTCACTAATTCTCAATCTTCAGTTTGAATTTAATAATAATATAATAAATAATAAATATTCCACAACTTTTTCACACAACGCCATTTAGTCCCAAGTTAAGCTTGAGAGCTTGTGTTATGGGTACTAAACAGCTGATAAACATACTTATATATTTCTAAATACATACATATTATAGATAAATTACACCCAGACACAGAACAAATGATCGTGCTCATCACACAAACATTTGTCCTGGGTGGGAATCGAACCCACGACCTCCGGCATAGCAGTCAGGGTCACTAACTACTAGACCAACAGGCCAGCCAAAATTAATAAACGACTTTATCAAGTATACACATGCTAGCAGCCACTAAAACATCCTAAGAACGTCACAAATCGCTAAGCAGGAATCTTATCCGTGGCCTGTGACTTTTCACTAAGCCCCAACAAACCTCCAGTTTGTCACTATGCATTCTCATCAATGCCGAGTCCCACGGACTCTATGGTCTCTACAAGACCCCGACCTCCGCCAGTGCCACTCGCAATACCGCGTATCCACGGACTACTTAAAGCAGATACCGATTTCTACTGGGCTACGGCTACGAGGGGCTACTGGTACGGTCTGACCAGCCGACCTAAGATTCCCCACTATCACTCGATTCAACCTTTTTCTATTTTACTTAGTACTTGGCCCTCAAGCATCCGACTTAACCTTTCATGTGCGTACTTGCAAAAACGTTATAAAAGATCCCTTATATTTGGGGCCTAGTTTAGTATGTTTCGTTATGTTACCTACAGTTTGTTGCTAACTGAATTTCGATTAATGAGTCTTGCTAGAAACTACTATCATCTGTTTTGATCGCTGTAAGAATCGACTTAGGAACTATCAAAACACGTTGAACCTGTTTCTTGGCCCTAAGTAAACCAGTAACGTGTGTAAATCAATGTTACTAGAATGACAAAACCTTTTATTAACACTTAAGCACTCGTATGCCAAAAGCTTTGTCTCGAGTGGATCCACGTTCGATATGACGGGTTAACTCGCAAAACATTGTCTTAGATCCGCAATGTACGCGTCAGTGTACCAAATAAAGCTAAGATATCTTAAACCGCCCTCATAGTACTACTAGCAGACTACCAGTATCGATAAACCGGACCAAACAAAGGAACTTATTTGGTTAATGCGTCTATTAATACGAAATGCATTCCCTTAAATCTTGTTTACCGCTCAATTTTCCAAACGCGTCACGTTGGTAATGTTTATTTACCTACCGAGTTTCAATTGTCACGACTTCTATTGTTATCACGAAGTAACAAAATATGCCTACGTAAACAGACCCCAGGCAAAACGCTAAACAATACTTCGACCGCATTATTGTCAATTTAACGCATTAAAATAGCCCTCTGCTAATTTAACTTCCAGTAGCCTATCTACGCGATGCTAAAAGAATATTCATGACGTTAAGTTCTCTTAACATACCCGCGGTATCGACGCTGTTTAAAAAAAGAACATTTTTGTTTAGTAATAACTAACGAACATTTTGTCACGGTTGATTGTGATAAGTACCCTGTTTAATATATTTTGCGAACGATCATCACACCTATTTGAAATGATTTATTATCTTATTGTACGCGCTACCCGCATGTAAAATAAACTATTGGCACTATTTAAAACTTCGCAAATAATTCGTTCGGTACTAGGTCTATGTTTGTAGTACTATCTAGGTATGATTTTTACACAAACGTTCGCATTGACCTTCAAAATAGCGATTAGTACTGTTTGGAAAGAAAACATTTTGGTTCCAAATTCAAACAAAAATGACACGACTCACCGGATTGTTGTCTGCAAGTGGGTACCAGCTATTTTGCGCGCATTTGTAGGCCGCACTGCCGCCCGAGACGCGCTGCCAAGCCGCGCCACCGCCAGTCAAGTGGGAAGCAAGTTCTTTATGCCACTTCTGATGTCGGAGATGGCTTACGGTTGGGGTTGAATCTTCATCAAAAATCAAATTCACTCAAAATCAAAAGTCGTTTATTCACTTTAGGCTGAGGATCAGCACTTTTTGAATGTCGAAATTACATAAGACAGTCCCCCAAAAAGCCCACCCTTCGCCACTTCCTAGTGTTTTTGCTGGGAAGAAGAAGTGGCGGAACAAACTCCCCAGCAACACATCTGTCTGATAAGTTAACACATAGTCGAACA
Source organism: Euplexia lucipara (assembly GCA_921972225.1). Lineage (NCBI taxonomy): Eukaryota > Metazoa > Arthropoda > Insecta > Lepidoptera > Noctuidae > Euplexia > Euplexia lucipara. The sequence continues at coordinate 8,036,743 of OV179152.1, read as the reverse complement.
TGATTATCACATCGTTATCGGTTACAAGCAGAAATGTTTCTTCAGGATAACTTAACCGTTACATTTTAACACTTTACAACGAAACGAATAACAGTTCCGGGAAGTCTTAGCTCCACTGCGGTCGGGCACTGAATGTCGTCCTCGCTGCAGGCTTAAAACATCACGACTCTGTAGAAGCGCGTCATGGTGTCGGTAGATCACGTGCTATCGCCTTTTGGCGCGCTTGCGATTCGTTGTGTCCGTACTATTGACCGGATCCGACATATGAATGTATCTATATTTAGAAAAATATATGTTTATCACGTTTAACACAAGCTCTGCTTAGCTTGGGACTAGATGGCGATGTGTGAAAGTTGTGGAATATTCAATTATTTTTTTATTTATTTTAATGTCTTCAAACTTACCGCAGAATAGGACTTCACAATATTTGTAACTTTTATGTTAATAAAGTATTAAATTTCAATCAATGAAAGAATTCCGTCAACCTGTAGGAAAATTGTTCATTTTAAGGTTTTTATGGTAACTTCTTAATCCTAAGAATAACTTACGTATGAAATAACAAAAACAGATTTCGTTTTTTTAATTTCAAAGTTCTTTACGTACAACGTTTATCCTGGATATAATTAATGGTATCGAGCATAAACTTGCTTCATCAAAATTGAGCAGGACCAACCAGTTACCTAATGGTTAAAAAATTATGGTCCACATTTTCCATCCAAAACAGAAAAATTCTAAACAGATTCACTCCTATTAGATCCTTTCACTAACACCCAAAATTCATGTTCACATTATCCAAAATACAAAACGTTTTAAACGAGCACTCGACGGTCGTAACACCTAATTAACGATATTAAAATACGTCCACAACCGCAAAGGAGCGTCACAAACGTTGCATTCGCACATTGTAGGCTATAAAACGCAAACGTTACCCTCCTTATTTATCCAAGTGGGAATTTTAAATTAACTGTGTGTAGCAACCCTAGGCCTGGGTAAGCGGCCGCTGCCCCGGAGCATGGCGCCCGCCGACCCGGAGTGAGAGTAGTGTTCTGCTTTTGACCTGCAATAACTAAGATGCGAAATCATTAAAATGATTTTTATTATCATATCAGTTACTGCGATAAATAGTACTTGTAATGTGACGTCTACAAGACCAAAACTTGTAGGTAGGTACTGAAGAAGACACTACCATAACCGAAGAACCAGAATGTGCGGCAGATCCTATCATATTAGATGAAAGCTAGTAACTAAGTTTTTATTTTTTTTTATCCCTTAAGAGCTGACTGGCCACTCACTTATTAGTAATTCCTGAAACAATTGAAAACAATCAAACCGAATTGTAATAACCATAAAAACTTATAATTTCTTATCTCTCTTCGAAACTCATAAAAAGGTGATACCACTCCCACATCACTTATTTATAAAGGGTAGCACGACAGCGCGGTACTGTATAGAACACACCGATATTTTACGCGGAGGCCATTATGTCGCGTTCTTGTAAACAGCCCGCGACCACTTGTCGCTGATATATCTCCGCTCACCGTATTAAAGTTTGATCGCAAGTGCGTACCGGCCCTTATACCGGTTACCGAGATATTTATGCCCGTAGGTATCGTAAATTAGTGGGTACGCAAATCGGTAAATAAGTAAATAATTACTGTAGCTTCGGTGTATGGAGCATGGAATAAGTTGGCTATTCGCTTGGGAATAAGTTTATCATCAATCATGTGTAAAATAGCTTTTGCATCGAAGCTTAAGATAGTTTTTAAAGTATGGGTCTTGTCAGTCGCCCTTTTTAAGTAGAAGACTGAGAGAAACCCACAAATTATTTCGCAGTAAGTTAAGTGCAATTGATACTTCTAATAGTGATTCACATCGTCTTGCGAGCTTTTCTTAATAAGAAGGTACTTGAAAAGGATAACATCACATGACGCCTGAATTTCTAAGAAGGGTTAGGCACCCAGATATGTATAAGTCCCTTGAAAAAGAGGGTGAGCATATTGCCATCAACTAGCCACAAATCTAGACTCAAGACCTCTACGATAAAAATTTAGATGGTACAAGTAATCTTTACTTTGCCTGACCCAGGAATTAAACCCAGTACCTCACGCCCTGGTGCCTTAAACTACCAGGATAACCAGGCAGACGCAATAGCAATGTCATTTTTAAATTTATGTAATTTTAACTGGTGCTCTTAATTTCTTTTGCTTGAAAGAAATCTACCAAATCGTACCTACTAATTAGTAAAAGAATTTTCGAATTCGGGTGAAAAAATCCCAAATCAATTTCTTACGTAGGTATCTACAAACCAACAAACCTTACTTCTTTAAAGATATCTAGAATGCAAGAAATACTGTCACAAACATACGACAGTACCCTTTCTAAGTTCTGCGACACTGCGCAATACGGAAGTACGACAATAGTGGGTACACTACACACGTCAAGACGACAGTATACCAGGGAAATCAATGATCCATTTTATTGAGTAGCAAGAGTTATGCAACGGGAGAGGGCGCGCTCCTATCAATCATTGAAGGCTTTTTTTGAATTTAATAAAATAAAATTTGTATTTTGTCATCGACGCTCCCTCGCGTTTTGTTGCAGGGCCGAATTTGGGATGCAAGAAATTGTTCCTTGCTGGCCTTTCTAAACTTTCTGTTTTCTGTGTTTATTAATAGAAATGAATCTGATATTAAAATGACAACGTATATTTTTAGAATTTTTACTTGCCCAGTTTAAGACCCATTTTTTTTTCATATTCTGAAATCTATCACCACGTTCTGGTCGTATGTGATGCATACGACCCATAAGCCTGAGAATCGAGACTGTTTGGCACTGACATCGTCCAAACTGGTGGCAAAACGTGAATGGGGGATTTGGACACAATCTGCGAGACTACACAACACTGATTTAATCATCGAATAAATATATTATACCTGCTCTGCTAATAATAACGACAATGTTGTGCTATACATATAGTACATGAAAAAAAAAAAAAAAAAAAGGCGGTGGTCACTTCGAGCACCTACTAAAGTAAATTAAAGTATGTGGAAACAATACATTTTATTCATTTTAGACATCACGTTTCATACAGACATTTACTGTTTAAGACTTACACAATCGATACCTAAATAGAAAAAATAGTGTAGGTTTTTTTTTTCAAAATAACCGGGTTCGATTCCCGAACGGAGTACCTACAGGTGTTTTTTAAAATGTATGAATGCAGTTTCTCTTTTTATTAAAATCGATGACATGGTTCCTCAGAACAGATCTTCGTATGTCTTATAGTTTCAGACTTCCCATACTGACCCATTTGAATGAGACACCCTGTATACGGGCCAGCCTCGACAAGCGTAGCATAACCGCCAATCAACACATGCGGCTGTTATTATTTAGTCACTATAGTACCTTTTGCTTTTCTAAATAGTTTATATTTTATTTCTAATATTCGCCCAGCCCAAGTTCGTCCCTTCCCGCCGTCAGGAGTTGGCGCGGCGGCAATGCAGCGCATCTGTTACCGCGCGCCCCCCGCCCCGCACCGCATCCGCGACGCTTGCAGCACCCTGCAACTATACGTGTGTTGTACACCTTTGAGATTTATACAACAGAGGTGGATGTGAAGAATTTGAACTACATAGTATCCTCGTGGTTGAGCTTTTCGAACGAGATTAGCGATATGGCAGTTTTATTTAGAGCTAATCAGATGACACAGACAACGTGCTTAACAAATTTATAGTCAACTGGGCCGTAAAACTCTTTAGCTTTACTGAAAATGCATAAAGCTAATCCTCTTGAATTGAAAAACATATCAACTGACTCGAGTCTTTTTTTTATGATTGCTAGGTAGGTATACTTTTCTTCTTCAAAATGCAACTTAGTGTCAATTAGCGATTAACACTGCGGGTATAATTTTCTCTCTATAACAGTGTCATAAACACTTCAAGGGCCTAACGTGGTTCGTTGGCGCGGTAGTGAAATGTCTTTGGATATTTTTTTGGATTTAGAGCATGACGATTTCCTCACAATTTTTTCCCTTACCGTTACAAAAGCAGTGGTGATTAAATAAATAACACAAAAAATAGCACCTGCTTGTGATGAACCTACGACCTACAACTCGTAAGTCAGATAAAAATGGGCCACCACTGCTCTCTAGTAAGTGACATAAAGATGAAGAAATCTGACAATAAAAGATTAGATATTCTATAACATGAAAACAAGCATTAAGATTAAATTCACAAAAGACACTTCATCTTCGTAGTACAAGCAGTCGCGGGAGTTTATTGCGCGAGTCAAAGAGCTGCCCAAATGTACGGGCAATAAAGACGGCAGTCGTTCCCAATAGTTCCCAAACATATCGCACCTGCGCGGCGTCTGCATTTTTATGAAAATACAGTCTGTGTACCTACTGGTAGAAGTCTACCTGAAGGTACGTATCTATAGGGGTAGAGGTTTATGGACTCCATACTCATGATACCCACGCTTTAGAAAAAACATTGACGTACATCCGGACATCATGAATTCAGTACGTGATTAAAATTACAAAACATTAAAATTCTTCGTAACATATGTTAACCCCCCATTTTTGCTCTCATTCCTATGTACTTAATTAACAATTCATTTTAAATCTTTTACTAGATATTTAAGTGAATAGACATAGTTTATTACCTAATGTTCTTGAAATTATAAGCATCCTCTAAAAGGGTTACCTTTTTTTGCATTTTTGCAAAGGAATCTTAAAAAAAGCACGCTTACTTCGATACGTAATTCCATTAAATCATCGTTGGAATTAGACTCGGGCCCGTTTTTTTGTTTCACTTACTTTTTCTTCTCTATTTTTCTTTTAGTCTGACTTTTCTAACTTGGTTAAAACCGTGAGTAGCTACAAAGGACAATGAAAGACCCTGCTTTACAGTGTCCACAAATATGTACAGACGCCAGCACATCAAGTCAACCCAAACTGTAAAAAAATCCCAAATGAACATGAACCTTATTCTCTTTATACATACATACATTATACATAAACTCTGCACGCCTTTTTCCCATGGGAGTAGGCAGAAACTACAGAGCGCCATATGCTACGATTCTTACATACTTCTTTTGCTTCGTTTACATTCATACATGTTGTCATACACACACGCCGGTTGCGAGTACTACGCACCTGACCTTTCTGAAGAACCTCACCAATTAGATCTATGTATGTCCTTCTAGGGCGTCCCCTCCCGGCGTTCCCACTTACATCTGCCTTGTAAATATCTTTCGTTAGTCGCCTTCCATCCATCCTTTCAACGTGACCAAACCATCTAAGTATACTCTTTTCAATTTTTGTTACTACATCTTCTTTTAAACCACAACGCTGCTTTTTATAATAAAGTTGAAAAACTGCAAAAGATATTTGACACATTGTGGCAGCTCTTTACATGTTTCGTAGTTTAAAGTATATTTGCATTGTAATTAATTTTATTCAGTGGCATGAATTCATCAGATACTGAAAGCAATATGGCTAGATTGTGTGATTGCTTTTACGATTTCAAAGAAACATTCGTAATGCACCGTGCACTACTGTTATTATAATTGAACGCCACACTCTCTTTCCTTATCTTAATTGGTTTTCTGAAGCATTACCTTCTTACTTCATATTAAATTTCTAAAGAAATATGATCAATCGGCTTACAGTTTTTTGTAAATAGTTTTTAATTCGCTGGAGTTCCGTCTGAGAATACTTTGACCTGAGTAACCATGTAACCATACTTGTATCTCTCTTTTAGGGTAAGAAGAGTGAGTTTATGAGAGAAAAACTTCTTCTATTAATACTGGTAAAGTATTTCCTTATTTAGCCGTCTGGATCAAAGTAAGACTTTGACTCTACGACGTCATAGGAAAGCAATGGTAACTTAGTGACACTTCTTACAAAATAATTGCTGGGAAGAGTGGTTATGTGAGACGTGTTTTCTTCTTCTAATTCTAGTATAGCATTTATGTTCTTCGTCTAATTCTGGTAAAGAATGACTTTACTTTGCTGTCTACGTTTAAGTTACAATTTGACTCCATGACGTCACTAGAAAGCGATAGCAAAATAGTCTGTTTTTGCAAGTTAATTATTTTTAACTCCAAACACCACAGCAGAAACAACTTGACAGCGATTTTAATTAAAATTATTCATACACAACAATTTGCGTATCTGAACACGATCAGTAACTACAAGAACAAGGCAACAAAAATGTGTGATACTATCGTACGAACAATAACTAATATGAGCGTATCTGCGTGCACGCATTGTAGTCGCATGCACAATGAAATATTACATCAATTAAAGCTGGTACGTAATCTTAAGACACTTCATGATAAGTATTATAGTAACGTCAAGTTACTAACAATTAGAGATTTTAGTCGACTTTTTTATAGTTTTTGTTCATAGACGAGCACTGACTTTCTACATTCTTCTTAATCGTAGTAATCAGTTCACGAAAAAGGTGCAGATCAGCAGTGGCGTTCTAAAAAAAACATTCCTTAAAAATGTAAAGACGAATAGAGCTGTCATCCCATACTTAATAAATAAAATAAATAAATATTCCACAACTTTTCACACAACGTCATTTAGTCCCAAGTTAAGCTTGAGAGCTTGTGTTATGGGTACTAAACAGCTGATAAACATACTTATATATATATCTAAATAAATACATATTATAGATAAATTACACTCAGACACAGAACAAATGATCGTGCTCATCACACAAAAATTTGTTCTGGGTGGGAATCGAACCCACGACATTCGGCATAGCAGTCAAGGTCACTAACTACTAGACCAACAGGCCAGTCAACTACTAAACTTGCGTACTAAACTTGGTATGCATTGAAAATTCACTTCACTGAAGTTTTCCACTGGGTGCTTTTTACTATAAATAATTGACTAGATTAGAAAGACCATTAAATGAATTAATAATCTGTGGGCTTGTAAAACACAGGATTGGTGTCTTGACAGTGACGCATAACAGTGGGAGACCACGAAGATGATGGCAGGACCACCTGCAGCGCTATTGCATAAGTATCTCAGCTGACAGTTCATAGTGATTGACCACTGTACAAAGTGTTCAACGATTACCTGTCAAACACCTAGTTTCGTATTGGCTATCATCAGTCTGGGATGACGTCATGCGCACTCGCAGAGATGTGCCGGAGCGCACCGTACCCCGTCTGATAGTCACCGTTACTTGAAGTTCACTTAAAGTGCAATACCATTTATTTTTGTTATTATCAGTTGTCATTGAAGTTCGGTGTGCCACTGGACGTTAGGCGGTTAACACACTGCTACGCACCACGCAGCGTAGCGCGTGATTGCGTGTTTTAACGTTGCTCGTAAGTATCTCCATTTGTTTAGAAAACACGCACAGTCCAACACACAGAAAATGCATCCACGCGCGTTCAATTCAGTTCAGAGACACGCAACAAGCAGCGTGATGCGGGGCAGTGTGATAATCGCCTTAGTCACTGACAATGAAAAGATGGCTAAGGGAAGGTTCATATCTGACGGAACATGCGCCGAGCGTTTGCGACAATGTACCTGTACGTCAAGTTACCCCAATGTGTCAAATTTCTTTGATCGTTTTTCAACTTTATGACAAACGGAATAAGGTTCATATTCAATTGGGAAAATTTGACACATTGGGGTAACTTGATGTGCTGGCGTCTGTACCTCGACGCACTAACGTATCATCGGTTGAGTGTGAACGGTCAAGTGTTTTTCTATACATTTGTCTGTTCTGGCGTTACGCGACCGATAATACGCGACGCATGTTCTTTCAGATATGAACCTTCCCTTATAGCCACGCTGGGTGTGTTTCTTAAGAAATAAAAGAAGTAAACTAGTAGGTACCGAGTCCTGACGATTGATAGGAATAAATGAAGAAGCAGTATTATTTCAGCTCGCAAAGTAGCTAAACATCTTTTTCTTAGAATAAACATCAACGATTAAGTACAAGCAATCCGACTGGACTGAAATCATTGTTGCCCAAACGAAACTACGCAGTTAATAGATGCATAGTAATAATAATAAATAAATATTCCACAACTTTTCACACAACACCATTTAGTCCCAAGTTAAGCTTGAGAGTTTGTGTTATGGGTACTAAACAGCTGATAATCATACTTACATATTTCTAAATACATACATATTATAGATAAATTACACCCAGACACAAAACAAATGATCGTGCTCATCACACAAACATTTGTCCTGGGTGGAAATCGAACCCACGACCTCCGGCATAGCAGTCAGGGTCACTAACTACTAGACCAACAGGCCAGTCGCATATCTACTTTCTTATTGACACATACAGTTACACATCTTAGCACAGCGTTTATACTTTTTTTATTATTTAGTTGGGTTTGAATATTGTTTATAATTACATTTTCATTGCTTAAATTATTATTATTATTATTTCTGAAATTGGTTTCAGGCTTGCCTAGTTTGAGACCAATGTTAAAATTGTGAACAATTATAATTAACAATAAATTATTATTATATTTTTTTTCTATTTTATTTCTCGAAACCCATGGGTTCCGGACCTTTGGAATGCGTACGAGGAGCCGAAGCCAACTCACAGAGGCCCATTGTCGTCTTAATGAAATGAGTCACCAACCGCAGACTTTCCCTGTATGCATTATGCAAATGCATCCAAGGAAAACCTACGACTAGTGCAAGGCTATTGCGGACTAAAGCAACAAATGAATTGGGCTATGGGTTAGGGGTGGATAAGGTGAACTGGTTACCTAGTACTATGGCCCCTGCCTCATCAATGCTTTATAAATACACGAATAAAATCGCAGGGGGTGACTTGCACACTTAATAATGGGCCTTCTGAAACGGCCGCTAGCACATAGTGACGTAGCGACATAACCTGAGGTGCTTGAGGAGTGGAGAGGCATTCCACGGCTATCAGGACAATCTCGGAAATACTATTATTATTATTATCTCACCAATGTTTTTTCTTCTTCTTCTAATAACCTGTTCTGTAAGTAAAGCAACAACAGCTAAACCGTATTATGCCTAAGTTACCTTCACAAAGCAATGCAAAAACAGACATAATATGAGAGTTTCACTAATACCATCCTTGAACCAATGAAACGGATGCAAGTCATTAGCGGTCCGACTCAAGGCAACGTAATTCAATCCACAGCATCGGAAGTAAAAACAGAACCTGATACATCGAATATAACAACAAACATAATGTAATGCCCGAAGGATTAGGCAGAAAAGTATATTTGAAGTTATAGTAAGTCCTCATTTCACCAGTTATGAGCCCCATTTAATTCCAGACTCCGGACTACTATTGACGAATTCCAAATGAAAAAACTCAATTTTACTTTGCTTGACCCGGGGATCAGACCCAGGACCTAATACTCAGCAATTGCGCTTGTGGCAACTAGACCAACTAGGCGGCATCCAAAATAATACAAACTAAAGTCTAACTCACACAGATATAATATTAACGTTTTAATAGAATAGAATAGAATATATTTTATTGTAAAACACGAGTATACAGCAAAACAATTATGTGTAAGGTCTTAAATTTAACAGATAGATCTGCGTGTTCTGCCATTTATGGCGTACAAAATAATTGAATAATATTTGATTTAAAATACACATGTAAATATGACAACTTAATTTTGATACGCGGATAGGTATAGTCATTGCAACCTTCTTGGTACGTAATTTAAAAAAATTGCGCGGCATACGATCTCCACGCTCTAAGGACCCAATGTTATTGCAAACCAACTTACTTACTTAAAACACAAAAAAGGGTTATTTTCTCAAATTGTGAAGCATACGGCGGTCCATCGCTGGGCCGAAATAATGATTAATGATGCCAAATAAGCGGGTGAGCTCGAAGCCACAAAAAGCGGTGGCCGAGGTGCACTGAACTGCCTCGGGAGACTGTTGATACATTGTAACCATTTAAAATCTGACAATAACGAAGAAATATGTTTGGAAAGACGTGTGGGTCTTGTAGAGCTGGTGTTAAATATTGGACAGGTTTGACGACAACTATTTAAGTAAGCTGATTGATAGGGAGAACATAATAGAAATTATAGTCGGCAACGGATATGAGGAGACCTAGTGGCTAGTTAAGTGCCTCGGTACTTATTATATACACCTGTACCCTGCCCTACAAACACAATGAGTGTTTGTACACCTGCCAAGGAAAATATTAAAAGCACAATATACTGGTCTTGATCATCTGCTTAGCCTTTTCCCAACTATGTTGGGGTCAGCATTCAGTTTAACCGAATGCAGCTGAATACCAGTGTTTTACATGGAGCGACTGCCTGTCAGACCTCTACAACCCAGTAACTGGGTAACATGATACCCCTTGGTTAAACTGGTTGTCAGACTTTCTGGCTTCGTAGTAAGTAACGACTATCAAAGATCTACAAATGACAGCCGGGACCAATGGCTTTACGTGCTTTCCGAGGCACGGAGGAGTCCTGGTATGTAGTAAATGGTCACCCATCCACGGACCGACCTCGTCAAGCGTAGCTTAACCTTCGATCGACCCATTCGGCTGTTATAATTTAGCCACAAGCTCCTCAAAGGCACAAGATACTGGTCTTGTGTTTTTATTATTTTAAATCAGTAAAAGGTGAGATAGAAGACCACAGAGTATTAACGGGTTAACCTTTCGTTTCCAAAACGTTAACAATTAAAAACTATGTTGATTTTAAATGGCAACTATTCCGCATCTAACTAAAAGATAATCACGTAAATCGGATTATAAATCTCAGCGTAATCGGTGTATGTACAGACTTACAAAAAAAAATACCAATCGAATTGAGAACCTCCTCCCGAAGTCGGTTAAAAATAACCAATATCACAAAATTATTGTTCTAATTTCAAATTCAACAAAATAACCGCTCACGCAATACAAAAACGCGCGAAATAATTTCTCCCCATAATTAAGTTTTGGCTTGGCGGGTATTAATCGATCGCGGTAATTAATTCGAGAGGTAGGCGCTAGGTGCGTCAGTGGCACGCCACGACAGGTGGCAGCAAATGTACAGGAAACCCGGACTAATTAGACGGAGAAACAACGGATCTGGGGATTTAATAAATGTAGCGTTGGTTGCCCGGAACAGTGGGTTTAGTTTTGAAGATATTTTGCTCAGAAAATTTCCTTACGCTAGGTGCGTAAGGAAATTTTCTGAGCAAAATATCTTTAATGCGATAAAATACTTACTTTTAGGTTGAATTAATGGTGTTGATATGAACAAATTCTGAGATCTTGTCTGTTAAAAATATCATGACTTACCGGAACCGGTTCCGGGTTCCGGATAAGTCCTGATATATTGTACTAAAATAATTAAATAATTATTTCCGTATATTTATTTAATTTTTTTATCCATTACATTTTTAAATGGTAATATAAAAACATTTAAGAATATTAAAATAGTAGCTCACCGATGATGGTGGGAACTGGGTCTACCGGTGACTAAAGTCTCAGAGACAGAAACCTTCTTACAATGCCAGCCGTACTTATCGATGAGTAGGTACTTACTGCCTTCTTTGTCAGGACTATAATAATACCTTAAATCGTTATAACTTATAAGCCAATTGATTACTTGGAACAAGTTTTAAGTAATGATAAGCTTGAGTTTTGAGTAAGTTACTGTTGGGCCGAAAATATCGAATAAACATATTGGTTTCTAGAGCAAAACCTCATGTGAAAACAATGTCAACGAAACCGTTCACCTTGACTGAGTGCAAGCGTAACCCGTTGACTGCAGGCTCGTCAACGTTTGACAGACGGTCGCCCCGACCGAGAGCATCTGACACTAATGACAGCCAACCCTCTCGTGCACATGTCACGTAATATGAGGCTAAATTATACCTTATCACTTGACGGGTTGGATGTCTTCTATTTTTGTTTTTGCTTCAGTGGTTAAACCGTTGTCTATGAGTGTGTAATTGGTTATCATGTTTATGAGAATTTACAAAAAAAATGCTACCAGTATTGTTAGATATAACTACGAACTGGTTAGATAAATAAATAAATAAATTCCACAACTTTTACACAAGGCCATCTAGTCCTAAGCTAAGCAGCCAGCCCAGCGTCCCAGCTTGTGTAATGGGTACTAAACAACTGATAAACAGACCCATATATTTCTAAATACATACATATTATAGAAAAATTGCACCCAAACACAGAACAAAGGACTGTGCTAGAAAGACAGTAGCTGCATGTAAAATACTAGTACCTAGCCATATTACGAATTCTATTTCTATTATCGTAATCGATAAGGCGACAATAGAAAGAAAATGGCGTAGATGGAATTAGCTCTTTGACAACTGTCAAGTGTTGACGAGTAGAATTTGTATTATGGCTGAAAATGAAATAGGTACACTTGACAGTTGACAAACAGCTGATTCCATATAAGTACGCCATTTTCTTTCTATAATAGAAATAGAATTTGTAATATGGCTAGGCCTGCTGGTTGGATTCGAATCCGATTATAACTATGAACAGCACTAACTAATTAGTAGGCAGCAAAAGCAGCTTCTAAGAACTTTCAACTGGTCCTTAACTATACGATTTTCATGGAAACCATCAAGCAAATGCTGAGAAAGAATGAGGAAAAGATTTTCCAAAATATCTAACCCAAACGTTATACAGTCAAGATGGAGCAACGTCAAATATACTCGGTTACCTACCTATAGCATTATTGTGACCTGTTTATGTATTAAAATTACATCACTTTACCTAAGTTTACAGTCTAAGTTTAAGTGTGAATTCATATCATCACTCCTAGTCTGATTAATTTAGTAGCTACTTAGTTGTGGTGAGAAAATTCTCATCCTCATGAAAAGCTTGCAGAAAAAAGCAAGTACAGAAGCCAGCATATTAAGGTACCCCAATGTGTCAAATTTAATTGTTAGTTTTTCAATTTTATTACAAAAAGAATAAGATTCATGTTCAATTGGGAAAATTTCTATAGTAGTCCAGTTCCAAGCTGTAACATAAAAACTTATAATGCATCAAAAGTTAAAGGAATAGGTACAGTCAGCCTCATAAGTCGATATACATATCCATATTTCCTCAACTCATGAACACCTTAGCTTACACAAATTGCTAAACAAGACTAGTGAATTTTGAACCTTTAAGGCGTTAATTAAATCCTGGCACTAGTCTTGTTTAGCAATTTGTGTAAGCTAAGGTGTTCATGAGTTTAGGAAATATGGATATGTAGGTACATCGACTTATGAGGCTGACTGTACTTGGAAGGATTTTTCTCAACACATAAATGTTTCTTTTTAAACAAAGTTCTACACAATCCCACATTACGTTTATAATTACAGCATATTAACGTTTGATACTCTCTAATTAAACGTGTATCGCGATACTAACATCAATCATTGACACTCACCGGTCGCGATCTAACACTAACTTACAATTACTATAAGCGTTACACGTTGTTGATGCGTTTTTTCACTTAAATACAGTATTCTTGGTTTACTTACGAAGTAAAGAATGTTTGTACTCTGTGATTTTGCTTTTTTGATGTGCCTTTTTTAATAGTAATTTTACAAAGACGTACAGCATAATTCTGAGTGGATACCTCTTGTCAAAGTCACGACGTGTTATGATGAAATTGTTTTTCCTCTTTATGTTTTGGCTATTAAAATATTAGTGATTTGGTCGTTAGCACTGTAAGCTTATAATTTAAATAAATAAATAAAATAATGTATCCCAGCTTTATGTTTTGTTTTCAATAACATTAAAAGACTTTAATATCATGCACTAGAAATATCTAGTACAAAGTTTATATTTGTAGTGTGTCCTCTGCGGCCAATAAGTAAGTGTTCTTTGCTTTTTTTTATATTTATTTCTATGTTTTTTTATAGGCTGGGCGACGAGGATGGAAAACAAACTATTCTTAATCCAAGAAAAGAAATTCTTTGGTTTGGGCTGCTCTATACGGTCATATAAATCTCAACATGTGCTCCACATTACACATTAGACAATGCACTACTTAAAAGATCCTCATAAAAATGACCAAGATATATTGGACTTTAAAAGGTACTGCGACCTATCTTTATGATGGTTTTGGTGTTACTTCTAGAAATAGTAAGATAGAAAACGTAGACCTCATCAAGTTCTAGTTTTTTTATTATACTTTACGTGTGAAATATATAAAAGAACCCATTTGCAGAGGAAATGAATACAATTAACTATTTTTTTTTTTAACATTTTAATAAATCTTTCTCCCATAACATGGGACTTAAACGTAACTGGCCAAAGTATTATAAAGGTATGTTAAAGAACCCATTTACAGAAGAAATAAATATCATATAGTATTAACTATACGTACTTTTATTGGTTACAACTACTGTTTGTCATTTTAATAAATCTTTGCCCCCTATTTATGATTCTATTATGATTATGAAGAAACTGAAAAACTGCTTAGTATATTATCATAATCTAGCGTTTCTCATAATCACATACTGCCACCCCCTCACGCACACATTTGTATACACATCCATATCTACACGTACACACGCATTACACTATCTTAATCTCGCTCTCACTCATACACACACACAACACCACACCACATACGACACCTTCCACTTCACACGCAAACACACATATGCATTTTTTTCTTTAATTTTCTATTTTTGATTTTATTTCATGGGTACTTTTTGTTTGTATTTTGATTTCCACAATAGTACTAAAATGACATGTCCAACGGTTTAAAATTTGTCATTACCTATCTCAATTCTTGGCGTAGGGGGGCCAGGAGTTCATAGCACAGGGTATCCTAGTTTGAATTCCTGACTCCCACAAACCTCCAATATTTGTAACACCTCTATATTGTAACTGTACTTTGTGGGAGATAAATAAAATATTATTATTATTATTATTTATTTATTTCAGGAAATAATTAATCCATCTAGGTATTACATAGGACTTAAACATAACTTGTAAAAATATGGGAGTTCTCTGTCTTAGCCTTTTTGGGAATATAGGGGTCGAGTCTGCTATTGCAATCGTGTCTCAATGACCGGTCAATGATCGATTTTTGACGTACAACGTCAAACTTATGACACTTTTCCCATACAAAAACTGTCAAAGTTGTCAAATATTCGATCAATGACCGGTCATTGAGACACGATTGCAATAGTAGACTCGAGCCTCAGGCCTGATGATGATGTTATGGTGAAAAATGTTGTTATGGTGGTTATTGAAACTTCGTCACATGCGTCATCGTAAGTACCGTAAACAAATTCCTTCACAGTAACTAGAAATAATAATAGCAAATAATATACGCACGCAACTAATGAGTAAAACAGGTTCCGAATAGCTGATGACCAAGGATTGTAGCTCCGTAGAATATTTAAATAAGTTTTTAACGTCATTTAATTATTCCTTTTAAGACTCCTTTTGAATATTCAACGATACACTAAGCCACTGCCTGGAGGCTATACTGTAGGTACACATTAATTTTATATGGTAAGCGACCATATATAACATGGGCGCCGTGGTAGGGTTAATAAAGAAAAATGTGCAATTATTAAAAAAAAAGGGTAGGTATGCGACTCGTTTTTAAAATTAAGTACCAAAGGACCCAAGCACACAATTTTGCTTCAGAATGAACTTATTTATTTATTTGTTTATTTGGATCTCCAACAACGGATACACATATATAACATAAGACACTGATACAATTATTCATTTAAGTGTGCTCCTTCAGTTATAGGAGACCACAGTATGCACTTATAACTAGGTTCACATAACAAAATAAAAATAACATTTTCACAGAATTAAATAGATTCACATTAAATTAAAAGATTAAAAATAAAAATAAAATAAAAAGTTTGCTATTTCATTAAATTACATTATAAAAGCTATGTCAAGTTTAAAATTCAAATAAGACATTTTATTGACACACCAACGACTTATTCACTAAATCATTACCTACATTAAATATATTCAATTTCAATAGCTTTGTGGTTTTGTTCTTCAAGTCAAGTTAATCCTTTTTTAACTCTAGGTACAAAAGGGTTAGGCTAAGTTAAAACATTGCCTAGGTTTTAACTTAGTCCATATTTCTTTACAAAAAAAAAATGTTCCCCATGAACACTGTGTTGTGTAACTTACAAAAAACAAGCTCATCTTGATAGTCACACGGCTCTAGCCACAAGAATGTACGAGTAGCCACGAACAACAATGCACGAGAAAGAAGTCCTAAATCGTAGGGTGTAATTAAGGCGGCCACCCACCGCAGCGACCTCGAGGCCTTGACCGACAACCGTAATGAGTTCACCCGCCGAACAGACGCCAGACGAACCTCTTGTACCCACTACTTGCACCCACCAGATATCAGCCACTGAGAACGAAGATAAGAAAATATAGAGTAACGTAGAGTAAAAATCAATATTCACACACACTGCAGCGGAATAGGTTTAGAATAATAAGTATCGTTATCTGTATTCATCTTTCACAAAGCTCAATAATCTATGAAAATTGCATACGTACAGTAAAGATGAATACGACGCCATATTGTTGCATTGCATTTCTCATGCAATGTCCCGTTCACAAAACAAAAATCAAACAAAAGGAAAATACCGACAAGCCGGTTACTAAAGTTTTTTACTTTATTTCAGCGGGAATAGCTCCGCACAGCTCCGGACCAAAAGGTTCTATCTCTCTTCCAACGCTAAACTTAAAACTTCCGTACATAAAAGGCTTAAGTTTCTCAAAACAGGTTTTCGTTAAAGACATTTTGTTTTTCAATATAAAAGCTCCGACACGAGAGCTCCGCCTACACTTGATTTAAAATTAGAACTCTTGCGTGACAAACGCCGGTAACTCGGAATTAAATGGTAAAAAGTTAAACTTTATTCTCAAGCGATAGAGTACAATATTCCGCGCTGGTTTATATGCCGTAAGGTGGGTTGCTCCGTAAATGCTATTGGCCCAATCGCGGGACGTAAAACAAACAAGAAATATGAGAGTAAATGAGATGGCGCTATTCGGCCGGTAGGTGATGCGCTCTTACAACAACTTTTATTCATTCTAAATTTCGTATTCTATCTTACAAGACCCAAAATTGAAGTATCAGACAAGCAACATAAATAATATTTGGTCTGAAATGCGCCAAAAAAATATTTCTAAAATTAAAAACAATCCTCTATTTTAAAACTAACATTGCAAACATGTAACGACAGAGACGAAACATTACTTTATGCTGTGGTGCGAGTAGTACAGCAAATATATTTCATAGAAGAGCTGCTTATTCATATTGACGTAACCGTCAAAACAGCGAAGAGGAATTTAAAGCTTTCTGTCGACTGGAGAAGACTATATTTGGTGTGTATGTTTCTGTATGATAAGTTGTTTGGCAGATGGTTATTGTATGGAAGTGGGCATGGCGGCAAGCAAGCAGTGACGATTCGTTTAGTAGACAGTTGACAGTCGCCACGCCACACTGACATTCCGATAGTAACGCTGATAACAATTTTGTACTGAATCATTTTTTATGCTGACTGTTCGTGCCTAGTGTTTTATGGACGAAGAGAACTGTGTACTGTGAATAGATATTATAATACTCGAGTTATAGTGTAGTGCTGTGTTTTGTGTTTGTTGGATAATGACTAAGATTTTTGTGTTGACTGTACCTAGTAGTCTTACGTCGTGTTGAGTTGTAAGTAAGTTTTTATTATTACTTATGTAGTTTTCAATAAATAATTAGCTTTACGTACCTTCCACAACTTTAACGTTAAGAAATAAAACACAGTACAGTATGTTTACTGCGTCACTTTTCAACCCACCTGCACACCTACTTGATCTAAGGTATCATACATAATAAACTTTTGAAAGGATCTATGTTTAAATCTATCATTACTTAGCTAGAAATAGATCGATACCTAAGATCAAATATTAGATAACTACTAGCAATCAACATACCTCCTATAAACTGTTTTATCCAATAAAGTATCTACAGGGTGTTGTCATAGACGGTATACCTAAAGATTTAAGTTGTGGCTTGCCTTTTCATTTTTACCATTTCTTTTAGGGTTTGTTGTCATTAGTTTTTAGTCAAACGACTCTCTCCGTTGGTTTATTTATTAAAATAGATGATAGGTTTCTAATATTATGTACCTATTATAGATTACAGATGAATCTACCTGTTTAGCTATGGGGTTATAATATAACTGTACATGCATAATATATCTATAGTACCTATAACCAAATTTATTTTATAAAATGTATAATAATAGTATTAGAAATTATTTCGAAATATTCTTAATAAATTATAATAAAGGAAAGCCATACAAAACATTTATTTATTATTAATTGTTTATTTATGCACATTTGTTTTTTTTTTATTCAGTGACATTTTTACGTCTACGCTTTTTCGTAGCAGGGGTCTACGCCGTAGTAGGAAATTGTTTCGTAACATTTTTTATTAATTGACATTTTTTTATTTCGTATCTATACATACTCGTATATGTCTATTAAACAGAAAAATAGATAAATGTGAACACTGCTTTTCTTTTGATATTTATTGCTATGTACCTGAAAATGTCGTTATAATTATTCAGTCTGTGATTTATTTACAGAAAGCCAAAGGCATTTTTATAGGACAAAATAATTACTACTTTATTACGTTTACTTTAAGATTACTTATCAAAATATCAAGTCGTCTAATGGTGTTTTCTTTCCCAGAAGTAAAAGGTGTCTTAGATACTCCGAAAAACAAAACAATAACGATCGTAGGCCCTTTGAATTTCCAGTTTTTAAGCCCTTAAACTGCTTCCTTCGTTTAGTACTGTTTCTAAACGATAAAGCATTTGGTTTCATCTGTCCTTACTTACATAACCAGTCAAGATAGTTAGAATTGCAATTAAAAAGTCCAAGTTTTAAAGTTGAGATACTCTTAACTGACGTTCTCTTACTTATGACTTGAAATGTAAAGGACATTCGTTTCGAATTCACAACATGATAAAATCAGGCTCAGCTAGATTTGGCGGGATAAGCTGGCCTCCTTCAATAAGAACCTATAGTCCTAAATAGCCTTAGATAGAGAGAAATGGAAAGAGATTAGGAAGGCTTTTGCCTTTCATTGGGTAAAACTAGGCTAGTAATCATCTTTTGCTTCTTTTTGTGTGTTCAAATGAAAAATTATATTAATTTCTGTAAGTAGATCTTCCCAGATACTTTTACATGTATATTTTTTATAAACTAAGCGCTTTTTTGAAGTTACTGATCCCTGAGAAGAAACTCCTGGGAAAGAAACTCAAGGGTCATGGTCTCTTTTAAAGTCCAGACATAAGAGTGTCTTACAGTGCAACAATCACTTTATAGGTAAACTCCGCATGCGTATAGAATTTGAACAGTTTAATAGTAATCTAAATAAAAATAATATAAATATAACACAATTATTTATATTTTTAAAAATTAAAACCGATAAGCAAGTGAACCTAAATTAAACAAAAAAGATCTCTTATTTTTATAAAGTTTCGAAACTTATAAACCAATAGGTAGGTATCTAATATATTCAAAACTAATTCCCACCTACCCTAGGTATAGTTCAGCAGAATATTCCAAGGCTTTGTATCTAGGCGAAGTTATAGGGCGGTCCTCTGGGCGGTCGTAGATCCGACACGCCCACTCGGCCGTCGCTTCGGTACGCCTTACACAGCCGACGTGTGAATATATTGCAAGTTTTATGAAGTATATTATGTGTTTTGTGAGCTGCATAGAAGCGTGGGATTAGTAAGGATTTTGTGTATTGTTCAGCTTGTGTTGTTTTTTGTGCAAAAGGACCAAAACCGAAATATGTTTTTACACATCGGTTATAAGATAAAACATGAAACAGTATATATCTCTGTGTTCTGCGGGTTTTAGTGTGTGGTGCTTAGTTATAACAAAATTAAGACCAAAAAGTAGTAAATAAATGGTAGGTAAGTAATCAGTTAGCCTATCTTAAAGCCCGTTACGTAGTTACCTATACGGATACTTATTGTGAACTGGCTTCTTTTTCTGGTTAAAATATTATCTAATCTTTCTTGATCTTGTGTTTGACATATGTTTGTGAGTGTTGTGTGTTAAAATGTATAAGAACCAAACAACCAATTCCTTTAAAAGTCTGTTAAGCTTTTATGTGTAGATATCTGTTATTGTAAACCGTGCCTCTTTCTTTTGATAGAACAAAACTTTTAATCCCTTAATTTTAATTTCGTTTGGTAAAAAAAATGGTGTTTGCATCCGTACGAAACCTCGCGCGGTTGCAAACACCGTTTTTTGCACACCCGTGCGGGTATCTACTTAAAATTTGCAACTATCTACATATTAAAGCAAACTGGGAATACAAATAAATTGTGCACATACTTATTCGTTGTTATATTAACAACAGAACGTCAATAAAACACATAATATAATGTTCATAACCAGCCATCGTAACTGTTAGTGCGTGCTCCGAATTTATATTGAAATATAAACATGAGTACCATGTGTTGTATCACCGAAGAGTATAGAAGAGGGGCTTTTATTTCTTCCGGGCTATAATACAAATAATGAAATTATATAAAAAAGAGAAATGAAAGTAGAATAAATTCTGTACAAATGCGTTCCTTGCGAAGTATGTGTGGTGTAACAATGAATGACAGATTGAGGAATGATGTGATAAAGCAACGTTGTGGTTTAAAAGAAGATGTAGTAACAAAAATTGAAAAGAGTATGCTTAGATGATTTGGTCACGTTGAAAGGATGGATGAAAGGCGACGAACGAAAGGTATTTACAAGGCAGATGTAAGTGGGAAAGCCGGGAGGGGACGCCCTAGAAGGACATACTTAGACCTTATTGGTGAGGTTCTTCAGAAAGGTCAGGTGCGTAGTACCTACTCGCAACCGGCGTGTGTGTATGACAACATGTATGAATGTAAACGAAGCAAAAGAAGTATGTAAGAATCGTAGCATTTGGCGCTCTGTAGTTTCTGCCTACCCCCATGGGAAAAAGGCGTGAGTTTATGTATGTATGTATATAGAAAAGTCTCTAATTTTTTGTAGTTCAGTTTCTATGTACAGGCTGGGATAAATCATGGTCCTACCTACACTAGTATTAGAAAACATTTTTGTTTATGAATTCAAACTGTATTTACAGATTTCTCGAGAATTATATTTAAACTGGGAATAAAACCACCTAAAAAATAACAAATAAACACCCTCTGCTTTTAAAATGACGTACCAAAAAAGGAGGATGTTTTTTTTTATTTTTTTTCACCTAAGTCACAGATTTTGGAAACTAGAGTTACTTTACACCTTTTAGTGTTTTTTTTTTATTGAAACACCCGTTATACCCATTCCATAGAATCCAGGAAGGTCATGGACACCCACATTCTTATACTCTCAGACAGTGCGTCAGTCCTTCAATCCCTTGAGAAAAACCACATCACCTCGGGACTAATACTAGAATGCCACAACGCACTAGAGCGTATAACACAACACTAAACCGCAACACGATAACACTATACAGTGGATAAAAGGACACAGTGGATCACTAGGTAACGACGCAGCGGACGAACTGGCCAGGAGGGGATCTGACACCGTGGCCATCGGGCCCGAACCCGTAGTGCCCATCCACTTCAACCAACTACACGGATGGCTGCAAGAATTTACCCACACACAAGCAGATAGACGGTGGTCCTCGTCCCCGGGCTGCAGACAGTCAAAGGAGGCTATGCCTACCCTGGACAGGAAACTCACCAAACGCCTTCTGCGGTTGGACAGAGTTAGCTTGCGCCTGGTGACCGGGACCATCACAGGACACTGCCTACGAAACAAACACCTCCACACTATAAGCGTAACGGAGTCGGACAGCCCTCTATGCAGAGCATGTATGGAGGACAGTGCTGCCACCTCTCTGAAGCCAGTAAGCGCTAAAAGTGCTTAAAAAAAGCGCTAGATTCCGCTAGATTGCATAAAAAAAACACACACATACAAGTAATAACTACCAAAAATTGGTTTTAATCATTTTAGATCTAAATTAATAAAGAGCCTAATCGCTTTCGCTGTCTGAGCAGGTTCTGTAGACTGATTTTTTGTAGGTCCAGGTTGCGGTTTTTGAGTGTTTTGTAATTTCCATTTATATTTTTGGTTTGACGTGACGTGTGTTAGAACATTTTCGGGAAAATCGTAGTTTTAACAACGATTTTCCCGACGGTAGCCGTCCCGACGTGTAGCATTTTTGTAAGATAATCCCAATCGTTTAAGTAAATTTGCGTTTATCGTGTCTGTGCCAGGTCTGCCAAAAAAGCGCTATATTTTCCGCTAGGAGTTAAAATTGAAATTTCAGCGCTAAGTGTTCCAAAAAAGCGCTAGATCTAACTCCGAAAGCGCTAAGGTGGCAGCACTGATGGAGGAGGAGGAAACGGTGGCGCACGTGCTCCTTGAGTACACGGGTGTCGCCAAGATACGGAAGAGGACTCTTGGACTCTTACACCAGAACTCCTCGTGGACGCACTGAGATACTTGGGAGGCTTAATCTGCTTCTGGAAGGAGGTGGGCTGGTTGGAGTAACCCCCCAACAAAACGGCCGCCATGGCTCACGCACAATGCTCCAGACTTGGATTAAGTGCGGAAACCAAATCCTGATAGATAGACCCTTTACACCACCGATTCATAAAGAACGTGTTTTAAAAAAAAAACACCAATCGAATTGAGAACCACAAGCATACACACAATAGAGTTACCTTGGCGTCCGTATCCTGGCTACGATTCAGTAACCTCTTCGGAGAAACTGAAGGGTTCCTCTGTGCAATTTTGGACGTCAATTTTGCTTGTCAGACTTTCAGGCTTCTGACTAGAAGAATGTGATTGTTCCCAACGAGTCACACTGTAACACGTTACGGTGTGACTCGTTGGGAACGAACTTTAAAAAGTTTTCCCAACGAATAACAGTGTGACTGGTTGGAATAAAAAATCCCATTGAGTCACACTGTTACAGGTTACAGTGTGACTCGTTGTTTTTTTTTAAATTGTTCTCCCAACTAGTCACACTGTAACTCGATGGGGCAAAACATTTAACAATGTAAGTAAATTATAAATGAAGATAAATGATATATTTATCATCGTTTATAATTTACTTACATTGGCAAGTCGTTTCTGGCACTTGCCAGCCGCTGCCGTGGCACCGCTCGCTTCGCTCGCTCGGCTCGTGCGTAGAAGGTCACAGTTGTAACCTAACCTTACCTGCCCATTTTTAAAGGAGAAATAAACCTAATCTAAATAGTTGCGTTCCAGGTAACCAGTCCCAAAAGTTGCCCCATTGAGTAGCAGCTTGACTGGTTGGGAAAACAATTAAAAAAAATCCCAACCAGTCACACTGTAACACGTTACGGTGTGACTCGTTGGGATGGAACTTTAAAAAGTTATCCCAACGAGTTACAGTGTGACTGGTTGGGAAAAAAAATCCCAACGAGTCACACTGTTACAGGTTACAGTGTGACTCGTTGGGAACAAACGGAAGAATCTGTATGTAATAGTCGGGACCAACAGCTTACCATGCTGTACGAGGCACGCAAGTGTCTTGGTGTTTCATGGATCTTCACACATCCCCAGACTGACCTCGACTAGCGATCCTTAACTTAAATATCAGCCTATGCAGCTGTTGTTTATTACTGATCCACGAACTTCTTGAACCAGTATCACATCAACATTTTTCAGATATTTGAAACTTAGGGTATACCAACAAAATGTAAAAGAAATAATACAATAGCAGCAATCTTAAAAAAGAACCAAAAGTACGTTGCTATTTATTTATATTTTAATGTTTGATATCATAAATATAGTAATTAACAAGCAGACGTTACAGGACCCGTTCCCGTGGAAATACAGGGCTAAAAAGTAGCCTATGTGTTAATCCAGGGTGTCAGCTAACTTCATACCAAATTTTATTAAAATCCGTTCGGAGTTTTTACGTGAAAGAGTAACAAACATCCTCACTAACTTTCGCGTTTATAATATTAGTAGGATAGTAGGATACTAATAAATAAGCATTTACTTCAATTTTGTCGTTTCTCAACTTTCCCCAACTTCTTGAAAACGAACTATAAATCCCCACACCATATATTTCACCACGCATTCCCACAACAGCACAAAGAGTAAAGACAGTACTTGTAAGTGTATACCGATGTTAAGTAACAACCGAGGGTTGACGACACCCCTTCCGTGATCCATCACCGGTTCAATCACGATGAAACTCTTGCGACGAGTCTTAAAATAATTATGAGAGTAATACAAAAGTTTAGTACAATCTAATGTGGAAGGAAAGTTGGTGTTTACTGTTAATTTCATAAACAAACAATACGTTAGTGCATAATTCCAATTTTTAATCAACAGAAGCACTTTGCAGTTGATAATATTGTTATATAATTCCGTAAGAAGGTACATAGTACATGCCAAAAAAATATAATTCGACATATATTTTTTGTTGTTTTATCAAATCATTAAAAAAATCCATAAAATAATAAAGCGCATCAAAGTTTAGGGAGGGGGTTTAGTTTAGGTTTAGTTTAGGTGTGTGACGTCACTTTTACGGAAAAGTGTACCAAGACGTGACCTTACCCTTGGTGTGAAGTAAGCGTAAGTGCGCATCAAACCTCAGGAGTAGAGGACAAGTGACAGTATTAAGGCATGAAAGCTCAAGAGGGCTTGTGACGACACTGCTAGGAAAAAAATGTGCCTAGCTGTGATGTCAGGCGAAATATCAACGTAGGTAGGTGTGATGTTGTCATTCAGTCAGTGTTTCTGTCTGTCCCTGATCCTACCTTAGATAGTTTTTAAAAAGAGGATTTCCTAAACAAAATGTAATTCCGTGTGTTGATCTTAGTATTCCAGACACTTTTAAATGCCAATATTTTGAAAAGGAAATGGCACTAGCATTGACAAATTGACTTATTCATGTGAGAGAGTCCTATGGAAAGAAACACGAAGGTCTTGGTCTCTTCTAAAGTCCATTAGATATACTATTTTAAGTTATTGCGTTAGTCTATCACTGCAGGGCAAATGCCTGGTGAAGAAAATCCCTTTCTAGCTTTGAGTTCACCTTTCCCGATAGATGGTAGGCATGCATCAATCATCGTGTAGCTCAACTCTATTTTATAGAGCTCAACAACCGGCAATACGGCTCTTACAGAATTGCAGAATTTTGACTGATTACAATTTTATCTAGTTTTCATTCATTTATTATTTCTACGTTTAGCTTGTACGTTCATAATACATACACGTCACTGCAAGTAAAATGTTTTTTTTATAATGACTATTATTATTAAATGCCGAAAATGTTTAAGAAATAAAAACTTTTTCACTGCAAAGATTTTAAATCGTATCAAAACTCATAATTATTACGCTTGAAAAATACAATATACCTACGTTGGAATACCACAATTATGTCAGGTAAACAGTCTCGAACACACGTAAAAAGTACATATTTGGCCCTTACGCACACAGTAATTAAAAGGACATCGACCGTAACATAATCAAGTATTCTTGTAAATAGTTATTTGGAAGCAAAACCTTATTATCTACATAATAGATTTAAATTACAATTTAATAATAAAATATTTCTACATAAGTTTATCTTGATCATCACTGGCATTGGTATAGGAGAACCATTGAATTCGAAAAAAGGACAACATAGTCCATACTATGTTGTCCTTTTTTCGAATTCAATGGTAGCTTTCAGCACTAAAATAAACTCAGGCTTCCATAAGCCTGAGTTTATTTTAGTGCTGAAAGCTAAACTGGTTCAAATTATGACAGCTGATTGACCACTAGTCATAGTATTTTATTGATAAGGGATTCTTACTTTAATTTTTTTCTTTTAAAAAAATATTAAAAATTACATTACCTAAAAGATCATAGCACATCTCAGCATGATTCTAGTCATTGCACATTAGCTTGTTCTGACAGTCACAACCTGATTGTTACCATTGATGACCATTTTGAGTGACATTTGGGTTGACCATTTCTTACATATTCTGACCAAGATAATGTCTGAACTTAAAAAGAGACTGTGACCTCTAAGTTTCATTCGGTGTTTCTTCTCAGAGTAGTCAGATAGTGAAACACCGACCTCACCCTCTAGTTCCAAAATCATGTAAAAGTGTTTGTATAAACCTATTTACAGAAATAAATATCATTTCGTCGTTGATAGTGCAATTCTGCGAATATGCACCTTCGCTGACTGTGATAAGGTGTATATTCGCAGTATTTAACAATTGTAGTTACGCGGAATTGCAGTATCCACGACGATTTGTCATTTATGATACCATGAGGCAACTGCTTCTTAGTGGGAACGCAGTTAACACTAGTTTATATCTTTAAATGAGTACAGTAGATACAACAGTTAAACTGACCATGTTTTTACGTTCTTCTTAGGTATGTAATTTTTAACCCCAGACGCTAAAAAAAGAATGTTATACGTTTGTAGTGTTTGTTTTCTGTGTTTGTGTGTCTGTCTGTAGCTTTGTTTCTCCCAAAAGAAAATACCATTTTGTTGAAATCTATTTTGGGATTGAGATAGTGCTTAACTATAAGTTAAGAATATTTTTTCAGGCTTTTAAAGATCATCGGCTCATTTTCTATAACTTATCAAATTTGTTGTATCTATTATTATTTATTTTAAGCTGTACGATATGTTAGTCGAAGTCCTTTCAACTCTGTATACATTGCTTTACGGTACACGTACGAAAAGTTTATCCAAGTCGCATTTCCCTACAAAATAAACTGATTCACAATTCTATACCCATATTAATTTAGTCCCAACGACATGATTGACTAAGAAAACCACATTCGGACACACAACATCTACAAATGCATAAATCACGACCTCATATAATTTTCCCTGCGCATTTTTGCCAATGTATCACAGTTTCCCTTCACGCGATCCATCACGAATCACAGCCTTCCCCGGCAACGCTGATGTTCCTCCGACGTTTACGAGCAGAATTATGATGCATACCTTCCGCTACACCAACTCCACACACTTTGTCACAATACACCCTCATATTGGCCTTGTTAAACTTTATTTATTACCTAATATCGGGATCATGGGTTCTGGGAGTAAGTAAAGCCTTTTGGGTTAAGTTACGGTTATAGGATATTTTTTTTTTGTTTTGTTTGAAGTATGATGTCTCTGGGTCGATCAATAATCAATTTGATTAAAAAAGTTGTATAAAATCAGTGAAGTTAGAAATAAGAGCTTAAAATTTTAAATTGCGAACTCTGTCACAATGATGCAACCTGATTTTGATATTATATCATTAATGGTGTGTTAGGATGTCACTTATTATAAATGTTACGTTTCTTTTGTGTTTAAATTAAAAATGTTCATGAAAGTTCATTTAAAATTGAAACAGTTTGGACTCTAATAATAGCATAGAAATAAAAGCCGTCCCAGATGAATAATAAAATTAGACACTACTGTGTTAAATAATTAATTCTGAATTATAGGCATGATCATAGAAATCACAGACTAATGTAATTATAAAAATGCTATATATTTGTAATGTAACAAAAGAAGGTATGAGTGTCAGTTTCGCAATGGTAATCCCAATTGATAATGATAATGTTAATCTGATTGATACTGTTCTTATTGAAGAGTTGGAAGATGTATGTATGTAGCTATATAAAATTACTTAATGTCAACCTTGGTTTTTTTTGTTTGCTACTAAGATCACCATCGATGATAAACGCAGGTACATTCAAATAGATCACGATGGTAACCAATAAAACAATGATATTGAATCTATGAAGTTCGTGCACAACTTTATATGAACTCTTACTGTAAATATTTCCCGCTATTGTGTTAGGTTTCAGATTTGAACTTTGGAACATAGACTGTGTCTTTTAAAGTAAAAACACTCACCTTCATATGACTTTTTGTATTTTTACCTATATAAATCCAAACAAATATTAAAAATATAGTGTATACTAAAATATAGAAAAACGACATAGGATTCATTCATTCAGGCAAATTATAAGTACACTACTAATCGAACTGCTATGCTAAACAAGCATTGCAGTTTCATAGCACGATCGTTTTCTCAGTATTCTTTTCCCATTGTTAGGTATATGCATATATTTAAATTTTGGTTTTTATTTGTGCATAAATTTACAATAGACGTATAGCATACATTAAACCTAATAGTATGTGTAGCTTGTAATTATACATGTTCATGTTATTGTCATGTCTTGTAGTCTCTGCATCACACAAAGGTTCACTGGTAGAAAATCATATTAAATCGAACTCTGTACATACATGTATTGACTTAAGTAATGTTGCAGTGCATCCAAGTAACAAACATACACATTGACTACCTCGTAGACTTGCTTTATAATGACAGCTAGCCTAGGGAAACGTTTCTAAGAAATTTGTCAAGTCGGTTTTCATGCCGACCGCTTTTTGTACTCACATAACGAAACTGGTATAATCTATGGGCTCACAAAAAAAATAATTATTCCCCTGCTTATTAGCCATGGGCAGATCGAATGGAAATAGAAAGTTAATATCACATGAAATAGGTGAATTTCTAATGGTGGTGTACCACTACCTTTTAGTTTTCTTACGAGTAGTTTCACTCGGTGTCGTATGTTAAATTACTATGTTTTTCTTGGAAGTGAGTGTCAATGGTATGACGGGATTTTTATGAATTAATATGAGGTTTTTGTATAAGTTTGGTTATTACATTACAAATAGAACCAGTCGTTGAAAACATTCTTTGAATTCTCTTTTCATGTATAACACTTTTACTCTGTTCTACTTATGTCGGTATGAAAATGCAGAGCTGCTTCGCAAACTATCATGACCCACCTCCTATCCTGCTTTCTGCGCGGGGGGGGGGAGGGAGTATTAAATTTTGTACACTGTCTTGGGTAGAAAATAGGGTAATACTGCTTCCTCATTTTGTTCGTAAAGCATTCTCCAATTCACGTGTCCATTCTGATCCTGTTCAATGTCTTGCTCACATTGTTCACAGTATCATAGTTAACGCTATTCGCTTCACGAATTTCTGTGGCTACACATCATACTACATAGTCTGTCTAAATGACGTGGTAATTATAAAGCTTCCGTTTGCAAATTACATGTTCTTTTAGCTTATTAACGAACACTGTTTGTTTTGCATCAGGTTATTTTTTATATGTTTTATATTCTAGCCACTTAGGAATTATTATGACATGCTGGCTTCAAACAATTTTATAAGGCTAGTTTATGTGTGAATACTTTTGTATGAAGATTATGAGGTTCTTGTGGGAAAAGATTTTACTGCTGCTGTAGTTACCTATTTCTACCTTACTAAATTATTTTTTTAAATATTTTTGATTGCTCAAATATCCTTAAAATACATAGGTCACACAAAAAGTCATGACTTCTTAAACCTAGATGTAGCTAGAAAATAAAATACTTTTTTTTTACTTACTTTAATCTGTGTGCTAGGCACGAATATTTGACTTAATACTTCAAATACCGCTACTTTCTCTAGTGTTAACATAATACACGCAGCGCGAGGACCCCGGAATTGACGAATAGCGTTGGAATTGACGTTAAATTAACGTCAAACATTCGTGCATATGTGGATTCGTGTACCTATATGGTCTTAAAGGCACCAAAGACAAATCAAGAAGGAAGAAGGAGTTAGTAAGTGTTCTTCTAGAGCTGAAGTTTATAGTAAAAAGTCTTATTTTTATACACAACACATTAAGATAAGATTTAAATAATCTCTTTACTATCCAAGTCTCTGTCATTCTTAGCGCCAATTGTCTCCAGCCCTAGCCACTTAGCCGAAGCCGACTGCATTCCTACTCAAGTACTAAGTACAGAGTTACATGAACGACCAGACCGACCTATAATTCAGATTGACAAATAAGCAAGCAGGCGGTCAATTGTTGTTGCTGATTGTACGTGCGTGTTTCGTGAGAACTGGCTAATAATGAGTAATAACGGGCCATGATGTACTTGTTGTGTTGTCGACGTATGTTTGTATGTACTGAAATGGTTGAGATATATCGTACGTATTTTTATACTTAGATATGTTATTAGTGCTGCATAAGTTAACAATAGAGACCTAACCTAACTTTTTCTTAAGAACTATTTTACGTGACCCGATCAAAACTCTTTTTTTTTATTCATAGGCTAGCGAAAGACCACACTGGTGTTAATTTCAGTGATTATGCAAGTGGTCAATCAGTGGCCGAAATTCGTCCATTTTAGCTTTCGCAACTCCTTCTATAAAAGGAAGGTAGTAGTTTATCTATACCTACCAAATCTTACAGTCCAATATTCTTTATACTAGGCTCACATTTAACTACTACCTCTCCTTGCCAAGAATTAACCCCCCATGGTCGTAGCTTACGGGACAAACAGACCCTGGCATGGAGTTCTAGTCACTTTAATTAGTTCCCAATGTGATAAGTTGAACACTGTATCCAGAAACCCTGACCCCATAACAAAAAAGTCAACGGATCTATATCTTAGATCTTGATCTGGGTCAGAAATGTATGTCTTCTTCTCCCATACAATAAGAGGAAAATCTTCTGACTATCCATTTATTCTTTGTTTCTCTTTTCTTGTAACCCTCCACATTCTTCTTTAAAACTTTCCCCACAACATGATCTACATTTTTCCACATGAGCATACCATGATGATCCTCTCAAATATGAAACCTTTTTACTCCATTGTACTTCCGCACGAATTACACATCTACACAACCTCAAACATGCTAAATCAACAATAATTGGAGCTTTCTTCGAGCATACCGTACATTGAACCACATCGAAAGCCTCCGACTGTGCTATACACAGTTGTACGTGTGTATGTAGGTACGTATGTATGTAGGTGGGCGGCATCCGGACGCACGCCATTCGATTCCCCGAAGAGGAAATCGTTACGGCCAGCAAATTGGACCCTAACCACTAGTTTGGACGCCGACACGCAGATGTTGGCTTATTTACTCTACACTATGTATAAATAACTAAATTGACGATAATAGCTACTTATCCCTTACCTTTATTGCCTACATGGCTTTCAATGTTAATTATCTATCTTTGGAAAATTACTGATTTTAAAATTGGTTTGTTCTTTAAGGTTTCACAGCAAGATCCTAAACTGATTTGTTGTTGGTAGTTTTGGACAAAACGTATACTTATATAATAGAAGTTGTAGTTAATTTATTTTCAGTTGTCTTTTAAATAAAAATAATATAATGTTACTGGCTGGCCAAAAACAATTGCAAGCCTGCAATAGTCAATCAGAGCCCATAGATAAAAACAAAACACAAAAAAAAGGGTAAAAATATCTCATATTTATACAAATATAGATAACCAATATAAACTGCTCGTATCTGTAAGGATTTAGAGACATTAAATTAGGAATATTGTTATTTCGTAAGCTCCCGATTTTGAAGTCGACGTCTCCTAAAATGGGGCCATAAACAATTTCATAAGTAGGCTCTGTTCACGTTTTATGCTTTTTTAAGGGGGCCCCTTGAGGGCACCGGTAAAGTGAAACGCGGCGTAAAACCTGCGGAGCCCTGCTGGGAAACAAAGGGGAAAGGGGACTTTTAAAATTTCCTTTGCTTTCTTAAAAGCCCTGGTTTAGTGAAAGAGTTAGTTGCGGGAATTGTAAATTGGAAAAGAGGTGGAGAAATTGTTTATTGTATGGTTTGATTCGATCTTTCGTATAGAAAAAAAAAACTTGACTTTACGTGTTACGATTTTAGAACTGTACTCGACTTGAAACTAAAACTGTGTCAAAAAATTAATGTAGAAAAGCAGCACAGTCTCCAGCATGTACAATTTCCTACACACGTACCTACAAATAAAACAGCAGTCTCAAAAAGGAAATTACATTTCATTGTCCATCCGCGCGCAAAGAGAACAGACACAACATTTTTAATTCAAAACACACAGCAACCCATACGCATTAAAATAGGTTTAACCGCCAGCCGTTCCATTTTCAAAAAAAATAAAATAAAACAAAAAGGCGCGTTCCCGCCATTTCTCCGAGCCGCACCGCAAATTCCAGTAGAAAAAATCGTATTTCGAACGCGGTTTGAATTTTAATTGACGTTGAGCCAACAACGCTATCGGCACTGCGAACATTTTCGAGTTTACATCTCGTTCGGTTAGGGCTGGTGGGTAGCCCACAACATGTGCGCTATAAAAGTGACGCCACATGTCCGCAACCGCGACCTCCCTTCAGCTTTGCGTAGCTGCACGTAGGTAAGAGTACCGCTTGTCAATCTTATGAACGTCAAGACGTCAAGAATCTCGCAGGTGCAATAAGATCTTTTTATCATCTGTTAAGTACTTACTTTACTTTATGGAATACAACATTGTTTACCGCAACTCAATTTAATACTATATTTACATTACATAACAGCGTACAATAAAAAACGTATTATAGGTAGGTAACATATCAGTGGCACCACTATATAAATAAACATATACGATTACGCAATTTCCATTCTATCTACATCTGAGCATTATATTTTCATAATTTTCAGCGGTGTTCATAAAAATGTAATAGCTTCATTGTCGTCGGTCACGTGCAACAGTTCATGAAGCCTCTAAATTACAATAAACAATTTGGTTTGCTCATTATTCGCGAGTTCATCACGGTTTTACGTACAAATTATTCGACAAAGCCGCGTAATGTCGAATGTCCGCGGATAATTGCGAAATAACCGCGAGACAGCCTCCTCCCGCAACATTTAATTTGGCGCCTCTCTATTTGCTTCAAATTGAGGATGATGAGGCATCGCTCCGGCTTATATTGTGATCTTGGTTCTCTTGATTGGACAAATAGCTGTGACTGTTCTTTAGGTTTCTTAGACTCTACAGTGTTTTTTTTAACTTCCAAGTGCTTTTATTTGTTTGATTCTTGATTTGAATTTTATAAAAAGCATAAGAAGTCATAGTTGTGACCCCTTATTCATCAAAAACTTCTGCTCTCTTACTGGTCAGTCTTAAAGTACACATAATAGTGGTCCAACTTGAAGATTCTTTAACTTTTAACAGTCCTCAACAAATGTCGGATGCAGAAAAATAGATCCTAATGTACCTACTTTCAATGATATTAGAATATGGGACTTACAGAAAAAATCATCTTTTCCAGATAACATGCTGCGACTGTCAACATCCAGTGCAGCATTCATAAACAAGAACCTCCGTCTTAAATAAACCTGATGTGTGGAAAAAAATGACGCATGCGGCCAAACGAAAGCCGAACACGTCACGTGAATGATCAGGCGTTGGGCAGCGTGGCACACACACAGCGATGCAAGAGATATGCAACACCGCTGCCTTGCCGCTCGACACTAACCCACTGGTGCGCAAGATAAAATGCGAAGAGTTCCCCACCATCAGAGGGAAGCAACACACGAGAGTTGGCATGGGGGTGCGCGATGAGATGGAAGAGGACTTTGCCGTGAAGACGAGGAACACGCCGCCGATGGGGCCGGCGCCGGGGCAGGAGCATCCGCGGATGGAGCACGGTGGCAACGGCTTCTGGCTGGCCGCCGTCACCACCGCAGGCGCACCGCATCCTATGCTCGAGACTTGCACCGAGACTGGCTTCATCAACAGCCAACCTTCCATGGCCGAGTTCATGACCGCTTTACCTCAACTAGGAGGCGGAGAGCTCAGTCCTCAACACACTCCCCCGGGCTACGCGCCCGACCTGCCGTCCCCTGGAGGCGGCCTCAACGTACCCGAGTACCCTTGGATGAAGGAGAAAAAAACTACAAGAAAGAACAGTCAACAAGGTACGTGGTGATTTCTGTAGAAATATATAAGTAGGTAATCAGAGTTAAGCTTTCGAAACTGCGAATGGCGGTCAAAAACATTTATCAAGCCCCACCATCACGTAGCAGCCACCAATAAGAAAATGGCTCCTCCATCAGACGCGTACATTTTCGTTTCGTAAGTGCGCCTAACTGCCGCGTGAATAACAACTTCGGAATTGTTATTGTGCCTTTCAACGGCTACAACAAATGGCTATTCAACCATTGTATTCTGGTTCACGGTCCCAGAGTTTCTTTAATGAACATCAAATTACTCCGAAATATATTGAATTGTGTGGCGCGACGACGCCGACGTTTTGTGTCTGTAACTGTAGTTGGTGGTGGTGTGGGAGTGGTATCGCTACGCGTCGGCAGACGTATTATCCGAGCCACCGACCCGCTCCAACATGCCGTGTAACGGAACGGAATACCCGACATGCACTATAACCACAAATTATAAGTGAGAACATTTTAGAACATAATTTTTACATGCTGACAAGCTTGTAGGTAAATATATCAAATAACGGAGTGGGAACCTGTCACTGGGCATCACTGACTTCACTACGCTTGGGCTGAAAACGTACAGACAAGCAGCCTAGAACATATTCGTTACCTTAGCAATATTTATAAAACCATAATTTTAATTCTAGCCCAAATTATCTTCGGCGAATAATACTTATTATACAATAGACAAATCGTTTTAAAAAAAATACCACGTTTTTTATTCCTCTTAAATTTGATAGAGACATACATTTTTTGTACAATTAAACGATAGATAAAAGACTGAGTGACCCCAAATTTGTCTCTGGGACAAAACGCGTGTTTGCGAGAACAATGAGCGGTGGATGATCCATCACCAGCCGTCGTGTGAACCGACCCTCACCTGGTGAGCGATACATCATGAGGATGCGATACAAATTGCGACATATCTGAACTAACCTTTAGCTTGGGAAAATATTGATACAATTAGCGAGGAATTACGAGGTCCTGATTTAAAAAAAAAATTTTTTTAACTGCTTCGACTCAAATCTGAATACATCTTGCTAGCTTTCTTGTATCAATACGGTTTAAACTATTACATAACGACCACTTACAAAATAATTGCCTTCATCATGTCATAGTCCGCATTCAACTCCAAATCGATACGAAATCGTAAATCCTCAGAACAAAAAACAGTCAGTTACACACAATCTTTGAAATGACGTGTGTCAGGACAAAAAGAGGATTACAGCTTGCAGCCTACCGGTGTAGTTTACCGACACCTCCAATTCTAGGAACCGTTGCAATATGAACTGATTACCCGTTCACATTTCTATAAATCACAAGACCAATCAGACGCGATGATTCTTCACTTTCGTCTCGGTCGTTCACATTTGCGACCTTCCCAGTTTTTTGTAGACTATTTATATAAAAGTTGAGGAGTTTTACAACGTGTAATAGATAATATTTTCATATTTGAGGCGATTAACGCGTGGTGCACAGGAGCGATCTCCCGCGGGGCTCGACGGTGGGTCCCGCCGACAAAACGCACGCGTTAACATCATTTTATGGACGCTACTTCTTCGCTAAGCTTTTCTTAAAGAATTAGTTCGGAAAAGCACTTTAGAATTCAGCGCAGTCGCTTTTAAATTGATTTCATTAATTTACTTCAAGCACTCTAAGGTACGGATTCAGACTTAATGCCATCGACATTTTCTACCTCTTCTACCAGTCAACCTTTGGGTGATGCAGAGAAAAGCAGGTTAGGTGCAATTTTGAAATCAAGCCAAAAGATTTATTTATTTAGTTTTTATTTATTTACTTATGAAACGTAAACCTAGAGTCTTTACAGTTGCCCCAATTCGACAGTTGTTTCCACACAAACAAACTATTTAAAAAAAAAAAATTTGGAACAAGAAACACATAAAAATGTAATCAAATTGAAACGATGATAAGCAGCACTAGTATAAAACTGTGTCGCGGTTATCAGCGCCCCTCTCCAGGAAGGAAGTAAATTCGCTCCAGTACTGTACCACAAATATAACTTCGTATTCGTAATTTATTATATTAGTGACTAGCAGACCTCACGCGGTTTCATCCGCGTAGTTCCCGTTCCCGTGGGAATACAGGAATAAAAAGTATTTATTTATTTATTTCGAAAAAATATACAACTATCAATACAGTCACCCAATTCGATAGTGTAGTGACATACTTACATCTAATAACTTATAATAGAACTAAAATCTAACCTATTATCTAACCGGCAAAAGTCTCCGACGAAATGATACAGAAGGCAGTCCGTGTGAATTCACTCAGTGAACAAAAAAAAAACAGTCAATCCGTTGTAAAAGTATGTCTTTGCCTATGTCATCTGTCAGATAGTGTAGCTTCCCAACGGTGAAATAATTTTTCTAATCGGTCCAGTAGGTTCGGAGCCTATTCAATGCAAACAAACAAACACTCAAACCTTTACACTTTATAATATCAGTATAGATTTAAAAAAGTAATCTATGATGAGTAAAACAAAACGTATTTTTTTAAAATCTCCAATTAACATCTAGATGTTAATATTATTTATTGTATCTAGCCTTTAGCCTTATCTTTCCAAGAGTACTTTTTTCTTAACACGAAATCCACATGGCTCAACCGATAAAAAAATACATACATAATATTGTAGTGTTCGAGCCAAATTATACTAATAGTTATATCTTCGTCTGGCACCTAACCAAAACTAAAATATTTAAACTTTTGCCTTCCTGTGCCAATAGATCGGAATCAACTGCTTTTGTATCACAAAGAAAGATAGTATAGAAATGAATCTAATATTAAAACTCTCGTGTCACAGTGTTTATAACAAAACTCCTCCGAAACGGCTTCACCGATTCTTATGAATAAGTTAGATGTGAATATTCAATAGGTCTCAGAATTGATCACAAACTATTTTTATATTTCAAAAAGACGAATATTTAAAATTCTCGTGTCACAGTGTTTGTAATAAAACTCCTCCGAAAAGTCTTGTCCGATTCTTATGATTTTTTTGTATAGGTATATTAGTCCTATTGTTAGAAGGTCTGGCAAAATAGGACGTGAACCAATGATATAATAAATAAAAAGGTGTAGATAGGTTACCGTGGG
Source organism: Euplexia lucipara (assembly GCA_921972225.1). Classification (NCBI taxonomy): domain Eukaryota; kingdom Metazoa; phylum Arthropoda; class Insecta; order Lepidoptera; family Noctuidae; genus Euplexia; species Euplexia lucipara. The sequence goes on along the minus strand of OV179152.1, from coordinate 7,999,794 downwards.
ATGGAGGATACCTGGGCAGCGTTCGGAAAATTGCGTAATGTCTTCTCGTCCGACACACCTCAGTGTCTCAAGTCGAAGGTTTTCGACCAGTGTGTGTTGCCAGTGATGACTTATGGCACTGAAACGTGGTCCCTCACTATGAGCCTAATGAGTAAGCTCAAAGTAGCCCAATGAGCTATGGAAAGGGCTATGCTCGGAGTCTCTCTACGAGATCTAATCAGAAATGAGGAGATCCGTAGAAGAACCAAGGTTACCGATATAGCCCAGCGGATTAGCAGGTTGAAGTGGCAGTGGGCAGGGCACATAGCACGGAGGACTGATGACCGATGGGGTCGGTCGGTTCTCGAGTGAAGGCCACGTCTCGGCAAGCGCAGCGTAGGACGTCCACCCACAAGGTGGACAGACGACCTGAACGCGCTGGATGCGAGCCGCTTCCAACTGGTCTTATTGGAGATCTATAGGGAGGCCTATGTTCAGCAGTGGACTTCCTATGGCTGTAATGATGATGATGATGATGATAAGATAGGTTACCTAAACAACATTCGATCTTCAAAAACGGCACACTAACGCACGCACGAGTTCGATGGGGCGCGACGCCACACTGAGGAAAAGTGTGGCTAGTTAGCCACATTTTAACGTGTGACTTGCGGAGCTCGCATAACTTATCTACACCTTTTTACTTATAATATCATTGACGTGAACTAATAAAACTAAGAATTTTATGCTAGCGCCGAACGAAGCAGCTAGTAATAGAGATAAAAATATCACGAGAATGACAAAGTATAACAGTACGCTGTTATATTATTGCAGATATTATTATACACAAACTTGCTTATAGGCACCCTGATGATACCACTCCAAATATAAGTTTGCACAAACATGTAGGGTTGTCAGAGTCCGCAACTTTAACATTATCACCACACTACACGTCGTATGGCACTGTTCTGTAACAAAGTGATAAAAAGTGAAGCCGTTTGGTGCGAATTTATTGGTGTGTCTATCACAGTTTATTTTAGGTACTTACTTCTACTGAAAATAAATTAAATTGTTTATTGTCAGATTAAATTTCAAATAAATTGATATAGTACACATATATACAACCGTAAGTAACTACTACCGGTGCAATATAACACAATAGCATGACAAATACAAACTTATGACTCGACTGACTCCTGGAATACAGAAAAATAGTAAAAATGTGTTTTTTATTTTGCAATACCAGCTCAATCTCGATAGGGTATGTGGTTGGGCTAGGTATATGAAGGGTAAATCATAGGAAAATTAAACGATGTCTCTATCTGTAAAACCATTGGTCTGTCAAGTCTGACTTGCTCTTAGCCACTCTTAATAATTTATTATGTTTGATAAATAAATAGTTACAACAAGTTTCTTTGCTACTCGTATCCAATAGTAGTTTTCACTAAGTTCTTGTTTGGTAGATAAGTATAACCAGACAAATTGATTTCATTTGAAATGTGTTTGATCATAATAGCTCAAACATGTACCAAAAATCGTATGTGAGTGTGAATACTTAACATTTCGATCTCAACACCGGCAAAATATCGACCAAAATGTCACATCTTTCGTCACACCGAGATCTGTCGGCAACCCTAGCACACAAGGGCTGCAGAGCCGGCCGTGAACCGGCGCTACCGGGGTAATCCGTCACTGTCAGCGCTATCGAGCGATGCACGCCCGCGCGATGCACCGCCGCGCCGCGCCGCTCCTCCACCGAACGCGCTTGTGCGCCGTGCGCCTAAACTTAGATATTGCCTTCACTAACTTTGACTCATCCCAACTCCGCGTCTATTTCGAAATGCCGCATATCCGGCATTTTCAATACGGTTTCCTGATTTTTTTTTACCCTCCTGAGAATATTTTAAAACACAAAAGAACAGTTATGTAAAACGATAGTAGCGACAATAAAGAAACAACAAAAAACGTCGCAGAAAATTCCGCAATTACGTTTGAAAATCTACTTATTTGTGGTTAATATTCCAAGGATTTATATGAACACAAAAGATTTTGATAGAAACTTAAACAATCCTATTGTTCGGCAAAGTCGTGTCACAAAAAAAAACGGAATTGCGAACCGGCGACCACGAACACGTCGAATAGAAGACAATTCTCAATGGTATCTGGAGATAGATATATAAGTATTAGGGACATGAAACAAATTGTTCGCACAACCACGCCCCAGGCCGATCTCGGAGATCGAAATTAAAATGAACGCCCTGACACGATCGATCATTCCGATTCTTTAATACAATGCCGCGTTATTTCTGCACTGTCTCAATTTGTTCAGACGATCGTGAGTGACGTGAGAGGCACTCGCGATTTCACGTTCCTTGTTCACTGTAATGACTTTTGAGTATCAAAAGGTTTTATTAAATGTAACCAAGGTTTTTGAAGGGTTTGCGAAATGTAAAGGATGAGCTGTAGAGACGCGTGGAGCGTGAAATATCATGATCAAACTTACAACAATTCTGGTTATATCAAGTGAAGGTTTAATATGAAGTACGTTCTCAACAGTTGGTAAATCCAAGCAAATATTATTAAATAACTAATTCAAGTCTTCGAAAATACAATTCCGTAGGTAGACGTGTTGTCAAATGCATTAAGAAGTTAAAATAAAACATAAGTATAAGACACTGGACTTCTGGCACAATCTATTGGAAGCTTGAAGTTTTTAAATTCCATCATCAGCGGGCTTAGACAAAGCCACATTTACCAATAACGAATACATTTCCGAGTTATCGAACTTATCGATAACTCGGAAAGTATTGGAATGCCTACAGTTTTCCGGAAGCTCGTGCCAATTTCATACATTTCAAATTCATTCATCTTCGTTCCCAGCACTTAAAACAAAACCACATCTTTAATTTGAAATTAGATATAAACAAAAAGAAAAGTAAAATAATATTAAAGAGCATCAAAAAATTCATCTGCATCGCTATCAACGGGAAACGTGGCCAAAAGACTGGCCGCAGACAAAATGGACAGGACTTAAAATATTTTAGACTTTACCTAAGTTCTAAAACTCCATACGCAATACGGACTTGGTCGGTAACAAAAAAAATCGCGTGCGACGTATCGCGTTCTGTAAATAAGCAGCTGAAATATTCACTGTAATACGAACCTATTACATGTAATGATGATGGCATGGGAACTTTGTCATTCCGCCTGCTTACCGCTAACTAACATTTTTTGTTGGGCATGGTTTTTATTTTTTAAATAAGTTATGCAGGAAGCTCAAATCAGACAATATTTTTAAAGTATACTCATTATGTGTTAGAAGACATAGAACAAAATTAGTCAAACATTTATTACGAAAATCGGAACGTATTAAAAAAAATCGTTGTTGAATAAGAAAAATAAATAATTGTAAGTAAATCGAATAAGTTTGCGTGCCTGTGTGACAGCAAAATATGGAGAACCTTATTAAATAAAAATAGAACATCTATGTATCTATGTTTGCATAGTAATAAAGGATTTGTTTTGAAAATATAATTATATATTTCTCCATATATGAAGAGAAACAAAACAACATGGAAAAAATACATAGAAAAAATCGAAAGTACATTAAGATTTGTGACTACTTTCATTTAACCCTCAAAAGCGCAAGGTGCACAAACCAAGCGCCACTTTCAATTTCAATGCAAAAATAAGTCATAAATTGTGCAAAATTAGCTACGGTCGGAACAAACGCCAAAACTCAGGTAGTCTTTTATCTAGCACGGTTGACCACATCTCGCAAATATAGCAATAAATCTTTAGGTCGGCCCGCTTTGATTTATGTGAAAAATGATCGTAAATTTTAGGTTAGAATGATATCCGAAAGGCGGTCTCTTCTCGGTCACCACTTAAGGTACCTCTCGCCTATTATGTTTTATTGAGTTCCAGTTACTATTATTAGGTTAAGGTTCTATCGCTGTAGATGATTGTTGCTTGTAAATAAATCGTTTGAGCCTCGTTTCTTTGTAATTTTATCATTAGCTAGGTATTTTACAGAATTCTCTGTAAGATATAAAACAAGCACCGCACAATTACTATTTCTAGATTAATCACACTTAACTAAGTGTTTAAATAACAGAATCTTTTGTTGTAACAATACCATTTCTATCTGTATACTAAATACATATAAATATTATATGAATCAGTGATCAGTTAATGATCAGCTCTGTAGGATTTGGTGGATCGGTATTCATTAAGCAGTACCCCCCCCCCCCCCCCCCCCCAACTTGCGTTTCTGCGCTTTCGTCACTTTGCGTGTGAAATCGTAGTCAAAATATTGACTACGATTTCACACACAAAGTGACGAACCGTAGTGACACCTTGGCAAACAGAGATTTTCCATGAGTTTAGTTGTTTGAGAAAGAAATTTCTCTTCACAACCCTTCAAACATTACTCCGCTATTAATAAATCATAAACACCAAATCAACCGTGAAACTAAAACAAAAATATAATAATTTTTCGGCTATAACAACCGTATTCATCGGCTGTCAATACATTCCCGGCTATGATTTACGCGGGCACTAACACTTTCGCTGCCACCGGCTATCATCGCAGCGACATAAATCAATGCGGCGACAACTGGCCCTTTGTGCCTTTATAGCCGATTTCAAATAATACACCCGACACCCGAAGGTTAAAACGTTAATGGGATATGTTTTAGGATTTATTTGACTGTTCAAATCGATGCCTGCTCACAAGTGTGTTTTGTGGGGTTAAGTGATTTTTAGTACGGAGTAGAATTTTGGTGACCAATCGGCAGACTTACGAATCGATGAAGTCTGTTCGATTTGTTTCGATTCCCCAGTTGGGCAGTTGTCATTGAGTTTTCCATATGGAATTTCTCAGTAATATGGATTTGTACCCGGTTGATGTCAGAAGACTTTTCTCATATAACATGGATCTTAAACATGAAAATGTGGGTTACCTAAAATTACACCTGAGCCAATTACTTAAATGTTTTTGTGTTAAAATTAGTTGTTCGTCTCCTCGTGTTACATTTAAGTTTTTTAGTCCATTTACAAGAGAGGCTTTCGAAAATTCCATTTAGACTTAAGAAAATATGCAGTAGCTTTGAGAAATTCTTCTGCACTTGTAAACGTTGGCATCATATTTCATTTCAGTACAATTAACACCACAAGAAATCCACAACATATCAAATAAAAACCCGAACATAAATGAAACGGGAGCCGCTGAGTAACTAACAAACAAACAAACAAAACATAATCCTAAGCCGACATAAAGAACGCGCCAATCAATAAATCACTCTCACTAAGGGCGGGCGCACACTGGGCGCCTCTTTGTGGCGTATTGTCGGCGCCGATTTTTACAGCAATTAGAGACACTTACCTGCCACGGTCCACTGTAATCCTATTAGGTGATTGGTGAGGGAGACAGAAGATCTGCGTGGGCGGTCGTGGGTACAGGACAGAGACATTGCTCAGCACTTTTCTGATATTAAGACTTTGAATGGACACAGCGATGAAATTGTTGTTTCTGGACCGGTTACATTGTGTATGTTGTCTGATCTTCATTTGTTCTCACACTCGCTTTCGATGAGATGTTCAATCTTGTATGAACTGCTTTTCTATTGATTCTTACGCTTATGTTTCGGTACGAAGCTTCGAGTTCTGGGCGCCGAATAATTAATACGACTGGGTTCTCTAATGTCGTACCGTACCGTGTGAACGGCCACACATATAGTAGATATTAATCGGAGTTACAGTGAATAATGTTCTTATAATAAGTTAATTAAAACAACAGAATCCTACATAGCCATTAACACCTCAATGTAAACAATTCTGCATAATCAATTTGTTCATTTAACACAAGATTGTTTGGCATTTCGCACCCCTCTATGAGTCTCGAGTGAGCTGTTTGGTGGTTCTAAACTGATTTATCATATCAGCGAGAGTTCCAAACAAGCATCATCTTACACGCATAAACCGTGGTATCGCGGTCGGCAACTATTGTCGCCAGCTACAAAACATTCTCGACAATATGCACTAAAACTTGAAGCACATATTTGGATAACGTTGCAAGATCATCTTTGCCTCGTGGGCTAATTTAAAACGTCGTAACTCTGTTAACTTAGTCACCAGAAACTGAGCTCTTCGTGGTGGGTTTTGAGTTGAGATTGGCGTGTGTGTCGTGTGATGTTGTTTTGTTGGTCGCGCCGCGGCTGTCGACAAACAGGAGCATGTCTGAGACGAGGGTGCGACGCCCGACGTATCGTGTTGTCCGGTTTCCGGACACGAGTTTGCTTGGTCGCGGGTAATTAACTAAGTTTCTGTACTCCATAGCATAAGTGCTTATTGATAAAACAGTAACTGTATACATATGTAGCTAAGTTAATACAACTTGAATTGGAATCAAAACCGCTGTATCGTATGATAAATGAAAGCTGTGAGCTTGACAGGTTAAACTAAGTACAATCACGATACCAATTCGTCACGTTCAAACTAACTGTGACTGACTTTTTAGATTTATTATTATTATTATGAGAAATACATGTACTTATTTGAAATTCACAGTAACATTTCGTAACTGTACAGCTAGACAGCAAAATTATTAGTTAGCCGTCAAGTTGCGATATAAAATATTCATGCCAACACGTATCTCAACAAAGCCTCGACACCGCATATTAAGCTCTAACGTATAAATCAAAGGCGAACATCTTAAAGCTAAGCCGCGAAATCCGTTTAATCACCTCGCGAGTTATTAATAACGCCTTTGAAATTAAACAATAAATTTAGCGGGGCTAATCGCGCGACGAGACCGCAAGCCAACCGCTCGCTGAGTCAACATTTATAGAGACAAATTGTTGCACCACTAACACGGCCTCTACGATGTATTAATCTTGAGACGTAGCTCGTAGCGCTACGCCGTAGCCGAGGGAGATCCCTACTGCACGCTCACACTACGACACTTCGCGATCATCCCGACATGACAACGCAGTAAATCCTTATCATTCATATTCAAAAAGCTCTCTTCAATTGTGAATTCATGAAGTATGAACGCACACAAAAGTGCTTTATTTATGCTAATGCTAATGTGACCGCTGACTTGTTTAGACACGAATGTCATTTATATGATGCGTGTCGTTATTTTAATGCTGTTCGTGTTTAATACTTTATTGCATCAATTTTGTTCACTACAGCGCTCTGTGTAAATGAAGTGAAGATGGACGTGGCGTTATTTTTGAATGAGAACAATTTTTGTGTTGAGGCAGAGTAATAGAATGTTATCAGGAAGTATTATGTGAAAGTTATTGATTTATCTACAGCAATTTAATTTTGACCAAAAGTTTTTGAAAAATAATTATCTTTATACAGTCGGAGGTAATTCTCTTTACGCACACATAGACTAATATTTCTCAGAGAGACAACTCTCTGAGATTCATCATCATTTGTAACTACATACTTAGACGAAATCTAAAAACTTCATAGAACTAGCATAACAACTCCATACTGCCGACCATAAGTTAAAGTTATGATTATGAAATGTTTAAGTAAAATTTAATTACAAAATTGAGCAATGAGTGGCATTAACTAACCATATTTTGTATACCTCGTGATCACTTTATTATCGGTACAAATGTATGATATTGACTCCTAACTGACAAAAACAGCCACACAATTCACCGACACATCATAGTCAATAAAATTCGGAAAAAATATCCGCTAAAATATCTGTCAGGACAAACGATTCTTGACCTTATCACGTCCGAGGGTGATAGGACGTGTTCCCCCCATTACCCTCGTATGATATATGGCGGCGGCGCTGGCGACTGCGACACAACTATTAGTGCATCCGTCATTACTCACCGTCAGAGCTACGTTTAGCCGCAGGAGCGTCGCTGCATAAACAACTACATCTCTTGGGGCGAATAGCTACTGTTACAATTTTGTTTTTAAGTGTACGACATTTGTTTCTAAGGATTTAGTGCAATATGTGACCAGTCAAGTACGTATTAACAAACAATTACATCAAACGACTGCACTTTTTGGGGCGTGTAGCTGCTGCTACTCGCCAAGATTTTTAGATCTTTTACCCTGTTTCTTGTTTTTGTTTTCGATTGTATTCGAAGACTAAAACGTTTCCATGTCTAAATTTTAAAAAGGTTTTCTGTTGACTCACATAAAATCTTCTGGAACGATCTCCATTGAAATATTATGTTGAGCTTATAAGAGACCTACAAAACCCATCGTCCAAATACAATTAAAGACCAACACAAGATAAAATATCATCATAAAGATACCTATAGTTCCAAAATAACCATTAAGTGTGGCGTTAACGTGAGGGTAGTCTGTAAGTGGACGTCGACGTCGGCGGGTACCCGGGCCTCGTTCGTCTCGTCACGAGGGTGTTAATTTGCTAAGACCCTGCTAATGAAACCCGCGACTTACCGCTGACGCGCCGATCCCCGCCAAGATAAACGCTCACAAGAATCCTGCAGGAAATTGACGCTTTGAACCGACTCCAACTTCAACCGATTACATCACACTATTACATCTCATGTTATAGTTAAAAAATGCAATGTTTAATTAAGCGGAACACGCATGCTATTCAAATAAAGCGGGTCTCACCACCCTCAGCTCGTAATATTGAGAGTGCGATCGATTTCGAGGGAATCACTCCGCTTTGGAACTAATTTGATTTTAGCATATTAAGGGGGTGTACATCTAGATATAAGGAGCGCGTCTTGTGGCCCCTCTGCCCCCTCGCCCCGCACGGGGGACGAGCGGTGGGTAATAACGCAAATGATGTAAGGTGTGCCCTTAATATCCATCACACGCGTCCCCGTATTTGCTTATCTATGGAAACACGGAAGTGTAAAAATCGTCGTGAAAAAAGCTAGGGGTTTCAAATGTTATGTTCAACATACAATACACTTAAGATTATTAGATTCTCCGTGCGTACCTATTACTTTTCTTTGCATTAGAATGTTTTAGAAGTAGGGGATTCATTGTGGTTATCAAACAAGAGTTTCCTTACAACTATACATGACTTAAGTTACAGGGGATGGAAAAGTTGGGTTGTTTTGACAAGTTTGAAAAACAAATACATTTTGTTTCTTCTGTATTATCTTACAAAAGTATCGACATTCCTAAAACAAATAATTGTCAAAATCAAGCGGAGCGTATCGACATTTTTTATCAGATCCAGTAACGCAACAAAGACGCGATTACCCGATGCCAACAAACTCATTTAACTTTACGGAACTCCCGCTCAAAAATATCTCCTTAAATATTTCCCCGTTTCGATTTTATTGTTCTCTGTCCTCTTCTGTATTTGTTTTATTTACCAAAGAGATTAAAGTTTAAAAACTTAAAACGTTTTATGAAATTCGCAGTTTTGAACGCTCGCTTCACTATTGCGAAAGAGTCATGTTTTTAGGCAAAGGTGTGCACAATCAGCCTGTGGGAAGTTCGACGGAAATAAATGTAGGGTCGGAGGGTAGATAAGTGTTCCCGTGTAAATGCCCGGCCTCTTTCGTCGAGCTCTCAATCGGATGCTGGGCTACATAAATAAGAGTGGATGAAGGTGTCCCTTATCTGAACAGTTTTGTCGCCTCACTTCTTACTTTTGAATGCCGTTGTAAACGTGTCGTCTTCTAGGAAGGGTTTCCGTTGTGTTTGTAGTAAACGTGTATATGCCCCTTAACAAATGATTTGTAATGGAGTAATCACATGCGAGTTAGGCCAATGTTTGTTAATATGTTTATCGCCAACAACCATCATTTGCCTCGCTATTCCGACCAAGGGTATCGTTTATTGTTGTACCAAATATGATTTTCTAGTTACTGATAGTTTTTTGCTCATGACATTATATTAAGGTCGACAAAGCACTTACTGCATTAAAATTATCCATATTGCATAACTACACCTGTCTGTTTGTGCTATAATCGACTATTTCCTCGGTTAACCATGCGTAATAAAGATAAATGGTAGGCAAAATACTGACACTAAAAACAAAAAAAAAACTTTGGATATTTTTAAGAAGTCGCGAAAAACGTTAGCCAGTAAGTAATTCGTCTAAGACGCTGGTTTTCTCCAGTGGGTTGTTTATTGAACCGCGAAGCATTTGTAATCGTTTAATACCCTCAATTCTTTATCAGCGCGCCGGGGGTGTATCACACTGGGTCGGATTCACCCCCGACCGCTCTAATGTATAGCTCGACGACAGCCATCTGATTATCTCTTTCGATACAACATTGAGATTTAATTAAAATCGCACTTTACTACCGATGAAGCACTAAAATTTTATTTTAGTCAACCAATAACGAGATATTTTTATTGGTCGCGAGACGACTCTCATTTCGCGAAAGTGAAATGGAACGCAAACGATACAAACTAAGGCCGACTCAATAATGACATCATTTGCTTATCAGCTGACCATTACCGAAAATCGAATGCTACATTAGGCACGCACAGTCCGAAACCTAACTGTCCCTAAATCTAATAAAAACTCCTTATCGAAGCCCCGCCATTGTAAACTGCCATCGATTGCAATATTTACTTTTAAGGCGAACATAAATTCTTTCCATTTAAAAAAATAAAAACATTTCGGCTCTTATCGTGTTCGATTTTTAAATAACGGTGTGCCATTGGTAGCTAAGTTGAGGACAAGGTTTTGTCCCCGGTTCCCCTTTTTTCCTGGGGAGGAATTTCTTTTCGGCAATTTAGAGGCGAGCAGATAATAAAAGGGCTCTAACTGCCCCGATCGCACCCTAATGCAAACTGGAAAACTCCTCATTCCAGTATCGATAACTTTTCTATTTACGCCGACACACGCGAAGTGTAACTCAAATGAAATCTAATCACTAATCACTTAATATGAGGAATCAACTTTGGACACCCAATGCGTAGCGTCTATAATTTGAGTTTTGTAATGACAAAGAACAAACAAAACTGATTTCTTGGTTAAATTATAGCTGACTTTATATGCCTAATACATTTTGTGTTTAATGTCTTCACATTCTTTTATCATAGAATGTGATACTACAAATCAACAATTACTAAATCTCGTCCACATTTCATCCTTCACTTGTTTCTTGACCAAAATGACGTGATGCAGTATTTAATTAATTAATTTATTAAAATTTTATGTATCTGTAAAAAAAGTCAGTTCACCTTATGGAAATGCAGAGACAGAACTTTGTAAGTGCAACAAGGTTAACAATAACTTGAAAATTTGAATAAATAATATACAAGAATAATTACACCAAAAAATACTAAGTCAGAAGAGATAAAACTTATCTGATGAATCAACTCTGAGGTAAATCTGACATCTTCTTACGAAAGTATGTAACATATACACATATTGTTAAGCACCAGAACTTTTTCTATAGCCTTTCAATACCAATACTTAATATTGTATACATGAGGCTGCGTGCAGGATCAGATCAGCGTGATCCACGGGCTCTTGACCTAGTTCGAGTGCAGCGGGTGTAAATCGAGAATCGATACTGTGGCAGCGACCCTCCTGTCTCGGTGACTCCCGCGCTCCTCTCGCCTTCTACGATAGCGCTGGCAGAAGTATCTTGTGACGTCAGTGTCGATTCGTATACTTAATTTGATTTTGGAGTAAGGGCTGATGTCAAGGTGTTACCAAAATACAATCATGGCTTCACGTCTAGTTTTTTTTTATTTGTATACGATTCCGATTATTCTGTTATGATTGATTGACATACATAGACCTTATTGGTGAGGCTCTTCAGAAAGGTCAGGTGCATAGTACTCACATACGGCGTGTGTGTATGACAACATGTATAAATGTAAACGAAACCAAAGTACCTATTTAAGAATCGTAGCAAATGGCGCTCTGTAGTTTCTGCTTACCCCCACGGGAAAAAGGCGTGAGTTTATGTTTGTATGTATGATTCCGGATCCAGGATTCTTAGCTGCCTTGTAGGTCAAAGTTAATTAGGAAAAAACCACATTTGATTTACATTTATGACTAATAAATGACACGTACCCACAAAAACCTTGATATTCTCAAACGGTAGGGAAAAAAACAACACTAAAACATGTACACGTTGTATCTAAAATATGTACACGTTGAAAATTGAATGTACCTACTATTACAGTAATTATCGTGTACACGGTACGGTACGGGCTGTTGAAACCTATAATCTAAAATGGGACCTCACAATTATTTGGTCAGCGACGGACGACGTACTTTTTTCTGTAGACGCGGTTGTTCCCCCCGGGACACGTGGTCCCACTAATTGCACAGCTGGGACAACCCACACCACCAAATGTGAGTTTTCCACTTAAATATATACATATATTTCATATTACTGTAACATATATAGCTTCTAATTACGAAGGGAAGGACGCTCTATGAATTACTGGCTCATAATTAAATGAATGTTACCTTTCATTTGTTTTTTCATAATTTGTTTGTTGGACTTCGAAAAAGTTACATTAGTACAAGCTTCCGTGTGCGTAATAACAAATGAACGCGTTAAGGTTGTGCATTTTGAGACTTGGCAATGTCACAAATTTATAGGAGTCAAACATTTCATTATTTTTATCAACTATCAGTGTCACCAAAATTAAAAAAATGGTTATGGATTGCAATATTTTTCATAGTCGGTCACTACACTATAATACTGAGTATTTCGTTTTGGGCGTCCCAAATGTTTAGAAATGATCGAAATGTTCAAATATTTGACAATAATTTGCTACATAACCTACTTTTAGATTGCGGAGTCCCATGGGTCTCTACCACTTAGATATACTTGCCTCGTATTGTAGGTAAACCATAACACTTGGCCAAGGTAGAATCGAGAAAATCACATGCAAAACGATCTACTCCATATACAAAAGACTACATCCTAACGTAAAGCATTTTCCCACCGTAAATTGTTTTAAAACATTGTTCGTATCCACCGCCTGTAAGTTAACATCAAACAACGAGAAAATTAACGCACACCCGCCATATTGAGATTGTTTAAACTTGGATATTATGTACAAGCAACCGCCACATGTCCTTCTCGGAACCCGGGAACTTCTCCACGCGTATTCGAATTCCTGTATGGAGTAGAAATACGGCTTTATAGGAGTAAAATCATACTTTCTCCTGGCGGGCGCGGGGCCCGCGGTACTAATGACCGCGCGGGGAGAGGGAATATCTACCTATACCTACACATGGCACGACAACCACACTTTATATTGCGTTTAACAGGCTGCCTACCCACACTCCTGCTACACACACAGACAAACCACCAAGGTTTGTTTTTTTTTAGTTATTATTCCGACGTGCACTATTTTCTTTTCTGACCGCCACTCTTGCGGTCGCTGCGAGGTTCACGACGCTTTCGCAAAACAAAGGTAGGTACTCGTAGGTTGTGTTAGGGAAATATTACGGAAAGCGGTTACATTCCTAATTAGGATGGTTTTATTTAACTGCCTAATGCTTTTTCAGAAAATGGAGTTTATTTTTTTCTTGTTTTTATGGCTGAGGTTTATCTTTAATAACAGAGGCTTTGCGTGATTATTCTGGTTTCTAACAGTTACATTTTATTTAAAATGCGGGGCCCAGCAATGAGATTATGGACTAGAATTACGTAGATCGATGACTCAATGCAATTTTTGATTATTTACCTACAATAAAACACAGCAACTGTGGTTTTGGACGCAGCATAACATAAGCCGGATTGAGCCGTTACCAGTAGCATTGAATTGTCTAAGCTGGAAGCAATTAAAAATGCCTGTCAGAGTTTTCTGCAAGTCATGTTACGCGCATGTGTTAGACTCGCGGCCCAAACTCGGTGGTAATGCTGACTCACTGACCCTGTGTCAAATCTCGATGGACAGTCAACCCAGTGTTTAGCACATGTGTTGAATTTTACATGTTAGCGTTGATCGTTGGTTTTAGTTCGATAAGGGTCCGACTCTGGAGTTTCTCCTTCCAAAATTGTTGGAACAGCAGGTAGTTTCGCTTTCCCGTGTTTGTTATAACAATTTCATCTACAGTCAAATGCTTGTGCACTAATCAGAGATATATTGTTTTAACTAAGTATAAGTGGGTGTCAAAATAAATAAGTAAATAAATAAATATATAAATATTCCACAACTCTCACACAATGCCATCTAGTCCCAATCTAAGCAGAGCTTGTGTTATGGGTACTAAACAGCTGATAAACATACTTATATATTTCTAAATACATACATATTATAGATAGCTTTTGCCCGCGGCTTCGCCCGCGTGGATGTCGAACTTCCGTCCCCTATGTTTTCCCATTAAGGGTTGAATTTTCAAAAATCGTTTTTTAGTGGATACTTACATCACTAAGAACACCCCTTTAAGTTACATGTCTCTAATACCAGCGGTTTGGGCTGAGCGTTGATATATAAACGTAATAATTTTAGCATAATACTTCCGGATAGACTACTTTCAAAGTTGATCCTTCCGGTATGTATGCATATAGATTTCTGGAACTACTGACCCGGGAAAGAGCGCCGTACAACTGATCATGTATAAAACAACTGAGACTAAGATCAACCTGCCCAGGCGTATTGATTACAACAGTACCAAGTTTGGTTAAAATCCCTATAATAGTTTTTGAATTATGCGTGCACATACAGACAGACAGACATACAGATAGACAAAACATTTAGTGATTCCATTTTTGGCATCAGTATCGATCACCAATCATCCTCCAATATTAATTTTGAATATAATAAATATTCAATGTTTATAATTATCTTCGTAGTGTGTATAGTCCATTGAATTGTATGGCGAGCGATATTGTATCTTAAGATAAAATATTATACTATCTTAGCCGTGTGCAGCGCCCCTTGGTGAACCCCACTGCGGGTGACGTAACCTACGACAAACTTTTTATTTGCGGTTGTTACAGTAGTCGGGTCTAGAGATCGAACCGCAAAACTAAGTTTGTTTTTAATTGTATATACTTTTCCGGAATAATAAGTACCCAGTGTGGTGCCCAGGATATTAAAGAATAAGTATACCAAGTGTCATCGTAATCGAACCGGTAGTTTTTGCGTGATACCTGAACATACAGACAGACAGACAGACAGACAGACAGACAGACAGACAGACAGACAAAAATTTTTTTAATCATATTTTTGGGTTCGGTGTCGGTCTAGTAACACCCCCTGCTATTTATTTTTTGATATTTTCAATGTACAGAAATTTTACTTCTACAGATTTATTATAAGTATAGATATAGATAAGTAACACCCAGACACAGAACAAATGATCGTGCTCATCACACAATTATTTGTCCTGGGTGGGAATCGAACCCACGACCTCCGGCATAGCAGTCAGGGTCACTAACTACTAGACCAACGGGCCGGTCAAAAAAAAAATGAAAAAATGTTCCAATGAAGTGCTAAAGACGCCTTTAGAAAAATAACTATGTAGGTAAGTAAGTGAAAACAAAATTCAATTTAGAACTACAATCAATATTTGTGTAAAGAAGATGATGAATAGGAAGCGAGTGAATATTAGTTGTCGATAATAAAAACTGATAAAATCGACAGTTCATTTAGTGGTGAATGTGTGACAGGTATAAAATGCCCGTTCGCACGGACTCGCACGATTACTGGGAACTAACGTGCTCATCTACTTACCGATCGCCTATGCTTGATTACACCTCAGCAACTACACTATTCTGAGGAAATTGCATTTGTTGAAGTTGAATAATGGTAAAAAAGTATCACAAGTAATTTTACACCTTTCTTCTTCTTAAACTGTCAGCTTATCTATGCACATAACTTGACAAAGTGCTAAACTTCAACAACGTGATATATTATTAAACGTAGAAAGCGCATCCGAACAGTATCCATTCATATAAAACACATTTCTGACTTTCAAATATTCAACATACGATATCCAAATTGTTATTGGAATAACGCATCATCCATCAGGCATCGCGCGTCAGTGGGGTGAACGTAACGTCGCGAGAACAGGAGAGATACACACATATAACATGTGCGAGAGAGGGACAGAGATTGAATTTGAAGAATTTGCATAATCTGCTCGGGTACTTTATCATAGAACCACGTGGCAGTGACTAGTGCAGTCGCGGATTACGCGGGTCGGATTAAGTCGAAACGTCTCCCGTCGCCGAGCAACGAGGTCGTTCGGATCACGCGTCTGCTGCCGATGGAGCTTTCGACACAACATCAAAACTAAAATATTACATTCAAAAGTTTAATGATGCGCACGAAACCACACACGATTAATCGAGCCAACTCACTATTTAATTCGAAATCCAGTGGCCGAAATCAAAGTAAGAACACAATTGGAGATCCGACTTTTATATCAAATGATAAATATCACACCGCCAGCCTCGGCCGTCCAAAAAACGCTTAACTTGTCCCGCTACAAAAGGAAAAAGCCAGCGTCTTCCGTTCGGCCGGAGCCAAAGAAAAAATCTTCGCGAGGGACCCGGGCCTTCCATTTATCATATTCCATATTCATTTATTCGTCAAGTTCTGGATTCATTTATTCGTCATGTCTTGATTTCGTCTCATTTATTATTAAAAATGAACTGTCCAGAGCAGAACGTGAATACGACATCGGCCGGGGGCCACTGTTTCAATCTTAGTATAATTTCATGCTGAATTAGGTCAGTGTAGTGGGACGGGGGCAGTTTTTGCGAGTAGCATTTTTATGACAAGCTTCGATGTAGTAATTCGTTTGTTAGCTGCGACCCTAGGGTCTACGACCTTGTTGATACAGGGTGATCAGTGGGTCAGCGGTATCTCTGGATCTGGGCCGGTGCTGACCCGGGACTTCCGAGCGGATGATGTATGGGCACCTGAGCCGGCCTGAGCGATATCGCGCTTGTTGTACTTACTCAAGTGAATGTGCCACTGTTAGCGTATATCGAAATTCTTTCGAAAGCATTTGTAGAGTGAATGCTTTTTGTTACTGCTCGATTAATGTAGTGGTCAATCAAAATGGATACTTTTATTTTATCTTGGTACTACAAATTACCTACTGAAGTGTTCCAATTAGAGACAGCAATTAAAGTATTTTTAAGTGAAGGTTAAAAAATAACTTTGTTACAGATATTAAAATATTATTATTTTTGAATTACGAAGTTTTTAATAGCTTGACCAAGGTTTTCGTCACGCTCAATCGATTTTTTTTTTAATTGTGTTAGTATTAGTTAGTAGACAAAACGAAATGAAAAAATAACTTAAACATTAGACAGACATCAAGAACCCTATTAATATTTTAGAAGTTACAAAAACATAAAGTAAAGGTAGTAAATAGCGGGCCCAAATAAAGAATATTCGATCCATTTGTAGGCAATCTCACAATAAAACGTTGTCAGTCTTTGTGTCGGCTGTCGACGGGCAGTAATACGGCCATTTTGCAAACATAACAAATGAGGACATTACAGGCCGAACCTCCACCACTACATACCTCATACCGTCCCATGGGGAAGAGCGGAATTATGATAGTAAAAATTGGACCATAAGAAAGTAACTGGAGTAAATATGGCATTTTGAGTTTTAAAAACAAGATACTGACGCGAGTGATGACGAACGCCAAAGAAGACTTTTTTATCATTTTGATGCGCCTTAATTTATAGGTTACTAGCAGACGTCACGCAGTTTCACCCGCGTAGTTTCCGTTCCCGTGGGAATACGGGGATAAAAAGTAGCCTATGTCCACCGGGAATAGTGTAGCTTTCCACCAGTACAATAATTTTTAAAATTGGATCATTAGTTCCGAAGATTACCCCCTACATACAAACTTACAAACTTACAAATTTTACCTCTTTATAATATTAGTATAGATATAGACTATATAACCTTATTGCTTGCTAGCTGGGATAGTAGCCTTTTTGGCCACGCACAGGTCTTCCTTGTTTTATTTTCTTACCTAACAACAAAAATAGATAAAATTGAATGAAAATATCATTCAATTTTATCTATTTTTGTTGTTTACATGTTATTTTTTATTTTAAAAGTGTTGCTATGCGTCCATATAAATGCTTCTTTCTTTATTTTGAGCACACGCAGAAGCTAAAAAGGGCTCGTCTAATAGAAGAAGACCAAAGAAACGAGGGATCGATAATGTGAAAAGTGATATGGCTAGAGAGCAGGTGAGTATTCATAGGACGGTAAATAGAACTCTATGAATGATGAGTACAAACGACTGACTATAAATAAATTGGAATAAAAAGGCAAGAGCATGATGAAGGTAAAGTGCCATAATAGGTATACCTACACCATCTAGAACTGATATAAGTATGTGTCTTACGTATGAAACGCACGGTTATTTTTACTTCACCGAGTTCAAGGTCCCAGCCCTTTTCATAATTCAGTGGCGTTGACTGTCTCTGACGCATCGTCAAAGAAATAGAGAGAGAAACGAAGTATACACACGGCTGATCGTAAAGAAGAATAAAGGCAAGAGAATGATGAAAGCGAAGTGGCATTATAGGTACACCACCAACAGCCTATAAGTTAGAATTGAATAGAATAGAATAGAATAGGTACTCTTTATTGTACACCATAAACACTTACAAATTATAATATAACAGCTAAATAGGGTGATACAATGGGTGGCCTTATCGTTAAAAGCGATCTCTTACAGACAACCTTTGGATGGACTTGATAGTGAAGGAGAAAAGATGAGCAGGTAGTTTGTGGTGTACTATTTACATAAATATTAAGGGTTAAAGTATTAAATGTTAATGTTATGTGTTAGGTATGTGCCTTACGTATCAAACGCATGGTTGTTTTTACATCACCGAGTTCAAGGTCTTAGGCAGTTTCATTACATCAGTGGCGTTGACTGTCTCCGTCGTGTATCGTCCAAAAAACTCAGGCAACGTTTGATGGGCGCTCCGGACAGCCGAGGACCCGCCCCGGGCGCCGCGCAGCGCACACCGCGACAAGAACAAATGACCCCGACGCATCATAATAAATAAAACAATTTGTTCTTAATTAGATTTCGTGAATTTAATTTTCATGCCAGTAATTGGTCGGTGGCCACAAAGAGCGGCTCTCTATCAGTGATGGATGATCGAACAGGGCCTTCGTACTATTTACCTTCGGTCTTTCCACAGTAATTAGGGGGTTCGGAAGTTTACTTTCATTATTGCTCATGAGCCTATTACTGTTTCTAATATAGATTTCATTTGCTGTCGGACTATTTTTGTTTTAAGCGTGTGAACGTCAGAGATTAGTCGCGGTGGTAAAGGGTGAACAAAGAATTTTTTCTCTGACCAGAATAATCAACGCATATCTACAACGACAAAAAGCAAATCTATTTCTCAAGTTCCCGTAGCGTCTATAAAAAGAAATGGAACGAAATAAATAAAAGAGGAAAACAAAAGACAAATCGGAAAACGCTCGCTTTTATATACTCGCTACAGAACTGCGCCGGGCGTAAAGTTTAAAAAATAAACGCCGAAAAAATCTTGAAAAGTCACGGACGCTTAACTTTCTTCCCCTGTTTTATTTTTCGTTCCCTCTTGTGCACTCTTCCGTCTCATTCTTGCTTCTGAAACGCAATAAAGCTGTCTCGCTCTTCTTAACTGATAAGTTACTTTTTTAAACTGCAGGAAAATCGAAGTCGTTCACTGGGCGAAATTAAAAGCTGGCACTCGCAGACATAAGTCATAAAAAGAAAATATGGCAGACGTTAATCTGGTGATTTATTTTGGAATCTATTTGTTGTTTTTTTGTTATTTTAAACAACTGCAGTAAATGTGTAATTATTGTAGCTAATTAAAATTATACACACATCAAAAGTGTCTAGGGATCAACATATATTTTTGCAATAACTTTTCTCCTGATTGATATTAATTAAAATTTTCTTTAAGGATTCATTAAATAAAGTGTTTTCGTTTGTCACAGTAACGATAAACCAAGTCACCTTTGCATTAATAAAGAAATTTGGCATTTTCCTAATAAAGGGATTTTTGACATTTGAACCACTAACATTAAAGTTCGAAAAAAAGACTGAAATAACAGTTTTCTTTAAAATTTTATTGGGTAACTTAAACAATTAATAATCCGTGTTTCTACCGCGAACACTAACAACACAAGAACATCGGTTTGGCATACTCAAAATGAGTTCATCCAAATCACGCTGTGGAATGGCCGCCCATGTTCGTTGCAACAACAAAAAAAGGTCTTCTTGCGACTGGATACCCTCCATATTCGGCAGAGCTCTTCTCTGTAGCATATCCCATGCATGCTCAATCGGGTTCAAGTCTGGCGACTGAGCAGGCCAGGGCAGGACATTGATGTTAGCTGCGGCGAGAGTCTGTCTTACAACTCTTGCGGTGTGCGGTCGTGCATTATCATGCATTAACTGAAATAAGGGACCGATTTGCACTTGTAGAGGAACGATGACGTCTGATACAATCGTCTCAGCATAAATTTGAGCGTTGAGGTTGCCTCTGATCCAAATCAACTCAGTTCTTCCGCCGATCCAAATACCCGCCCATACCATGATGGTTCCACCACTATAAGGATGGACTTCCTGGCAGGATTTTAATCGCTGTTGGCGTCCAGGGGTTCTCCAGTGTCGTATACGTCTTGTATCCGGTCTCATACCAAAACGAGACTCATCAGAAAAGCACACGAAACGCCATTGTTCTTCTGCCCAATTTCTGTGTTCAAGAGCCCATTGATATCGAATCCTACGATTGTGCATTGCTATAGGTGGTACCCGTAGCGGTCTTCGGGAATGAAGGTTCACTTCATGCAAGCGGTTTCTGACTGTTTGGTCGCTAATTAAGTTCCCTGAAGAGTGATGAAGCCTCACGAGTTGTAAGACAGACTCTCGCCGCAGCTAACATCAATGTCCTGCCCTGGCCTGCTCAGTCGCCAGACTTGAACCCGATTGAGCATGTATGGGATATGCTACAGAGAAGAGCTCTGCCGAATATGGAGGGTATCCAGTCGCAAGAAGACCTTTTTTTGTTGTTGCAACGAACATGGGCGGCCATTCCACAGCGTGATTTGGATGAACTCATTTTGAGTATGCCAAACCGATGTTCTTGTGTTGTTAGTGTTTGCGGTAGAAACACGGATTATTAATTGTTTAAGTTACCCAATAAAATTTTAAAGAAAACTGTTATTTCAGTCTTTTTTTCGAACTTTAATGTTAGTGGTTCACATGTCAAAAATCCCTTTATTAGAAATATGGCAAATTTCTTTATAAATGCAAAGGTGACTTGGTTTATCGTTACTGTGACAAACGAAAACACTTTATTTGATGAATCCTTAAAGAAAATTTTAATTAATATCAATCAGGAGAAAAGTTATTGCAAAAATATATGTTGATCCCTAGACACTTTTGATGTGTGTATTTTTGTAGCACAATATCTACCTACCTTCATATTAGTATTTAATATCTATGCTGTATATCTAGGTATACTAACATTACTAAGAGGGAAGATTTGAATTTTGTTTCTTTGTTTGTAGGGATTTGAAAATAAAAAAAAGATAAAATGATATTTATTTCTGTAAATAGGTTTTCACAAACACCGTTATTTTTTTAACTAGTAGATGAGATCGGAGTTTCACTATCTGACTACTCTGAGAAGAAACACTGAAAGAAACTCAGAGGTCACAAAATACAATAACACTATAAGTAGATTAGATTAGATTAGACAATAAATACACAATATCTAATCACCGATTTAAAAAAAAACATTGACAATTAGCAAGCTATATTATCACCAAGTAAGTAACTACTTAACATAGTAACATTTTCATAACTACGGAAAATAGATACGAAATTAAAGTTCCAAGGGAAAATAACGAAATTCACACGAACGAAGTCATGAGCAAAGTGCTAGTCTTTAGATAAGTTTATTTTGTTTAAGTTTTAAATGAAACATTTATTAAAGCTCCTGCTAAATAGTTTATTTCGCAAGCCGCCATTATAATTCAAATACAGAGAAGTAAGAACACGTTTGATTTTTATTTTGCAAACAGACAGAAGCATTAGAGTAGGTTGGGGTCAAAAACGCCACATCACTGCGGGCCAAGTAAAGACAGCATGCAAAACTAAACTACTTATTTATTTCTTAAACGATTTTATTAATAATAAATAAATATTCCACAACTTTTCACACAACGCCATTTAGTCCCAAGTTAAGCTTGAAAACTTGTGTTATGGGTACTAAACAGCTGATAAACATACTTATATATTTCTAAATACATACATATTATAGATAAATTACACCCAGAGACAGCACAAATGATCGTGCGAATAAATGCTATGGTATGTTTTTAAATTCTGTAACATTGCATTTGGAAGCGTTTTCTACTGGATTTAAAATACTTATGACTCGTGTTAAGTAAACTAGTCTCACACATGTGTGTGCCGGTTTTGAAGATCGAATGTTGTTTAGGTAACCTATGTACACCTTTTTACTTATAAAAAATAAAAAAATAAAATTTATTTATTTCAGATAACTAGATCCTATCATAGATAATATCATTGGTTTCAACTATTATACAGCCCAGGAGACCGTGTAATCTCGGGTGTGAGGCATTAAAATTACCTGGTATTTGTTTCTTCAGTCAAAATATTTTAACATATCTACATACATGACATATGTACTTACCTCACAGAAAACTACAGAGCTCCACCTGCTACTTCTTACATACTAAACATATTTTTCTTCGTTTGTACGAGTTTTACAAGGAACGACTGCATGTCGGACCTCCACAACCCAGTTACTGGGCAACACCATGCACCTTAGGTTAGACTGATTGTTAGATTTTTGGGCTTTTAATTATCTGTATCAACTATCATAGATACATGACAGACATAGACAATTGACAGCCGGTACCAATGGCGTTACCTGCTCTCCGAGGCACGGAGGAGTCTTGATATGTATTATAGGGTTATCTATCTACGGACCAACCTCATTTGTTTTTCATTTTCTTAACCGTCGATCGACCCATGAGGCTGCTATTATTTAGCCACAAGCCCTTCACAATGTAAGAAAATAATCACTAGTAAAAAAAAACTATGAGTACTGTCTCGCTCAGACACATTTTTGCCGACCGTACCAGCAATGATGCAATGCAAATGTAACGGTGCTCCGTCACCGCAATCGGATGCCTACCGTCAAAGCGGGAACTTTACACAAGTAGAACTAGTGCAGGAAGGCCTCCCCCCCGCCCCCCCGAACTCACCTACCCGCTATTACGACAAATAGAGGAAAAAACTCGAGAGCTGCACCGGCCGCGCCGTGTACCGTTTGTATGCCATCCGACGTCATTACTCCACTAATATCGAGGTGAAAGTTGATGTGAAACATCTTTTTCTTTGTGATCATAGTAAAAAAAATAGGTACAAGTTAGAGTAGAGCTCTGTTACTGGCCACTGATACTGATATGAAGATATTTGAGATGCTATACAAGATAGAAGGAATATTGACACACAAACAGATACTATGAGTTAAGTACGTTCAGTTTATAAATGTTTCGTAGGCTTGTCTTAATTTCTACGTATTTTTCTGAAGTTTTTTTTACTTTACACTGTAAAAAACCATGATTTATTTGAAGGAACTGGTTTTTTTTTTCAATTATAAACTGTTTAAATCGTGATTTCTTCGAAACTCGTATTATTTGTTGTTTGACTAGATATCTTACTGAAGTAGATACAAATGATGATTTTAGTAACTCATGATTGAGTACGTCGATGTCCCTTCACGCTGTTTAATCAGATTCACGTGTTATTTATAAATTCATCGAAAACTCGACTACACGACACGACCCACTTCGCTTACCACACCATACAGTCGTCAAAACCGAAATAAACTACCCTTTTCCCAGTAGAGCACATCAGTTTGTAACGATAACTATTGTTCCGAAGTTTAAAACGGAGCCACAACTCCACAAGTTACGCAAAAAGTGGTGAAACAAAACGCGGCGATGCCCCCAATGCCCCCGAGCGGCCTGATATTGATATGAGTGACTTGCACTTACCTCCCCCATCGCCGCCCGATGTTATGGACAACTAGCGCCCTTCGACCCCCAATGTTTGCTTTACAAATATTGTCTTTACAAACACAATGCTCACGTCGTAATCTTAGTTAAGTGTGGCAATAATGTGTTAATCCGTTGAATTGACGTCGATTATTGAATAAATGATGGGAGTAGTAAATGCTTTTTCTTCGAGTTAACTTAGCTGTTTAGAGTTATAAGCGTCTGTACACATCACGTTTCGTTATCATTAAACTTCTTTTCTTTAATAGTTATAGTGTAGTCAGGAACACATAACATCATGTCTTTATTCCTCGAAGGGTTGGCCGAAGGTTTACCTAAAGTACACACATAGGTTCCAATTGAGAAATCTGAGATGGAAATATCCAATAAAACTTAGCACGACCCGAAAACCAAGCCCTTATGCACTGCTGTACCTAACGCTTGGCAACACTATAACTACCTTTTTATTTTTTGTGAATGTATTAACAGTTTCAGCAACAGAATATTAACCCTCAACCCAAGATTCGGTATCTAAATCTAACGGGACGACACTCAACTGGTCATTCGCACTAACTTGCGAAACCACAAAAACGGGGGTGAAACTGCCTCCATAAACAAGTAGAGGCGGTGCGAGAGGAATATTCAAGAGGAAAGTTGGTCCAGTTAGCCGCGTCCACTCGATGTGCGACACTTGCATCTAACGGGCCGAGTTGGGCCGAGTTGACCACCGTACGTCACGCCATGCATTGCCCCGTTTGTCCCCTTAATGAAGCCTGTCCCGAAACAAGTTTGATACTAACTTATTGCCATCTAAGCACGGTTTGATGGCCACTTAAATGTTGTGCCACCACTTAATAGTTGCCTAACTTTTGCCATTATAAACTACGGATTTTGTACTACGATAACGTGATAAGTTTGTAAAATAGTACTTATGAAGCTTTGTTTGGCTAACCGTTAAATTAAGTGGCTATCTAGACGAAGACTGACAAACTTTTCAAATTTACACTTGTCCAAATAATGAGTACCTAGTTATATACCTAAATCTGAAAAGTTCAACATAGTACTAACTGTTTTAAAGGCGATGTGCCTTTAGAAGCTTTTCCAAATGTTAGATTTCCTCAATTGAACATGAACCTTATTCTTTTGCAATAAAGTTCTAATAACAATCGATGACAGATTCTGTTAGCTTGTGCAGGCTTCTGTACATTTAAATATCCTTAACATTTATGTTAAGCTTTTATCTGTAAACTAATTTGTAACGCACCTTTATCAACATTTTTACTTTATCTTCCAAACTTAGTACGTACTTGTAATAGATACCTACTCCAACGTGAGAAATGTTATCTACAAAGGATGTAACTACATAAGGAACAAAACATGCTGCCTATTCACGGTGCGAGTTAGTCGCATTATAACCGAATGTTAGAAAGTTTCCGACTATGTCGCACACTGCGCACAGACGCGACCACGCCAAACTTTACGAATACGACCGAACTGTGAATATGAATCCTATTATTTGGTGCAATAAAAAGTTTTCTTAGCACATGGAGGGGGGCGAGTGAAGTATAGTTTTGGCTTATATTTGAAGAGGTTGTCGATATTGAATGTTACATAATAGGCGTGTTACCTACATCATGTTTGATTAGCAATACCTACTGGCGTATCAATAGTAGTTGCAAATTATTACGTTATTATGTGCAGGTCTTATATGTGCTAGTATTTACTTATATGTTTGGGTATATAGGGTGACTGGTAATTAGTGACCGATACTTAAACACGTGATTGTATTCATGATTTTAATAAACTTTCCCGAATAAACTTTTTTTTATACACAATAAATTATAACACAATAAAATAACAAACACGCTGTTTGAAATTCCTGCGCGAGCGCCTGTGATCGATCACAGTAGGCACGTATCGGCACGATCTATCTGCTGATTGTTTGATCTCAGGAAGGGCAAAATCTACTAGTAGTAGTAGCGTCACACGCTCCCTCGCCACCCCCAC
This sequence comes from Euplexia lucipara, assembly GCA_921972225.1. Lineage (NCBI taxonomy): Eukaryota > Metazoa > Arthropoda > Insecta > Lepidoptera > Noctuidae > Euplexia > Euplexia lucipara. The sequence goes on along the minus strand of OV179152.1, from coordinate 7,973,811 downwards.
CGCTCCCGTTGTGCAGTACTGACGTAATTGAATTAATTGAAAGTTAATGAGTATAAAAAAAGTTTCTTTGGGAAAGTTATTCGGATTCATGAGTACAATCACGTGTTCAAGTATCGGTCACTAATTACCAGTCACCCTATATACAGATCGGAAGCAATATCGATGCTCAACCTAAAGTCACACAACAACTTAAAAATAAGGAAATGATTTATTTTTTATTCAAAAGCATGCAACTATCATTACAGTGACCCAAAGCAATAGTGTTGTTACAGACTGATGAGTTCTCTTCTTCCCTGTTTACCTAATAATGTATGAATAATTGTTTATCATTCGTGGTCGGTAATCGTTAATGTTCCAACCGTTAAAAGAAATAAAACCCCAAGAAAAACTGCTACAAAGTTTATAATTTTTGTCAGTAAATGTTGTCGGAACGTCTGTTTTGTTGATTTTAAGAGAGAAGGTGTTTCAGATCTATTAGTAATTAATACATAATGTATTATCTGTCAAGCAATCAAAAAACTGCTACAACGCATGTTATTTTTGACACAACACATCGTATCAACACTGACGTGTTTCCATCGAATTGAATAAAAATGTTAGTTTTTAGAATGTCGGAATATCGGTTTGTGTGTTTCTGACAGCAGGACGCGTCGCCCGCGCATCAATCGTCGCGCCGTCCGAGACGCTGCGCTTACGATGGCAGACATGTCGTACCGTGTGTGTTTTTAGCCCTTCGCATCCAAACAAGTAAAAACAATATGTCACTGTGATATGAGTCTGTAAGTTCATGTGTTAACAACATGGACACATTTATAAAATTAGATGTAATGTGAAAAAAATTACACCAATAGCGATAAAGCAATTTCTGCTTCTGCGTAAATCGTGGGTGTCAATTGAGAAAATGCGTTATTTAAGTAATTCTAGTAGACAAGTCATCGGGCTAAAGATCCAACAGCAACTCCTTAAGATATCGGATAAAACACAAATAGCTATCATGGCATGTCATGACATTAATAAAGCGTAGGGTCAACACTACCCGTAGGTCTCGAACAATGTACGAAAGATAGCTCTAAAATCACACTGTTTTATGACTAGATATTCCTATATCTTTTTTAATCCTAGAGAGATAGTCTGCGTAAAATAGACGCATGCCTGTTCGTAATATTGCTCTATCTCTCTAAATAGTGCGAATACGTTGCTATGCGTATAAGACATCTCACTAGTCGCTTGGACCTTCCGTGAGGCGCAGGCGTTACTGAGGTTAGTGTTACCGATTTTGAGATGTGAAGACCCCATGAGTCAAAATTACGCATGATTATCTTTTACGTGACTTTTCAACTGATTTTACTTGTTATTTCATTTTGTTGTTTAAGTTATAAGTAAAACAGACTGATTTAAGTAAAAAAAAAGTGATTTATAATGAAAGAAAAAACACATTTTTTTGTTGATTTATAGAAGGCATTCAAAGATTTTGTTATTTTTTATACAAATAAATACATTTTATAACATTACAAGGGGTTTTAATTATTTCATAGGGATGTAAATAAATAATTACGGTAGGTTTATTCAAATGAAAAATGAAGAATTACACTTGACTTTATAGCTAATTGAAACTCATGCGTAAAAGTTACGCATGATTATCTTTAACGTACATCACAATATGATTATTTTTCTAGGGTTAAGGGACTCCTTAAGATATAGGATAAAACAACTGTTATGTCATGACATTTACTTTATTACATGCATTTAATGCCGCCACGCCATCAATTTGGTGTAGGGGGCACACATTTTTATGACTAGGTATATCTTCCTACATCTTGCTACATATACCACTGCATACATTTATTAAGAAATATCCAGTTTCATTGATGTGTAGGTGACACTGCGCCCGCGCCAATACTATTCGTCGTCCGGAAAGTCCTCAACTGACGCATCTATCGACACCTCGCATCACGCATGACAGACGCAAAAATAACCTCCGTCTAGAATAAAACAAAAGATCGGATATTGTTCTCTTGTGTGTAGGCAAATGTCAAAGCGTTTTAAATTGAGAACATTTTTATTTCGCGTTATTTTTGTTCACGACTGTCTCTTCGACGGCCGACAGTTGGCAGAATGTGGCTTATGAATGGAGATGTGACGAAACCAAAAGATTAATATTATGATTACAAACTGTGGAATACGTAATGAAATTAATTAATCTAGGCTCGTCTAATGACGAGCGAGCGATGAACTAATGTTCAGCACAGTTCACTGTTGCGCTGCACAGCGCAAGGAGCATTTGGAAGTTTGGGTCACTTTCGGTTGAAGTCGTTGTAGAGTTACGAATAAGTAGTGTGTACTACACATACATACATAAACTCACGCCTTTTTTGCCATTGGGGTAGGCAGAAACTACAGACCACTAATATACCAAAATATTCTTACAGACTTCTTTTGCGTCGTTTACATTCATACATGTTGTCATATACACACACCGGTTGCGGGTACTACGCACCTGACCTTTCTGAAGAACCTCACCAATAAGGTCTATGTATGTCCTTCTAGGGCGTCCTCTCCCAGCGTTCCAACTTACATCTGCCTTGTCAATACCTTTCGTTAGACGCCTTTCATTCATCCTTTCTAAACTTTAAGACGTAAAAATCCTTACTCGCACACCACTGCACAAGTGCACACCCCCGATAAGTGCGACAAAAAATATGCTTGCAGTTCCCACAACATGCGAAAAAAGATGATTCCTTACGTCCTTAGAATGAGAACGTAGTAGAACCTTGCACCTATAATAGCCTTTCCAATAAAAGGCGTTTCCAGGCTTGGCTCTGCATCGTTAGCTGTATTATGTTCAGGCTCTATCGCTAGCAGCGCCACCTAGTTTTAACATATTGAACATACTTACCCCTTTTAGATCTGTAAAAGTATCTGAAACGAACTTACTAACAAACTTCTTAGTCAAAGATAGTAATTTGAACTGAAAACTGGGAAAATCGCGAAACAATATACATCATAAAATAATAAAATTATTATACAATTACAATACCTACCTACAATTTGCAATTCGCCACTAAAAAAAAATTCAACAATTACAAAGACTAAAAGGAAAAAAATAATATAATAGATAAAACGTTGAATGCCGACGCTTGTATAGACTTCCGTTCCGTTGTCTCGGACAGTGTTCGGATTGTTTCTTTTAATCTGTGCTTCAGTCGCTCATACGGCAGATAAAACACAGAAGGTCGACCATACAATCGGGAAGCCACGCTTAATGACTAATGAGGATTAGGGTAGGAAACCATATCGTTAAAAAACAAACACAAAAATCATTTTTTTCAAATTGAGCTAAGGATTATCCCGCTTCACTATTTCCTAGAGTTTTAGCTTGGAAGAAGTGACGCAAAACTCCTCAGCAAGTCAAATTAAGCCGCACACAGTGCAGCAGACTACTGGGCCAGCGATGTATGACAGGCACTGCAGTAAATTTCAATTCAATTTCAATTTCAATTTATTTAATTCAGACAAACGTCCATAGGGTTAGTAAAACAAAATTACTTAAAGACTAGTGTTAGTAATACAAAAAGAAATTTAACTGGTGTGGATCCTTATCCAGTGGCGCAGCAGAGGGGAGTCCCACCTATCTCGAAACACGCTCAAAATACTGTTAGTGGTGGTACGCAGCCGGTCGGCCATGGATGCGGTCCTTTTTCTTATTATTGCGTAAAAGTCATCGGTACGCGCCTCCGCAAACATACCGGACGCACTACAACGCCACGACCGCCCCAACAGTATTCTGAATGCGTTATTGTATTGGACACGCAGATCGCTGTATGTCCTCTGCGTAAAAGTGGTCCAAAGACTGCACGTGTAAAAGGACTGGCAGAAGGCTTTAAAAAGCGTTACCTTTACTTGATTTGTACAACGTGCAAATCTTCGAACCAGCATGTTACACCGAACAGCCAGCGACCTGCGCGCCCTCTCTAAGTCTATAATATTGTCCCTTAGATCCTCAGTGACCCAGTGACCCAAGTACCTAAACTTAGTCACCCATGATAAAGGAGCACCACATAGCGAGACACTCGGGACATCCAAATAGTTAGTGTCACGCGTTTTAAACATCATGAGTTCGCTCTTCGTAAATATCACCTTGCTTACCACTTGTACAATCAACATTTACTCCCTTTTATAGTAACTAGATCTAGAACACATACCTGTGGGTCTAATGGCCCTAATTTAATCGTTTTTCGGTAGTGTTTCTTGTCTTTGTTTATTTTTTAACCTTCTGTTCCTTTCAGTTTACTGTTTAAGCACAGCTAATGATGACGGCGCGACTGCGCAGGCGCACGTAACGGCTCGCGCTCATTCATCAGCGCTGTCAGCGACATCTATTGACAGCTGACTTGCTTCTGTGTCGCGCTACCGGTTCAAGTCATTGTTTTGTTTATTGAAATGTTACGAGTTTAGTGGTCTAGCTAGATAGGGATATATGTTAGATACTTACCTAGTAGATTTGAAGAATCGGTTTGCCAAACCTAGGTGTGCTTTTCTATTGAGTTCTTATGGTACTTTTGATTAGAGTTGTGCCACTTATTACCTATGTAAGAGTTGAGTTATGAGTAACAACAACAAAACTTAATTCATGAAAATCCTTACTTAGAGATACCGCACCGTTCCTAACAAATAAAATCTCCCGCCAACGAACTATAAGAATAAAAATTTAAATTCAAGAATAGAATCTCTTTGTAGATCCACACACGCCGCTAGCTACCAACTACAATAGTTAGTGATAACAATGTTAAAGAAAAATAAACCATTAAAATATCATCAGTCATTGGGGCGACCCCCGCGGTGGGCAGGTCAGCGGCCAAGAAAAAACCTCCGAATTCAAATGAAGAATGATTCATTTATGAAAATGAAATGACAGATTGAATGAATGGTAAGACGGGTACAAAAGAGAGCGGCTACTGGCCACCGGCCCACCGCTTTGTGGTATTGTGCCACGTGCTCCCGAGGACTGCTCCTCTGGGAATTGAAGACTAGACGCAATTACAAAGAGCTTCAGAAGATTTTAAATAGGTACCAGGAGCGTTTAAAAAGTAATGAGAATAGCTAGATTAGAAAATTATTAAATTAAATATTATTTTATTTTTCGACGTAATCACCCTTCAGGTTAATACATTTTTACTATATATCTCTTTTCTAGAGCAAAAATTATTTTCATCTCGAGTCTTTACTTCTTCGTCATCTTAAAATTTTGAGCCTCTCAAATGTTCATTCAAACTCGGAAATAGGTAGAAATCACTGGGTGCCAAGTCCGGTGAATATGGTGGATAGTCGAGGATCTCAAAGCCTGCATCTTGGATTGCTGCCATTGCAACTGCTGATTTGTGTGTGCCGCGCATAGTCCTGGTGAAGCAAAACTTTTTTCGCGAGTTTTCCACATCGTTTTCCAAAACGTATAGACCTATTACAAACAAATGCTTATAACAACTGACACCATTAAGATAGAAAGCTAATTATTTGTAGATATTATAATGATGACCTAATCTTTACGAAACAATAATTATTTTGAAAAAGTACCCTCAATAAATTTCATTCTTATTACTTACTAGCTGCCCCGGCAAACTTCGTTGTGCCTTAGAGTCAATTTATTGCTCTTATTATTTTTTTTTTTATATTAGATATACATACGTTGAATAAGACGACAACAAATAAATCCAAACCAATAATAACTACTACTACTTTTAAATTACAACTTGTATATATAACCTAACCTAACTGACCATACCTATCCTATAGCTAACCCAATTATCTAACCTAACTACCTTAAAATGCATTGATTTAAAAAATACTAAATTCATAATTTTAATCTGAACTATTGCCTCTATGTTACATACAATTTATGCCTATAGTTTTCCCGGTCTACTTTAACTAAAGTCCTAACAGTAAATTTGTTGTATTTGCAAAGAATTATTAAAGTTCGTCTCTGTCATCATTGCTAATTACGTAAATTGATTTCTGAAATATAAGACTTTTACATGCTACATAAAACCTCTTAGTTTAGTAACAAAATAAATTTCAGAACGTAGGTGCGTATTATAAATTGACAACCTTACCTTCTTGGGTTTAGCTTAAGACTTGTCAATTTCAAATTATTGTCACCTGATAATGAACTGGGAAGTTTGACTTCTGTCATGTCATCCAAGATGGCGCTGCGTTTTTAAAATATGCAAAATTAAATGTATACTTTTCAATATTTCTGAGAGATTTTCTTAATATTTTTTTCCGTAAGAACCATCCTTGGACTTCCACAAACATTTAAAAAAAAGAATTATCGAAATCGGTTCAGCCGTTCACACGTGATGCCGTGACAACGCGAAACGGGTTTCATTTTTATATATATAGATTGAATGCCCCTCGTATATGCTCTGCTTCGTACGTTTGAACGCCGTTGGTCTTACCTACATACATACAGACAGTAGAAATAACTAAAGAATTGCAGAAGGTTGTCTTTAGGCAATCCATTAATCTTCTTATCCTCGTTGGACTCAGTGCAGGTTTTTGTATGGGGGATAAAGTATTGGGCTACGTCGCATTTATTAATCGCTGTAATCGTGACCAATTTGTCTGTCTAATACCGAAATATATAGGATCAAAGGACTTTCTTTTAAACATGGTCTTATCACGCAACGAAAAAAAAAAAACTAAAATACATTTAAGTTTTTATTTCAGCAACAATCTACCTTGAATTTATTTTTTACTGCTCCTCAAATATCGCTTTAAAATTGTTGAATGTAAAATAAATATTTCGTTAAACACGAAAAACAGTCCCGAATGCAACATAAAATATGTTCGACATTCAAAATTGTGACCTTATCTCGTAAAAATGGCAATTACAGCTACCCTTGCAATCTCGTCGGGACCAAGAGTTAGTGAACTCCGACAAACACTAAGAAAGAAGGAATGGGCAATGAAATTAAAAATATGTCTTAAGGGCAATTAGCTTTAACTTTTACAGTAAGTGCCCTATCTGCTCGCCGGAGCTCCCCCGCGCTTTTCAATTGTGGGGAACGCGACCAGCTTTTCGGTTGGAGTGAATTTTATGAACTCGCCAAGAGTTGCGACTTTTGAACGAGTTCACTTGCTACGATAAACCCATTTACTAACTTTTCAAGTAAAATAAAATCACTTAAATCACAACTTCTGATTTCACAGAATAAGTGAAGTTTTCCTAGTAAATATGAGTTCTGAATAAAGCCACATAGTTCTATCGTGGCGAATCAAAAGCTAACTTCGCTGTGAGGTCAGCATAATCAAACAAAGGCCTGCGAAGAAAGCAAGACCGTCTCGGCATATTGTTAAGCGTTCGGCTCTTCGTCTGACGAAGTGTTTAACAATAAATTTCCATTTAAAAAGCCGCAAGGTGTCTGCGGGGGACGTTGGGAGCGCGGAGGGGAGCGGGCCGCAGCTTCCGCCGCTTTTTTCCTTCATTTCCTTAAGGCCGCGTGGCTAGGGCGCCGCCCTACCAGAATTAAAACGTTCGTTTATTTTTTTTATAATTATATGTACATATAGACATGCAATAAGGCACTTTATAGTTGGAAATGACGCAACATGTATAGTAGTAAACTAACAGCACATAAAAACAAAGTAGTTGCTGACCTAAATAATTCGCAATCAAGTTTTCAATCGATCGTGATGAAAGGATTTAACAAAGAACCTGTTTCATTACCCTCAATCTCTTTTCCATCGAATTTTATTTCCATAATAAGTTATGCAAATTAATGTTAAATTATACACTTTATCTGCTGCGCGTATGGTAAAATATCAATCATAACAAGTACCGGAGCTACGTTTAAATTATTTTCCAAAATCGTATGGAGGGCTCCCGCCGAAAATCTACTTTTAATAGTCGCACCATTTAAGGGTGGGATTTATAACGGTACTGCGGAACCCTAATTTTTTGCTTTACGCATCGGGCACAAGTACAAGAGGAGGCATAGTGTACTTCGCATAAATATCGGCGGGATAATAATTAAAAGAAGCGATAATGTCTGTAGCGCGGTGAAAAACGAGCGCACCATCCTTTTTATTTGATAAATAAAATTTATTCCTCTCCTCCTGCCTTCCCCGCTTCTTTGTGGGTTTTAACTTCCTATAAACCGCTGTCTTTGTTTCTAAACTGTTTATGGAAAATACGAATTAAGTAAAGACGTTCACAAAATTTCTCAAATCAAGCTTTTACTTTTTGTTTTGTCTTTCAAATCTCTGTAGGTATGACTAATATAATATAATGAATCCTTCCATGGTTTGGTGAAGACTACGTATGTATCTTTTCAAATTACAACCCTTTATATTATTCTAAAGCATAAGCGTTTACTATAAAGCTTCGTCAAAATGCATTGCAAGAAATAGTAACAAACATCAAGGTACAGTTAATAGATTGTTATCTTTATTTATTTAATACTTCAAGCAATGTACAGAGGGCAGCACTTCAAGCTACCCCAATGTGCCCAAGTTCTTTGATAGTTTTTCAACTTTATATCAAACAGAATAAGGTTCATGTTAAATTGGGAAAATTTGACAGTTTGGGGAAGATTGATGTGCTGGCGTCTGTACAAAGGTGGACTTAATGCCATAGGCAGTTTTAAACGAAATAAAAAATAAAATAAACAATACCTACTAATATATGTTTTAGGTACACACCTATAGCCTTATTATTATAACTACGTCTGCTCCCAACCCGTCGACGGCCACGAACACTTCGCCACCCCATTCAACAAGACATCCACCCACCTGTCATTTCTAAGGAGTCGATAAGGTCTTGCACTTGCATCTCGTTAAAAAGTCTCTTCCCCTCAACTATTAACCTACCCCACGCATCCCCAAGGATCGCAATCGGCCCGGTTTTACGGCGCACTAAATATTCTCCGGGCGACAATTGCGATTATGAAAAGTGCACAGTTATTTATACCCCACCATCGTTTATTTTTTGTCGCCCCTTTCAAGGGCAATTAAATACCACCAGTCTTAAAACGCTTTGCATATTCCGTAGAGTTTATTATCGACCTGCTAATAAAGATAGTAAATGTCGCAGTAAGTCACGGAAAAATGTCGCAGCAATGTGTTTAGTCTTTATGGGGGCAGCATTTTTCAACCGTACGACGACGCGTAATTTTGTACATAAATTATAAATTAGATAGGTCAATTGAAGGTAGGCAACAATGTTTGATTAATCCGATTCAAAATACTTCAAAGTAAAAGAAAGCCTTTATACCTACGTCGGTACAGTGAAACAGTCTCAAAACTTAAAACAAACGATTAGGAAAATGGAACTTCTTAATATCGGGATTAATGAAATTTCCCAGTCGTCGGAATCGAACCGCATTCCCCCGGGACGGGCTGTCAAAGTGCTCCAAACTCGCGCCGCCTGTCTCTGCGACAACTTTTAATAACCTTCTGTATCACCCAAATGGATTTGGGACCCAGCACAATCCGACACTCGTTACGTTTCCAACAAACTTAATGTGAACGCAAACTTTCATAAAAGGGTGGAAGTACCTGCTTGTGAACACCACTTTAATTATCCAAATAGGTACGGCGTAGCACTATGCTACGCAACGCTACGTGTTAGCTACGGCGTAGATGTTTCATTTGTAACTTATCCAGAAACGTACCTAACGTGAACTTTGACTTGCACAAATCTTTAAAGAAAAAGAAAGAAAGAAATAAAAATATTTATTTGACATCAGTCATTAAAACACACACACAATAATTTATAAAAGATACAAAATACGGAAGAATACGCAATTATTTGCTGTGTGCCTCACGGCTGCGCCAAAAAGGTTCATTTCAGCATTCATGCTAGACAGGTGATGCTGTCTGACGCTGGTCTTCCTATGAACTTAGAGGGGGTACTAGGTGACGGAAAAACCATTGAGAAAAACAGTTCTTTCAAGAACTCTTAGGTTTTTATAAGTATACCTACAACCTACGTTCTAAGTGTTCTAACACACCTACTAGGTATTGAGGTAGAACTTCAGAACATCGCTACGGCTTTATAAAAACTTATCGCAAAACCCCAGAACCTCGAAACACGAAGGATCTTTCCGAGGCGTGCATAATGGGGAACATCAGGCCTTCATCAAGCCCTGATAAGGCAATCTCGAGTCACTTCCTGATATCACCCTTCACGGAGCCCCGCTTCTTCCCCGCACCGAAACGAAATTGAACCGTCTTAGATCTGTCTCGGCGTAATCCACGCTTATAATTGATGCGACAATGTCAAACAGGGCCCCGATACAGACGGCTAATCGGAAAAATACAAATCCGCCACAACATGATCGATTGTCGCGACACTGACACACTCAAGTACAAATTGATAAGCTAGTCGATTGTTTACCGTTTAATTTAACTTGAACAAACTCGAGCTGAGATCACATAAGTTATCGATACAGGCCTAGTAGCATCGACACTGATCGTGCTTATTTACTTCGTGATTCTTCCGAAAAAAACCTCAAAGCTTTAAAGGTTAACACAGCATGTTAAATCTTGCAAGTAAACAAAATATCTCACCGGATCACTTTTCCCCATAACGCGCCAAACGACATTGTTACTGGCAAGAAATTTTGCTGTTTTTTCTTATGAAATATTGAATTTTTACATTTATGCCTTTCACACCTCATAACGTAATAATTCTTGGGAGCCCCTCGCAGCAACTTTTCCGTTGCAGCGGCAACATTCAAAATAAATGTTTAGCACTTTATCATCACCGCCAGTGTGTGGCACGCGACTTGTGTCTGCAGTCACTTTATTGTCAAACTTGGATATAACTTATTGTAATGAATAGTCTCATCAGAATTTGTTTTAGAATAACAATAAGCTTGCCTAAATTCAATTCAATTTGAGATATCTTTATCAGTCACCTTTTCTGCTATCCTGCAGTGGCGAAGTGTCCATACAACTCGATTTCTATCGGCTTTGGAGGTTCGGAAGAGCAACTCTACCGCTATTGAATAATGGCACATACTTATATATTTTTACAACAAAGGTATATAGGGTGATAGGAAGACCGATGACTTCAAGAGAGGAGAAAACTACGACTAACAAAAACTAAGGCTTCTCTCTTAAAAAAATTGACGCCTCCTCGTCACTGCTATCCTGTTCTTAGCAAGAGTGAGCCTGGATGTTTGATATTGTCTTTCATTCGGTAGTTATAGAGGCCAGCACAACAAGCTACCCTAATGTGTCAAATTTCTTTGATAGTTTTTCAACTTTATAACAAACAGAATATCATGTTCAATTGGAAAAATTTTTGTTTCGAGGAGCCTGATGTGCTGGCGTCTGTACTAACCAAATATTTAAGCTAGGTTACAAAGTTGTACGATAGAAATTCACCAAAAAGTCCTTCCAGCTTATTAAAATATTTTACAGTAATTCCATGTCACATCCACATGTTAAGAAAACCAATTAAGCAGTAGTAACCCTCGATTCCTCGCGCCTCTGACACAAATAATGTGACCGCAGCATTTAGTCTCTCCGGCCCTCGCAGGGGCATCGAACGATCTCTAATGGCATCCAACCACCAACTGGCCACCGCATTAATCCTTTACCGGCTCTTGATTAATTATTTAAAGTTGCCCGAGGGAGTGCTCTCGGCAACTCCGCAAATTGTTTACAACTGCTTGTTACATTACATTTACACGTCGGGGATCAAACGCTTGGGCTTTGGCTACCTGTTTTCGACCTTGGTTTTAGTTAGATTAAAGGTAAAGTCGCTTTTACTACATGAAATCTTACGGTTAGAATGGGATACCCGTATATTCTTTATTAACAGCGTATACGGATTTACAAACAGTTTGGTTTGTTTCAAGAGACTTTTAATACAAAGAAAGAGAGCATCAAAGCTTATAATAATATTCAGAAGCTTTAACAAAGGAAACACTTTACAAAATTGCTTAGATAGACTTTACAAAATCGGTACAAAAGTTAATCCTCACTTACACAGTAATAATTCAATTCCAACACGGGGTACAGTGATATTATCAAATTAAGTGCGGACAAGCGGACTCTTGACTTGACCGATGTAGTGACCCCTAATCCGCAGTAAATCTTGGGACCAACATATACCCTGTCCGCGACGGGAGGGTTAAACAACCTACTTCGCAATCATTTGTTACCTACACGCTGTAGACAAGACAGGGGTGCGCAATAAAGAAATATTTACATTCCTTCATAATTTAATACCGTCAGACCTTTTAGATTGCCCCGCACGGGATCGTGGGAGTTTGCGAAAATAAAATCGAAATAGTTTATCGTGATTGATTGAGTTACCTGTTATTGATGTATGCGCTCAGATATTTATTAATTTAGAATGTACTAACGCTGTGAATATGAAAATAAAATAGGAAAGAGTTCTTTATTCATTTTCTTTTTATCCATCTTTTACGCCTCTTGCTATCGCTTGGTGGATTGGAGAAGACTATCATTATTATAGGAAGAAGTCATATTAGGACGTGCACTTTAAACTTTTTGACTTTCAAAATCAATCATCCATTGTATGGATGACTGATTTTTTTATTGATCTTTTCTAATTCAATGATTGTACCCAATGATATTATAAGGTAGTAAAAAGGTTACTTGAACAACATTCGATCTTCAAAAACGGCACACCAACGCACGCACGCGTCCGTTGACGGTGCGACGCGACACTGAAGTCAAGTGTGGCTAGATACTTAGATAGCTACATTTTAACGTGTCGCTTGCTGAGCGCTTATAACCTATCCAAACCTTTTAATTTATGATATCATTGATTGTACCTATTTGACACCAAACGATTGAATTCCAGAAAATATTCATGAAGCTTAGTTCCAAAAACAGGAACGTATAAGGGGAAGACCACAACCACATCAAAAATGGTTGTTCAGTGGCTCGGAAGTGTACACGGAGATAATGCGAACATTATACGAACTCTCGAGCCCGCATAATCGTGCTTATTATGCCGTGGAGCAAAAACTTACTAACTTGCATCTTTCGCACATTCATCCCGGTATATGTGTGCACACAAGTTGGAGACTGGCTGGTGGGAATTATTTTATTTTGTGCCTTAATTATTTATGCCGATTTTTTTTTGCTGATTACAAACTATTTGGAACTAAAAATCTGTGGGATAAAATCAACTCATTAAGCCTCCTCTGGCTTAGTTGTCCAGACCAAAACAACAGGGTCTTAAGTAAAAAAGCTTACCCTCTGACTGGCAACTAGTTTTTTACATATTATCAAAAGGGATTGCGCTCACATAGTAACTCGAGCTACTAGCAATTTGTAAAGAAATCTTTCAAAAAGTTGATAGTTGCCTCAACTAAAGTTCCTTTATGTGCAAAGTGCCTTACTTACCTACGAGTACCTACCTACCCGGAGCTCTAACTCCACAATATTACCGTAACAAAGAAAAAACAAAATAAGCTAACCATTTTACCTGTTATCAGGGGGTCGAGTCTGCTATTGCAATCGTGTCTCAACGACCGGTCAGTGATCGATTTTTGACGTATAACATCAAATTTATGACACATTTCCCATAAAAAAACTGTCAAAGTAGTCAAATATTCGATCAATGACCGGTCATTGAGACACGATTGCAATAGCAGACTCGAGCCCCTGGACTTTAACTCACAGCTATGTACTTAAACACTTTCGTACCCCTCTATACTAAGACATGATAATTTTGTTGGATGACCAAGGGCTATCGAGTTTCGGGTTCAGTAAACCGATAATTTAGGAATGTTGACCAAGTATACGAACTTATGCACGTTAGGTGAATTAATTACACTTGCACTGAGTTTAGAGAACGGCTTACACCACCTATAAATTATTCTAAGAATTCGATTCGTAGGTAGTAGGTACGTTATTTACAAACCCCTACAAGTAAATGAGCGCCGGTTTTTATTTGTACAAATTAAAAGCAGTATTTACTCCAGTGCAACGAAGCGGAACCAGGGGCTGCGTTACCATTTTGATTGACAGCTGCCCTTGTCCAATAGCAATGGCGAGACCTGACGAACACGTCAATCAAACACGAACCAACCCCACCTTATCAGCAAAACCAACACCACAAAATAACTCTTATCGCGAACGACATAAGAGCCACAACCAGTGCACAGATGACATCGCGAGCCCCGCGGCCGAGCCATCACGCGAACGCGATCGCCCCATTATTCGCCGCCCTTTTGTAATTTGAATTTCGAATTCCAATTCGTATTTTGTGGTAAAATAAAAAGAACACCGTTTCGACACAATGGCGTCAAGGGCGGTGTTCTGACATGCGATCAAGTTATTACATTAAAGGAAAGCGTACCCGCGAGCCCGGGCCCGCCTCACAACCATGTTATTGAAAGCTTCCAGGAATACCATTCTACAACATTAATTTGAAATTGGCCTTTCATATTTTATAGGTTAAAGTTAAAGCTGTACCTAATGGAATGGATTTTAAGCACACTTTTCAGCAATTATTTAGTTCGATTATTTTCGTTCAAAGAGATTGAAGATGCCATAGCGAGGACAGGTGAAGAAACGTCACGGAACGCCATCTAGAATAATATAGCAATATTGGAGGAGCGGCAGAGAAGCGTACCAAACTAAACTCATTAACTATTGTGTGAACATGTTCGTGAGGTCCTGTCTATACTTACTTAGTACCTAAGTATTGAAAATCTTTGTTTTCGTTACAGAGAATGGACTGCCCCGACGACTACGCACTGCTTACACCAACACACAGCTGTTGGAATTGGAGAAAGAGTTTCACTTCAACAAATACCTCTGTCGGCCGAGAAGAATTGAGATCGCAGCTTCATTAGATCTCACTGAGAGACAGGTACGTATGAAAATACAATGACCATCATCATACTACGCACCAATATCATTTGAATAATTTCTGGAAAAAATCATATCTCATCAAAAAAAAAAACACAAAAACACGTGCCGATTTAAAGTTAAATAACTGTTTTTCTATTCTTAGATCCATTGTAAATTTTAATAGTTACGCTACTATAGGTTTAAGGTTAGAAGTACGTTCGCTAAGGCAAAAGATATCTTTTTGTGTGAGCCACTGTTTTTGACGTCACGCATTATAATCAATATGGCTCAGATACAGTTTGGTAATTTTCAATGAATAACCGCCAACGTCCATACTACGTTGAATAGGTACACCGGTTCTCATTGGTTCACCGAAGTTAAGCAACATCGGGCACGGTCAGTACTTGGATGGGTGAGCGCCTGGGAACACTGCGTGACGTTGGCTATTTACTTTTAAAATATATTTTGTTCAGTAGCTTCCCTGGTTTAGTTACATTCAAAATACTTTTTTCCGTCGATCCGATGGTCACCGTTTTTGAGTAGGTACAGTTTACATAATACTTTATAACGGGATTAAAGTACGGAATAAAAAATAGCAAATGTCGGTGTAGCGTTTAGATAAAACATGACGTCATAGGCATGCATAGTCCATATTATACAGTTTGTTAATTTCGCTCAAGTAATCGCCAACGTCCATACTACGTTGAATACACCGGTTCTCGTCCGATCTCCGAAGTTAAGCAACATCGGGCGCGGTCAGTACTTGGATGGGTGACCGCCTGGGAACACCGCGTGACGTTGGCTTTTTACTCAACAAACAACTGCTCTTTTTATTATTTAACACTTTGTTTTTGTTATTAACTTTATACGTACCTATTGAATCGGAACTAAAATTAAATGACTGCCCGTTCATCTGCTTTTTGTTACACCAAGGTACCTACCTAACTATAATTGTTTTTTTATTCTTGTTACAGGTAAAGGTCTGGTTCCAAAACAGGCGTATGAAACACAAGAGACAAACACTCAGCAAAACTGAAGACGGTGACGACAAGGATTCCACCACGTCAGAAGGTGGCAAGAGCTCTAAGACAGGGCTTGACAAATTTTTGGACGACGATGGCCCGCTATCCGGCAAGAAGAGTTGCCAGGGTTGCGAGTTACCGCCCGGCGCACTTTGTTCCCCCGCAGAGGATCTACCAGAGCTAGCGTCGCGCACACGGAACAATAACACTCCGAGTGCCACCAACAACAATAGCTTCGCAAGTGACGGGGCCTCCAGCGTGGCCTCCTCTTCCTCTCTAGACAAACTCGCCGAAGACGACTCACGAGACGGACACCCTTCACTCACAGCGATGACTGCTGCGCCTAGGAACTTGACCAAGAGGATCAAGCAAGAATCGAGGAAGCGATCACCTTCACTGGATGCCACGTGTAAAGTGTCGCCGTCTTCATCTAAAGACGGCCTTGGCCCAGTAGTTGGTCTTTCGGATAATGGTAAATTCTCATCAGTCAACTTGACACCGTCTTCGACGCCAGGCACTCCATCGAGTATGCATCCGAGTCCACTGGGCCATTACCCTAGACCGTCGCCCCCAAATGCTCCGCCGGGCCCGCCGCACCCACAAGCTGTACCCAACGCAATGCCCCCTTACGTCATCAGAGGTAACGCGCCGCCAGGACAGTTTGTGCCTCACCCTGACTTCCGCATGGATTCGAAGCAGTTCATTGGAAAGCTTGCACAATACCCTCAGGGGAACAGAAATTATGAAGGATACGGAACCACGATTCAATCTGCTGACCAACACGGATATGTGCGAAATCAGCAGCATACACGGCAGGACGGAGCTCCCTCCACAAGAGCGACAAACGGAGTAGCAGCAAGACAAGCGTACCCTCATGAAATGTATCAAAACTATGGGTACCCAGCGTACGGGAAAGATCAAGTAGCCTACGGGCACCCTGGATATGACCAATCACAGAGCTACAGTGGAGAGCATATGGGATATGCTAACAGCCACTATGGGTACCACTACCACGAAGGTGCGCAACACGATCACGGACACAGCTATTATGCTGCCGACGGACAAAAAACCGCACATGGATCGGAATATTCGAAGAACTACTATGACGGAAATGCTTACCCGCAGCAGGCAGCCGGGTACGCAGCGGCCAGCGCACAGGCCGGCGCGGCGGGCGCGGCGAGCGAGGCCTACAGCGGCGCCGAGTGCGCGGACAGCTACGGCTCGTTCCAGCAGTTCTACGAGGCCACGCACGCCGCGCCTGCCGGAGACAACTCAAACTCCTCCTCAGACTTCCACTTCCTCAGCAATCTCGCTAATGACTTCGCACCAGAATATTACACCATTTGAGATAAGGACTTCGCCGAGCAGGCGAGTGATCTGTTCGTGTAAGCTTTCTTATATAATACTGTGTATGGAACGTTTAATATAATAAGGGTTACGGTGTAGACACTCCAGTGTTCGCCCAAGGCGATGACGTATAAGGTTGCTATGCACGGCTAATCCTAATCCAATCTTAAGTTTGTTATAATAGTCGTTATAAGAAATAATAATGTAATAAATTGTAAATAAATACTTGTCTTAATTATGTTAACTTAATAGATAATTAAACTAAATTTTTACTCTGAAGCGTACAGAATAAAGCATAGATATTGAAATTGATTACAGAAATAAAGAAATAAATACCCATGAAGTTTATTCAAGAAAATATTGCTATGTTAATGTTAAAATATGTAATTAAATGAAATATAGCAGTTTTTCCTATCTACAAACCATTGTCTGATACATTCGCGAAATACCACTAAATACTGCTGATGTAAAGTTTAAAGAAATTGTAATTGAAACTGGTGTATAAAAAATGTATTTAAAAGTTTATCTTGAATCCAAACACCTTTTCACGTGTTCATGATAAGAGATATTTGAATTAAAAAAAAACCATTTTACAACACTTAAAAATAGAAATTGTTTACAAACTTAAGGAATAGTCGTTGCCTTATTTAGTTAATATTGTTTTGTGACTATAAGACATAATGTAGATACATTCTAAGATAGTTTATTATAAGTCATTATTATTGTAGATATCATCAGCTCTATCATTTTGGCCTATTAAAAGAATAAATCATTTGGTGTCACATATTTTCTGTTTTTGCTCCTATCCCACCCAAAACAAATATCACTTTCGCACTAAACAATTTCTTGGGGCACTTATCGCTGTGAAAACCAAATAGTGGTATTAGTCCTGTAAAGCTCCATCAAGCTCCCATGTAAGTGGGAACGCCGGGAGGGGACGCGCTAGAAGGACATACATAGACCTTATTGGTGAGGTTCTTCAGAAAGGTCAGGTGCGTAGTACTCGCAACCGGCGTGTGTGTATGACAACATGTATGAATGTAAACGAAGCAAAAGAAGTATGTAAGAATCGTAGCATATGGCGCTCTGTAGTTTCTGCCTACCCCCATGGGAAAAAGGCGTGAGTTTATGTATGTATGTATGTATGTATGTAAGCTCCATCACTCTCTGATACTGATACTTACAAATAAATTAATACATAATCCTAATATCTTCACAAATAAAATGGCAATGTAGTTGCCCATGTGTAATGTCAAAATAACAGCATTCTCAAGTAATGCATATGAAAATTTAGTGGGTTTACAGAAAAACATTATTTTTGCGGTCCGTCTGATTGTTTTAGCTAATCTCCGAAACGGCTGGACCGATATTGACAGGAACTTCATTGGCAGACAGCCAATGTTCCAATCAGTAGATAAGTTAGACTTAGGGTCCCTTACTAATAAAGTGCGGGGTTACGGACGAATTTGCGAGTAACATCTTGATTTAATTATTAAAATATGCAATAAAGCCTTCTACTGCATGTATTGACGAAAGTAATAATAAGAATAAAGTGCTTCAGAACAGAAGTCTCGATGTCTTTAGATAGTAATCTTCAACCATTGCATTAATGATAACTGAGTAATTGAATAAACACAGGACCACAGAAGGGTTATAAGCTGTAGAAAGTGTAGGAACTTAACAGTTGCAACACGGCAGGGTATTTTAGGAAGCGCAAAAGCATTTGAGATCGTATTTTATCATGCTAAGCATCTACATTACGGGATGTCAGTTCGTGCTGAAGGATGCCAAAACAGGCTGTGGCGTCTCAATGAAATGTGAGTCTTAACTGTGGTGAATAGGATTCAAACTCATCTATACTATAAAAAATACCTCGCCGTACCTTGCCTCCAGTAGGCGCCGTCCCTTAAAGCACACTTTAAATAAAAAAAAAATACATTGGTAAAGAATACTGATGTTAATTTATTATTTTCGAACTAAATCATGTGAAATAGAGAGAGTTAACAATATTTTGATCGTTAAGTTAAATGATATAACACCTTTTATAAATATCAATTATTCAGACACAGAAAAGTATAATTTAATGTAACATTAAAATTATTTGAAATATTGACATTAGAATCTGGTTAGCTTCATAGAATTAGATTACAATGACAATGAAAAGTAGATATTCCATTAAAAAATTGTGATTGGAACATTCCCACGCATCATATGGTGTAGTAGGTGTAAATACCCCAGTTTCTAATGCATACTTCACTAAAGCCTTGCCATAAGACTATAAAAATATGAAGCAATTGTTACTTATATAGAATTAAAATATTTTTATGAAGTAGACGGTTTAGCAGCTTGCATTTGGGCTTGCAGCTTCATTTCAATCATCATGCAGATAGCTTTGTGAACCTTCGACTTTTCTATGCCTAACATTTTAATTTTTTCCATTTGTTCCGTTACAAAGGTCACTTTCCTCTGGAAGTAGTCTGTAGCACCCTTGATGTCCTGAAAAATTGATAAGAATGTTTTAAAAAGTAGTTTTTTAATTGTTGCCCCACACTAGGGACAACTCTTCTATTGTTTGTGTAGTTACAGACATTGAAACTATTTTTAGGCCATTGTTATGTGCGGGAATTGAACCGGCAGCACACAGCACAGCAGTCTAGTTTAGTCATGTGCCGGAATATAGATTTACGCGAGAAACAATTGCTTTTTCATTAAAAAGCAATTGTTTCTCGCGTAAATCTAAAAATTAAAATTTTGTCAAATAGCCCATTGGCTATTTGACAAAATTTTAATTTTTAGTCCGCCATGTAGATTACAAGAAAATATTCAACACATATTTTTTTCTTTTTCAGATTGATGAAAAACTGCTTAGATTAAGAGCATTAAAGTTGAGCAGAGGGGGCTTGTAACATCATTACCTAGTATAAACTATACTGGCTAGTGACGTCATGCTACATTTTGACTCGATGTATCGCCGTAATTAAGTTTTTGATTATGTGAAAAAAGAAAAAATATGTGTCGAATATTTTCTCATAATCTAGATGAGGGACTATAAACTTAAACTTTGTCAAATAGCCCATTGTTTCTATAATTATGGCATACAAGTGGTTAAAAGCATAAAGTATAATGCTTGGCTTCCTTGTCTTCTTGTCTTCGTCTAAAGGTTGCAACTACCAAGTGTGACATGAAAATTGAATAGAGCTTGTTTAGACAAAAACAGAAAACCTAAATTAAAGTGTGTCATTAACACGTTGACTGCCAACTACCACACACAATAGAAATTTAATTGTTCGCGGTCAACGTGTGACCGACATGGCGTTCAAAGACTTAAGTAACAAAAATAGACTTGCTACAACTAGAAGAAATTCTTTCACTAAACACCTAATGAAGAGTAAGTACTGGAAGTAATGTTAAAATTAACATTTCAATCAGGTCAATTAGAGACACAATAGAAAGACAATGACAGTGCTGACACCGGTGTCCTCTTGGGGTTTAATGAATTAAGACTTTCAAATAACTTACTTTTTGTGCATAATATCCAGTTCCTATATCGATGAGCACATGATCGGTGTCTGATATTTCTCCAGGGATGTACATAGATCCAGTCAGCGGTACCAGTAATGTTTTGCCTTTACAGTCCGGAGTCATTTTCTCAACACATTCTCCTGATAACATAAACTTCCCTTGGGCTATTTTTAATGTCTGTAGTGAGTCTTGAAAAACAGTCATTTCCTATAAAAAAAAACAAAAATTTTATATTAGAATATGTCTGAAACAAATCATGCGAACTAATTACATGTCACAACAATAGATTAGTTCAGAAAATACTAATTTTTTACTTTATATTTTTAACTTACTTGATCCAATTGCTGTTTGAGTTGGGCCAACTGCTGTAAATTAAGCTTGGAAAGATCGATTTGATGCATTCCTGGCGCCGGTGCACTTGAAACGGTAGCCATTGTTACCAAAGTTGATATATAACACCCAGTTTAATAACGATAGTGACTAATTAAATAAATGCAAGACTTCTTAGCATAATAATCGGAGCAGGTAACCTACAATATTTGCCCCACTGGATTTGGGTACGATGATGGGTAACCACACAGTGTTGCCAATTCTTTCTTAAGCTTGCTTCAGAAACTCTGCATGCATAAAATCCACAGCTTTTAGTCATTTAGTGCTATTTGATGATAGTCAGTTATAATAGATAAAATCTTTAAAGAAACGAATTTAAAACATAAACATGTGTGCAATTCACTCGTGGTGAAAGTAAAACCTTCAAAATTTTTTTTTTTTTTTTTTAAACTCCCTCTTCCTTAGCAAACACGAGTGGAGGGAGTACGAAGCGAAGCAAAGCACAAAGAGAAACACGAATTTAAGCAACACTGTATAATGCTTCCTGTCTAATTTTCTCCCACGTTAAATTTTATAAATTTATGTCCATTTCAAAACATCCAAGTGATATGACCAATAAACTTTTGATCCGATTAATTTACGAAATAAACATGGAAACAAAACCTGACGCAAATAAAATGAGAACCTTGTCAAAACTGAACAAGGATTATAGCATTACTAGCTGCGCCCCGTGGTTTCACCTGCAAAACTACTCTCGATACGTTAATCTAAGTTACAAAATATCTGTGTGCCATACCTATTTCATACAAATCCCTTCAGCCGCTTAGACGTGAAGAAGTAATAAACTTAAACATAATACACACAAACTTTAACTTTTATAATTATTATTGTGAAGTGTGATATCAGTAAGTTAGTGGGTGTCCTAGCAAAGAGTTCCGCCTACAACAACCCTTGAGATATGAGTCAGATACAGGTGGCAGGCCAACAACAACCCCTGAGTTAAGAGTCAGATACAGGTGGCAGTCTTTAACACTTCATGCATTGTGGGAAAGTTTTTCACTCTAGATCCCTAAATTGTTACTAGCTTGAGTTTTACTACTTCGCTGCAGGTGGAGCACTATTTTGTATATTTTATTTTTATAAAACTGTTCAAAAAAATAACTACTGAGAATAATGTGTAACTTAACCAATAGTTATTTTTAGCTATTGCTGTTATTATGATGAGCAATAATTTTTCATTTTCCTTATAATCTTTGTTTTTAAGACAGGTTTAATAAAATTCTTAAAATCCAATGTTCTTTCGTCGCATTGAGCTTTATTCAATAGTATTTCTCATTTCATGTGCATCTTAAATAAAAAGAGTAGGTTTGGAAGCTAAAGAATAATTAAAATCTGGAATGATTTTAAAAAAGTCCTATGAAGGTACATATACTGTTAAATCTATAGGACTGGCAACACTGCGGCACCATTCTATTATAATTTTGACATGTGGTTGCCCATCTGTGTCTGTCAAATTTTAAGTAAGGATGTGCTGTACAGTCGGACCACTTAGTCGATTGTAAATTTCAAATTGTTTTCACACTAAAGGTCGTGAAATGCAAAATAAGGCATGTAAACTTAACTCTACTTATTCAATTAAATGCAGAAAGCGAATTCTTTTCCCATTCGCTTTAAGGAATGCGAGCTAGCACTGATAATAAAAATCTATTTAATTGAAGTCAATTAGAAGTTATCTCAAAAGCATAGCCCTTGAGAAGGGTATGGACGACGACGGCACCGGTGTCAATCGGTGTCAATCTAGTCATTGCATTGGGATGTTTTTTTTTTTTTTTTTGTTCTGTGTACGGTAAAGTACGAGAGTGGTAATAAAACCAGTAGTTTGATTCATAGGTTGCTTAAACTTAAGGTCAAAGTATTACCAAGTGGCAAATATCTTTTATCAGGAAAGTTTATATTCAATCGAACTAATATTGATTCTTAAACACCAAATAGTCGATTTTCATTCAAACTAAAAATGACATAAATATTCTGGTAGCAACACTATTCGCCTTTTTATTTTGTGCAGCAGAGATGTCAGGAGGCGGGAAAAACGTAATAGAGTGAAGGCGCGCTTTTTTGATTTTAAAATTTTTATTTGGCTTTTTTCATAATATCTCTGTAAATATTTATTGATAGTTAGTGTAAAGTGTTAGTTAATGTAAGTAATGGCTAAGAAGAGGAAAAGGAAGGAGGGGGATCCGCCTCCGAATCCCCAGCAGGTATTATCCACCGATTCTGACTCAGCGGAATCGGCGGACACTTGCTTTTCTTTTAGGGAGACTGTTGCAGACAGGGACCCGAAGGAAAAGTACAAAATTTTTAAAGTGAAGGGGTACACTCGCAGCTACCCTGAAGATACCAAACAAAAAGAGTTGGTTGTATTCTTAAACCACACTGAAGAAAATAAACCTTTTAGTGATAGGGACCGTATGGCTCTATCTAAAGGAGTACGTGAGCATGGAGTATCGGGAGTCATGCATTTGCGTTCTATAAATAAATACAAGGTCGGCATTACGTTTGATTTGCCGAACAACGCAAATATGTTTATTAAAAATAAAAAGTTATTGGATCAATTAACACTGAAGGCATCCATCCCTGCTGCAGACACAGAGGTCACTGGGGTTCTTACCTCGGTCCCTATCGATATGTCGAATAAAGAAATATTTTCATTGATAGGAAGCTCTAAAAATGTTGTTCAAGTAAGGCGTTTCATGCGCAGGGTCAGGAGTGATGAAGGCTTGTCCTTTGTCCCCACACAGGCTGTTGCTGTGACATTTGCTTCGACCATCTTACCCGACTATATCTACTTGGATTCTTGGCGCCATGAGGTCAAAATGTATATCCCACCAGTTAAGCAGTGCCTTAAGTGTATGCAGTATGGGCATATTGCAAAATTTTGTAGAAATTCCGAAGTATGTTCTATTTGCACTGAAAATCACAGCTATAAAGTGTGTCAGGTTAATCCAAAGAACGCCAAATGTATAAACTGCAGTGGCAACCATTTAGCTATCTCTGCATTATGTAATATAAAAAAACAAAAAGTTGAAGAAAATAAAATAAAAAGTAGAAATGCAACATACTCTGATCTCTTCAACGCTAACGCATTTCCAGCGCTATCTGCGCGTAATTTAGATACACAAGTAAGTAATCTTATGAAATCAGACAAATTTTTGAATAGTTTAGTTGAAACAATTACTAGAATAGTTAGCAATAAGGATACTCCTATCAATTCATCGTCGATTAAAGAAGCATTAAAAACTACTCTAAGTAATAAATTTCCTTCAACCTCTTAATGGATCTTTCTGATTTAAATATAGTGCAATGGAATGCTCAAAGTTTAAACAGTAATAAACATATCTTTATCGATTTTTTATACAATTACAAAATACACATAGCAATTATAAGTGAAACATGGCTTAAACCTCAACAAAATTTTAAAATCAATCATTATAATATTGAAAGAAATGACACTGGTAACAAACATAATGGAGTAGCAATAATTATTCACAAAAGTATTTCATACACTAAAATTAATACCTTTTTTGATAACTCATTACAAAATATCTGTGTAAAAATTAAAGTTAACAACAAAGAGTTAAGTATAGTAAGTATTTATAGTCCTTTGAATTGTAGTCCAGTATTCAAAAAAGAAAATTTTGACTTATTAGTGAAGTCTATTCCTGAACCTTTTATAATTGCTGGTGACTTTAATGCTCATCATACTTCTTGGGGCTGTAACTCTGACTCTGTACGTGGACGAAATGTTTTAGATGTAATTGATAATAATAATTTAGTTCTGCTCAATAATGGTCAGGCAACAACAATTGGTTCTTTAACTTGGCGTCCTAATGCGTTGGATTTGACGTTAGTTTCTTCGTCTTTAGCAATTAATTGCGAATGGAATGTACATGATTGTCCTCTTGGTAGTAGTTATCACATTCCTGTAAGGATAAAATTATTTATTAGCAAAAGCAATAATATTGTTAGCAATTGTACTAATGCTGAACATTTGCCTATTTACCCTAATTACAAATTGGTAAATTGGGAAAAGTACAGTAATTGTGTTGATGAATTGTTACTTGATTTTAAAGTTGATGACACAAGTCTTCCTGATTCATATTCCAAATTTTGTACCATTTTGCGCACAGCCGCTGCGAATTCTATGCCAAACTTGAAACATTCCAATACCAGTCATTTTGTCAACCCCTCATGTCATAGAAATAATCCTAAAGGGCCTTCACTTCCTTGGTGGAATCAAAAATGCACAGAAGCTGTATTGAATTTTAAAACTGCATATTTACTGTTTAAGGATAATTCATCTGAAGAAAATTATATAGAATTTAAAAGGCTTCGAGCAGTTAAAAAACTTACATTAAAAACAGAAAGGCAAAAAAGTTGGGTTTCTCTTTGTGAAACATTTAACAGGTGCACTCCATTGTCTGTTATATGGAAATTCATGCGCAAG
The DNA here is from genome assembly GCA_921972225.1 of Euplexia lucipara. Taxonomy (NCBI): domain Eukaryota; kingdom Metazoa; phylum Arthropoda; class Insecta; order Lepidoptera; family Noctuidae; genus Euplexia; species Euplexia lucipara. The sequence continues at coordinate 7,948,245 of OV179152.1, read as the reverse complement.
TATAATAAAACATATAATTTAAGTACTCAGGTGGATGATACTTGGGTTTTGGATTTTCTTAAAAAATACACACCAGACCATGTATCAAATGACTTAAAGTCTTCTTCCAATGCTAGCATTAATTCCAGCAATAGTTTTCTACTTAATCCTTTTTCCATACAAGAATTAATATCGGCCATATCGTCCAGAAGAGATACTACCCATGGTCTTGATGGAATACCTTATATACTGTTCAAAAAACTTAACCTTACTAGTTTGAATATTCTTTTAAAACTTTTGAATTTATTATGGGAAAATGATATTTTACCTGACAGTTGGAAGGTGGATTGTCTTGTACCTGTTTTAAAACCTGATAAGCCAAAAATGTGTCCTGATTCGTATCGTCCTATAGCTCTGACTTCTTGTGTTGGCAAGTTATTTGCACAATTATTAAAACAACGCTTAGAGTTCTATATTGAGAAAAATTCAATCTTACCATCAAATCAATTTGGTTTTCGTAGGAATCATTCTGCTAGGGAAAGTGTTTGTCAATTACAGCTTGATATATGCAATTCTTTATCCGCAAACCACAATTTGGTTGGAGTTTTCTTCGACGTTGCAGGTGCTTTTAACAGTGTAAATATAGATATCTTATGTAATGAGTTATCACAGATTGGGATACCTGTGAAAATTATAAATTGGGTTAAAAATTTTCTTCTTAATAGGCAAGTTTTTGTAAAATTTAACAGACACCTCTATGGACCTAGACTATCTTCAAAAGGAGTTTGTCAAGGTGGTATATTATCGCCTTTAATATTCATATTGTATATACGTAAATTAAATTTAATTTTAGGATCTCATGTTAAAAACCTCCAATTTGCAGATGATTTAGTTGTATATGCATCTGGGAAAAATATAACACATGTAGTTGAAATAGTTAATGTTGCATTAGCAAATTTGTATAAATATTTTTCTTACCTTGATCTTAGTGTTAATCCATTGAAATCCAAAGTTGTTGTATTTGGTAAACAAATTCTTAATATGCCTGATGTGGTGTATAACAATTGTGCTCTACCCATTTCACTTGAGGTAAAATTCTTGGGTGTTATTTTTTCATATAATTTATCCTGGAACAATTATATAAAACATTTAATTAGTAAAGCAAATAAAGCTCATAACATATTAAAATCCTTGAGTGGTACATATTGGGGTGCAGACCCTAAAATTTTGTTATTATTATACAAATCTTTAGTTCGTAGTCACTTTGAATATGGTTTCTATTGCTTTGGTGCAGATTCCAAACATGTAAATAGTTTAAATATTTTGCAAAACAAGTGTTTGCGTGTAATAACTGGGGCATTCAGAAGTACTCCTGTGGTTGCAATGCAAATTGAATGCAATGTTCCCCCATTATCTATTCGTTTTGATTACTTAAAAGAAAGATTTTTGTTGAAACTTTATAGTGTATCTGGTAATAGACTACTTCTTAATTTGTTACATTCACCTGCTCATATTTCTTTAAAATCTTTTTATATGGTACAAGGTCTCCAAAGTTTTATGAATTTTATTCAAAATGTTAACATTTATCAATCAAAACATATTTTACCTTGTTATGAGGGTACTTTCAATGGTAAATTTCCAGCAATTGAAGTAATTATAAATAATAGGAAAAATTTGCCTTCAAAAGAAGAAGTTTATGCTATGCTGTCACAGTGGTCTGATCATAAATTGGTGTATACTGATGGTTCCAAGAGTGATAAAGCAGTGTCTTTTGCTATTTATGACCCCTCTTCAAATATTGCTATTGGACAGAGAATTGATATAAACGCTAGTATTTTTACAGCTGAAGCAGTTGCTATTTTGAGCGCTATGAAACATATTAAAAAATGTAATTTAGAAAATAGTAAATGGCTTATAGTTAGTGATAGCATGAGTGTTCTGAAAAATCTGGATAATAATAAATTACTTGCTAACACTAACTACATAATTTTTCTGATAAAGCAACTATGGTTTGAATTGTCACAGTTGGATATTGTTGTCCGTTTTGTTTGGGTACCATCACATATTGGTGTTGCGGGGAATGAAAAAGCAGATTATCTTGCTAAAAAAATCGTTGAATTTGAAGAATTAATCAGTGACACTGATGTGAGTGTTTTCCTGCCATATACAGACGTAATTAGCCTTCTACGGCGCCGCATGTGTGAGGCATGGGGGAGACATTCATACCATTGTACACATGTTGAAAACACGGGGTCTTGGTTTAATAGTCTTGATGTTCAAATTAACTCTGTACCTTGGTTTTGTAAAAGTAGTAGTACATACATGAATAGAAAATTTTATTCGATTATCTGTCGTATGCGCTTTGGTCATTGTCGTTTAAATTATCATCTTCATCGTCTTAAAATGGTCAGCTCGCCGCACTGTGATTATTGTCAATCTCAAAAAGTTCAGTCACTGTATCATATCTTCTTCGAGTGTTCGTCTTTCAACATTCAGCGCCTTGTGTTGTCGGATGAGCTTCTAAAAATTTATAAAACGCCTGATAAGGTCCCGTCGTCCATACAGGAGTTACTTGTGAATGCTACCACTTTTATATATTTGTACAAATTCATACTGGAGACTGTAAATGATATATAATCAGTGTTAGCTATAATATATGTACGTACATATCAAAATAATTATTACTTAAGTACTTTTATCTTCGTTATTTTTAAATACATAGATATAAGATGGTTAGAAATAGCTTGTAGGTTATGTGCCTATCTAAACATAAACATGCAGAGATAGCTAAAAAAAAAAAAAAAATGTTTGACATGACATTACCCAGGATTTGACTGTACTTCGTACAAACTTGGATTTGACTAAAAAACGAAAAATTGACTATTAAAAATATCGAATTATGACTACATACGAAAGACTTAAAATAAAACATCATAATTACAAAGGAAATTACGAAAGACATTATATAAAAACTTAACACGACAGAAAAAAAAACATACGGAAGACTAGGCGGTATGGTCGAAAGACTTTAGCCTGCCCACTGGGCAATTTAAAAAAAAAAAAAAAAAAAATTGTGCAGCAGAATATTTGCGAATCGCGATTCGAAGTCGATACCGGAGACAGCGGGTTTCTGATTGTTTGATAATTTGGGTAGAATCTATAACTCGTAATAACGTAGTCGTGTCACGTTGCATAAAAGTGCCACTAAATTAAACACTACGCAAACAGTTTCAATTTATTATTCGTGCAAAGGTGAAACTTAACCCCAAACCAACCTCGTCATGTCGGTCACCAATTTGGATACATTCGAGAATTTTCAAAATTTTATTAGGTACTGAAAATTATTTTCTTTTATTGTTTCCTTTACATTTTAGCACATATTTTTTTGTGTTCGAGTTCTTTCAGATAAAACTTAGAATGATTTATTCTTCAATCACTGTACCTACTCTGTTGTTATTTATATAGTGAGTGTAGCTAAATGAATTTTATCTCATTTCATGAATTTGATTGTATGAAGTTCATACAATTAAAATTTAATATCCATTTCGATCTTTGTTTTGCAAAACCCATACATTATTATCTAACATAGTAAAGCTTAGGTAATTGTTTTTGTCAGTAATTAATATCAATGTGTTTCACCTTTTCCTAAGGTCAACAAAGATAAACAAAATGCTATATTATTTTTCTATACCCGTCTTATGGCATTAATGTTCCATGTTGCTTTGTTTATTCAGATTATAATAATCAGATTATCCATCTAAACAAAACACTGATATCTGTCTGTAGATAAAAAATGTGATAAGTAGTGGCAATCGGCCTACTGAACAGTTATTTAGAAGTTTTGTGTTCCAAGACAATGGACTTGGAACCCAAAACTTTTTGATTGACTTTTTTCTATATAAACTTTAAGACATTTTTGTAGTGTGAACTTTTTTATCAACTGGGAGAAATTTTATAGCAATGTAACATTCTTCTGTTACGGGCCATCTTGTCATAATTTTCAGTTAGAGCCATACTTATTTGTATCTGTATCCATGTCTATGATAATAAAGCCTTTTGCTAAAACTTTATCTAATTTAGCTTGATTTAACCAATTTCTGTAAAGTTGTAATATAATAGTAGATTATTTTTCGAAAAATTGTTATTAAGAAGTTTCACTTCTTACGTGTAAACCTACACTAATATACACACTCATTTTTGTTTTGCATAAATTTAACTTAAAGCTATAAACTTTTGAATTTCCAGGACACCTGTGTTGACTGTAGTGCATTTTTCTGCTGAATGGGCAGAACAATGCAAGCAGGTCACGGAGGTGCTAAAAGAACTTTTAAAACTACCAGAAGTACAATCCAGCGGTAGTAAAATAGCTTTATGTGATGCTGAGAACTTATCTGAAATCTCATTGCAGTACAAGGTAAAAAAAACATCAAATTTAAACTAATGAAACACCCCAATTCATTGGCAACACAGTTGACCATACATAGCTAATTAAAGCACCTTAAGCGGAAGGACATTATTAAATGGATAGACGATAAGGAGACACCCTCACTGGGGGACGCATTCTAACCGGCATAATGCGCTCTCTAAATTTGCCTATAGTGCCAAGCACTGATCACAGATATAAGAGGATTATTTTTATTACAAAATGCTTATTTTAATACGCAAATTTAAATGCCAACTAAATGAAACAGTTGTGTAAATAATATTAGCAATTATTTTAAATAATATTTCGGCTAATACAATTAACCATGACGTAGCAGAATTCAAACCAAACATTAAAATGGGAACAAGCAACTGAATAAATGAATTTGTTTAATTTCCAGGTTGACTCAGTACCAACAGTAATTTTATTCAAGAATGGTACGCAACTAGACAGAGTAGATGGCGCTGATGCAGCACAAATATCTTCAAAAGTAAAAGCCCATAGTACAAATAAGGCTGCATTGGCAGACATAGCTCCTGTAAAACTAGAAGATAGACTGAAAGCTTTGATTAATAGACATGATGTTATGGTGTTCATGAAAGGCAACCGAGACCAACCCAGATGTGGCTTCAGCAAAACTTTAATTCAAATCCTTAATGGAACAGGGTAAGGATGTTAGCTGCAGAATGTATGTATAATGAGCTATTTGACAAAATTTTAGTTTTTAAAATTTTGCAAGAAAATATTCGACACGTATTTTTTTTCTCACATAATCAAAAAATAACGGCGGTCCATCGAGTTAAAATGTCGCATGACGTCACTATCCAGTACAGTTTATGCTAGCTAATGACGTTACAAGCCCACGCTCCTCAACTTTAATGCGCTTAATCTAAGCAGTTTACCATCAATTTGAAAAAGATAAAAATATGTGTTGATTATTTTCTTGTTATCTAGATGAGGGACTAATAATTAAATTTTGTCAAATAGCCCATTGTAAACTGCAAAGATCTCTAATCTATACCAATATTATAAAGAGGTAAAGTTTGTATGTAGGGGCTAATCTCTGAAACTAATGATCGAATTCAATTTTTTTTTAACTGGTAGAAAGCTTCATTATTCTTGAGTAATCCTGCCAGAACAAGAACTAACTGGGTGAAACCATGTGATGTCTCCTAGTATTAATATTATAAAGAGGTGTGAAGTTGTAGGTCCTACCTACCTAATCTTTGGATCTAACCTGCTTTCGAAAATTCATTTACTAATAGAAAGCCAAATTATTTGTGAGTGTCATTGACTAAATTTTACTTTCAAAACTGAGATGGAGGGATGATAAAATACGAAATGCATGCAGACAAAGTCATGAGCAAAGTTAGTCATAATAAGGAAAATGTAAATTGTTATTTCCCCAATTACCATTCTAAAAACCATGACTATGAATTAGACCACAAATCATTTAGGTGCAAAATAAAAGTGACTCATAAAAATATAAATTATTTAATCACTAGCTGACTGACTGGCTAGTGGGAATGTCTATATAGTTACAATGGGTTATATAAAGCAGTAAAACAATGGCATACTCTTTGACCCACAGGCCCACAGCTCCACCCAAGTAAAAATGTTTTAGTAAAATTGTGTCTGACTGTTTTCTGTTATGCTTTGTTCAAACTTGAGGACACAACAATATTAATGACTTTTCATTACTTTCTAGGGTGCCGTACGATACATTTGACATATTGAGTGACGAAGAAGTGCGTCAAGGCCTTAAGGAATATTCAGACTGGCCTACCTACCCCCAACTTTACGTTAAAGGGGAACTAGTTGGAGGGTTAGACATCATCAAAGAGCTACAATCTAGTGGGGAACTAGATGCTACACTGAAGCCTTAATAAATGGTTCATACCATTGTAGGTACATTAATTTATTACAATAAATGAATGATGAATAAATAATTGTTATCTTTAGCTGTTACACTTTTTTCCAGTTATTAAGTAACGCGATTGTATTTTATTACAAATGCCTCATGAATTTGTGTGTGTGTCACACAAATCACAGGCAAAACTTTGTAAACGGCAATAGCCCGAAGGAAGGCGTCCACCTGGCGATCGGGAGGTAGTGAGTCCGATACTCACCGATTGCACTAAATTGACGTGAACTCACTCCAGACACATGCATATTTAATAAGTTTTTGATGGTTCGAACTCAACACTTCATACTTTTGAAAAATTGTGATAAATCTATTATCGAGCTATAATATTATAAGCACTAGCTTCGAATAAGCTAATGTGTCTCAATAACTATTTCTGAATGCAAGATTCCTCTTATCCTTTTTTTTTAAATGTGTATGCAAAATATTGTGATGATTTATTGATTTCGTGATGAGTTATGTGTGAAATCATAAGAAACCTACGTTCTTAGTTATAATATGTATGGGACTATTACTGTCGTGGTCCGAGACGAGTTGAGCTTTGGCCCATAATAGAAAACATAGAACATAATATTGAGTGGCCTGATGGTCTAATAGTTAGTGGCCCTGACTGCTATGCCGTAGGTCATGGGTTCAATTCCCACCCAGGAGAAATGTTTGTGTGATGAGCACGATCATTTTGTTCTGTGTCTGGATGTAAAAATATATAAGTAGGTTTATCGGTTGTCAAGTACCCATAACACAAGCTCTGCTTAGCTTGGGACTAGATAGCGTGGTGTGAAAGTTGTGGAATACTATTATATGGAAGGTTTGATGATACAAGATTACTACAAAGTAGTATAGTGCAAAAAGAGAATCAATGTAGCAAAAAAATCGACTAAATAACACTAAGCAATGTGGCTCATTGACAGTCATAGGTCTCTTGTCTATGTAATATGACAGCTGACTGACAGTAATTATGTATGTTTTGCTGACACAGCTGACAGTGACAGCTATGAGTGAATGAAAGCGAACCTGACGAATTAATGAAACTAAAAACTTTGCGAACCGAAACGTGAAAGCAAAATATAAAAGGAAAAGGAATATTATAATTTACTTTAAGCTTGGTAGATGCTGTATTTGTGATTCTATGATCTGATTTCCTGACTTTCTATTTCTTACACGATGGATAAACAATATACTTATAACCCAAGTATGCACATCCTATCAACCTATTTCTTACTGCGTTCGTGTATATAAATTTATATATCTTATTGATTGTGTATCTATTATCTTTATCTGATAATTGTTATAATATAATTAACTACTCTATTGTAGAAATAATGAGTAAAACGAGGACGGCAGGCGATGGAATGGAATCGATCGAAAACACTATGGAAAGGGTTAAAAATGTGGATCCTAAGATTACCGCTAGTCCAACTAGAAAAGATAGTTTGTTACCTGCTCGTTTAGTGCAGGTTTATGCAACTAAAGAGTTTAGAACGGAGAAAAGGAAGTCCCTAAGCGGAAAGACACCAAAGTTTGTGCCTTATGAGCCCTATCCCGCAGCCGTAAAACCCATGACACCTCCGACTGTTACAAAAGGCTTGAAAAAGTCTAAAAACAACATGGATATTAACACCTTAATAACTCAGATGTCTCAGATGAGTACAAACTTAAATGAATTCAAACCTCGCCCAAAACTGAACTCCACAAGTTCTGTTATAGATGATTCTGGTCCGGATGTTGATAGATCCAATGCAGAGGTTGTTGAGATGAATAAAAAAATGGAGACTTTAGCTCATGAAAATGAATCTCTAAAGGAACAGCTAAAGCAACAAGTTCAGGTTAGTTTTGAATATGTAGATAGTTAAAAAAAAAGTGGTTCTATTTATATCACTGTAGTGATTTTACACATTTGTACTTATGTCTAAGTTTCTGATAGTCTCCTTGTTGTCTCTAAAACACTATTGCCTTTTTGTAGGATCCTTGCCTGCAAAATTTGATTATGCGATTAAAAAAAGTAGAACAAACTTATAAACATGAACCCATGAAACAACACGAAAAAAACATAACTAGTTCTATTGCCCAAAACAATTTTTTTTCCATATTTTACCATTTACCTGCAAGTCAAGCAAAATCACCAAAACAAGTGTACTCAAGGACCCTCAGCCCCTGAGTGCACTTTGCTTGTTTGTCCCTTTTGTGGCCCAACATTCTAGCCATTATTAGTATTTATTCAATACCAAAAAACTTGTATTGGAATAATAAAATCAATTATTTAAATTAAAATTTTCCAAGCAAACTAAAATATATATATGTAGGTACATTGTTAAATTAAAAATAAGAACATATTCTAAACTAAAAAAGAATTATACAAAAGGCTAGTTGACTAAATTTCCTCCTTCCTCGTCCAGATTACTATATTATAGAAAATATTCTACACATATTTATTATTTTTAAACAATACCTGTCTTACCAATGTGTATCATGTTACCCAGTCTCTAAGTTGTGGAGGTCAGAAAGGCAGTGACTCTATGTAAAACTGACAATCAGCTGCATCTGGATACACTGGGAAGCCACCTCACCATAGTTCAGAAAAAGTTAGGCAGAAGATAATATATTTCTATATTGTTGTTGATATTGCAATTCCATGTAACTAAATTGTTTACTTAAATACTGCAAGTATACATACACCCTATAAACAATCAAGGAAAGTTTATATTCACAGTATTTAACAATTGCATTTACTCGGAATTGGACTATGAACGACAATTTAATAACTATACTTGGACTGACGCATCCTGTTGTACAAATGTAATACTCATGCAGGCACTATCAGAATGACTATTAAATTTGATTCCAGTCCCAAAAGTTTAATCGAGGTTAATTAGAGTGCTATAAACTTATTATCATCCTTACTTGATCGCAGCAGCATTGCATCATGTTAAGATTTAAATGTTGTTATCTACAGGTCAATAAAGAACTTAAAACAATGCTGGTGGCATCTATGGGTGAGGACCTCGAGACCCAAGTACAATCTCTGAATGAAGATAAAAAGCATTTGGCGAATGCTTTGCTAAGTTCAGCACAACATTTGTCTACTCATCAGGTAAGTTAAGCAAGTTAAAATAAGTAAGCTCTTAAACAGGTAGATAAGCAATACTTTTTCATCCATATAATTTATTTATACGAAAATTTTAATAAGTACCTCATTAGTAATGGTGATGTTTGCTGTCTAGCCAAAGACTACACAAACACTAAAATAATAATAATTAAGGCTAGTTTTAATAGGCTCTTAATTAACTAGTGCACTTCACCATCATTGATTGCATCAAGCACTAGAATATCATTTTAAAAAAAATGTTATGTAAAGCATTTCTTTATTAGTAAAAAGTAAATGCCCTATTATAGTGACTCTTATTTCTAATGTATAACAAAATCTATTTTTATTTTTTAGGAGCAAACTGAATGGCTAGCAGGGCAGTGTGAAGTATGGAGGAGTAAATTCCTTGCAAGCAGGTAAAAAACACATTTCAAATTGATATGACTTTGTTTACACCAATGTGGTTTTATGACACATAATTAATATAAACACATGTTATTAATAATACATTAATCAATTCTAAACTAACGACTGGTATTGTTTTCAGCTTGATGGTAGAAGAACTAGCACAATGTAAAAAGTTATTAAACGATAAGACTGAAAATTTACAACAAGCAATAAAACAATTGCTTGATGAAAGATGCAGGGCGAGAGACATGATGTTATGCACCTACAAAAACTTGTACAGCCTTCACGAAAAGTGGCTTGAAAATATCGCGATAACTGAGTATGTCGGCAACAGTAAGATGTACAACCGTCCCATTGGAAACCTCAACTTCAATGCGACTATTCCGCATTCGACAAATATACTGGATATGACATCAATCAACCTGAAACTGTCGGAAAATATCAGCAGTTCAGTCGAAAAACAAGATATCAGCCATTTGAATAACTTGCCCACTATCACTGAAGGGGAAAAGAATGCTGAAAATGTAAGACATTTGAGAATATTTAAATGGTTTTTTATTTTGCAAATTTTGTAAAGTAACATTTTTTCTTGACAAATTTAATGTTTTTTAGTGTGTGTAATTAGATTATATGACTGGTTCCTAGGTAATTTCTTCGAACAAACACAGATCAGTATTAAAGAAACCATAAGTCTAAGTTTGAAATCTTATTCAGATTCATATTAGGATCATGCAGATCACATACAGATAGTCTAAATAGTAAATTTGAGATGAACTTTTGAGGAACAAACCAAAATATGTATAAAGAAAATTTCTCATAAGCTTTTATCATCCATCAGATAATGGCGACTCCCTTAGACGTCAGGAAGGTGAGCGAGGAGCCAGTGAACGCGTTAGTTCATCACGCCTACAGCAGCAGCGGCAATACTCTGAGACCAATCGCCTCCTGCGTACACTGCCACGGCAAGGTCCAGCTACTCTAATTGGTTGAATGACGTCGACTTATGCGTTACGGTAGCTCAAGCAGCAGAATACTGGCTTCGGAGAAACCAACTATACCGAGTATGAGCATTAGACAAGTCACTAAAGCTACTAACAGAAAAGGAAGACAGCGCGCCATGAACATCAAAAGTGAAGCCACCTTTTTATTTATGCGTGTCACGAAAGCTTGCCATTTGTTAAACTTTCCCCCTACAACTTGGGGAATAATATTTCATGCGGAAGCTAATATTTTACAAGTCAGTACGAGTAAGATAATGTAGACTATGGTCTGTAACTCAATTGTATTAAATACATGTAAAAAGAAAACAGAAATATTTATCTGGAAGTTGAAGTTTAATCGAATGGGGAAATTATAAATCATATCATGGCAACCCTCGCTCTTAATGTCACTACTCGACTCGCGACGTACCAAGAACGATGAGCATGGTTTAAGTGTAAGTACGTGTGCGTGAGTGTGTATTTTACTTGCAGGAGCACGGTTTTGTGGTTTCACTTTTAATGCGCCGTCTTCCTTTTTTTGGCCTAAGCACTAAATAGTACCTATAACCGAAAAAAGGACACTATCACTCTGGTTGTTAGTGACTAAAACAAACAAAAAATGTCGTTACAAGCTTCCAATCTATCTACGTATACCATACTTGTATCTCCAGAAACGAAATGATAGTATGCGTGTGTGGTGGTTTGCATTTTAACAGTATCGCATAATTATGTTCAGGTGTATTGACAATATTTTTACGATATTATGCAACCACTAAGTGTAAGTGACAAAGAAGCACAATAATTATATTATGAATATTAATATTATGACTTGTTGCGCGTACCAGTATTAGATACCGGTACTTTTGAGGTACAAGAAACAATGAATACCAATATTTTCCGTAATATAACAGATTATCAGAAGTTAGTACGCACTGAAAAGAAAATTACCTTATTTACCGTTATAATATAAAATACAAGTGTCCCTTTATATACCGGTAAACATATACACGTAGCGAAATGGAAAATACCTATATTTCCCATCATTATAAGGTCAGAGACCAGCACATTAACCCATTTATAACGACCGATCGTTATAAAGATCGTTAAGAAGAGAAAATGTGGATTTTTTTTGGTATTTTTCCATGTTTACTAAATGCATCAAGGTAACAATACTAAAAAATTACAGTGATTCGAGATAAAAAAAAGTTTCAGTAACAACTGGGTTAAGCTATATATTTTTTTTCGATAGTTTTTCAACTTTATCTCAAAAGGATTCATATTCAATTGCGAATATTTGTCTGTTTAGAGTAGCTTAATGTGCTGACGTCTGCGTCTGTACCTACTAGTTTTTATTTTCGTTACCAGTATCAAGTTTTTTTTTTGTTACCGGTATCAGGTTTTTATTTTCGTTACCGGTATCAAGTTTTTATTTTTGTTGCCAGTATCAGGTTTTTAATTTCGTTACCGGTATTAGGTTTTGGTGTTACTAATGATCAAAATCAAGAACAATCATCTCTACAAAAATCCGTTTTGTATATTTGTTGCAAAAAGAGGCTAGTGGCGAATTAGTCAAAAGTTATGTTAATTCAATTTATTATTTTATTTTAATAGGTAATATGGTGCTCTGTATTATTAGCAATAATATAAATTGGGTGGCTCAATTTTTATAATAAAAAAATCTACCGAAATGAGAACCTCCTTCTTTTTTGTAAGACGGGTAAAAGCGTCGTCAATAATGAATGAAACATGTTTTGTAACATTAATCTGTCCGTTTGTTAACACATATATTGATATTTTGACTCTTATAACTTTTGTGAACTTTATTTACCTACTAATATTTTACTCATTAGTCATTTTATTATAAACAAGTTCATGAAGCAAGGTTTATTTTAATTAAGTATTGCCCGAAGTTAAATGTTGACCTTATCTACACATGTACGGACCCTGGTCTTGTTTGCGGAAATGTGCAAAAATGGCTAATTACTACCATAATTAGAAACATGTACAAGGAATAATACCTACGACTGACTTGCGATACTCTTTTTTTTAACCTTTTAAGCGCTCGGTTTCCGTGCCCTTAGCTCGCGGCTACAATTACTACAAATCAATAAAATAATACCTACATCATTTTTATTGGTTTTAAGTTTTTGTTGCATAAATAATATCTCTATTTGATAATGGTTTTAGTTGTACCACGCAATATTTCGAAAATAAAACGAAATAGTTATGCATGTTCTCTGTCGCAGAAATACGACACGCGCCGAGGGGCACGGAAATATGTGTCGTATTTATGCGACACAAGCGGTTATAGCGTTAATATTGTTATTGTTTTGTTTGTAAAATGTATAAGTAATAATTAATAATAATAAAATCATTTTGATAAAACAATGTGGGAGTGAGAGGAATATCTGTAAAATCATTCCAAAAAAAAGAAGCATTTTTGTATAAAATTGTAAATAATTCAGATAATAAAACTATTTATTGTTAATGTCAAGTTTTTATTTCGTAATAATAACAAAGTTTGTTATGATATAATATTAAGTGTAGGTACATAAAAAATAGTAGGTATTGTTTTCTTCGCATATATCACAGGTTTGATATTACTATTTTATCATTACATACTCGTATCAAAACATAAAAAATACACGGAATTCAGTGAGAATTATTTGTGGCTAAATAGGATAAAAAAGTTCTATTTTTCTTCACCGGTATAAAGCAGGCTAAGATTGTCTATAGTCTATGCACACTTATACTACTCTAAAGCTGTGTTCACACCAAACTAGTTATTTAGTCACAAATTTTGAACTTGATGCTCGCAGTAGGCGGATGAGTATACATACTATGTTTGGTGTAAACGCAGCCTAAGGACCTTCACACACCAACAACCATGAACTGTACTTATTTTTTTTTGTACTTATCCATAGACAAAAATAAAACCCCTTCGTCTAGTGCCCAGTGTGTGAAGCTCCTAAGTGCTAGTTGTTTATGGTAAGACTGCTTTTTGTAAACGTTGGTTGTGATATTGCAATATTTCTGTGCCAGTGTAGTTGTACGCTAGGTAATCGCGGACAGCGATGTACTTGGCGCCGCCGAACCATTCGACCATAGCTATTTGTGCGATTTTCAGCTTAGCTACGAACCAGTTGTGGTCTGAAAATGGAGGGAAATTTATAAATTCAGACAACAATAACATCGATCCTTACAGCGAAACATACTTTATAAATAATGTTAATAATTAGGACTACTTCTTTGGGTATTGTAAGTTTTATACATTTATGTGGATTTTTTCATAATTCCACAACTTTCCACCAAGTTCCAAACTAAGCAGATCTTGTAGTCTGTTTACTAGGCAACTGGCAAACATATTTATGCCTGATAAAATAACCCAATATCAATGTGCCCGACCCGAGAATCGAACCTCGGACCTCACGCCCAGCAGTAGTGCTCGCGACTACTAGTACAACGCGACAGTTCTATGGAAGATAGATGAAGATATTCATATATCATTATAAATACACAATACATACCCGGAGGGAAGTCGGCCATGGATGGATGTCTTTCAAACAAAGCCGCCTTTGCAAACTCGTACTCTTGTGTGTGTTCATTCACCTAAACAGATAAAACAATAATTATGGTAACAGAATAATCATTGTGTAGTGCTTCACAATGGACGCTGTCGTCCGATAGAATAGCACTATGAATAAAAGCATAACTAAGTTATCATCGATAATCGGATCATAATGTTTTACAAATACTTTTCTGATAATGTTGGTTGATCTATTAAATAAAAAAAATTGAGCTTTATCAGTAAACTAATCAAATTGACTGTTTATAGCGCACCCTTTCTGATCGATAGATATTTGTTCGGTGTAAGTCAAGGTTTATTTTGACAACCGAACACGGCTACATATCAAGTTATGCAGTTCCAGCATAAGCTGATCTCGCATTTTTATGATTTCCGTACAATAGAGATTTCAGTTTATACTGGAAATGTATCACAATCCAGAATGTGCCCATCACGCCACGCGTCACTTAAATACATGACGAGTTTAACCATTTAACCGTCTGAGTCGGATTTATCCGACAACTATTTTCGGGCCCATTCCGCTTGAGAAGTATTTATATACGACAAAGAAAAGTTTGTCCGATTTAATTTCTTGGTTCTACTTTACATTCTTCCCAAAAATAGGCTAATTCAGGCAACGTGATAAATGTATTGACGATTTATAAGTGGGGCGCTGAAGCACGACAATCGGTATAAAACCAAGCGGTTAAAAGATTAAAAGCTTGGCGCAAAGGGCACGTTTTACTTTTTTATCGTGGCGGTCAAGAGGTAACTTTTTAACCCCCGCCAGTACCTATACACGAAAATTAAACTACACAAGTCCAGCATCATCCTTCAGTCTTGGTCTACTCATACCTTCTTCATCTTTCCTGACAGCATCAACCTTGTGCACCGTGGGTCTTCCGGGTCAATCTTCTGATTCTCACAGTACCGCGTCTCCTCCAGCGACACGAGAACGGTGGCGCGGCTGTTTTTCTGTTGATAACGGATTTTGTTTTAATTGGGTTTAGGAAGTTATTATTACATCGAAGTACAGCAGCTGATAAGTTAGAAGGATAAAAACTATAAGTAGGTATTTGAAGGAAGGATAAAAACGTAGAATTGTTAGACCGCAATTCAATATTCAGCCGGTCGATTTAGTAAAAGTAACCCCGTAAAACTAGAGTTAAGGGAACTGTCAATGCCTAGCATTAGTATGGAATGATGCTCAATTCAAATTCATTTCATCTTTACGACGGGGTGATTTTAACAGAATGTGATTGCCGTTTTAAGGACGTTTCTAGTTGTCTAGTTTCAGTGATCTTATCGAATGGTCGTGAATAATTAGGTATACAAATCTAACGGTCATACGGATGAACTTATACCCACTTCTATAAATAAAGCTAATATCATAAAGATGATTTATATTTTAGTATGTTTTTAACGAATAAACTCAAAAACTACTGGTCTGATGTCAAAATTTCTTTCACCATTAGAAAGATATTTTACCACCGAGGCAAATTAAGCAATTTTTTTTATTGAAACTGATAGTGGAGGAGTTAAAGGGGATGTTAAAGTCCGATGGGAAAATAATATTTAATAGAAAGGGTATAAAAAATAAAAAAAATATTCCACAACTTTTCACACGACGCCATTTATTCCCAAGTTAAGCTTGAGAGCTTTTGTTATGGGTCCTAAATAACTGATAATCATACTTATATATTTCTAAATAAAAACACCCAGACACAGAACAAATAATCGTGCTCATCACACAAACATTATTTTGTCCTGGGTGGGAATCGAACCCACGAGCTCCGGCATAGCAGTCAGGGTCACTTAACAACTAGACCAACAGGCCAGTCTTGGTATTAATTTAAGGATGATAGACGTACCGATAAGTCCCGTGCACTGAAGTCCAGCGGTGACATGTAGAAGTAAGGCACGCCAGTGGAGTTGGCGAGAGAGCCATCCACTATAGACTTGACGTTTGAAAACGGGAACCCTTCAATGGCCGGGAGAATTGATATTGTGGCCAAGGACGCCCAGTCTGGTAAAATAAAAAATAACGAGTATATAAATAATAAATAAGACTAGGTACAATTATAACAATTTATGCTAGGTCCGGTCGATTTTTTTTTATCCAGTTCGCCTTTTTCTTTACCGATTTAATTTATCGAGACTTGGTTACAGTTACAAACTCACAACAGATGAAAGAGCTAATAATAGCTGCTTTAGTACCTCTAGTAAATGCAGAGAAGTTGTTTACATTTTTCTCGTACATTCTAAGTCGATTTTAAATAATTAGATATTTGAGAAAGAAACGAAGGGTTATAATACGAGTGGCCAATGTAAATTTTATGTTTAAAAGATGAACTCTTTATTTTCAAACCGAAAAATAAAAAAAAGGCTTTCTAGTTTTGACTGAAAAAGCAAATCAACTCGAATTGAGTTTGGCCGAAATCGAGCACCAGTTTCAGTCCGGCTCTAGTAAAGGATACCTAAGCTAAGGGTACTTATAGGTAGGTAAGTAGTAAGTAGGAATGTATAGTTGCACAAGGGACTACAAGACAAACTTCACGTAAGCACATAATTCTTAGAATAATAAATTTACAATTACAATTTAAATAAATTCACGAGTTTACCTCTATCTACGTACCCACAACAGAGACTCATTAAGTATTTACCTAACTTACAGCGTTGTGGACTGCCGACTGTGTCATAATCAGATTCGCATATATTATCGTGATCAATATAATATTATGCAGCATCATACCAACCGTAAAACGCTAGTGAGCATAGTATATGTAGATAGTATAGGAGTAGGTACCTACAAAATACAACTTAATTACATCAACAATAATAATTTATTGCGAAAACAAGATTAGCACGTTTGTAAATCGAAAGCTCTTTCATAAAGTGTGACTAAAGACACTTTTGTCTGATACTTATATTTATTTCTACATTTGTTGACGAAATACAAAATGCATGTAAGAAAAAGTTACTTGTCAAAATAGCAACTTTAAGTGGAAACAGGAAAATGCTATAAATGATTAATGAGGAAAATATTCTAAGTAGGTACTTACTTAATTAATGTTTTAGCAACTCAGTTAATAAGAGTTATAAGTAGGTAAGTACAGTTACAAAAATACTGTACTTACCTACTTATAACTCTTTTTAACCGACTTCAAAAAAAGGAGGAGGTCCTCAATGCGGTTGTATTTTTTTTAGGGTTTGTTGCCCCAGTACTCCGTTATTTATATGGACCGATTTTGAAGAAGACAGGCAACGGAACTCTTCAACGCATAACAGCAAATTATTCGCGATTGCTATAGTCAGATGTCTATGCTGAGCTTTTGTATTTCCATAACATAACATTACGCCCTTCTATTTTAAAACGGGGGCGGCAGAGATGTACAGATTAATGTTTTGTGATTAATGAATTATTCAAGTTTTGAAAGACTTTCTTTACATAAGTACGAAGAAACTAAAAATTACAAAACAAACAATTTAATAAATTAAAAAAAAAATTTAGTTCGTGGCCAATAATGAACGAAACAAAACCACAGACTTCCGAAACTGGAGTTATTTTTCACCTGTTAGTGTTTTTTTAAGAAGTCGGTTGTTTTTATTGTAAAAAAGTTTTTATAGCTTTAGACTTTTAACTTGATTACAAGCTGTAAGCTAAAAAAAAATGATAGGTACTAAAAGTAAACTGACCAAATGTAGGGTTTTGTAAAAGACTAAAAACAAAAAGCTCTTAATTTAAAAAAAACAACAGAAAAAGAAAAATGCAAATTCACCTGTCCCTGAGTCTCCTAATTAATTCAATGAAAAAAAAAAACAAATGTTATGAAACAGTCTCCCAAAATAAACAGGCGTTGTATTATTATTTATGTTAAGTTCCTACTAAGTAACTGGCTGATTGGTCTGGTGTTCGCAAGCGCTGATCGTGAGTTCCCGGGTTCGATCCCCAAGTCTGTGAAAGTGTTCTTAGAGTTTTCTATCTGGAATTTCTCAGTAACAGCCCGAAATCTATTATTACGTGATTTGTGGGTGTAGGTACCTGTAGTATGTAGGTACCGGTAAAGTAAACCACTGCCTTACCCTTCCGAGGATAGTTAAATACTGCGAATATACACCTTCGCCGACTGCGTATAAGGTGTATATTCGCAGTATTTAAATATGGTAGTTCCGCGGAATTGCACTTATTGCACTATCCACGACGATATACGTCATATTGTCATGTATAAATATGTACTCTACTGTACTTACTAATGAGCCTTATATGTATATAAATAAAAGTATGAATACGGTACCTGCATTGTGTAACACATATCTGGCCATAGGAATTAACTTGGTGTGATCAGGAGGGTCTCTCCTATGGTTCGGCCTCGGGGTCATCTCATTGGCATTTTCCCGCCAACCGTGTTCCCGCCGCTCATTTCTCCACTTGCACTCCGCGTAGGAATTCAAAACACACAAGGCAGCAAATAAAATCACTGCCCACTTCATTTTGCTGTCCTAAAAGAAAATAGTAGGAAAAAAAGAAAATATTTTAAAACAAAAATATTCCAACTTTAAAAAGTAAAACTGAATTTATTACGTCGATGTAATATTTGAATACACTGCCAAAAACACAAGTCACTGGCAACGTAATGTATGTTTATTTATAACCAAAGTAGGCGGAAATTATAGAAAATCACGTACGAAAATAGTTAACACGTTCGTTTTCTAACGTTGCCGGAACGCGACTGAATGAGTGTGCAGATACAACATACACAAAATACCTAAGTATTATTTTAATTACAACAATGGAGAATAAGTTTTGTTAACATATAAGTACCTACCTATAGATAAGAGAGCATAATAATTGGCGTAGGTACCTTATCTAAATCAATATTAATTCGTCGTAAATACACACTAAAGACAATGATTCTTATGCATGTAGTGTCTAACAAGTGTGACATGATTCAGCAGTCATTTATTGCAACCAATAACACAGTTGTTTGACATAACGACTCTCATTATAACCCAAGGGACGGGTACGTGACGACTACCTAACGTAGTCAACGTAACTTGCACTTTATAAATAAATAAATACGTAGGTAATCACAACTCGGTAATAATATTATATTAAAACATTATAACATTATATTGTGGATATACTAATATAATTTTACTCCAAAAAATGTTACTTGTAATTTGAAATCAATACTTTGCTAAATCAATATAAAAATCAAGTCAATTAGGGTAAGGATTAGCACTTTTTGAACGTAAAAAAATACATGACAGTCCCCCAAAACGCCCGCCCTTTACCACTTCCCAGTTTTTATTTCAATTAATAGTGTTTCAAGCTATATTATGGCAATTTAAGAGATAATATAAAATACATGTACCTAACGTGCACTGGCGAACAGCAAGCAACCGAATGGCTTACAAGACCAGTCTCACAAAAATCATTATAATCAACAAAATTAATGATATTACGATAAAAAAAACATCACGTAAGCGATAAGAGGCCGATTCGATTGACCTAAGTACGTGATTTAGCACATCGCTCTACTGTCGTTGAAGTAATTGTTTATCTTTGCATAAGAGATTAAAAATGCTGCTGGTAATTCCACCTTTAAGATAAGGTAGGTAATCAAGAAAAAAAAAGACACATTGTATTTAAGACATTTTATTATATTGTTCAATTAATCAATGTTTTGCCGATATTACAAAATACTTTAGTATGGTTTAGGTATTACTGTAAAATCTTATAATTATTAATATGCGCTTGAGCAACTGAAGGAGCATTTATAATTAATTTTCTTCAAAACATTTACTTTAAACTAAATTGGACCAAAGAGTTTTATTATATTAGACTACCTATTTACTCAACCACATTTAAAATTCGAATCAAATAGCATGTCAATAAAAAAAGGTACAAAAAAAGAAGGTACCACAAATCATTCATCATCCAAAACAAGTTTAATCTTAAACGAAGCCAGCACATCAAGCTGTCCTAAACTGTATTTTTTTTTAAATTGGACTTTAAATAATCGCCTATATCTATAATATATCAAAGAGGAAAGGTTATTTAGTTTGCATTGAATAGGCTGGGAAACTAATTGGCCATTTTAAACAATTCTTTCACCGTTGCGTAGCTCTATTATACCCGGGTGACATAGCTACTTTTTATCCCTGTATTTCCACGGGACCGAGAAATACGCGGGTTAAACCCCGTGAAGTCCGCTAGTTTGTATTAAAGAAATTTGACGGACGCTTGATTTACTGGCCTCTTTACTATGAGAATCGTTTATAAGTAAATTAACGCTGTTGAGTGCTCTTTGCAATTTGCTCCTTGAGCATCAGAATACTGGCCCGTTGTTCCGGCGGGAGTAACGCGATTTGCTCGTCCGAAAGCTGCAACACCTGCATGATGAGTGCGGCCTGTGACAGAGAAAAATGGCTGTTTTAATTTGTTTCGACGAAAAATACTGTTTTTAATTGAGAAAAAATGTATTATATTTTAACAAGTGTTTTTCTTATCATTTACGATAACGATTATGGATTTTCCTTGTGTTGCAGGAAAGTCTACAAAAATGTGTTAATCATATTTTTAAAGATAACTACGGATTATGAATATAGTATATTAAAATTGGCAGTTTTCTGGCTCCAAATTATAATTAATTTTGGTAAAACTCCTCATGAGTTTCCAGTTTCTTTGAGTGACCAGAAACAGGGCGTAAAATTCCTCATCCCCCATCGAAAAGGGAGTATCCTCTGACCACACGTGTTGTGACTAAAGGCTACTGTCCAACAGTTGTTGTCGTAATTATATATTTATAATAATTTTCAACTGACCTTCTCTTGATCCGAAGCTCCAGAAGGTATACCCTGGATGGTCCTAGCCTGTGCAGCGCTCGGCATACCGGGCGGCATTTGTTCTGAAAATATATACAAGTTTAACATAGAGGTATATGAGGAAATCTCCGACAGACGTTGTTCTAGTTAACCCGGTCGCAGCGCCATCCAGTGTCCAATGGTGAACCTAATTTAAAATGATTGAAACTGAAATTAATTAATTAGACCTTTCTAGAAATTAACCAGTTTGCATACTTCTAATAGGTTTCCAAAGAAAACTAGTGTTTCAAGCTATGACCGCCAACGTGAAAAATAAACACTGATTATTGTATTTACATAATAAGTATACTTTGATATCTACACTAATTTTCAAAAGAGGTAATTGACCTGACTGTGATTCATAGTTATTTAGCGTCAGTTTTGAAAATCACTATCTCGTGGAAGCTGGATTCATTATAAAAAAAAGAGTTACATAAACCAGAATTTATCTTTGAACTTAACATTTTAACCTTTCCTGCAAAATTATACCTACAATTTAAAATACATTTGACCCCAGTTTTTTTTTATTATGACTTATCAGATAGCTTTTAAAATCGTCCAGTTTATCTATGTTTACATCACACGTTTGCGTCATTCACACACACATAAAAAAGATCTATTGAGCATGGCACGCGTTAAATAAAATATTATTATCTGAATTATTCTGAATACATTTTACTTTAGATTAGTGCCTGGTGAGATACAAACATAATATAATTGGCGAAATGTGGGTGTATTATAGGTTAAGCTCTGTCTATAGGGTGACTGGTAATTAGTGACCGATATTTAAACACGTGATTGTACGCATGAATACGAATAACTTTCCCAAAGAACCTTTTTTTATACTCATTAACTTTCAATTAATTCAATTACGTCAGTAATGCACAACGGGAGCGGTGGGGGTGGCGGGGGAGCGGTGGGGGTGGTCCGCCACCGACGTGTGCGTGACGCTACTACTATATAGTACATTTTGCCCTTCCCGAGGTCAGACTATCAGCTGATCGATCACAGGCGCGAGCGGGAATTTCAAACAGCGTTTTTATTATTTTATTTATTTATTTTTATTTATTAAAACTTTATGCACAAGTAAAAAAAACTGTACAAAGGCGGACTTAATGCCTTAGGCATTTTCTACCAGTCTACCTTAAGGTGTTTTAAGGTTTTTATTATTTTATTGTGTTATAAGTTATTGTGTTTAAAAAAAAGATTCTTTGGGAAAGTTGATTGAAATCATGAATACAATAACGTAAAGAATCGGTCACTAATAACCAGTCACCCTATGTATATATATACAGCGTGGTGATGATAATGCGACAATAAATGAAACTGCGTATACTTAAGGACGTTCCCAGTCTACATACAAAAAATCATTTGAAAATATCCAGTAGTTTAGTCACAGGAGGTGATTTTACTTTTTTAACATTTGTTACATGATGTATCTGTAAATACGGAAGCACTGACAGGTTAACGACCCCCGCATCGGTATTATCAAAACATTAAAGACACGTGGTGACGTGGAAAACTCGCAACCTACCTACTTAAAAACTTTCGCCAAATCAGTTTTTAAATTTAATTTAGTGAAAATTATGCCTTAAACCCGTGGCATAAGAGTCATAAAGCGTGTCATGTCATCAGAGTTCGATAAGAAAATAACGCACGCGGAAGTAAGTTGCTATGCACTCATATCAATAGAAAATTTAGTGTGTGCGAAAGAGATAAATCTAGTTTCGTTTGCTTATCACTTCACTTTCTTGTCGAAACTTGCAACTACAAATTTAGGTCACGGTCACTACTGGTCAGTGTATCGCCGTAATCCTGTGACGATCCACGCGTCATTGATTTGTGCAAGCGCACGAGTGCCGCAGGCAGGAGCACCGGTGCTCGCGCCGCCTTTGAAGTACCTACCCGCCGCCTTTCAAGTACCTACCCGCGCTGCCCGCCGCGCCGCCGCTCGTGTGTTTTTGTAACGAACGACTGATTATAAGTGCGAAATTGGACGCTTTATTTTAGTGATAAGATCATAATTATGACACGTATAATAGGTAGTAATAGGTACTTAGTTAAATAGTTAAGTGAATGTGCGAAATTAAACGCTTAGTTTTTATTGTGTTTTCGTGTTTTTTGTTAAAAGATAGGATAATATTGTCTGTTAATAAATTAAATGACATGGCTGCAAATGGTGCCCTCTTAGCAAACGTTAAAAATAACCTTCTCCGACGGTGCGATTTGTGTATTCGTATTCATGGCGGCCATATCGAAAAACGAAAAATTTAGTGACATAGGTACCTACTGAGTTATGTGATTGAATAGTGATCCTGATTGTGATTAATAATTTATTTTGATTAATAAATGACGCCCTGGTGAGAGTTACCTGATTATTCAGTTAATAATCTGTGATTCAGTGGTATTGTTTTTACTGAGCATTAATAATGACGCCAAAAGATCAAGTCGCTGCAAGACCGCGCTGTTGCCACTTTTACCACAGGTTAGTGAACTAATGTTTCTAAAGGGCGTTCTATTTTGTTTTCAGTTTTATACCATTTAGTTTGTTTGATTTTAATTTTTTTTTAATTTTGGTGTTAGGATTTTTTTGATGGTTTAGAATTATTCCTAGGAACTAGCAGTGTCCGTGATTTCATTTATTGTCGCATTGTCGTCACCACGCTGTATATATATACAGGGTGTCCAAGAACCTGGCGTCCAACTGGATTCCCACGATGCCCCAAGTTCTAACAGTACTCAGAAAAATATTTTAAAAAATCCACCCCATGTACTTACAGAATTATACTGATTTCAAAAAAAAAGGGGAAATGAGCACCCTGTGACATACTTTTGAATGCTGTGACTGCTAATGCTGATAATTGCGATATTTCTTGGAGGTTTTGTAATCTAGGGTATTGCTGTGTCTAAATAGAATGTAAAAATAATGTACTTATTGTACCATTTTAAAATAAAATATATTTTAACTAAAGGTGATATGGAAAACTATTGAATTTCGCAACTTTGACCGACTGTAGTGTAAAAAAAATGTACCAAAATAGTATGGCAAGTGACGTCAAATTTTGACGCGTTTATTCCTCTTTTTAAAAAGGTATAATACTTACACATTAATTTGAAAAAAAAAATTTTGATAATATTTTTACTCAACAACCCAATTTTTACGAAGTGCCTACCTACTAACGGTAACTGTCGGACCCTTTCTTATCTTAGAAACTGTTATGTTACTACTATTATTTACTTCGGTTCCAAGAGTGAGCAAGAAGGAAATACACACAGGTAGATGGGTTCCCAGTAGAATAAAAGCAAAGAATGTTAGTTTAAAGATATTTCATTACAATAAATGTTCAAAATGTTGACCACCCGCGGCAATACAAGCTCTCACTCTCCTTAAAAAGGACCGCTTTATGTTTCGCGAGTAACTTTTTTGACGTATCACCTGCACTGCTTGTGTTATCTTCTCACGAAGGTCAGCGATGTCATTAATGGGCTTCGCATAAACGAGCTCCTTCATAGTTCCCCAGAAAAAAAAATCCAGCGGATTTAAGTCAGGTGAGCGGGCTGGCCACGGGATTGTTCCTGATCGCCCAATCCACCTGTTCGGGTATTGCTCGTCCAAAAACTCTCTAACGGATACGCGAAAATGTGCTGGACAGCCGTCGTGTTGGA
Source organism: Euplexia lucipara (assembly GCA_921972225.1). Lineage (NCBI taxonomy): Eukaryota > Metazoa > Arthropoda > Insecta > Lepidoptera > Noctuidae > Euplexia > Euplexia lucipara. The sequence continues at coordinate 7,923,348 of OV179152.1, read as the reverse complement.
ACCACATATCTGGTGGGGTCTCTTCTAGTAAGTTTGGCAAATCATTTTGAAGAAAATTTAAATATGATTCGCCAGTCAAATTCTCGGGCATCTCAAATGGACCAATAATATTCCCACAGAGAATACCGGTCCACATGTTCACTTTGAACCGGTACTGGGATCTATCTTCTCGCATCAAGTGCGGATTTTCCACATGCCACTCGTGCAAGTTGTGTAGGTTCCTCCTTCTCCTTCTTAAATGTTGATTCATCTGACCACAAAATTTTGTCGATAAAGTTTTCGTCTTCTCGATGTTTTTGCAGGATTGTTTCACAAAACGCGACTCGGCTCGGATAGTCTCGAGGTAAAAGACTTTGCACTCGCTGTACGTGGTACGGATGATATTCTTCTTTTTGGAGAATACTGTGTGCTGTGCTCTTCGGTATCCCCGTATCAGCTTCTATTCCTCGCACAGAGATGCTTGGATTTGCCGACACCGCCTCTAAAACTTCATCGCGTATGAAGTCATTTACGGGTCGTCCTTCACCAGCTACTTGATTGGGGAACCGCCCGTCACATAGTGATCTGTGCACATTAATGAAAACTCGATGGTCGGGATATCGCGTAGCCCTCGGATACCTTTCTCTGTAAAGTCTCGCTGCAGCTCGTCCATTACCTCTACATTCTCCATAAATGTAGTGCATATTTGCGTATTCTTGCGGAGTGTAGGTCGCCATGGTAGCACACACAAAACACAAACTGTCCAAACACAGGCAAAGGTCGTCGTAAAGAGTTCGTTTCAAAGTCCAGAGCACAAAGAGTAATCGAGTCCAATAAACAAAGCTTTAAATCGTAGTACGTGATCAATGGTAACAATAAGAGAGAGGTGCGTAGTAACGGCAGGAGGCAGTGACGCGTACTGACCGTACTGTTATCCTAAATAGCACGATCCCAGATAGCGTCACTATCTATCTCACTCGCACCTCTAACCTTTTTCTCCCTCACTCTTACCTGAATAATGGGGTACCATAAAGAAGAACCAGCAAATCGCAAAGATAGTTTCTGTCTTGCTCCCTCCTGTTGTAATAACGAATCACTATGGTGAGATGCATGCACATACCGTCCCTTACGGTCTAACCTGTTTTTTGAGAGGCCTGTTGTTATTTTTATGAGCATACAATAGTAATTCTTTAGAGGTTAGATTCAATTCGTCGTAAATTTTTCTTTCTAAGAATTCTGTAAGACATCGTAAAAATTGGGTTGTTGAGTAAAAATATTATCAAAAAATTTTTTTTTCAAATTAATGTGTAAGTATTATACCTTTTTAAAAAGAGGAATAAACGCGTCAAAATTTGACGTCACTTGCCATACTATTTTGGTACATTTTTTTTACACTACAGTCGGTCAAAGTTGCGAAATTCAATAGTTTTCCATATCACCTTTAGTTAAAATAATATTTTATTTTAAAATGGTACAATAAGTACTTTATTTTTACATTCTATTTAGACACAGCAATACCCTAGATTACAAAACCTCCAAGAAATATCGAAATTATCAGCATTAGCAGTCACAGCATTCAAAAGTATGTCACAGGGTGCTCATTTCCCCCTTTTTTTTGAAATCAGTATAATTCTGTAAGTACATGGGGTGGATTTTTTAAAATATTTTTCTGAGTACTGTTAGAACTTGGGGCATCGTGGGAATCCAGTTGGACGCCAGGTTCTTGGACACCCTGTATATATATGTATCGAACCCAGCAGGGTTATTGCGTATCACCGTTGACAGTTCATAGTTAGTGATGATCACTGGGCAAAGTGTTCATCAATAGGGAGTATGCATGTAATTTAAATATGGTTCAAATATTTTTTTCCGAATCTTTAATTGCAGAAAATAGGAACTAAATCATTATTTTACTCTTTAATAGCGTCATAATTATTTAAAATTAAAAATAAAAGTTCGAATTAAGCGCGGCGAATTCAAATTTGTGAAACGCATCACCATTGGTTATAACGAAACGTGACGTCAAATACTACGACAACAACTCAACGCCTACAAAACATACAATGTGTAAGTATGACATTAAGTATTGGAATGGACTTTTTATTGGAAAACATAATTATTGCCGTGTGTGTTGTAAACTAATTAAGGTGCAGCGCAGACGACAGACTATCCGTGACATACTTTTTAGTCCGTCAAAATAGAACCTATGCAATTATATGCAGTAACGCACACAACGCGCAAAAAGTCCGGCGCACAAAAAATCCGTGTAATTCGGGCAGACCGCACCAAAAAATTTAACGTTTGCTTCAACGCGCGCTAACGCAGACGGCGCACACTTTAGTCGGCAATCTACATTTGCTAGGGGTGGACGTAACGCACGCGATCTATTATCTTGGCGCCAGAGGTCGATTGTTCATTGTTGTTTCTGAGTGAGTCAAAGCAGGTCTTAAAATAAATAGCAATTCAATGAATGCAGTAAGTAACAGACATTTTATAAAATTTGATTTTTTTTGCGGATGTTGTTTCAGAATTGACTGTTTAGTATGGAACTGTCCCTTCAGTAATCTTTCCGAAAGTATAGGATGTACCCGAAATTCCCTATTTCTTCTTCTTTTTCAGTACTTCATGTACCAAAAAAATTATACTTCGCGATCTCTGCACGATTTCCATAGCTCTTACGTCCCTACAAGCTCTGCCGACAGAATGATCGAAGATGTGCGTCGTGTCTGTGAAAAATCCGCGACCAACTTTTTGCGCGCCATGCAGACTTTTTGTGCGCCGCAGACTCGATCGCACAAAGTGTGCCGGCTGCGCTGTACCTTAATGTTCAAGGGTAATTTTAGCTTCATAGTGAGTTTATAAAACATTTATGAAAAATTGAAAGTGGTTTTGTAAAAGCACAATCTGATAATGTTTATTGCATTCGGGTACAAGCAATACAGGTAAACTGGTTTTTGAGTTTTTTCATGGTGAAATGGTTAGAAGAACGAAAACACCCAAAGTAATAGTAATAGGGTAAATGACGTACTTAATCGAAATGGCGCGCGAAAATGGCGGCCTTTAAACAGCTCAAATTTATTCTGTATTTTAAATATTTTTTTAAGTTCATTAAGTACTGTTTTTTTTAAATATGTTTATATTTTTTTACTATGTAAAAACGCAGTAAACAGTGAATTAAAAATATAAAAAAAATACATGCATATGCCCTATTTATTTTTATATTCTCTGTTGTCATTTTGATGACAACTTGGGCCGAACTTTGGTTTGATGCGCAACTGGACGCTAGTTAGCTCACTGGCAATAAAAAGATAGCCAATAAAAAAATCATAGATACACTTCTACAGCTTGGCAAAAAAGAGTAGAAACGGAACTAAATTTTTGTCCGTTGGCAACATTTCCAAAATAATGACAGCTCATAATAAACAAAGTTCACGATTTCGTAAAATTTTAATTTCGACCACCAAACGTTGATTAATAAACGTAAAAAGTGAAGAATTACAAATAAAACAATTCGGAGTGCTGGCAGGAATGTTATTTATAAGGTGTACAGGCGATGTCTGGCGGAACATGAGGCCCAAACTATTCTTTATGAACTTCACAACGTTTACCAAAGAACCGCTGATAAGACAGGTATGTAAGAGTCTGTTTTGTTGATTTTAGTTGAATCAAGTGTTAATTGATGAATACAAACCTATATTAATTTGCTTGCATAAGGAATAACTAGAAATTTGAAACAATAAATGTCGAGCACATAGGTTATGTTTACATTTTTTCTGCATTACTCTGGTATAGCGCGCTGAGATAAATTGATACTTTGGTAACTTGACTTATAACTGAATGAAAATTCAATTTCTACGCAAATTATACTTTAAGTGCGATATCAAGGGAGGGAATTATTTGTTCTAGCGTATGCATTAGAAATGTAAAAGAAATTTTCGTGCCATAGTCTAAATCTATTATTTAATTCAGGGAAATCTGTTATCGTTCTAATCAAAATCGTGCTGGAAGGAGATAAAGTTATTAACAGTATGCGATAAAAATGTTTTACTTTTAATATTGTTAGGTATACTTTAAATATTTCGTCTTTACAGGAAGCAGCTGAACGTGCATTCCAAGCTATTACCGAGGTGGATTGGAAGAACTCTAGCTAACATGTAATAAAAATAGAAAAGGATTTCTGAAAAAAAAACTATGAACGAGGAAATAGAGTGATTAGTAATAAATCTAGAAGATGATAGCAGCATCACCTTTGTACCCGAACATGACTCAGATGAGTTTGCGGCCTACGTGTTCGGGGTAGAATATTTAGAGGAGATTTACTAGAATAAAATATAGAAATTATGTTATACAATGTACCTAATGTTTTCTTTTTTTATAATTCCTAAACAACATTGTGAACTCGGGAGTATTTACCCAATTTTTATTTTTAGGTTGCGTGTAATCAGTTGCGTGTCAAGAACACTTCCTTTTTAAATTAATTACTGATTTAAAAAAATAATACATTAGATTCATTTGTCTAAAAATCAGCTAAGTATCAAGACTAGGTTGGTACGCTATGCGGTTGCCACGGGTTGCCATACGAAGAGCACAGTGGCGCCTCCATTATTTTCTACTCTTTTTTGCCAAGCTGTATTTTGCAATTTGGCTATGGAATTCTAGAAAGCATACAATATACATACGCTGTTGAATCTTCTGCTGTGTGCGCGGGTCGTTGGAGCGCACGCGCGGGTCCGAGTTGAACGATTGCGTCTGCATGCTCGCTAGCCGCGGGTCGCGAGGGAAACCACTGTTCCATACAAACATATATTGAAATACTGTCTGTTTAAAATTACATAGATTCTGGTCTGATCACATGTGAGAATGATGGTACAGAGGCTAGCAGGTCAAGCTACCCCAATACTGAAAAAATTCTTTGAAAGGTTTTCAGCTATATTATAAACAGTATATGGTTCATATTTAATTGGAATAATTTTACAGTATGGGATAGCTTGGTATGCTGGCGTCTGTACATAGCCAGCACATCAAGTTACACCAATCTGTCAATTTTTTTTAATAGTTTAACAATTTTATTACAAGTGAATAAGGTTTATGTTCAATTGGGTGAATTTTAAAGTTTGGGATACTAAAAATAATGCAGCCATGATATTCTAGTAAAAAAAACAAATGTAAAAGTGTTTGTATGAACCTACAGAAATAAATATCATTTATCAACATTCGCAAAATATTTTCATGCAATCATTATCAATAAATGAACTGACTGATGTGTCCCCAACAATTAGATTTCTTTTCCCCTTTTTTTTCTTATTAACAAAGGTGGAGTTAAGTTAGGTATACCAAATTTAATCATCACAAAATTCATGGTTTCACTCCGCGGTTATTAATGGGATTAGTGTATAATAATCTGTGCCAGAAAGAATATGTGACAGGTGCATTTGTATTGACACTATGAAAATACAATATTACACTATTTTTATACACCACTATTTTTTTAATAGTACAAAAAAAATTGAGCTGTATCCGTACCGTTACTGATCACATTTGCGTAACCAAACTAAAAAAAACGAAATTCAATTTTTAATTAAGCCACTATTTAATTAAACTTAAATAACGAAAACAGCTGTTGGAAGCGGGGCATGGTTGAGCGAGATCACGCGAACGTGAGCGAGAGATTGCGATGTCATGAATAGCCTGTACAATATATCCATAAGTTTGGTGACTTTTTGGGGTATAAACAAACGCTAATAACTTTGCAGTTTATGAATATTATTTATTGATACTCTACAAATATAATGAGAAGACCGTCTAGAATAAGCCCTTTAAGTATTTGTACTAATTAAAAATTAGTGGCGTTTTTGTGAGAAGGAAAATAAGACTTAGGATACAATAATAAGCGTGAAAAAAAAATCTACCTGAATAAGTTACATCGTAAATAGTCACTTACGTCTGTTCTGTTGGTTTCTCCACTGGGGGAGCAATACTTGAGAGAAAAAGCGTACAATCAGCAATATGTACCATACATTTATCTAATTAAATCGACTAAGGCCTGCAAGTTAACTAAACCAGTTTAAACTGAATCCCCAATTTGTATTAAGGGACTACTCACACTTATTGAGCTCTATTAAGCTTTTGTCCATAGAAATCACTAGTTTTAAATAAGATGCATACGCGCTCGTTCAGCTAAACGGACGCGTACGTGTACGCGAGCTGAATAAGTTTGAGTAGTTCGGTAAAATAACATCAGATAGCCCTCCCGTCTACGCCCTTTCACAAATAAAGAATTCTTAATATCGGTATTATTTATATGACAACAAGGCATAAATTTGAGTACGACAGTTCTGAATACCTGGAGTGGGGTTTTATTTATGACTCCTCCAAAAGAGTCAACGGGTTTCGGGTTTCGACAGGTTAACAATCTAAACTATACTGTGAAAGCAAGGTTACCACAGATGGTCGATTATACAAAGCTGCTTTTACATGAGCAATTACATTTTGTTTATAAAATTATCCAAGAATATTAATGGATACAGCAATATTATATAAGTCTCGCTATATTGCGCGTAAATGGTTGCCACGCCAAGCAAATATGTATCTTAAATATGGCTAGTAAAAGCTTTCAGTCGCATGATTGACTGCTATCATTTCCTATTCTATCTACATAGCACAAAGTTAAGTACCTTATATGCAATGGATATTTAAAACATTTTTATCATGTCCTAAGCTTATTCTAACTCTTTTGCCTTCAATATAATTCTATATAGATACCTTTTTCTCCATCAATTGTATAAAGGGAAATTCCCAAAAAATGCTCAAAATATGTAGTCAGAAATTGTGCCCATTTTTTTAAGGATTTTTGTTTGAGTTTACTCAAAAGTTTTAGTTGATTTATAACTAATCACATATTCCATTTTAATCTTAACCTTATTTTAACCTATATTTAACCAACAGTGATTGAAACGGGCATTTTTGAAATTTACTGAACATGTAATGTGTTTCTTAAGATTTGCATTATTTTTTGTGTTGAGTCGTTGATGGGCATTCTCCTTTAACTTTGTATAAAAAGTATTGACTGCTAGAGGCAAATTCAAAGTCAACTTTTTCTTTGTATAGAAAGTGTTGAACGCGTTATTGCTAGAGGCAGAATTATTGGTAAGTAAAAGTAGTCATACGAGTCTTGTCCGTGATGTTGCGGCGGCGGCACGGGGTGCGGCGGCGGCAGGCTGCGCATGTCCTGGTCCAGCAGCGGCACCGGCCCGCCGCCTCCACCGCCCCCGCGCCCGCGCAGGTCCACGTCGCCCATCACTGCACGAGCTGACGACAACAAACATATAATAATAATAAACCATTTATTTCAGGTAACAAAGACCCATAGAAATACCTTAACCTAAAAATACATACTAATAACACTTTTGTCACTATAAGCATCGTATAAAATTATGTTAGCATAATTTCACTTGCATGAATTGTGCGTTCTTGTGGAATTTGTCCATGGAAGCGACGGAACACCACACCCTGCGGTCAAAAACTTTCTTCTAGCACCACATGCACTTACTTCAACCTTTGGCGCACGTATGACGTTTATGCAACTCATCATCTGCCTAGGTTTATTGCAACTATGCAGTAGTTGCAGCTGAATATCAATGTTTTACATGGAAAGTTACCCATTGGTAAACTGGTTGTCAAACTTTCGGGCTTCTGACTACAAGTAACGACTGTCAAAGATCTACAAATGACACCCGGAACCAACTGTTTGGCGTGCACGGAGGAGACTTGATTTATGTGATTAATGGTCGCCCATCCACAGACCGACCTCGACAAGCGTAGCTTAGCGTTCAACCGACCTGTGCAGGACTTATTATTTAGCCACAAGCATTTATGCAACTATGGTGAAATAATAGCAGCTTTTTACTACCCAACTGCATTAACTACATAGCAACAATTAGTTTCACCTCTACCAATAAGCGCTTGAATTCGACAAATAATATCTGCTCAAGAAAAGGTCAAGGATCAACAAAGTGGATATTTTTTCTTCAGCCTGTAACTGTTACACTGCAGTACAAAGGTACAGTCCTCTGTGTCTCGCCCGAGCATTGATCACCATGCTTGCCTAAGGTGAATTAGCCATTTCAAATTTAATTCTAGGTTTAATCTTTTCCTTTAAAAATGTCAATGATGTTTAATATAAACTTAGATTAAAGTACAGACGCCAGCAAATCAAGTTACCCCAATGTGTCAAATTTTCCCAATTGAATATAAACCTTATTTTGTTTGACATAAAGTTGAAAAACTATCAAAGGAATTTGACACATTGGGGTAGCTTGATGTGCTGGCGTCTGTACATATGAATTTGAAAAAGTCATATTGGTTGTTACCGGGATTTGAACCCAACCAAAATTACAGGAAAAGAGAAATCTGCACAATAACGTTAAAGTTACGTATTAGAATACATTCTAATCCGTAACTTTTCTAAAAGTGGGAAAGGAAATAATAAAATATAATAAAAAATAATTGGAAAAGAAAAACTTACGTGTATACTGAGCTGGTGGCGGGACGGGAGTAGCAAGCAATGGCGCCATTTGTGGTGGTTGATCTAGAGAAACATAACAGTAAGATAGTAATAGTACAGTCATTGAACTACATTGCCTAACCCATCTTCCCCTTATATTTTTTTCTAAGATGGATCAGGTAATGCAGCACAAAATGTCGCATCGAACGTTTATCTTATGAAAATACTTTAAATAGGTCAAGACTTTTTAACATTACGCTCTAGGCGCCTGTTACATAATAAGTTCGATTGCTGTGAGTTGGTAAATTTGTTATATTGTACCTAGAACAGTAATGAGACGAGAGGCGCGCTCTTATCCGCTGTTTGCTACAACTCCCTGTCGTACAAATGCAGGAGAGAGGGCACCACTGGGGAGATTGGTTCAGGTACTTATACAATACTAACTTTATGGTGTTGATGTATTTGCCCTACCAAAATAGTAGATTGTTTATCTAGGGAGCAAACAACTATTGTAAAGGCGAGAGTGTTTTTTTTAATCCAGAGCGGAGCGAAGGATTCTAGAGTAGAATCCGGAGCGGAGCGAGGACTATCGTTGTATCGATTTTTAGCTTGTGTTACATAAATAACATCTCAATTCGATAATGGTTTTAGTTGTACCACACAGTCAGTATTTTGAAAATTAAACGAAAAAGTCATGTTCTCTGTCGCGGAAATACGACACGCGCGGTAGGGGCACGAACATATGTGTCGTATTATTATTTATGCGACACAAGCGGTTAAAGGGTTAATTTACAAAACAACGAGGGGATGAATGGGATTATATTATATTAAGGTTCGAAGGGAAATGTACTGAATTCTTACAGACACAGAAACCGCATTCTAAGTGTTAGTCTTATACAGTTTTCAATTATGGAATGACCTTCTGTTTACATTTAAGTAAAAGATGAGAAAGTTACTAACCTCGAGGTGGATTAATTGACATATTGTTGTAGTGGTTTGGTGGTGGAATCTTGTCTCCTGGTAGCATCAAGGGTGGCAGTGGGTTACTGGGATGTAACATACTCTGCAACATTCAAGTTAAAGTTTAGTTTAGTTAAACAGGCATGTTTGTATTTCCTTTGTTTTAAACTTTATAAAACTAGTAAAAGGTGCTAAAACAAAAGCTTGAATAGAATCAAATGTATTGTTGTGTTGTATTAATCTAATGTATAATTGTTTTATAACTTTTAAGTTAGACATTCAAAAGTGCTTTTTAATGGTTTAATTGAAATAAATTATTTAACTTTGATTTTGATTTTAAACATGATGTGGTAATAATACTTACAACAGCTGTGGCTGGGTCCACAATCCTCATAATTACTTGTGCCTGCAGTAATGCATAAGCAAGTTGAGGATTTTGTAACATCATGTTTCTAGCTTCATTGGGGTTGTTCTGCAAAAATAACATAACAAAATAGTCCAGAGAATATTTTAAATGATGGGCAGCAAATCTGTAAGTACTCATTTAGTTAGGTAAACCAAATCTGGCCTGTAACTGTACTGTCCCACTGCAGGGCAAAGCCCTCTTCTCATACAGAGGAGGCACTAGTACTAATGACCATGCTTACTCAAGACTTAATGTGTGACATGTAACAATTAGTGCTATTCATAGTGCTGTGTGAAAGTAACAGAATATTTTTTATTTTTATCTATAACAGTTTATGAAAAATAGTCTGGTGGCAGACAGACAGACAGACAGACAGCAGAGGTTTAGTAATATCAATCCTTTGATACCCTTTACAGAACTATGCCCATGTCTCTATGCCTTGATCGCTTCTAAAGTGGTTGCCTCTACGTCAACTCAGAGAGCAAAGGGCACTAACCACCTTGTTTACAGTTATTTAGCCTACTTATTTAGCCCCTCACTTTCAGTACATTTGCACAAACCACAATAGAAATTATGCTCATCAAATAACCGTCTTCTCTAATGTCCCAGTTATGCCCCGCACTGACTTCATTGACTGTTCCTTCTTCGTGCAGGCTATTTCTTTGTGAAATGCGCTCCCCCGGGAAATCAGGATACAAAATATTTACCTGTATGCAAAGCTTCATTTGCTTCATCAGCTCAAACATTTGTTCTGGGGGTAGAGTAGCTACTGCTTTGCTGATGGCCTCTGGAGCTTTTTCAGGTTCCACTGGTTCTCCATATGGATTTTCAATCTGAAATATTTGTCAAATGATGTCTTAACAACTATGCATTCCTTTTTTGCAAGCAGCAAAAAAGTGTGTATCAATTTATGTAGAATTTTGTAGTTAGTTTGGTCTACTTGTTCAGTATTAGAAACATAGAGTCAATCAAATGTGTGTGGTGTTAATATAAGTCATAAACTTGTGAAGTAGTTACCTGCGGACCCTGCATTAGCGCTTGCATTTCCATCCTCGACTTCTCAGTGCAAGCATTGTCGACGCGAAGGGACCGTCCTCCGATTTCATACCCATTGAGATTACGCATAGCGCTGAGAGCAGTCTCCTGATCTTTATATTCACAGAATCCATAGCCTTTCGGTTTGCCGGTCTCTCTATCAAATACCAGCTTGAAGGAAAGCACAGGACCGACCTCACTAAATATATCCTTCAGTTTCTCTTCTGTAGCTTCGTAAGGTATATTACCCACTAAAATAAAAACATATCAGTGTATTATTTTCTGATAATAAATGACGATTGTTATGAGTAAAACATGTTGTGTTTTCATCTTACCGAAGACAGATCTCATGGATTTGTCCATAATACTTTGTTCTTCCTTTTCTTTGCTTTTATCCATGATTGATAGCTTGTCGTTCACTGCAGTAGTTACACAGAAAATCTTCAGTAAGTTAGAAAATCTAACCTTTTTCAATTTTTAATAAACGTTGACAGTCGTCAAACAGACACAACTCAATCCAAAATCCAAAACCAAAGTCAAGTTAATCAGCAGTGCAGAGACAAGACACTAGATTATACGGAGTAGCGCCAAGCCGCCAACGCTAAAACCACAGATAAATAAATTCGTTTTTTCAATAACAAACAGAGAATACTATGATAGGATTTCGTCTTGCGGTCGAGAAACCCTTCCCTCCCTTCCATTAGCTTCATGATTCAACTTGATCCTTCACCATCAATCAATCACTATAATCACTAATCAAATTGAGTGCTTGCACAAAAACTTGACCAATGTGAAAATTGTATTTAAATGGTTCTCTAAAATAAATTGTTTATTAATCGACTAAATCACAAAAACAAAATCTTGGATAGTTTTCGAGTTTGTCTTTTCCCTGCTTGAATTGAAATGAAATGAAATCTGTCTGACGGAATCAGACGGAATTCCAATCCATTTTCGCTTGACTGGAGGAGTCTGTTTTCGTGAAAATCATTAATTTTGTGCACACTCCGTTCTTGTGTAGAAATATAAGCCAAGAATTTAATTACCAGTTGTGTTGTTAGGGAAAAGTTCTATTTATAAGGTCGTGATATCGCGAATGAGTGCAGGAAGTCGTTCATTTCATACCCCTGAAATAGGGTATTGATTTGTGTCTAATACGATGAGATGACAAAACCATGTCAAGTGTATTTTAGTAAATAATCCAGTGAAGGGAACATATTTTCAAAAGATATTATCAGCGATTAGAAAAGAACGGTATGAATCTCGATAATTCATCGAGAGAAAATTCTGAAGCATTAGATTCTGTTGGTACCGTAAGCCCGAAGGATAAATATCAAAGTATGAGAGAAAAGAAGTTATCTACTGCGTCGCTGACCAACGCCGAGGGTGCACGGCCGAAAGTCGTGACAGTCAAGCATCCGGAGTCCAATAAGCCCAAACCAACTGCCAAGAAGAATAAACCCATCCAAGCTGACTTAGATATCATCAAAGAATTCCAAAGATGCCGTGACGAAGGATTTAAGCGCCTGGATTTGAGCAAATCTTCCATAACATGTCTCCCACCGAATGTCCGAGATCTAACCCACTTAGTGGAATTTTATTTATATGGAAATAAGCTTGCATTGCTGCCTGCTGAGTTTGGATGCTTGGTGAATCTGCAAACATTAGCATTGAATGAAAATTCATTAACAAGTTTACCACAGTCACTTGCCAACCTCGGGAGTTTAAAAGTATTAGACCTGCGACACAATAAGCTCAATGATATACCGGATGTAGTGTATAAATTGACATCATTGACAACATTATTTTTAAGATTCAATCGAATCAGAGTTGTTGGTAATGGAATATCTCATCTGACTAATTTAACAATGTTAAGTTTAAGAGAGAATAAAATTAAAGAATTATCATCTGGAATTGGCAATCTGGTGAATTTAGTAACATTTGATGTTTCACATAATCATTTAGAGCATTTACCACAAGAGATTGGTAATTGTGTTAATTTATCAACACTGGACTTGCAGCACAATGAATTGTTAGATATTCCAGAAACTATTGGAAATCTGCAGTCTATAACGAGACTTGGTCTGAGATACAACAGACTGACTGGTATCCCAGCTACTCTCAGTAATTGCAAGCATATGGATGAATTCAATGTAGAAGGGAACTCAATATCTCAGCTGCCTGATGGGCTTTTAGCAAGTTTGAATGAACTGACAACCATTACTCTTTCCCGTAACTCATTTGGCAGCTACCCATCAGGTGGTCCTGCTCAGTTCACCAATGTCTTCTCTATTAACCTGGAGCACAATCAAATTGATAAAATTCCCTATGGAATATTTTCAAGAGCTAAGAATTTAACAAAATTGAATATGAAAGAAAATCTACTTACTTCTCTTCCACTGGATATTGGAACTTGGGTAAATATGGTGGAACTCAACCTAGGAACAAATCAGTTGGCCAAATTACCTGATGACATACAATGCCTGCAAAACTTGGAAGTGCTAATACTGTCTAACAACTGTTTGAAGCGCATGCCACCCAGTATTGGAAGCCTGAGGAAACTGAGGGTTTTAGACCTTGAAGAAAACAAGTTGGAAGTTTTGCCCAATGAAATTGGATTCTTGCATGACTTACAGAAACTGATAGTGCAATCCAATCAGCTGCAATCTCTGCCACGTTCCATTGGTCATTTGACTAATCTTACTTACCTTGGTGTTGGTGAAAACAATCTGCAATATTTACCAGAGGAAATTGGTACATTGGAGAATTTAGAGTCATTATATCTAAATGATAACCCCAACTTGTGCAATCTGCCATTTGAGCTAGCTCTATGTGTCAGCTTACAGATTATGAGCATTGAGAATTGCCCATTGACTGCAATTCCACCAGAAGTAGTATCATCAGGGCCATCACTAGTAATCCAATATTTAAAGTCCCAAGGGCCGTATAGAGCTATGTGATATCAGGAAGATGATTATTTACCAGCCGGTGAAGGCTAGTAAATTTTGTAGACGCTTGAAATTGCAAGCTTTTCCAGAAAATGTATACTCAAAAGTTTCTGTTGTGGAATAAAACGAGAAAAAAATACTGTACCCATTGTATGCTACAAGGAAATTTAAAAAATGTAAGAATCTTCCTAATTGTGGTTATAAACTTATAATGTTTTATTATGATTCTGTCTGTCAATTGGTTTCAAAATTACTTATGTGTCCAGTTTGATAGATATTTAAATCCCACTGTGTACTAGGTATTTAATGTTTTCATCATATAGATGTTAAAGATTTAAGCAATTATTTTATTGGTATCACAAAAATTATAAAAACACAAAAACAAACTGATTAATGTTTGCCCACATTCGCACGGACGCTTATCTACGCGAGGCTCAACAATCACTGAGAGTTAAAAATGCGCGATTTTCTAAGTCCGCGTAGGAAATGCGCCGGTGCGAACTAGGGCTTAGAATTGTAGGTAAAAATATATTGTAAAATGCTGTATATAAAATGCACAATAGTTATACTATCCATGTTTTCCAGATCATCAATGGAGTTTTTAAATAAATAGTAAATAATGTTCTTTCAATAGCAAGTGTCAAAAACGCTTATGATTTCCGATTGTTAATGATCCAAATAAGAAGGCATGTGCAATCTTGAGCTTCTTAGTGTCATAAGATATAAGTAAATCATGTGGTTAAAACCATTTTCAAAAAAACTGTTTGTTTGCACAAGATGTGGTACCAACAAGAATATTATGATTATTATATCTGAAAGAATTTTCTCAGAAATAGATTGGTTTCATCAAGGGATTTATGTCACAAAACTTTGTAATCAGTATTTTATGTGTAATTTAGATTTTGATGTTTTAGAGATGAGTTAAATGTGTACCTACTTTTACATAATTATTATTTTAATAGAGATTGAAAACCTATAAAAAGATCTCATAATAACATTATTGGAGATGTAGCAGTGTGTATGTTGCTGTTGATTCTGAGGAAGTTCCTCATTTATCATGACTATGACTAATTTACTATAGGTTTCCTATCAGTTGCATTTAATATTTTCTATATTTATAAGTGTATGTTATTTAGAAGTTAAATACTATTGTAAAGTCACCCACACTTCAGTGGTAACTCAAATTCATTCATGTTATTTGTAGAAGAGATATCACAACTTTGCCAATATCACATAGGTAGGTATGATGAAGATTATTCAGTAATTAATGTTGTTTTAAAGGACGGTATTGAGAGCAGATGTAATATAGAATTATTAAGAACCATAAAAAAACCCTTATCTGCATAGAACGCTTACTCTACGCTTGAGCCACGGACACGAAGTCAGCGGGCCAGCAATGTATAGATAATATGAAGCTGGCCTCGAAGACAGCAAGGCGGGAGCGGAGCGGGAAGCGCTGTTCGAGCGTTGCGCGCTAGTAGAGCGCTGTGCGCTCCGCTATCGCCTCGCTGTCCGCTGACTACGTATCCGTGGCCTTACAGCTACAAAATGACCGCGCAGTCGATGTCAAATAGTAACCCACTGATGTGCGGTTGATTTTACCGATTCTTTTGAGCTTTATTCATGTGCAGAATTGTGTCTAATTATAAAATTTTGGTTTTTCAACATTTTAATGTGCGCACACAATTAAGTTTATTACGATCTCCGGATCTCTTATGTATGACATCTTTACAATTTTTATAATCCTAGTTCTAAAAGGAAATCGATGTTAATATTTTATACGATTAAACATAGTTGTCTAGTCACAGTAAAATTGATTTCTTAATGGCGATTTGATGTATTCCATGACATAACTTACCTACAATAATGAATATAATCCTACCAATGTAATTCTTAAAGAGATGGTTGTTTTTGCAACTTGTGCTAAGCGCTCTGGTAAAACCTATCCTAATTTTAATGTTGATCCGTGTGTAGGTATCTGTTTATAATCAATGTTTCAGTGACATGTAAACGTGTTATATAAAATAAATAAATTATATAGTAGTGAGTATTTTATTTGAATAAGTGCTTCATTCATACAAACACCTATGATTGCCACTAATCAATTTATAAACACATAAAGATTCTAGACTGAGCCAAGAATTAACAAGTGGTTCTCGGTGCTGTGACTTCTATATTAACTAGCGGACCCAGCTGACTTGAACACGCACAAAATAATTCATCAAAATCGGTCCAGCAGTTTAGGAGGAGTTTAACAACAAACACGCACAGAACGTTTATATATGTATATAAACTAGCTGTCCCAGCAATCTTCGTAACACTTTAATTTAAAAAAAAATAGTTTAGGTAGGTACGTCCTATTCTCAGACCTACTGAATATAGGTAGGTACACACAAAATTTCATAAGAATCGCTCCAGCTTTTGTAACAAATACCGTGACACGAGAATTGTACCTACAACTAATATTATAAACGCGAAAGTTTGTGAGGATGGAGGGATGGATGGATGTTTGTTACTCTTTCACGTAAAAACTGTTGAATGGATTTTAATAAAATTTGGTATGGAGTTAGCTGACATCCTGGATTAACTTAAAGTCTACTTTTTATAACCGCGGGATGTCTGCTAGTATTAAATAAAGAAACCGGTGCCCCGTGTGCCCGCGGCTTCATCCGCGTGGGATTTGGGCTTTATTTTTTTAACACGGACCTTTACAGTTTTTAGCTAAAATAACAAAAGAAAAAAAAACGAATCAATTAGGAAAAAAACCGATGAAAAATGGGGAGTCCAAAATGATAGTACTTAGGTAGGTATATAAGTTCGTACGACGATGTCCCTTCAGTCTTGTGTAACATCAGCTATCTAACAAATAAAAAAATACCGTGACATCGTCCCCAGCCGTTTTGGAGATAAGTTCAAACAGACAGACTACTACAGAGATAACTGCCTTACACACATTCTCGTGAAATGGTAGTTTGTAAATGGTGGTTTTAGTAATGGTAGTACCTACACAAAACAATCGATTCGTGCAGCTGGACTACCTACTCCAGCTGCAGGAAACGATTGTTTAAATAAAATATTCCAGCAGCATAAATATTTTAGCAGGAATATTTTATTTTTAACGTAGGTTCTGATCGAAAAAAATATTGTACATACATACATGGGCAGAGAGCTTTTAAACATACATAACATCACGTCTGTAATCCCCGAAAATTAAGACAGAAGGTGTACAGACGCCAAGCACATCAATCTACCCTAAAATGACAAAATTTCCCAAATGAACATGAATCTTATTCTGTTTGCAATAAAGTTGAAAAACTATCAAAGAAATTTGATACATTGGGGTAGTTTGATGTGCTGGCCTCTGTACCTATAGTACCCATTTCGCCAGTTATGTTAAATTCCCATGTAATAGGGGGCGAGCCTATTGCCACCAATGAGGCACAAGTCCAGACTCCGGGCTGCAACTGAGCTTTTATTTGTGCAAAAAATATAATTTGTGACACTTCAATTTTATTTCTTTTTAATTAAAGTTTCAATACAAATAAATAAAATTGAGGACTCTATACTAAAGAGAGAACGAAGTGGGTTTACAGCGCACCACATTTGCGCGTGATTGACCGTGTGGGGAGTTGGGGTACCGAACCCGGGACGACGACGACCGCTTCGCGCTCGCCTTTCCAATTCCACTCTCAGCTCATCACAGACGCGCTCCACTACCTACTGGCATTTCCTTGTACTTATTTTACACGTTAGTATTAGGTATTTACACCTATTTTAATCCAGTCCACTACTATAATAAATAACAATTCCAATTTAGTGATCCAGAATCAAGTTCAATCAGTTCTTGTAGTCTGTAGGAGCATAATAATGATAGCAAAAACTAGTTTGTATTTCATAGTATTTCTTAAGTTTCTTTTTGCGCTGTTACAGAAATTATCTTTTTTTCTCATCAACATGAACAAAAAGTCTTTATGTTTTAATTAGGTACCTAAGTATGCGAATGTAGTGAAATAGCGTTAAAAATAGGGTAAAAATCCCCATATTTGTAGTATGGGGATTGCTACCATATTTTTTATAGGGATAGTTTTTTTTTTATTTTATAGAGATCATAAGAAATGAGATGTGATGAGAATACATTTTTCTTTTTGAAACGTCGCCGCGTTGATAGGATAAAATTATAAGATCCGTTTTGTTATTTGTTTACGGTACCCTATGAAGGTTTAAATAAAAAGCCTGAGATAAAGTTCAATAATTTATGAAGTGCATAATACACAAGTTTCATTTAGCTCTTACATAAATAGGTATATACACGAATTATTTTTGAAGCTTTACATGTAGATCAAAGCAGTCTACAAAATAATATCAATAATTGTCGGTGCATTTGTCAACACGCATGCCATTTTCCTTCTTTTTGCAATCCCACTTTTTATCCTCATTTATGAGTACTTTGAGTGTAGACAAACATTAGATTTTACACTACTTCCTTGTTCGAGAACATTATTATGAGACACTGTTAGTTGTGCTTGACTTTCGTTGCGAAATTAGTATTTTTTAAATGCATTATATTCCTTAATTCTAAGATTTCCACATACAAAAATATTTCGCCCTAATAAATCACTATAAACACACTTTGTATCTAATCACAAACATTATTCGAAATAAACATAATTAAATTAGTAATAATTGAGAATTGAAAAGAAAAACGATGGTGGTAAGACTAATTTTCACCACCACGAAAGCAACAGTCATGTCAGCTGCCGATACGCTATCAGTATTTGTCAGATTTATATTACGTAGTGTAGTAATGGGTGTATAAACGCAAAAGAAAATTGTTAGCTTATGAGAAATCAGCATAAATTAATTATGCTTTATTCAACCAGAATAAAGCAAACCTACTAATTATTATAAGCATGAATATTTTTAATATATCTAAATAAAATATCGCTAAACAAATACATCATTCACTGGATTATAAATGCTTAAACACCTGCAACTAATTCGAGTTTCAATGAGTATGTTAAAAACTAGCATCTACGGTCAGTCGTTATTCACAAGTTGCATAAGAATATATTTCAAAACTTCGAATATTGAGGTCCAGTTGCATATACAAAAATAACATTATAGTCATTTTACATAACAGTAACAATTTGTTTCTAACCATTGAAGATTTCTTTACAAAAACATACTAAATATACTGAGTCTTACATCTATTTATAAAATCTTTGGCATTTTCATATGCTTAAATATATAAGCAGAAAATATAACTAAAATAGTTGTGTGTGATGATGATGATCCGGATACAGTTTACATATAAAGTTATATCACTATGCAGTATGAAAAAATGTGTTTTATGGCACTTATTGGCATGCAATGACTGTAATTTTGTTCAACATTATCAATAAAAAATTAGTGCTATCTTGGAAGAGTATACTGGTTTAGAAACACATTATTACTGTCGTCGAGAGATTTCTGCATGTATAATTGTAGAATTTGTCATGGAGATTTCCTTATTTACATAATTAAACACTTCCTCTGATGTCTCTTCTGAGGTTCAGGTCTTAATACTGCGCGCACAGCTTCATCAAACACCTGTGTAACAATTAAAAGAAAATGATATTCATAAACCAATGAAATAATCCAGATTTGTTTCACAGAATAGATCAACAATCTTTTGATATAAGCTCATTTCTTCACCTAAAATTGGACGAATGACTACAGTTATTCAGTGTGAAGGAAACAGTGATGGTCTGCTGACATACTGGCAAGCTATGCTGGCGTTGATAGGTCTCGAGTCGAACCCAAGGCCTCCGACGTTTTCGATGTGTGTCAAAATCTAAAGTCATTTGCTCAAATTAGCTGAGGATCAGCACTTTTTGAAAGTCAAAAATTATATAAGACAGTCCCCCAAACGGCCCGCCCTTCACCACTTCCTAGTGTTTTTGTTGGGAAGAACAACCACCTCACCAAAAATGTGTACCTATTGTATAATTATCAATTGCTTCAAAATCGGTGAAGGAAAACATTGCAAGGCCATGCTTAAGATATATGTTCTTTGAAGGCATGTGAACCCAAACCAGAAGCCCCTCTCTAACACCAGGTTGGTCAACTAACCACAAAGAAGAAACGTGCAGAAAAACTTGTCAAGTAATAAAGTCCCTCATAGATTAACCTTTCAATTGTGTCAATTAGAGACACAATTGAAAGACAACGACAGCGCGAACGCCGGCGTTCGCTTGGGGTTTAATGAATTAAAGGTATTCACAACAATGACTGACATTCAAGTTTCTACTGAGTTGTGAAACAAAGTGTTTTCCTGCAGTATATAGGTAACAGACTTATCTATGCAGCTTGTTTTGAAATACCAACAATACATGTAGCAGAGATAATAGATTTTTATGTGACGTTGTAGACATTGAGTGAATCCTTTGTTTAAAAACTACATGTTATGTCATTTCTTAAGACGGTATTGTGTATAATAATGCCGTTTGTATGCAGTTAATGAGAAGAAATATAAAATGATTTAGAATAAATTTAGCATACCTGTTTGAGTCCACGCTGAGTCAATGCAGAGCATTCCATATATTTTACAGCTCTAATTTTGTTTGCCAGCTTTTGACCTTGTTCTCTCTTCAACGGAGACATTCCTTGTTCAGACAGCAAACTGAGAGTTTCACGATCATCCCTCAAGTCAATCTTTGTACCTGTAAATGAAAACAAGAAGGTCTTTAGTTACTTTATTTATTTTATTGTATTTCTTAAGAAATCTTTCAGCTAGGATATAATTGTAAATTTGTATGAACAGGATAATAACTCAAAATTTACGATTTTCTACTTAAAAATACAAATAAAAAATATATATATCATTCCAAAGAATGTGATTGCATGATCAACAAAAACGTTAAAGTTTAAAGATATAAAGGACATTAAAGGTAACATTAACAGGTGAGGTTAATCAATTATTGTTTAAAGAAATGGAAATGGAAAAACTTTAAACTCAAAAAAGCGATTTGAATCGCTTTTTTGAGTTTAAAGTTTTTACTGACAATATTAGGGTGGCAAAAGAAAAAGTCGTCAGGCAAGAGAAAGTAAGATTTAGTACTTAACATAATAAGACATTTTCATTTCAATAATAGTGTCACTTGCTAATTCGATTATTATTATCTGTTTTATATTTAGGTCTGTCTAAACTTTGTCTGGAAGAAAACCTGTGTGTTTTTATTATCCTACATGCAATAATAAAACGTAACAACCCTTCTTGTTGCTCAGCCAGAGTTAGCTTAAAATTTAGCTTTTATAGTGATTATTAAATTTGTAAGTTCTTACAGTTTGATCTAAGCACAGCATTATATAAATAATAATAATTATTGTTGTGACATCACTATTTAGTAAGTTAATAGTGTGCACATCACTAGATATTCTCTATGTATCCGGTTCATATCAAGAATGCCAGCGTCACTTCATTGTCTGTCCCCGTCTATGAAGCTGCTACCACTGCAATGTCTATAGTGTAAAATACTGTGTGTCGTTTTATAATAAACGAAGTCAACCTCAATGGTGTCTTATTCAACAAGCCTACAGAACATAATAATTATAATGTGTCCTAAACAGGATATTGGTAATGATAACCATTTTATCAATTATAAATCAATTAAGGTAATAATTAGTGTAAAAGTAGTTAAAATTGAATGAAGTTTAATTAGTCTTGCTTTATAAAGTTTAATTGAGGTTACTCACCAACCAATATAATGGGTGCATCAGGACAGTGGTGCTTTATCTCAGGGTACCATTTTGAAGTTACATTTTCATAAGATGACGGGCTAAAACAAGAAAAACATTTCAGAATACTTCTTTAGACTTATTATTTTAGAACTTCATCTATACTAATATTATAAAGAGTAAAGATTTGACTGTTTGTTTGCATTAGATAGGCTCCGAAACAACTAGACCGATTTGAACGATTCTTTTTTTGTTGGGTCGGGAACCTACACCATCCCTGGGAGACATAGGCAACTTTTTATCCCTGTATTCCCATGGGAACGGGAACTATGTGGGTGAAACCGCGTGATGTCTACTATTCATGTTTATGCACTTATACATATTCTGACCAGTCTGCCGAATTCCACACTCTGGTTACTGGTTAACATAATATCTATTGATAAGATTCATTGTCAGAATTACTATCCCTAATGACTGGTAAAAAGATACAAATGACAGTCAGAAACAAGAGTTTAATAAGCCTTTACATTCCATATGAAAAAGATGGGTCACCAATTCAGAAATTGAACTTGGCAAGCATAGCTTACCTCTGATCCAACTAAGTGGCTGTTATTACCCAGCCAAGGTTCTTTTACAACAAAAAAATCCTATTTTAAGCAGTGAACAGGATATATACACAAAGTGTGGGATTGAGACTGTTAAATTAAGTAGATGCCAAAACAATAATGCGAAAGAACTGGATAAAACCAGTGAAGGACATGAGGCACTACTACTAAAGTTGTGAGCTTTATGATCGTACTGTGGCTATCTAAGACGGCCTGATTAATGTTAATTTGTACAGTAATTAAGAGCATTTAACATTGTGTTTGTTTTGTACATGCAGACAGAGAAATAGATTGTAAATGACTACATACCTTGTCACACTGAAGCATATAAGGAAGACATCTGTTTGTGGATAACTTAATGGTCTAAGTCTGTCATAATCCTCTTGTCCAGCAGTATCCCACAGCCCTAGAGACACTGCTACTCCATCCACAACCATTGGTGCAGAATAATTGTCGAATCTGCAATAATTACATTCACCATAACACTATGAGAAATATTCCAGCATTCTAACGCGCCCTCCTACCATTAAAGCCATATTTACAGTTCACAGTTCACTGTGAACAGTACTTACACTGTAGGCACATATTCTCCTGGAAAACTGTCTGTGGTGTAGGATATTAACATACAAGTTTTACCGACAGTACCGTCACCGACGACCACACATTTGATCGGCCTTCCTGATGACATCTATGGAAGAGAATATTATTGATAAATAAAGGCAAAACTATGACTCATAGTAAAACCAAAACGTATGTTGAAAACAATCGGCTAATAATACCGTATAAAAAGTTTTTGACACTCTCTTTGAATTACAAACACTATACGAACAACAAAGAATTGAAGCACTGACAAACTATTTATAGAAGGAGCAAGTTTTCAAAATTTTTACATCGAATTAGAATAGGAAACGCATTGAAAGATGGATGGGGACATTACGGAAGGGATACAGATTAAAAATGTAACTGAGTTGACGGATGATGTTGCGTTCGTTTATATGCATTGTTTTGTTGTGTCGCTGTTAGTCATACATATCTTTTAATAAAATTATTTACATTATAAATAATAAAAACAAAAAGAAAAGTGAAATAATTATTTTAAGAGTAAAATATTAATTATTAAAGTAGCTAGATAGTTAATTAAAAAGTGAATTCATAGTGCAGACCTTTAGGATTTTTTTTTCATACAATTAAGAGATTTCTATTCTATTACTTATAGCAAAATAATTTATCAGGTTAACGTACAGTAAATAAAGTAGTGTTTTTATTCAACATCGGCATCAGAGACAGTCATAACACACAAACATTTTGTCTTCGGTGGGAGTCGAACCCACCTCCGGCATAGCAGTCAGGGCCACTAACCACTAGATCCCAGGATTCCCAGGCTACTTTATGTGTGGATAAATCGAGTTCAATTATTACCTCCTACTACTACTTCATCAAATACTACTACCTACTCTAGTATTGTATGTAACATAGAGTCACGCAGCACAGTTGTTCAGTTTAAAATTATTATTTTGTATTTTATATCTTTCAAAATCGATGCGTTTCACTCAATTTCACTAAAGTAGTCAGGTTAGGCAGATAAGTTACAATAAATAGAGAATGATAAAATTCTCGATCCAGTTCTGTCAATACGTCATGATGTCATTGCATGTCTGTATGATATTTTTTATCTATAGCTATGTCCGCCAACTCCGCCAAGTACTTTTATTATCTTGCTTCCTTTAACAAAGTTAGATTGGGTTTTTAAGTTTTATACATTCCTATAAGATATTATATATTCACCAGTATTCATGTAATAAAATAGCAAACTTTTCATAAAGTGCGATGTCGAAGTTTCCAGACAAAAAGGTAATTAGAATAGTTTTCGACTTTGTGTTTACGCGTTAACTTTTGTACTTAGTGATAAATAATATTGATAACATAAAATACGTCCCTTTCAGATGAGTGGGTCGTGCGTGGAGACTCCAGAAGCTCCAGCTTGGCTATCAAAGCTAGAAAGTCAAAGGGAGAAATTAAGTAAAGCTCGACTTGGTCATGATAGCGGCGCCGGCGCACCATGCAACTCTTGCGGTAAACACTAACAAAATTATTCAAATAACTTTGATTACAGTTAGTTTTTCTTACGGACTCTTGTTGTAGCATCTTTTTACTTTTTAAAAGTTGGGATGGTTACTAAAATTGGCATATCATGGGAATATTTATTTAATCGGTTGGCATGACGTCATTCAAAACAATGCAATCGTTATCATTGTTCATAGGTATTGTTATTCCTAAGCACAAAATGCTTTGGTTTATGAATTATTCCATCTTGAATTTTATGAATTAATATTATTATTTCTGGAAATTCTGTTTATGTAGGTACTTAAATGATTAATGCTTACCATAAGAGGTTTATGCTAACTTATTAAATTATTTGACTGCTTATTCACATTTTCCCTGGTTTACCTACTGGTATAAATAACTTCATTTGTCATCATTTATCATAGGATTCCCGGAAGGTGTAGCCCATTTATTAATAATTTTCCTATGTGACTCATTCCTGTAGTATTGCTAGGTGAGGAAGTATCCGCAACAACTGCTAAATTTATACTCTGTTATTTCTGCGTTAATTGGCAATGAGTGCCAATCAGTGTATTTGGTAAATTCCTTAGCTAATCAAAATAGTTCTAGGAAGTGCAGTTTAAGTTGTGAAATATATGTCTCATGCCATTTCCGTGTAAGGACTTAAAATTAATCATTTTTTTATCAATGGTTGTGAGGACATTGATCTGAGCAACAGGTTTTGCATACAATTGGTTACATACCTAGCTAAAACAGCATGGAAAAAATCTCTGATTTCAAGTAAATATGTTTTAGCTAGGTAAATAAAACATAATATTGCACATAAATACTCTTGACCAATAATCCTTACAACAGCTATGTATTCCTGTACAATATTCTAGACAGTTTATCACTATGCAATATGCACTTAAAATGTACCCTCTTATCTGCTATAAATACCTACTAAATATATTAAACTCTTGGTCAGCCCAATTGTATGATAATCGGGACAGCCGTTAGGCTCCAAATAATTGGTACAATAATTATAATAAACCTTTGCTTGTTTTCTGGTTCAGTTCAGGGCAAAACACCCTTAAACTTATTAAAAGTATTTATTCCAGCCAGCAATTTATCGATTTCTTCCTTTCATTGTGTAAAACTTGTAACGGTTGACAGACAGTACCGTTTTAATTAACTATAAATATATAAATTATGTGTCAAAAATATAATGCCTACTGATTCTATAGAAATATTTTTATAACATTTCATTTCCATTTACAACTACCTATTTTTGCAGAGACAATGTCGAGAGGTATTTTGTCCTTCAATGTTTTAACTTCTATTTAATTTTTTGTTTTTCAGGACCATCATGCCCTGGCTTGGACCTGCACTTTTGGAGGAAGGTGTGCCGATCGTGTCATTGCAGCAAAGATGTTCACGATGTTCAAGATGATGACCTATCGGGATGGGCACAGTTTGAGCTATTGGGCACTGCCAGACCTAAGAAGGCTTCTAGTGAGTATACTTTGTTTTGTTTCTTTCAATAACCATAACTAATGGTTGCTAGTTGAACTTACTACACTGTATACAGAGAGGATTGATTCCCAACCAGTAGTTTGGAGCAAAATATGGTGCAAACACACAGCTAGTCTATGCGTATTACATTGTTGCATATCAAGTTATTCTTTAAATGTAAATTTTGTGTTTTAATTTTGAGTTTTACAGGTAATTCTATAAGTTTCGATCATATCACATGCTTACTGCTTACAGCCCGTGTCGGTTTTAAGAGCACTGGGCAACCGAAATCGTCGCGCCCGAGGCGCAAAGTTGGTAAAGGCTGGGTGCCTTTACCGACTTCGCACCTCAGGCGACTCTCCGAACCGATCTAAGATAAAGTGCAAAAAAATCGAGCTTTTAGTTATTTTTTACACTTTTTTTTTCTTTAACCTGCTGGTAGCTACTAAAGACAATGAAATGAAACTGGTACAGAGAAGTTAGGTCCTGTACACAACTGAATACATGTTATATTTTAAATTTTTCAGTGCCCCTGATCAAAATCCGAGGAGTTACTGATAAGCCTGTCAAACTTGATTGGGTTCCTCCAAATGCTTCAACAGAGCTTGTAAGTGATACTTGAACACTTCATTAATATCTAATTAGAATTTAAACTAATACTTTGGATTACATGATAATTAATGATAAGATAGATGAAGTTACATACACATAAAGTTGCTGAAAATCGAATTAAGTAGCTACTTTGATCTAATAATTTAATATAGGTAGTATAGTGTTTCATGTCTGTAATAATAGTAACTCCAAGATATCCTATGCAAGCTTCTAAATTTAAGAGATATTTAATAGAACCACAAATATTGGCCAGCCATGATGGACAGAAAAAAAAACACGTAATTCGATAAAGAAATGCCTCTAAAATAAATGGCCTAATAATTGAAACTATCGCCGTGAATGCAGTGATGCTCTCGCTCGTGGATGGCGCTAAAGAATGCATTTCATACGAAAATAAGCTTTATTCCTTTACGTTTAGGGTTCATATTCGTAAAAACCCATGGGCAATCATACAAATTATGCAAAGGTAAGTCGAATAAAGTATGTTTTCGTATTAGTCGCTAACCTACTTTTAGTCAGCAAAGTAGGGAATATGCATGTAATTTAATTATGGTTCGAATTTTTTTTTTCTGAATCTTTAATGGCAGAAAATATGAACTAAATCATTATTTTACTTTATAATAGCGTCATAATTATTTAAAATTAAAATAAAAGTGTGAATTCAGCGCGGGAAATTCAAATTTGTGAAACGCATCACCATTGGTTATAACGAAACTTGACGTCAAATACTACGAACTCAACGCCTACAAATCATACATTGTGTAAGTATGACATTAAGTATTGGAATGGACTTTTTATTGGAAAACATAATTATTGCCGTGTGTGTTGTGTTGTAAGTTAATGTTCAAGTCTAATTTTAGCTTTATAGTGAGGTTATAAAACATTTAAGAAAAATTACTGAAAGTGGTTTTGTAAAAGCACAATTTGATAATGTTTATTGCATTCGGGTACAAGCAATACCGGTAATCTGCTTTTTGAGCTTTTTTCATGGTGAAATGGTTAGAAGAACGAAAACACCCATAGTAATAGTAATGGGATCACAGTAAATGACGTAATCGAAATGGCGCGCGAAAATGGCAGCGTTTAAACAGCTCAAATTTATTCTGTATTTTAAATATTTTTTTAAGCTTCATTACAGCAATTTTTAAATATGTTTATATTTTTTACTATGTTAAAACGTTGTAAACAGTGAATTAAAAATATTAAAAAAATACATGCATATACCCTATTCGCGATTTATCTTTACCTTAGTGCAGTTTTATTCAAAAATGGTAAAGCAAATACGAGGTTTACCGATTTCCTAGACAAATCGTACCAAAGAGCTAACTAAACAATACTATTTGCTAATTTTATTGTATTCCAGGTATCAGAGTACATGTCATGCCTGGGCTCGCTGGCGCCGGTGTCCGGTTCGGACGCGGCTCGCCGCCGGCGCGCGCAGCTCCGGACACAGTTGCCACCGCATGACGTGGCACCGGCTGTCCGACAACACGCAACCGACTTTGAGAAGTCAGAACACACTGTAAGTACACTCTTGGTAACCAAGCTGTATTTTTAACCAACGTACAAAAAAGCTGGAGGTTCTCAATTCGGTTGGATGTTTGTTTATTCTTCTAACGTACCAAAGTAGTCGCAGATTTATGCTGTACGAGTACCTATTGGTTGGTTATTCAGTAGGGTCAATTTGCTTTAACAAACTTTCTATCATAATCCGAAGGATGTTGAAGGAAATTCCTAATCAATTCCTTCATAATGTTTAAGCTAATTCTTTTAGATAAAACTCAATGAATGTAATTGAATTGTTAAAGTTATAGTTGTTGGTCAATGCAAGTGTCTATTTTCGAAACAACAGCTCTTACTAAGTTTATAAATGTCACAATCAAGGTCTCTTTGATAACCACAATATCACAAATAAATATATTTGAATTTGAATCTTATAGAACTGTATTTGTTGCCCTATATAAGGATTTATACATGTTACTATGTGTTGCACAGCATTGCCACATTTAATGTAGGTCAGTCTGCCAGTGATAACAGCAGTGCTTACTTACTCTATAAATATAACTTTACAACATACATGTTTTATATTTTAACCAAGTAACCATACCTTACATACCTTTTCCTAACTTTATTGGGGCTAGCTCCTAGTCGAACAAGATGCAGGTTAATTCCAGTATTTTATATGGAGCAAATGTTTATCTGCCCACTACAACCCAGATACTGAAAAACACGTTTCCCTTTGGTGTAACTGGTTGTTAGATTTTGGGGATCTGATTCAAGTGATTTCTAAGGCACAAAGAGGTTTTGATTCCACCCAAGGACTGATCTCGAAAAGCGCAGCTTAACTTTTGATCGAGCCGTGTGGCTGTTACTAACTAGCCACAAGTTGTTACGTATACTTGTCTAATGCAATCAATTTCTTTTCTAGGAATACATCACGCGCATCAAGGATCATGTCGTGGGTATGGGTAATGTCGTCAGAGTGGGACCTCTACAAAACGGAGACGTCTTCTCAGTGGAAAGCAGCAAAACACATTCCGCTCCCAAATCCTACGCCCTGCCGCTGAAGATATCCAACGTATCCAGAGGAGTCAAGTACAATATCGTCCCAAAGAACGCTTCCGATAAGAAGTTGGTCTTAGACTCGCAAGGAAATGTTGTAAGCAGCGCCGCAAACCTGCCAGACTATAAGTCTAGTCCTATACTAAGTCGTATCGTTAAGGACAAACTTCTTGTCATGCGCATAGAATCCGACAGAATTAAGAGCGCTGTTGAACATGGCCCCGTCTACGATAAACTATTCAAAAACTTAGAAGATTTGAACATGCCAGTTGAACATGATGTTTATCTGCAACCAATCAAACTCTTCCGCGAGGAGTACAATAGCAATCCTCAGTTTAAGGATGAAACTAATGAGTTCTCCAGCAAGTCCCTTGGAGCCCAAATCATGCCTGATCTATGGTCTAACAGCAATAACAATGTTATGGGGACAGCTAAGCTGTTGGATAGCAGAATACAGAAAGGTACCATATTTGCTCCAAATGGAGAGATATGGAGCTGGAAGCATGAACCAGTGACTCCTGAACACAGTGGCACCCTTTGCTCTACGAAGATCAACCCTCAGTACTCAACTGTTACAAAGCCTATCAATCAAGTGGAACCTCAACAGACTGCGCCTTTGAGGGAGTATCTGAGAAGTCACTCTGAGGATGACCTGCCACCGCCGCCACTGCCGAACTACAGCACCTACCCGGGAGCTGTTCCACCATCTCCTGGCTCTGCACCTCCACCTCCTGGCTCTGACTGGAACAACCAACCTCTAGATAATATGCATCCAGTTGGCGAAAACGCCGACTACTTAGCTCTTGCACATAACTACGGCGACAATCCTGAACAGATTATTGATCAGCTCGCTGACATGTCGCTCAGTCCCGCTGAGGTGGAGTTCAACAGGAAGCTTTATAACGAAGGAGTGCCATGCCAACGTTGTACTAAGTCGATGTTCGCGGGCGAAGTCGCCGTCAAGGCCGAGAGGGCTGGTCACGAAGCTATTTGGCATCCACAGTGCTTCACGTGCAGCAAATGTAATGAGCTGCTGGCAGACCTTGTGTATTTCTTCTACAAAGACGAGATTTACTGCGCCAGAGATTTGGCCGACGTCTTGGAGATCCCGCGTTGCGCTGGATGTGACGAACTGATTTTTACACGTCCTTACACAGCTGCGGAAGGAAGAGCGTTCCACGTGCAACATTTCTGTTGTTACCATTGTGACGCTCCTCTTGGTGGCAAAAAGTACGTCCCAGATGACAAGACTGGTCTTCCTATATGCTTGCAATGTTACGATCAGTTCTACGCCGAGCGTTGTCGCGCCTGCAGTGGAGTCATTGGGCCGGAGCAACAAGGAGTGTCGTGGGGCAATATGCATTGGCACGCTGAATGTTTTATATGCTCTGGTCGAATGTGCGGTAAAAGTTTGCTGAGCGGACGATTTGTTGTCAAACAAGAGATGCCATTTTGTAGTGTGCCATGTGTTCAGAGCAGAATTAAGTAAGCAGCTGATATTATATCCTAAATAAGTTAGGATAGTCAAGCTTTTATGTATGTATGGCAGCAAAGAGTATATTTTATTCCATTTTCATAAATGCCATTATTCTATTTTTGATATACTATTTGATTTACAAAGTACAGTTTACACTAGTGCATGTAGTCTTATGGATTAGATAGTAAGTATATACATTTTGGGATAGTCTCTCTACATGGGCTGATTATAATAATAATGTTGTTAAAGATTTCAGTACAATATATACTTACAGACTTAACATTGTGATTTAAGACTACTTGGGGACCAATAACAGAAAAAGTATAATAAAATTATGATAGTTGTTATTAAACATTCCAGTGCTTTATTTCGATGATGTTGCTATAATTATTTAAGTTTTATGATAAACTTGATTATCCTCTATCTTTTCTTTAATAATTTATTATCGTGTTATTCATTGCAAAATTTAAAGATTTTTCTGTAGAAAGTAAGAACAGAGTGTAAGTTATAATAAAAATAGTCCTATTCATAAAAATGTGATAATTGTAAACGAAAATGGCGCCTATTACTAAGCAACAACCTATTTTATTTAGAATTATTAAGATTATGGAGATAGAAATATATTTATATTAAGTATTATTGGGTGCAACAGGAATAAAGTGCCATTTGTATTATTTTTGGATGATATACAAATAATAAAGATTCTATATAAAAACTTGTCTTAATTACATTACGTTTTCTTATCGATTTTTTTTCTATCTTACAAAAGTCCTTATGGATTTTTCTTAAAAAAAACTTAATCTGCCTTGTCCCAACAACTACAACAGATAACTATTTTAAATTTAGACTTCGACTTTCCAGACAGTTACACAATGGCGCCGGCATGCGGCATTTCCAAATTTACCAATCCCTGTGAAGAATTTCCTAAAGAAACGAAAAAAACTCAGGGGACATGGTCTCTTTTAAAGTCTAAATGATAGTAAGTGGGTCTAACAATGCAGGGCAATCAGGAAAGGCCTCTGTAAGAAGAACCATTCCAGCTTTGAGTTAATTAGTCCCATAGACTACTGCTGTATCCCAAAAGACAGTATGCATGCATAAGGCACTGTGTTGCACAACTCTATTCTAGATTGCTCAACAACAACAGTCACACTACTAGGTCTGCAGGCCAAATGCACAGGTCACAAAATGGTTGAGCAATTCTCAAGTCATCTTTCATAAATGCAGCAGTCGATTCTTATAGGACACTAGCAGACGTCACGCAGTTTCACCCGCGTAGTTTCCGTTCCCGTGGGAATACGGGGATAAAAAGTAGCCTATGTCCACCGGGAATAGTGTAGCTTTCCACCAGTACAATAATTTTTAAAATTGGATCATTAGTACCGAAGATTACCCCCTACATACAAACTTATATAATATTAGTATAGAAGTATAGTTAAAGGCAGATAGAACAAGTGATTAGTAGGTTAATTTATTAGTTGGTTTGCTACCAACTCTTGAATCTGGTTAATTTATTAGTAGGTAGTGTAGTAAGAAGTCTATTTGAGGATTTTTCATTTATTATTTTTAAATGTGCTTTAAGCTCTCATTTTGTTGAAATGTACTAAAAAAAGTGCATGTGATCCTGGGTTTGCTTCTTGTTTTGGGTAGAGTTATTGGGTTTATTCAGTATCAGCGTGGGTTTTAGTGTTGTGCCCAGTTGATGGTACTAGGTTTGACCCCTATTAACCTTTTAAGGCTAAATATTAGTTGTCGTGCCCCTAGCGCCGGGCCAAAACTGTACAAATCAATACCTACAGTAAATAAGGAGAAAATTGTTGTATTGATTTTGAGTTTTTGTTACATAAATAACATCTCAATTCGATAATGGTTTTAGTTACCTATACCACCCAGTCAGTATTTTGAAAATAAATGAAAAAGTCATAGGTACATGTTTTGTGTTGCAGGAATTTGACATGCGTCATGGTAGGGGCACGAAAACATGTGTCATATTTATGCGACACAAGCAGTTAAAGGGTTAATTGGGGCTTAGATGAGAGAACTGATAAAACTTGGGTGCACTCAAAATTAAAATATAATATATCTGTTCAATTAGGAATGAGTACTTTTAGAATATCAAAAATTACCAAATACAGTCCACCAAATTATCTGCTCTCCACTATAATAGGTACACTATAGCAAATGGACTTCAGTTATGAAGTTATATTACCACTTTGTCTTACATCAATGAACACTGAGAACTGAAGTCAGCAGTGGTTAATAGCTAATCATCAATTACATACAGTAATATGAATTAATTAATTATTATGGTTATTGATGATCAAAATAGATTTTGCCTATTCATTTGCCAATAGCAATAAGGCCACCCATTGTAAGCCACCCACCCACCCACCCATTGTAACACTACTTTTTGTTTGTATGTTTTTAATAAAGAGTATTAAAATCTGTTCTACAAATGGAATAAATTTATTAAAAAACTGTGATAGTTTAATTAAAGTATAATTAGTTAAATAGACATAATGCAAGAGTTATTATTAATTGCAAACTGGAGCGATTCCTGAGATGCATGAAGAAGTTTCTTCAAGCCTTTACTTTGTATTTGTTAAGATCAACCTTTAGCTTATTGAGGTTTTCTTGTAGAGCTTCTTGTTTGTTTTCCAATGCGGATATGTGATCATCTGTCCTTTTGGTTTCTTTAGCGATGTACTCCATTCGCTTTGTTACATTCTGAGTAGCTTCCTCTAGGTCCTGCTTTACTAAAACGGGTCCAATCAATTTGTATACTTCGGCGTCTTTCGTTAGCAGTGTTAATTCTTCTTTTACAGCTTTGTTTTCATTGTACTGACCATCTAATTGTTGCTTCTGTGAGACCGCCTTACGGTATTCTTTTTGTATCCCACTCAACAGTTCCAGCTCTTTCTGCATCTTCCTTTGGATTTCTTCAGACATTTTGACAAAAAGTTTGCTTTACTGTACGTCTGAATGTTAGATTTTACTTTTTAAGTATTTAATACTGGTTTTTAAAATCACGATTGTGTCTGAACTTCTGAAGACTTGAAGAGAGAAATGAGGTTAGGTTTTTGACATTTGCTGTCATTAGTGTCATAATGTCCTACGTTTCGTTACAAGTAATGAGCTTTTAAAGTACACACAATGGAAAACTAAAAATACAGAAATAATAATATTAGTTTTATCTTGATTATTAGCCTCAATATAATTTTATTGCAAATTATGTGATTTCCTTAAATAAGTTCCTTAAGTTGCTAACAGATGACAGAGTAAGAAGTAGTAAGAACTACATAACAGTACTGAACCATAGCAACCCTTGGTCAGGTCAAATAGTAAATATTCTATCTAAATTAGGTACTTACAATACTTTTTGTAATTATGTATATGAAGTTTTCCAATAAGATCAAAAAATAACGGACTGCCTTAGATCCAAAGATAAGCGGTTGTACATACCTTAGCTCCTCCAACTGTTCAGAGCATTGCAAAATATCCGTATCATCGGCTAATTCGGTGTATATCCCGTCTTGGCCATTGAGACTGAACGTGGCTGATAAAAAGTCGACGATTGGAGCAGAGCCGAGTATACCCGATTAAACTTAACCGAATGGAGCCGAGCAACCCCGATTGAAAGCTGCGTCTCACCGACCGAATGGAGCCGAGTACAACCTACTCGATTTAATGTCACCGATCTCACTAAATAAGGATCCAGCCGAGTCGTAGCAGACGGTTCAGGTTAAGTTACATTCACTGTTCAGTTCAGCAGTGATATGCTATATAAATCACCCCGTGATAAGCCGATGAAGTGAAGGTGAATTGAGAAGTCATTCCAAACTAATGGTAGGTATTAAAAGTTCACTTCACTCAAGTTTACACGGGGTGGTTTTTACGGAATCAGCCGACTGAAAGAGCGCAAAGTGCGTAGATACTCGTCGAAGTTTTCACTTCGAAAATAAAGACAGACTAGCTGTGCCCCGTCGATTAACCTGTTCCTAAGGTGTGATGTTATGTAGGTACTTACAGGGATACATTTTTACAGGCCCATGTTTTACCCATGGATATGAACAACTTTCACTATCGGACCAACTAGGAAATCACAAAAAAGAAAATTGCTGTTTCATAAAATAAACTAACAAAACAATAAAAAACTTTTTCGCTATTTGAAGTGTTAATCACTAGTATTAGTTTGAGATAATTATGATGTCATGGGGAGATATTTTACAAAATAACACTGTAGAAATCAAGAATATTAAAACAATGAAACGAAGATTACTAAACATTTTTTATTTAAATAAAATGGTACCTATATACAACATAACGTCATTACAATATGAGATCCTATTTTATAATTTGTCTTAACTTTACATAAGCTATAATAGGGACTTAGGTTATTTGTGTAAGTATATTTATAAAAAAGCTGGCTTAGGTTCATATCGTAATTACTCAAGACAAGTGGTTCTTCTAGAATACCTAGTTCCTCTAGATTTAGATCAAATGAGTTCGTTCATTCGTATCAGTTTCACTAGTATCTAAAATGAGTGATTTTTCATAAGAAGGATATAAAAATGCAACTTTACTGTGCATTAAAATAAAACATGTTGTGGTAGGTATATCGTATAACAAATCGAATTCGGTACATTGAACTACTTTACCACACTAACTTTAACTAACTTAGTAACTTAAAAACTATATCAGCCTATGGAATATTATCTAGTGAGATAACATTAATCCTCTTGTAATTTTAATATGGGGGTCCGGAAATACGTGGAATTACTTACAGAAACAATGAGGCAGTGTCTCATTTTGTTTTGTTGACTTTGCCCCTAAAAATTTTGCGTTGTGTAACATCACACTACAACTTCTCCCCATATTCTAGGGTCCACATATAACCCGCATTGGGATCGCCACTCTTTTTGGCTTGATCGTCAATATCTGCAGTCTTTTTCAGTATATTTTTAATAGTTTTATATAATTCAGGATTGGTTGGCGCTGCCGCTTCTAACTTTTCTGACCGTTTTTCAAAAGTCCCTCGTTTTCCAAATCTTTCTCTTACAAATTTTTCGTACAAATCTTCATCTTCATCACTGTTTGCTTCAACGTTTTTCTTTTTATAGTTTTGTTTTTTTTCACTATCATCATAGGATCCGTAATACCCATTTTCAGGCGAGTGATTTTCATTCTCATCTGAATATTCATCATCCTTTTTATCATTATGTTCACGTGCTTTTTCTTTGTTTTCGTGGTCATAATAGTAACTTGGTTTGTAACTTGGGGCATCTTTATGGTTTTTCTTTTTGTCATCGCCATAACTATACGGAGAACTGTCTCTTGTGAAAGCTAAAATGTCGTCTGGTAATTTTATTTCTGGTAGTTTAATTGCCAAATCATCAAATTTAATATTTAAATGTTCATCATATTTGACATCTTCAGGTGCAAATATATCAAGTGTGCCATGCCCTTGTGTCACGTCTGCTTCTTCTTTAGGAGTTTCAGTAGGTGGGCTATCCTTGTTCTCTGTTTTTTTTATATGATTATAATTCACAGGAATTCTCTCAAACTCTTGCTTTACATCACCATTTTGTACTTCTTGTTGTTCGATAATTTTGTCGTTTTGACCACTGTCATCGAAATTTTCTGGTTGTTTTACCCCTAAAATTGATTCCAAACTTTCTACTTCTTCACTAACATTGGACTTGGTATTTTCTTCATCGTTATCGCTTTCGGGATTAATTTCAACGACGGGCTTAAATTCTCCGTCATCTATGTGAACTAGTTTGTTAGCATTTCTTTCTAGTTCTGGACGTGCTAAAGTATTAACATCTGGCAAAGAATTTAATGTTGCATGGTTTGGATTTTCGGGGCCAGGAACAGCTGTAGACAGTGGTAATATTTCCACTGCAGTTTTAGGATCTACGTACTCGAGATTGTCTTTTTGGGGCTCTACTTTCCCATCATTGTTTACATGTACTCTTTCGTAGTTGTTAAAGTCTCCTAAGTCGATATCTCGTAAGGGAACTGGCGAGTTTTTGTGGGTGTCAATTATTGGACCTGTTTTGTGATTTGGTAGCGGTTTGCGTCTTTTTTCAATACTTTCGTTGCCTTCTTCGCTACTTTCGTTGGATGAATCAAAGTTTTTCCTTGGATACTTTTCAGTTTTCTTACTGTCGTACAATTTGTCATCTTCGCGGTATCTTGCATTATTTGCTCTTTCTTTAACTATACGATGTGACTTTTTATCTCTATCATCCAATTCTACACTCTCCTTACTTTCAAAGCTATTGGAATCAGGTTTGGTACTTTCATCCCCTTCGGAACTTTCTTTGCTATTTTTATTTGGTGAAGAATATCTAGAGTTAGTTTTAGGATTGTTTTCAGTACTTTCAGCACTGTTGTAAGTATCTTCAGAGCCATTTCTTTTACTTTTGTAGTCTCCACGTTCACTGCTGTCATCGTGTATCCGGCTAGATTCACTATTTTTATAAATATCACTTTCTTCACTCTTACCCCTTTCATGGTTGGATTCTCCACTATTATCTTCTTTGGGATTAGATGGTCTGTTTTTGTGATGCCCATGCTCAGAACTATCATAATTTTCACGGCTAGATTCTTTGGTTCGGTAATCATCGCGTTCACCTCTGTCATCTCTGTCATTGGCAGGTTTGGAAGTTTTATAATCACCGTGTTCAGCACTGTCTTGATCTTCACTACTGGCTTTTCTATTTCGATAGTCTCCACGTTCATCACTATTTTCGTTTACATGTTGCGGTTTTTCACTCTTGTAGTTTTCCCGTTCACCACTTTCCTCACTATCACTACTGGATTTGTTGTTGTCATCTTTCTGCGTGTCTCCCTTTTCATTACTAGCTCCGTTTAGGTTTTCAGTTTCACTGGATTCTTTTCCGAGATTTGGGGCTATATTTTTATCCTTTTTAACATCAGGATTAAGATGAAGGGTCTGAATGTTAAAATCAGCTAGGTTGGCTCCTAAAATGTTGTTCCCAGTATTTTTCAGAGGTGCTAATATTTCTCCAGATCCATGCACAGTTTCGTAATTAACTATAACGGGTTTCTGAAACTTGCTTGGGCGTGGGCTTCTGTCATGTATTTCGCTAGTCGATCGTTTTCGCCGTAAGCGGTTCTTGAAATACCCTTGATTCTTTATGGGTATTTCAGCTTTGTCGCCTTTCTTATACAGATATTTTAATACCGTATTTTTATCAACAACTTGATTTTCTTTTGCATTATTAGTACTATTATTCTCGGTTGCGGTGATGGTTTCGCAATCGGCAGTGGTAGCGTTGTTATTGGTATTATTGGAACAGTGGTTAGTATGAGTTTGTAGAGTATTTGCTTTACAATTTTGTGTTTCCTTATCTGAATTTGCGGTTAGGTTACATGGGCCTTTACTTATCTGATCATGGCTCGTGCTGTTATTTTCTACTGTGGTAGCATTGGTCATCTGAGAAATAAATTGGGATAAGCATTAGATGCAGATTAAAATGTCCTAAATACGATACTATAAAAAAATATCTACTTACCATAGTAGGTACACATTAAGTCGATATAAAGGTTGTGTTCAATGAAACCAGTACTATATTCTAACATTTATTGCAACATACTTTATTTACACAATCTACTTCAAATTAACCATGCATAATTACAAGTTACACATTAACTTGACCTAAAAATAAATAAAAAAATAACAAAACTACAGGTACATACATTAACATCGGTATCGATAAAGATAAATGCGATTTCACGTTTTTTTATAGACTTCTACGTGTTATTTATTTTTTATTCTGTGTAAAAATATTGGGTAGGTACCGATTACGCCCTGAAATATCTCGATCTTGACTATTTAGCTGATTCCAAAGATAAGTCTTAAGATCAGTGCCTCCCGACCTTCTTCTTCTTTCCATGGAACACTTCGATTTTTTTTCAGTAAGGACCGTACGGTTTACCTTCCTGATCAAAATAAACTGTGTAGGTATGGTATTAAAACTTTTAGCATAACCATTTGACAAACACAAAAGTAAAATGCATTAGCAGTAGATTCGATTATAATAGAAACTCTTCTTCTCAACGAAAAGTTAATTTAATTTGCAATAATGATACTTTAGACAGAAGAAAAGTGTGTGATTTTAAATTTGCCACAAACAAGGTTATGCCTAATCTGGTGGTTCAGAACCAATGCTTTAGACTCTTGAATTTAACATAATAGCATTTATCTTCACGATAGCAGAGATGGTGATCTAACTAGCAACATCAATGTTTAAATTTCTATGTTCAGTATACTTATTTTAAAAATGACATTTCATATTACAATTCTATTTTTTTATTGTCGATGGTATGGATTCTAAAGACCTCGAACTGAACATAAAAACCGGAAACTCTGATCATAGATCTAAGCATAAATCAAGTCTACTTACTTAACTTTAAGTTGCTTTACTTACTAACTACGGTGATAATATGATGATACTATCCATACTGGAGGATTTAAATAAGTGAGTAAGGTTTTTGGTACAGATAGACTGAACAATGAGTTTGAGGCCGATTTACACTACAGTTTACTGAATACTGATACACGTGCCTTGTTGATGAGTTTCAGTAAATTTCCCACATTTATAACAAGAAAAGGATGGACATTCATATTATAATTTGCTGTTAATTTTGGTTTAACTAAAGCTTCCATGCAAACATTGTTGACATTTTTATGAACACAAAGACCAAATTTTTTTTTTATTTTTTTTACTTTTGACATCTTTAACTTTGTTCATAAGTGTTACTATTCCTTTTTTAAGTTAGGTACCTACTGTCTGTCAAAAACCTAGGTAATTTTATAGTTTAAGTTTATGATAAACATTTTTTAAAACCACTGTCTCTATCATTCAGAGGAAGAAATCTTTTGTTTAACGTATTATTAGCTAATAAATGTTTTCATATAAGGTGGCTCACTAAGGGAATGATCAGTGCATGTATAAAATATTCTCTATATCAGGGCCAAAGTTTTTGTACCGAACTACCAGCCTCCAGCAGGCATAAATTGACTTCTACTACTACAGGTGCTTTATAAACAACGAAATAAATGTAAATAGGTATGTCAGATCAAAACTACCGTAACTTAAATATATGGCAATTAAAAGCACTTTAGCTTTGACAAAGCCATCTTCTATGTTTTTGTACAAAGTTCCTATTCTATTTATAAATAGTTTTTTTCTTATAACTAACATGCTTGATCGATTAATTGCACTTCGACACTATTTTGGCACATTTGGCAATAGTCGAACTTCATTTTTTTATGTGTACCTAAGTCAACAACCAAATGTTAAAAGGGTTTATATTTAACAGATGACTTCAAAGTACCTACATTTCTATAACTTAAATTAGATAGCTTTGATTCTATCAGACATTTTATTTATACATTGACAGCTATCTAACCAAAGATATAAAAGTGCTTCAATGATTAATTCTATGATTCACTATACCTGTCTAGGGTACATTTTAACAAAGACCTCTACATTATACAGTAAAGACCAAAACCTGAAAATAGTACAAATTTACGATGTGGTCAATGTTAAAAATTCAAACTAAATAACCTTTGCGCAATGTCTAGTCTGTCAAAAAATATCTGAAAGGATGTCGTTAAAGAATAACATCATTATACGATTTCTTTAATCAGCTACTATTTCTTACTATGTAATACTAGGTTCACATACTACCAAAGGTCATTAAGCTTGAACCACGTATAGTTACACCGTTGACTATAACATTACTCTATGTGAAAAGTCTAGGAGCTAGGTGCTGGTGCGACTACTTCTTGCCCAAGTACGGGTCGTAAGTGAAGCTACTCACGAATTGTTTCGCGGCACCACGGAAAGGCGCGGGCTCGGCCCATTTGCTAAAGTCCATTGAAGGAATGATACCACTTCTGCATGGGACACGAGGGTTTCTGAAAAAGAGGAAAACAAAAGATAAGATTGTTTAATTTCTAGGAAAGTTGTCAGCCGTAGGATCTCTTTGGCATAAAAGATCAGGCGTAAGTAAATGTATGTGAGTATAATGCATATATACGGATACTCAACGTATCGCGTGATACGTTGAAAGAGTA
Source organism: Euplexia lucipara (assembly GCA_921972225.1). Lineage (NCBI taxonomy): Eukaryota > Metazoa > Arthropoda > Insecta > Lepidoptera > Noctuidae > Euplexia > Euplexia lucipara. Next base: position 7,882,876 of record OV179152.1, on the reverse strand, counting down.
CTTAAACAGCCTCTTGAATTGACAAATACCTTAAGACAGGTCTTTTGATGAGTTTCTCAAAATGTTAGTAAATGAAGTAAACTTACAATTCATGGTCAGGTAAAACCATAGGGTATAGTTGGACAGTGTCAATGATGTCCGTGTTATCACAAATGACACGTGCTAGACGAGCCTTCTTGACCTCAACCAGCTGTTCTGGTGTGAACGACGACGGCTGATTGGGCAGCTCGAACCTGAGAGAGGAAATTAATTGAATCCTGGACATTTGAATTTTATTCTATTTATAATTGGAACAAAACTTACCAGAATCTGTCACCTCGTCTTGAATAGGAGAACTGAGTAGCAATGATGCAGGCAAAAGTGGGTCCCAACATAGAACCAGGTAGAGGTCGCTCAGATACACCACCGGACCAAAGATCCACATCGATGGGATGATCGAAGATAGTCTCGTATTTCTGTACAGTAGCGTTAGGCATAGAACCAAACAGGTCTTGGAAAGTATCAGCAGCAGGAAGTCCGCAAAACTTTCTGAACTCCATATATCCGGGAATGCCGAACTCACGACCTCTTTGCATGTTGAATGATACTAAGTCCATTCCGAATCGGGCTCCAACCTTCTTGAAGAGATGGTTCGTGACTTCCTGGGTGATAGAGTCGTCCATAGCCTGAGCGACTTGGTTCATTAGACCCATGACGTATTCGTCGAGAACACCAGCTCTGTACAAGTCGTATGGTCTACGAATAAGGTCTGAAAGTCTCTTAGATGCTGAAAACAAACAAGATTTATTTTTTACTAGGAGATATTTTGGCAATGACACAGTGAAACTACCAGTGTAAGTTTGAGCTTACCGATGAATTTGTGTGCTTTGGACCATCTTTCGACAGCTGTTGGTAGCAATGAATGTCCGAATCGGTACGCAGCAGAGGCGAACGAAGCGATGACGTCAGGGTTGACTTCTGTATCGTATCCGTCCCAGTAACCCTGAAACAATTCAACCGTTCAGTCCCTGCAACTGTTAAGTAGAGCATCGCGAGATGACACAAGTTCAACGACCTAACTGAGAAATAGTTACATCACTGTGATCGATGACTAACTTTGATAGGTAGGAAATTGGTGAAATTTAATTTGAATCTTGCTCAATTTACTCGGAAATCTTTCACAGTCGTAATTCGTCTACCTTTTGAAAGTTAAGACATCCTGTGATATATTAATTTTAATTTCTATAATTCTTACCTCTTTCTCGAGCACTAAACCGAACTTCTCCATAACATCTTTTCCAAGAAGAATAGGCAAGAATTCATTGTAAGTAATGTGTTGGATCTCGGCAATGTTAATGCGCCTAGCTTCTTGGAACAGAGTCTCGTCGTCCCAATGAGGATTGACCTCGGCCAGCCCGTTGGCAACTCTGTTGTGCTCACGGGCCATGAGAGTATGCATCACAGTTAGAACTAACTGCTCGTTCACACGAATTTCACCTAGACAACAAAAAAGTTAAACAAAAACGAAACACATAAAAGCATGTTAAAAAAACTTGATCAAGAGGTGGGAGACAAAAAAAATGTTGTAAATGTTATTGTTGTAATAAAGTGTTTATAAATTAAATTGATGTACGAGGTTAAGATTTCTATGGGTCTAAGCCACTCGAAATAAAGTTATTATTAAATCGAATTAGGATGGTGATAATACAACGAGGATGACACATGATTGTATGCAATATGGTGTGGCTTAGAAGAAAGTGAACACTGAAAGATAACTAATAATGTATGGAAAGAAAATGGAGGATAAAACGAATTAGGATAAATTAGTGTAGGTGCTCACAAAAAACAATTGAAAACGATTGCGTAAAAGTGGAAGGCTTAGAATCATACGATATGGTTCTTACCAGCTTCGAAGCAGTACATATTCTTGTTAGGCCTGGTGCATCCTTCATCGGGGATGTCAAGTTTAAGAGGCAGCAAGTCCTTGAGTCCATACTCTTTGAACACCGGGTTCATACGCAATAGTCCACCGAAACCAGTACGCAGCTTCCTGTAATTGAAATTATTGCAATATTAATAAAACCGACTCTCACGATGTGAAAAGTGTCGCAATTCTAGTTATTCCAAAATGTTTATGACTATTTTAAATACATGCTGAAAATCGAAAGTTTATTAGCTAACAATTTCCTCTGCTATTTCCGTTGCTATTTAAATATTTACAGATTGCGGCCAATGGTCAATTATCACTGTCTCAATAAGATACTTGTGCAATTTAGTAAATGTAAAGTTTTCACAGACAAGTAACTTTCGCAATCTAATATTTTTATTTAACAAGTTTCACATAATACTTTACCTGGCGAATTTCTCAGTCACACCATACACTGTGTTTCCATCTATGGTTCCAGTCAGAGTGTTGAATGGAACTCTTGATCCTAAAACATAAATATTAACATTAAAGACTGTTAAAGGACCAACCAATATTATTTTGAGCGTGTCATGTCACACGTCTACAATGTCGTGATTGGCTACGGTTTTATCTATGTAATTAAGGACAATCAAATTGTTAAATGAGTCTATTATCCATCAAGTGAACTGGTCAGCCTTCAGCTTGTGCCCCAGATATGCCCAGTCTCCCCATAATGTCTGTTTATTATGCGGTAAGAAACGAACTTATCGCATAGACTCGTTAAACATACAATATTATCTTAAGATTAATTTTGCAATGTACTTGCAATCGATTTCTTAATAACATATTAACAACTACTAAGTTTGTCTTTTAGTTAAATACGAGTATTGCACAGCATGAAAATAAGCTTGTGCTTCATTTGTTTTAGTAATGTGAAAGTGGCGCCCCGTGGCGTTTGACTCGCAAAATGTAGTCGGGTTATTAGCAAGATATGAGTTAGAAAGATCTCTATCGGTTTAACTGGTTTATTAGTCATTCTTCTATTTTCTATTAGAATATCAATTAGGTTTATTTTATTGTTTCTAGTTAATAGTGAAACTCAAAAAAGTTAAAAGCTATGACAACATTCACTTCGCGTTAACCAATCCATATACACAACGTAATGATAGGTCAGGGGGTCTCTAGATATCTATTTATCGCTTAACACGAATGGACAAACAAAATTCTGTACTACATTGTGCAAAGTACTACATAAGAACGACGTAACGATCAACACTTTCCCTGTCCGTAGGCTGATGACGAGATTTCAAGATAACCATCAGGTCTAACATTAAATGTTCACGAGCAACAATGGCCACGGAGGTCATTCTTCGACCGTCGACTTCGTGCTACACCGGTTCGGACATAATGTGGTGCTTAATACCACACTTTGTATGCGGTTTCCTTAATACTAAGCGTAATCGTAAAATGAAAGTGAAATATCCTACGTTTTATTTCCGGAAAAGAGAAAAAATATTTAGTTTTGACTTGAATTAATAGGTAACGTTGTAGAACAATGTTAGAAACTTATACAACAACCGCAATGGGAGCAAAGCATATAATAATATGTTGCTGTATGAAATTTAATATGATTTGTGTTTTCAAAACAATGGCTATGATTTAGACAAAGTGGATTTGCCTGTTAACGCATTTGATGGTCGGAGACAAAAATTGCGGGAGCAATTCAAAAGAAAATTTAAATTGCGTGTGAAACTGAAATTGCAGTGAGCTTAAGTATGTCCAAATTTTTGAACTGTGACCTTATATTTTTAACGATCTCAAACCAAAAGGTTTGAAGGTGTTCAATTCACCTTTTTAACGGTATTATTGTGTAATGCACGAAGCTAAATAATATAAAAGCGTAAATAATGTGAAAAGCGGCAATGGCCCAATGGCTAAGGCGTTGGAATGGAGATAGAGAGGTCGTGAGTTTGATCCCCACCCATTGTACTATTGACGTGAAGCCACTCCAGAGACAAGCATATTTCACTTAGTTGGAGGGTTTAACAAGACTACTAGTAATATGCAACCCACATTGCTAGTAAGCTTTTAAAAAAAAGACCGTGGTATCTTACCCAGACGGCAGCCGGGCCTTGGCGACGGGAAACCTCGAACGAAGTCGATGCACTTGACTCCGAACAGGCGGTAGAAGTAGTCATCATCAGGAATACGAATCTCATTACAGTAAGGATGCTTGAGGTGGGGCGGGCGCTTGCAGCACTCCTCGGGGTCGTTACGGTTCACAGGGTCTGACGAAAAGAAAAATAATAAAACACAAGACGCTATGTGCACTTTATTTGGTGCATTGTTGGTTTTTAATCTGGCACGGGGTTTATGTCCTCTTGAAATAACGAAATGGAAAGCGTGGAATATAAGCTTTAATAAATTGTAAAACTTTTGTTTTAATGTGCCAAAGTTTAAAATAGTTATATAATTGAACTTACCAAGTGGAGTTCCAGTGAGCGTGTAGTCATGATCCATGAACTGTCCCCAAGCAATGACCATGACGGTACCAGCGTGGTCGTGGAAGCCTTCATCAGGGTGCATGGTGCGGGACACCACACGAGAAAGCGGCAGATCCTTACCATGATGAGCAATACGCGGAGAGTTGATACCGTCGGCAAAAAGCGGTCCTATTAATCTGAAAAGAGGAAATATATGACACACCAGTTCCATATGTAAGCGGGTATTTTATACACCTGCTCGCAAGGGGCCTTGCACTACGAATTTCACTTTCTCGTCGAGCCAGAAACGTGAATATGTCTTGAAGCTTGATTTGTTTTATTCTAGACTTTAACAGACAGGGCGCCACTTTAGAAACTTCCACAATAAATAGGTAAGTATTGTAATTGTCGTTCACATTTGACGGAATAATTTAGATTGTAATCTCAGTAATTTAACACTTCATATGTTACAAACCACGCAGTTCAGCAAATTGGTGTGGGCTTTATTCGATATCTAGCATAATATTGCCCCTTATTGTTTAAAACCAGTCTTACGTCCATGACCATTTTAGCATCCAAGCATTTAGTACCATACAATGAAAAGGCTATCGAACCGCTTGTCTCCGTTATGGACATGAGTGAAGGTGCGAAACATGTGTCAAAGTAGCCTCTTTAGTCAGTTGTATTACCAGCTTTGCAGAAAAAGCAAAGTATTTATCATGGCACGAACAAAAGTATTCTCGTTCACTCATGCAGGCAGGAGGAAAGGGGTGTTGAAATGTAAAATATGGCTAGATAGTTGGCACGTGATTGAAACACACACGGCCTTGCCAGTTCTGTTCCACTGATACTTCAGTGGCTGTGTTTTTCTATTGCTTCTTAACTTTCCCTTCTTAACGACGTTTTATACCTACGTGATAGTAAGAAGTTTGTTATTTACCTCTGGAATGGAGCCATCGTAGCGCCCCAGGTCGGGTTCTGCAAGTTGTTGCAAAGTCCGTCGAATCTCCGGTACTTGCCAGCGCGGCATTCAACGTGGGAGAAGACCGGAGGACATACTTCACGGATGAGGGTGCGAGACGTGTCGATAAGCGGCAAACCCTTCTCGATCTCTTCATAGGTTAGGCCGTATCTGGATAAAAAAAACAGAACTTCAATGCTTAGGTTCATTTACTTTTATTACTTTTAATTGAATCTCTTATCTCTTAAGAACCTTTATTAAAGTTCGACGTGGAGGTATCTATTAAGATACGTTACACATAAAACATTTCATTTTTTTAGTTTTTGTGTGGTTACTGAAAACCAAGACAGAGGCCTGGCGTAAAACTCTGACACCACAACCAGGTGTCAGGATTTTTTTTGCCGTCCATGGCCCTCTGACTGGGCTCGCTGTTTTCTCACGACGTTTTCCTTCACCGTTCTTGAAATAAGTGAGTTATACAATACGCACAAAAATCCGAAGTCAGATGTGCGTGCCTTTTGGGTTTGAACTCGACTTGAGCTACAGTGCTATTCTGGTCAAATCACCGTGTGAAAAACAAGGCGTAGTGAAGGCGAATTGAGCTGTCATTCCATACTAATGCAAGGCGTTGACAGTTCACTTCGCTCAAGTTTTCACGGCGTGGCTTTTACTGAATCGAACGGCTGGTCACGCCACTGAATATGAGATCCTTATATTCATTGTCAACACGTCCTTGATAATTAATTCCTATTAAGAATGTGGTCTTAATAGGAATTAATTAGCCTAACTTAAGTTTGCCACCAAAACTTACCACACTAAAGTAGGCAAGGTAGGTTTAGGTAAACACGCCATTAAATTGCTGAGCGTAGGTTAGGTACCAGAAAATTCTAAGAACGTAGCTAGTGTGTATAGCTCAGTTGAAGCTATTATGGGTAATTTGTTCAAAGCGTTAAAGTAGCACGGAACGCCATATAATCACTCACTCTTGGTCTTGTTCCGAAGTCTGCGCATATTACAAAAGTTAACTTGTAATGGTACGGCTGCATGGTATTTACAACAAAAATATGCCAGAGATACACTGGCAAATGCGCTATGACCACCTTTTCGATAAAAGTGGATTTTTTCACAACAAGTCTTCAACTTCAGATTTGTCACACATTTTTAGAGAATAATTTTTGATCTACTTACAATGATTGATAAGTATTTATTGGTATTTACTGTAAATTATATCCTCCGCCTTATTTGAATAATTCACTTTTCTGTTTTTTATCTTATGTTTAAAGGAAATCTATTGTACACCTGTTATACAACCCTTGTTTGTCCTGGTTACATTAATGCATCGATTTACGATAAATTCAACTTGTCTTAGAGTCATTTCGAAAATCACCTGACTAAGAGTTTGTATTGAGGGAAATATTCAAATACAATCGTAAAATTAGTGTTTTATTTGCCAACTTCCTTATGACTGTATACATAAGTACCTACGATCGGGTAGCGTAATATGGACATAACTGATGAAGGAATGTTTTAATATTAAAACTTTATTAATTTCTGATGTAGAAATGTCCTTATTTGGTATCCTGACTACTTACTTAAATTGGCAAAAGCCAAACTTATATTCCTAATTTGAATGCAAAAGAAATATTAATTGTGGTAAAATTGGAGGTATCAAAAACCCCACTGCAGAAAACTTTGAGAATTTTTTTAGTATTTAAAAAAAAAAAATGTTTTTTGTAATAGTCGTGGAAACGCGATGTATGCCGGTGATTCCATCCTGTATACAGAACCCGAAAAACACACACAAATGTCTTTGGCAGTCGGGTAATGAGCAGCAAAAAGGTAAACAATTGTAAGTAGAACAGTCGAATCTTCAAAACATCATAATGTTGCATGTCGGTTATCGATTGGAAACGAACATAACTTGCCATAGGAAGCAATAGGCGTTTATTACTAACAAAATAACATAAAATGTTCAAGTAATTGATTGATACACTTCACAAACGTTTATTGCAATGGATTCGGTAACGGATATTCAAATGCCAAGGTTTATTACCAACTTAACGAGAGTTAGTTCAAAGCTTTATTTGAGAACACCAATTATGATGTTGGTTGTAGGATTCATTGGGACATACATTTTGCATATTAAATGGTATGAGATCATTTAAATATTATTGCAGTGTGTAATTGGGTTATTATTGATGTTTTAAATGTATCAGTATATGATGGGTATTTGCAGAAATTCCTTATTAGGCTCAGTAAAATATAGAATAGAATACTCTTTATTGTACACCATAAGGACTTACAAATTATAACTTTAAGGGCTACTTAGGGTGATACAATAGGCGGCCTTATCGCTAAAAGCGATCTCTTACAGACAACCTTTGGGTGAAATATTTGAAGAAAAGAATTGTTGAAAAAATGTGTGGATAGCTCTGATAATTTTTCTCATGTTGATCACGATGCAGAATTTTTTTTCGACACTTTGTCACTTTGTTTGTTTTGTTGTTTGTTGTTTACTGTCAGGTTTAGTTAGGATAGTCGATTGTTTTTGTTTTTTATTTTATATCGATAAATAGAGTGTAACTTCAAAAATTGAACACTTGACTGTTTTGGGTGACTTGATACATATTAAAAGATCAAAATTAAATGTAAAACGTAACTGTAGCGATAATTTATATTAGTCTATAATTAAGTACTAATATTACAAAGAGGTAAGGCTTGTGACGTTGTATGGGGTAATCTCTGGAACTATTGAACCGATTTTGAAAATTCTTTTAACAATGGAAAGCCACATTGTATTTTATTTAAAAACTAAGAAGAGGGAAATTAATTAAACTAGAAAATGCACGCGGACAAAGCCGCGTCGCGAGCAAAGTGCTAGTCTACACTAGACTAGTGCTAGTTTATTATAGAGAGGAAAAAATTGTGTAGATGTTTGTGTGTGTATGTTTGTATTTGAATAAACTCAACAACTACTATGCCGATTTCAAAAATTCTTTCACCATTGGAAAGCGACATTCACCCTGAGTAACATAGGCTACATTTTATCCGTGAATTCCCACGGGAATGGGAACTACGCGGGTGAAACCGTGTGGCGTCTGCAGCCGCTAGTTTGTTAATAAAAATGAAATAACTTGATCAGAAAATTAAGATGGGAGCGGTCACAGACGATACATGTATAACTTGCATGTTACACCATATTAATGAAGGTGAAATAATATCTACATGTAGTTCAAGGCACCCATGTACGAGTTTTTAATTGAATTTAATGTAAGACAATGTGCTCTAGGTCAACCGAGCAAGATACGTTAGATTTGCACGAAGATTTTATACCAATTGATTTTAATCGAATTGTCGGCATTAGTTAAGGTATTAGCGAGGCCTTGTTTCACTTAATTTAATTTAGTATTTCATTTAGTTTAGTGGTTTTTGCTTTCTGTACTCCTTGTCCAAATAAAATTTATATAATTATATACGAAAATTGCAGGTACGAGTGTGAGCAAATCTCGCGCATTATTCGTATAAATAGTATAATTCAATAAACAGAGTGGAACAGAAACTCATACTTAATGGGTTTAAATAAACAGTGTTTTTGTTTTTTTCCACCCTGTAGAAGATCTTCAAAGTCAGTTAAAAACTGTAGCTATTATGTTGTTTTTGAAGCATAAGGGTAATGCTCTGTAATGTAGGTATGGCCTTATCATTCGACCAATGACGGTCAGTGATGCTTAACCTTGAGGATCGATTCTTGCAGAAGTTATAACTATTTCTTGCCTGTAAACCAAACTTACTGTACCTACTGATCTTTTCCTTTAGGTACTTTTATTTAACTCAACACTCACATGGTATTTAAAAATCAATACCTAAGCAACTCAAGGGACACATTTAAAACAAAAGTTTGCAACAATAAATATTTTCATATTGACCTTTAAATCGCGAAAGATATTCGATCATGCACAAATCAGATCGATCTTAAACATAAATGGAAAGGAATATAAGTACCTAATGTTTTATTGGGTTGGTATCAGAATGACTGGATCGCAAATTGACCACAACTCTCTCAGTCCAAATCTCAAAATGTCTAAATCTCAAATTACCTAAGTCGCAAAATGACTATATCGCCTTTAGTCCACATCTCATGATGTTTAAATCACAAAATACCAAATTCGCAAAAAGACTACTTACATAGCAAAAAGTCCGAACAGTTGTGTACATAAACAGGGTTGATATCGGAATGACTGGGTACCATAAATTAATATTGTTTGAAAAGTAAAAAGTAAGTGAATATTGAGTATGATTGCGAATCGTTTGTATGGGAGTATAGAAAAGTGTTGGTTTTAGACTTTTTCAGGAAATTTTCAGAAATTTTCTCTGCGTAAGAATCATCCTTGTACTTCAAGTAATATTCCTAAAAAAATAATTAGCGAAATCGGTTCAGTTGTTCTCGAGATTTGCGCTTAGCAACACATTCAGCGACTCATTTTTATATTACAGAAGATAGATAGATAGAAGACATAGACATTCCATCGCCGAAAAAAGTTTTACTAAGAAAGCTCTGTTCCATTTCCTGAACAAACTAACAAACAAAGAGTCTAGATACCAGGATATGATAGTCAGAAGAGTTTATTTTTCAAAACAAAAATAAAACGAAGCTATAGTTTTTGACAGAGAATACCGACGCGGCGACGACGGGAGCTTACAAAACTCCCATATACCAGTAATTATATAATAGATAGAGAAGAGTTAGTTATTTAAGTCATAACATGCCATTAAGTTTTTAAATAACCATGGAGGTTTAAGGGCTCTATAGTACCTACTTACCTTCTCCACATAAAATACAAAGATCCAAAATATAACACAGTTCTATTATATTATATAACATTATTGGAAGGTTTCATCACAATAACGCATTAAGTTCACAATAAAATTACGTAATCGAATTTGTGAACGTAATTTTCCCTTTAATACCATTTTTATGATGGCAATATGCATACCATTAAGCTTAAGATCTACATAACCGTGAATTTAAAAACGAACACTACCGTAAATTGATATTATTTGTAGATAATAACATACCTATTGACAGACCATTTATATTTTGTTTGGATGGGACTTTCAATTTGTACTGTTACAGATTTTTTGGCTCTCCTAAGATTTAATAATGACACGCAAAACGCATTTGTCACAGTCAAGAACGTGAGCCTGCCAAAAATTATACAGCGCAGCGCGTACAGCCATAGAACGCCGTACAGCAATGGAGCAAAATGAATAAAAAAATTTGTAAATTATATTATTATGTTATATCTTGGACTTAAGTTTAAAAAACCTCTGTGATACTCTTCGGCTTTGATTTGTTTTCAGATATATTATTTTAGTAAAACTTCTACTAACTAAAACAATTTGTTTTCTTTTTAACCGACAAAAAAAAAGGAGAAGATACCCAATTCGACTAAAATCTTTTTTAATGTTTAACTAACGTTTATTTTTTTACACTAGTCCGATTTCAACAATCATTTATTACAATTAGTCCCATAACAGGTACTTTTGAACGTCATATTTACAACTTAAATTAGTAAATGATTCTAGTTTCACGTTCCAAAAAACTACCTGCCTAGTCTAACCCGGACAAAGACCAAATGTTATGTATTATAAACACAATTGTAAACTGTGTTGTTTTTATTTCTCTTACTTACTCTATTCAAAGCAGAGAGAATGTTGTATTATGTTTAATGATGCTAAGAGTGTGAATACAATGATGTAATTATTAAAAATGTTTTACTCTATTTTTATTTCGAAGTGACTTTCATTCTTTTCAATGAAGCTGATGTTAAAGCACTAGAAAGTAAAAGTGACAACACTTCCTGAACGATAGGTTATAAAAATTGAAAAAAGAATGTCCATTCCTATTTATAGAATAACACGTTCACGTAATACAGAAATGAATGAGTAATTAAATACTTATCAACCTATATCGATCATTCAGAATCCGTTTGACAAGTTACATTGAAACAATACGAGTGTCTAATATCGACCTAGATCTGTCAATCAAAAAAGACAGACGTGAAATTAAATTCTTTGTTCAACGACCTTCAAGATGGATACGTAACGATAACAAAAACTAAAAATTGTTATAGTGTAGGTATCTTAATAACAATAACTAACTGCGTCCCTTCTTAAAAAGTGATTTATTAAAATTGCCAACTATTGAAAAAACAATTGCACTGCATTGGCAGCTGAGTGTGTGTTTATTTACCACTGCAATCATTGTTTATGCCTCCTATATATGTACGAGAAGATCCCATCGCTTATATAACCTTACTGCAGGAGAGCAGCTTTAAAAGGCTGGTTTAATTATTAATTGAGAGCGATTCAGACACCGACTTTTATTAAAAAATAACGGAACTCTATTAATAACTACATTTCACAGCACTAGAGTGATCAACCAAACAAGGTTATATGCTACCCAATTTATACAGGGCTGGTTATTGTTATAAATATGCAAGTACTCACTTAAATGTTAAACGAAAAAAAAAAGAACAGAATTAAAAAATTAAACAGTAGTATTATACGACTTTTTCTTTTTTTGTCTATGCAAATCGCTACCCAATTAGTCATTTCCACGAATTATTTAAATATGATTTGTTACAGCATTACCTGCCACTAAAACAAGCAACCTTGATGTTTGTTAATATAAGAACAACATTAATCAAAATCAAAATGGTGATTTGAACGCCCAGTTTCTTAAGAGATTTGCAAAATGCGTAACCCACACCACAATTTCAACCGGATTATACCTCACTGTTTAGTTATCTACGTTTGTACATAATCATCCGACCTCGTATCAGTTAGTAGATACTAATTTACATTTGCATATAAACATCGAGGATGTAGTAACAATTAAAACATGTATAATAAAACAAAATATGTTACTAACAACAAATTATACAGAAGATTTGCATTATAAATTGGTGTTACACCAAATAAAACAATAGTTGAAATGTTGGTATAAGCATAAAATTGCAATTTTAATTAAGATGGACAAAAAGCTAAAAACAAACTAATTCTCTGTGCGGGCGCGTAAATATTTACATTATATTACTATTATTTTAAAATGCAATATTCTGTCCTATGTATTCTCCATCATAATTTCTGTGAGCTTATGGTAATGTGTTGAATGACAAACACAATTCAAGTCCAGTATATTATAAAAAAATAAACTTGCACCGAAGATTGATGGGTTAAATATAGGTAATAGTTAAACAAAATAAGCCAATATTGTAATAAGAGTAGAAACAGAAAGCTTTCTCTAAATGGCGAAAGGCTTTCAAGAAAGCTTCTGAAAGTAAATCCCGGTAGAAATAGTCTGTTCAGTACCTAGATAAGTAGTCGATTATTATAGAATATCGACAAAATGAGTTGCCAATTAATATAAATTAACCGGGCACCAAAGTTACTGAGAGCTTCACAATACAAATCACCTTTCAAACGAGTAATGATGATCGATTGCAATCGCCAATCTCTATTCGATAATCGCCCTTTACTATCATACTAGGAAGTGAACGGCCATCGCACATCGGCGCACAAAGCAGCAACGCCGCCGCCGCCACTCTCGCTCACTTCCACGCGAAAAACGAAGATAGAGTATGTACGGCTGCCGAAGATTCATCCATTGCTCCGGTTAACGCTAATGAGCTGAGATGACATTAACGCAGGACATTCACTGCAAAGGTCAGTAACTACACCTCGTAGGCGTCAACCGTAAGATCAAGGTTTAGGTTTTACACCATTTCAATGTGCACTCACATATTGGCCGAACAATAAAATTAAAAGATTCGATTAGTGCGTGCATATTTAGCATTGATGTTGTATTAGTTTCTTTGACATTTATGCTAAAAATAAATAGATTTGATATCAACGAATTAGTTTAATTAAAGTCTTACTTCCTTACGCCTAGTTCGTGTCTTGTGTATGATTCAATGACAAAACACAGTCGACATGAATATTTTGCAAGTGCATACATTGTTGCGGTTGAGGTTTCAAATCAAACGATCATTTTACGGCTCCTTGATCGTGTGTCACTCGATAAGCTTGCGATTCGATACGGGGTCGGCTAGAATTAGGTCTTGACAGCTGAAGAATAAATGTTAGTTGATTAAGTGCTGCTGCACCGAAGAATCTTTCCGCGTCGTGAGTGGACGCTGACCATGAACAAATTGACAGAGAAGACAAAAGAACGGATTTGAAAGAAGACCAGCCTTGGATGTTCATGTTTATTGTTTTCGATTAAAACTCGTGTAAGGATAATGAGATCATGTCGTAACCTCCCGTAATGATAAGAGTTCAGTAGGTGAATGTCGAACGAAAGTTCATTGCAAATCGTAATTAAATTCAATCCATGACTTTGTGTGAATACTCTCAAAGGTCGTCTTGCATGAAATAAATCCTGCCTAGTTTACCTTTGTTGACATTAAGGATACGTTGAGACGGATGTAGAAAGTAGTTTCGAGCTTGAATAATTACTGAAATGAATCTAAATGTCAGTGTAATTTTCGCTTACCTTCGAGCCAAGTTGATGGATATGTCGAGTATCAACTCGCCGACGCTCGCGAAGTGTTCAGCCTTCCAGTCCCCTTTTGGTTGCGAGACCACTGCAGAGACAATTGAATATCAATCTTTATGAAATATTATGTTTGCACTTATAGAAAATAAACTGTTACCCTCGACATCGTCCACATAGAATTTCACTATTTATTATTTTTTTGCGGAACCGAAATTGTAATACTTAAATTAACGAGTCTTAGTTATTTCTTATAACACTGCCAGTGAAAGTAGCGTCGAAATTGGTCAAACCGATTCGAAGATTCGGCTAATCTCTAAATCAGCAGGATTAATTAACAAAAAAATAAAAAAAGTTTTTTTGCTGACACTACACTTTATGTTATGTTGATTTTACAAATAGACTCATAGATTTTATATAAGTATTGTATATATGGAAACAGGTATATTTATTCGTAAATATGTTCTTACTCAATTCTAACGTTAACATGAGGTTAAACGTTTGCCCCTGCCACATTAGAATTGCCAAAGTTGAGAACTCTATTGAACAAAAGGATGATTTAGCATGTATTATTTGGCATGATGATGTAAACAGTAATGCTATGTATTATTACAAAATGTTGCAGTGTTATAATAAATCGAAAGTTCTGTATAAGATGATAATAACATAACGAGTTGCGAGCTGGCGAAGTCTTCCGGTTCACGCACTTGATGACATCGTGACTTGCGTGTTTGCGTTCTCGAGTCATTACTTTTTATGTTACATGTGACTTCATAACCTTACAAACATTTTAAGTGCCAAAAAAGTTTTATTTAAATGAAATCTCAGTGGGCTCGTCCACTGATTATTCAAAAATGTCGAGGAACTTATTTCGAAGATAGTTGTAAAAGGAAGCATTTTTATGGATATAACATACTCAGACCAATAACATACTAATGCTTATTTATAATTTTAGCTTTCGCCGATTATTGTTATCGTTAGCAGTAATGGATCCATACTAACATTATAAATGAGGAAAGGAACTCTGTTTGTTTGTTTGTTAGTCTGTTTGTTTATCGTCTTTTCTCGACTAAACGGCTCAACGGATCGCAATCAAATTGGCATGGAGATGTGCTATCTTTTGTCTCAAAAAGTGAATGCAGCCCTATCTTTGATGAGATAACAGACGGTGACAAATGTTTTCTCAAGCCATTAAGGAAACAACATAAATTGGTTCAGAGGTAGAACGTAGTTTGCTGGAGCTGCGAGTGTTATATAAATGTAAAGACTTGTAATTGACTGTCAGTCACCTCTTCAATGTTATAGTCTATGTTTTACCTGTAAGTCTTTCAAAGAAAATAAATAAAATACTTACAGATTCTGTTTCTGGCTTCAAGATAAGCTTGATTGATGGCTTCGTATGTGATGCAATTGGCCTGTCCTTCGTATCCGCTGAAACAAACAAATCAAGTTAATTACTTTGCGCCATAAACATTATTACTCTGTGCATTCGAGAATGTATCTACGTATAATGTAATCATAAAATAAACATTTGTGGCATTTATCGGCAGTGGTCATATTTGTCGAATACTGATGTAATCTTCGAACGTATGTTTCGCTTTCAAGCATTTTTGAACCATATGCTGGCCAGTGTTGTAAAAGATATAATTCAACAATTCAAAAAAGGGTTTTTAAATTCCATTGAGTACGTATATGGGGATCACTTAAGACCCATAAAATACGACTCTCATTACGATTTCAACTAGGGAATGCAATCTCGTCTCGCCGAGATCCCGATCTCGCGAGATCCCGGCCATATTTTACGAGATTGTATCTCGTCAAATTTCGTACGAGATCTCGCGAGATAACGAGATCGACAAATGCAGCGTGACGACGTGTATTTCATAGCGCGGCTGCGCGCGAACTGAATCCTGGCAGGCCGTGCGGCCGCGCCTGGCGCATCTGACAGACGACTTCTGATTTTGCATGCCAAATACCCTGCAAAATCAGAAGTCGTCTGTCAGATGATACTCTCGGCATGATGTGATTTTTGAGAAGCCATTTTTAGACAAACTAACTTGCCTTTCCGTACCTTGATAACTTCATCTGACTTCTACTTTAAACTTCTTTTATTTGATTAATACGATCTCACAACATTTATTTAAGAACTTGTGAAGTTAAGTTTTTGTTTTGTTGTATTTATTTACCATAAGCATTGTTCCTATTACTCTTAATTATTGAAACTAAAGTAGTAATTTACAAAAGACTAAATATAGATAATTATTGTTTTCTTACCAATATTGTAAGAATTTGAACTGATTAGCTACAGTAGGTAATTATAGACATAAACAAATGTTATTAGAGTTAGAGACAAAATAATAAGTAGGTACTCTGTTGATTTTTAAAATAAAACTCACAATATGTTTATAACTAAGCAACGCAGTTTCTATTTAATTACATATAATGTCAATTACTAGTTCTTAAAACAAGCATTTGCATATGTTTTAATTGCGATTCTCCCAATCTCGCGAGATCCCGTAATTTGCGAGATCTCGCGAGACTGGGTTTTGAGTCTCGCGAGATCTCGCTAGGCGGAAATCTCGTACGAGATTGCATTCCCTAATTTCAACTATACAGTTATCTCAGAGTACTGTACTATAATCTTAAATTAAAGATAGTGCCAGTAGGTACCCATTCGCAACGCATATCCGACAAAATTAACAGCAATAATTCACCCAATATGAGAACTAAGATACATATTTATTCGCAACTGGCCTCGTGGCCTACATTTGATGGCAAGTTAAACGTCTAAGGCCGTCGGTTACTTAACTACCAACGTGATAGTAATCGCTGTTATTCAACATGCTTTAAGTGTTTTCACGTGATTCTTAAATTTGGTAACATCTCTAGAAGATGGCACGACTGATACCGTACCACTCATTACCTTTCTAGACATTGAAACAAATGGCGAGTTACGTGAACAAACTTGTGGGAAATTAACACCCGGTTTGTGGTACAAAATAATAGACGCGTCTTAAATTAAACACAAGTCAACTGATGCGAATAATTGTTAACATTTAATTTATCCAAGAACTGGATGTAGGACTGTTATTAATAGTAGAAACAACACATATTGAAATTGCTCGCTTTACGAACACAACATTGATTATCAAAATAACAAATCGATAATTTATCGGTACTTATACCAACCACGTGGATGTCTATTACATGGGATAGGTAGCCGCGATTTACTACTAACTGTCTCTGGAATCAACGAGGAATGGTTTATAGAACGCTTGTAGAGCACTCTGTGTTAATTGTTACCAAAAAAGTATTTTCTCTAATTGAGGTCAGACAGAACAAAATGATCATGCTAATCGCAGAAGCATTTGTCTTAGGTAGGAATCTAACCCGGCATAGCAGTCAGGGCCAATATTTATTATCAACAGGTAAAGTAGTATTTTATGTACGGATGAAATACCAATCCTGTTAAATTATTACCTCCTACTACTACTTCTTGAAATACTACTACCGAATCTAGCATTGTATGTAACATAGAGACATGTAGCGCAGTAGTTCTGTTTAAAATTATGTATTTTACATCTTTCTAAATCAATGCATTTCAGTAAGGTAGTTAGGTTAGGTAGTTAGGTTAGCTATAGGATAGGTATGGTAGGTTAGGTTAGGTTATATATATGTTGTCGTCCTAATTCTATCAAACACAGAAGGGGACGAGCACATTAAGACTCGCTAAATAAGAACTAGTAGTAGTTATTATCGTTTTGAAACTGTTTGTTGTTATCTTATTGAAAGTATGTAAGAGTATATCTCTAAAATGTATATGAAATTCTCGTGTTTGCTACCAAAATTCTCCGAAACGGCTAGACCGATTCTTATGAAATTTTGTGTGTATTCAGTAGGTCTGAGAATAGGTCGTTAAAATTTTGCTATATTTTGAATTTATAGTTTATTTGTTTATTTTTTTTTAATGCATTTGTTTACAGAACAATAAAGTGCCATAATCATGTGGCGCAAAAAACAATTTCTTTGTATGACTGCAATGTATAAATCGTAGAGAATACTTAGTCCGACTCGCACTTGACGATTTTAAACTACCTACAAATACTTCTTTAGGAGTAGGTAAAGGAAATGTGTTCCAAGTATATGTACAGACGCCAGCTCATCAAGTTACCCCAATGTGTCAAATTTTCCCAATTGAATATGAACGTTATTCTGTTTGACATAAAGTTGAAAAACGATCAAAGAAATTTGACACATTGGGGTAACTTGATGTGCTGGCGTCTGTACCTGCATCGAATATAAGTTACTGCTTTTGAATTTGCACTGAAATAAATATTTTAATACCAACTCTATGAGGGTTCAAAAAAACGACGAAACACTTCGAGAAAAGGTAAGTAGTGCCCTTGCGCTTCGCTTGGCTCGTCTTGGCGGGGGCACTCCCGTGCCCCCAGATGTCTTACCAGTTAAACAGCCTCTGATGTATAATCATAAATCGTTCTCTTTTTGTTTTTCATACAATACTTTCAGCTGCGGTGAATATTGATTTCAAGAATAATAAATTATTAAATCTATAATTTTATAATACGGAACCATTCTATTCTTGCCGTTACTATAAATACAATATTGTAGGTAGGTACTCCTAAATCTTTATTATCATTTGAAATTCGTTCCGGTTTGGAGTCACATGACCGAATAATTTTACATAAATATGCAATACTACCAAAACTGTTACATCTAACAAAATGTTCTTGTATTTATTAGAAAATAACTTTCATTGTGTTTTTAGTCACGTGATTGGAAAAGTTTCTAGTTTATTGGAAGACTAGCAGACGTCACGCGGTTTTACCCGCGTAGTGCCTGTTCCCTTCGGAATTCAAGGATAAAATGTAGCAATAGAATTCGATCATTACTTCCAAAGGTATGCTTAATAGTACTAGTTTTATACTACTGTGGTATTATATCACCTAACGGAGCCCAAGTTTTATTCATTCGCTCTACAGACAAACTTCCAAACTTTAACTCATTATAATATTAGTATAGACTAGCTTGAGTCCACGACTACATCCGCGTTAAAATTCATGTTCTTACAGTTGAAAAAACACAACACTAAGGAGTACTTAGTTTTATAATACTGGGAGCTTTCCTTTGGTGAAATAATTTCTAGACTCCTAAATATTGATAGGTTACCTTGGAACGACAAGCAAATGTTGGGGTTAGCAGTACCTGCACTAGCACCGAAACTTACAATACTACTTTAAGAGCTATGTACAGTGTAGTACAATGGGTAGCCTCATCGCAAAAAAATGGGCTTATTTAGACAGAAAAAGAAAAGGCATACAGGTCATATATTATTAACATCAGCTATTTCATAAACAACAATTTTATTAAGTTTAAATAGTTGTACAACGTGTGGCAATAACTATGTACCTACAGGTAAACACGACGATGAGTTGACGGCGACGGCGGTTACGGATTACCAACCATCTTCCCACGTCCGCGATACAGTTTACTGAGCGACTTCGATGCTCACCCATCAAGCCTTTCTACGTGGCTATACAACACTAAGTGTTAGATATTGCGACAGGCTACTGTCTGCGCTTACACTACTGTGTGCGCTTACAATACATTTGCGTGATATGCGAAAATAAAAGATATTTGCGCAGCGGTTGTTTGACTTATTTGTACCTGTGCTTAATGTATGTTCTTAACCTGATGGAACATGACTAGGCATTCGCTTGTGCTATGGCTTGTGCTGTGTAGTTTTGTAATAAAGTGATGTAGATATTTTCTTGCATAGGACTGAACACATTTATTTCATGTTCCTGGGAACTATCGCCGTGCTATATCCTTTCGGGTTAATTGTGTTTTATTCAAATTGCACCTCTATTAATATATTGTTTGTTTCTTAAAAGTATTTTGTTCCGTGTTATTATGTGTATTTATTAAACATTAAATTACCAGTCTTTCCACCTAATTACTGGGGCCAGAAAGATAGTCGCTCCACGTAATATAAAGCTGCATTCAGTAAGAATAAAATTTTACCCGTACATAATTGGAAAAAGGTCAGATCAAATTTATAGATTATGTTTGGTTTATTCATCTCTATTACAATTTTATTAGGTGTGTTAGGATGTACTATCAACATTCTAGAAAGTAAATAAAACTCGGAACGAACAAGTCTTAATTGCGATTTCTTTGGCACCGAATCGTCTAGGAACATTCGATTTGTGTCTAGCCTCGGGCTATGTGCTATGAAGTCTAGACTACTAAATTTATTGTCAACCCACTCGTTTCTATCTCTAGATTATTTCCACAAATTGCGATCAGTATTGTTTGTTTTTTTTTGTTTTGGAAAATTTCTGGCAATATTGTCTATATAATAATATAATATTCCACAACTTTCACACAACGCTATCTAGTCCCAAGCTAAGCAGAGATTGTGTTATGGATACCTACTCAACAACTGATAAACATCCTTAGATATTTCTAAATATATACATATCATAGATAAATTATATCTAGACACAGAATAAATGATCCGTAAGTATATGATTCAGACATAACATAACATCACGCTTAATTCCCCGAAGGGTAACTACTAGTACACCCATAATTATCGCTAAATAAGTATAAGTCCCATGTAAAATGAGGCGAGCCAATTGCACACATTCAGATTTCGGGCTACTAAGAAATTTTAGATGTAATCCCCAATAACACTTTTCTCGATCCAGGGACTGGATCAAGAATCTAGTGCGTAGCAATGTAACTTGCGACGAATGAAGTTATAACACAGATAATTCATACAGTTCTAAGAATCCATAAACATAAATATGATAGGCATTTTGATTGCCGTTTCATTTAGCAATGATTATGATGAGTTCGCGAATGATGAGTTTACCGGTTTGCCTCGATATTGTCAATAGGAGGAGAGGCGTGACCGAGTGTTAGACAAACGAGAGGGTACCGGCATAGAAACGGATGGTACCGGGAACGGGCCGGACCGTTATACGGACACACAACACTCTCGGACAATGTTTGCTAGTGACCATTGTATTTGTGCCTGATTGACGATATTTGCATATACTAACTACCAGTTATTGGAACGAAAATGATCGCACTATGAATGTGACCATTATGACTAGCACTCACTACCAGTTTTGGGACGAAAATAATAGCAAAGTAAATGTGACAATTTGTCAATTGTTATGACTGGCACTAACTACCAGATTTTGGAGCGAAAATCATCGCAGAATAATGTGACAATTCGTCAATTTATTGTCGTGACTGGCTAATTGGTAAATTTTCAATTGTTATTTTGGTTGATTGCCTGTATGGTGTGTGTGACTTTATTAGTAGAGCGTGTTAGTCTGTGTTTTTAGGTTTGTATTTTTACCTTTCTTTTCTTTTTATTAAAAATAAATTGTTTTTATTACCTACTTACCTTTTTATAAAAAATCACTAAGGGTAAGAAATACGACAGTTTTGCTAAGTGTTAGGCAGAGATGAAATAACACCTATATTTCACGAGTTATGTTGAATTCCGATATAGTAATAGTGTAGCAGGCGAGCCTTTTGAGCCTTGCACTAACAAGGCACGGATCCAGACTCCGGGCTGTTACTGAGAAGTTAATAGATGAGTAGACCGAATACCAGGTATTATTTGTATAACTAGTTCCTGATACCCCGCGTCAAATATGCAACATTACGGGGTTCTGCATTCTTACTTATAGCATAATATGCAGGTTATAAAAAGAGTAATATTCGAAGATTGAAAACTATTTATTTTTAATCAAAACAAGTCATTCACCGAATTGCTATAAGGCCGACAAATAGCAATCAACTGAAGGCTATCAATATTGAATCATTTAATTTCTTACTCCATGTTTGGACATGAACACTGATGAAGTTATTCAACGTGAACGAATACAGATTCATAGAAAACAAATTAATCGTTTTATTTCATACAGACATTAATATTATGTTCATACAAAGAGGTTTTGAAGGCAGGCAGGGTCATTGTCTCATTGTAAAGATTTTTCACCATAATTTATTTAATTTTCGTAGGTGATGGTGGTGGGTAATTCGAAGAGGCTTGTGACTTGGCCCATGGTTCAATTGAAAGTTTAGCTACGTTTGGGGAGGTCGATTATTGGATGGGTGAACATTCAATACATATCTAGAACCTCTCCGTGCATCTCGCAAGCACTTAAAGCTGGTTGGCCGGCTGTCATTTGTGTCATTGACAGTCGTTGCGGGAAGTCAGAAGCTCTACTGTGTGACTACTAGTTTAAATAAAGGGTTATCGTGTTTGCGAGTCACTGGCTTCTAAAACACAGACTCTTGGCCTAGTTTAGGAGGCAGCAGTTCAGCATTTTTTGTGACTCTACTGTACAACATGTCTTACGAATTCACTGTACCAATTTATGTATTTCTTTTGTTCAGAATTGTGCAAATGAACATCCTACTAATAATATAAACGCGAAAGTTTGGGTGAGGATAGATGGATGGATGTTTGTTACTCTTTCAATTAAAAACTGCTGAATGGATTTCAATATAATTTGATATGGAGTTAGCGGACATCCTGGATTGATACATGGAATGGGACCTACGCGGGTGGATCCGAGGGATGTCTGCTAGTATTTTTTATTATTTTTTAAAATTAACTGGGTTGTGCAGGTCTAATAGGCAGTTGCTATATGTAAAACAAGGATATTCACTGGAAGCCAATCTTAACACAGTTGGGAGAAAAGGCCAGGCAGATGATAATTTATTCAATCCGTATCGTATAAACATTAGACTACGAAACGAGACAAGAATAACGGCATAATCGTACTAAAGGTACAGCGAAAGGATTTCGAAAGTGAATGTGATCCGTCAGTTAGCTAATGCCACGCTTGGTGGAGATGAAAGCATTCAAAGGCATTAAGAGTATTGAGACCCATGTTATAATGTTGTTGTATTACGACATCAGAGGTCAGTTCTGAACGAGCGTGGTATACAGAGAACAAAGGCATTGCGGTATAATTACACTGTTGATAGTTCCTCTACGTAATTTATTGTTCGGAAGTGTAGCGTGATGTTGTAGAAAGTCAGTAGGTATTGTTTTTTTTCTTTGGTGAAGTCAATAGGCAAAGGAATTATAGTTTTCGTACAGTTCTTGGGAGTTATTAAATACTCTAATGATTGACATGGAAACAAGTGATTTAGTTTATTTTGCTCCGATTTTGTTTTGTTTTAACAGAGCGCTTATATACGTTTGCCCACATTCCAAATTCTACTTTATTCCTTAAAGTAAAGGTTTGTTATTGCCTAACAGTTGACTATGTGTTTGTTTTTTAAGTCTATTTAAGATGTAAGTTTAACATATTATGAATAAGATTGTTTTTCTATTTGATACAATTTCAGTACTAAACAACTGGTCAAATTAGAGACAAAGGTAGTGTTGGTTGAAACCAAAAATTAACTCCTTCGCAGGTCATTGACTCAGCAAATATTTTCAGACGATCGAACAATGTTAGCCGTATCATTTATCACGTATCGTAGAGAAAGATAAGTGAGTGTCAAGTGTGTCGCGGAAGTGTGTCAAGTTTGCGCCGGCGCGTGACGTAACGGCGACAGTAAAGAGACTCCCGCGCAGGTGACATTGTGCCGGCCGGCCGCGGTGTAGGGCTGGCATGTAAAGAAAAGAAAAACAGACAAGAGTTCGGAGAAGGTTGGAAAAATATCAGTCGTCGACCTCTTCTTTTAAAAAAAAAATATATGTAAAAGTGTTTATAAGAACCCATTTACAGAAACAAATCTCATTTAACATAGGACTCGACATCAAGACTTTTAGATTTCTGTGCGTATTGTTCAACGGTGAAGGAAAAGATTGTAAGGAAACCGGCATGCCTGAGAGGTATTTCTCGACGGCATGTAAAGGTAAGTCAGAGAGGGGCGGCATAATCAACGGTATGTGAAGTCAAGCCATGGGCGGCAAATCTTCTCTGTCACCAGTTTAGTTACTACACGAAAAGAACAAAAACGTGATGTAAAACTTATTTTCTTTCTTTCTGTGTCTCTGCAAGTACAGACGCCACTACGCCAGCACATCAACCTACCCCAATGTGTCAAATTTCTTTGATAGGTTTTCAACTTTAGTCTAAACGTAATAAGGTTCGTGTTCAAGTACTGTTGTAGTACTGGCATCTGTACATACGGTTGCGAAAGCGTGACTCTCGAGGCATGTTCAATGGGACGAGTGACAGTGAAATTGAACGTTCTCAACGTAATTCGATACAGATGGATATCTAAAGGCTTCAAGTGTCGATCGATCGATCAATCTAGTCGGATTTATCTACAACACTATCAACGTGATTTGCATTGTCACCTCTTGGGTTACCGACATTATTTTAGCGATATGTACCATAAACAATAAAAAATAAGTTTATAACTATTAGGTACTGTTTGCTTGTAATCTTGCTTATGAATACGGCTTTCACGGAAACTTTTGTTTATTATTATTATTTATTATTTACTTTTTAAAGAGGCCCTAAATCATTCTGTGCACACGAACCCCTGGATAGCATAAGATGCCTTAACAAGCCCATTATGTTTTCGATGTTTTCGTCTGCTATTTTGAGAATTACTTTGATCGGAGAAAAATTGATTACACAAATTAAGTACCTGTTAAGGTATGAAACCTTCATTGGTGGATCACTGACATGAGCCAATTTCGTATATTATTTAAACCTACCCAAAAGAAAAAATCAATCGAACGCTTTTTAAATATTTGGCAATGGATTGACCTATTACTTTTTGGCAATACCCTTTCATGACCCTTACTAAGGTCCTCGCACCTCACGTGAACATTATTGCCCAACAGGTTTTGCAATTCACATCATTAATATCAAGTGAATTTAACATAAACAGGAATTAAATCGCAAAATCGCATGCTGCGCAATTTTACTGACAAGTACATTTCAGAGTCTGATTGAAATACGCTTAAGTTGTCGTTTAACTAAAGTAAATACATTATGTATGGCGGGAATTGTAATTTTAGACCAATTTAACCTGTCTCCGCGTATGTCTGTATACGTACCTAAATGATTTTATACATACAGCCGCTTACTTAAATGGTCTAATAGGCATGCAATAGAGCTATTTATCATCGTTAATTTTAATATACATTGAGAAATACACTGTTTAATACGGAATTGAATTATTATGGCACATATGTAGGTTGCGAATTAATGATCTAAGTTTATTGTCTGATTGTTGTTGTGTTATCTGCAGACGACGCAGTCTTTGCATAACGTCAACGGATACATTGTCTTAAATCAATATGCTGCTATCAAAATCCTTTTTTTGCAAGACCCTTCTCTATTAGCCACTGCCAAACAAAAGAAATCTGAAGGGGCAGTAGGTATCCAACGCAAGATATGAACCCTTCACTCACAAGTTTTGTATTTAATATCTCTATAAAGCCTACCCGCGATTCTGTTTGTGTGAAAGAATCATAACACACATTCTATGGCATTCGGTAAGAGTGTGGCTTTCTATGAGAGAAAGACTTTTTAAATAGGATGAGATTTCCGGGAGTTATTCCCTTTTTTTTATGAAAATCATCAAATGACTTCCCACGCTTTGGGTGAAGCAGAAGGAAGTGTCAGACTTTTACTGACTAAAACCCATCCGTGTTCCTCCTAAATTCCTGTTGCCTTTTGCATTCCAGGGCCGCGGTGATTCTTTCGAACAAACTCCGCAACGCGTTACTCCCACTCATCCTTAAACCTACCCTACAAACTTAACACATTTTTTTCTTTGTAATAGACAAAAATACACAGGATATCTAAAGGTGTCTCTTTTAAACCCGCACGCACCGGTCGATTTGCAATTATCATTAACAGCTGATTGAAAAAAAACAAGTAAGTATTGCGTTGCTTTGGTAATTGAAAGGTATTAAAATGTTGCAGTAATCTACAGTACTTACAAGTTGCCCTTGAGCAGGTTGATGCGATAGTCGTAGGCCGACGAGCGGCCTGGTCCGTTGAGATACAGGGCACAATCACTGTTGTCACCCACGCCACCGTGCGCAGGACCCAGAGGTGACAGCGCCGCTGCGTACGCGCAGCATAACGCCGCTATTAACGTCCTGAAAGAAAATAATGGTTGATTAGATTCTGGAAACGTATAGACATGGTGTACAAGAATTTTCTATAAACTCAAACCATTTGAAATAATTTGTGGTTAATTATTTTTTGTTGTTGATCCAGTATGATTGATGCCATTGTGAGAGAACAATTAACTTTCCAGCAACTGCCTAGAGCACGAAACTTAGTATTTCATGCCGGTTATGTAAGAGGAAAATGTATTGGTAGCTGCAATTGAAATTCAACGTTCGCATTAATTTCTTGGTAATAATCTTTGCTTTATCTGAAATCAAATTTGATTCGCATTCTAAACAAAAACAGAATCAATTGAATTTAAAATCGATTTTATTCTAAAGAAATCCTACTTTTGCTAAAGTAATAGAATCAAATCGGTTCATCGGCTTGATCATTTATTTATAGTTGAATCGTATTTTTTCAAAGACGCCTGGCGCTTGCATGCACCGTCACCTAAAACTGGGTCAATTTAACCGTCTCTGAGTTCTCTAAACCGCATCGGGCCTCGTGTGATTTATTTACGATGATTCACTATCTAACCTGCAGTACCTACTTTACTTATTAGGTAGTGTGAACAAGAAGGAGTAATACTCGTAGAATAGTAATCGAAGAACTTTCCAAACACTATCGATTCTCTCAATGCGATTACCTCTCCTGCATTCAGAATTCAGAAAAGAATCTTTTGATTAGTAGGTATATTGTTCACTTTCACTTTTTATGAACTTGTCAGAATAATTATTTTTTTAATGCGTTCTTTTTAGTTTTCCACTAACATTTAAAATCTTTATAACAAGTATATGTTTTTATTAGTGATGTTGGCGAAACGTGGTTTGTCAGTGTAAGAAAATTTTGAACTGAACTTTGACTTATCGCTCAGAGAATACTGGCGAGACGATATGTTATGTAAGGTGCATAAGGAGTCTTACCTTGTCATTCTTTGCCTATATATAGTTAGTTAAGAGTTGAAGTACACTTTCGACAAACAACACACACCACACTTGATTTTCGTATAATAATATTTCGTTCGAGATGCTATTAAGAAGAAGTCTTATGTTATTAATACAACTAAAGTCTGAAATTTGGTTATCTTTAGTTCATTTTCATCTTCTTTCATCGTTAGTTCATATGACAAAATATTATACACATTATCTAGATAGATAATGTGTATAAGTATCTACTTATACACATTATACTTTACTTATACACTTTCGTGTTTAGAATATTAGTAGGATAAGTATCTACTTATCCTACTAATATTCTAAACACGAAAGTTTATGAGTATGGATAGATGGTTGGATGTTTGTTACTCTTTCACGTAAAAACTACTGAATGGATTTTAATAAAATTAGGTATGGAGTTAGCTAACACCCTGGATTAACACTTAACACAAAGGCTACTTTTTATCCCTGTATTCTTACGGGAACGGGACGTACGCGGGTGAAACCGCGGGACGTCTGCTAGTTGACAATAACTCTATAACGAGCTGTCTTACGTTTAGACATAGTGTACGTCCTTGTGCCTTATAAGTTGCAACACCGAAATGCATAATGAATACCACGTTAAATAAATATTTCTTATGATAATTCCAATTACATGATGAAAGATTTTCTCGGATGTCAGGAGGTAATTATTTTCCACACTTCGTGCAGTATTAAACTAATTATAATGATTGGTTCTTATTGATGAAAATATTTCATTATGGAAAGGAATTATACTAAGAAATATTTTCATAAAATTCACGTACGTAAATTGTCAGAGGGTCAGCGGCGTATACTCGTACAAAGTGAAGCGCAGCGGACAGGATTTTATTAAGGCATTCGAAAATCAACTTTAAAATTATTGAAATAAAGTGTAAGGCCCGCTACACAAATTTCACATTTTCATCGCTGCGCTCCTCTCTGTCTGTCCTGACCCTTAAGCGTTGCAACTTGTCAAAAACGTAAGCAGTATAGATTTTTGCGGGCTGTTTCGACGAGTTCCGTTTCTCTCAATTCTGCTATTTCTTGAACCACATAAGGTTTAGGGCACTTGTTTAAAAATATAATTATGTCTACTTTACCGACAGTGATAGTGTTGAGGAAATATATTCCAAGATCATTATCTTACATAGCAGAACTAAACGTACCTACTAATTGCTATTGTCATATGGTAAGTCCATTAAAATGTCTACTTCATTAACTCTTAGTAACTTGTTACAGAGTAATGGAGTGTCAGCCATGGTGTGTAGTGAAAGCTCGTACACTGACGAGGTGACCACCCAATATATCAAAATGCCGGTAGTTCTCGCGACGTGACTAATGTTTCTTCTTGACACCTCTACTAAACTAAGTACATTAGGGTTGTGCCTTGTTAAAATGTTGTCATAGGTAGATTGTTAAGATGTCGCGGAAGTATCTTCTGTTCCCGTGGTGGTTTTTAGTCAGTAAGAGTCTGACAGACCCCTCCGCCCACCCCGGGGCGGAGGACATCCATGAGGATTTTCCACCCCTAAAAAAAAGGTAGATTTTAAGATACCGTATGTATTACTATGACCTTTTTTTCAGACTGTATGTTTAACCGTGTAATCCTAATGAATGCATTAAATGAATAAAGACGTCCAGCAAGGGCAAAATAAATACTTAAAACTTGGCGACTAAGGGCACGCCCTATGGGTTCCGCACTTCGGTTTATGGCGTCGTTGGGTAGCAAGGGGCAGGCTGGAATGGATTGGGTTCGCACTTGACAGGCCCTTAAAGAGAGACGATGTTTAACCTTTTAATGGCTACGTCAAAAATGTGCCCACGGCGTTTCTCTTAAGTAAGTACCAAATGTCGTGGTGCTCAGTCCCTTAGCACTGTCCAGTACGAGAGAGAGAGACTGAGCAGATAGATAGTACTATCTCTCTTTAGAAATTGAGTCGTGATGGCTACATGACACCTCATAAAACGACCACATGTTTCTCTGGAAAATGAACCTTGTTTCATTTAATTGAGAGTTTAATACTTACACCATGGTATGAGCTCTTCGATTAGATCCAATTACTGTGTTTCAGAATAGTTATGATAGATCTTGATTAGTCATGTCATCATATGTTACATTTAAGTGCTTCTTATTTGTTAATTATGATTGAAAGTGTTTTATTTGACCGTGACGAAGCGGTTTTGCAAAGTGATCCAACGCATGCTCGTTTGCAGAAGACGTAAACGTAATGGATTACAAAATTTTAGTTATTATTTTGCAAGTTTAATTAGAGCATTGCTTGAATCCTAGGCTGTATATATATTTCATAATAAAGACGGTTTATGTTCACGTGAAGCAATATTAAATAATTAATAGATCTAGTTTAACAAGATCGCAGTACCTATAAAAGCGTTTTCTGCCGGCAAAACTAGTTAAAAATAATTATCCGAAACTGAATGCTACTTAATTACAAATCTATTGAAATCTGTGTCGGACAATACGCAATGCATTCACGTTTCGATAGAATTCGCTCAAAGAGGCATGTAATTTAAAGTAGTTATTATAAAATAAAAATTCTGTAAAGACGGTGCGAGTTGGAAATATTATTTTACGCCAATTCAATGGAAGCGAGAAAAAATATTTTTAAAGACAAGTTTGACGCTGCCTCGGCATTCAATAGCTGCGGTTATATTTTATGCATGTGGAACCGTTAACGAAATATATGAAATATTCGTTCCACATGTCACCGTTGTTCCAGACCACTTGTATAATACCCTTTCAAATTCTAAGCCGAGCCTTGCAGTTGCAATATTGCTATCATAAATATTTATGAGCTGTACTTACGCTAAACGGAGTCCAAAGTAGTATCTATGTGTTCGAATAATCTATAATATAAAAAAAAAGTCTAGCTTTGTACTAACTATGCTGGGATCGCCTTTAAGTAATACCGAATCAGGGTAAATACGAGTATTTTAGATGGATTGAATGCCTATCTGACTTCCTCAACCAATTAACTGAGAAGGTAATATCAATATCCCTTATTAAGACTGGTTGTCAGCCTTTTGGGTTTCTGACTAAGTATCCGTAATGAAAAAAAATGACAGCCGAGGCCATAGGCAAGCCTATTGGATAGTATGACTTAAGTTATTATCACTTGCAAGTCCTATGGGCGGCATTAAAACTCTGATAAGTCTCCGGGTAAGTCACTAACCACATGATAAGAATAAGTAGTCTTTATAACTTAGCTGCAATCCGATAACGAACCCCTTAGCCACCGTACCGTAAGTAACAAAAACAACATTCATAAACTGACTATAATATCTTACTAATATTATAAATGCGAAAGTTTGTGAGGATGGATGGATGGATGGATGTTTGTTACTCTTTCACGTAAAAACTACTGAATGGATTTTAACAAAATTTGGTATGGAGTTAGCTGACACTCTGGATTAACACATAGGCTACTTTTTATTCCTGTATTCCCACGGGAACGGGACTTACGCGGGTGAAAACGTCTGCTAGTTAAATATAAATTCAACCAGCGATCATCCTATGAACTTTTGTCAAACACAGAAGGATTTTGAAGGAGATTTAGATAGATTTCTATGGTTCATCAGCTTATTAGTTCTGCTTCAGACATGTCCAGTTAACAAGCAAGTGTACAGCGAGCAAGACGTAGACCGGCGAGCAAGAGATACACACGGCTACACATCAAGCTATCAATCTCAAAACTTTATCTCGAACAATAGTCCATATGGGTCCATATTATGGTGGTAGTGGCTATACATTGCTATTTTTGCTGACCTCGCATTGTACGGAAATCCTATTTAGTGCGAGATCAGCTTAAACAAGAAATGTATAGCTTGATGTGCCAGGCGTGCCATGCTGCAGCCGTGTGTACCAGTTATACTGCATTGCCATAATAGTTATAATGAAGTACTAAGTTTTTCCGCAACATCTATCGTGCCTTTAACCTGTACAGCGTCGAGAAGTGAGAACTATCCATCACCTATCGGACATTACATAACGTTTTGCTCACAACATTCCGTAGAATAAATGTAATATCTACAGCCATTAAATTAATCACGAGTATTCACAAACATGGCCAATTATTTGAGGATATTGATATTTCTTAAAATGATCCACAACTTTCTATCGGCTTTCTGCCTCGCGGCCATTTTTATTAAAATAGACGTTTATGTTTATCTTATCTTAACTGTACATGTTAATTGATCCATCTCATTGGTAATGGAAAATGTTAATGTTTATTCATGTTTATAGTTGATACGAAAATAGCTAATCGTTTTAGACGGAAATATATTGAAAAGTAATTTTAAGACTTTTGGTTTATTAATAGCTGTTACGTTGTTCTAGTGCAATCGCAATTGAGCATGCAGTCTTGGGTTCGATTCGCGAGTGGGGTCTAGTAAATAAATAAATAAATAAATATTCCACAACTTTTTCACACAACGCCATCTAGTCCCAAGCTAAGCTAAGAGCTTATGGGTACTAAACAGCTGATAAACATACTTATATACTTCTAAATACATACATATTATAGATAAATTACACCCAGACACAGAACAAATGATCGTGCTCATCACACAAACACGGGTGGGAATCGAACCCACGACCTCCGGCATAGCAGTCAGGGTCACTAACTACTAGACCAACAGGCCAGTCGAAGTAGTACTTCATGTATGGATAATGTAACAATAACGTTAAATTATTACCTCCTACTACTACTTCATCAAATACTACTATCTACTCCAGTATTGTATATAACATAGAGACACGCAGAGCAGTTGTTCAGTTTAAATGATGTATTTTGTATCTTTCAAAATCAATGCATTTCAGTAAGGTAGTTAGGTTAGGTAGTTAGGTTCGCTATAGGATAGGTATGGGAAGTTAGGTTCGGTTATATGTATACATATATGTTGTCATTCTAATTGTGTTGTATCCATCACAGAAAATTAGTAGTAGTTATTATTGTTCTAGATCTATTTGTTGTCATCTTATTAAAAGTATGTATTGAAAACGAAATTGAATTTGTAATAGTATATCTCTAAAATAAGTATTAAGAATATAAAATTCTCGTGTTTTTTGTTTTTGTTCGTTTCGGAGGAGTTACCGAACTCCTTCAAAACGACTTGACCGATTCTAATGAAATTTTGTGTGTATATTCAGTAGGTCTGAGCATAGATCGTTAAATATTTTTTTTTAGGTGGAACAAACCAAGCTTGTATCCTCCGTTGTGGGCACTTTGGGGATGCCTACAACACTGATTGAAGTCGATAGTTCAATGTTTAGTCAATAATTACTTATATAAAAGCGTTGCATGAGTCCACCCCGCAGATTTGCATATTGTTCTAGCACTTGTGTGTTATTGTATTTGTGGAGATTGCCTCATAATGCTTCATTTACTGCCTGCTTTTATTTGGAGAAGGTGTCTTGAGGAACGGTCTCAATTGTTTAATTTGAGGTAGGCTGGACTCATTATACCCTAGTAAAGTTATCCAAAGCGACATCGGTTACAAACAACTGCACATTGCCTGGCCTGTTGATCTAGTAGTGGCTCTGACTGCTATGCCGGAGGTCGTGAGTTCGGTTCCCACCCAGGACAAATATTTGTGTGGTGAGCACGTTCTTTATCTATTAATTTGTGTAATTTATCTATTATATATGTGTATGTATTTAGAAATATATGTATGCAGTATGTTTATCAGCTGTTTAGTAACAATTTAATTTTTTTACCTATAACACATGCTTAGCTTGGGAGTAGATGGCGTTGTTTTTAAGTTGTGGAATATTTATTTACTTATATAAATTAACCATTAGTGACAGGACACACTTAATGTTCGCCCATTATTAACAAAAAGGGATCGTTTCCGTTGCTCAAATCCGTCGTGACTCATATCACTTGACGGCCTCGTCTCACTAAATGCCATCAGTAAGTAATCCACTCACTAGGAATATAGATAATTATTACTATTGGTACTACGTCCTTGATTGCTCTATTTTACATAGATGATTGTGTACTGCGTGAAATAGAGACATCTGACAAATTATGTTGTTTATTGCACGTAATAGGAAACTTTACAAAGCGCTCATAATGACGTTTGTGCACGAGCCATGTGTGATATAGATTTAAATAAATAAATATTCCACAACTTTTCACACAATACCATTTAGTCACAAGTTAAGCTTGAGAGCTTGTGTTATGGGTACTAAATAGCTGATAAACATACTTATATATTTCTAAATACATACATATTATAGATAAATTACACCCAGACACAGAACAAATGATCGTGCTCATCACACAAACATTTGTCCTGGGTGGGAATCGAACCCACAACCTCCGGCATAGCAGTCAGGATCACTAACTACTAGACCAACAGGCCAGTCAAATATTATAACTACATACGGCTACATGCAAGCTAAGTATAGCTTGAAAAGTATTTCGAGTTTAAATTGACCTTGTATTGTACGGAAATCCTATACAATGCTAGATCATTATATACTGGAAATGTTTAGCTTAATGTGTAGCCGTGTGTACAGTTAATGAAAGAGAAGGTTGAGCAGCTTAAGTTCTAGATTTACTTACACTTATTAAGTTGTTACCTACAAACTAGCAGACGTCACGCAGTTTCACCCGCGTAGTTCCCGTTCCCGTGGGAATACGGGGATAAAAAGTAGCCTATGTCATCCGGGAATATAGTAGTTTTCCACCAGTACAATATTTTTTTAAATTGGATCATTAGTTCCGAAGATGACCCCCTACATACAAACTTACAAACAAACAAACAAATTTTACCTCGTTATAATATTAGTATAGATTACGCTTTGCCAATATTACGAATAAAAAATACTAATTTGAAGGATTTAAGAAATAAGAAGGGGTCAAATGGTTCGTGTAAAATTAGGTACAGACGGTGCTGCTCGCCAGTTTTGATAGCTTGAACTTGGCTTGACACGTTACCGTGTGTCTAAAAGGTAGTGGGTATATAGATTGGTTACTAATTTGACATGCTAACAAAATCGTCACAGAAGAAATCTTTAAAAAATAACCTAAGAATTAATATAACTAAAATACATTGATGATTACATAAATATTCACGTGTTTTCAAAAATGTATGATAATCGCAAGAAATTAACAGTGGGGCGCAAGTTAATAGAGCCGAACGGTGTTTAGAAATAATTGAGAATTCTAAAACATTTCGTTACTGTTTTGCATTACAGTTTTTTGCAACAACATCATTGAACCTTATAAAATAAAAGCCGGAACACTGTTTTTGTTTTTTGTCTCAAAACTGTTACGCAAGATGGCTGCCCCAGTGACCGCGCGGCACCGGCGCCCGCGCATCTTGCGTGAGCGTGACTGACATGACGAGTGCCTTCCAAGCAATGCGCAAACATTTATAGAAAACAAACAGTTTAAGAATACTCCATTGAAGTTTATGGGCACGGTTACGTGACTTGCATGTTATTGTGATTCGGTAACTTCAGTTGGTTTCTTATTTAGGTATACAATGTTGCATACAGAAAAGATAAATACTGATGCACTTACTGAGAAAGTGCTCAGCTTATTCTAGTAGAAGTTCTTATTAGGGAATGAAGACCTAAGACTGTATCTGGATATATCCACAGACCCTACAGTGTTGCTACTGTTAATTTACATTTTTTATTATTTTCGGAGGCAAACCTTTGAAAAGGCGCCCGGACTTTGGCAATAAGACCAGGGAATGTGGGATTCTCACCTGACTAAAATCAACCCGGTGATCACCGTCAGCACATAGAAGAGGCACCGTGTCCCCTTAATAGACCACCCGGGTGCTCCTACTGTGCAACACCAGTTAAGGCACATCCCAGGAACTGTCAATGTACTTAGCGGTCTTCTTCCCAAGGAGGTATATAAGATTATTAACTTTACGTAGAGACGCCAGCACATCAACCTACCTCAATGTGTCAAAATTCGTTGATAAGTTTTCAACTTTATTCTAAACACAATAAGGTTTCTGTTCAATTGGGATGTTTTTACAGTTTGGGGTAGGTTGATGTGCTGGCGTCTGTACACCTTGAATAATCGTATCAAATCATTTCAAATTCGGTGTAGGTAATAGAAGACCGTTATCAGATTATTAGATTTTAAAGAAAGATTTTTCTGAAATGAATACGTCTGCATTGCTATTTAGTTTAATTCGAGCGAGCAAAATACTTAAGTAATTCGTAAAACGACTACATCCTGTACAAACTTTTAGAAAAATCTTTCATCGGTCTTCTATTTACACCTATTGAAAGTAGTCTGAAAGCTGTATTGGCTATGACATTTGATCGAAAAGACAGACTATGTTTTATAGTCGTTGAAAATTAAAAAGTCAATTGGCCCCAGATTCTAAAAACAACAAACTCTTCCTGAAACCTTACATAAGTCGGTAAACAAGATACTTGTTTTATATTTCATGTCGTTAGGAGTGGCTGTATCATTACGTCACAAGTCATGAATGTGAAAAAAGTCGAATATAAGTCGCACACTTTTCTCCGAGTGTTGCGGTTCCCGAGTTGCGCAAGCGACGGTCATCGCGATGCGCGGTTTACGTCATCGACCCCTCACCCTTCACCAGTGGTAAATGTCGGTAGTTCTTTGAAATACTTTACTATTTATCTCGCCCTTCTGTCCTTTTAAATAAATAAGGCTACTATTTCAAATTGTAACGTTTGTATTAATATTTTTTCCCAACTAGTGCTTTATAGCAATGTATATGTTATATATAGTTTTTGTATGGCTTTTTTTATTACTATCAACTAAGTAAATTACATGAATATCATTAATTCTTTCACTGGTAGACAATACATAGCCGCAGCGTCCGCGGGCAGGCAACATTTTTTACAAAAGTGTTCCTTGTTTTACAAAGGTGAGTAGTAAAGACGGATTTTGAGAATTAATTCCCTAAAATGGTTAAATAAGGCCGTGGATAAAAATTCGTCATCGTTGCCGGTATATTCCGGAATATTCCAACGGGTAGACGAAGAAGAAAATCAACGTAATAGACAAACAGGCATAATTGTCCCTTTTTGTAATAAAAATGATCACACTCTTTTACTCTTAAAATAATGACCATGACTGACCACACTCATTTATTTACAACTCTACCAATCTTGAAGTAAAAAATATAAACAGCGTTGTAATAACCGTTCATCTATGTTAACGAGATTAGCGAGAACACTCATTTATTACGTTATATTAAAACATATTTTTTTTTGCAAACCATTAGAGAAGATGCTGTAGATTCTAGTTCATTAGAAAGTAACAAATTCGCGATACCGAACCGGTCACTCTTCCGATCATCCAATTATATATTACTTAAACCCAGTCTGTTACATCACTTACGTATGGTTAAAGATTTATGTGCATACATATGTATTTTAAAATAGATATTTTCTCTACGATTTTTATGGTTTATATCCTGTATTATTTTAAATAGATATTTACTTCTATTTTTTTTAGCTTATATATCCTAATATTTTAGCTATCGATACAAAAAACTAGAGATGAGATATACCTGCCATTCTCCATACCCGGCCTTTAAGGTATGGGTATCACTAAATACCTAGTACAAATACCAGGTATCAAAATACTTCTAAGTATTTGGGTGTGGTAGGATTTCGATAAATAAACGTATGCGATAAGTATGGTATGCCTCCAATATAATGTAGGTACGACGTTTCAAGTACCTATACGTAATTATGCATTATGAGATATGAAATCTTTCCTTCCTACTTTACCAGGCTTAGGACTGTCGGCTAAGAGTATGACGATGGTTATTAATGAATTCTAATTATTTCTATATAAATTAATGCAAAATCACATTAATTATATTTAAACTGACTAACTAGCCTTAAGCACGTAAAAATAAGTACCCATTTTGTTTAACTAAATTAAATCAACCGAATGTTTATAAAGCACGAATGACGTTTCGAGTCCCTTCGTAAGCTGTCGGGTAGCTTCGGGTTGCTTCGGCGTACCGAACTACCGATAAAAACTGGGCGCTACCTTGTGGTAGCGGTTCGTATCGTACTATGCGTCTGACGTCATACCTTCAAGGTATTTACCCAGTATTTCGGTCCGTACCCGGTCTATGTACTGGGAAGCACATACTTGGTATTTATACCTCTACCAGTATACAGGGTGTAACGGAAAGGGTATATACATACGAAGGGCACGGGTTCTCTTGGTGATAAGAAACGACATGGCAACGTTTTTATACATATACATACATAATTGTAAAATTGAGACACAATTATCTAGAAAAATAAAACATTTTTTATTTAATTCTACACATCACTACACCGAATCAGCTGATCGGTGTCAACGACCTATTCTGTACAGTAACAATTCCGTGAAGGAGTTGTATCTCCTGGTACATTTCGCAAAATGGGTTCCGCATGTTTGTTTTACTTCAAAGCTCACCGTAACAAAAAAGTAGGATACAAGTTACCTACCGCAAGATCCTTATTGCAGCTTAAGCAACTGTTAGTTGTTTGTTGTTAAAGAAACTAACATAAGTAACTGATAATAGGTACAATGGGAGAATGTTTTTTCCATAAAATCATACTTAAAATATCAGATAAATAGTATTTTAGCGAAAAGTTCTAGACCATTGTTCTAACATAACATCACTTCTGTAATTCTCGTTCTCGAAGGGTTAGGTTAGGTAACAACACACCTCTCGTGTGTTGTTACCTTAGCATTAATAACAACTTTCTTGTAATCAGCTTTAAGCACCATCTTTTATTTGTTTTTAACACTTTCGGGCAAATAATTGAAAGTACAAAAAACTTTTTTTTCAAAAAATAAAACCGACTTCAAAAAAAGCACTAAACGGTAAAAAATAACTCTAAATTAGGAAGTCTGTGGCTTTGGTGGTTTTGTCTTATTCATGATGGGCCACCGACTTCCTAATTAAGAGTTATTTTTTACCGTTTAGTGCTTTTTTTGAAGTCGGTTTTATTTTTTGAAAAAAAGTTTTTTATTTTTCCATTTTTAGTTGTTCCCATACAAATGTTTGATGAATGAATTGATTAAAACATGAATTTATTTTATACTTATTGTTAATTGTAAACATTACATGTCATGATAAATAGGGTTATCCACTTATCCCTAATAAATGAAAATTAACAAACCTAACTGTCGAAATCTAGGTATATTGTACACATCTGCGTACCCCATCAGAGCATACAGGCGTGATAATACGTCATGATGTTGTATAAACAAAAAACATCCAAGCGATTCCAGCAATCACGACGGATTTGCCGTCTATTTTTGAAGAGTTCCGTTGTATATCTCCGAAGATCAGCACCAGATCTTCACCAAATTAAAATGGGACCACCTCGGGAGTCTACTCTTTCAAACAAAAAAAGAATTTCGAGAATCGGTCTACAAATGGCGGCGAAATCAGGTAACATACATAAAAAAAAAAAAAAAAAAAAATACATACACACGAACATAGAACCTCCTCCTTTTTTGAAAGTCGGTTAAAAATTAGGAAACTACCGTAGTACCTACTAATCCAATACAAAAACGATTTATTTAATGTTAAAATGAACCCTAAATTACTTTCTAACGCAACTCATGTGCCTCCTGGTACAAATATTACCAAAGGGTTCAGTACCTAATTTTATTTTATTAGACATTCATAAACTCAGTGTGTAGGTAAGTCAGTAATTACTTCTTAACACAACTTGTAAAATAAAACCAAATAAAATGCGAAATGTTTAATACAGACCTTCAATATTTGATGTATTTGTCACGCGACACTTTGTTTACTTCTCGATACCGGAGCGAAACGATCGGCTACCTACAAAGAGCGCGTGCGTGGCGTCTTTGAATTTTGATTTATTTCCAGTAACCGAAAACCAATGCCTCTAATTACGCAAGAGAAGTTATTAAAAGTACTAGGACTTCATGAGCAACGGAAGTTGTCCTCCTATCCTGACAGCGCTAATCATACACAACCATAATACTGAACCCTAATCAAATCAAATCAAATCAAATCAAATCAAAAATATTTATTTGCCAGAATATGGTATAAAAGGTTTTACAATGGTTTTGTTTCGGCATATCCTGCCATAACATGGCGTGCAAATGTCTTCACAATTAGCGATGTCAATTAAACGAGCTTACAAATTACAGAATCTATTGATTTGTCTTCTAGATACTCCTTAACAGTATAGTATCTTTTATGCAGTAATAATTTGAATAATATTTTTTTAAACATTGTCAGGGGTAAGTCTTGACAACTATTTGGTAAATGATTGTAAATAATAATCGACATGCAGTATACATTTTTCTTAAATAATTTTAGTTTTATTGGTGGCAACCGAAGTCTATCTTTATGGGTTCGGCTATTAGCCCTTACTGTGCTTGTTTCAAATAAACAATAATGATTTTTAACAAATAAACATATCTCAAAAATATACATACACGGCAAAGGTAGAATTGTAAGTTTTTGAAACAGTGGCTTACAGCTGTCTAAAAAGTGAGCTCCACAAATTGCTCGTATACATTTTTTTTGAGCTCTAAAAACTCTATCAAAATCCACTGAGTTACCCCATATTACAATACCGTATCTTAGTACGGAAGATACATAACCATGGTAAGCTAGCATTGCAGTATCATGGTTAACTGTTTGTTTAATTCTTCTCAGGACATATGTGAAACGATCTATTTTTGCAAGAATTTTATCTATATGCGGTCTCCAACTGCAATTTTTATCGACCGTTATACCCAAGAATACACAATTATCGACAGCGGTTAAGTTCGAATTTCTATAATTTATTTCAAGTTTATTTGAGTTTTTATTGGATGTCTGAAATTGTACTATGTTTGTTTTAGTCATATTTAGTTTTAGGTTATTTTTTTCCAGCCAATCGATTGCGTTATCTAGAGCTTGAACGATTTCATTTTCTAAGTTTTTGTCATTGTCACTCTTAACGATTATTGTAGTGTCATCGGCGAATAGTATGCAATCTTTGCCTATTGCCTCTGGAATGTCGTTGATATACACTAGGAAGAGTAGTGGGGATATGATCCCTCCTTGAGGCGTGCCATATTTATTTTGTTTATATCCCGACCTAAAGATTTTTTTTTCATTGCGACAAGTTTTCGTTATTTCCACGCATTGTACTCTTTCAGAAAGATAACTCTTGATCCAGTCGTTGGCTTTACCCCGGATTCCGTAATGCTCAAGCTTTGAGAGAAGTGTAGTGTGACAGACAAAATCAAAAGCTTTTGTCATGTCTAGGAACACGCAACTTATCTTAGATTTTTTATTTAAACTTTCAGTTATGTGTTTTATTAACGTAAAACATGCTAAAGCAGTGGAACTGCCTTTTCTAAAACCGAATTGTTCTTTTTTAAGCACATTACTTGCTGTTAAAAAGTTTTCTATTTTAATGCACATAACTTTCTCAAAGATTTTGGAAAGGATTGGAATTAGAGTTATTGGGCGATAATTGCTCATGTCAGTTTTCACACCTTTTTTAAAAAGCGGTTTGACGATTGACCTTTTCAGACGTGTTGGGAATATTCCTTCTGTTAGAGACAGGTTTATAATGTAGGTTAATGGAGACACTAAGTTCATTGCACATGCTTTTATCACTTTAGTGCTCAGGTCGTCATATCCAGTCGAATTAGTGTTTCTTAGATTGTGAATTATTTTATACACGTCTGATTCGTCTACAAGAACCTAATTTCTGTACAAGAATTACGTAGGTACTATGCAGTTTATTGTAGGATAACAAAGGATAGGAACCATCTTTGTGTGTGTAAACACACAAAGATGTTTAGGGTAAATCACATAGTTGTCGGTTGGCACATCGCCGCGTCGCTTATTTTTTACGATTTTTGTGATTTGTGACATTTTTTTTTCACATTGATACCTGGCATCGTACGTACATGCACGTTGCACGTAGGTACATGTTTTTTTTAATACCTACTTGTGATTGAGATCGTGAAACGGTGAAACTCATTTATTTTTTTTGATTATCCCTAATTTGAAGTCACCAGGTAAGCAACTAGGATTTACTTTTTCATCACATTTAATACCTCATAATACTGATACAAGTGGATTAATCAGTTACGTTTATTGGCACGTTTACGCACGTTAACGTAGTAGGTATTTGTTATAGTAAAATTTAGTCATCTGTTGATCAGTCAATTTATTCAAAGAAAGTAAATATTAAGTTTTTTTTCGTAAATGGTACGTACGATGTTTTAATGTGCCACCACAGGATCTCATACTACTACACTGTGTTGCGGGATTGATAAAAAATAAAAATGACAAGTACAGTAATTGGGTTAGTTACCTTAGTACTAGGATAGTAGGATGTCCGAACTTTTAAGTGAAGTTTTAGTGTGCAATCACTCAATCAGCAGTGTGACCATTTGTGGCAGATTTCTGCCATTTTGGCAGATTTTGCTCCTAAATTTTGCCCGTGGCATATTATGTTGACGATTTACAAAAGTGGCAGATTTAGGCAGATTTTAAAGATTTCGACTAAAATCACATTATTTAATATAATTTTCAATTAATATACTTATAATTATATTATAAAACATCCAAGCGATTCCAGCAATCACGACGGATTTGCCGTCTATTTTTGAAGAGTTCCGTTGTATATCTTCGAAGATCAGCACCAGATCTTCACCAAATTAAAATGGGACCACCTCGGGAGTCTACTCTTTCAAACAAAAAAAGAATTTCGAGAATCGGTCTACAAATGGCGGCGAAATCAGGTAACATACATAAAAAAAAAAAAAAAAAAAAAATACATACACACGAACATAGAACCTCCTCCTTTTTTGAAAGTCGGTTAAAAATTAGGAAACTACCGTAGTACCTACTAATCCAATACAAAAACGATTTATTTAATGTTAAAATGAACCCTAAATTACTTTCTAACGCAACTCATGTGCCTCCTGGTACAAATATTACCAAAGGGTTCAGTACCTAATTTTATTTTATTAGACATTCATAAACTCAGTGTGTAGGTAAGTCAGTAATTACTTCTTAACACAACTTGTAAAATAAAACCAAATAAAATGCGAAATGTTTAATACAGACCTTCAATATTTGATGTATTTGTCACGCGACACTTTGTTTACTTCTCGATACCGGAGCGAAACGATCGGCTACCTACAAAGAGCGCGTGCGTGGCGTCTTTGAATTTTGATTTATTTCCAGTAACCGAAAACCAATGCCTCTAATTACGCAAGAGAAGTTATTAAAAGTACTAGGACTTCATGAGCAACGGAAGTTGTCCTCCTATCCTGACAGCGCTAATCATACACAACCATAATACTGAACCCTAATTTCTGTACAAGAATTACGTAGGTACTATGCAGTTTATTGTAGGATAACAAAGGATAGGAACCATCTTTGTGTGTGTAAACACACAAAGATGTTTAGGGTAAATCACATAGTTGTCGGTTGGCACATCGCCGCGTCGCTTATTTTTTACGATTTTTGTGATTTGTGACATTTTTTTTTCACATTGATACCTGGCATCGTACGTACATGCACGTTGCACGTAGGTACATGTTTTTTTTAATACCTACTTGTGATTGAGATCGTGAAACGGTGAAACTCATTTATTTTTTTTGATTATCCCTAATTTGAAGTCACCAGGTAAGCAACTAGGATTTACTTTTTCATCACATTTAATACCTCATAATACTGATACAAGTGGATTAATCAGTTACGTTTATTGGCACGTTTACGCACGTTAACGTAGTAGGTATTTGTTATAGTAAAATTAAGTCATCTGTTGATCAGTCAATTTATTCAAAGAAAGTAAATATTAAGTTTTTTTTCGTAAATGGTACGTACGATGTTTTAATGTGCCACCACAGGATCTCATACTACTACACTGTGTTGCGGGATTGATAAAAAATAAAAATGACAAGTACAGTAATTGGGTTAGTTACCTTAGTACTAGGATAGTAGGATGTCCGAACTTTTAAGTGAAGTTTTAGTGTGCAATCACTCAATCAATCAGTCGCTCTCTATCCGTGTCGGTGTAAAGTTGTGATATTGTCGCGGAGGCCTGTGATCTTTGTGAATTGTCGTGAAAATATCGTCACCCTCACCAATAAGTAATAGCGTGTATTATGAAATGATGATGTGTGTTCGAGCAACGAATGGTTATCTGCGAGCTGCCCGAGAGCTGTATCTTCCAGCATGATGGAGCACCGGCATACTTTGCACGTGATGTTCGGAACTACCTCGACGCGCGGATCCCAATGGATTGGCCGCGGTAGTACGAGGGTGCCTTGGCCTCCACGATCACCAGGCATAACGCCGCCACTGGTTTTTTTTTTGTGGGGGTAAATTGAAAACAAAGTGTACGCAGTGCCGTGTGAATGTGTGATACAGTGGACGAGATGGAAGTGCCAATAAGTGCCGCCTTTAGGATAGTTAATGTTCGTAATGTTCAACGGCATCTGAAGGAGGGTGCGGCCTTGTGCGTACAACGCCAATACCAGCATTTTGAACCAGCCCTTTAAACTGTGAGTTACTTTATGCATACATAACACTTATCAAAGTTATTCTTATTTTTAACGCAATTATTACGTTTTCCTCAACATCGAGTCTGTATCTCATCACGCCCGTAAATTGATAAACAAATAGAATTACGTGCTGTTACAGTTTACTAATTACTATTAACAACAAATAATTATTTACGTTTGATCACACTGCCGCCGCACGCCACCTGCGGTACGCGTACGCGTGTACTAGGCGCACAGAGTCAGGAAGAGATATTATGTACAAAATCATCAATTGGTTGCATGTTTGATTCTGCCGACAGTCGCGCCGCCGCCCGCGCCGTTGCGCCTTCGTCGGTTCGATGGGTCTGTAACTCTGTACTAGGCGCGCAGAACCCGGAGAGATAGATATACTTGAACCTTGCCGGACAGGACAATGACCCTCATAGTGCGGTGACACGTTTGTTATGATTTTGCATTTAATAATCTGTCGATATTAAATAATACCGTGAAGTTTCAAAGTTGTTAGTAGGAAGCTGAAATTTTGAGGAAAGACTCGTTATTAAACACTCTATTCACCCTGTTTGTATGTATATACCCTTTCCGTTACACCCTGTATACGTCTCATCTCTACAAAAAACGCTTTTAAAGTAACACATAAAA
Source organism: Euplexia lucipara (assembly GCA_921972225.1). Lineage (NCBI taxonomy): Eukaryota > Metazoa > Arthropoda > Insecta > Lepidoptera > Noctuidae > Euplexia > Euplexia lucipara. The sequence goes on along the minus strand of OV179152.1, from coordinate 7,838,696 downwards.
TCAAGTCGGTTTTCCCCAAAGGCATATCTACCTTAAGGACACCCACATCTTTCTAGTTATGTTTAATTTCCATTATGTAATAGTGGGCACGCTTATTGCCACCAAACGGGCATAAAAATTCGAGCTTCCGCTTAGAAATTACAAATGTATAAAACTAATAGCACTTGGTCCGACCCCGAGAATTGAATCCAAGAGCACCATACCTGTAATCCCCGAAGCGCTAGGCAGAGGTGTACTTGGTACACCCACATTTGGCCAATTATGTTTAAGTCCCATGTAATAGAGGGTGAACCTATTGTTACCAATCGGACGCAAATCCAAACTCCGGGCTGCTACTGATAAATTCCAGACGGAAAAACTCAATAACTCTCTGCCCGACCCGGGGATCGAACCCGGGACCTCATACTCCGTTGTAGCGAATGCGACCACTGCAGCAACGAGACCAACGAAGCAGCCAACAAATATTGTTGTGCAAAAGATGATCATCTATTTGTTAATAATCATCTCTTAGTTCAACCATATCTTTTTTTAGGTATTAAAACTTTAGTGTTATTTATTTCTGTAAAATATATGTACACCTTAACTTTATTACTTATGCAAAACCTAAAAAAAAAGAACCTCACAATAAATAACTACATAGCGCAAAAAAAAAAACCAAATCTTAGTTCAGTTCATCTTGCCTCAAAACAGCTGACTTTGATTCAAATATCTGCTCATATATTTTCTAAACCGTATATTTATTGTTAAGATAATCGTATTCTGTTACATTATAGGAACGGTTTATTTACAGTTAGGGACAACTTCGGGCACAATGCTGTTTCCCAACATCATTGGTACAAACAAGTTTCTACAAAATCTTAAGTAGGTTTATTCTAACCAAATGATGATGCTACCACAATATTTGTAAATGTATTACGGAGTTCTTTACAAAGTGAATTTGATGCGCTTTAGTTTCACACCCTGACCTTGGAGTCAACGGTAATGCATAATCTTAAGATATTCGAAATATTTCCTACAAATTTCTAAAGATGTGAAATATTCTATTTTCGCTATTGTAGCTATGACACGGTACAAAACCTGTATGAATACGAATGTTTCTAATTGTTCATACAGAGACACGTCGAGTGTATCTGTATACATTAAGTGTATCGTGTCGTAATCTAATCGGACCATAAGTTGCCAAAACCTATGGTTACTTTTAATTAGGATGGGTTTTAGATTGCAGGCATTGTAACAACTAGTCACAAACTTTTTTTTAGTATTTAATGCTAATTACGAAAAGGGGTTTTTGTAAAAAGAAATCTGGTGTACAGTACATTTATGTTAGCACAATTCAACAAAATGTATGGAATAACAATTTTATGTCGCATTTTTAAGGGTTCGTTCTAAAGTAAAAGTTGCTCATCAACTATAAGTACAACAACCCCTTTTTGGATGTTGCATATACTCAAAATAAGTTTGAATAAGCATGAAGTACAACATTCATAAAAGAGCGAATTGACTAAATCTCATGAGTATCATATTAATAAGACCTCTCGTTAAATTTTGACAAAAAATTAACAAGTGCAGTTCAAATGTCGAGTTAAATAACACTCCATAATTCAACCAACACAATATAAAAAACGAGAACCAGACTGCTGATCATCATTACTCACACAGTACTAAATGTAACAAGTATAATGTAATCTATCAAATCTTGGCGAAGCTTTCGCTTTCAACCGTAGTATGAACCGACCTCTATAGTTAGGTACACACGACTCCATGTCAAACTGTACATTTTCAGTGCACGCTGATCTCGGGTTTTGATGTAATTGTTGGTTTGTTCAGAACATTTGTTTGATTCAGAAGGCTGGCCTTTATTTAGGGCAGAGAATCAGCAGTGCCATTCAAATGGGGCCAGTCTCATAAGCAATTTTCCTGTTGACAGCGATATACCTGAAGTTTTTGATGCCCTATAATTATTTTATTTTTCTTTTTGTTTCTATTAGTTGCGTTTGTAAAATAATGGAAGTCAAATTTTTTAGCCAGAATAAAAATATTGTCTATTTAAGTTTGGTTACTGAGATTTTTCTTTAAAAAGTAAATAAACCACTTACTTTACTTAAAAATCATTACAATGTCACTTGTACAGCCCTCATGATTTTATACAGTTTGAGATAAAATTACCATCAGGTAAAACTTTGAAATGGTGGAAAGCAGACGATTTTTTTTTATTTTTTTTTAATGATAGGCGTTAGTTCACTATCTCACCTGATGGTGAGCGATGATGTGGGCGACGAGGAAGCCTAACCTGTTCTTATTATTCTCACTCTTGACTTAAAGACTTGATTCTGGGGGTCCAGAATGATAAAGAGAACTTATAGTGTCCAGATGTGCGATAATATCCCTTCAACCTTGTACATAAGGTGTACTAAATACACATAAATGATACATTTTTACCCATGTGCAGTATAGGTTAAAGTATTGTACCGGCTAACAATATATATGGATTTCTATTGTCCAAAATAAAAGTCTGTAATGAATATTGTACTCGTTTGTGTAATTGAATTTTTACGAATTACGTAGAATGAGAGGTCAGTTTATATTGGAAATGTATTTCTTGACATGTAGACGTGTGTTCGATGACGACGTCATGTGGCCCATCTAACACCATAGCATTTATCATTGAAGATATAATTACAGTTATTAAAAAGAACAATGTTTTATTCTTAATGGTCGCGAATTCTATGTCACTCTGGTTTGTTTAAATTGTTTTTGTTTTTGCTTTCGAGTCGTGAATTCGGTGTAATACTGCTTTCATTTTCTAAAGAGGTTGACTTCCTATTCACTTAGAAGCTAAATTGAAAGTCTTTTGTGGTTGAGTAGGTAACTATGTAGATAATTTATACTTGCACTTTTGAATATTAGCGAATTAGTAATATCAAATGGTCTATTTGCATTAAGTACCGAATGAATTTTGATGTTTTTTGCGAAGACTTGAAATTATTTTAAAACTATGTTTATCTTTTTCCAGATGACAGCGATGCAGACCACTTTGGCGCTTGAGTCTTCTTCGCCAAGTTTTTATTAAGTATTAGTAACTTTTTTTGTTTAATTCTGTATCTGTGTACTTGCATTTAGATAGTTTTAGTATAAATTGTTACTTGTCTTGACTTCGTCTGCGCAGGATTAGTACTTCGAGCAGTTTATTCTCTTGGTCATATTTATCTTAATAAATTATAGCCTATGTGTTATTCTGATGCAAAAGCTATATTATTGTAAAGTTTCATTAAAATCCATTCAGGAGTTATTACATGAAAGAGTAACAAATATCTATACAAACTTACGCATTCATAATATTAGTAGGATCAAAAGTAGGAAATTTTATGAAAGTAAACTACCTATACTATTTTTATAAATTAATATGTTAAAAAACCCTTTTTCCGCTTATTCACTCAATTATACACGAAAAGAGAATATAAAACAGTATCCATATGTCACTTAACATCCCAGAAAGTAAAAGTCACTACCAGCAATTGAACTGGAAGCTCTAGATATTGTAAGGCTGCTGTCTTTACTACATACATCCTTATAAGTCTCGAGCACTTTCATTTTCCCATAGCCCATGGTTCACCGTCTATAATGGCGTACCTTTAAGGCAGACGGTAACGGTACAACAAGCTAATCTTGTAATTGATGAGGCCAGTTCACGCACGTGCCAGTTTCACCTGCTTTACCACTTACTCGTTTATGTTTAGTCGGCTTGAGCGAGTGTTGATTGCTGGACAGATTTTTTTATATTTTGGAGGTTCTACTAATCTATTTGCTATTTCATTAGTGATTAACTCGTCTTACAAAAATTGTATTATAATTCAATCTTGAATTCAGGCAACAGGAAATAAGTCTTGAATCACCAATCTGCCGTGGGAAAGTGTAGTGGTCAATGCTGGTGCCTTCTCTTTATGAGAAGTGGCTTTTTTCCAGCAGCGGGATAGATTCAGGCTGGTATTATTATATTTATTTAGGACTATACATAGTAGTGATACACTGGACTGCAGGTCGGCGGTAACATTTTGACCTTGAACTGGCCAGGTTTACTTCTGATTTTATTAGAGTAAGGAGCCTTATTGAAGTGGTTACCCATTTACTTATTTAAGCATTTTTCCCTATTAAAATACGAAAAATAGATCAAATTTGCATTTCTCATAATTTTACTACTGTACACTATTCAATAGTTCTGATTGTGAATCTTTTTATTTATTTACAATGGCCGTAACAAGCTTTAATGTGTATGTAATTAACCAACATATTTAACGTAGCGATTTTGTGGTCTTAGTATTTTATCACATTTTTAATACATTTAGCAAAATGTCGGCACATGCACTTAATAAAATTGTACCAGCATTGCATTTTTTATTGCGCGAACTGTAAATTACGTCATCAAAAAATTAAGGTGTCTCACTGAATTAAGTGACAGTTGCAATGAAATACGACCATATGGATTTCTCAGTTACCGCTACTGTTAGCTAGATACAACAAGTTGGTAATAATGCCTTAAAATGGTAAAAAAGGTTAGGCCAGTTGAAATGAAATCGGGAATTAATGATGAAATATTGCGCCGTACGTGCCGCAATTATCACGCGTATTGGATATTTTTTACATTGGTTGTTGTTTCAAGGCGTTTTATTAAAGACCAAAGAAGGCTGCAATTAGGTGTTAAACTTTTAATGTTAAATTTTCTTAAAAATTTGGAATTGACCCGAAGTTGATCAAAATCAGTTTTGACCGATTGAGACTGAAATTAGTACTTATACTGTAAAATGTTCTTCAAATTCGGAATTGATCCGACGCTGATCAAAATCATTAAAATACAAGTATTTGGTTAGACTCATCATTCAACGCCAACAAAGTTTGGGAAAAGGTTAGGCAAATTATAAATTTTATTTTGGTGTTGTCTTTCTTAAAGTAAGAAACAATAAATTATTATTTTACGCGGAGAAAATTAAAATCAACAGCATAGTTTAGTTTAGTTTAGGATAGCATCCCCTCTTAGTTCTAAAAGTAAATTATAGCATTTGACATTCACAAATAAATGTGGTTTTCTATTAATATAAAATAATAATAATACCAGCCTGTCACTGTCCCACTGCAGGGCAAAGGCCTCTTCTCATACAGAGAAGGTTTGAGTATTGATCACCACGCTTGCTCAAGACAGATTGGCGATTTCACACTTAAATTAACTATAAGTCCAGGTTTCCTCACGATGTTTTCCTTCACCGATGTCAATGATGTCTAAGATAAACTTAGAAAGTACATATGAATTGAAAAGTCACATTGGTACTTGCCCGGATTTGGACCACAACCTCGTGCATGAGAGGTAAATGATAAATGATATTTATTTCTGTAAATAGGTTTTCACAAACACTTTTACACGTCTTTTTTTTAACTAGTTGATAAGATCGGAGTTTCACTACCAGACTACTCTGAGAAGAAACACCGAAAGAAACTTAGAGGTCATAGTCTCTTTTAAAGTCCAGACATTATCTTGGTTGTAAGATCGAGAGGTAGGCGCCTTAACCTCTGGGCCATCACGACACTATTCTATTAGTATAATAATACTTAAAAGAATTTTCTAAATTTCAAAATCAGTTCTAAAGATCCAGAGACCTCCTAGAACGTCACTAAGTCACCAATTTTACCTCTTTAAAATATTAGTATGGAAGGAAGGTAACCCTAAAGTATGAAAATATTTAAAACACATATTTTATTAACATGCAAGTTTGTTGCTTCTAGTTATTTTTCCTGAAGATATTTCAAGAATACATAGTTATACGAATTACCCAACTTCAGTAAAAAATATAAAAAAATTAACTACTTTAAAACGTATAAAGGACCGTAACAACATTAGTAGGTAATTAAAATTGTTTTTTTAATTAATTAATGTTAATTTATACGACCCATCGTGGGTTGTATCATTGCATACCTATGTAGATATATGCAAACGTACTTAAGTTTAAAAACAAAGAAATCAAACCTTTTTAAAAACGATGTCAAGAGGTCAAATATTAATGAGAATGAATTTTTAAACGAATGCTAAAGTTTGCCAATGTGTTTTTTTTACTTTTATCTTATTTGCTCCATAGATACATATTTTTACTTTTAAATAGTAAAATGATGACATAAATTAATGCTTCCACATTAAGTCACTAAAAGTCTAATTTAAATGGGGAATTTAATAAAATTATCTAATTTGACTATGAACACTTCATTGACCAAAGTAAAATACATCCATAGATAAGTAATTGAAAACCCCATAATTATTGAAAATTAACTAAGTTCTATCAAAATGAGCCAACCTACAATCATTTATTGCTCTATTATAATATTTTAAAATGTCTACTCTAATATTATTATTTTAAAATGTGGTATACAAATGCCATCCATCAAAATTAGTCGAATATACAAAAAGTATATTCAAAATATGTAGATATAAAAATATCATCAAGTTCATTTCACTTTTTGTACAAATAGCCTAGCTGTATATTGTAATTAGGTGTATAATGTAGTATTAATCTAAATTGAATTAAACTCTTGAAATTTTTTGTTAAGAATACATAATATTGGCTTTAATTATCCAAAGTCATTGCGATGACTTCGGAAAATGTGAGAAATTTTGATTGGGGTTGAATTGGTTCCTATTTGCCTGTCATACGTATTTTTCTAACCTATTAATGTATATTTTTGTTAATTTATGATGATACAAAATATTGAGTAGGTACTTGTAAATTACATTTTCACCCCAGATGCGAAAGTAAAGAAACCGATGCATTTATTATTCACCTTGATGTTAATACAAGTAGCTAGTTTCAGAATATGGGTTTCTCAAACACTAACCAGTCTACGATTTAACCGATATTCATTAATAGTATGCTAAAAGCTCCACAATTCTGTGCTACGCCATTGTTCGTAGCGCACCGGCTCGTAGCCGCTACGATCCATACAAAAGACATCAACGACAAGGTGCTGTGCAAAAACTGTTCATGATTTAACCATATCTTTTATCCTTATCCTTTCCGTAAATCTAAACATCAAGTTCAGGGTATAGATTATGGAGATCTGTATTGGATTATTGGCATAAAAGAAAAAAAGGGCTATTTATAATTAAATGTTACCAAAATCATTTTCAGAAAACTTGTAAATATTTATTTAGCATGAAAAAGAAAATTACCTCGTTATTATCATCTTGTCTCCTCACTGTCCAAATAATAGTCCGACACTTAACACTTATACCATTAGGCACAAAGACGAGCACTAAGTCCAGTTTAAGTTACGTTCATAACTTTAAACTTTTTGAGGGTAGATTTATATTTTTTTATTTGTGGTTTGGTACGCGTGCTTGCGTCGGTGCGGCGTGTTCGACACTGAAGTCGTGTGCCTCCGTCGCCGCGTCGAAGCCTGTCCGAATGAAAGTCGCTCGCGACGGCCAGAAGGACGTCGGCAGACTAAGTTTACTGATAGTAAGACTTTATGCTAAATATAGTGAGACTTCACGGTGAATCTGTTATAGTACTTGGTAGATTGGCTTTAGGTTAAGTCCGATTTGAGGTATTATTTGGATTATTGTGTCAATTTCTTTTGCAATGATGACCGTTACCAGTGATAATACGTACTCATGTTCAACCGGGGTTAAGTTACAATACATAATACCAGTCGATATACGGCATCACGCCTGTATTTTCTGAAGGGTAACACTGGCCTATTGGTCTTATGGTTAGTGGCTCTAACTGCCATGCTTCTTGAGGTCGTGGGTTCGAATTCCACTCAAGACCGAATGTTTGTATGATGACCACGATCATTTGTTCTGTGTAACTTATCAATATGTATGTATTCAAAATATATGTGTGTTTATAAGTTTTCTAGTACTCAAAGCACAAATAGCGTTATAGCTAAATGGCGTTGTGTGAAAGTTGTGTTATATTTATTTATTGCTATCGAACGATTTATATTGGACAATTTCTATCAGCCTCAGTGCAAAAAGATTTAGAATATCTATGCGACGCTATTCTTAGTTTAAGTGTAAACATCGCGTTAGTGTTTGAATTTACATACCACTCTATTATGGTCATAATGTTTTTACCGTTCTGTGCATTCAGACTACTGACGCGATGTAATCAACATCAATTCACACTGTTCTGCGAAAACTCCTCAATAAGCTTTCGCTTTGGTAATAAGTCGTTGCTCTCTTGCCTTAAAGTGATCTTTTATTTATTTATTTAGTACTTTAGGCACTCAAATGTGTGGCCTGAGAGAAGCGGACTTATTGCCATAAGACAACCTTTGGATAGACTTGTAAGAGACGAATATAATTATTATGCTCATATGTAAATGTTATAGCATATAGCAGTTAGCAGTAGTGGTGCTGCCTAATCGATGTAGTGATTGAATACACACTAGATCAATTTTATTAGGGTTTATTAAGTAAAATTAAAATCTTATCGGTAGTGGAGCCGTGTAACTTGCATTTTTTTTGGTTATCATGGTGTTGCTTTTATTTTGCAGTGCGTATATAAGTCATGCTAATAAGTCGGTAATAAGTCGGCTATAAGTCATGTTTAGCTTAATTCTTCTTCTTCTAAGTCGTTTAATTCTTGTTCGAGTGGTCGTGGTCCTGGAACGTCTGATATTCAGACTGCAGAATTTGTGTGACTTTTTAATTTGTTTTTATTTATGGAACGGCTGGTGCGTTCCGTAAAAGAAACCAATTTTTTATAGACCAATTTCTAAAGTGATCTGATTAGTTCATAATTTAGGATGATCATGGTACGTTTTGTTATTATGGTGCTATGCAAACCCTTATCTTCTTCTTATCGTGTGGTAAGTGACAAATCAGCAGTGCGATTCTAGTCGAATCACCGCGTGAAAATGAAGGCGTAGTGAGGGCTAATTGAGCTGTCATTCCAAACTAATGCTAGGCATTAACAGTTCACTTCACTCAAGTTTTCACGGCGTGACTTTTACTGAATCAACCGGTTGGCTTTAGGATTTAGCTTCTTCCGCCAAGAAATATCTCTCAGACATGGCTGGTTTCCTTACGATGTTTTCCTTCACCGTTTTTAAAGCTAGTGATAATTATAATACATTTTTTTTTATACCACGACAGTGGCAAACAAGCTTACGGCCCGCCTGATGGTAAGCGGTTACCGTAGCCTATGGACACTTGCGACACCAGGGGCGCCACACGCGCGTTGTCGACCAAAACAACATACTGTAGCCCATAGCCAATACAATACACACATATATTCGAAAAGTCAAATATACTTGCCTAAGGTTCGAACTCGACACTTGGCTGTCTGCCGGTCACGCCACTAAGCTATCACTCCTATTGTCCAAACCTCATGATAATACAGGTCAATAAAATCACACGTAAATTCTTCAGCCATTCTGGTTCTAATTTTGATCTCCGCCGAGTACATATTAAACTTCGGGTCACCAAGGTCGGAATGTAACAGTTTAGAATAATGGGGAATTATGTTAATTCATATTAACGCCAGTAAATCACTAACCGCCAACGCATTTTTTAAATTGAATTGGTCAATATGAAAAAATATAGACACATAGAATGCAACAGAAATGCATTTTGAAATAATTTTTTTGAACTCAAAATGCAGACTGATTATGATAATAAATTATGTTATGTCTAAACTATATTGCACAAGATACTTTAAACGTTTTTTTCGAAGCGTCTGTCTAAACGTATAGTTAAATGAGTAGTGTTTACTAGTGTATTGGTAACTAGCTGTAATCCGTGACTTCTTCCACACGTAGTTTAACAATTTATGAACCCTAATTGAAAAATTAAAGGTTGTCTGTAAGAGATCGCTTTTAGCGATAAGGCCGCCCATTGTATCACCCTATGTAGCTCTTATATTATAATTTGTAAGCTTTATTGTTGTACAGACGCCAGCACATCAAGTTACCCCATTGTGTCAAATATCTTTGAAAGTTTTACAACTTTATGTCAAACAGAATAAGGTTATTCAATTGGGAAAATTTGACACATTGGAGTAACTTGATGTGCTGGCGTCTGTACAATAAAGAGTTTTCTGTTCTATTTTAATTATCTTTCTAAATTACTTCTTATGACATCAGCTACTAGTCAGTGAAAAACAGTGATAATCTTTTTTTTTGTACAATCTTATGGACAAGGCTGTAAGCTCAAATCCGAGCAAGTCCCAATGTGACTTTTTGCACTTTAATTTGCACTTTTAAGTCCAGCTGCTATAGTTAAGTTTGAAAATGCCAATACGCCTTGTGCAGGAGTGGTGATCACGAGCTCGTGCCTTCTGTGTATGAGAAGAGGCTTTGCCCTGCAGTGGGACGGTTACAAGGCTGGTATTATTATTTTATTTTTTATTATATTAATTATTATAATATTACAAACAGACACTTCAATTTTATTTATTAGCATCTAATAGTTATAGTTACTGACTGGTATTAAGAGGGTGTGTCGAGGATGAGGCAATAATTTCACGTGATCCAACGAAAGTGGTTTTGCATTGAGATTGTACACGTCTTACGTACGTATAATATTATGTATACAGCTACAAATTCACCCGTAACGTTGACTCATCACTCATCAATCATAGTGATTATTCAGTTTTGCGAAATGTTTTTAAGAATTCAAAGTTTTACGATCTTCCAAATTATGTGAACTGTGTAATTGGCAGTCATGTGATGCTATGAATTTTAATTATGTTAAATATTATGAATTATTGATATTATCACATGACTATCTTATTTCTTGTGGTTTTGTAAATATTTATTTAGGATTCCGTACGCAAAGGATTCCAACGAATTCAATAACTACGGCTCCGCTGTCTGTACGTCTCGCGTTTGTCCGTGCGTCTATCTGTCTGTCAGTGGGCTGTATCTCATTAACAATATTAAGTAGACTTTTTAGTACCTACCTCTAGCACAAATGCTTTACGCAAACATAAAGTCGTCACGTACTTATTTAAAACTGAAAATGTTACTTTCGAATATATTATTATTTACTTAGGTAAAATTCATTTAAACCTGCTAAAAATGCTGCAGGATAGTTGAATTTTTAATTTATAAAATCGCTCAAATAGCACAAATTCCAAACATAACTATAAATGACGTTTGTAGAAACGTCATATTTTCGGCGTATTTTGGTCTATATAGCCCAGATTCTTGGCTTACGAATTCGACTTGACCAGGTTTTACATGTTTATAAAAACTTAATTGTAAAACAATCTTTAGTTATTTTAATGACTAAGTTAGAAAACATAGCCATCATGAATAAGTTAAAGACGCTTCAAGTTAAAACCTGTTTAGTTCATTGAGTAATTTGTTCATAAGCGATGTTAATAAGCGCGCCTGCTTATAAGTGGTCGGTAAATAAATGTACGTCGACGTTACCGTAATATGCGTGTCAATGCGAGTGTACATAAGGTTAAACGCTTATTACTTATTTCTTGACGTTAAAATTGGTAAATATTTTGGTAACACTTTTAGTGAAATTGGCTTAACAAAAGTGTTATGTTAATACGAGCCTGATTTTCTGTCCCATTGCATGGCAAGATTATCAATGCCTAATTACCACGCTTGCTTGTTGCGATTTTGGTGATTTCTTGAGACTGATATTTATCATAAGTCCAGGCGATCTAAAAAAAAATATCCGCGAGGTTTAGTGAAGTGAAGAATGTGACACACTTCGCCTTCACTTCACCTAGAAGAGTTTTTTTTAGAGAATAGCACTGTAGGTTTACTCACAATTAACGTTTTTGTTCACCGATGTTAATCATGTCTATAAGATAACTTAGAAATAACTTTTTTTTAATTTAAAATTAAGCTTTGGCCTCATGTTTAAGAGGCGAGGCCTTAATCACTGGGCCATTACGATACTTAAAGTGTAGTTATAAATTAAATATTTTGAAACAACTTGATAAAAGGCACAAAACAAATTTAGAAAAAAATGTAAATGCTTAATTACATTGTATTTGTTTTTGTTAGTTAGTATGTAACTATATATTATTATAATTTGAGTTGTAGAATCTTGTTACCAATTAAGAGAAATTTGAAATTGTACACCAACGAAACTTACATGTATAATAATAGAAAAAAATAACAAATAAAAAATAATAGTGTATTATACATATTTTTGCAAATACCTAAATGAAATTATATTTTGATATAAAATGCTACTATAATTTAAAACAGAAAGAAAATATACCTAGTACATACAAATCTAATGAGTGTGATTGTTTTACACCAGCGTGCATATATGCAGATGTATGAACATAAATGAAACAAAAGGTGTGTGTATGGCCTGTTCATAGCAGTTGCGTAATTTCTGACTAAAACATTAGTGATTATGAGTTTATTTACTTTGAATACTTTCTCGTTATAAAATGAATCAAAACAATGGGCCAGGTTAACATCAGATTCAGAAAAAGATTGTATGAGTATACTATACGAGTTTTATGAAACCACTTAGATACAATCGCTCTCAGGACATTGCGATGAGATTTAAATACTTGTATTAAATTTTAGAAATCGTAAGTTAGGTAAACATGTAATTTATATAATCTAGAAGCGGGTTACTTCAGATCAACAAATTGATTTTCTTTTGTATACCACGACAGTTTAAGGCAGAGACACCTCTGCTTAACCTTTAGAGGAATACAGACAGAATAAATAATAATCCACAACTTTTTCACACAACACCATTTTGTCCCAAGCTAAGCTGAGAGCTTGTGTTATGGGTACTAAACAACTGAAAACATACTCATATATTTCTAAATACATACATATTATATATAAATTACAGAACAAATGATCGTGCTCAACACACAAACATTTGTCCTGGGTGGGAAACGAACCCACGACCTCCGGCATAGCAGTCAGGGTAACTAACTACTAGACCAACAGGTCAGTCTAAAGATTACATTCAGTATACATCCACATTTCCCTGGTTAAGATTAAGTTCTATGGTAATAGGGGGCGAGCTTATTTTCGCAACCGGGCAGAAACCTACACGTTTGGAAATTCATACATACATAAACTCACGCCTTTTTCCCATGGGGGTAGGCAGAAACTACAGAGCGCCATCTGCTATGATTTTGACATACTTATTTTGCTTCGTTTACATTCAAACATGTTTTAAACACACACGCCGGTTGCGAGTACTGCGCACCATGACCTTTTTCAGGAACCTCACCAATAAGGTGGGTGTATGTCCGTTAACAAATTCCCGATGAGAAATCTCAACATCACATTGCCCGACCTAGGTACCTAGGACCTAGGACCTAGTCGATACGAGGACCTCATGCTTAGCCGTTGCTCTTATGACCAGAGGCATTTATAAAACTGATTTCGTCTACTTAAATTGCAAAAGTCCAATGCACCAAAAACTGCAACCAATCCTTGTAAATTAGGTCATTGTTCATTTTTTGGCAGCTGCAGTCCACCATCAACGTGGAGCCTGCAGCTAATTTCAAAGCATGTAATTATTAGCAAACTTAGTGTCGCAACATAATGCAGTGGAATAGATTTCTATCAATTATCAGTAGGTATACTATATTACCAAATTACGTTACACCTACTGGAACGAACATACAATTTCACATCTCACACACCTACGGTCTGTATTTTGAAACCGCAGCACCATTGCGGTTATCTAAACGACTATCTGCCTACCCAGAAGGGATTTATGGCCGTGATTATACACACTTTTGCTAACAACACATGGTCGGTAGAGGTAAAAATAACATGAGTATAATGTGTTTTAAATTATGTATTTAAATTTGAAAAATATAATAAATGATAGTAACGTTAATTGTGATTTTGTTCAAAATTAAATAAATAATTTGCATATATCGATAGAAAAATGGATGTCTGTCTAAAAATAATCAAATCCGAAAACAATTTATTGACACCAAAGGCCACGTAAATGCGAGCAATAGAGGGTTAGAAGCAGCAGAAATTAAAACAATTAATAAGCTCACAAGTTAAAGTTAACTTGTGAGCTTTTTAATCCTTTTCCCTTTTTTTCCTTTTTAAAAAGTTCCTAGCAGATGACAGTGTAGGACCTGCACTGCCATCTGAAGGAAGTTTTTATAAAAAAAGATTTAATGTCCAATAAAAAAATATTAAGGTCAATAACGAGATAAGTCTGTAAAGTTGGACAAAATTAGACACAGTAAGCGTAATTAAAAAAAAATGGTAATTGTTAAAGGCACTTATTATGTACAAAAAATTAATTACATTAAACATAGCACAGTATTTCCAAAATAAAATAAGTGAACATAACATTTGCGCGTCCCTGAGAGCAAGAGATTAGTCGCAGAAGTTTGTCAATAAAATATTTTTTCTAACTATTTCTACACGTGTAATTTTTTTCTTAATTAATGAGGGATCTATAAACGAGCAATAGAAATTAAAACAAGTATAAAATAATAAAAAAACCAGGAAACCAATTTATTAATGGCTAAAGAGAATTGTGATGTGAAGAGATGCGTTTTTCTCCTCCATTCTTACGTTCGAGTTCGCAAGAGTTCCACGCGGATGCGGGCAGAAGCCAAAAAATTAAATTATTATTGTTTTTCCCGATACTCACTTAAACGTGCCTCATTCAAGAAAAGACAACATTTAACTCCACCAAAATTTACTTACATTATAGCAAAATGTAGATTGATTGAAAAACGTGACTTCAAAATCACCCGACGGATTCACGAGCAGAACTAAGACTTGTGTAATTAACTGAAATATTCGTCGTGTATTGGACATTATTTTATTTTAAGAAATGCGATGATTGCCATAGAGTACCGGAACGATTGCCCAACATTTGATTACGAGCACTATAGAATTAGTAATCATTTTCAAATCGATATCCTATTTGAATTAATTTCATGGCATGTTAATGTTTCTGTAACTTGTGCACGTAGCCTTAAACTATGGATGAATGAACACAGTTTCTCAACACATCCATAATCTTGTTAAGCGGATAACAATGAGACGATAGTTATGTGAGCGGATCGAATAATTTGTCTCTTACCATGGAATCGATTACGCCACTAAGAATCAGTGACTCGATTTATTTATACAACGAGAATCGAGCATGCAGCGCCCGATGTTTTCGTAACCGCAGATGCAACTGAGTTCACAGATAGTTTTTTATTCAACTCGAGTCCTGAACAGTTGCGCCAAAATAATCGGTTCGCTGTTATTTGTGTCACTTACGAAATGACTAACGTTCATCCGCCGATCTGCCTTGTTAGGATTAAAGAATTTCATTCTCACAACTCTCTCACTTACATGAGATTTATTTAACAGATATAGGTACATAACATCTAGATAAGTTTTATAATGAACTAGCGTAAAAAAATGAATGACCATAACATAGTTAGGAAAAGGCTAGGTAGATGACGTTATACCACAGTATAAATATTAATACGGTAGGACGACACCTTTGACCTCTGGAAAAATGCCGATAACGTCTACACGCGTTAGCCCTGAATAATACCTCCCGAACTAGGAACATTGTTTTGTTTGCAGTTCGGGAGCGGCTTTACCGCGTCTCGCCCCTCACACCCCGCACGATTGACCAGTCTAGACGGTTTCGTCGGACGACTGTAGGTTTTTAGACTGTGGTTATACTATGAAATTTATCTTAATCTAATCTCAATTATTACTAGGGTAAAATAAGCAATTAAGCCAAGGTTATGGGGAATGATAACCGGTGAAGGGTTTCTTAACTGTTGTACATTGTAAGTAGCACAAAGACAAATGCAATCTAAAGATACACACTCTGTCATTTCTATACTAAATAGTGTGCATCAAAAGATTTCTCTGTTATGTATGCGAATTTGTGACTTTCACGAAATCACGTGCTTCGCCAAACGCCCTCTATATCATTAATACATATATAATGTAGATATGTTGGCGGCCGTATATGGATATATCATATTATGCTACAATAAGTGTGTGATAATATCATATTTATGTAGGATGTTAGAAAGCTATAATGTCAGACTTACACTACCGGCGCTATCAGTTCAATAAAGCGGTGAAGATGTGAACGATCGATTTTGCGGTGTGCTATTTTCTATTTATTTTACTCCATTATAACTCTTTAAATTGTGTTAATCAATCTGTATTGCCGTTTGATTATGTACAATTCCAGACTCCGGCTATTGAGAAATTTCAGATGGACAACTCTATAATGCTTTTGCCCGGCCCGGGGATCGAACGATCGAATCTGGACCTCGTGCTCAGAAGTAGTGCTAGTAGACCACTCAACCAACAAAGCAGTCAGTAGGTATATAAATATTCAAGTTTCCAAATTCCAGGTTATATAGCGGCTTCGTAACATTAGCCCCTCACCCACCCGACTGCAATTGCCATCTGCATAGTTGCATTAAATGTACTACCGATTTGTTTTTGTAAATAACCAACTTTTTTAAACACAATGAAGTAGTTCTAACACTGGTCATGCTCTTCTGGGAAACGATTAATTATATCCTCAAGTCGTCTTGCTTGCATAGTTGCATCAAACAACACATTTATGCAAATAATACAATGTATTTTCTTCTCAAATTGTGTTATAACTCACACTGATTACGGCTTTCATTTTATTGCTTATATTATATCCGACTTATTGTAATTCTAATGAATTTGTAGTATCGTATAATAAACTTGTGATAATTTGAACTGTTACGTCAAGTCATGTGATCGCCGCAAATGCGCCGGCGCAAGTCAATGCGGGCGCGGCGATTGTATGGAAGATAAAGATTCACAACCACTTACTACATCCGCTCTTCTTGATATTATATCACGCATACAAAAAGCTTCCATTCTTCTAAATCAATTGTTACTATTGTAACACGTTTACACTTTCTTTGGCAGTTTAGGTAAGTTGATCTTTAACTGAACGTAAAATTGTTTCTAAAAACTATTGTGACGTAAAATAAACTATTGTGTTTAAAGAACATCACTGGACTGGATGATCAAAGTATTGCTTAACAGAAAAACTTGGAATTAATCTGAGAATTGTCTTACAATACGCTGGTAAGCGCTAACCGACATTTGAATGAATAAAAATGATTTGCAAAATACTTAATGTTTCATTTCAAAGACAAACCTTCTTTTTAAAACGCTCATTTGTAAGTGTCTCGAACACAATACTCATATTATGAAATCGAATGTTAGAAACACAGACTACAATGCCCATAAAGTCAATAGTCAAACGAATATTTTGGCATAACTACATACAGATTGTTCTGAGAGCTATTTGAAGGCCCAAGCGGTATACAAACCATGTATGCATGTTGTCAGCTTGATAAAATCAGTCACAATTCAAACAATGCTATAGTAATTACTGCTCACATTTGACATGCTCACATCGACATGCTCGCGTGCTCATTATGCATATTATAATGTTACGAGCACTGTCTCACATTATTAGCCCTTGTAGATCTAGGACAATTATACCCTTTGTTGAGACCTACCTGGAAATTAAGTACCTTTATATGAAGTCTTGTACCTACACCGTGCCAGATTGTGTCTTCTCAGAACCTTTGTATATTCTCTAGCTAGGATTGGTAGAGTATTCTAGCATTGAGTTATTAGTAAATCATGGGTACCATAAAGATGAATATTAGGAAGTGGTTATGGAGCGTTTTGGAGGACTTACTTATCTTTTTAAATGTTTATTATGGTTGGTTTTTAGTCTAATTTGAATAAATAAATTTGATTTTATTTTTATTGAAAACCTAATTTAAATCCCTAAAAATACAAACTGGAATAATGTTTGAAGATAGCGTGTCGATAGCAAGCTAAAGGTATTTATCTTAGTTACGAATTTGACGTCACTGTAGTGTCTATCAAATCCTGCAGAGTTCAGGCGTTAGGGTAGACCGGATTTCACAGGATTAACGCGACTGTTCCTTTTTTTATTAACTT
Source organism: Euplexia lucipara (assembly GCA_921972225.1). Taxonomy (NCBI): domain Eukaryota; kingdom Metazoa; phylum Arthropoda; class Insecta; order Lepidoptera; family Noctuidae; genus Euplexia; species Euplexia lucipara. The sequence continues at coordinate 7,820,732 of OV179152.1, read as the reverse complement.
TGTTTTCCCAGGCTTCATTACCTGAACACTAACAACTGAAATACAGTGGTAGGCTCGATCTTCAAAAAACGTTCTTATCAGAAATCCATATCTAGATAAATGCCTCCCGCCAAGACTTATCAAAGGAAGCGAGGCACTAAGGCGTTTGCCTTATTTTCGAACTGCATAGTATCGGTCCAGTCAAAAGGTGAAATAATCAAGATAAGTAAGTATGTAGCGAGTAGATTACGGAACCGCGACGCACGTAACGTCGATGAACGCTAACACGATGCTACAAAACCGCGATGCACGTTACCGCGAAAGCCCGTCACTGCGAAGCCACTATACCGCGATGCACGTTACCGCGAAAGCCCGTCATTGCGAAGCCACTATACCGCGATGCATGTTACCTCGATAGACCGTCACTGCGATACTACGGGATGTCGATGCACGTTACCGCAAAAAAATATTTCTGCGGAGCTACTTGACTGTGATCTGTCCGTGTGACTGTGAAGAAGAGAAGATACATGAGTAGATTACGGAACCGCGGTTCCGTAATCTACTCATGTAGCGAGTAGATTACGGAACCGCGACGCACGTAACGTCGATGAACGCTAACACGATGCTACAAAACCGCGATGCACGTTACCGCGAAAGCCCGTCACTGCGAAGCCACTATACCGCGATGCACGTTACCGCGAAAGCCCGTCATTGCGAAGCCACTATACCGCGATGCATGTTACCTCGATAGACCGTCACTGCGATACTACGGGATGTCGATGCACGTTACCGCAAAAAAATATTTCTGCGGAGCTACTTGACTATGATCTGTCTGTGTGACTGTGAATACTATACTTATACTTCACTGCGCTCCAGAGCACTGAAGTTGCTCATTGGTATTTTAAATGCGGGCGCGTGGCGAGCGACCGATGCAGCGACACATGGAGTTGCGCCGGTCGCATTCAGCTGCGCGAGATCCTTGTGGCGGAATGGCGGGACAGGCTTTCGCGCCCTACCTCGTCACTATCGAGGCGGTCCGGCCGGTCCTCGAGCGCTGGCTCGGGAGGAGGCACGGCTCTCTGTCGTTTCGGGTGACACAGGTGCTTACCGAGCACGGTTGCTTCGGGAAGTACCTGTGTCGCATTAACAGGGAACCAGACGCTCGGTGTCACCACTGCGTCGACTGTCGGGAGGACACGGCGCGGCATACGCTGGCAGAGTGTGCCGCTTGGGAGGAGCCGCGCCGTGGCCTCGTCTCTGGAGTAGGCAGTGACTTGTCACTGCCAGCCGTGGTCGAGAGGATGGTCAGCAACGTCGAGTCCTGGGACGCGGTGGTGTCCTTCTGCGAAACGTACATCTTGCAGGAAGGAAGCTGCGGAAAGGGAGAAGGAGATCACTTCCACTCACCCGGCCCGCAGCAGACGCACCGGGCGAAGGCGGAGGGCGGACAACGCCCTCTTCCAGCCCCCCTGAATGGGTCCAGGGGTGACGGGGACGTCTGCTGCCCCCCACGTACATGGACCCGAGGTGGCGGCGCGTCATGTTCACGCGCGCCCCTCTGAAACGTCGCGAGGGGAGACTAAAACCTCACTCCCCTCGCTGACTTGGTGAGGCCCTCGGGACCCGGGAGTTTTGACATCCATTAGGATTTTCCACCCCTCAAAAATAAAAGGTAAAAACTACCAATGAGCAACTTCAGTAATCTGTGTTCTGGAGCGCAGTGAAGTATAGTCTTCACAGTCACACGGACAGATCACAGTCAAGTAGCTCCGCAGAAATAATTTTTTGCGGTAACGTGCATCGACATTCCGTAGTATCGCAGTGACGGTCTATCGAGGTAACATGCATCGCGATATAGTGGCTTCGCAATGACGGGCTTTCGCGGTAACGTGCATCGCGGTATAGTGGCTTCGCAGTGACGGGCTTTCGCGGTAACGTGCATCGCGGTTTTGTAGCATCGTGTTAGCGTTCATCGACGTTTCGTGCGTCGCGGTTCCGTAATCTACTCCATGGAGGGGACGTCTCTTCGACCTGTGCAAAAATAGCTACCGACTGCACAACTATACATATAACTTAACAATGAGAATAATTAGATGAGTGGGTGAAATGTGACTGCATAAAATGTCAAGTGACTTGAGTGACGCAGAGACTTGTATATCTTTGACAGTCGTTTGTATGGGTAATTATCCCTAAAAGTCTGGCAAATAGTGTTACCGATAGTGTTGTATTACGTATTACAATAACTAGGTTGTAAAGGCCAGACAGAAGGCCTTAGCCAGTCAGACTGAAAGCTGAGCCGAATATAGTTGAAAACTGATAGGCAGTTACGATGTAGAACATTATGTAGGTACCGATTGCTTTTATATCCTTACAGAAGTTACAGACAACAATAATAGAGATTTGGTACTACTATACTGTACAGACGCCAGCACATCAAGTTACCCCAATGTGTCAAAGGACATGTTTCATTTTTGTATGGGCCTCCGGCCATAACATGTACGCCATCAGCGAAGCTGCGAAACTTACCCCTGATTAGAATAATGTTAATTTTTTTACAATATCATATGGTTTTTATGTACAAAATTAAAATTGAAAAAGTTTGACGTTTGTCCTAAGGGTTATTGACAGCCTGACAGCCATCCATGACAGGTTGTAGAGATGACGTTTACTTAACCTATAATATAATTGTTTAGTTTTTGTTCATCGAACAAATAAATCATTATTAGTCTAAGATCATAATTACTGTGATCTTTCATAAAAAATATTAGACAAAAGTGGTTCACTAAAGCAAGATCAAGAATCATTTCTTTAGGGAGTATTGGCTTATCATATAAAAGTTAAAACCTACTGTGTTCAATCCCTGCTGGATGCGTTTATTTCAATACATTTCCTTCAGCTAGTTTTTAAATCTCTTTGCCTTCAAGTTACCGGTCTCATTTGTCTAATGTTATACAGAATATGCTGTAATGATGCTATAATTATTGAATAGATTGGTATGGTACTAGTAAGATTGAAATTAAAAATGTAAGTAGGTACATAATTGGAGAACAAGGTACCTGCCGACCCCAAAACCATTGGATTTCTCCAATGGTTTTGGGGTCGGCGGTTGGGTCATTGCTTTTTGGGTCGGCTTCCAGTTAAGCTGGATGCCGCAGAATATAAAGAGCGCGGTAACTGGGTAAAATGGTACCTACCATTTGTAAATATTGGTATCAGATTTACCTACTGACTTTTATCTATCCATAACAACTGTCAAATATCTTCAAATGACGATGGAGATCAATAAATAAGCCATTTGGCTTAACATGCCAAACACACACACACACACACACACACACACACACACACACACACATGCACATGCATGCCATGGCTTTGGCTTTCTGAGGGATGTTAAACCTTTGGTGAACTACAGAAGGAGTGTAGGGACTCTCCAAAAAAAAGAAATAAAAGAACAAATCAGGATTTAAAACTTTATTCTTCTTCTCTTACTGATACATCATCAAGTACACAGGCACTATGTGTCGTTCTAGGTTTGTACAACCTGGTACAAAACAACTCGAACTAGATATACCAACTTTTTTGTATGAGTTTAATTATATGTAATGGGCAAAACCTGTGGAGGTTAGTTTGGACTAGAGTCAGCTTCAACGATAGGTGGTTCATATTCTAAACAAACAGCACTTCTAGCCCAAGTCCAGCAAACATTGCACACCAATGAACGATAACTGACCTGTAAAAACAATACAGAATAAACTCACACATTCACAGATCAATACATAGTAGTCATAGTATTTTATTGATAAGGGATTCTTACAAGTCATATACAGATAAAAACCACATACTACATAGATTTACAGTTAACTATTTTACACAACTGTCTAGGTTATATTCTTCTAGAAATGACATCTCTTTCTGGAGCATTCAGGAACAAATGTGTGCGACGTCTCAATGTTGATGTTGAACATACAACACAAACATTCCTACTATTAAGGTGAAGATTGGGTGCACGCTGTACATTTCTTCTAGCAGATACCTACCCAGCATGAATAACATACTCTGCCTCCAGATCTCTATCTCTATCTAAAAATAATACATTTGTTAGGATTTTTACCAAGCTTGATAAAACATTTTCATAGTTTTATTATGTATTTTTCCCATACAATTGACAATCATTACTTTCTTATCGCATGAATCAGTCTATTGCAGGAGAATTGTAAGTGTAATCTTAACATATATAAAAATCATACATAACGCATATTTACAGTAGGTAACAGACCTGTTGTGGAGTTATCCGGGCTGTGATTTCATCTCTCTCAGGACCATGTGGAATACTGTGTGATCTTCTCTGAGAGAGAAAGAGATCTGGTAGAAGATACATCTACCAGCCTGCAGGCACTCACCTCACATCAATGGCAAACAATGGCACCATCTGGTATCTGAAATTATTATCACGTTGTTTGAGTGAACTGTTTGCAAATAATAGGTACCTGTCTTGGGGCAATTAAATTAGATATTGCATCTCTCTGAGGCCACTCGTTAAATTATGCGACCTCCTTGAGATTAAAGATAAAAGGCACCACATACATTATGACACAGACACATACATTTGATTCATATGTTTCACTGATGGGTCCTATTCCATTACCCTGCGTTACTTACTACTATGAGTACTCTCAAGAAGATTACTAATTGAGTTACAACATGCCTTGCATAATGCAGCATCAGGAGCAATCTGAAAACATACTTATATATACTCTGAAAACAAGTTCATAATACCTAGTTAACATATTAAGAACTGTTTATAGTCATTTGACAGTTGAAAGGATAAAACTCAAACTCAAAATCTTAATTGCATTCATGTGTTTGTATTTAACATTTGTTTTTACATTTAATATAAGTTCCAACATGAAAGCCAGTGATACATATTACATGTTGAGTCGCACATGTTTGAAACTGTTTGTTTAAAAATTATATTCTTACCTCTTGAGCCATGTCTTGTTAAAAAATTAAACAAAAGTTCTGGACCTAAATCTGCTGCAATATAATGACTTCATCACTGAGTATCCCTTTATTGCACTTCACACAAGCCATTTTCCAACAAGCCAAAGGATCTGCAAAAAACAATGTGGTAAACCTTGTGTTTCCATCTTAATCCAACTGATTTACAAATGTTTTTCAATAATTTACCTTCAATGTAAGTAAAAACAGAAGATTTACAATGGGCAGACGAATCCAAATCGCAGATTTCTCAGTTCGAGTACCGCTAAACAAAGCCTAAGTCAATCCAAGAATGAGCAGATATCACAAAACCGAAGTTATAGTAGTATAAAATTGAGAAAATGCAAAATAACACTGAAAACCACGAAAGCCAAAATCAAATCGAGTCGAACGAAATTGTCACTGACAACTTGACAAGTGACATAAATGAGTTTCAAGTCAAGCTGTTTTTTTAATTCGTTCAGAAACACAGTTCAAAAATGGAGACTAAAGATTTTTGAAACGATGAAATCATCACACTTAATTATATTTACCAAAAATATGTACAAGAGGATAATAGTAATTTATTTTTAACCGTACAAGAATACACAACTTTTTTATTTTTTTTCTATATTGCATTGATTGGATGATACATTATTTCAGAACGAATAAAGTGTGCAAGCAAACGAGACGCCATGTTGAATAAAACATGGCAATAATTGAAAAATTAATACTTTTTGTACACAACAAATCAGATTCAAATTCACCAGATACTATTTTTCCCCAATTTGTCTTTTTTTTCTCCTTTTTTTCGACATACGTACATCTGATGGCCGAAAATGAAACATCTCCTTTCTTTGATCGTTTTTCATCTTTATGTCAATCAGAATAAGGTTCATATTCAATTGGAAAAATTTGACACATTGGGGTAAATTCATGTACTGGCGTCTGTACAAGTGTACAGGTAAACCCATCTATCTTATCAACAACATCTTATTCATCGTCTATCTGGAACAACTTGCCTGCTGCGGTCTTCCCGTCCGATTATAATTTAGGTGTCTTCAAGGCTAGAGTGAATGGCTCTTAATAAACTAGTGCGCTTCACCATCACTGATTGCATCACTGCTTACCATCAGGTGGGATTGCAGTCAAGCACTGGTTTATAATATTAAAAAAAAAAACATATTTTTTTAAACTACGCATTCCTAGTAATATATCCATATTTTTAATTAATATTCAACTTTTCTTATTTTGGGTTGATTTACGATAGGGTTAAGATTGAAGCAAAGTAAACGTATTTACTTATGACGCTTTTAATTTCTATCCGTTTTTGTGTTTCATGTGATTAAAATTTGCATAAAAAGTTTTCCTTTTTAATGCTTTAGCAGCTAATTAAAACAAAATTAACATGAATCTACATGCAAATTAATTGCTGTATAAATATTTAAAAACCAGTGTTTATCAGTGGTGTTACGTCAAATGCTTGTTAACCACTTAGGTTTAGTTTTAATTAAACACAATCGCATCATTAGTGAGGAATCTTACAATGTATGTACATACCTACATGTCTAAAATAATGTGCAATATCCTTGCAACACCATACTTTCAGTAACGGTATGTGATCCCTACTTTTTGATTATTTCAGTGATTACACTCAAAAATTGCATTTATTCGGATATTTTGCAAGTCATATCACAATGCGGTTTGCATTATAAAATATAACGTCTATTTCTCGTCTCAAAGTAGGTACTTAATAGCTGTCATCTTAACTTTTTCTTTGCTATGACACTAATGCGTGTTTAAAAGCTAGTTTCTTTACACTACTTCACTTATTAAATTATGCAACCAATTATTGTTTCATCAGGAGCGTCTGACTCTTGCGCTCATGTTTTAATATCAATTATTGCCAGCTAGATCTTATCTATCTGTACCAATATAAGTAGGCTGTCAATCAATGAAGTTAAAACTGGATCTCAAATTTAAAATAAAATTCCGTAGTCTAAAATCTCTGAAGGGCAGATAGATTTAGTAGAGGTGTAGCCCGAAGTCTGAGAAAAAGTAATACCAATTTACCAAGAGGTCTAGGCCGTAGAAACGTTAATTTTGTTTACAGAAGAATCGACAAACTGGCAGATTGTAGTAACATTTCTTTGATTTGAGCACGACAATGTCAAGAATGAAGAGAAGATATGTGTTGATTCTTCAGTCGACAATGGACTATTTGACAAAATTTTAGTTTTTAGTGCCTCATCTAGAATAATTTATATTTTAATTAAACACTCGCACACCCACAACACACGCACATGCACACACACACACACACACACTTCACATGCATGCTTACCAATCTGTTTTACGTCCGTGACACCTCACAATCCCAGGTCCAGTTGAAAACCAGCGTCAGGCACTAGTTGACTGGCATTTTTGCTGAAGTGGACCCTTTTGGCGCAGCCGCAAGGCACACAATTTTTTGTTGTCCTATTATTTAAATTGTTTAATTTCTTTTAATAGTTTTTTTTTGCTGTTGTTGTTTTATATTATCGTGTGCCTTTTGGGCTAAATAAACGTCTTAAATGAATTAGTCTTGTCGGCCGTACAAGTGACATCTGACAGATAGAGGTCATTGACATTCCTATTCTCATTTGAAACGCATAGTAGTCAGGCGCATCCGGTTAGATTGATCACAACTCAATTAGGGAAAGGCTAGGCAGATGACGGTCATTATCTAATGGCTTTTTACCTCTACAGGTGTACAACATTTGAAATGCCTTGACCATGTTGTAAACTATGACCATCACCGACAATTACGTACCGACACCTCTTCTCACCTGTAACAGGCGTGTCAGCTATCAAATGATTTCAAACTCGATAACAACACACTGCTATGATTTGAAGAGCACTTGCGAGGGAAAGGAGCGAGCCTCCATTCACAAAGGAAAGGCCTTGTCGTAACGAACCAGTTGAATTGCATCGCATCATGTGACTGCAGCTCATAGGAACTACGTCATGAGAACATTAGTTATTCACACAAGCATGAAGTTTATTAGTGTTTCAAACATTACTGCGTCTTTCGTTTTAAGTTTCATAAAACTGGGTCTGATTTTAAAAGTTTACGAAAGAGCTACTGATTGGTTTCTCTGTTATTTGACTGAAATCTAGTATCCAAATAATCTTTGATTAATATACATGAAATGCCAAAAAAATGTTTGGCTAATAATCTTTTTGTTTTGTACTTGTTAAATCACCTCAACGAAGTTAAATTTTTGAATAACTAAATAAAATTAAGCAAAGTAATTTTGTAAAAAAAAAATACACACAAAAGAGTGGGGGTGGGTTTTAAACACACAAACATTCAGTTGCCTCCATCCTACTGCAGGCTTATGACCTCTTCTCATCATCTCAAAGAATCGCTGCTTGGCGATTTCAGACGTATATTAAATAAACCTCCGAGTTTCCTCACGATGTTTTCCTTCAGCTTCAACTTAGAAAATACATAAGAATTCATATAGTCACATTTTTACGTGCCTGGTTTTAATTTAAACACACTATTTCGTACATGAGAACCACTGGGCCTAAACGAATTGACTAATTTATAATTTATTGAAAGGGCTAATTAACACTCAACCTTCAATTGACATTAAACAAACGAAAAAGAAAACAAAAATGAAAGTCTGTAATAACTTGTCGACGATGACGATAAGGTTTTAACACAATAATATGCTTCGACAGATTTTTGAGCAATACCACCTAAATGTTACTACACCAACAAAACGCTGTGTTGCATAAAACAGAAGTCAACGTAGTAAAGTAATGGAACAGTCTTCATCATCATCAATCATTTCATTCATGAGCTTGTACGTTCACGCTTTAAACTTGTAACAATAAATAAATATTTATATCTACATCAGTAACATAAATGTTAATTGTTCCTAATACTTGGTCGACCTTTGTGGCTTTTACATGGAACTAGATTAGTGATATATGGGTTTCGTGCTTCGTGGTCAGTGTCTATATACTTATATTTATGTTTTGCATTGATTGACGTGCTTAACGTTCTCCGACATGTTGATCAATTTCAAATCTAAGCTTCGTCGTACGTAACTCATTTGATCAATTCGTCAACGACGACAGATCAGAACGCTGCCATTGAGGTTGTCATGTATTACAAGCCCGAGACACTGGTATAACAACCTTGGCAACTCAGAACAAGCATTGTGAGGACAATAGTAGGTATTGTATCAGAGATGTGTTCCATTGCATTGATGTCTTCATCAGGGCTGTATACCATTGTTTTTCAATATATTTAGTTCGTTACTATTACGAAATATAAGACTTACTATCGGTGTATCGTGGTATAATAAACTGTTTGCAATAAAATGTTGATGATAGCCGCTCCCGGTCACGATTGCTTATCGACCGCAACGTGTAATGTGAGACTGGTGAGGTGTTCGTCCGCCCCCCGCATCTACGTAAGTACTACAATTCTACAACCTTCATTGAAAGCTCGCATGTGTAATTCAAATAGCTCACACACGACTCAAATCGGCAATGTAGTTCGAGGTCGATCTCTTATTAGAGTGTCGAGTTGATCTGTGGTATTGGTGTCGTAATCCCGCCCCGGGACAGCCCGCAAGTCTCCCAAGTATCATTAATCAATCGTTTAATCAGTCCGCTAATTTCGGTAATGAATCATCAGCGTTGCATATTGTCAGCATAGTTATGTTTGACGGAACCTCGTAATTATTACCCCAATGGTTGTTTAGCGGTCCCCAGGGTAAAACCGTACTTTCGGGAATTGTAAGACCGTATCTCCAGCCGTATGTTTATCTGTAATTTAAACATTAAAGATTGTCATGTCATAATTATGTATAGTCTTAACCAATATATAATTCTCAGAAAGCTCCTTCATTTAATATGATCAGAACAGAGGCAGATTTGCCTGCAGCAAAAAAGGCGCTCCGCTAGGAACACTCTTAAGTCCAATCTACTTTGGCAGAAAATAATTTTACTATAGTTGCCTATTTCTTTTGGTTTACCAATACAAGGTTCAAATCACGTGTGCAAACAATATTTTGTTTTTTTTTTAACTTTGCAGTGCAAGGCTGCAGTATTAGTTGACTTGAACAGCCTGCACCGAATGCTAAACAGCTTACTTACCTTTCATTTAAAGACTCGTACAGAATACCAATATTTATGTTGTGTTCTCTCTTTCCAAACTGAACTTATATTTCTTTAAACGACTGAATAAGCTCTTACCTACTTACACGTATGTATAGTTAATTAGAGTTAAACGTTCTCTAACGCTTCATGTAATGCATACCTGGTTGCTAAGTTCATTTTTTACTCTAAAAGGACTGATCACGACGTCTCGTCAATAGTCCTGCTTGTCTTGATTGATGAAGACATTATTTTAATTTACATACTTGCCGTACCCATATCAGTCCAAGATGTTCAAAATGAACAAAAAAGGACGTTAGTAATTGATACGAAATTGTGAGGTAAACACAAATATCAAATGTATTTAGCGTCCTATTAAGACATCCTGTCGATTGCTTGTCGTAAAATTGATTACATCTAAATCATATGGGTGCGGCTTCAATTCGTTGCAAGTGGCAGGTTGTGATCAACTGTCGTTGACATTGGCCTTCTTCCAAACTATTTTGAGCCAATTAATGTCCACCTTTACCACCCATTACATTATAAATGTATCGTTACATGGTTCATGTCAAACTTCACTAAATTTTATAGCCTATAAGGCGCCATAGGCAGTTAAAAATTCATGTGACCTGAATATCTAGGCAGAAATAAGCACTAAATAAGGTTGTATAATAGGCTCAGCGCAAATTTTCTTGTTTATTACTTATTCAGCCGTGCTTGTTGCATACCATTTTCGTAATATTTTGTAAGTCAATATTAAAAATTCAAATATACTTTTAATAATGTACTTTTTTTATTGTGCATAAGTATATAATGATCTTATAAAGAGCCTTTTTGGGTGTACGCAGTGTGAAAAGTTACATTTATATTGCATCAGCGTTAATAATTGTTGTAACCTTAGTAAAATCTTTCATTAAATGGACCATTTTATTTTTACGTTTCTTGTTAATTACGTTCTTCCATTCAATGTACATGAGCTCTACTTTATATTAGAGCAATAGTAATAATTCAATCGTAGTTTAACCGACCTTGCTGGCTTATACGATATTTGGAAATTATAATTAACTTGTAGGTACAAATACTTGGGTCAAATATGGAGTTCTTACTAATTTATCTGTGTCATTAGATTTTTTATGCGTGGTACAAATCTTATAAACGATATTGAACTGCCACTCTAGTTTGTGGGAGGAATTAGTTTATAAGATTTGCACAGTCTAAGTACAAGCAGATTGCTCGTAGATCTAAGTTATTCTCGAAAACCCACTATGGTTGCAGTAAGTGTGAATAAAACCAATTGCTGAATAATTGATGCTATCGACAATCTTCTAACTGTAATCAATTAAAATACAATTAGTTATCGTCAAGTATAGTCTTGCCGACGACAAATAAGTACAGCAGAATGTGTTTTATGACATACAGCAAACATATGTGTCGACGAGATCAACTAGATAATTAAACCTCCTTACAAGCTAATCACGATTATGTTTTCGAACAGATTGTAAATATTTATTACATAATCAACATTTACGAAGGCAAATACGTATAATTAATTTATGAGTAGGTAAACGCCTAGAGTTGTGGACAGACTGCAACAGACTTGTTTTAGACAAAGTACTGAAAATATACGAAAATAACTGCTTTGTAACTAGGCTGAGCTTTCTGTCTAGACAAAACTGTTTTCTGTCTAGTTTGTACACTGGCTAATAGTTTTTAAAGCCAAGACGTGTTGATAATTGCATAATTTCGTCAACGCCGTTACCTCTAATGTGTTTAATTAAAGTTTATTTGTAAACTGATTAAGTTTGTCGGTATGTGTGTCACCTTGTGTGATTGGTGGTGTCAAGTGCGAATATTATATCGGTAATAATATCGATATGGTATTAGAGTCCATGTCAGGTTTATTGTGTGTTATTATAATGCTTTATAAGCTAACAGGCGGTTTCAACAATAATCTAGGAAAAAAACGCCTAAATCTAAAATAAGAGGAGGTTTTCAATTCGGTTGTATTTCTTTATTAGGGTTAGTAACCTCATTACTGCGCCATTTATGGACCGATTTTCAAAATAAACTAACAGATTGGTCCCATTGTATCATGTATCAAAACTCATATCTGATAAGGGATCCTCAAGGAATCGAGGAACTCCTCAAATTTTAAAGGTACACGCACCGATTTTTACATTTTGTGTAACAAATACCTAAAGCATTTTCTAAAATTGGTTTTAGTTTGTTTTTTACAAACTATATTATATACCAAATCATTTAAGATTATGAATCGATACTTTATGTTTATTAAAGTGTGTATACATCCTCTCGAACTAGGTAATAATTTAACTGCAACCGGATGAGCTGCACCCACGATATTAGAAAACAAGTAGCAGTTTTAGGTACAGAATAAAAGAATCAACTATTTGAAGCAACTTAAACATATTGTATCAGGCCACAGTTTGACAAAAATGGTAGTTCAGGCAAATAAAAAACTTGAATAATCTTCACTGGATACTAAATTGTCTGTTACTGTAATCTAAATAACTGACCGATCTGTAAAAACAGCCGGCGATTCAATAAAAGTCACGCCATAAAACTTGAGTGAAGTGAACTGTCAATGCCTAGCATTAGTAGATATGGAATGACAGCTAAATTCACCCACACTGCGCATACATTTTCACGCGGTGATTTGAGCAAAATTGCACTGCGGTCTTTGATGTAAAACGAAGCATCTAAGCTTAGTGAAATAAATGACGGGAATGTTTCGGAGGAGTATTATAGTATTAATGGTGTGACACGAGAATTATATATATAAATCAAAATCAAATCAAAAACATTGATTTGCCAGAATGTGGTACAAAAGGTTTCACAGTGGTTTTGTTTCGGCATATCCTGCCATAATTCAAAAAACAACATCAAAAAATATTCGCAATTAGCAATGTCAATTAATCGAGCTTACGAATTACAGAATCTATTGATTTGTCTTCTAGATACTCGTAGTCCCTATCAGTATAGTAACTTTTACGCAGTAATAATTTTAATAGTAGATATTTTTTAAACATTGTCAGGGGTAAGTCTTAAAAACTATTTGGTAAATGATTGTAAATAATAATAATAGAAGATAGTCCTACATTCTAATTTTGGTAACGGCGAATCTTCCAAGCTAATTTTTCCTTGCGTGTATTCTTATGTGCTGGACCGTTTTTTAATTAATCGCCGATCAAAAATATACGATATACATGTCTGAATAGGTCTCACTTTGCACGGTATTTGACGCTTTTCATTTAACGTATTGAAGTGATTGCGGTAAGACGATCTCTTTTTCTGGTTTGTCTTTATTGGATCGTTTTCCGCAATCAGTTTGGGTGAGAGCATATCTGAGTGGCGAAACTGCTGGTGAACAAATACTTGCTCGCGAGACGGATGGGCGTTATGCAAGACGATCTAAGAGCCACCGGGCGCTGCGTCCGCGCCGCTTCACTGCGAATCTCCAACACCAGATTCAATTGTCTGCACCCCTTTGTTTAAACCACAAATTTCACACAAAATAAGCACCGAACGACCATTAATTGAAGTGATTTCTTATAATTCGGACCTCTCTCCTCTCTCCATTCTTCCGCTCGCTTAGGTGAGAATTTGAGAGATAATGTGGGTCATCTTTCTCCTTCCGTAACTTATATATCTTATAGATTGTCTATGTACCTAAGTAAAATGTTACCCTAAAAAAATGTAAAAGACACATTTATTACGGTAACAAGCGATTATACAAAGTGTTTTTTTTTTATATCCCATAACTCTAGGGTATGATTGAGACCATATCAAAGAATCAACTGGCATTATGAATTATGTTTCAATCATCCATTTTTTTTTACTATCATACAAAATAATTCGACAAAGTCACGATGATTCATGTAACACCCTTACGTGAAAGAAAAGTGACGTTAGAAAGAAGATTCGTCGTGCTGGTGACAATTTTTGAACTAATTAGGTAATAAAAATAATATTAATAACATTTAATAATAATATTCCACGACTATTCACACAACGCCATCTAGTCCCAAGCTAAAGCAGAGCTTGTGTTACGGGTACTAAACAACTGATAATTTAATTATGATTGATGATATCTCCGAAACTATGCATTTTTGGACCATCTATTCTAGGAGTTTTAGTATTATTTTTACCTAGTTACCTAGTTAGGGATATCAAAAAAAACATCTTGTATAATCAATTAATCCCTTCTCCCTTTTAATGAGATCACGCTGAACTACTTTTCCCCCATTTTGAGCGTATGTAGCTAATGGTGTCCCCCAAGCTAGATGCATGGGACAAGCGTGTACAATCTTTGCCGTCGTCAAGACATCTTGGGCACGGTAATATTATGTGTCTTGGGTAACTTGGCGTCCCACAGAACGAATGCATAAATACCTGAATAATTGGGATAGGTACATTCGTGAGCAGCATATGTAAATGTTCAAGTAGATGACAGAGAGGTCTTGTTTTAAGGTTTCAACCGTCGTCATTACATCCGTTTCGGATATAAACTATGTACACACACGTTGAATAGTCGGTTGGTATGCGGCCTTCATGTAAGATCAATAATACATTATGTACGTATTAGTAAATGAAAATACAGTTTTAATAGTATTGCGCAAGTGTCTATAAATTCATGTCTACTAATAATAATTTATCGGTACACCTGATTAAGTTAATTGCGAAATTATGTCTCGATACGATTGGTTTTTCTAAGACAAGTTTACTCGCATTATGAATGCAGCCTACGCGCGATATTTATTTCTAAATGATCATACACATATGACATTGTAGGACATATTTCGCAGCCGTTGTTTGGAGTTCTTTAAGTATCCGATCTATATTTTTGCTATTAAACCATCAATCAACTTTAGTCTGGATTTGTGCCCGGTCCTTGGTGATAGGCTCGTCCCCAATTATAGGTGCAGCTCTACCTAGCCCTCCGGAGAATACTTTTTACAGTAGTCCTTTGCAATTAAATAAGTCCCGAAATTTGGCGTACTTAAAAACATAAAAACGATTTTCATATTCTTAGAAAGAATAAAACCCACTACAGAATTACGAATGGGTGCTCTCATGTTGCACTATATTACTGTCTTACATTATCTAATGCTTGTACTTTATTTTCTTATTTTTAGACAAAGGCCCAATTCGAATCTGATAGGTACAGACGCCAGCACATCAAGTTACCCCAATGTGTCAAATTTCTTTGTTATTCATTTTCTTTGTTATTTTTTCGTTATTCAACTTAATAGCAAACAGAATAAGGTTCATATTCAATTGGGAAAATTTGACACATTGGGGTAACTTGATGTGCTGGCGTCTGTACATACAGGGTAGGAAGGACATCGTTGCACATCCAGACCCTGGCCCACCGCCGCGCCGCAAAGTTGCATGTGTGTCGGTCTTTTACAGACTGTATTTCGGTGAGTGTGCTCTAGAGCTGCACGAGCTTTTTCCACCATCTCCTTTCTTCCATCGGGAATCCAGACGTACTGCAGGTTATCACCCATTCCTTGCAGATGTTCCACACATTGGCACGAAGCGCTTTGCCTGTTCCTTCATTATGCGCACAGCCAAGGAGTGGAATTCCCTGCCTGCATCGGTGTTCCCGAGTTCATATGACCCCAATCTGTTTAAGTCGCGAGTTAATAGGATTCTTTTGGGTAAGCTCGTTCCATCGTTGACCTCATCTCTTACCGCAAGATTGAGGTCTAGAGTAGACCCATTATAAATATAAAATACAGTACAAAACAACAAAAACAGTCATCAAACAGTCAGTCAGTCATAATGTACAGTTTTAGATCTATATAATAACATCAAAACAAAACGTAAAAATAAGGAAAAAACCGACTGAAATTTTAAATGCTGGGAAATCCAGAATCATGTGTGTACAGAATTCATTGTATCAGTGTTTGCGACGATGCCCTTTCCACCCTGTTCATATAAAGTCCGAACCAGTTTCGTAGATCAAAAGTAGTGTACTTACTTGTATTTAACTTACGTGCAATTCCTTTCATATGGTGCTCGGTTCAGACATTCGTTACCTACTTCTGTGAGTTACAACTAAGGCGTGTCTCAATGGCTGATACGATTTAGTTAACATGCTGTTTGTAATATATCTTGCGGATAAGTACGTAGATTACTTTTGTTTATATGTAAATGTAAATGAAATGAGAGCGGTATATTCTTAATGCATTGACTTTAGATAATTAATGTTACGTTTGAGGCAGGCCTTGGCGTAAGGATAAATATATAGAAAATTAGGCAGTGGTAGTCGTAGTGGTATTTAGTATTTTTTTTGTTGTTGTAAAGTAGACATCGATGCGGAACTAAAAACAACATAACATCGCGCCCTTTACCTAAGGGTTAGAGCGTGGCGTAGGTAACTTTCCAAATCATAATCAAAACACATTTATTCAGAATTAGGCAGCACTTTTTGAACGTCAAAATTACTAAAGAAAAACGCCCAAAAAGGGGGGGCTTTTTGGGGGTTTTTCTGTTGGAACAAACTCACCAGCAACACGTTTACACGTCTGTCTGATAAGTTAGAAAATCCAGTTTACATTATAAATTATAAGGTAACTTTATTATGAGTTTACCCATATTTTGAGTTACTTCACATGAAGATAATAGGGGATAAGACTATTGTAATCAAGCAGGCACTATTAATAAATTCTAGATGGAGAATCGAATTTATGGCTTTAATTCATTAAACCCCAAGAGGACACCGGTCCGCGCTGTCATTCTCTTTCTATTGTGTCACTGTGCAAGCAACCGACGACCCAGATAGCAAAAAATAAAAACGATTTGAACTTAGTGCAAAATTGTTTTAGTCTATTTAGAGTTTACAAACTGCGCAAATTTATTTATGCCTTTAGAGTCTACTTGATAGTCGATTGAATACCCAAACGTTAATTAAATATAGACGTAATCAGAATAATCGTGATCATCAAATTAACCATTTGTCCAGTCTGCATTCAAGGCCGACTAGGATTTATTAGATCGTGGGATGGTTCTAAATTTTAATAATCCCATTTTTATAGTGCGTAATTATATATACTTATACTTTAGTATATTACCTAATAAAGTTCTAATGAGTTCGTTAGTATTTAGAGAAACCTGTTACTGAGATAACTCGTGAGTTAAATCTACTTAGGAATGCAACGAAATATTTGTCTTAATACACATTATGAATACTTAATTATTATTATATGTATTCACCTGCTTAACAGATAATATCACGCCTGTAATGCCAAGAGTAAGGTAGCTGTGTTCCTATATTATTATAGTAGGTACTATTTATGGATCTTACATTTCACCAGGTATCTTTGGGTGAGCCTACTCCTACCAACTGGGCACAAATTCGTACTCATCGGGCCATACAACGGACGAAATTAACACTTCGTTGTTTTACCACAGTATTAATATTTATACTGTGGTTTTACTATGGATTTGAATATATATATACATCACTAGCAGAGGTCCCGCGGTTTCCCCCGCGTAGGTCCCGTTCCCGTGGAAATACAGGGATAAAAAGTAGCCTATGTGTTAATCCAGGGTGTCAACTAACTCCATACCAAATTTTATTAACCACCATTCAGTAGTTTCTACATGAAAGAGTAACAAACATCCATCCATCCACCCATCCTCAAAAACTATCGCGTTTATAATATTAGTAGGGATAAACTTCTATTCTCCATTTCGAGTTCACTCTACATACAATTTTCAATCTAAAACTATACAATGAAAGCTGACAATTTTTTTATAACACAAAAATGGATCAATTTAAAAAATAAGTACTTCCTGACTCTACTTGTAATGATGTTACCAATGGCACACAGGTCAATAGACTTCAACAATAGAATCGATCACTGGCAATTTACCGAGAATCAGCATTTCAGCAATAGGTAACTGAGTAATGCACATGTAATGCTGTGCAAAAATATTTTCCAGAAAGCTGTTCCAATTGCTGATTTAGTTAGGTAGGTATGGAAGTGTGGGTCATGTTACAACCCACACTTCCATACCTAGCTAACTAAATCAGCATCTAGATTGACCACAGCCGTTGCACCATTTTAACTTAATTTTTAACCGACTTCAAAAAAAAGAGGAGTTTCTCAATGCAGTTCTATTTTTTTTAGGGTTTGTTACCACAGTACTCAGTCATTTGTGGACCGATTTTCAAAATTCTTTTTTATTTGATAGGGTATACTAACAGATTGGTCCTATTTGTATCAAAACTTCTGTTGAGGGATCCTCGAAGAATTGAGGGAACTCCTTAAAAATATAGGTATACACGCACCAATTTTATCATTTTTAGTAACAAATCAAGCATTTTCATTTAGAAAGTATCATTTGGTGAAAAAAAACTGATGAAGAAGACAGGCAACAGAACTCTTCAACGCATAACAGCAAATTATTCGCGATTGCTATAGTCAGACAACTATGCTGAGCTTTTGTATTTCCATAACATAATATTACGCCCTTCTGTTTCAAAAGGGGCCCCGCAGAGATGTACAGATTTATGTTTAGATAGAACTTGTTTAACAATTTCAATGATTCTTGCAAGTTTTGAAAGACTCTCTTTACATACGACGAAACTAAAGGAAGTCGGTGGCCAATAATGAACGAAACAAAACCACCAAAGCCACAGACTTCCGAAACTGGAGTTATTTTTCACCTGTTAGTGTTATTTTAAGAAGTCGGTTGTTTTCTTATTGTAAAAAAGTTTTGTTTTCACAATCCTCAGTAAGATTGTGAAAACAAAACTTTTTTTTTTTGTCCTTGGTATTAAAATAACGTTCGGTTTAAATTTATGACTTCTTGAAACATGTAATGATAAATAAGTATGATCTCATGTATCGGAGGGCAAGACAAATTCGGAAACGGAAATGATGATCAACTAATAGTTTTGTGTTATGACATTTGTTTTCATTAACAAATAACGGACATTTGATAAATTACGTGATAAATTTTCAATGGTTTGTTAGTTATTGTGATAATTAAATTATTTCTTAAGCATTGGTAGATATTGTTACCTTAAATAGTTTTAAATTGCCTTAAAACTAACACCATATGTACCGGTAGGTACCGGTAGGTACCGGTAGGTACATATGATGTTAGTTTCAAGGCAATTTAAAAGTTGTTACAAGTATGTAACAACTTGTAAATTACATGAATGCAAAAAATAAACTATGATTACGACTCTCAAGTTCATTAGCAATTTCGTTTCCCTTCAAAGTCAACGTCAATTGCGTTATTAATATAGGAACCCATTTTTTTTCTTATGAGTATTAAAATGATTCATATAAAGCAAATTATTAAATTTATTTTTCCGTGTAGGTACCTAGTGCGGTAGGTAAAGATCAAAAGCATCAAGATTCTTAGTCGTACAACTATCACATGTGCAAAATCTTAATGGATGCATCAGAGTTTCTTGGCTCATGCACAACATAAGATTAATCCTAACAGTTTGTTTTACTTCCCAGGTTTTTGAAGGCCTTGAAAAAGAGATTTGCCAACAAAAAGATGCCCAAAAAAGGATTGCGGTCTTTTAAACCTCAGTATCAAAATCCGCATCTTCAATCGCCAAATCAAGTAGATGAGTATTTCCTGTAAGAGGAAAAGTCATTCAGACAAACATTATACTCGGTTTACTGACCTGAACAAACCCAACAAGAACAAGACACAATTACTTAGGTATCTTTACTTAGGTGCAAACAATCATACAACCGTGAAATGGAAAGCAAATCATTGTGCAAAAAACAGTGATATAATATTTTAAAACCTCACGATCTATTGCGAATTGTATGAAATGATTTGTTTGAACTAGCTAGATTTGTTTTAATCTAATGTAACACTGATTGTTGGCTATTTGTAAGAATTAACTGCTATTTTCATGCCAATCTTTGAATGGACACAGAATAGTTAGTTGGTCAGCAATCTATCACAGCTTTTGACAGTTTGTTAATCTAATGTAATACCCTGAAATTGCTGCACGAAGGTTCTAGATTATGAAGGTGCTTAACGCTATTGTAAGTCGTTATACGCTTGACTACTATTCTATCTAGATTATGTACTGAAAAGATTGCTAGATGTTAGAAAGTGATGATTAAGAAATATTAACGATGTAGATTTGTGAATATAAGCGCAAGGTGGTCCATTGTATGCTAATAAAGAAAGAACTTACAATCGTAATGAAGTAGTCACAGTATGACTATCTAAGATCTCCATTCTCATACATATTATTCACACCCACACCTCATGACATTTACATAGGTGAGCAGACTTGTTAAACAAATGATTTATAGTGAATTTCAATTGGTCATGCAACGGTGGCGTATATAATGTTATCCGTCAAAACCAACGAAATATGAAATGTTCCAATTATCCGAATATGTTACCCAAGTTCGCAAGATAAGTATCTTCTACGTATACAGTTGTGTAGTCTAGTCCAATCCAAAGACTCCGTTTAAGATCATATCTCGTCTTATTGCTTATAAAATATGATGAACTTAAAGTACTTATAATAAAGGTTATTAAAGTATGTTCAATGCCAGTTTATTAAATGTCAAGACTTGTCAGCAGTATTGTAATTATAGCTCTTTAGCTTACCGGACTTCTCCCATCTAAATGCCAACATTATGGCCGACCGCAAAAGATGTCTTTTACCTAACCGTGAAACGTTCCATTTCATAACATTACAAAATAAAAAAGAACTCAGTGACTCTTGCAGCAACAAATAATTATACCGTTGACTAAACACCGAATCACTAGTTTCGTGTAGGTAGGTAAATTCTTATCTGCAACGAGCGTCGTAGATAGATTCCTCGCTGTGATTAGAGTGCCTGTTGAAGGGCATATAATTGCGTACTGCCTGCGAGCCGAGAACACGTGAAAAGTAGATCAATATGAAGCTCCGGAGTCATGTGACTGCGAAGGCCGGCGCGTGCGCACCCGCGATGAACGCCGAGGGGGGATGCCATCGACCGGCCTTTCAGTTTCCTTTCAATTGCGAATCTATGTTTCGCTATAATTCGTTGATTAAACATAAAATTTTACCAATGTCATTGAGAAACAATCCTGATTGGACAATAATTTTCATTCTAAATTCCGCAACAATTGCAAAACAAAACGAGTAACAAGTCTTAGTGAAACTTTCATCTGCATTACGCATCAAATCAAAAGTTTTTGTAACATAATAACGAAGAGGTTTATTGTGTAACTTTGGCACTTGAGGAATATAATATCTGTAACACGTACATCATGTTATGTCAATTAATTGTGACCTACATTAACGTTATTTGATTCTCTGTCCATCATTGGATGGTAAAGAAATAATCTTACGATTTACGAAACAAGATATCATAACCTTGCCTTAATTCTTACGTATCCGTAACTTATTTATAAGTATCATAACGCCGTACAGTGTTTCATATCCTTTATTTATCTGGGTCAGCTTTTTTTTTAAATTTCCGCATAGTTGTCAGGCCGTCACACGTTTTTATTGATTACACCAAAAAAGGTTTTGCGGTCTAGACCTTACAAAAAACTTAAAAAGGTCATTGTAACGGCTTCAAAATATTTTTAATTCTTTACTTCATGTTCGTTTGATCCGGTTATTGATCTTTTATTGGTAAACATCACCTTATTTGGAGTATGCATGCATATTAAGTTTTAATGACCTTTTTTATTAGGAAATACTCTTTATTGGCCTTATAATGTCTGATGACCAAAATAAACCATTTCCGAATTATAGAAGGCTAACAGTAGGGCATACTTTTCTTTTAGAAACCGGAACGGTTTTCCTTGGAAGGTTACAACGCTTACTAATTTAAGCTTGTAGAAGTTTTACAATGGAGAAAAACAAAGTTAAAGAAAAATTATTTTATACTTTTCGCAAAATATATGTTTTTATGAATTCATCTGCGTAGCGTTTTCCCAGCTGCAGAATGCAGCTGAATACCAGTGTTTTACAAGGAGCGACTGCCTGTCAGACCTCCACAACTCAGTTACTGGGTAACACGGTACCCCTTTAAACTGGTTGTCAAATTTTTACTCTTCTGACTATCTGTAACGACTGTCATAGATTGACATTTACAAATGACAGCCGGGATATGTTTTTATTAATTGTTCCTATATAATAATATGTTGTTATATTAAGCCTCAATGATTGCTTTAGAAACTGTCACTGTTTACATAGTTTATGATTGTAGGCTAGGCACAAATTCCGCCCAACGCAGATAGACTTTAACGCAACTGACGTAGAGACAGCTTTCAATTGAATATATGGACAGACAGTCAGGTACATTTGCTAATACACTTATAAACAATTAGTTCATATAGATCACTGGCTGCACGTGTGTGTGCCGGATTGTCACCGAGGGCGCGGGTGCAGCTAGTAGGCGTTCGGTGAATTTCGTAAGTGGTCGGGTCACGGTATGCCCAGGCGCATGGCCTTAGCCTGACTAATTGCCTAATAAGACAATATACCCTACCATATTAATGACCAACTACAATAGTAAAGCGCGGGCTTTGAAAAATTGCTCTAGCGTGGCAATGTATTGATTAATTGTTCTTTGACCCTCACGTATGGTTATTATTAATGTATTTGGGTCTTACTGTGTGTTGTTCTCGTTTAAAAGATGATTAATTGTGGAAGTTGTATGTTAGACAAATCAGTGGACATTCTGCTCTGACCTCGTGACGAGTTCGTCACTAAAACCTTTTTGTCAGACATAATAATGCTGGTTTTCTAATACCTACTTACACCTAATCAAAGTTAGATTGCTGAATTAAGAATTCAAGTTTGTTAGCAACGGTCATCATTAATTAGTGGCAGATATGTGGCACAGTTTGAATTTTAACTATCTAAGCAAAGTTTGATTACAAGTCACATACTTGGTACTTGCCCGGATTTTAACCCACAACCTCGAACATGAGAGGCGAGGTCTTAACCATTGGACCATCACCTACGACATTAACAATCAAACATGATAGATGGTCAATTCAATAGACAAGTTTATGTCTTAGGTTCGTTACATGACCAATATAATATATTAATATGTATGAACAATTTTACCAACAATGTGTGTATTAGGCTCTCACTTGATATATATTTAACACTTTACAACGAACAAGATCAATAGACCTTTCTATTCTATTTCCCAAACAAGCTGATATTTAATCAAATTAACAAAGTTTTAATTGGAAACAACTGTAATATTACTGGTAGTAAAATTAGACCAAGATCGTGCATGGGCGTGGTGAGCAGCATTATTTTAATTATAATAATATGTATTATTCCCTTTCAGTTCGGCCATCTTGATACGATCGGCGCATGAGTTGTTCATAATCGCATCTGTCAAAATGGTGGTCTCGCCATGGTCGATTCGTTCGTTTGATAAATTCAATATATGTAACAAAAAGCAGCCTAAGGGATACAATCTACTGTAAGTTATACTTCAAAACAACAACCTTGAGTAGTTTTATGATTATTTTTTAGTTTTATTTTGGTTTCCAACTTTGGTGATATGGTCTGGTACATAAATAGCACAACTGATTAATGGCGTCAGAATGAGTTACGAGAGCAATTTTCGAGGTAAGTTTTTAATTTACTTTTAACAGTTTTAGAAATAATTACCAATGTTTAGTAAGCCTGTTGGAGGTTGTAGAAATGAAAAAGACCCACAAGCCATAATTAATCTTAGCCTAATCGAATTCGCTATAATGCAGGGCGCCTAAGTTAGTGAAGGCTCAATTTATACCGCTGCGGAATGGAATGTAAGCAACTTTTTGTCATAATGAACTTTATGTCAATTGTATAACATACAAATTATGTAAGAGCAAATAATAGAACACGCTCCTTCCGAGGAATGCTCGCGTATTCTCGAGAATTACCTACCGTCGTGAAATTGCACCCCTTTTTGCGTTATGAGGCAAAATTGACGCTAACATTGCATTTCATTCCGCGATGGTGTAAGTTGAGCCTTACTTTTAAGGTTGTATAAAAGTACGTTCACAGTGTGCATCTTCATTAATTAGAAATGAATGTTTCTAAAGCGAATGTCTAGCAACTAGGCGACAATAAATAGTTTGGTCTAGACGTGTGTTGAGCAATCTAAAAGTAGCGATACACAGCCTCCTTAGTGCTGACCTAAAATATATTAAGCCGTATCTTACAAGTTCTATAAACGTATTCGTCGGTAATATCGCAGGATCATAGCGATGTTATTTGGACCTGGCTTATGTGCAATTTTTGATTGATCTGTAATTTGCTTTTAAAATGTGTAATGAGCTTAGAAAATTTTTGATTATCTATTCTGATGGCTTGAATTGAAAACCCTAAGTTGTGATAGTCGTGTGTTCTAAAGTTCTAATATTTTTATACCGTTACGGACAACTAAGAAGTACTACTGCAAATTTTTATTGTGCTCCTTGTCTTTTTACGCCTCTAAGTGGTATTTATGTATTTACTTTACTTTAAATAGAATGGTTTTCTACCAATAACAATAGTTAAAGGCACCGTTGAAATTAAAATGAAGGCTAAGAAATATCAAGAAATAATGTGGACAACACTCTAATGAATTCCTCCTGCTGGTACCTACTTCTGACACGATTACCAATAAGATCTCTCTGCAAACATCGCTCGTTGAATTCAAATCATAATGATGATGTTGGTGGTATAAAACTTGTAAAGCATTAGGATACCTTAATTATGACGATGATAATAGTAGCACTTGACTTGTGTAATCCAGTTGCACTAGTCTTCGTCCCATCACATCACCAATCGTGGTTGCGTTTTGCTTGATTTGGAAACGAGAGGTATTGATTAATGTATGACAGGCGTAAAAGATTTATTTCCATATGAACACACATCAACTGTACCACGTCAAATATTTGTGCAAGCAAATAAACTATTTTGAAAACCCACGGGTTAAGAAACACCGGTGTGCAAATTACATGAAATACGACATAGGAAACATATTTTATGTTTACCAGCTTTTGGTTAAACCCGTTCTAAGCACGGAGCAATTTGGTTACGACTTGTTTTGGAAATATTGACTTGGTTAATTAAAGTGAAATTCGTATAGTAATTTATTTTGGGTTTATCTAATAACATCATCATATTTAACAATATCAGTGCCCGCGACTTCGATCGTGTGGATCTCGGAAAATAACCATTAAGTCGCTTGGAGAAGATAGACACCATAGGTATGGGAGGATGCTCCGACCTGGCCTGATTGATTGTTTTAGTAGTGATTTGTTTTAGTATCAAGCATCGCCGCGTCGGCCTGTAAATGTTTCCACCAAACATGAGCCAGACATTGACAAACTGATTAAATAACAAAATAGTAGACTGACAGAATGAGAAACTGGCATCATTACGAAATGGCAGATCGACCAAATGAACAACTGACACACGTAGATTTTACCTAGTAGGTACCTAATAAATTGATCAGCAACCAACTTAGATTTGTGCGCGATGTCGGACCTCTTTGCGTGGGCCATCTTCGGTTACTTGAATTGAGTATTGTCCATAAGATCAATTGAGTTACCAAGTCAGTACAATAATAATATTTTTACTAAAGTATGCAAAAGAAGTTAAAACACTTCTAGCAATTTATTTTTATTCGGGACCGGTCTTAACCGAAGAACGTCTCTTCAGAATATCTTCAGCTCATTGCCCCATTTCAGCCTTAGCCTGATGCAATGCCATAGACGGTAAAGGACCCATTAGGTTGTGAGTTTGATGATCGAGGATCAATGGATCCATTGAAACTGTAGATATAATAGGATTAGACATGTCGACTGGGTATTACAATTTGTAATATCATGCCTTACATATCAGTAAAGCCTTCAATTACATTGCGTCACTGATCAGAACCGGCAATGTAGTTTGACATGGTACTCAACCGGCTCAAGAGTATGTCATCATAACACTATGTCAAGTTTACAACTGTCCACACGAGACGGTTCGATTTAATTAGTTGTTTCAAGTCCTTGGGGTTAAGCAATCAGTGATAATGATCTTCATGGATTGCCCTTGTATCTGGTAACCAGATTTGCAATAGGTACATTGTATAAGGCCGTATTGATCTGCCAGCACCAGTACTAGCAGACGCCAATTTGTAATTAAAACGACTACGAGAAATAGTTTCTGGCTAATCAGCTTAGTTTTGAGTGGCATATAGCGAATGTATATAGCAGATTTGAGACTAAATAATACGGGTCGGGTCAATCGGTGGTTAAGCTACGCTGAGGTTGGCCCGTGGATGGGTGACCATTGGATATCAAGATCCCAGAGAGGCTCAGAAAGCACGTAAAGCCGTTCATCCCGATTATCATTCGTAGATCTTTGAGAGTCATTTGTAGATCGTAAGCGTCTTCTACCAAAAAATACTAAAATATTTTTTTACGACTATCTATATAATAATATATTGATTATAGTTACAAACTTTTAACTTTTCTACTTATGATATAGGGGTGCTAGCAATTGCGATAAAAAAAAGTTTCTACGCTTGTAGAATATAGGTAGGCAGATATCACTTTACAGCTTCCCAAGCCATTGCTGCAGGCCGTTAAAAAGCCAAACAAATTAGTTAAATTTTATTTATTACTTAGTGACCTTACAAATTCACCCAAACCCAAAGCTATCGGAACTCATAACTTTCCACTGAATAGAATGCAACTAGGAAGTCATCAGCCCTTGAACAGGTACCATAGACACAGAAAGCACGTCACGACATTCAAATGCGTACGCGCCATTATTACCTATACCATTCGTGAAGCTGCAATTAATCACTAGAGAGTATGTCAATAAGGTTTAATTCAAGTCACGCGGATTATAAACCGGAATACAACAGTTTCTGCCTCAAAAACATCTGATGTAATATGTGTGGTTTATGTATCATTGATTCAAAGCAAAGAGAATGTGCAGCATATGCCCAAACGTAAGGTTTTTGAGGTAAACTAATTGGTATTTGATCCCTTTCAGTCACTTTTTTATAAGATTAGTCGCTTCGTGTATTAAGGGTTCAGTGTGTCGTTGAATTCATTTAAATTCATTTAACTCTTGTGCATTATTTTTCCATCTGAGGCCCTACACTTTTGTTTAAAACGTTGCTACTCACCAGGAGTTTCACCTGTCTCGTGGGTGAGTTGCGTTTAAATATTTAAACACGCATTTCACAAACACCCAAATCTAGAATCCACAACAGTATGCAGGCGGGGAGTAATTTTCATTGCAATTCATCTATATCAAAGTACGCCATTTTGATCCCTTTCAGTCACTTTTTTATAAGATTAGTCGCTTCGTGTATTAAGGGTTCAGTGTGTCGTTGAATTCATTTAAATTCATTTAACTCTTGTGCATTATTTTTCCATCTGAGGCCCTACACTTTTGTTTAAAACGTTGCTCCTCACCAGGAGTTTCACCTGTCTCGAGGGTGAGTTGCGTGCGTTTAAATATTTAAACACGCATTTCACAAACACCCAAATCTAGAATCCACAACAGTAGGCAGGCGGGGAGTAATTTTCATTGCAATTCATCTATATCAAAGTACGCCATAAAAAGATATCTTTTAACTATAAAATGTCATTGATAAATTAAACAAAACAGCGAAGTATTTGACAGTTACTTGCAACGTTGCCAACTTTTAGAATGCACAGAATTAAATTCAAATGAGATCAAACCATTAGTTGATTGTTTGCCCGCAAATATCGTGTGCAATAATAAAGTGAGATCGGATAAGGCTCACCAGCACGTAGCTAGCTATGTGTGTCGCAAATGTAATGATTGTAATGAGAGATAACGAGAGTCGTGGATTGTTCCCTAAGGCCGGGCACCATTGATTGATGGGCCGGCAACATTCCACTATAACACCTCGTAGTGGTGACAGGATTGACAGACATTATCTACGGTATAGACGGTTCATTCTGTAAAAATATCCCTGCGGAAACTTAAAAGGAGGTTATTCTTAGAGTCACACTTAAATGGTTTTTCATTGACGACATGGTGACACTATAAAATAATGATAGTAATAAATTTTTAATAACGGTAACGCACTGTTCTATTAATTATGTTTGTGTTAGTTATTCTTGCGTATGGCACTCGTGGGTTGCAGCTGAAAATCAGCGTCAGATAGTACACCCTGTGTTCTCATCTGACATTATGCTGAGCTGAGGCCCTTTTGGCATTATAATCCTTGTATTTTATAGTTTTAAGGTGTATTTCTGTTGTGATGCAACTAAACGCATTTTTCTTTCTTTTTCTTTCTTTCTTTATAATTTTTATGTCCCTACTTCCTAACATGGTATGCATTTGCCGAAGTTAAATTATATATTTATAGGAACCAACAGCAGAGCATGTAGATAAGTGGTTTTTTTATGTAAATGTATTTATAGATAAGGTCAGAAGCTTGAAAGTGGCAGCAGAACTTCACTGTTTCCGGAAACAGACAATACAGAGGTACAGCTGAGTAATTCTGTAAAAATTCCTCGGTGGAATTGTCAGTGAAGCGAAGGTTATGGAACTGACATCCTATACTTGTACACTTGAAAAACAATTAAGTCTTGAAACGCCACGTCGTCGGTCACACGCGAACAATTGAATTTCTTTTGTGTCTGGTAGTTCGGCAGTCAACATGCAAAATCATACACTTAAAAATAACTCTTACAAACAATCACAAATACTAATATTATAAAGAGGTAAAATTTGTAAGTTTGTATGTTTGTAAGTTTGTATGTAGGGGGTAATCTTCGGAACTAATGATCCAATTTTAAAAATTATTGTACTGGTGGAAAGCTACACTATTCCCGGTGGACATAGGCTACTTTTTATCCCCGTATTCCCACGGGAACGGAAACCACGCGGGTGAAATAAAAAATATATAGAGAATTAGGCAAGCAAATTACATAGTGTTGCGTGCGCCAATAACAAATTACGGCAGGAACACTATTCTGTATGAAGGAGCACAGCATTACAACCAATTGCCTCGATGTGAAAGATCAAAAGTCCATGTATTCTTTCAAAAGATCTTCATAGAAACACATTTTAGGGGATTTTATATTTTGAGGTTTCTTCGGTTTAGTATTGTAGTAAGTAACCCTCTCTGTTCTGTAACACGTCTCGTCACCGCGTCGCATAATATTTTTGAATTAAAAATCCTTTTTTTTCTCACGTAATGATGTAAGTGAATGTAATTCTTTTTGAGAAATAAAGTTCTTAAAACAAACTAATACTAGGTATTCACAGTTCAGTCCACGAAGTTGTACAGATAGCACTAAAGTTCTAGGAATGTTGACAGGTAAGTTTGCAGGAAAAGTGGTTCCTAGAGTAGTGAAAAATACAATCAAAACCTCTCAATTTTTTTTTATAACAATTAACTCTACTAGGCTGTTGAGTAAAGAAAGAACAAGGAAATATAAACATTAAACATTTGGAGCCCTCAAATGTTTTTTTCTCCAAATTTATGACCGTGGTTAACCCATTAACCGCCTAAGTCAGATTTATCCGACAACCATTTTTGGATCCATTCCGTCTGTGTCGTATTTTTACGACCAAAAAGACCTGTTTCTTCTATTTGATTTTCGATTTTGAAAATGCTTTTATCAAAAGAAGGTCACATTATTTGTGGACAAAGACATTAATAAATCTCTTTGTTTGTGGGTGTCAAAGGCTAAAACTAAGAGGATGTTTAAGTACGTAATGCACGCGAACGAAGTCAGGAGCGAAGTACTAGTTTATACATCATGGTGTAAACGACCACTAAAATTCGAAGTCAGGAGCGAAGTACAAACTAGTACTTCGCTCCTGACTTCGAATTTTAGTGGTCGTTTTCCCGCGGCAGAACGAAATTACTGATTATTATAAAACAACTTTCCCTATTAGGTTGATACTGGTATATAAAAAAAATATCAGCTGTTTCATACAAAAATCAGTATTTACCAAATGGAAATGTATGAAACGGTTAATATATTTTTGTTTTGATATTTTAGGCTCAGTCTCATAAAAATTAAAGTGGTTTAGTTTTTGTTTGTTATAAGTACTTCCATTTTGCTGCGGGAAGAAGACTAAGTTGGTACTTAAATTGCGGTGTATAAATTTGACTTCGCCAACCCCGCTGCGTACGAACAGGCGTGTTGATATCAATGTTCTGCCATCTCTGTATGGAAAGAGGCCTTTACCCTGCAGTAGGACATGCTATAGTATTACTAATATATAGGTATATTTAATTCGCAGCGGTACTCACTGTTCTTTTTACACCTTACACCAGTTACGCCTTAAGCCTCTCATTGATGTGTCAATCAGAAATTACACAATAACATGTTTTCTACATGTTTATAAGCTGATTGCGATTATCAACATTAAAGACACTGATTGGTCGCGGTTTGAAAACAGATAATCAATTAGATAATTATACGTACAGGCATTAAACTATATTAAAGCTTGCGACATTAGAGACAGGTTGGCCGGATGCGTGTGCGCATGGTGACATGCAGAGCAGACCGAAGGTCCATTCTCAACGAGAAATGGAAATGACCTATAAGCATCACGCATGTTAGTTCCCAAAGGATTGGGTAACACCCTCAATTCCCCAATCACGTTTAGGTACTGTTTATAAGTGGGTGAGCCTATTGCTGTAATGAGAATTAATTCCGGGCTGTTATTGAGAAATTTCGATGGGTAAACCCAATATCAATTTGCCCCACCCGAGAATCGAACCCAAGTCCTCATGCTTAGCAATAGCAGTCGTGACCACCAGACCAAAGAGGCAGTCATGGCTATTAATAACAGTTACACAGGAATTTAGTAACACCCATAATTCGCCATTTTGTTCCATGAGTCCCATTTCTTCTTTCTCTTTAAATCAACGTTGCACGCACTAGTAAATTCTCCTGTATCATAGTTGCGTTTACAAACATTAAAGTCACATACACAAAAAGCCACACCAGAAACAACTATATCTATCAGATGCTATACAAATATTGATTCCCGTTAAACCTGCGACACACAGCGGAGCAGTCAATCGCTCAGCCACTGCGCTAACCGTGCCATAAACCATAAAGCTAGAATTTTGATCGATCAAATAGAAATTTAACCTTCTAAATAGATCTTAGTGCGTATACTCTGTGCGTAAGCGCAGGCGCGCGCCTCGCCCACATTGCTCTCGTGTGTGCTTCGTCAATAGTGTCAGCGCTAAATAACCGCACATGCCGCAGTTAATTTAACGTTCTCCTTTAACTTATGAGGTTTACGTTTGTGGTTATCAGCTGACATTGTTCCTTAGTATCTTACGTATACGCATAGTATCCAATGTGGCGTTAGGCTAGTTCAATTTCAAAACTATCGAGGTACTACTCAAGGCATCAAGGTAGTATACGGATTTCAAACTACTGCTGACAAAGATTTTCTCGAATTGTCTACCACGATGCTATTTTTTTTTTTAACGTAGAATTTTCTCCCGTATCATGGGTGCGCACAAGGGTATCCACAAGGCCAATTCATTGAAGACGTTTTTTCATTTTGAATAACTGCGACTCGGTAAAACAAAAAAAAATAGTAAAATTGATACGCGAATAAGGGTTTCGTTGCAGACCGCACTTTTCAAGTGACATCTGACAGATAGAGGTCATTGACGTTCCTATTCTCATTTGAAACGCATAGTACTTACACAAAGACCCAGACCCGGAAGAATAACTACCGGTAAGCGATACAAAAATTTGTCCCGTAGGGGAATTGAATCCGCGACACACACACTTAGGACATAGGTAGGTGTGTTTTAAAACTTTGGCCAATTCAATTGCCGGGTACCTACTCCTGGTAATACTGTAAGAATTCAAATTTCGGACACTAATCTGCATGGTCCACAAATGATCTGACCAAGACAATGTCTGGACTTCAAAAGAGACTGTGACCTCATTCGGTGTTTCTTTTCAGAGTATTTACATATTGAAACACCTACCTCACCTTCTATACTCCTCGAATGTCCTTATGAGCCCCCGGGGGATCATAAGCCATACAAACAATGTTCGACGACATGCGACGGGTTAATTAAGAAATATTTTTCATGTACTTATCATTTACGTAAAGTTGTATTTCTCTAATATAGAATCTAATAGCCAAGTTGACTAAATGCATATAGCCATGGCATGCATTACATACCTATACCTAGTCTTGAATGAGTTGGATACCCAGGTCGGGCAAAGTGAAATTAGGCTTGTCCATATGGAATTTCTCAGTAACACCCCGGAAACTAGTTGTTGGCAATTATACTCTCCCCTTCCAGCACGCGTAGCATGATCACCGAAGAAACGGTCTTTGTCGTGTCTCGGAAGAAAAGAAATTAAGTGTTCATGCTACGCAGGCAGGTGTATTGAAAGAAATTTGACAGATTGAGGTTCCTGTCTATATAATCTGTCACTATGCCGATTCGTCTGTAGACAAAGGCCGTTTCTTCGGTGTTCAATGTGTTCATGCTACGCATGCAGGAGATTTAATCAATGCATGGGTGTATTATATTATAAGTACGCCACTGCTTAATACTTCAGCGAATAGAGGCGCGATGTTCAGTTTTGTGGCCAATTTGTCAGCTCAGTAAAATAAAATAAATTGTGAAACATCCACAGTTTAATTTTGTAAAAGTTGCTCAATGGCATCGCCAAAATAAATTTGACCCCGGTGAACTACAAATAATGGTAAGTGTATTGAATCAATGCAGACCAGTACAATAGATAATAATGAATGAAACCTAATTTGGCAATGTCTATAAATCTTATCTCGATTGATTTAGAAATAACTTTGTACAAATAAGTCTGAACAGATATTTCACCGCTTATTACTAGCAATGAAATATATCTGATCTATCTGGTGAGTGGTTGTATCAACTTTTGAATATGTACAAATATTAACGTATAATTAGTCTCTAAATGTTTTGCATCAAGTAGATACTTCTTTAAGTAAAATATTATAAAGAAAAACTTATAATATAGATTCTTTTGATCCATAGTTCAAATAAATTAGAAATTAAAATCACTCTATTTTTGAAAATCCTTGACCTAGGGCCGAGCTATAGTTTGGTGTAAGTACACTTCTGGACACATCTATTGGCCCACCTTAGAGTTTAGGTTTCGATGGCCCCTACCGAAATATGATTGCTAGATTGAACAAAAACTGCTGATGCAGTTTTAAACCTGATACATTTTACCATCTTTTTCGACCGTATTGTTTTAAATTTGAATTCAGAATACCATACGACATGGAGCTACGCCTAACAAGTCGGATATGCGCTTTGTTAAAGGCAATTGATTTTTGAATAAAAAACATGTTTTATCAAATAAAGGTCTAATTTAATAACGCGTGTTGCCTCCATGGACATCTACCACAGCTCTCATACCATTAGGCATAGAGTTTATCAACCGCTCTATATGAAATTTTGAGGGATCGTCTCCCATTCCTCTTCTATGGCAGTTTTCAACTCCTGCATCGTCTGGGCAACTGGCTGACGAGCCCTAACACGTCTTTTTAGCTCGTCCCACATGTGCTCAATGGGGTTCATGTCTGGGCTTCTGGCTGGCCAGTCCATAACTGTGATGTTCACATCCCGAAGATATTCCCTGACGATGCCGGCCGCATGGGCTCTTGCGTTATCATGCATATAACGGAAATTTGGGCCCACATAGTCCGCGTATGGTATCACGTGAGGTTCTAAGCACTCACGAATGTACCTTTCAGCATTTAATGTTGGCAGCCGTGGTCCTGTAACAACCTCAAGTTGAGTTTTGCCGCTCGCGGATATACCGCCCCAGACAGTCCATGAGCCACCGCCATAAGCAACCCTCTCTTCAAAGCAGCATTGTGCGAAACGCTCTCCCTTACGTCGGTAGACCTTCTTCCTTCCAGCATTGCCATGTAACACAATTTAAGACTCATCAGAAAAGAGTACACGGCTCCAATCTCGCTGTGTCCAATTTAAATGACTGCGTGCGAAATGAAGGCGCGCTGTTCGGTGGGCTCGCGTTAGTTTAGGCCCATTAGCTGGCTTGTGTGGTACCATATCGCGTTCTTTTAACCTTCTCCGAACAGTAGCGCTCACAGATACTCCGTGGAAGTCGCGAAGTTGGTTTTGTATCTCAATGGAGGTAAGGTGACGATTTCTCAAGCTGGTCGTCACGATGAATCAATCCTGCCTTTCAGTTGTGACCCGAGACCGTGGCCTTCCTTGGCGACGAACAAAGCCGCCAGCCTCTAGGTACCTCCGATAAACATTTCGGACCGCAGATCGACTTAAATTAAGTTGAGCACTCACGTTTCTTTGGCTGTGTCCGGCCTGAATAAGTGCCATAGCTTGGGCGGCGACTTCAGGTGAAGTATCCATAGATTATTGATAGAACCTCACCTTAATGTTAAGAATAAGTAATGTTTGTTGCAAAACCAAAGATATCAATCACTTTTTCAAGAATTAAATCCAAGTAAACCAATAAAACCAAGTTTTCTTAGTATTCGATTGTTTGATATCAACAAACAGGCTCCAAATTGTCTTTTGTTTCTTTGATTCTGTGTTCGAAATTCAAAAAAAGACTATTGAATGAAATTGTGAATGTGCCAGGTTCAAAACTGCATAAAAACTTTTTGCTCGACCTAATATAAAATTTTAGCTAGGACCAAACGAAACTGAAAATACAAGGTGGGCCAATAGACGTGTCCAGAAGTGTATGTACCTACTAGATTTTGTATCAAAGAACAAATAAAACAAACAACAGTTTAACGTAGGTACTTCGTGCTTTGCGAAACATGGAAGGCTCTCAATATATTTACAAATAGCGATCACCCATTCACAGATCGACCTGGGCTCAAGAAGACCTTCTGGTTACGACGTAAAAATTATAGATTATATTGCAAGTAACCCAGCTGCAGGAACTGGGGGTCAACTGGACCACACGCATCGAATCCTCAGGTGCGTTCATGACGCAAGTCATTACAGATTGATTGCTTCATCATAACAAGTTGGTAAACACGTCTTTATACATTGTACACTCCTTACACTAAGTTGCTGTAATTTAATTTTCTTCAAAATTATTAGGATTTAATTTAATATGAGATATAAGTTTGATTGTATAAGCAACACTGAGAAACTGATTAAGTTATATCGTGAAAATCGTCGGAAAGCGTGAATTTCCTGGCAGAAGTGGCACTTGGAACACCGTCATTAGGTACTAACCAATTTTGTTTAGTGCTGTAAAAAGTTGTTAGCAGCCAGAGTTTAGTGAATAACTGGTATGGAGAAATGGAGATGTTCAAACTGTCTTCAAAAAATATTCTGACCAGGCAGACTATTTTGGCCAGTTACACGTTAACAGCGAGCGTTTCTTGTTTTAATGATTACATTAAAACAAGAAACGCTCGCTGTTACGTCACGCTCTTTGTGCAGAATTCGAGTCAGGGTTTAGTCCAAGTTTACCAGATATTGGCCTATTGGCATGTTGGGGCGCAAACCCAGACTACTCGATGTTACCCAAAAAATATTACTTAGAGGAAAATACAATTACTAGTTTTCCTAAAGATCAATTACTAATGACTGCCTAGGACTTCATGTCAGGTACTAGGTAGGCTTAGGCAAAAACCAGTGAGGCAATTACCATACGAGGCAGTACAGAGGCCAGCTCATCAAGCTACCCTAATGTGTCAAATTTCTTTGTTAGTTTTTCAACTTTATAACAAATAAAAATAAGGTGTGTGTTCAATTGGGTTTGACAGTTCAGAGTACCTACCTTGATAGGCTGGCATATATGTACCTACCTAACATAATACTCAAACACGAAACAAGCTAGCTATTAATAATGCACAAAAAAAACCCACAAAGTACATTTAATCAAAGAGAGTGCAAAATTAGCTAAAAGTTCAACAACTGAGATGTCTCAAGCATTATTACGTTATGTCCGAGACAATCTATGCGAATTACAATGAAGAAAGATCTTGTGAAACTGTTTTAATAATCATGGTGTCTCGGCCTACTTGGACGAAACGAATGCGAATTTTCCGCGATGATAATAAATAGATGGAGGCAAACTAGACGACAATAATTGTGGACAAATCATGTGCTTGAGCAGGACTGATATCTAGATGATGAGCAGTTATACTTAATTGAAGCGTGTATGAGGCATAAGATATTGATTTACTTAGTTATCTACTGAAATTAATGGTAGGTACTTTTTGCCGAAGAAGACAATTAAAAAATCGCTCTTTTTGATATATTTTACTTTAATTGTGTGACTAAACACAAAATAAAAACTACCTGAAGGTATCCATAAACTAGAAATTATCAGCAGTTGTATGTTGTGACAAGAAGGCTCACCACTAACTCATAAGCGAGCATCTGAACAACAATGCATCCCACATTACTGAAGTGGTAAGAAAGACAAAAGAAAGAAAGAAAAAGCATTTATTTGGCACAACTCAGGCAGACGTTAAATAAATAAAAGTAGAAATGCATAACAGCTTGGAAGGGATGGCGCTTATTGGGTAAAGAGTCAATACTAAGACGGCCATACACAGCCCCGTTATAGCAGTAATCTCTAAAGAAAGGTAAATTAGCCAGATATTGTTCAAGTAGCGATTATAATAAAAACTTTTGAATTAATCCAAATCAGCGTACCTCTCGAATGTTGCAACAGTAAACATAAGTTGTCATATTTTTTGTAGCTGTTTTGTAGACCAGCCTGCGTAGCATGAACACCGAAGAAACGGTCTTTGTCGTGTCTCGGAAGAAAAGGCTACGCAGGCAGGTGTATTGAAAGAAATTTGACAGATTGAGGTTCCTGTCTATATAATCTGTCACTTTGCCGATTCGTCTGTAGACAAAGGCCGTTTCTTCGGTGTTCAATGTGTTCATGCTACGCAGGCTGGGATTGTTGCAAACATTTGGATAAATGGAAACTACGAAAACCGCCCGATATTTTGATTCGATTATCAGGTTCTTTGCAAATAAGTACCCTTTAAATTGTGCTGCATCTACAATCAGACAGTAAATTAAATCATTTATTACATACTTTATTATCAATTTACCAGCTATGCCATATACGTCGGTTATCCGTTAATCGCATTCTCTAACCATACTAGTAGCGATATTAGCGTTGACCGTTGTTGCAACATCCTTTATAATGTTGCCACAGTTCCAGACTGCGGCAGAAATGTTAGGACTACACCTGTTTCTGACGGGTATGTCCGTCGAAGGAATTCCAGTCAAGCGATTAGAACTAGACCGATCGTATTAATGTAGCTACTTGTACGCTAACGGTGTGTCGATAAATACCTCTGTCGAAATGGCTACATAGGTTGATAAATTCACTACCATTTTCGAATTGAACACTGAGGCCAAGTCTTAACCAAAAGCATTCGTCGGGCAAAGGGCGGAAAATGTATATCAATTGCCGTGCCCCCAGCTCCCAACTTATAAATCGTCAATATATATTATATCTATAGCAAGTTACCCAAAATTATCCTATTTTTGAGTAGAATTTAAAGTAGAACCAAGAAACCAAATTGGACAGTTTTTTCTTGTCGTATAAATATTATCACCGATGACCGATGACCGATGGGGTCGAAAGGTTCGCGAGTGGAGGCCACGTATCGGCAAGCGCAGCGTAGGACGTCCACCCACAAGGTGGACAGACGACCTCATTAATCTATTATCTAATTCTAGTTTCACCGAATTTCTTTAAAATTAAGCGCATATTATGTTTCCTCTTCAGTTTTTCTATAATGTGTCTTATACCTGTACATTAGAACTTGGCCCCGTACTGTCCAGAAAACAGATTCCGGATCTTTATGCTTACCTTTCTGTAAAAAATATAGATAGTATTACCCATCTTATCAATAACAATTCGCAATGATTTATCAATACAGCATCATCGTACATTGGGCAACTGTTGACAGAAGGTCGGACACCGTGAAATGAGTTCACTATTTCATTGGCAGCCGACTATGGGCCAATTACCTATTAAAACTAGGCCCTGGTACAAAATCAATTGTTCTAATCGGTTGTTTAGTATTTTTTCTCGTCGAAATCGTAATAATTATTCTTTTATTTCAAGTTTCAGCCGGTACGGTCGGAGTCAGCAATGAATCAGTGATAGCCTAGCGGGGTGACAGGAAGATTGCAAAATCATAGGTCTCGAGTTGGAACCCAAGGCACAAATTTCAATTTACATAGTATTTAATAATGTACTATGTGCCTCTGACTTTTTATTTCACATTTCACACAGTATTGTTTATTTATCACTTGCTTTAAAAACGGTGAAGGAAAACATCGTGAGGAAACCGGCCTGAGTGAGATTTTTAACCACATGTGAAGCCAAGTCAAAGGCGGAATAATAACCTACTGAAACTAGGTTCAATAGTCACCAACCACACGCTAAGGAGAAAATAAAAAAGGCTAAACGGGCTATAAAAATAAATCTATACAATATACACCACTAATTTTTAATAAGTACAAACACTTAAAGGGCCTAATCTAGACGGTCTTCTCATTATATTTATTAAGTATCAATAAATAATATTCATAAACAGCAAAGTTATTAGCGTTTGTTTATATACCAAAAAGTCACCCAATTTATAGAAATATTGTACAGGATATTCATGACATAGTAGTAGATATTCATTAATCGTCATCTCTCGCTCACGGTTGCGTGATCTCGCTCAAGCATGCCCCGCCTCCAACAGCTGTTTTCGTTATTTAAGTTTAACTAAATAGAGGCATATTTAAAAAAAAAAATATTTTTACTTTTGATTACGCACATATGATCAGTAACAGTTACGGATACAGACCAATTTTTTGTACTAATTAAAAAATAGTGGTGTATAATAAAACAGTAAAAATAAATTGAGGGGGGTTTAGCAAGTGTCACTGACTCTGGCAGAGCCACCATCAGGGATTTTCATTTTGAAAACACAAAAAAATTGTCGCTAATTAGTCGAAATTTGTCGCCAAATATCAGAATTTGTCGGTCACTGGTTCAAAAGATATAAGGGTTTATAGGTGGCCGATCTGGAGAGAGTCTCCCCAGCAGGGCCACATTTATATCTCAAAAACTAGGGCACCTAGCAAATATCTCTTTTCTCCCATAATTTGTCGCCAATTAGTCGGAATCAGTCGCCAAATATCAGAGTTTGTCGGTCACTGGTTCAAAAGATACAAGAGTTTATAGGTGGCCGATCTGGAGAGAGTCTCCCCAGCAGGGCCACATTTATATCTCAAAAACTAGGACACCTAGCGAAGATGTGTTTTCTCCCATATTTTGTCGCCAATTAGTCGCAATTTGTCGCCAAGTCACAGATTTAATCGGATCTTAGTTTAGGAGATATAATGAGTTCAATTAGTAAGGTATAGTCCAAGAGCTAGGTCGAAGAGTTCACGAAAAATACCAAGAAAAAAATATTTCTATTAATATGTGTAATATACTTCTAGTTTTATCGGTCTAAAGTCTTTAGAAATGTCCGAGAGAGATAAATTCTCAATTTAATTCATGTTTTTATGTTTTAAATTACTAGGTTAGAGTGGCTTAAACTTCTTTGAAAACATTAAACCTTGCTCTTGGTCTATTTGGTGAAAGATGTACAGTCGCATGCAACTGTTTTACCACTTTACAATGTTAAGCTCTAATTAACTTTAGAATAATAAATAAATGTCGTACCTTTAGTAAAATGTTTAAAATACTTAAACGTTGAAAAAGTATTGTCAATTGTAATCAAATTTTATTATATAAAAATGAATTTCCATAAAGTTCGTTTGATGTGTGTTGTGTTGGTGTGTATTTTGAGGTGATTGCGAGTGTTGTGTTGTGGGTATGGACGGGTTGAGTTTTTATTTTATCTTAATTGAGGTTAGAATAATAAAACTTCTGTTGTCGAAATATAAAATGATTTATTACCTTAAAATTATTGTACTTTCAGAAAATGTTACAAATAGGTATTTGTAACATTTATAAGTAGGTACTTATTCAATATTATTAACAGATACAGTTTGTGACTTTGGATGTTAGGGGTAATCTCCGGTAAAACTGATCCGATTTTGAATTTTTTTTCACTTTTAGTCTAGGCTAATAACATTATGACCGATAATATTATGACGTTATGACCAATAGGAGCGGAGCCTCAATGAAAAATGTTGCAAAAACGGGGAAAATTATTTCTTTGGCTCTATATCTCTGTGACGCAGACGAAGTTGCGCGGGTCAGCTAGTTAGGTACCTATATATGGATTATATCTCTCAATAAAAATTTCAATGGGTGTTTCTTCATTGGACAACTCTGCTTGAAACCAATACCTATGCCGATCGATACCTTCCTATCTACTCGACGACACGTCACCGACAGCTACATTCTTCATTTCGCCACCGACACGACCGCGACCGACCCGTTATAATATACTAAATGGTTCGGCCTGAATGAAAATATCCTCGCGAGGATAAACAACATGTAACTGGAATAATGCACACCCTGCCTGATACACCCCAATTAGAAAATTAAGTTACAATCATAATTTATGCACTGAAACACCTAAGTATTGTTTTTATTTAAATTAGCTATCCTAATTGTAGCTAAATAATATATGGACATCGACGGCTTACTTTAGCAGGTAGCGCCTCGGTATTGGTATCTAAGGACGCACAAACAAACACGCTAGTGACGTGAAAAATCAAGGTAACTTACATATTAATCTGCACTCATACGGTGTCCTCTTTTCAAAACACTCTCAAATTGTCCACTAACTTGTTCAATGCACTTAAACACCCGTATTCGTAATTGTTCTTTTAATTTTTCACACAAACAAACCTTCTCGCTGTACTTCCGGTGGATGACTAAAGAAAAAATCCTTTAGAGCAAGTTTGTTTGTTTACCTATTTTTTTTTAAGTAGCTACTTTGAGCGGCGGGCGCGAACGCCGACGCGCCGCACCCGTGACGTACAGCAGGTGACACCCTCGTTATATCTCGCTCGTTTCTCCGTTTTTGTATTTTCGGAATACCTAGAGATAACAACACTCGGGTTCGTAACTATTCATAATAAGTTCCACTTTAATTAAACTGGCTGACTTCAACTTACGTGACGGGCAACTCGTTCGAAGCAGCTCATCTGTACACGCGCATCTATCTCTTTCTTACTTACCGTAAATGAAACGGAGCGCAGCGATCTATCTGCCAGCGACTAAGTGGTAAGTGCACATTGTGTTAGATAAATAATTACATAATTATATGTATTGTAGATTTGTAATGAATACAGCTTTCCTATGGTGGGTTGAAATTATAGAATAAGTTTACATTTATTTAATTCGAAACAAACTTTCCTCCATAAGACGTCATAGATACTGTCTAGAAACTACATAAAGTATTTTGTACTCGCTTGTACCACTGTATGGGGAAATTGAATTCTTTAATATCTTTTTAATTACACACCGACTAAATCTGTAACTTTGCGACAAATTGCGACTAATTGGCGACAAAATATGGGAGAAAACACATCTTCGCTAGGTGTCCTAGTTTTTGAGATATAAATGTGGCCCTGCTGGGGAGACTCTCTCCAGATCG
This sequence comes from Euplexia lucipara, assembly GCA_921972225.1. Classification (NCBI taxonomy): domain Eukaryota; kingdom Metazoa; phylum Arthropoda; class Insecta; order Lepidoptera; family Noctuidae; genus Euplexia; species Euplexia lucipara. The sequence continues at coordinate 7,779,016 of OV179152.1, read as the reverse complement.
GCCACCTATAAACTCTTGTATCTTTTGAACCAGTGACCGACAAACTCTGATATTTGGCGACTGATTCCGACTAATTGGCGACAAATTATGGGAGAAAAGAGATATTTGCTAGGTGCCCTAGTTTTTGAGATATAAATGTGGCCCTGCTGGGGAGACTCTCTCCAGATCGGCCACCTATAAACCCTTATATCTTTTGAACCAGTGACCGACAAATTCTGATATTTGGCGACAAATTTCGACTAATTAGCGACAATTTTTTTGTGTTTTCAAAATGAAAATCCCTGATGGTGGCTCTGCCAGAGTCAGTGACACGTTTAGCAACAGTAATAGATAACGAATCCAAAAAAAACTGTCTGTTTGTCTATTTGTTTGTACACGCTAATCTTCGGAAATACCTACTGGACGGATTTGAATGTTTTTTTTTCTTGTATAGATATTAAGTCTGGGCAACACGTAGGCAATTTATCTGGGAAACTTGAACACCTGATGCAGAACCGCAACAGACCAGCTAAACTATAAGAGATACACAAATGGTACTAGCATAGCAAAAATTGTTCGAAAAGATCTGGAGCTTCATTTTTTGAGTAATTAAAGTATAAATTTTAATTAATAGCTCAAAATTGTACTGATTAAAACCAATTTTCGAATTTGAGTTTTTTTTTCCATTTTTTGCATTTTCTGAGAACATTTACTATAGTGTAATGTATGTATTTTTTTTTTCCACCATCAGAAAGTAGATTTTAACGAACAAAAAGCCTCCAGACCTTTTGGAAAAAGCTGATATTTTGACGCGAGAATTTTCGATTGAAAATTAGGGTTCTTTTTTGGCGAAAAAATAAATATTTTAAATCAAATAAATTACAGTGTATTTGGGACATAATAAGGTAAGTTTTCAACATATTTCGTAAATAAAAAAATGTAAATGCTTAAGTTGTAGATCTTTTTATTACCTACAACTTTGCCATTTAACTTTTTTCCTTAAGACTTGTAGTTTTGCCGGAAATCAAGATAAACCATTTTTTACCCTTAAAACCTCTCTCCCCCCCCCCCCTCCCGCCTCCCACTTCCCGAACTCGGATCGACCGTAATTTATTTTTCCTTTATTTTTTATCATATTCCCCTCCTTTTCTAATGGGTTTCATCCTACTGTATTTTTTTTGGTTTCTTAAATTATCGACCCTGGTCTATTGTGTGTGGATGACGGTATGTTTGTGTATATGGGGATGCGTATATGTGTGTGTGTGTGTGTGTATGTGTGTGCAAATAGGAGCATGAAGGAAAGGTATAAAAAGGTTTGTTTGAATGTCTAATATTTCAAATAGAATATAGATTTCAAGGTTTTTGGGTGAAATGTTAAAGTACAAAATAAATTGGTACCTACTTACATTATTTTATTGATAAAAGGCACACATTTTGTAGGAACAGTTGGCACACTTAAAAAAGTAACAATCCAATTTAAAAACAATATTCAACATAATTATATAGCCAACAAAACTAAATATAATTATAAAATCGCATAAACCAAGATTTAATTGATAGTTTTGTATAAAGTAATTTATTATACTACAATCTCTTTCTTGTACTCTTTCTTTACCAATTCTAATTAAAAATCTTAATAAAATCCAATAGTAAATGTAAACACAAATAAATTCTTTAACATACAATTGATATAATAAAATCATAAGCAATTACTAAAAACAATTACAAAAGCTATACTCCATTCGATTAGGTAGTTAACAAAAGGTAAACAATTTTGACATGTATTTTTAGTTACTAACACAGTTTAAAAATAAAATGCAGCTGAAAACAAATTTAGATACAACAAAAACGATTACAAGATCAATTAAACAATTTGTTTAAACAGTAGTTGTATTTAATTAATAAGCGTTTATGTAAAAAGAGTTGTCAAGATTGTTTACCTTTAGTTACTACCTACTCGGATGGAGTATAGCTAAGGAACTTGACGGATTTTCCTTAAGGCTGCCTTCAGATGACACGCGCAATATCAGCGTATACATCCCCACAGTGGGAGCGACGTGTACGCGGGCTCAAGGCGGGTACATGGCGGGTTGGTCTACGCCAAAGACATTCAATACTTCTACGGATACTTTTATCCTAGTGGACACAAGTCTATGAGTTTAATTTAGTACGCTCCGCTGCCGCTCCAATATTGCTATGTTTTTCTAGATGGCGTTACTGAGACATGGGATCAAATTATTTCTATGACATTTCCTCTCTATAGTATTTTCAATCGCTTTGGTCTTTGATAATGCAACTTAAGATCTATTCCTGCGTCTTAAGACACAAGTTTTTTACAATAAATTTCAAAAGTGTTGACGCGCGAGGCCTGTGCTTAGCAGGCGCGTGTCGTCTGAACGCAGCCCAAGTAGAAAAATTCTAAAGGACTCATTTACACGTTCCCAGTGTTTAGTTGGTAGCCTGTTGTCTATAAACACAATAAAATGCAACTTGGACAGACTAAACAGAACTGAAACTAGAATTTGAAGGTACATAGGCTAGCGCATCAAGCTACACCAATGTGTCAACTTCGTTAGTTTTTCAACTTTATTGCATACAGAATAAGGTTCATGTTCAATTGGGAAAATTTGACAGCTTGCGGTAGCTGTAGTGGTAGTTGATGTGCTTCCGTCTGTACCTTCGAATTCTTGTTTTAGTGCTGATTAGTCACATAATATCACGGCTTATTCATGTTAATTGCAAGGTACTGCGACATGCTGTCGTCAAAAAAAAAGTTTTGATAACTGGCAACGTGTAAACGACCCTCAAACATTTACTAAAACTAAACTCCACTTAAAACTATCATACATTGCAAATAGCTTGGTACACTTCAAGATGGTTTCCCTCAGCCGGAGTGAGGGTCAGCTGTCTGCTAGCCTTTAGGAAGATGACGGTACCAGGCTTAGCAGGTATGGGTTCTGTGTCACAAGCCTCGCCTTCCCCCGACGTGATGATGATCAAGCTCGGACTGGGCCGGTTTTGTGTGTTGTAGGAATCTCCGCCTTCCACCTGAAAGGTTTGATTTACAGTTAGACTTAGAGTTAGACAAACAACAATCACTAGGCTATGGAGGCCTCGTATAATAACTTGTTGCAAGTATCAAGAAATGTCAAGCTTTCTGGTCCTCATTTTATATGATAAAAAGTGATACTACAGTGAATCTGCTTTAGATCAATGCATGAAATGAAATTATTTATTATGCAAGTAGGATATGGAAATCACTTTCCTTTAAAGCTAGTTGAAGTCGGCATTTCTTCACTGACTACCTCTGAGAAGAAAAGCCGGAACAAACTCAGGGATCATCGTCTCTTTTCAAGTCCAGACATTAAAAAAAATATTAACAAAATTTTCGTGTAACGAACTATGCATAACAGTGTCCGGTTTAGCCTTTTGAGGAAAGTGCCAGAAACAATTTGGGCAAGCAGCATGTATGTGCCAGCCATCGTGAGCTCAACAATAGCCCTATAAAGTCTTCCTTTATTTATTTTTTTACTAAGATTCAGGAAACGTTGATCGAGGGCACTCGAAGGTCCGTACAAAAAGAGATCAAAGTATAGAACGACGGCGGACTACGCAATACGCGATCGTTCATTGAATAGACGGTAACTTTCATTGAATAGACGGTAGAACTTTCGCGTTTATAATATTAGTACACATTTTCTTACCTTTATCTTAACAACAGCAAAATCCGGTACAGGTGGTCTCCAAATACAAGAGTTGCCATCTTCAAGCTGAGGGTTGAACAGCAGTTGGTCTCGTGCGTAGCTGCTGTAGTCCAGCATGTCCACGAGGGTCGGTACGTCGATGTGCTTGGGCGTTAAGCCAGCGCGCACTACGTTGTCGGAACAGGCCATGCATTCTACGCAGTCTAGATGAAGGATATTACAAGTAAGATCAGTATTCACATTGAATTTTGTATTAATAACAATTGATATTTATTTATATGCTTAGATGGTTTGGTCACGTTGAGAGGATGAATGAAAGGTGACTAGCGAAAGGTATTTATGAGGCAGTTATAAGTTAAACTTATATATGATCGACCAATCCTGATAGATAGATGTCCTCATCTATCTATCTATATGTATAATTATATGATTATTATTACACCTAACAAACAATTTTGTTCCTGAGTTTATCTAGAGTTCTAGACTGTATCTTAGTAAGAATAAATTTAGTGATTAGAATACTGATTGATCCTGAATGATTGGATGGCCTTACAAGTAAAAGGTCTCGAGTTCGAACCCAAGGCACGCACCTCTGACTTCTAAAGGGTGCATGTGCGTATTGTATTTTAACACTTGCTTAGAAACGGTAAAGGAAAACATCGTGAGAAAACCGGCCTGCCAGGGAGATATTTATTGACGGCATGTGAAGCCAAGTTAGAGGGTCCATGGGCGGCATGAAAACTCTGTCACTAAATTATCACACAATAAGAAAAAGACTACAATGTAATTAAATAGCTTACAAGGATATAAAATATCTTCATTCGACATATGAATCCTTCAAAGATAATAAGAGATATAAGCTGATAATGTGGTTGTAAGTTGCTTAATAATCCATTGTAAAGTGTTCTTCAAATAATTAACAATAGAAGTGGTATTCACTACACTAAGTCTGTTTGTTAGTATTATTATTAACATAGATTATGCAAATAAAGATAAATTAACTATAGTTTTAATTCATTAAACCCCGAGAGGACACTGTTGTCCGCGCTGTCATTGTCTTTCTATTGTTTCTCTAATTGACACAATTGAAAGTTTAATAGATTTTTGTAACATATAAATAATATGAGGGGCAAAACCAATGTAATATTAAATCTCACTGAATAAGTTACAATATATTGATCTAAATGTTTAGGTAGGTACTGCGCTGAACTTTTTCGTATCATTTTCAAAAAAAAAATACCTACCTAGTAAATTTATGGACAAGTCTGCAAATTTAAATCAAATGTTATTAAATCGTTGTGTAATGAAATGTAATTATTTTGCAGTTGTAATTGTTATTGTTATTGTAATTGAATATGAATTGTAATTGTTTAAGTATTGTTATTGGATTTAATTGAATTTGAACCTGAATTGTAATTAAATTATTAATAATGTTATTCCTTATATTAATTATTCGATGTAAGAAAATGAATTTGTTAAATTATGTTTTATTTGTTTTTAAGCTCTATTGGAACTAAGCATGTTATTGTTCCTCTAGTGGCATCTTTTGTTTTAATCCTTGGTAATCTGTGGATAATGTAGTTGGCTGCAACATTGTTATTTAATAGTTTTATATTATGTTTGTTATTTGTATGTTGTAGCTGTTTGTTATCCCTAAATAAATAAAATAAAATAAAAAATAACTAAAATATGTACATAAAAAGTTCCTTTTGCCCATGGCTTCAAGGGGAATCCGAAGGAACGTACTAACGGGATAAAAAGCCTTGGGCTGTGTCTTTATTCATTCATTGTCAAATTCATTTGTTCAATGTCAACTTTTGTGCCAAATTTCATTCAAATCCATTCCGTCGTTTAGTGTTGTGTGATTGATTAAGAAATATGAAAAATAAAGACTTTAGTACAGACACCAGCACATCAAGCTACTTCGAACTATCAAATTTTCCCAATTGAATATGAGTCTTAAAAGATTAAATATACCAGGCTGGTATCTGCAACTCCTTGAGCCTTATTCTGTTTATGATAAAATTTATCAAAGAAATTTGACACATATTATTTGACACATGGGGTAACTTGATGTGCTGGCGTTTGTACAGACGCCAGCACATCAAGTTACCCCAATGTGTCAAATTTCTTTGAGGAGGTTCATATTTCATTGGGAAAATTTGACACATTGGGGTAACTTGATGTGCTGGCGTCTGTACATAATATTATACCTTAACAGTACATACCTCCACTCAAATAAGCATGAGGCAGGTTAGGCTTGAGGAAGATGGCTTGTCCAGGTCTGAGCAGCATATAGTTCATGAAGTAAGGTGACAGACAGCCCACGTCTCCGGGGAAGTCAGCATGCAGCCGTTGTAGCAGTGGGTAGAGCAGAGATGACTGCGTTGGTTCATCTGAATAAGGAAAAGTATACAGGGTGTAAGGGACAGCCCTCCTCAAACTGATAGGCATTTAGGTCCTCATTTTGAATCATAATCCACTGAAATTTTTCTCAGGAAAATTTTCATTCTTTTTATAAACGATAAAAAAAAAATAACCTGTAAAAATTTCGGGTTTTTAAGTTTCATTTCAATGTATAGTAACATTCTCTGAAAATAGCACTCCATTTTTGTAAATAATACGGCTAAAATAAAAAACACCAACAATGGACGTTGAAACGAACTACTTGACGGGGCGGGCCGCCCGAAGGCTCGCTGCGCGGGTTATGCCACGGTTAAAATACATTGCGTATGAGGAAATAAAACAAATCAAGTTTATTCGATTCCCATAACGTTCCTGAAATAATTTCTTGTACCGGTCAATGCTGGTCATCCTAGTATAATATACTAAATTCACCCCATCAGTCTGAGGAGGGCTGTCCCTTACACTTGTATTTACAGGATGTTGGCTTTGATAGTAACATTGGGGTTTCACGTAAATTACTCATTAGATATTTTTTCCATAATAGTTCCATTTAAGCGCTTAGTCGAAAAGAAAATAGTCTTTAACTACTATTTGTAATATTATATTAATGTGTATTATATTGTATACTATGCTTCTGTAAATTGATTGTACAGACGCCAGCACATCAAGTTACCCCAATGTGTCAAATTTCTTTGATCGTTTTTCAACTTTATGTCAAACAGAATAAGGTTCATATTCAATTGGGAATATTTGACACTTTGGGGTAACTTGATGTGCTGGCGTCTGTACTATGAAATTTAAGAGTGTAACATTTGTAAGTACGCCAATAAATAAATAAATTGATAAAGAAATCATGTCACTCTTAGCCGAATTTCTGATAACCTTGTTGTTTTTTATTATATCATATTTGACATACAATTCGTTTAGGTTGGCGCCCGCATGGAAAAATATTCGAATGACCAAAAGGTAAGTTGTTCCAGATCTGGCTGGTTGTGTATTAATGGCAATTTAAATGTTTGTGGAAGAAGAGAAAAAAATTACGCAACAATTTATATACTTAAAAGAATAAAAAAGAAAGAAGTGTTGTATACATATTGGAGTAGTGTGTAACTCAACAACTTCATATCCAAGTTAATTATCAGGAATTAGCCTTCAGAGGGGCAATTATCGTATTTCTAAGAGCATGTAAATTATAATCTCAGTCTAATTCTCCAAATTGCATCCAATTTCACAACTTTATTCATAAGTTTTTGACATTAGATTTTTGCTGAGATGTGATTGAGAAAAGGCTAGATTTCAAAGTTTTTAATTACGGAAATTGGCTTTTGGATTGGATTACCAAAGTGCTTTGCCATCATGGTTGTATAGCTCTGAACATTGCATAAAGATATATTAGCAGTGGGACTTCCATTTGATTAACTTAGGAATACAACCAATACCAACCACCAGTTAGTATCAACTAGTTGATACTAAGTTATTGATATAAAGAATGCATCTTATATAAAGAATGAATTCTTTGTATCAATAAGTTAGTATCAACTAGTTGTGTTGTGTTGTTGTAAAACCTTTTGTGATATTGTATCTAGATGCAAAAACACAAAAGGTTTTACATTAATTTATGAGAAACTGTAACCATTAGGTACCTTCTGTCTTCAATCTATCCAGCAAGTTTTTCAAGCTGCTAGCCACCACAGTCTTGTCACTGGTCATCAGTGAGTGAAACACTGGCTTTAGAACTGTTTCGCTGTCACCTTGTTCCTGATGAGATAACAGACTGTCTACACTTTCCTTAGACAAGAAGCTGGATAGTTCTGGCAATTCTGAAACATATTAACAAAATATTTTTTTTGAGTTTTTTTAGATTTTCAAATCGGTTAGTATTGGAACTCAAGTTTTATTAATAAAACTGCAAAGGCCATTTCAAAATCAAGTCTTTTTTATATCTAGGCTAAGAATCAGCACTTTTTGAACATCAAATAAAAATACATGACAGTCCCCCAAAACGCCCACCCTTCTCTACTTCCTAGTGTTATAAGCTGGGAAGAAGAAGTGGCTGTATAGACTCCCCAGCAACACATCTGTCATTCACCTGTTAAGCTAAAATTCAAAATTGGTAAATCCATTAGTGACCTACAATGCCACAGATAGATCCAGAAGTTAAACTCAAAACAACCCTTTGTTTGCAAAGAGTGATAAAAGTATTGTTTATTAAAAAAATTATAGGGACAACAAAAAACATACTTTTTAGGAAGTTCTGAATCTCCCCAAGTGGCCTGAAGCCGCAGAGAGCCTCAAATGGTGTAAGAGCAATGGCCAGTTCTGGCTTATGGTTCGGATCTTTGTACATATCAGGGAAATTCTTATGAAGTTCTTCTGCATGCTCCTGCAATAATATTATTAAAAGAATTTTAATATTTCTTGTGGTATTGCACTTTAAAAAGGTTGTGGTTGCAAAGTAAGATACACACAATACAATTCTGCAGTTGCGGTGAATAATAAGACTTTTTTAAATGTTGCCTCATCATTGTTTAGACAATTGTTTTACAGTAATTTACAGTAAAAAAAATATACAATGTTTGAATGTACAGTAGGTACTTTTCATTATCTATAACTGCAAATTTTATTACTTTACCAAGACAGTAAGTTACAATAAAAAAAAAACAATCAATAGTTTCATTGCAGCCACTAATCAGACACAATTACTTTTATCAACCTTTAGATGATTTCACTTCATTTGAGTGTTTAATTTGTTAAACCCCGGAAGTACACCGGTGTCCGCCTGTCATTGTCTTACTATTGTGTCTCTAATTACCTCGATTGAAATGTTAAAACCACAACTAGATTGAAATTACCTTCTTAGGATGTGCCTGTATAGACAATGCCGTTCTAATAGACAGAATCTTGAACAGAAAAGGTACACCAACACCAAACTTTTTCTTTACTTCAGGTCCTATGGCATCCAGATTGTCTTTGATATACTCAGAGAGCAGTACATCCCTATCAATGATGATTGAAGGCCCATTGGGATGGGTGCCCATCCACAGCTCTGCATAGGGCTTTGTTGGGTCAATTGCTATGTCTGGGTGAGCACTTGACAGTAGTTTAGCCACTGTGCTATCCATGCCCAGTTTACCCCAGTCATAATTTTGAACTTTGCACTGTAACTCCATTGCTCTGAAAGGAATAATGTTTTACAATATAGACAGAAACTAACCTAACCATGGTGATGTAATAATTAAAAATAACTACTTGAGTGATAAACTTGATGTACTGTTAAGTTTAAGTGAAAAAATAATAACTTTCAAAATAGTATTAGATACTTACTTACTTTTATGTAGTTTACAGATAGTTTAATATAAATATAATTTTAAATTACTTACTTACTTTATTTACTCCTAAAGCAACAAACTAGAAATTGTAAAACATGAAAACACTTATCAGCATTAAATTAAATAATGATGTGTATCATTGATAAGTGCGAACACATAAAATCAATTGTCCACGTTATCACTGTCCATTAGACGACATTTGTGTTCTGTGACGATTTGGAACCGAAAATTATAATTGGTTCATCGAGAAGAAATTAAGATTGAACTTTTGAAAGACTCAAAGTCAACAACAAAACCTAAAATTGCCGACATTCATTTGACATTATTAAGTGAAAGTTTAAATTTTGACAATGACAACAACTGACATCAACTGACATGACACATAGCCTTAAGTTCAGAAACAATGAACTGTTCGTCTTAAAATATTTACTTTATAAACAAAATGTAGTTTTATGTAAACTAAAATTATATGATAGAACCTAATCACTATAATTATCTATAGGTACTAACCACATGTACATATAATTCCTTACCCGGCCTTATTTTTTTTTATAACATAGGTACTCAGCGTTTCCTTGTGTACTGATTTACTGAAGGGCCTACAGTACCTTACGCTGGTGCTGTCACTCCGATCCGAACAATTAGTACGACATGATACCGGATACGTAAACTTTCTGTGTAGCTGTGTAGGTACTGTAGGCCCTTCAGTAAATCAGTACACAAGGAAACGCTGAGTACCTATGTTATAAAAAAAATAAAACCGACTTCAAAAAAAACACTAAACGGTGTAAAATAACTCTAAATTCGGAATTCTGTGGCTTTGGTGGGTTTGTCTTACTCATGATGGGCCACCGACTTCAGAATTTAGAGTTATTTTACACCGTTTAGTGTTTTTTTTGAAGTTGGTTTTATTTTTTGCAAAAAAGTTTTTTATTTTTCCATTTTTAGTTGTTGCCATAAAAATATTTGCCATGAATTTATTTTATATTCTTAATTATTAACAATACATGTCATGATAATAGGGATTTCCACTAATCCCTAATAAATTAAAATTAACATACCTAACTGACGAAATCTAGGTATATTGTACCCACCTGCGTACCCCTCAGAGCATACAGGCGTGATGAAACGTCATGATGTTGTATAAACAATAAACATCCAAGCGATTCCAGCAATCACGACAGATTTGCCGTCTATTTTTGAAGAGTTCCGTTGTATATCTCCCAAGATCAGCACCAGATCTTCACCAAATTAAAATGGGACCACCTCGGGAGTATACTCTTTCAAACAAAAAAAGAATTTTGAGAATAGGTCCACAAATGGAGGAGAAATCAGGTAACATACATAAAAAAAAAAATAAAAAAAAAAAAATACATACACACGAACATAGAACCTCCTCCTTTTTTGAAAGTCGGTTAAAAAAACATACCCTCCCCCTGTTTCCCATTTGCTAGCAGAAGTCGACGAAATAAAAGTCGGTTAAAAACAAGGTAATTAGAATGGTCGCCACAGCGCGTCATGACTCTAAATAAACGTGCCGAAACCGAGAATACACGAAATGTGTAAGATTTTGGAAATTTACTTTGGGCTACCTGCATCTTCCTTGACTTTGGGCTACCTGCAACTACATGCATTCAATGAGAGTCATGTCGCACTAAAGAAATACAATTTATTCTATTTTTTTTTTCCTAATCCACAAAGTTTTCTGAGAAACGAGGAAGTGAAGTCACAGCTAATTCTATGTTATGCTTAGATCCACTGTCGACAAGATTCTTCAAATTGTTAAGTTTTAACTTGGTCTCCAACAATTTAGTACTTTTCATAATTTTAGCTGGAATTGCGAAACCAGTGAGGCCTCTGTTAACAATTTCAACGTTTGGTGCATCTTCAAAAGGTTCGCAGAAACTTGGATCACCGACGTAGGAACTTCCAGCATCATACTTGCCACTTTGTCTGGTATTTTTGTCAGGGGGGCCATTATATTTTAATTCTATCTCCTTAAGATCCAGATAGGGATACTTTTTCATTATTACGAGTTGCTCATACTGACGGAGGTCTTCGTCACTTAGATAGTTCTTCTCATTCCAATGTGTCTTAGCGTTTCTAGTACCGACTTGTTTTGAGTCTGAGATTTTGAATGCGTCTTTGGCCATCTTCTTGTGAGTGTCACGGTGATCAATTCTGGCACAAATCTGTGAACCTAAGTATAAAACAATTTGTAAACGCATTTTCAATAGGCAAGTCACAAACAATAACTAACTTATCACTATCAGTACCTACCTAATGGGCAATTAGGAGAACTTTTTAGTTTTTTGTCCCACATCTAGTTACTTAACAAAAAAATATTCGACACATATATTTTCTTTTTCATATTGATGGAAAACTGCTTAGATTAGGCGCATTAAAGTTGAGGAGTGGGGGCTTGTAACGTCATTAGCTAGCATAAACTGTAGGTACTGGCTAGTGACGTCATGCGACATTTAAACTCGATGTATCGCCGTTATTTTTTGATTAGGTGAAAAAAGAAAAAATACGTGTCGAATATTTTCTTGTAGGTAATCTAGATGAGGGACTAAAAACTTTGTCGAATTGCCCATTCATATTAAAGTTACCTTTAAGTAGGTAATATACAAGTTGTACGCAGGTTTAAGGACCTCCTATAATACGGAAGTAGGTTGGTACCAAAGACATTCATACTTACGTACTATACATATACACTATACATAGGTATATACTGTATCGGATATCAGTGAAAATCTATGGGTTTAGTTTAGGACGTTCCGCTGCCGCGCTAATATTGCTAGCTACCTATAATATATGTATATATAGGTCCTATATTATTCTAGATGGCGTTACTGAGACATGGGATCAAAGTTATCTGTGACATTTCCTCGCATACGTCCCCTTTACAGTATTTTACCACAGTCTAAAAACATACAGTCGTCCGACGAAGCCGTCTAGACAGAGCCATCGTGCGGGGTGTTAGGGGCGAGACGCAGGAAAGCCGCTCCCGCACTGCGAACAAAACGATGTTCGTAGTGCGGGAGGTATTATTCAGGGCTAACGCGTGTAGAAGTTGTCGGCATTTTTCCAGAGATCAAAGGCGTCGTCCTACTGTACCTATTAATATTTATACTGTGATTTTACTCAGCTCAGCTCTTTGTTCTGATTTAATCAATAATTAAATTTAGACATCTATTCTTACCCATCTATTTTATTAATAATAGGTTTAAGTAAACCTACAAACTTAAATAAAGCAAGAAATTGGATCAAAACAACATAAACCATCCAAGGATTTAGAATTTATGCCGATATTGTAATGTTTTATCGCTTTAGTAATAAACCTAGATGCTGAAAATTGTATAGAACGATACTTACGATTGCCGTAAACATCTATGGACAGCTTTGAACCCTCTCTGTGCAGTGGAAAAGTGTAGTTGAAAGTTAGACATAACAATACGCACAAAATCGTTAAAAGTGCTGCATTTCGTTGCATTATGCTGCAGTTCACTAAATATTTATACATTGAATGAGGATCAATGAGAATGCCGAATCGACATCGTTCATGCTGACGTTTGATGACGGAACATTTTTTTTTAAATGTCACTTTTAGGTAGTTAAAAAGTTTAGTAGCCTCACACAACCAAGTACCAAACTATGCTCTTTTAAGCTTAGTTTAGTAATTGATTGTGTGAACTTGTGTGTCTTTGCTGGTGTTCTTATTGTTGAAGCTTGTTGAAGTCATGGTTTGGTTTCTTTATATTAAAACAATTTAAAAGAGTAAAAGTAATATTGTACCTACAGAATTATGACAGAGAAAAATAACAAGACTTGAATGTGACTAGGCAACCAATAAGATAATACCTACAGATCTATACATATAATAAGACTGTAAAAAAACTGTGTCTGTACATTGAATATATTTAAAAAATAATAATTGAGGGGGGTTTAGAAACAGTAATAGAGCACAAATCCAAAAAAAAAAGTCTGTCTGTTTGTCTGTTTGTCTGTTTGTCTGTTTGTTTGCACACGCTAATCTTCGGAACTACTGGACGGATTTGAATGATTTTTTTTTGTTGTATAGATATTAAGTCTGGTCAACACATAGGCTATAATATATCTTAGAAACTGGAACACCTAATGCAGAACCGCAACAGACCAGCTAAACTATAGGCGACACAAAAATGGTCCCATAGCAAAAATTGTTCCACGTGATGAGCATTTTCTGCTGAGAGAATAAATTTGAAGATCCGGAACACCTGATGCAGAACCGCAACAGACCAGTTAAACTATAGGAGATACAAAAATGGTCCCATAGCAAAAATTGTTCCACGTGATGAGTATTTTCTGCTGAGAGAATAAATTTGAAGATCCGGAACACCTGATGCAGAACCGCAACAGACCATCTAAACTATAGGAGATACAAAAATGGTACCATAGCAAAAATTGTTCCACGTTATGAGCATTTTCTGCTGAGAGAATAAATTTGATGATCCGGAACACCTGATGTGGAACTTCAAGAGCCCAGCTACACTATAACATATATTGGAATGACGTCTTAGCAAGAGTTGTTCAGCCTTATGAGCACTCGCTGTTGACGTATAAAAATCGAAGATCTGGAACACCTGTTGTGGAACTCCAAGAGCCCAGCTACACCATAACTCAAATAGGAATGACGTCTTAGCAAAAGTTGTTCGGTCTGATAGGCATTTCCTGTTGACTTATAAAAATCGAAGATCAGAAACATTTGATATAGAAATTAAAACTATCACTAATTTCATTGCATAATTATAAAATAACATAAGTAGGAGGTACTACGCGGTGAAGGCGTGAACAGTTCAGGACTGATTTTTGATGACGATGGTATATCGTTGAAAATTAGACTCTACTGGCTAAAACTCCCATTTTTTTTATCGTATGCCTTCGGGCTTATGTTATTTGAGTGTTTAATTTCGTTTTCCATTTATCTTCGTTACACGGTAGCTTACCCGGTAACGCAGGGGAGCAGCCACTTAGATTTTAATTGATCAGGTATCATCACAATAAAACTATAGGTAACCATGCCTATAGAAAGAGGTCAAACTTTTCCCAATATTCCAAAGGTGCTAAATGATTAAAGACCATAAGATCCCAACAATCTACCGAAGAGCGTTAGGAGAGACTTGATGTTGTTCGAGAACATGAGGCTGCAACTCGCTCCGTGGAAACTTCTTGGGATCGCGAAGCACGCCTGCATTCTCAGCGTATTTACGCATCTACATCCAGGTCTCTAGAGACCAGTGAAGAATATGTGCGCGACTGACCGCTGATCGTGAACATCATGTACTGTCTCGCGAGTTGGAGACGTTCACGGAAAAAGCATGACGCTTGAGTTTTCAGCGTATATACGCATCGACTCTAGAGATAAGTGGGGGAAGGAGATGCGCGACTGACCGCTGATCGTGAACGTCACGCAACATATTATAGGCTATAATTTATTTTGGAAAATGGAACACCTAAAGTAAAAAAGATATAAAAATGGTGCCATTGCAAAAACTATTCCAAGTGAAGAGTGTTTTCTGCTGTGAGACTAAATTTGAAGATCTGGAGCACCTGTAGGGGAACTCCAAAGCCCAGAGACAATATAACATATACATAATAGAAATGGCGTCTTAGCAAAAGTTGTTAAGTCTGATGGCATTTCCTGTTGACCAACAAAAATAAAAAATCTGGAACATCTTGAATCGTCTCGCGCATCCCATTGATTTCCCGTCCCCGGGCTTATAGAATTCGACATCAGATGTTTCAGATCTTCGATTTTGACAACCCCGTTGTCGCTGGCATAAGCAACAGGATCCGCGTACGAAGTCGCGGGCAGAAGCTAGTATTAAATAAATTAATCAGCTTTCAAAAAAGTTCTTAGAGCATTAACTCTAACGCTTATTAGACTTGTCCCTTAAATTATTGACATAAAATTAATGTTGAATCAAAGATTCCCTTGTGTTGAATCATCAATCAACCGCGCCTTACTTACCTGCGAGTTCTACGTCGTAGGAAAAACATCGTAAGGAAACTGGCATGTCTTAGAAATAAAAATTTAAGTCGTGTGACATCTACATGACTTGATTCCGCCATCACCTTTCTACCATCGGACAACCCGGCGTACGGCGAGTATCCACCCTTACATCGTTGGAACTCCCACGATTCGGACAAAGCGTTTCGCTTCGTCGTTTATACCGCGTACATCGAAGGACTGGAACAACTTGCCTGCTGCGGTCTTCCCGTCCGATTATAATTTAGGTGTCTTCAAGGCTAGAGTGAATAGGCTCTTAATAAACTAGTGCGCTTCACCATCACTGATTGCATCTCTGCTTACCATCAGGTGGGATTGCAGTCAAGCACTGGTTTATAATATTAAAAAAAAAAAACCAACGACTACTGAGCCCGCGTGGTAGATTACGGTCCGGTAACTTCAAACGCTCCGAAGAAAGGTGTATCTAGTAGGTATCTAACAATCCCGTATCTAGTTGTGGCTAAATTACATAATATCCTACCTATCAGGAGTAACTATCAGTTCAAGAGTCGTCTATTTTGCCATATCCTAGAGTGGGTAAATCAGAAAATAAGTAGGTATCAGTGGCGAAGTCTCCATACAACTCAATTTCTATCGGTTTCCTTTTGTATATTCGGAAGACCAAATTGCAACTCTTGCGCTTTTGGCCAACGGCAGCCACACTCTAGTATTGCCAAAATAAGGTACTTAAGGTACTTATTTAAGTACACAAAAGGTAAACAGGGTGGCTTTTAAGAAAATTTACCTCTCGCTACTGGTAGGTATACTTAGCAGATATGCACCTTAGCTCTTTATCAGACTATTTTATCATCATATGCCTAGCCTTTTACCAACTATGTTGGGGTCGGTTTCCAGTTTAACCGGATGCAGAATACCAGTGTTTTACATGGAGCGACTGCCTGTCTGACATCCACTGGCACTACCCAGTAACTGGGTAACACGATACCCCTTGGTTAAAGTGGTTGACAGATTTTCGAGCATCTGACTATCTGTAACGAATTTCATAGATCTTTACGTGCTTTCCGAGGCTTAGAGGAGTCTTGATAATGTAATAAATGGTCACCAATCCGTGGACCAACCTCGTCAAGTGTAGCTTAACCTTCGATCGACCCCATAAGACAGTAATTATTTGGCCACAAGCTTCTCCTTCCTCCTCTCCGTTCAAACTATTTAATTTAAACATAATATTCTTAATACTTAGGTACCTACACTATTTGCCTTCCTTGCACCCTAATTTACTATTATAATCATATAAATTAAATAAAAAAAAAATAAAAAAAAAAAATAAAAAAAAAAAATTAATGTATTTAAAAGAGCCATTTATAGCATATCAAGTTTTTAGAGTACGTTTTTTATGTTTGTAGTTTCTGTGTTTTTCGTTGCCTGGTATGTTTACCTTTATTTCATCTTTGTGAATAACCTTGCTAGTTGTAGTTAGTTTGAAATATTTGCTTGAGCAGTGTCTAAAAATAATGTTGAGCCTACCTGTAATTTAAGAGCATACATTAACTGTTACTTGTATTATTTCTAAGATTGTCTGTATGTGTCTTAGTTGGTAAGCCTTTATAAATAAATAAATAAATATTCTATTAATTAAAGTAGGCATGTACATTAAAAGTTGTTTGTAAAATTTGCACAAAACTTGGCAAATAGACAATAAGGCTCTTCGCTGCGATTAACAGTCGTGATGACCTAGAGGTTCCAAGAGGTTGTATAGGTTCAAATTCAGGCAAGTAATGTGACTTTTTCAATTCTTATTAATCTCCAGATGCTCACCGTCAAATTTCCATGAAATTAAGCACTTTTATTGTATTAAAGCCCTGTTACTAACTTTGATATCTGTTTACAACAAGTTCAGAGAAAAAAAAAACTTCGTCTCACTTGGGATCCCGCCTAGAGGGTCGGGTTTGTAAAAATCGAGCGTCACCATTGGTCGTCACTCACCCTTTCCCCTGTATTCCCGCACGGGATGAAGAGGGAACGAGTAGGAGGCGGGGCGGAGTTCCTCGCGGATGTCAGTATGCACCTGACGCTGCCAATTGACCAATCTCCCGTAATCGGACAGGACGTGTTTCTTACGGTAATTACACGATGAGTGAGGAAGGCGATGAGAATGGTCAGACGAACGCGAAAACGGTGCAAACGCTTCAGGCACCGCGGCCGTCTTCACCTCGGAAATTCTTTGCTCGGATTTACGGTCATCTGGAGGAGCCTAAGAGGCCGAGTGTGGTGGAGAACGTGGCGGGGTTCGAGAGCGACTCGTCTTCGGACGTGGAGATAGGCGAGAGTGAGGGGTTCTCCGACGTGCAGGCCAGGGCACCCGCGCTGTGGCCGCCGCCGCCGCCGCTGCCTCTGTGTCCTCGCCCGATGCTGCTGCCGCACCAACAACTGGCTTTCGGAGCTGGCCTTGCTGCATTCCGTGAGTTTACATTGCCTTATACTTAAAAATATTTCTTCTATTCAGAGTGCAGTTAACAGCATTCCAAAGTACAAAGAAAACTTTCTTTAAACTACTAATAAGTACCTACATGTTTTACAGAGTAAAATAAGAATGGAAAAGTCGACTGGACGTCAGTGGTACCAATAGGTCATTGAAAAAAAAAAACACCCATAAATTCAATCAATTCTCTTACTGCAAACGGAATGTAAGTTAGAGATCGAAAAAAAATATATACTTAATTAACTAAACATTTACGATTATAGGATATTTTCCTTATTTTATGCTTTGAGACTCACTTCTTGGCAATTTTTATGATTTTAGGTCGACAAAAGTCTATTATAGCTTTTATAAGCACTTGTGAGCACCAATATATGACATAAAAAATAGAAAATGATATATTAGGTATGTAATATTCATGGCACATAATAATATCACTCAGCCTCTTATCGGCTTGTTAGGACAGAGACATAAATATGGACAATTTGGTCTATGAATTTCAGAATTTCCAAAGCGGGGTCGCAAGTTTTTACTTCACACATAAATAGAAAAGTCATTTCATTTCCATATCCTCTCATTTTCTTGTTATATCAGCGAATCTTAACAATTATTATCTCCAATAATTGTTAAAACCTTTAGTTCAATTCCAGCGTCTCTGTTAATAATGTGGATGTCAGCTGGTCCATTCTGTACAATCATCCCGGGAAACGTCTGTGAACTTTGTGAAGTAAGCATGAAGTGAATTGTCAATGCCTAGTCCTATCAGTATACTTGAAGTGTCACCTCACTTTGTCTTCATTCCACCTACAGTTTCAAGGGGTGAAAAATATTTTAACTAATTTAATGTCTTACATTAGACCTTTTTGTGAAAATGTTTTAAACTCATGAGTTTTTTCATCTGGGTTTTCTCAGTAGCAGCCCGGAGTCTGGATTTGTGCCCGATTGATGGCAATAGGCTCGCCCCCTATTACAAATGGGACTTAAACATAACTGGCGAAATGTGGGTGTACTACTACCAGGTACACCCTTCGGGGATTACAGGCGTGACGTTATGTTTTTTATGTATATGTTTTAAACTCTGATATTGATTTGCGAGTTTTGGTGGGTTGTGTGTTGGTACACAACCGCGGTAAATATCTGCACGAAGTCCATCAGAAAAATGTTAGATACCTATGTTAGAGAGTCCGGGGGTACCTAGGCTACTTACTAATAAATATAAAAAACTTTTTTACAAAGCATACGAAAAAACTAAAATTGCAAAATAAACACTCTATTACAAAAAAAACAACCGACTTCTTAAAAAAACACTAACAGGTGTAAAATAACTCTAGTTTCGGAAGTCGGTGGCCAATTATGAACGAAACAAAACCACCAAAGCCACAGACATCCGAAACTAGAGTTATTTTTCACCTGTTAGTGTTTTTTTAAGAAGACGGTTGTTTTTTTTTGTAAAAAGTTTTTTACACCACATATTTATTATACTTTATACAATAATTGACCCTCGCTGACTGCCTCGTTCGTCTAGTGGTCGCAAGTGCTACTGCTGAGCATTAGGGCCCGGGTTCGATCCCCGGGTCGGGCAGTGTTATCGAGTTTTTCCATCTGGAATTTCCTAGTAGCAGCTCGGAGTCTAGATTCGTACCCGTTTGATGGCAATAAGTTCGCCCCCTATTACATGCGACTTGAATATAGGTACAGACGTCAGCACATCAAGTTACCCCAATGTGTCAAATTTCATTGATCGTTTTTCAACTTTATGTGAAACAAAATAAGGTTCATATTCAATTGGGATAATTTGATACATTGGGGTAACTTGATGTGCTGGCGTCTGTACATGACTGGTGAAATGTGGGTGTAGGTACTACCTACAGGTAGGTACACCTTTGCCTAACCCTTTAGGGATTACAGGCATGATTTGGCTTTGAATCTAAATAATTTATTTAAACTTGAAAAATGGTGGAGGTATTGAGTAAACCCATGATTTGATGTACAGCGCATATCTCAGCTTTACCTGCTTGTAAATAAAGGCTGCGGCGCGCATGAAAAAGTGTGATATTTAATATTGGTAGGCATAAATTAAATAGGCGCTGTTTGTAAGATCATCAGTTTAACTGACTGATTTTTTTTCTATGTTGTGTTTGCAGTTGTCAGAATTCGAAAATTTGGATGGTAAATTCTAAGCCTGGCCTTCTGCTCTAAGCTTGAGATTCGAACCATCTTAACCGAAGAGTTTATAACACCTTAACCCGCCCACGCACATAGTTTGAAAATATAAGCCGTAACTTGAGCCTTAGGCAACTAAATATAAATAATAGCAGACGTCCCGCGGTCTCACCCGCGTAGTTCCTGTTCCCGTGGGATTCTAGGGATAAAAAGTAGCCTATGTCATCCGGGAATAGTGTAGCTTTTCACCAGTGCAATAATTTTTAAAATTGGCTCATTAGTTCCGAAGATTACCCCCTACTTACAAACTTACCAACATACAAACTTACAAACAAACTAATTTTACCTCTTTATAATATTAGTATAGATTACTTGAAAAAGGAACTTCAAAATAAAAAAAATAAATAAAATTGTTATTTCCAAAATAATTCAGATGCGCGTAGCATGCTCTACGAAGTCTATGCCGCGATGCGGTGCGGCGGCGCGGCCGGCGGCGCTGTACAGACGCCAGCATATCAAGCTACTCCGAACTGTCAATCTCCTAATTAAACATGATCCTTATTTTAATTGAGTTGCGAAACTATCAAAGAAAGACACATTGTGTGTTCGCCTCTGTATCTTACTACAAAGGCATGAAAACTTCTCAACAGCTTTTTTAAATAATTTAGTGCTAAATTCTAGTGATTAACTCTTTGATTATTTACCTATACTTATTATAATATTAATACTCATACTTTCATATTCATGATGCTTATATACAAAGAGATTTAAAATTGAATGTCTTTGCTTAGGTATATACAGGGTGTCTCATTCAAATGGGTCAGTATGGGAAAGTCTGAAACTATAAGACATAGGTACGAAGATCTGTTCTGAGGAACCATGTCATCGATTTTAATAACAAGAAAAACTGCATTCATACATTTAAAAAAACATCGTACTATTGTAGTAATATTGTAAACGTGGTCACTTCTTGCACCTACTAAAATAAATTAAAGTGTGTGGAAACAATGCATTTTATTAATTTTAGACGTCATGTTTCATACAGATATTTACTGCTTAAGACCTACACAATCGATATCTAAATAGAAATAGTGTAGGTTTTTTTTTTCAAAATAACCGGGTTCGATTCCCGAACGGAGTACAGATGTTTTTTAAAATGTATGAATGCAGTTTTTCTTGTTATTAAAATCGATGACATGGTTCCTCAGAACAGATCTTCGTATGTCTTATAGTTTCAGACTTTCCCATACTGACCCATTTGAATGAGACACCCTGTATAACCTAACTGTCTCATTTCTATTCAAATAAAATGTATTTATTCCTTTTCATCAAACAACCGCGTTATAAGGACCTACGATGTTATTATTCCAGTTCATAAAAATACCTATTTTAACATTAATTTACTGATTACTTATGTAGATACTCTTTTCTCAGCCAATTGACAATCTCTTTTATCAGAATATCATTAGATTAAATAAAAATAAGCGGCGCAAAATGTATTTTTCAATACCGCCTCTTCACAAGAACTGAGATCAAAGATATATGTTTTGCGTCCAGAGCTTACTAGTAAAAATAAAATATCACTAGAAAAATATTTGAATATAATAGAGGGTGTCCATAGATAAGCCTTTTGCGCCGTAGAACCTCCTTCCCTAATCCTTTCACACAACTCCTTGCCGGACATCTCTTTATGGATTCTATGTAGACATATTTTTTCAAAATTCTCAAAGAGTTTCTTTCTGTACGGGTAATCGTGTTGATCAGCTGTAGGTAAGTAGTAATAAAAATCTTTTTCAGTTACAATATTTTAACCATCCTTTTATGTATCTAGGTACCTACTGGGGACTTTATTAAATTAGGAGTGTCTTTAAGAAGATTAAGAGATCCTGAGGTAGACATTTCGGTTAGGTATACGAGTATTAGTAGGATAGATAGGCACAATTCCCCATCATTGCACCCTCATTCGTCCTTTTGGGTATGAATGTGAAAAATGTAGAAATTATTGGTGAAATTTTCTATTGATGTTAGATTTTCAAACTTTTACTTAGATGGGCGTAATTAATAATTGCAACCGACTTACAAAAAAGGAGGAGAGACACACATAAAAAAACCCCAATAGAGAACTCTATTGGGGGTTTTTTTTATGTGTTTTATTACTTCATAACTCCGACAATAAGGACCGATTTAAAAAGCTCTTTTTTGTTTGAGAGCGTAACACCATGTAGCCCCATTAGAATTTCATCGAAATCGGTTTAGTAGTTTAGTTGCAATATCGAAGAAACTGAATAACATCCACAAAAACGAAAAACTGCTAAATAAACAACTGAATTCATAACAAATAACCAACTGGTGTAAAATAACTCTAGCTTCGGAAGTCGGTGACCAATAATGAATGAAATAAAACGACCAAAGTCGTGTTGCCTGCAACAGACTTTATGTTAGTACCTACCACCATTATATGGATGTTTTTGTCTTACTTGGTCACCCTGAAACTACGTAAAATAAAAAAGAAAAAAACTTTTTTGCATAAAATAAAACCGACTTAAAAAAAGCACCCGGTGTAAAATAACTCTAAATTAGGAAGTCTGTGGCTTTGGTGGTTTTGTCTTATTCATGATGGGCCACCGACTTCCTAATTTAGAGTTATTTTACACCGGTTAGAGTTTTTTTAAGTTGGTTTTATTTTTTGCAAAAAAGTTCTCTACTTTAAATACCGTTTCACAAAACATCATAAACATCCCACAATGACGTAGGTACAGCTATATAATTATACATACTTACAATAAAATACAATAAACATTTACCTCCACAACAATGGCTGTTATAATTTTCAGTTAAGCTCATTTAGTATGAAAATCTTTTTCCGTGGGGAGTCTTATTGCCATGAAAATAGAATCATAATGGTTTGTCGCGTCGCTGAAAAGGCTTTGGTGAAGAGTCTGTGGTGGGGGGAGAGGGGGGTGTAGTGACGGCTCGCTTGTCGGTACAGCCATGATGCGATTACCACACCACGTCTCGCTACACCCTAATGGAGGCGTGCCGGCATCCATTCGAATTCGCTCTCTTGTTAAAATTGTCGGCACTGTTCCACTACGCTATAAAATCCATTGTTCAACTATAATCACTATTGCGAAACAACAGTCCATGAAACTGAGTACACAAAATGTTGTAATTTGCTTGTGTTTAGGTTTGTATTACGCTTCAGTGTTTAATTAATGATAATTTCGGCAAACAATGCTTGTTTCGGAGTATTTGATACGAAGTAATGATTTTGAATTTGTAACCTGCGGAAACAGTGTCAATCCCTAGCATCAGTACCTATTGGATCACAGCTCACTTCAGCTACATTTTTACGCGGATATTTTGACAGAATACCACTGCTATCATGCGCCAAATCAAAGTGAAAAGGCCGGGAGGGGACGCCCTACAAGGGCAACCATCACCACCACCATGCAACACCTTCTTGGTGACGTTCTAAAGAACATCAACAAGAAGGTGGTTTCTAAAGAAAGATCAGGTGCGTAGTTAGGAAGGTCGCAACCAGTGCAGTGTGTGTGTGTGTGTGTGTGTGTGTGTATGAATGTAAACGAAGCAAAAGATGTAGGTATGTAAGAATCGTAGCAGATGGCGCTTTGTAGTTTCTGCCTCCCCACATGGGAAAAAGGCGTGAGTTTAGGTATGTATGAATCAAATGAATGAATGAAAAAAATGACAGTATTTTAGCTAACTTTACCCAAGTTGTTAAGAGGATTTTTTTACAGAATCGACCCGTAGTTTCCAACCTCTCCCATGACAAATAATTTTAGATACATTAAAGTTACCGAAACTATAGCAGTCCCAAGTATGAACCCCACAAACTGTAGTAAAACCAAACCATTTTTATCAACCATGGACACACTCAAATCTTCATTGTGCAGTGTTTAGTGTACATCGATGGACTCGTGGGAGCTAGCACGTGCGCGGCTCGCGCTCCCCGACAACATAGCATTTCGATTTATATTAGTCGCAATTTATATCGTACTCGTTTCACATCGCATTTGACTGAAGAAGGGTTTCATCGAGGATTGTGCTAAGCGGTACCCAACAGCCTGTTACAAATACGACAATCGATTGTTTTTTGGACAATCATGGCTCTGTTTAAATTTGAATTGTAGGTAATAAACAATCAAAAGGCGACTAACGAAAGGTGTTTACAAGGTAAGTGCGAACTCCGGGAGGGGACGCCCTAGATAGATAGACATACATAAGTAGACCTTATTGGTGAGGTTCTTCAGAAAGGTCAGCATAGATCTCGCAACCTACCCCGTGCGAAAAAAGCGTGAATTTATGTGTATAGTAATACAACTCATTTATGTAATGAGAAACACTCAGATTACCGATGCGATGGTTGTGTCATGTGGCTACGTCGCTACGCGTCGTAGTCGTAGCACGTGTAGCCACGTAGCCAATTTTCCTACGAGCTACGTCTTGCATGACGTAGCCAGAATCTAGGTTGAGCACAGAGAGCAAGCAACTTTATTGCTCATTTACAAAAAGTAGTTACGTAAATAATTGTATAGGTATAGTAAGTAGCCCTTATTGGGTTCAGGACGGATTCTTTTTTTGGCAGATCCGTTAAACGGCAGAAGTAACATGACCAAAATAAAGCACTCAAGGTACAGCCAATATTATTTTTATTAAAAAAATCAACAGACTGAGTATTTCTTTTCCACATCACTACTCCTGCCAAGCGGGAAACTTGGCAATAATAAGAAGAGGATTTCACTACGAGTTTTCTGTATCTACGAGTATTGAAATGCATTGAAGCGTAGATTTCGTAATATCAATATCTGGCAAGATTCATTGAAAACAAAACAAGAACAAGTCAGGTGTGGAACTTCTATATCTAAATGCCCTCTCGTGAATGGTCGAATGAAGCTGTAATTAGGGGATCTTTCATAATGAATATTAAGGGACGCAACCCTAACACGGCCAGCTCTCATTGTTGGCACTGTTGATTAAACACAATCATTTTTTTTTAAATCGCTAACAACAATGGTATTTTTGTTTAGTTAGATAAATCTATGTTTGATCAATATCTGGGTGTTTTTCTCTTTTATCGGAATAGAGAGTATAACCCTATATTTAATCCCGTGTTTTTCTTACCATACCTGGCTTTTTTTACCGTTTTTCAGGGTGAAGGATGGCATCAGAAAGAAAAAGAAACCGTTTTTTTTTGCCACAGGTGACTTGCCTATTTTAAGCAACACTTAGGTAAACGGTAATTTATAAGGTCCTCCTGGGATCTATTTCAACGTCAGATTTACTCGTACTGTTATTGTTATTTTCTTGGGATTTCTCATAAAAACCCCGGAGTCTAGATTTTTGGCCGGCAATAGGCTCGACGTGAAAGTGTAATTAGGTAAATTGGGATAATGGCAGGGGGATGATGATGTTGTGGGCGGTAGTTAGGTACAGTAAGTACCTCTACCTAGAACTTTACGGGGACTACAGGCGAGATGTTATTAGTTTATATGATGATTTCCAAATGGGCACCTACGTACAGACGCCAGCACATCAAGCTACCCCAATGTGTCAAATTCTTTAGATAGTTTTCCAACTTTATTACAAATAGATTACGGTTCATGTTCAATTGGGGAAAATTTACAGTTTGGGGTAGCTTAATGTGGTACGTAACTAATTAACGGCCCTAGGCTACTTGACAAAATTTTAGTTATGAGTCCCTCATACACAAAGAATTACAAGAAAATATTCGACACAATATTTTTTCACGTAAGTAATCAAAAAATAACGAGATACATCGAGTCAACATGTCGCATGACATACAGCCAGCTAGCCAGTACAGTTTTGCTAGATAATGACGTTACAAGCCACCTAGTCCTCAACTTAATCTAAGCAGTTTTCCGTCAATTTGAAAAAGAAAAAAATACCTGTGTATTATTTTTTATTTAAATCTAAACTGATGGACTAATTATATTTCGATGTTCATATTCTCTCAAACACCCTATGCCAATTTAATAATGATTAGAATAGGGTGTTTGACAGAATACAACCTTATTTCATTTCTCATCAGTCAAGTTCCGAGTTGAGCTCACGATTACTGACAAATGCTTGCACTGACCTGGTCCCCTCATTCTGTGTGGTTCTTTCCTCAAAAGACCATTTCAGACACTAATCGACATGGATCTTCCATGATTTGACCAAGATAATGTCTGGACTTTAAAAGAGACTATGACCTCTGAGTTTCTTTCGGAGTTTCTTCTCAGAGTAGTCAGGTAGTGAAACTCCGATCTTATCTACTAGTTAAAAAAAAAGACGTGTAAAAGTGTTTGTGAAAACCTATTTACAGAAATAAATATCATTTATCATTTATCATATCATTTATCATTTATGAAATGAAAAAATGTTGTGAAACATATTTCTCATCTTATCATTCATTGTAACCTGCTCAAAACATCGACTAAAGTTTCTCCAGTTAATTTGACCCTATTCAATTAAAGATTTAAGTTCATCTAAATAAAAAAAACTGAACACAAATCAAGCTAAGCTCCCCACAACCCACTAACAACACTCACTTTCGACTCGATTAAGCGCATGACGATTTAATGTGACAACGCTCAGTCAGATAATACCTCTATTGTCATCCAATTACATACATACGGTGCTCACGACGAGGGTCCACAGCTGTAGACTCACAGGGATACCCACCCTTTTCTCTTGCACTATCTAATTGAACCAATCTCTTCGATAGGTAGATCGCGTGCACTTGATTCTGATGCGGATTATTGGCTTTCATTGTAATAATAATAAAGTTACCGTATAAACACACACACAACACGTGTTGTGTTATATTTTTGTATATCTGCCTAACCTTTCAAGGTTAGGCAGACATTTATTTATTTATTTATTTCACAACACATCTATCATAACAGGTTACCCCAAATCGGTAGTGTGGCATTCTACAATATTATACTAGAGTACTAAACATAATTACTTAATAATAACACATTACATGTTATGCAATTTTTGTAAATTCATTCAGAGAACAAGAAAATAAATTTATTTATTTATTTATTTATTTAAGGACAACCAACAAAGCATACACCATAATACATGACAAGTTTACATTATATTTTTAAATTTACTAGTGTTGCCTTAATTAAAGGCTGCCACGACATGCGTTAAATACAAAATTAGAAAAACAGTTTTACAAATCAAAACTAAACAAAAACAAAAGACACCTTCTTAGGTACACAAAACAGTTATAAACAGTTCATTGATGCATTAATGCAATATACCATTGGTTAGTTCACACATTTTTTTCGACGACAGCCAGTTAATAAAAGAAAAAAAAAACGCAAACAATTGTCCAAATATATATGTGAGCAAGTCACAAAGATAAGATAAGAATTAAAAAAAAAACACATACATTTTTATGATATTGCCCTATGCAGGACAGACTTAAATTTACGCAAGGAGAGGGACATATCAATATCGACACTAGGTGAGCATGACAGGCGACTAAATTGAACCTGCATTCTATTAATAGAAGAAAAATGACCCAGGTTGGTTTTAAAGCCCTTAGCGCGAAGCAACCGATATCTAGACCTACGAGCAAGTTTGTAAGGCACATGTATATTAATTTGACTCAGCAAATTCGGACAATCAAAGTGAGTGTTTATTACTTTGTATAAGAACAGATGATCTAGAATCATACGGCGATTATCCAGACTCAAAAGTTTGAAATGTTTCAAGCGTGAACTGTAGCTCGTTAAAGTGCTAGTCATGTTACAGTGATATGACAAGTGCCAAAGAAATCTTTTCTGCACTGATTCTAAACGATGTATAAATCTAACCTTTCCGCGATATCGTTAAGTGTATGCAAGGCGCGCGTCATAGGTGCTTTCCCCAGCAAGTTTGTCCGGCCGCACGGCACCGACAGCAACCGCGGTCTCCGTCTCCGCGACACGTAGTTATCCGGCACGTAGAGGCACACTTCCTTAAGCACACCTGGGTTATTGATCCTACCACGCAATAATTTAAAAAAGTATGTAACAAAGTGCTAGATCCCTCCTCGTTTCTAGCTTGTTGTACCCAACCATACCTAACACAAATAGGGTTGGGTACATCAATGGATAGAAAGGATAGACTCCATAAAGTTTTAAATATAGGTACCGTGTGAATTTGTTCTGTATTCGCTCCAACATCAGGCTATATTTGATTTCATGTGGAGCCCATACAGCCACATTACACTCTAATTGAGTTCTTACAAGCGCGTTATACAGTGCAGAGATAGCTTTAACGTTCCTTAAGCCTACCGCCCTACGAAGTATGAAGCCTAGGCTTCTATAGGATCTTTTGCAAACTGATGCAATATGCTCGCGAAATGTCAGTTCCATATCCAGATGCACCCCCAAATCTCGTACAATATCCTTTCGATCCATTAGTGAGTCGTCCAGCTCATACCCATGACGTAATGGCTTCCTCATCCTACCAAATGTTATTACTGAGCATTTTTGTACATTGAATAGAAGCTTATTCTTTTTACTCCATTCTACCACTCTGTTTATGTCCATTTGTAATTTAAGACAGTCTTCCTCTGTTCGTACAGCCATGAGTAATTTCAGATCGTCTGCGAATAATAAACAAGATATATAGATATATGTATCAGTAGTACACCCACATTTCGCCAATAAAGGTTAAGGGGGGCGAGCGAAGACTCCGGGCAAAACCTTAATAACACTTTGCCCGAACCGGGGATCGAACCCGGGACGTCATGCTCAGCAGTAGCGCTTGCGATCACTTAGACCAACGAGGCAGTTAAAACAAACATTTAAATAAAGTCTTTTGGGCTTTAGTGCAATCGGGTAAGCATGCCCTTAAATTTTAATACAAGGGGCATCCGAGACTGGCTACACCGCTGCTTTTAATCACTTTGCGACGCCTATGGGTCAAGTTGGAATTGTTTGTAGTATTTGAGCACCAGTACGACACGTTGCTTTTCCAGTTCGCTCAGGAGCCGCCATGTTCTTCTTCACCATCTAAGTGTGCCTACTAACCTACTAAACCTACCTACTAATTACTACTAATTTTTTAAATAATGTTACACATTGTACTTATTATTAGCGTCAAAACTACCAAGACAAACGTATCTGAATTTGATAAAGTCAGAATGACAGTAGGTACCTAATGGCCTTGTGCAGTCTTCATTTTGAAAAATTGCTTGTATCATTGAGTTGGTATTTAATACACAGTACAGACGCCAGCATATGAAGTTACCCCAATGTGTCAAATTTCTTTGATCGTTTTGAACTTAATGTTAAACAGAATAAGGTTCATATTCAATTGGGAAAATTTGACACATTGGGGTAACATAGACGTGCTGGCGTCTGTACATTAATTAGGTATACTTACTCAATGATACAAGCATTATTTCTTGGATTTTTGTTTAGATAATTTTGAACAATCTGTTGTTACCAATATTGTTGACGCTGACAGTACCACCAAAGTTCTTTGTCTACTGATTAACGGTACTCAACAGTTTTTATATCCAAACGTAACCGAACAAAACTGTATTTGATATCCCTCATTAGTTTGTACCCACCTACGTATCTACTACAATAATGATTCAATTCAAACAATAGTGGGTAACTTCAATAGAACCACGCGAAATGGGAACACTGGCACGCATCCGCGGAGCACGCCTAACGAGACGAATCATGCGAGCTTTTATTTCTCCTTTATAGAAATAATAATGTTGCTATTTTCGCTAACAGAAATTGTTGAGTTATATTAAATATTATGAATAAAGACTCCACGACCTATATTTTATCATATTCGTCTATCTCTATATCTGCGTTTTTAGGGTACATCCTACCTGTACCTGTAACAACCTACACATCAATATGTGCCATACCTTACCATTAATTTATATTAATTTTGGTACTACTTAATAGATACCTTAATTAATTATAATCCCACCATCTTAACTGTTCAGTTGCAGGACTAGTGGGAGAATTCGATATTGCCGTTTTTAGAATGGCGGCTGACAAAAAATAACAGCAGGTTATTCCATTTTTGCCCAACAGCTAAGTTGGTGGCACTATAATGTATTTATATTATGTAGGTATAATGCCATTAGTACCGAGAACTTTGACCTGAAAACCAAGAGCTACGGCCTTTAAGGTACCTACGCCGCCGCCGTGTGAACATAGTTACGAGGTGTAACTAGGTAATAGGGGTCAGTAAGGTAGTCGCCCTTGTCTCAAGTAGGTATAACACTGGATTTCTGCTGCATCTGGTACCTAAGACTGGAAGCCGACCCCAACTGAGTTGCGTGAAGGCTAGGCAGATGATGGGTAGACCGGACATCACGAACAAAATTTTCGTCCGAAAAAGTGTGTCCTGCTGGATACAAGTCTATGAGTTTTTTGTAGTACGCTCCGCTGCCGCTCCAATATTCATATACTATTCTAGATGGCGTTACTGAGACATGGGATCAAAATTTTTCTATGACATTTCATTGACATGCCCGCTCTATAGTATTTTAAATCTCTTTGGGTAGATTTAACTGATTGACATAAATGCTGTGCCCGACAGGGTCCATATATGTAAATACTATAGAGCGGGCATGTCAATGAAATGTCATAGAAAAATTTTATATGATCTATTATAAGTTTACCACCTAAGAATAAACGTGTGGAACGCAATAAAGTATTGAGGGTATTGAGTATATGGCCTATAGTGCACACCTGCATAATTATTTATAATGATGAGTAATGGAGTAAAATTATCAAATTAAAATCATTTCATCAGATCACCACGCAACCATAATCGTGTCATCTTATCATTTTTAGGTATCATTTTGACAACTAGCGTCCTCGGTGAATGTCGATTTCGAGGATAGCTGTCAGATACTATAGCTAATAGGTTTAAGATCATGCAACTGCGGTCGTGTTATCAGCAAATTTAATTGTTTTCCTTATCTTTCTTTACTGACATTCGATAACAGACTTTCTGGTAGGTACAAGTATATAGGCATGGTGCTAATACATTTTAGGTCAGGAAAGTCGAAGTAAGCCTTGTCTTAGCTAAATAGCACTAGCCTGTGCTTAGTGTATGCTTCTTCTTCATATATATAGTTAAAATATTGTGCTACAACCGCTAAAACAATCTAGATAGGTACTGCCTACATTAATTTAAACTAAAAAGAAAAAAAGTCAACCAATTAATAGAGTAACACCTTTCATTATTTACACAACACTCACATACGTGTAAAAGCAATCTCTTATAAACAATGGAAGTTTGCTACTTCACAATTTATTACCATTACTATATTACCTACCTGATTCCAAATCACAGGATAAGGAAGGCAGTGAGCATCGACTCGTAAACTAATCACTAATTGACCGGACATTATTGTAACGGACACCAATCCTCCGCCATATGTCGCTTCTCGCCTGCGAGTCGCTTCAATCCCGACGTTGTCGCACGCTCTATTTGAAGACAAGGGTTCTGTTGAAAATCCTGTTGGTGAACCCTTTTTGTGAACTCAAATTTTTAGACTGGCGCCGTTCATTGCATAATTAAAAACTACTTTGGTAGATTACATTTTTGACTGGCTTGTTGGTCTAGTAGTTAGTTACCCTGACTGCTATGCCGGAGGTCGTGGGTTTGATTCCCACCTAGAAAAAATGTAGTGTGATGTGTCTGGGTGTAATTTATCTATAATATGTATGTATTTAGAAACATAAAAGTATGTTTATCAGCTGTTTAGTAGCCATAACACAAGCTCTCAAGCTTAACTTTGGACTAAATGGCGTTGTGTGAAAAGTTTTTTTATTTATTTATTTAGCGCAATGGCTAAGCGATGCTGTTGCGTGCGTACACGGGTTCGGTCTCCACACAGAACAACAAGTTTTTTTTTTTAATAATATTTTAATTTAATCATATTTAATTACTTCTTATATTATTACTACTAAACTATTTTTTTTTTTAATATTTTCAGGATCTGACTGTGTGTGTTAAAATTTAAATGTTTATAAAAGCACTCGCAATACAGGAGAAATTCCATATTTATGGGGAAACGAAACAGCACTTTGTAAATGACAGTAGTAGGTTATTTATGGAGTAAAATGCGAAGCTTATTTAAACACAAAGACATTCAATCATCACGAACAAAATTTTCGTCCGAAAAAGTGTGTCCTGCTGGATACAAGTCTATGAGTTTTTTGTAGTACGCTCCGCTGCCGCTCTAATATTCATATATTATTCTAGATGGCGTTACTGAGACATGGGATCAAAGTTTTTCTATGACATTTCCTTGACATGCCCGCTCTATAGTATTTTAAATCTCTTTTTTGTAAAAGACACGGATTAAATTTAACAAATTGTCTAAACAGAAAAAGGAACACTAAATTTTAAACTCCCGCTCTTTTTTTTCCTTTTTCAGCAACTTAACCATAAACAATAATTATTATTGTTTTTTACCAAAGAGGATATTTACAAAGGTTGACATGCATGACTAAAACTATGAGCGCGTCGAAGAATATTTACATACCGTGATAGGCCATAGCACCATTAAGCTGAAACATAACTGGTGAAAGGAGAGTAAACCTACTACAGTCTACAGGTACGACTTTGCCTAATCCTTTGGGAGGTACTTCCGCGTCATGTTATGTTTTACACTTACATAACTACGAAAAGGTTATACTTGGTTGTAGTTATAACAAAGTCAAAGTTTGGTCAAAACAATAAGTCTTACAGGTTTTATGACAGAGCTCAAAAATCTACCCTTTAGGCACACACTATTTTATATAAATGTCAAGATAACATTGATAGCAAATTAAAATTAATTTAAACATACTTAGGGATAACGTTAACTTTAAGAAAAAATACATTTAGATACCTACGCCATACCTACATTTAAGTCACACAACATGTTCTGTAGTGTACTTAGTAGGTATAATGCTTCCACCAACCAAAGCTTCAAAGTTTATTTTTACGTTATATTTAATTAAAAACAGAACATGCGGAACCCCTAACATATCAGTGTCGGTATAATTTGTTAACAATATCGTATAGCAAAATTATGAACGATTAAATAATCGTGATTCACCCTCGTGGCGCGGACAGGGTTTCAACACGAAACACTTCCGGGACAATATGGTGCGGAATCGGAGCTCTTACAAGCGTAGTTCTCTCATACACATGGAAGGTTAGACACCGGCACTTGCTTACACGGGAGTCGCAAGGAATCCTTACTTTGACGATTTTTTTTTTGTTTTGGTCTTTAGTATTCGCGTGGGAAACTTGAGTTTCTGCGACAAGGTTTAGTGGTTTTTAATGCTTCCGACATTTTTTTAGCTAAATGACGTTGGTTAGATAAAAACCTGCAAAGAGAGGCTCATAGAGACTGCCCATGCCCATTGCACCCAGGTTCGGAAACAGACCTACTAGGGTTAAAATATTTTGCGACGGCAACAACACTTTTTGTAAAATATTTTTCCGGTTAGGTAGGTACTAAATAAACGAACGTTGTTAAATGACAACCTTATTCTTTTCTTGTTATTTTTATATATCAATGAGATACCTAATAGGTTTTTACGTAAGATTTTATTAGATTTTTAGGTTAGCCCTAAGTAACTAGGTACTTACCTGCTTAAATTTTTTAGCCCCATTTATGGGTCACCTCCTTATAGTAAACTACTTAATTACCTACTGCTTAGACCCCAAAACCCCAAAATAAGGCATACATACCTACCATATTCAATAGGTATTGGAACTGTAAAACTAGGTACCTACGCTTGAACTAGGTACGACTAGTGTAGGTAATGATGATGACGACTTCTAATTATGTTTCTGTTTATGGCAGTGGCTCGTCGACGCCGCAAAGAAAGCCGGCCACGCCGACAGCGCACCACCTTCTCAGCACATCAGACTCTTCGACTAGAGCTGGAGTATGCAAGGGGCGAATACGTGGCCAGAGCAAGAAGGTATGTAATACAAGATCGATCGGTCTCTTAGAACCAATCATCAATCATTGCAATCATTTAGGTCAATAATAGTAAAGTTTAATCACCAATGATCAGACAAATGCTGCAATGGACTTTTGTTTTCGACACTTATGCCTGTTATTTTTACCTTAATAACTATGGATTTATAATTAATTTCAGGTGCGAATTAGCATCTGCACTGTCGCTCAGCGAAACTCAAGTCAAGATATGGTTTCAAAACCGAAGAGCCAAAGACAAAAGGATTGAAAAAGCACAACTTGATCAACAATACAGGTATAGCCTACACTCAATTAGTTTTAAATGTTGTGTATGTGTCTATCTGCTGCTTTACGATCTTACGGCCGCGGCACCCAGATCAATAAAGATTATACCTACATAGATGAAGATCTACAGTAACTTAGATGTCAGTACCTTTAAAAGGTAGGTACACGGTACAAATAAGTAATTTCTTCAGTGGGTGTTGTTATAAGCTAGTCTACAACGCAGGACGTTTCTTTAATCCCCAATATTAATTTTGCGCGTACGAAGATATGCCCTTCGCTCCGGCTTTCAGCGATGGTAACCACTTCCGTAGGTTAAATGAATTCCATAGTAGGTAGGTATAATCTACCTGCGTGGTACTTAGTGGGGTGCTAATTTCTGCAATGAGATAAGGAACTTATTATCTTCGAATGCAGTTGCCTTCTGTTTAGCTCATTATTCATCACGATGTATTGATAGTCCCTTAGTAGTGTGAGGGAGTAAAGTATAAGACATGTTGTACGTATGATAAGGGAGGATCCTCCGGTCAGACGGGTGTTGTGTCTGTTGGCTACTATACTGCCCAACAACGCTTGATGTCGGGAACTTGTTTATTATGCGTTTCAAATGAGAATGGGAATGACCTTGCGCCATGTTGTGACGTCATTGCTGTAAATTCTAATAAATTGGTTAAGATCAGCAAAACAAGGTTTTTTCTAAATATATTTTTTTATGAATCACGAACGAATAATTTTCTAAATTGACCTGTCAACGTATTTGTTTACATTGGAGATAATCTCACGTGCCCTCCCATGCAAAACAGCGCCTCGTTCACACATTTTCGAACAGTCAAGGAGATGAAAAAAAAATACAAATATCAACAGAGCATCAGAGGGGAGTGGCGCCAGGTACTGAAACACAGGTTTTTACCTAGTTCGGTAATGGATGCTGTTCATTGTATGTAGGATCACAATTTCTAGTCCATGCATGTGAACAAACTATGTATACTTATATTTTGGCAATAAAGTTATTATTATTATTATTATTATTAACAACAACAACAAACAACCGTGTACAAACAGAATTAATATTATATAAAACGCACTCCACAAGACTAGGTAATTAATTTTTAAAGTTTTTTTTTTATTTTGAATAACTTCGACTCAGTTAAACAAAGAAAAGAAAATAATTGATACGCGATTAAGGTTTCGATGCAGGTCGTACTATTTAAAAGTATTCACAGACGATCGAACTTGGTTCGGAACGGACCACGAACCGTACGGTGCGGTCTACAAAACAGACAAGCGCACCAGACTTCAAACCGTCCAGTCGGTGTTGTGCTAGCATTGCGTGAACACGTCTCCTCGACATACCGCCTATTCTATCAAAACAGGCCAAAATGGCATTAGTTGCGGCAACTATCGGTGCTACATCGCCATTACATAACGAACGAAAAAGAAGAAAAGAATGGGCAAAATTTTATCTCAGAAACAGACAACAATATTTATATACATGTATATCAACATATATATCTCATTAAAGATCTCGATGAAAAAAAAATTCGTATATATCTTCGAATGAATGAGTTCCGAAGCATTTATTGAACTGTTTGACTTGATCTTGATGTTGCGCGTACGGTGGCACAATAGCGACTGGATCGACATTTGGTCCGGTGCGCCGTCCACACGATCGGTTCGGTTCGGAACGCACCGCGTTCGATGTGCGAGCGCTCCGAACCAGCCGTACCGATATTAATAATAATAATGTCCGGCGGACCGTGCGCCACACGATTGAATTTGGTTCGAAGCGCACTATGTTCGTGGTCCGTTCCGAACCAAGTTCGATCGTCTGTGAATACTAATAGTATTCACAGACGATCAAACTTGGTTCGGAACTTGAACGTACCACGAACATGATGAATTTGGTTCGAAACCAAATTCAATCGTGTGGCGCACGGTCCGCTGGACATTATTATTATTAATATCGGTACGGCAGGTTCGGAGCGCTCGCACATCGAACGCGGTGCGTTCCGAATCGAACCGATCGTGTGGACGGCGCACCGCACAGTGGTCCGGATTTTCAAAATGATGGACTTAGGATCGAAGATGAATATTTCACTAAACAAAAAATGGTATCGAATAGTATATTTAACGCTGATCAATACTTATTACTACAATTTTTCGATAAAATTGCTCCTTCAAATCAAAAACAAATATTGAAAAAAAAAATGTATGGGAGAAAATCTATTTTATTTTTTTTCTCCGGCTAGTATCAAAGTATAGCAACCAAACCTTATGTTCTAGTAAGTGCTTGTTGCCCTTAATACGATGACATATAATTTGCTTGCGTATCTCTGCGGCCTTGGCGCCTACGATGATTTAAAGTTTCAAATTTTTAAGTCTATTATGCTTAATGTTTTTGACGATTCATATTAAAAGAAACGGTTAGAAATATATAAGATAAAGCCCTGAAAAGGGCTATTTTTAGAAGTCCTGAAAAGGACTATTTCAGGTAGTCCTGAAAAGGACTATTTTAATGAAACAACTTATCTAACTAATTCAATTTCTACAATAACAACATCACTAAATCTTTCACGTTTACGCTAATGGATCGTCAACTCCTGCCTGCAGCTCCTGCAGATCCATATTTTCGGTTTCTTCTGTTGCTACCTCAGGCAACAACACAAACTCTTTAACATCCGAAAAGACATCAAAATGTTTTGAGTTGTTGTATTTTGGTCGAATATGGGATAAATATGGGTCCGAACTAATGAAAAAATTATGCAGCAAGTCTTCGTTGGCCTTCATCCTGTTAAACTTTCTTGTGTGATATTCACGAACTCTTCGAAATTCTTTATTTCTTGCTTCACTAGCTTCTTCAGAAAGAATACCAATAGGTAGGAAGCCAAAGTGTTAGCTCATTAGGCTCCGCGTGGACACCGGTGTCCGCAAACAATAGTAATTTAATTGTGTCTGGATTGCGGTAATTGACTAGTTAACAAAATCCACAAGTATTCCCATTTGCTGCTTGAATTCTTCATGTGTCAGATGTTTTTTCGCAGCTTTTAGCTCCTTGTTAGCACTTCGTGCAGTCCACATTTTGAAGTCCATGTTGTATGATTTATGTAGAATACACTCCATACAACGTATCCACATATGAAGAGTAGAAAGTCCATATTTATAAACATTTTACCGTACAGGACTTGAAAATACTTCTAACGGCTTGTTCATTTCAGTCGGCTTAGCAAGGCAAATATTGCAGGTAGATGCAGATGAAGTATCCGTTATAATAGTGGCCACTTTTCCGTCGATCATTGTCATATGAATGGTCGTGATTAATTTCCAGCCCGGCACATTTTGTAGGACCAATATTATCTATTTCTCCTTTAAATGAAGCTTCTTCTTGCTTGATATATTCTGCTGTCTCTTTACAAAATTCAAACTTAATGGGCCTATAATAATGGTTTGAAGAAGGTGTTGGGTTTTCCCATATGGTGATATTATAAGAAATTAATTTAAGAGGGACAAGACTTGACATAAAAACCGATGAACAACTGAAGTTTACATCTTCACTTCTTTGCTTGTGAAGAAGCTCCATCGAAACCCCATTTACTGATTAACTTCAATCCTTCAGTTGACGAATCAACTTGGGTACCAGTAATCTGAAGAATGTTCTGGACTGTCAGATCCAGTAGGGCTTGAATCTTCACTTTAGCTCCTCCCTGAGTAATATCTAAATCGCTTGGATAGTATCTTTCTTAGCTTCAAAGAGTCTATTAGCACTTTCCTTAAACACAAATATTTCCACTTTGACAGGTTCAAAGATGTATACCTAGAGCGTGATCTTCGTCTTAAGATATTTTCTTACTTTTCTTAAACAAAGTGGTTTGAACAATCGCAACACTATCAGGGTTTTTCGTTATGTGGTCAATAATATTAGCTAAGTCATTTTTCTTTTCTGTCTTAAGTCTTGTGACTAATGCGAAAGTGAGTTCCTCCAGAAGAGACCCAGAACGTCTTTTCTTCTGTTTGTTGCCGGGATCAACAAACGGTTTCCTAATCTGAACTAAATCCGTAAATGTGCCGACAGTTGATGTGGATGGAATCACAGCTGCTACAGTATCGATATCAACGGAAGTACTCGTAAAGTCTGACGATATGTTTTCGATAACTTCATCTTGGGCTACAAAAAATTCTGAGAAATTTACGGTAGTGCAATTTGGCCAACTAATATTTGACTGTAACCACTCAGCATGTCTATTCATGAACGTCTTCTGATTTCTGGAAGCACTTGCCCATCTGCGACTCAAATTACTAATACATTTTTTTAAAAAGGTCTTCATTTTTTCTGAATCTTCTGAACATATTTCAACTGGGATGCGTAGGATAATAATTTCATAGAGTCGTGTCCAATTCTTCATGTCTCCTTCAACACGAAGGAACATAAAAATATCGAAATTCGTAACAAATGCAGCCATAACGAAATTCACAAAACTTTCACACAGCACGGTTAATGATGCAAGTTCGCAAGTAGTGACTGACATAATTAGTACCGCTTCGTTGAACAACCTATCAGCTTCGTTGATATTACCCCCATCACCAATTGGTGGAGGGGGTAAATTATTATTTTATCAAACTAATAGTTTTAGTCATTTAGGTATAGATAGTCATCGTCAGCACATAACTGTCTTCAATTACATAGATCAAGTTAAAATTTTATTTAAAAAAGTTATAATTTCATTATTTTATATAAATGAAATTACTACCAAATGCCTAAAATTATATTTTTTAATTCTTATTGTATTGAAAAAATATATTTTTAATTCATTTTAATTGCAAAACTCGTTAATAATCATTAGAAAATACAACATAAAAATTTGAAACTTTGAATCATCGTAGGCGCCAAGGCCGCAGAGATACGCAAGCAAATTATATGTCATCGTATTAAGGGCAACAAGCACTTACAAGAACATAAGGTTTGGTTGCTATACTTTGATACTAGCCGGAGAAAAAAAATAAAATAGATTTTCTCCCATACATTTTTTTTTATATTTTTTTTTGATGTGAAGGAGCAATTTTATCGAAAAATTGTAGTAATAAGTATTGATCAGCGTTAAATATACTATTGGATACTATTTTTTGTTTAGTGAAATATTCATCTTCGATCCTAAGTCCATCATTTTGAAAATCCGGACCACTGTGCACCGGACCAAATGTCGGTCCAGTCGTTATTGTGCCACCGTACGCACAACATCAAGATCAAGATCAAACAATTCAATAAATGCTTCGGAACTCATTCGAAGATATACCTATACGAAAATGTTTATCATCGAGATCTTTAATGAGATTCATATGACTGTACTATATGTTGTATTGTTGTCTGTTTCTGAGATAAAATTTTGCCCATTCTTTTCTTCTTTTTCGTTCGTTATGTAATGGCGATGTAGCAACGATAGTTGCCGCAACTAATGCCATTTTGGCCTGTTTTGATAGAATAGGCGGCATGTCGAGGAGACGTGTTCACGCAATGCTAGCACATAACCAACTGGACGGTTCGGAGTCTGGTGCGCTTGTCAGTTGTGTAGACCGCACCGTACCTACGGTTCGTGGTCCGTTCCGAACCAAGTTCGATCGTCTGTGAATACTTTTAACCTTTTGACCGCCACGGACGGCTATAGCCGACAAACGAAAACGTTCCAAACACGCCACCGACGTCTACAGCCGTCAAGAAAACGAAATTTTTTAAGTACAAAATAAATGTACTAAATTAAATTATCTGTGTTTCTTTTTCCTATTATTTAAAACTACATTAATAAAATATTGTAAAATGGCACCAAGATATATTCATTATTGACATTTCACTAGAAAAAATAATAATCAAAAATTACGAATCGAAATCCGTAAAAAAAGTGTTGTTCCTCACGCCACGGTCGTCAAGACACGACAGCTAGTGATGGACAAGTAAGGTAACTAATATTTCAATTTTATTAAATATTTTATTCAAAGTAGCTTACTTTACTTTGACAATTATTTTTTAATAACAACTATTCGTATCTGAATATTCCTAATGCACGATATTTATAAAATTGTGGAAAAAAAAACATATTGATGTCATAGATCGATAGTTTACTGTCCACTCTCGCGCATCCCTACGCAAAAGCGCATAAACAGTAACCTGTACGCCACAGTCGGGAATAGACGTCAAGAGGTGACATGTTTAGCGCTGCGGCCGACTGCTAGTGATTTCCTACATCTATTATTATGATCGGTGGTAATACTTGTATCGGCATTATTATTATGCGAGTGTATAATAAAAATGG
The DNA here is from genome assembly GCA_921972225.1 of Euplexia lucipara. Taxonomy (NCBI): domain Eukaryota; kingdom Metazoa; phylum Arthropoda; class Insecta; order Lepidoptera; family Noctuidae; genus Euplexia; species Euplexia lucipara. Next base: position 7,738,372 of record OV179152.1, on the reverse strand, counting down.
ATGGCAGTCAAATTACTACTGAAGAACTCCTTCGTGTGTTAGAAAATGTAGAAGAGGATGATCAATTTCCGAAGCAATATCTCTATACGAGACCTAGCGACCCACGAAATGCGGCGTTCGCAAGACTGGTCGCTTTTGAACTGGATCGAGTGCCAGAAGAAAAACGTTCAGTAACTTATGTGAATATACTGACTAACGTTATTAGAAAAGTGCGACAGCAAAAAGACTTAGATGACATAAGTTTACCAAGTTACGAAGAATCAGAGTAATAATTATAAGTGAATTGATTAAATTGTTTTAAATACTTTGATTATTACTTATTATGTCCCGCAGTATCCCATCCCTACTCGCATGCGAGGCAGTTGTTAAAAGGTGTGCCAGCCACGCCAGAGACGGCTCTTCCCGACAGCGAACGACGTCACGAACGAGATTAGTGATGCACCTTTGATTGTTTAATTTATTCATTTGTATTTCTAAAGTCTAGTTTTATGTTGTTTAAAACTTCGCAACTGCTGTTTAATGATAGTAAAATTCGAAATAAGGTTAAAATAAATAAAAGGATGATCTTACGAGTAATATTTTATTTAAAAAATATGGGTCGAAAAGCAATGATTAATTGGTTATCGATAAGATGTTGGAATCCCTATTTTTTTTTAGGTATTTGCGCTGAATTTGTGGCTTGGCGTGGGAGGGACGCCAATGCGTTTACGCTCTGGCGGTCAAAAGGTTAATCGTCAACATCGCGATGTAGAGTGTCAGTCTTTAGTTCGTATGTGCTGAGATAGATGTCGCTATAGCCAAAAGAGAATCATGTCCGTATCCACAAGCGCCTAAACCTAACCCCTGACTGCAGAGAAATAGGTAAATAGGTAATTGGAGAAACTCTATTTATTCTGACACCTAAACCTGCAGTACCTGTGGGTCTTGCCGTAGGTTCCTACAAATTGAGAACTTAATTTCGGAGAGTCTTCCAGCTCAACTATTTAGAAAAATTAAGTTACAGGCTACCACGCACTTGCCACATGATACCACACCACCTGTGTGTGCAAGGACACAGATGGAGAAGGTCCCACGGTAGTATTATAAGCTTTGCATTTTATTAGAACGTGAGAACTTCCTCAGACTGATATCCACTAGGTACCTACCTACCTACTGATCAGAAGAATGTGGATGTCTTTTTGCTTGTTCATAATAGGTCCCTCTGATTTTTAATACATAATCATCACTTCGATACGTAAAGCATCCCAGCGGGTCCGCGTTCGATTTCATACTTATAGCTGGAATCAAACTCCAACAAAAATACCTTAGTTTCAAAAACCGGTGTCAAACGACATAAATTAACTAAACTACAAAGACGCCTACCTACTTCCCAAACTAAACAGGTACCAACTACTTATATTTTTACTTTTTCAGACTAAGTCAGTTGTTTTTTTTTTTACTCCAACGTAACCTTAGTAGTTTTATCTGTAGGTATACCTACTAGGTACTATCTAAAATGACGAAAAAGTATGACTAACGTAGGTACACAAATACTCGTTAATCGTCTTCGTTTATGTATACGAAGAAAATGTGTAAACGAAGCAAAAGATGTAAGAATCGTAGCATATGGCGTTCTGTAGTTTCTGCTCACCCCCATGGGAAAGAGGCGTGAGTTTATGTATGTGTAGGTATACCTATGTATGTAAATACTGTGTCACTACTCACGAGAGGTGACCCAGCCAGCATTGAAGAGTTTTATGTCGACCCTACTACTGCTACTCCACTAAACCAGTGACGTTGCTTACTATCATTAGACTGTTATGTCAAATGACTAAGCAACTTGCTACCTTTTTTGTCGTGGGCTGGTAGGTAGGTAGGTTACGTATGGTAACTTTTCTCGTTTTCATTCAGCTCTTTTTTCGACAACTTGCAAGGAAATGGGAAATAAAACGGGCAACGCGAATGTTGTGTATCCAGGTCGCTTCTTCCCTAGCTTGGCGACCCCCGAAATTGCAGTTCAACAGTCCAACTGCAGATCGTTGAAAACCAACCAACACTTTTAAATACCTATGCCTTTTAGGCACCATCGCTTTATAAAACGCTATTAATGATCGATGCACAACAGAGCGATCGCTCGCTATACAGTGTGTATTCTCTCACTCAAGTGGATGTGGGCGAGATGATTGCCAGGAACTAAAATAGAATATACCTCTTCAGTTTCTTCTTCAAGTGGAAGGATGTTTTTTTTTTTAATACTTTTTTTTCTATAGACACTTGGCGGCTGCATCAGGCCTGTTCCCGACCGTGCTATCTCCTGCATACTGCGCTTCACCCCCATGCCCGTGCCTCCCAGTGCAGCATCCGCCGACAATAAACGACAAATAAATAATGTATACTTACTTAGTTTTAAGTAGTTATATACCTACCTACCTAATTATGGGCTTTAGATATGTTTTAGTGACAGTGTTTATACTGAGCCGATATCTGTGCGTTATAAAACGGACTTTTGCAGAGGTTATTGAACTTTCCCACTGATGAGAAACATAGTCTGTTTCATAGGCGAACAGTTCATTTGTTGAAATAGAACTGCGCAGAATATTAATGTTGAAAAGAAAAGTGGAGCTCTGCTGGGATGAATGGCCGAATATTTTCACTAGCTTGTGTTGAAACAAAGAAAAAAGTATAATTTGCTAGAAACAGTTACCAGTATAACTGTAAGCCATATCTGGCCGCGGCCCAATAGTTTTAATAAACAATTTTATGTGAACGACCTACTTACAGGTCATTATATTGTTATTTTAGTGTGATTGCTTTTGATAGCATCCACCAGGTAGGTATAAATATATTTAAACCCTTTACACTGAATCTAATGTAAATAAATGTTATATTGTTTGTGTTACTTTGGCTTTGTGTAAAATAAATCTGATTGAGATAGATACTTACTAAGGAATAAAATTAATCAAAAAGTACGAAATATATTCGTAAAAAGTTCCTAATTAGACGAAAAAATGTATTCCCTAATCAACATTGTAATTAGAGTAGTGTAAATAAACTTATTTAAAATAAAATAAAAGGTAAGAGGAAGATGAAATTAAACAATATGTTAGATTTTCAGTGGTTTTATTTGGATAGAGTCGACTTACCATGGCCTATTCCACGGTGGGAAGGCTCGCGCACGTGTAGAACAATCCATGGAAAATAGTGTTTATTTAATTGTATGCACACAAATAAAACAATCATAACTCTACATAAAACAACTTAACATTAAAAAGATAACACATATCTTGAAGACATATAAATGATTATATTACTTAAAAAGCTAATACAATTCATATTGTTGAATTAGATAGAATACCTATATTTTTTTTCTTTTAGTTGTAGTGTCAAATGTTCAATTTTATTGTTCATGCTACAATTTCAAGTGGAAAACATTTTCGAAATGCTTTTATTTATAAATTTATTGTTTTCATTTCCTATTTCTAACACCGTGATAATTCTTTTTTATTATTCTTTAAATTAGTTAAACCATGTTTTAACTCAACTGGTGCTCTCAAGTACACAACACTGTCATTCAATAATATATTTCGTTATTTTGGAATGTTATAGCTATCTCTATCTAATCATGGACGATATCATTGAAAAATAAAATTACAATCTACAATAAAACATTAAATTATTAACAGAAATAATATAAATCTCCTCACTTACTGACTAAAAACGCAAATATTAATCTTATTCCACAGCTTTTACAGTATCATCCGATAAGACATGGACAGATTTTAATTTAAAATTGCATTACCTGACTAACACGTAGCCGTGCGAAAAGTAATTAAAAAGTGTTATTTGAAATGTAAAAACTGTGATTACGTGCTAAACGACTAACAATAATAGAAAAAAAATGAATCTAGTGCCTACACAGTACCTTATTGTGAACAAACCTTAATAGAAGGAGGAAAAATAAAATTGTAAAATGACTATGTAATGCAGTCGCTTCACTAAGTCCGCTTGTCCCTCACTAGCTAGCTGACCTCCTGGCCTACCTCCCGTCACTACTCTATCGTCTGCCTGCCTAGCTTCAACTAAGCGCAACTTGAGACCTACGTGTTAAAAAATACGTTCGTAAGTACACCACATACAAATTCAAAATGTCAAATCCATGAAAAAGGCACTGACAAATTAAAACAAAAAAAAATGTAAGACACTGTAATAGTAATAAATGTTGAATAAAATTAGTTAGTGTAACAAATGGGATTTAAGTTAATAAATTTGGAATAAAGGTGTCCCTTGAAACTAATCGCCGCATCGTTTTGATTCGATCGATGACCACATTGATACGATCCACACTAAAAACTGTGGTTGTTTCAAAATGGGTAAAGCTGTGGTTAGAAGATTCTGCGCCGATTAATAGAGGGTCACCGGTATGGTCTTATTAAGTCACGAATGTTTTGCACGCCGGTTTAGACGAGCATTATATACGCAATAAAATAAAATAATTATGGACGAAGTGTTCAGCTGCCCGCAAGCGGTGAGCAAAGCATGCGTAACTTAAACGAGACCCAAGTCGTTTCTGCCAAAAAAACTGTTTAACTAAAGAACAATGGTCGCATGCTTTGACTAGAAAATCGAATAAAACGTAACTTGATGAACATTGTAGTTTCATTTGGGTAGTTTTTTTTTATTTTTGCGACCGCCTTTCGTCGGTTCAGGCAATTAAAGGTCTAGTTTTTCCAGTCCAAAATGACTATCGTTCTTTGGATAATAAGATCAGGAATCTAATACTTAAGAGAAAAGCAAGAGTAATATTAATATCACACTGATGTATTAAGAAAATACTCACAAGAGGACTGCCGTGGCCTAGAACCGGCGCTGGTTGGTGCCTTGCGCCTGGTTGGCCATGTTGTTGTACCCGGCCGCCCCTGCGCCTGCGCCGTTCCCGCCGCCCGCGGTGCCGTAGCCGCCACCGCCGCCACCGCCACCTTCAAACCCATCGGCTTCTCAATACATTAATAACTTCTAACTTTCAAAACTTACTTAGCACTTAGTGCATAGTTCCGAAAACAAGTCGAGATATGTTATTGTTTTTCTAACCAATGTTGGTCTTGGACTCGAGCTGTAATTGAAATGACTGAAAACCTCCTTAGACCATTGAAGTCATCTTTATTAACCAATTTTACGACATTTTTTGTTTGTAGTTTTGTGTAGCTGCTGGTAAAAAATGAAATCAATCTGAGGCATAAATATACTACTATTTGTTTTGCAGGCAACGTTTTTGTAAATCAATGAAAGTACTGACATAAACCTGATCCATTAGATATATGTAACACTAACCTGAGTTATTATAAGGCTGAGGTCTGGACGTATTGTAGTTTTGCCTCATTGGCCCACCACTATATCCCTGCTGGTATTCACCACCAAAATTGCTATTGGACTGGCCCCAGCCCCCTTGGTCCCCGTAACCTTGGTTGCCCCAATTTCCTCCAGAATTGTTGGAGTCCCATGGATTTTGGTTGCCCCATCCACCTTGTCCACCATATCCTGAATTGTAACCCCCACCATCTGTTTTTCAAAACAAATACATTAATTTATATCCATTTTAATCCATATCAAATTAATCTCACCTTTATCTAAAGTATGTATTAACAGACAAGAAAAGTGAAATCATGGTATTGTTTTATGCAATGAAAGTGGATGAAAATTAAAAGGCGCATCAAATCTGCCAGCACTAGACTATGCGTCAACATGTTTAAATCAATACATAGTCTTTTTAATAGCAAGACCAAGCTGTATCTGGGACTCAGTTTGCGTGGTTGTCCAAAAACTAGAATGCGTAGCTTGAAATGTTCTACCTATAACTTTAAATGAAAGTTATCTACAGGTACAGCCCAAGTAGCACAGAAGCGCTGAATAGTAGCTGAATCACTGTTCACAATGGAATCTTCAGCTGAATAAACCTGCTGAATAAGAGCATTATAGGCGCCTACTCAGATGATATAACTCTGATTTGGGCACAAATTAATCAGCTGTTAGCTGAATAATGTAGCTGGTTGCACTAAATCAGAGTTATTAGAGCATTATTAAAGGTTACAGTCGCCCCAAGAGTTGAATAATGACTGATTATCAGGGTATGTGTTCTTCTTATCGTGTGGTTAGTAACTAACCTGGTGTCAGAGTTTCAATGCCACCCATGGGCCTCTGACTTGGCATCACATGCCCTCGAAAATAGTCTCTCAGGCATGCCTCATGGTTTCCTCACGATGTTTTCCTTCACCGTTTTTAAAGCAAGTGATAATTTAACAATACGCACATAAATCCGAAAAGTCAGAGGTGCGTGCCTTGGGTTCGAACACGAGACCTGTGATTACACCACTAGGCTATCACTGCCCCACTAGGCTATCACTGCTGGTATGTGTTACCTTTTATACACCACAAGGGCTGAATAATAGAGTACTTATTACCTATTTTCCAGCACAAAATACACTCCAGAATATTAGTAACTCTTTTATGGACCTGACAATTCGCAAGTGGCAAAATTGTGAATAATTTTCACCCTACTACTTATTATTTTGATATGTTTTGTGTGAACCATTTTGTAAAGTGTTTGTGGGAAATATAGGCTAATATTATCGGAAAGTAAAACTTTGTTTTTCCTCCATGTCCATGAAATTCGAATGGGAAAGAGAGTTTATTGTCAAATACTATATAGTTATAGACGAAAATATTCACGCGCTCTCAAAATATCACAGTTTACTTGAAAATTATGGTATAAAATAGTTTGATGATATTATTATAAAGAAATAAGTCTTTTTATTTTTCCTTTATAACATGACAATATGCTGTTTACGTGTAAAATTATCACATTTTCTATTCAAATTCTGTTGTTATTTTAGTTAACTAAGCAAAAACAAATTGTTATTATAATTATATACATAGGTTAGAATCTAGAAATGGCAGACATGCAATGTGTACCGTTTTAACCACAATCAAACGGTACTGTATCATCTGTATTTCTGTTCAGAATCTTCAAATATTCTGTATTAATTTTTCGATGTAGGTATTCCGCCCGTTCTTTTTTTTATATTTCCACATATTACAATATCTTAAACGACGCGATGAGTATACTTACCTACCAAGTGCTGAATAAAGAAGTCTTCAAGGTCTTATTTAACGGCACTAGTAGATTAATTGTCAACGATAGTACAGGTATTCAGCTCTCACGGAGATTATGGGTAACATGTGAGCTAATATAGAGCAATTTGCTTTAACTTAGCATTATATAATGATCACCCATAGTGATCATGTGGGCTTTATAAGAGCTATTATACGATTGCGTGTAACAAGCTGATTAACATTACACAAATCCCACTGTGTGCAGCAAAAGGCATGATATCTTTATTATTTGAAGCCACAGAATAACTGATTACATTATAGTAGCTCACATGTTCTTTCTTAAAATGCAAGTGGTCTAAGGGTACACTTGTGGTCTTCAATTCAGAATATAGCTTAGTTATAGTCCACAAAAATCCTTTAAATTGCTTAAAGCTGCATAATACTGAACTTGTTACCTATATTAACGCTGCAAGCGTTACAGTGTGGTCTCCGTGACGCATAATAACGTTCTTATTCAGGTGAAAGCTCACTTTTGACCTATTGCAGGTCGAGTGTACTGTAATAACTCTTCATAAGTGCTAAAATTACCGATGTTACCGCTTGTGACATCTTATAATGCAGTTTTGTGCTACTTGGGAGTGGCTTCGTACATTTTACGTGATGTGTGTACTACTTTGCATACAAACAGATAAACAGACAAAACTCCAAAATGCTGGAAACAGATTCTATTGGTTATTCTTTAACACCCTAGGTAGGTATTTAATTGGCCAATAATTACTCTTCTACAGATTTAACACATGTAACAGATCTAGAATAGATGAATTTGCTTTACCTGAGTTACCCCAATCCTGGTTCTGTCGGTTGCCCCATCCACCGCCCCCGCCGCGGCCCCCTCCCCGCCGGCCTCCGCCGCCGCCACCGCTGCCACCACCGGGTCCACCGGCCGCCATCTCAGACTTAGACAGGGCTTTCTTCACATCCAAGCGATAGCCTTTCACCTTGTGGTTCGTATGCACTAGGAAGAAACATTTTTATTCAATGAGTATTAGTTTATATTATTTTTACAAGTGAATATGCTTCAAGATGTTCATTAAATTAGTGAGTCAGTATTATAATGTTGTATAAACTCACAGCATATCCTGTCCACGGGATCATAGTCATCAAACTCAATAAATCCAAAGCCCCTCTTTTTCCCTGTATCCTTTTCAGTAACTAAGCTCACAGACACAATGCTCCCGTAAGAGCTAAAATACTCCCTCAAATCTTCTTCTTCAATATCTTGTTTCAGTCCTCCAACAAACACTTTCTTGACTGTAGCGGCAGCATCTGGTCTCTTTATTTCTTCTCTAGGCACTGCTCGTTTTGGTTCAACCACCCTGCAAGGATTATTTAGGTATAAGACTCGGCTAATAATGATAATAAACCATGTATTTCAAGTAACAAAGACCCATAGATAAATCCTTAACATAAACATACACACTGATAACACTTTTGTAAGTTAGTATAAGCATATTAAAGAATTATGCTACTAACACTTCACTTCACCAGCATGATTGCAATTGCTAATGTATTGACATTTGAGAAAGCAAATTAAACTAACATATTTATTATCTAATTTATTACATTACCTTCCATCTATTTTATGTGGTCTGCTTTTCTGTGCGTCATCCACCATGTGCGCCCGAGAATAAGTGATAAATCCAAAACCTCTTGACCGTTTGGTCTGAGGGTCCTTCATTACTACGACATCTACAATTTCGCCCCATTGTTCATAGAATTCCTTCAATGAGGAATCATTAGTTCTGAAGTCAAGGCCACCAATGAATAACTTCCGTAAATGCTCCGGTTCTTCCTACAATGAAAAATGAAAAGTGAGAGATTTATATAATGACCCTACCGTATTAGAGTAATAATTGCTCAGTGCAGTGATGTTACTGTAATAATGTTTTATTTGTCCTACAAATGCTTGATTGCTGTGTAATGTTTGTAATGAATGGATGTATTTTTATCAGTGAACTAGCAATGTTCATGTGTGTGTCTGCAATATAATAAATTATACACATAATAAATAATGTTTAAGAATTGCACTGAGAAGGTTTCAATGAAAATGATGAAGATTAGAAGTAGAGGAGAACCAAATAAACAATGGATGAATTGTGTGAAGATGACATGGTTGGAATGAGATTTGCAAGTAGCTATCTGTGGGTTGTCTACCATCCATCTTAACATTTCAATTGTGTCAATTAGAGATACAATAGAAAGACGATGACAGCACAGACGCCGGTGTCCTCTTGGGGTATCATTAAATAATTTTCAGGTGTAATGAATACAGACAAAACAAATGAGAGCACACTAATTAAATACTCATATTGGGTTTTTCAATAATAAGAGTTAAGGTATCTATCACCCAGCTCTATGTAAGTATTCCATATATAGCAGCAGCAGCAGTAGTTCAAAATATAATGTAGAATACCTACTATTACTTTTAAAAATACTTTATTCAGTAGAGACTATGGTTCCATACCATTCCATATTCACAAAAATGAATCTAACCAAATCCTTCTCACCAAGGTAAAATAAATTATGATTTGCTAAGACCTCTAATAATAATCCCAAACTCTTTACCTGCCCATCAATAATCTAACTCTGTTGTGGTAATAATTTGAAGTAGGTAAACTCAATTGCAAAGTTTATACTGAATAAGTGCGACTAAATTGCGATCTTGGATTTTCCTACTAACGTCGATGCGCGCCAAAAAGGGCCTAAGTTATCTTATCAGAACTTTGTTCACTAATTAAGAATACGTAAGTACGTCATAATTAAATTCATAACAGTGATCTAGGTCAGTTTACCGACTTGTTACTTGAACTTTCACAAAATGCAGGGCGTATTACAAAAAGAATGTTCGAGATAACAACGAAGTGAACGACTACACAAAGAAAGAAACAGTTAAAAACCGAAGCCGTGCCACGGCGTTCACGTCAGATGAGTTTTATTTTCACGAATAAGTTTTAAAAAGTACCCAAATGTTTTAAACTTAGCGGAGCAAGTTTCCTATAATTCTTAGAGTAATAAACTAAAGATTAAAGCTTACAAAATAATTCATCAAATAAAAATTCCTTTCTCAAATACTTACGTAGTCATCACCGCCGCCGCTAGGTTTCATGTCTTCTGCCACAATGTAGACCTGTTTTTCAACTAAAATGAAAGAATATTCTATAATTTAAGTTTCCGTACGTATTTGCATGCCAATACCATGTAAATACAGAATTAAATAAAATACCGCAAAATCAAATGCAATCAAAATTTTATTGAAATGCTGAATAATCACAGACTAGACTACCTAGAAACTAAAATGCAATGTTGCCACTTTGCCAGGTAGTTACTTTACTCTTTGGTTGCCACTCACCACCAATTAGTTACCATTCGGCCCGCCCGTTTTTCTCTTACAGCTTGGCAAAACATAGTAGAAAATAATAGGGGCGCCACTGTGTTGTTCGTATGGCAACCCGTTGCAACCCAATAGCGTACAAATATAATCTTGATACTTAGCTGTTGTTTTTTACACAAGTTTATTTCTAATATATTTATACATATATTGTTTGTTCTGTAAGTAAAAACGTCTACGCAACACGCAACTGGTATTTATTTATTTATTTTATTTTCTTTGGGTGGCTTACAGCTAACAATACAAAATTAATAGTATTATATATTACTTACCTAAAAATAAATATTTGGGTAAATACTCCTGAGTTCACAACATTGTTTAGGAATTACAAAAAAAAGAAAACAATATATTATTATTCTTTAACATAATTCTATATTTCATATTTTATTCAAGTAAATCTTCTCCTAAATATTCCAGCCCGACTACGTCCAGGTCTTGACTAGAGCTGGCCGCAAACTCATCTGAGTCATGTCCGGATTCAGAGGTGCTGCTGCATCATCTAGATTTATGAGTAATCGCTCCATTTCGTCGTTCAAAGTTAGTTTTTCTTCCCAGTAATCCTTTTCTATTTTTATTAAATGTGACACGAGTTCTTCCAATCCTCCTCGGTAATAGCTTGAAATGCACGTTCAGCTGCTTCCTGTAAAGACGAAATATTTCATTTATCTCTAACAATATTAATAGTAGAGTCTGACCAACGAAACCAAAGGCGGGAATTTAAAAACATCAAGAGCTATAAACCCTAGCTATACACCGCTTAAACGGAGTTGATACTATTTATTATTCAAGACATACTATGCAATATTAGGATCAGTACTTCATGTCTAAATACTAAGACCATAATAACCTTATTACCGTTGATATTTACTTAGAATCTGTTAAACCACAATAACGTATTCGCGCAATGGTAGATAGTCAAGTTAGTGTTACCATGTTTCACATTGAGCATGATCATTATCAGTACCAAAGTTAAGCTCTAAACGAAAATAGCTTCGCATTTTTTAACTTCTGCGCACTGAAGTTCACAGCTCAGTTTCTCGGCCTAGCCTTATGCAGAAAAGGTTGAATTAAACAAAAAGTTATTACGATACGTTTATATAATAAAATAGAGACTACTGATGTGATGGGAAAGATATGAGTCATAGTCAAAATGGGATTCCAAAAACTCAACACCTAATAATATTGAATCAGCTTAAATGCTTTCTTCGCTGCTACTGCTACTGTTCCGTCTGTTCCTATCATGTTTAATGAATTCATTAATTTATTAACTAAACAATTTACATTGTGTTTGAATTTTGTTTGTTACATTATTTATTACTCCAAAAAATAACATCAAAACTTATGATAAATATTATGGTCAATCAAATCGTAAATAGTTACTTTAAGAATTAGGTACAGCTTGGCAAAAAAGTGTAGAAACGGAACTAAATTTTTGACTGTTGGCAACAATTCCAAAATAATGACATCTCATAATAAACAAAGTTCACGATTTCGTAAAATTTTAATTTCGACCACCAAACGTTGATTAATAACCGTAAAAAGTGAAGAATAATGAATAAAACCATTCGGAGAGCTGGCAGGGAGGTTATTTATAAGGTGTACAGGCGATGTCTGGCGGAACATGAGGCCCAAACAATTCTTTCTGAACTTCACAATGTTTACCAAAGAAACGCTGATAAGACAGGTATGTAAGAGTTTGTAATGTTGATTTTAGTTGAATCAAGTGTTAATTGATGAATAAAAAGCTATATTAATTCGCTTGCATAAGGAATAACTAGAAATTTGAAACAATAAATGTCGAGCACATAGGTTATGTTTACATTTTTTCTGCATTACTCTGGTATAGCGCGCTGAGATAAGTTGATACTTTGGTGACTTGACTTTTAACTGAACGAAAATTAAATTTCTTCGTAAATTAAACTTTAAGTGGGAGATAATTATTTGTTCTAGCGTTTGCATTAGAAATGTAAAAGAAATTGTCGTGCCATAGTCTAAATCTATTATTTAGGTAATTCAAGGAAATCTGTTATCGTTCTAAGCAAAATCGTGCTGGAAGGAGATAAACAAAGGGGTATTTTCTATATCTGGCTTATTAGCAGTATGTGATAAAAATGTTTTACTTTTAATATTGTTAGGGATAAATGAAATATTTCGTCTTTAAAGGAAGCAGCTGAACATGCATTCCAAGCTATTACCGAGGAGGATTGGAAGAACTCGTGCTAACATGTAATAAAAATAGAAAAGGAATACTGGAAAAAAAATAACTATGAACGAGGAAATAGACTATAGAGCGATTAGTAATAAATCTAGAAGATGATAGCAGCTTCACCTTTCAACCCGAACATGACTCAGATGAGTTTGCGGCCTACGTATTCGGGGTAGAATATTTAGAGGCAGATTTACTAGAATAAAATATAGAAATTATGTTATACAATGTAATGTTTTCTTTTTTTATAATTCCTAAACAATGTTGTGATCTCAGGAGTATTTACCCAATTTATTATTTTTAGGTAAGCAATCAGTTGCGTGACGAGAACACGTCCTTGTTCAATAAATTACTTACTGATTTAAAAAATAATACAAAATTAGATTAATTTGTCTAAAAAACAGCTAAGTATCAAGACTAGGTTGGTACGCTATGCGGTTGCCACGGGTTGCCATACGAAGAGCACAGTGGCGCCTCCATTATTTTCTTTTCTTTTTTGCCAAGCTGTACCTACTGTAAATATTATGAATGAATGGTTCACTAGTTAAGTCCGATCTCATCTACTAGTTAAAAAATGGCATGTAAAAGTGTTCGTAAAAACCTATTTACAGAAATAAATATCATTTACCTATAATTAATGAATAGAAAACATTATTTTATTATATTTTGCATTTCAGACCCTGGTATTCCTATATTTGGTTGCTACTTTTCTCTTCGCCTGTCTCCCTGCATACAAGCTCAATTAGAAGTGGACATTTCAATTATTTCGAGGGTTTTCATTTTCTTTACTGTTTCCACAATTTCAAGGCTTGTCACCTCGTTGTTAAAACTTCCTGAAAAGTAGATACACCGTGAAAAATATTGCGATTTTTATAAATAGTCTACAAGTATCAAGTTGTGTTAATAGTAATTAAAAAACAACGTAAAAGTGTAATGATTGATATGAATCGAGTAGCCTTATTTTCTCTGCAGATTTCTGATTTAATCACTTTTTACGCCTTTATATTTGTCCATCATAGTAAACAGAAGCTTCCTCGTCGAACGTTTTTATTGTTTTCGGCATTATTTAAAACAAACCAACGAAAATAAGATGCACGTAGACACAACATGACACATGTTTAAAAAGTCAATGTGACAACTTTGACGGTCCTAAAATATTGCCATTTTATAACTTTTGAAAATAACCCGTGGTCAGCTTTCGTCGGCCAAACTATAACATGTTTTTATCACATACTGTTAATAAGCCGGATGTAGAACCCCTTTGTTTATTTCGCTCCAGCACGATCGATCGATCGATTGATCTTAAAATGCTAACAGATTCCAGGCATTCAAATTTCTATCTTTTCGTAGATGACAAAAAATAATGAAACCAATGGAAACTGAATCTGACTCTGCCTTATTGCAAGAAGACCTTAATAGAATGACAAACTGGTGCAATACAAACAAACTACTTCTTAATATCTCAAAGTGTTACTACATGCAATGTAACAAACAAACTACAGCTTGGCAAAAAAGAGTGTGGAATAAATGAGGTCGCTAGTATCGCGCATGTGGCCACCCTGAATACTACGACTTAACAGGTTTCATACTTGTTATTTTTTAGTACCTTTTTAATCCCAAAGCTAAGTGGGTGGTTCTGTGTCGGATGCTACGCAAACACCATGGAAGGCTAAAATGTCCAGTATTAACACTATTAATAGTGGACAAATGTGTATAACAACATGTAAAAATGTATACGAAGCAAAAAAAGTAAGTATGTAAGAATCGTAGCATATTATGGCGCTCTGTAGTTTCTGCCTATCAGCGTAGGAAAGAGGCGTGAGTTAATGTACTAAGTTAACTATTACTATCCTATGTTATAGTGGGCAATGAAGCCTTGCACGAAAGTGGTGCATTAGGTATCCACAGACAGATATAATCATGCCATCGAGAGCAGTCTAACCGTAAGATTGTTAGGAATTAACGATAATAGTTTGTTGACAGGGATAATAAAAGAACACGTATTTTGAAGTTTTATTTTAATACCAAAAATTTAAACAGACGAATCGAACATACTATCATCAAATATTCGATCCCGGAAAAGATCAACTTCTGAAACACTAGTATTTTTTAATTCTGATAAATCACTGCTACTGTCATCTGTGAGATTTATTACTGTCATGATATTATTTTTCTATTTTCATTACAATATCCTTGCATGAATTTTTCCAATCTTATTATATGTTTGCAAATGCTTGTTCAGCAGCCACCTTTAAAAACAAAAAATAATCATAAACAATGGTTCTAACATAGCAACTTTAAATAATGCACATATAAACTAGGCTACATACCTTTATATCAATGGATCCAACATTGACTGAAGCAATTTAATGTTTTGCAATTCCCCATATGAATTCAATTGGATTCACGCCACAATGATAAGGTGGTAACTTTCTTCGGGTGACATAAGAAATGTTTCCCCGGTGTTGAAAAAATATCTTATTTTTTACCTTCCTTAAACATTTTTCTTACTGTGTTGACAGATTTACCTAAAACAAAAAAAGATACGGTACTTTATTATTAATTCCCTATTCTTTATCTTCAAGTATCAAATACGGGTATACGAGGCTCTTCAAACTACAAAACATAACCTTAAATTTCAATTTCTGTAAACAAGACAAATAGTTACTTAAATCTGTATATCAACAAAACTACGCATTGAATACATTTAGGAAAACTTATTTCATGTACAATGATTTAATTAGGGTAGATAAATACCTATCCTAGCGGCAGTTCTTCGATAAACATTCCCGATATCGGACAAAACTTGTCCCGCTTCAGATTTGGCCAAACACCACAAAAAGACTAGGTAAATCACTGCTCTGATACAACTACGAATGGTTTTATTAAGTTTTAATCGGTAATTTTGCAACGAAACTTAATAATTTTGTTAAAACTATGAAAAACGAAGAAGATTTACGCACTTTTGACACATGATGTACTAGCAGTTGACAAATAAAACAATGTTGCCACAATCATCCATTTTTAGTTTCAACTGTCACCGCGTCAGACTCTTTTTTGCCAAGCTGTACTTCTTAACGTCTCAAAGTGGTACTACATGCAAGTAGCCGTTATAAAGTTATTAGACCTAACAACTACACCATCAGTAGGGCTTGTAATCCGGATATCCGGATATCCGTATTATCCGGATATCCGCCGATTTTAAAATCCGGATTTTACTTGCATCACAATCCGGTTTTTTCGGATATTACGGATAGTTCTATTTCACTTAGAAATATTAAATAAAAAGCTGTCATCTGTAATGTGCATTACTGTTATTACGTTATTTATTATTTCAATATAGTTAATCATTCTCGCTTTTGTTTTTTTACTTCCCAAATCATACATAAATACATAAAGGTTGAAATGAGAAAGTACAGAGTGCCATATGCTACGATTCTGACATAATTCTTTTGCTTCGTTTACATTCATACATGCTGTCATACACATCATAATATTGAGTCAATTAAGTGGCAGAGATTATAATTAATTCCAACGTTCTATATACATAGCCAAAATACAGGCTTTGCTTAGCACTGCTTGGCTACAGATGGACACTCCACACCAATTAGACCGACCTAACTTAGCTTGTACAAATATTATGCCCGAGTTTTCTTTTAACAAACATTATTATTAAAATTATTGACCACTGGCCAACTTTATCACTCAATCAATTCATTTATTAAATCAAACAAATGACACACATCCATACTGCACGCATTTTCAAGATTGTGTTGTATTTTACGGCACGCACGGTAAAAGAAGACTGGACCAGAGTTTCAAAATCAATCGCTATAGTGGCATTCACAAAACCTCTCACATTTTTATTTAGAACAAAAAAAACTTCCAACAAATCTGTGAGACTAGCGATTATTAAAATTATATCCACGTTTAACACACAACAACCAAATCAAACAGTCATAACTTTTACGGACAATACACGATATAAAGAAGGTTGCTCTTCTTCAACTGAAAGCGTATCAATCAAAACATGTTCAAGTTTCTTCATGACACACATGATATATCTGAGGTCATCAAAAAACTTGAATCTTTAGGCCCATGCATACCACTAATTTCTACGGAAAATTGTTCTCAGTGGAGGCTATACGGTTATGGAATGCTTTGCCTCTGTCAGGGAGACAAGATCAAACATTAGCATCATTTAAAAATATATTATTATACTTCAAAATGATTACCTCTCACCTAACACGTCTTGATTATAACAGTTCTTTACTTTGCAAATAATTAGTATTTGTGTATTTAATTTTTTCTTTTTATTCTTGTTTTATACATTTAACGAAATTGTCATTTATGGTATATTTATGTAAATAGTTTTTTTTATACAACGACGGCGGCAAACAAGCTTACGGCCTGCCTGATTGTAAGCGGTAGTATTGTAAGTGGTACCGTAGCCTATGGACACTTGCAACACCAGGGGCGCCACACGCGCGTTGCCGACCCTTTAAAAACCTATCTACTCCCCTTTTGAAGAACCCCATACTGTAGCCCTCTGAGAAAACCTCGGCAGGGAGCTCATTCGACAATCCAAGTGTACGCAACAGCTGTAATAGATGGTTAACAACTAAAATAATAAGCAACGCATAGCCAATTACAGGTAGAAACAAAGTATGTCACAGAAATCTTAGGATTACTTTGTTAGTACGGTAATAACAGAAAAAAAAAATAGAAAAAAATACAAAAAGCACTCACATTATAATGTTTTATACAGGTCGATTGGATTGCGATGTTATGATTTGTAATAAATGTAAGATCTCATGTTTAATTAGAATTGTTAGTATAAGAAAAGTACATTCGATTGTATAGTGCGATATCGGTGTTTTAAAGCAAAATTTTAGAAAGTTAACAATTTTGTAATTGTTACTTGAAATATTGGTATAGTTTAATATTTCATTCATAGTTTGATAGTCATTTTGCCTAAGAGGCTAATTAGAACGTGTTACAAAAGCTTATTAATTTAATTTATAATAAAAACAAAAAAATATCCGTATTATCCGAAATATCCGGATAATCCGGATAGCAATTTTTTTAAATCCGTATTATCCGGATAGTAAAAACGAACGGATATTGCAAGCCCTAACCATCAGTCATCAAATACTACAACGAGTACAAAAATCGATTGGCTAGAAAAGTTATCAGCTACAAAGACAGAAAAGTGCATTTTAAAATGGTCTCACTTGCAGACAGAAGGAAAACGGCAGACTAGGTGCTAATTCACAATGTATTCAATGGAGTCATAGACTGCAGCGAACTATTTGGTAAATTACAAATTAACGCGCCATCTCGTGTGCCGCGGAAAACGAGCTACAATCTATTTCACGTCTCTGGATCTAAAACTAATCTTGACATTTTGCTGCCTTCCCAAGACTTAGTAGGCAATACAATGAATTGTCAAAGGGCCGTAAATATTTTATCCACCGCAGAATATTATATGTATTTGTTTCTTTCTTCATTTCCATATTTTTTTAATAGTTCATTAATTTTGTCCATTATTTTTGTCTGTTAATATTTTATTTTTATAATTTATCGTATAAAAGTGCATGCTGTGGTCTCCTATAATTGAAGGAGCACACTTAGCAGAATATTTTGCAATGGTTTTATTTTAATTGTATTTGTGTAACCTTTGTTGTAGATCCTCCTAATTTAAAATAAAATGAAAAAAATCCCAGAATTAAATAATAGATTTAGACTTTAAACGCTACAGCAAATAATTCTTTACCTTGTTATCACACTAAGTAGAAATTAAATTTTCATTCACTTGAAAATCAAGTCACCAAAGTATCAATTTAATCTCGGCCCGCTATACCAGATTAATGCAGAAAAATAATGTAAACATACATGTGCTCGACTTTTATTGTTTCAAATTTCTAGTTATTCATCAATTAACACTTGATTTAACTAAAATCAACAAAACAAACTCTTACAGAACTGTCCTATCAACGGTTCTTTAGTAAACATTGTTGAGAACAGAAATATTATTTATTTTTTTATTACACCTTCATTATTTGTATTATTTTGTAGTTAGAAGAATGGATAGAACATGCAAGGAGTCTCAAAAGACTGAGGTTCAACGACCAATAGTGTGACGTTGCCTTCGTTCGTTTCGTACGTCGTAGTTCGCTTGTCGTTGCTTCCTTTTCCTCCTTCTTGGCGTGGCTTCGGTAGAGAGCGGTTGTGCTTGCGTTGCATTACCGGCCTGAATTTGCGTTAAGTTTTTGTCTTTCAAGTTTTCATTTATTGTTACAAGTTGTGTGTATAAAAGAATAAATCAAAATGAGGCCACAGCAAAACGGTGGCGACGACGGTTTTGTAAGTAGTTTACTTTTATCGATTCGTATTTCACCATACGAGTACCGTTAAGCCCTTTTATTTAAGTAGGTACTCATTTTGCCTCTTCTTTGTTAAATTTTGATTGATTATCTAGGTATATTCGTGTCACCCAAGTCATACTCTTTGAGGATATCGATTTATTCCATGTAGTCCTCCATTCACGCAGTCCGCCATTTTGTTGACGCCGCGTCCTACTTTCAGGATGAGCCAGAGGTGCACCGGAAGATCTTCATCGGTGGTCTCAACTACAGAACCACTGATGAGTCACTCAAGTCACACTTTGAGAAATGGGGAGAAATTGTAGATGTCGTCGTTATGAAGGATCCCAAAACCAAGAGGTCGCGTGGCTTCGGTTTTATAACTTACTCAAAAGCGCACATGGTGGACGATGCGCAGAACAACAGGCCGCATCGCATTGATGGCCGGTGAGTTACTATCAGCATTCTTTAACCATGATACTGCAGCACAGCTCTATGAAAGCGTCAAACTTCTCTTTCATATTGTTTTTAATTATTTAAAGCTGCAGATAACAATGTCTCTGCTTGGTGAATGTCGCGTGGTATTTTGTACACATGGCATTTTCTGTGGGGTCAACATTTCATTGAAAATTCTCAATTAACTTGTCGTATGGTAGTAGCAAGTACTTGTCGCTAATTTAATTTACTTATTTGTTCTGACAGTGTCGTAGAAACCAAGCGTGCAGTGGCAAGGCAGGACATTAAAAATCCGGAAGCTGGTGCAACTGTGAAGAAACTGTTCATTGGCGGTATCAAAGATGACCATGATGATGATCAGCTCAGAGAGTACTTCTCAACCTACGGCAATGTTCAGAATGTCAGCATTGTCACTGATAAGAGCACAGGAAAGAAGCGTGGCTTTGGCTTCGTGGAATTCGATGACTATGACCCTGTTGACAAAGTGTGCTGTAAGTATAGAAACTATACACTTCAGTTACTGCCACAATTTTGCCCCAAATCTGTACTTGTTAGTGACAGAGTTTGGCTTCTCTAATTGTGGAAATTAACTATTGATTTTAGCTATACCTGACTGTCCTTTTAGTGGTAGATTATGGTACGCAAGTCAACATACATTTTCTTTTAATATGAATCATGCTTATTTTCTTTGTTTAATTCATTAAACCCCAAGAGGACACCGGTGTCCGCGCTGTCATTGTTTTTCTATATTGCCTAATTGACACGATTGGAAGGACAAGTTAACTAATGTTCTTTTATTTGTTAATAGTGAATGGGCCTCACAAAATCAATGGTAAGCAATTGGATGTCAAGAAAGCCCTACCTAAGGATGGTGCTGAACAAAGAGGTGGAGGTAGACAAGGCCCAGGAGGCAGGAATGATAGCTGGGGTAATGGTGGTAAGTTTCATTTCATTTCTCATGTCCGTTGTTCAATGAAGCCTAATTCTGTGCTTTTATCTCAAGTTTGGTATTTATTCTTCATTTACAGGTGGCTATGGAGGTGGTAACCAAGGTGGATGGAATAATTCTAATCCTTGGGATAACAACCAAGGAGGAGGTTGGGGGGGCAACCAGGGTGGCGGTGGCGGCGGAGGCTATGGCGGTGGTGGTAATGGCCGCGGGGGCTGGGGCAACCAAGATTTCGGCAATTATAGCCAGCAGGCCTACAGTGGAGGCCCCACCAGAAACCAACAGTATGGCGGTAACAACCGCGCCGCGCCCTATAACATGAACCAGGGTGGAGGTGGCGGCGGTGGCGGTGGCGGCGGCGGCGGCTACAGCGGCGGTGGCGGCGGCGGTAACTACGGTGGGGGCCAGGGCAGAGGAGGCCGTTTCTAGACCATGTAAGTATAGATTTCTCATGGTAACATTCACTATTCTTTCACACCACAATAATTCATTAACTATTCTTAGTAACAATTCCTTATTACCATCTTTAGGAAGTTGTGTGGATTTGTGTTGAATTCTGTAATTACCTTAGGTTTATGATTGAGCACACTACATAGCATTAATTAAGCATAGGAAATGATAGCTACAGATATTTAGTAATGAATTATTAGTACTGTTAGTTCCAATGATTAATGCTATGAAGATAGCCTGTAATGTTAGTTTGTAACTGTTACGTGTCTGATTAAAGGTTTTTTCAATCTCTAGGTTTCGTGCTAAGTACACTAGTAAAGCAGTGTTAACCGCTAGTGTAGGCAGTACGCTCCGGAGCACTAGATACACACCTCATGGTCTGAGCGAGACCACCTAGGAGAAGGCGTCAGGAAAACCAATAGAATTGTAGCTGGAGCTCTTGACTCTTTTTATCTTTTAGAAGAATATGATTAGAATACTTTTATATGTGTACTGAATTGTAAGATGGTCTTCTATTTATTGTAGTACCTAGGTACTTATCGTGACATACTTTTAAGGATTTAGAAATGTAAAAACGAGAATTATTTACTTTTTTTTACGAAATAAGTACAATTTAGGATAATTCTGTAAGAATCCCTCATATAGACGCTAGGTGAACGAGATCAGAGTTTAGTTGACATAGATTATGAAGAATCATGATTATTTTAATTTCCTGACCTTACTCAGTATTAAGTTCTCAAATAGCTGTTATATGATTATTAGGCTTAGAATTATGGACTTTTAGGCTAATGTAATGTATAAATAAACTTTAATACAAAAATTGTAGGGTTGTTTCTTTAGATCTGTACATATTCCTCTTTTTATTTTATTTTTTTCGTCAGGACTACACAAGTTGTGCAAATACTATGAAGTAAGTGATCTTACTCAGATAGTTATGCTGACTTACTTAGTTATAGATGATGATGATGATGTAGATAAATAAATAAACAATTTTATGTCTAAATAGTTATTGTTGTACATTTTCCTACTTATTTCGCCCCTAGAACTTGAGATATTTAGTTCTGTTTACTCTCGAAAGGGAAGATGTTATTGAAACTGTTATGCTTGTTCAAATAGTTACAAATATTTGTGTGGTGTTATGTAAGTTACGGTATTTACCGTTATCTAACGGCATGTAGAAGTCTTAGACCTTGTACACCAGTGTACATACATTGAACGTGATAGATGTCAATGATACGGATATTTACGAGCAAGATCAAACTAAGCACGAGTAGGTAATGTATTTAGAAAGGTATGTAGTTTTATATAGGTGTCCATTTTCGTATTATTTATTTTGTATAGGTAGGCATTTATTTAAGAGTAATAATCTATCCATCCATTAGTGACTATATACATTGCAGTACTTATCATTAGTAGTGTACTTACTGAGTTTTAATTATTGGTATAATATTGAGCATAGGTGTCCCAGTCAACAAATTGTACACCGCAAAATTGCATAGGTAGCATATACAGATTTCTTATAATATATATACCTAACGCTTAGTCCAGTTTTTGTAGTGAAGCAGTTACTACCTACTATGTTTTCATACACTCAGTACATTCTACCAATTCCAATAATTGTGACTCGCGTGTATTGCTTTCTTCGACACTGAGGTTCAGAAAATGGTACTGTAAACAAATTTAAAAAGTATCATACTTGAACAAGCCCACTGAATCTAATCTGTTTCTCTCCCACAACTTAGATAAAAGAATTGCAAAGTATATTTTCAACTGGCGTTTTCAACCTACAGTAGTTCTTGGAGTCTTATTTCTTTTTCCTGTGGTCAATGTTCTTTTTACTTCAGTTCCCTATAATATTTTTTTTCTTTGGTACAAGATAGGCATTCCATATTTTCTTTTCATTTCTAATCTGTTCATTTTGTTTCCATGATAAACTTCGGGGGCATCGGGGTCTAAACGATCTGCGAAGTTCCTTTCCTCGCAGGTAAGTTTTTTGATAAGTTAGCACACATTTTGTTTGTTTAACCGACGTCGTTTGCATTTCATGTTTTAAAAATAAAGATATATCCAAATACCTGTTCGTTTGTTTTATTACATATTTCCAATGGCAACCTGAATATAAGTTTGCCACGTTACTGGGTGGAATACTTGTCAACATGATGCTAGATTGCTAATCACACACCGTCTACATCTAAAATTGATCCAATAACATGGATGTAGTCATGTTCTCTACACTTACTTTACACAGTTTTCACGAAGTTCTAAACTGGCGATTTCTATGAGGTAGGCTATTCTAGTACGTGTGCGTTATCCCAGCCGGATAATTTTGAAAATTGGCAGAGTTGACATGAGCGTGTAGTGTGAGGGCCTATGTGTAAAACTCTTTGAAAATACGTTGAGGATTTAGTAAACATTCCAGAAGAATTGTTAAAGTTGGAATCAGATTTTGTGAAAGTCAGATAACCGAGTTATGGTGTAGCTGAAGTTGGCTGGACAAAATCTTCAAAATAACTCGCATTTAACCCTTAATAGGGCATGGGCAAACTGGGTGTTTGAAACAAAAACGCAGTCAATTTGGCATTATGGGTGTATGGTGTTGTCGTATAGTAAATCATTTGCTCCCCAAGTGTTTTCAGTTTTTCAGGAAAGTTTATGGGAAAATAATATGTGGCTCAGGTTGGCTGGACAAATTTTCAAAATATTCAGTTTTTCAGGAAAGTTTATGGGAAAATAAGTGACCGTCAAGATGGAGGGACCAAGTCTCGGATGTCTGTCATACATACATAAAAATTTAATACCATAAATCTACTATTTGCTACCTTTGCTAAAAAAATTGCTACCTCTATATTTGCAGAATTACTTTAACAAAATGTTGGTCCCTCCATCATGACGTCAAGATGGAGGGACCAAACTGATAAACTGCTCTCTGGAATATTCCACCTTGCTGGTGTTTTACCTTAATTCTACCTAAATAATATTAATTCTGACTGTCTAAAAAATATTTGGTTTTAAAAATATCGAGTAATTTGTTTGGTCCCTCCAAATTGACGATTCAATTATTTAGTGTAGTATATAGATGGTCAGTTTATTTTCAATTTTCGAAGGATAAATATTTAATACCTATTTACTACCGGTACCTTCAAAATAATGATATTATTTTTTTAAGTTATAGATTTATTTTAAATAGTGTTGTAGTGTGTTAAAAACTTAAATCACGAGCGAAGCGAGGGATTTAACACCTTGACTGCGGGCGCTATCGCCTACGCCAAGCCGCCCGTGCGGACGGCCGCACACCTGCTGCGAGAGCCGCACAGTCGTATCGGATGGTCGAAAACAATACGCCAGTGCGGATATAGCGCTGGGTGTGTTTTAATCCTCCAGTGCGGCAAAACACAGGCTATTGTGTTTTTTTACGAATGTAACAAGTTATTTCGAAATTGACCATCCTACACAATAGGACCCTCAAACTAACACAATAGGGTTTAAAATCCTTTGTGAACACCTGGCATCTTAATTGCTAAAGTGAAATAAAACAACATTGCGAATATCAACTTAAGCTCTAACACAATAGGGTTTAGGATCCTTTGTAGACACCTGGCATACCGGTCATAAAAAGCTTAATTATACAATTTTCAACTTTATGATTTTTGTAATTTTATAAGTAATTCTAGTGAAACCCTTACTGGTTCTGTATTTTAAATAATAATTTCTCATAGACTTGAAACTTGAAATCATCAAACGTCTAAACAGACGTGAAAACTCACAGCAGTTGCGAGAACCGCACTCGCGGCATAATTAAATTTTACACGCTGGGCGTGATTTGCCGCACAGCCGTATTGAAAAATATGAAATCACAACCGGTGTGCGCGAGCCGCACTGGCGTTCCGGCGGCGAGAACACAGCGTATGTGAGTCCCGCAGTCAAGGTGTTAAGACGAGTCCTGAGTGTAGCGAGGGATTTAAGTTCACCCAAAACTAAGACAGCTTTATCACCGAGGAAAATACTCTACTTTTCGTACCATTTGCGAAAAAAATAACACAATAATAATATGAGATAAGCATTTATTTAAAATAATGACAATTAAAAGTAAACGTATTTTTAGAATATTAACTTATTTATAAAAATAAATTAAAATAAACTTAACGTTTATATATTTAAAGAAAACAAAAACGCGGCAAATTCCTAGATTTATATTTTTTTGTCGGAAAAGCAAAGGCATCAAGCTCATACGGCCTCGTCGGTTTTCGTAATTTTATTTAATTAATCATAACTGCGTAATAAATGCGTATTCCTTTTTCAAAAAGATGTATAATGCTTTAAAAACAAACTCAATGGTGTAAAAAATGTAGTTCAGTATAAATTTCGGTACGTATTCCAAATTTAAATCACATTCTCTCCCTAGGGGATGAATGAAATCCAGTACAAACTTTCCCTGTTTTTAACAGATTAAAAATGACTATTGTTATGTTCGCTTTTTGTGGCATAGAATGTCACTTTTTTGAGCAAGTGGTACGAAAAAATAATTTTGATAAAAGTTAAATTAAAAATTTTAAAAACTGCCAACGCAAAAAAAATAAACATTTTAAAAGTCAAAAAAAAAATAAAACCGACTTAAAAAAAAAACACTAACCGGTGTAAAATAACTCTAAATTAGGAAGTCTGTGGCTTTGGTGGTTTTTTTTGCCTTAATCATTACTAGCAGACGTCCCGCGGTTTCACCCGCGTTGTTCCCGTTCCTGTGGGAATACAGGGATAAAAAGTAGCCTATGACACCCGGGGATAGTGTAGCTTTTCAACAGTGAAAGAATTTTTCAAATCGGTCCAGTAGTTTCGGAGCCTATTCAATGCAAACAAACAATCAAACATAACCTCTTTATACAGATATTAGTATAGATGGCACCACCGACTTCCTAATTTAGAGTTATTTTACACCGGTTAGTGTTTTTTTTAAGTCGGTTTTATTTTTTTAACTTTTAAAATGTTTAACTTTTCTGCGTTGGCAGTTTTTAAAATTTTTAATTTAACTTTTAACAAAATTATTTTTTTAGCCCCCGACGCAATAAGAGGGGTGTTATAAGTTTGACGTCGATGTCTGTTTGTCTGTGTATGTGTGTGTGTGTCTGTCTGTGGCATCGTAGCTTCCAAACGGATGAACCGATTTCGATGCGGTTTTTTTCATTTGTAAACAAGTTTCCTGGCGGTGGATCTTAGCTATACTGCGTTCTTAGTTATATAACTATACCTATTGCGTTGAAGCACTTAATAATTCGTCAATACAGATTTTTTTAGATTTTGGCTCTTTAAAATAAATCTATACTTAATTAGCCTATTTTTGGGAGGAATGTAAAGTAAAACCTAGAAATTAAATTGGACAAATGTTTTTTGACGATACTCGGTGGAATGGGCCCGCAAATAGTTGTCGGATAAATCCGACTTAGGCGGTTAAAGGGTTAATATTAATTAATAGGTAATTTAGGCACCGCCCTTAATAATCTACTATAGTCAAGACCAGGCAATGAAGTGTTTTATCTTAGCCTAGGTAGGTATTCCAGTCTACACATACTACACCTCCTGTAAAAGGTATCCTGAGCCATGCTTTTGCTACGTGGAGCAAGTGGTTTTGTTTGCTTCGATTTTCACTTTAAGTAGGTAGTTTATAGGTACTTAAAGTGAACATCGAAACAAAGATTTTTTTTTTAACCAATGTGCTATTTATCAAAATTTTAGTTTTTAGTTTCTCATCTAGATTAAAAGAAAATATTCGACACGTTTTTTTTCTATTTTCTCGTAATCAAAAAGTAACGGCGATACATCGAGTTAAAATGTCGCATGACGTCACTAGCCAGCACAGTTTATGCTAGCCAATGACGTTACAAGCCCCCACTTCTCAAACTTTAATGCGCTTAATCTAAGCAGTTTTCCATCAATTTGAAAAAGAAAAAAATATGTGTCGAATGTTTTCTTGTTATCTAGATGAGGGACTACAAAAATGTTGTCAATTAGCCCATTGATCCAGAATACCAGAATACCAGAGTCATGATGTGTCACTCACTTCTATCCTATATGTATAGTCACTTACTATAGGTATCTATAGGTTTACAGTACGTAGTATGGAACCAATTTCATATTTTTTTCCTGAAGTCGCCCCCTTTCAGGAAAAAAATATGAAATTGGTTCCATTTCATATTTCCAT
Source organism: Euplexia lucipara (assembly GCA_921972225.1). NCBI lineage: Eukaryota > Metazoa > Arthropoda > Insecta > Lepidoptera > Noctuidae > Euplexia > Euplexia lucipara. The sequence goes on along the minus strand of OV179152.1, from coordinate 7,711,219 downwards.
TACCAACATCTGATGACTTGAGTAGGCTCCAAGTACAGGGTAGGTAGGTACTATAGAGCAGCTTACCGACCTCTACAATGTTTATTTAGTAATGATAGCATGTTATATTTTTAGAATAAGAAGGTAAATTACTTAGTACCTATTAAGTACCTAATTCAACTTAAGAATAATATCACCAGCCTGTTACTGTCGTACTGCAAGATAAGAAATGCTTCTTCTCCTTTACAGGGTGAAAAAATAACTTCTTCGCGCATACTGATACCATGAGTTCTGTACAATAATGTAGGTACCTACATGATTTCTAACACCCAGCATAGAAATTTATCGTCGGCTTTCTCGATTTGCTGCTTTGCTCTCTTTATCATCCTGGACAACCTGTCCAGCCTGCGTAGCATGAACACATTGAATACCGAAGAAACGGCCTTTGTCTACAGACGAATCGGCAAAGTGACAGATTATATAGACAGGAACCTCAATCTGTCAAATTTCTTTCAATACACCTGCCTGCGTAGCATGAACACTTAATTTCTTTTCTTCCGAGACACGACAAAGACCGTTTCTTCGGTGTTCATGCTACGCAGGCAGGATGATAAAGAGAGCTCAGGTGTCGGAATGTTCGTCAATATCAATACCTAAGAATATCTAGGATATTGGTACCTATATCTAAGAAGATATAGCAATAGGTACCGACGGTACCTATATCTAAAAAGATATACCTACAATATCCTTAATAAATCCTATTATAATCACATACTTAAATTCCATTTATCCAAAGCAATAGAAAAAAAGAGGCTATTAGGAGCAGGAATGCAGAACATTAGTCCGGTCAATTTAGACATCCAAGGTTACAAAAATTCCCACTTGGCTGAATATTGGTAGGATGGTTCAATACACTATTATAAAAGAAATGTGAAAAGTCCTCATCGATCCGATTTTTTTTGCACGTGCAAAAAAATACTCGAGGTCAAAGGTCTCAAAAACGGGTTTTTCGCGATTTTCAGCAAAATGGTAAGTTTTATCATAAAATTAGCTCAGACAAAAATTGAAGATTAGGTAATTATCTATAAAAAATGTCTCAATACTTTTTTTCCTAAGAGCCACCGTTTTTGAAATATAACGATTCAAAAAGTTGAAAGAGTTGTAATCGTCATAATATGCACACGTTTCCACGCCACCTTTGAGGTAGAGTGTACTTAGCGCGTTTTTTTTAATGTGGTTTCACCGGTAGGCCTATTCCACTGATATTTTATGATTCTGTTAAATTTGAAACTATTGAATAACTGTAGATATTGACACGGGTTGAAAATGATGAAAAGGGTGTAAATTAAAAAAACCGGCCAAGAGCGTGCCGGGCCACGCTCAGTGTAGGGTTCCGTAGAATATGTAAACGAAGTTAAAAAAAAAGCTTGCATGTACCTACGATTATACTACAAACTTAGTTCAGAAATTATTTTGTACAACTTTTTGTCTTTTTTGTACAAAAACTGTTTCCATCCAAGTTCAAAATAATTTTCCTAGAAAATCATAAAGTTCTACTTTTCAGATTTTTTTCATATTTTCTAAACTTATGGTTCAAAAGTTAGAGGGGGGGGGGGGACACATTGTTTTTTACTTTTGGAGCGATTATTTCCGAAATTATAGACATTATCAAAAAATGATTTTAGTAAACCCCTATTCATTTTTAAATACCTTTCCAACAATATATCACACGTTTGGGTTGAAATTAAAAAAAAAAATCACTTTACATACATAATAAAACATTTTTTTACAATTTTTATTTTACCACTTTGTTGGCGTGATTGATACACATACCTATTGGTACCAAATTTCAGCTTTCTAGTGCTAACGGTCACAGAGATTAAGCGAGGACGGACAGACGGACGGACAGACAGACACATGGCGAAACTATAAGGGTTCCTAGATGACTACGAAACCCTAAAAAATAAGAAAGTTTATCCATCTGAATATAAATTATCATTAACTTCTGTTTTCTCTTCTTCTTCTTCTTAGACATTTTTTATAGATAATTATCTGATCTACAATTTTTGTCTGAGCTAATTTTATGATAAAACTTACCATTTTACTGAAAATCGCGAAAAACCCGTTTTTGTGACCTTTGACCCCGAGTAAATTTTTTTCATCGATGAGGACTTTTCACATTTCCTTTATAATAGTGTATTGAACAATCCTACTCATATTCAGCCAAGTGGGAGTTTTTGTAACCTCACCCCTATTTTTTAGTCTAATTTGACCGGACTACATTTTATTTTAAAGATAAATGAAAACAATTTTTGAGAAGTGAAACAAAGAACGTATCTATATGGACACGTTCTTCAATTTCAGTATTGTTCATCTCTACTTTTTCGAGGTTTTTATCATTGACATAAGGCAATATAGGTGATACAAATTAAATTCACATCATTTATTAAAATAAAGTGTTGCAATATACCTATAAGTAGTTTTAACTAGGTGTGACATATTGTGTAATGAAAATAGATTATAATAATTACGGCGTCTATCGTAATTGTAACGTGCTTATGTAATTGTACTTACATTACAAAATGTGCATTTAAAATAACCTTTTTAACTTCTGTCTAATTGTAAATGCTATTGTAGGAGTATAGGTTTTCGAGTTTAGAACCTTAAGGTATTTTAGAACGTCAGGTTCTTTCAGTACCAACACCTCCGTAGAAGAAAAACTTAGGTAAGTACCTACCTAAGTACATCTAACTCCTACTACTACAATCATCAACTTTACCTACGCAACGGCAAAAAGCGCGAGAGATAGTTATAATAAAAAAAAGTTACGTCTGTGGGAATCAGCGGCGGATAACGCTGGATTTTCCACACTGATAAAATGAAAGTGAAATCAACGGTCGCACCGTTTCCGCACCGCGAGCGTGCCTTCCACAGACACGTAATCGTGATGTTTATACAACCACACAGCTACTCGAAGACTACGGGACGTCGCATCGTGAACTTTCAATGCGTATTTTTATTAAATTTTTCCATACAAAACAATTTTTAATCTTTTACGATGTAACTCAAGTTGGCTGGACAAATATTCAAAATAGCTCGCATTTAATTATTTAAATAGGGCACTTTTTTAAATCTTTTTCGATGTAACTCAAGTTGGCTGGACAAATATTCAAAATAGCTCGCATTTAACTAGGTAAATAGGGCACTTTATGTGACGGCTAAACACCCTTATTTCAGAATTTGTGACGCTACTGAATCTTAGATATTCGATGGAAAACGTGTCCAGCCATCTTGAAAAGTCTCTTTTTGCTGGTCTCTCAATCTTGGTAACGTGATTTTGACGACTTTTTGCATATCAACGGGCGTCACCTAAATTTGTGACAGGCATCGAGCTAAAAGTTTTGTGATACGTACAGTGGTTTAGTAGAAAAATGCAAAAATCTGTGTCCAGCCATCTTGAATTTACGTAGAAAACTTTTGGCTGGCACTTCCGAATCTCAATAACGGGAGCGTTTTCGGATATGGTTCTTTTACCAATATTTAGTGACGCAATTTGTGACAATAATAACGTTTGATTTATGGCGTCACATGTAAGGGTTTACGAGAAATCAATAAAAACATAGTGTCCAGCCAACCTGAGTTCAAGCTGGCTGGACACGTGTATCTCCGCTGCCTGATGAGCTACGACCTTCTAAATGTGTTCAAATTTTTGTGACGGAGACGATAATGATAACCTGAATTTGTGTCGGAGAAACTTTGCGTAGTTTCAAAGATATTGATCATTTAAATTTTCCCATACAAACCCTGCAGTAGGGTTACCAATATTGTAGGTTTTATGTAGGACTAAGTATATTTTAAGGTGTTTTCTTTAATGGACGAAAATCCACGTATTGGTGATACTAATACGAACAACTGTAGATATTTAAATGAATAGAAGACAAAAGTGAAGAAGGGGAGTACGTGCGCCAGAAGATTGGACACATACGAAACGGTATTCATGAGAACGAAACGGATGAAACTATTGTAAAGCATTTTTGATGTTTTTTAGACACTTTGGGGTAGATTGAAGTGATGGCCTCTGTACATTTGTACAATATTATACCTTACGCTTCGGGGAGGGTGGGAACTGGGAATTATTTTAATGTTATTAATCATTTACGTGCAGATATCCACTCTTTTTAGTAGATAAGTATTGGTGTTTTTCATGGTAAGTAGGTACATAGGTAGATATTGTGTCAGGATAAAGAATGCTCTAAGGTATTTAACCCTTAAACAAACGCGAGCCGGTATGCATTTTTTTTTGTAAGGTTGCATTGCATTTTAAGTAATTGAGGGTCACTGATTTCATATTTTAAAACAAAATTTTAAAAAAGAATAGGGGATGGGGTAGTTTTTCTGGTGGTAAATAATTTACCATTATCCGTTCATGACTACAAAATTTTTGATGTTGGTGGTAAAATTGTTACCATTGTCCGTTACGGTTTAATTTTCGTTTCTTGACTAGTGACTTCCTCTTGGTTCTACTTATAATATTTATTTTATATTTTGGAAATGAAAAAAATATTTTTTTATTAGTATTGCATATTACCTATCTTATTGATTATGTTATTGGTATTCTTACAATTTATAAATCTAAATTAAAAACAAATGACTTGTACAAAAAATATATAAAAACAAGTAATCAATTTTTATTCAGCTTTTTGCAGTCCAAAACAAATATACAAAAAGACAACCGATTTTTATATACCTAGATAATCTGATATTTTTCAAAGTGGGATCGGACAAGGGTAAGATATTTACCACATATTTGAAACATCTAAATTATATGAATAAGTCAATTGCAAATGCTGCTAACACGTGAGATTAGTCAATAGTAGATTGTTTATCTAGGGAGCAAACAACTATTTTAAAGGCGAGAGTGTTTTTTTTAATCCAGAGCGGAGCGAAGGATTCTAGAGTAGAATCCCGAGCGGAGCGAGGGATTCTTAACTAGAATCCTGAGCGCAGCAAAGGATTAAAAGTAAGTATGTCACTCGAGCTTAAAATAGTGTTGCTCCCGAGACGCACACTCTACTTTTTATCACCCTCTATGAGAAAATAAGTAAGTGCAACTTATGAACAAGAATTTATTTACGTACAATTCAGAACCATAAGACATAAAATATAAATAAATTATTATTAATTATTAATTACAATAAATTATAATTATAACGCATTAAAATATTATAATGTAATAAAATAGGAATATATTAAAAAAAAACCAAAAAATTCAAACAAAATAATATGAAAATAAAATAGGTAAGTACTTACTAATAATCTATATATATAAAAGAAAGTCGTGTTAGTTACTTCGCTTATAACTCAAGAACGGCTGAACCGATTTAGCTGAAAATTGGCAGGGAGGTAGTTTAGAGCCAGGAGAAGGACATAGGATACTTTTTATCCCGTTCGACATCATAAAAATAAATATCAAGAATATCGGTTGTCTCAAACATTTTTCAAACGCAGCGCCATCTTGGATGACATGACAGGAGTCAAACTTCCCAGTTCATTATCAGGTGACAATTTGAAATTGACAAGTCTTAAGCTAAACCCAAGAAGGTAAGGTTGTCAATTTAATACGCACCTACGTTCTGAAATTTATTTTGTTACTAAACTTAGAGGTTTTATGTAGCATAAAAAAGTCTTATATTTCAGAAATCAATTTACGTAACTAGCAATGATGACTCTATATATATAAAAGAAAGTCGTGTTAGTTACTTCGCTTATAACTCAAGAACGGCTGAACCGATTTAGCTGAAAATTGGCAGGGAGGTAGTTTAGAGCCAGGAGAAGGACATAGGATACTTTTTATCCCGTTCGACATCATAAAAATAAATATCAAGAATATCGGTTGTCTCAAACATTTTTCAAACGCAGCGCCATCTTGGATGACATGACAGGAGTCAAACTTCCCAGTTCATTATCAGGTGACAATTTGAAATTGACAAGTCTTAAGCTAAACCCAAGAAGGTAAGGTTGTCAATTTAATACGCACCTACGTTCTGAAATTTATTTTGTTACTAAACTTAGAGGTTTTATGTAGCATAAAAAGTCTTATATTTCAGAAATCAATTTACGTAACTAGCAATGATGACAGAGACGAAATTTAATAATTCTTTGCAAATAGAACTTATTTTACTGTTAGGACTTTAATTAAAGTAGACCGGGAAAACTATAGGCATAAATTATTGTATGTAACATAGAGGCAATAGTTCAGATTAAAATTATGAATTTAGTATTTTTTAGTAAGGTAGTTAGGTTAGATAGTTGGGTTAGCTATAGGATAGGTCTGCCGGCCGTGGTCGAGAGGATGGTCGGCAGCGTCGGGTCCTGGGACGCGGTGGTGTCCTTCTGCGAAACAGTCATTTCGCAGAAGGAGGCTGCGGAAAGGGAGAGGGAGATTACTTCCACTCACCCTGTCCGCAGCAGACGCACTGGGCGCAGGCGGAGGGCGGACAACGCCCTCTTCCAGCCCCCCTAATTGGGTCCAGGGGCGACGGACGCGGGGATGTCCGCCGCCCCCCACGTGCATGGACCCGAGGTGGTGGCGCGTCGTGTTCACGCGCGCCCCTCTTAGACGTCGCGAGGGGAGTCTAACACCTCGCTCCCCTCGCTGACCTGACGAGGCCCGCGGGGCCGGCACCAGTCGGGGGTCGCGGAAGTATCTTCCGTTCCCGTGACCCCCGGCGCAGGTGTGAGAAGGAACATGGGGTGGTTTTTAGTCAGTAAGAGTCTGACAGACCCCTCCGCCTCCCCGGGCGGGGGACATCCATGAGGATTTTCCACCCCTAAAAAAAAAAAAAAAAAAAAGCTATAGGATAGGTATGGTTAGTTAGGTTAGGGTATATATACATGTTGTAATTTAAAAGTAGTAGTAGTTATTATTGGTTTGGATTTATTTGTTGTCGTCTTATTCAACTTATGTATATCTAATATAAAAAAAAAATAAGAGCAATGAATTGACTCTAAGGCACAACGAAGTTTGCCGGGGCAGCTAGTAATCTTATAAAATAAATACTAGTGTAATATATTTTAATTTTTGTTAATACATCTTCAAATATTGAATGGTAACTCATGTTTTCTAACATGCGCCCTTCCTCCTCTCTCCTAACAAACTATGCTGTGCCCGACAGGGTCCATAAATAATTGATACATATGTAATTGAACAACATCCTGTAATACATTATGGTATGCAATAAAGTATTGAGTATTGAGTAAATAATTAGAGGCCGATGTTTATATTTGAACAATTATGGAAGTGTATCGTAACAATTTTTCACTTGAGGAAGACGCACTCATTTTTTATAATTCTAAAATCTGAATATGAATCGACTACGAACGAAAGCAGAATGCATTTAATTTCGCGCGTTGTTTATTTTTCATCAACTTTTTTTAAATTTGGCGCGCTCGCAGTTTTTCAGCCAGTCACATATTCAATACATTGTTCCCGCATGGTTTGTGATTCACCTCTTTGCTGATTGAAACATTTACTAACAATATCCACATTCCAAATTCAAATCAATTTTGGTCCTGTAATGTTGTCTTTACATTGTGATTTTACTTACATTTTTGTGCATTGTTTAACCTGAAATTTTAAAGCATTCACCCTCCCTAGGTAGCTACATGCTCATTACTTGGAGGCAAAGCGTACCTTTTGTCTTATATTATCATATTTATTATTTAAGTTTTTCTATAAATTATGTTTGTTTACATTCGTAATGTCTGCTAGTGACAGGTCTAGTTTTATTTTTAATTTGTCTGGAGCTAGTTGTAGGTCGTAAATGTAAACCACATCGACCTCATTATTTTTCTTTTAGGTACTTTGCTTTGAATTGTGTTCTAAAACCTTTCCAAAATTCAATCATCTGTCATTCTGTCCATTTACCTTGGAGCCAGGTGGAATTTGGCAGTCTTCGTTTGGATCTGAAAGGCTTAGCAGGTCTCTTATATTAGCTGCAAGTCTAATACTAATGGCCTCTCTGTCCTCCGGCCCTCTAAACTGACGTCCTCCGCCTCCTCTGCAGAAGACTGAAACCTGACGTCTCTCGGCCATTATTAGAGCCGAGAGGACACCTCTGCGGAGGACTGGAGCATGACGTCCCTCGGCCATTACTAGAGCCGAGAGGACACCTCTGCGGAAGACTGGAGCCTGACGTCCCTCGGCCATTACTAGAGCCGAGAGGACCACCTCTGACGGATTCCTCCTCTGACGGACTCCTTCTCCTGACGGCCTCCTCCTCCGCTGCTGAAGACTGAAGCCTGACGTCCCTCGACTACTCTACAGCAGAGAGAGACACCTTTGACGGCCTCCGCCTCCTCTACTGAAGACCGAAGCCTGATGCCCCTCAGCCACAACTACTGCTGAGAGAGGGCCACCTCTTCTACATTTCATCCTTCATCTTTCATTCATCAGTTTTCCTCTCTTCTTTATCCTACCTCCACTAGGTAGGCCTGGTAATAATAAATTCTTATAACTATTCCCTCTAATTTTTTCCTACCACAGTGCTTTCCTCCTAGGTAGGTAACGTTCTGTTACGTTACAGTCCCTAGTGATTAATGAGCTATTTTGGTCCCTGTTTACGATATAATGTTTACGATATATAATAAAACCGACTTAAAAAAAAACACTAACCGGTGTAAAATAACTCTAAATTAGGAAGTCTGTGGCTTTGGTGGTTTTTTTTTGTCTTAATCATTACTAGCAGACGTCCCGCGGTTTCACCCGCGTTGTTCCCGTTCCTGTGGGAATACAGGAATAAAAAGTAGCCTATGTCACCCGGGGATAGTGTAGCTTTCCAACAGTGAAAGAATTTTTCAAATCGGTCCAGTAGTTTCGGAGCCTATTCAATGCAAACAAACAATCAAACATAACCTCTTTATACAGATATTAGTATAGATGGCACCACCGACTTCCTAATTTAGAGTTATTTTACACCGGTTAGTGTTTTTTTTAAGTCAGTTTTATTTTTTTTAACTTTTAAAATGTTTAACTTTTCTGCGTTGGCAGTTTTTAAAATTTTTAATTTAACTTTTAACAAAATTATTTTTTTAGCCCCCGACGCAATAAGAGGGGTGTTATAAGTTTGACGTCGATGTCTGTTTGTCTGTGTATGTGTGTGTGTGTCTGTCTGTGGCATCGTAGCTTCCAAACGGATGAACCGATTTCGATGCGGTTTTTTTCATTTGTAAACAAGTTTCCTGGCGGTGGATCTTAGCTATACTGCGTTCTTAGTTATATAACTATACCTATTGCGTTGAAGCACTTAATAATTCGTCAATACAGATTTTTTTAGATTTTGGCTATTTAAAATAAATCTATAACTTAAAAAAATTATATCATTTGAAGGTAGTAAATAGGTATTAAATATTTATCCTTCGAAAATTGAAAATAAACTGACCATCTATATACTACACTAAATAATTGAATCGTCAATTTGGAGGGACCAAACAAACTACTCGATATTTTTAAAACGACAATTTTTTTGGCAGGCTTATTTAATATTATTTAGGTAGAATTAAGGTATTAAAACACCAGCAAGGTGGAATATTCCAGAGAGCAGTTTATCAGTTTGGTCCCTCCGTCTTGACGTCATGATGGAGGGACCAACATTTTGTTAAAGTAATTCTGCAAATATAGAGGTAGCAATTTTTTTAGCAAAGTTAGCAAATAGTAGATTTATGGTATTACATTTTTATGTATGTAAGACAGACATCCGAGACTTGGTCCCTCCATCTTGACGGTCAAAAATAGTGACCGTCAAGATGGAGGGACCAAGTCTCGTCAAGTAATACCATAAATCTACTATTTGCTACCTCCAAATTGACGATTCAATTATTTAGTGTAGTATACAGGGTGTAACGGAAAGGGTATATACATACAAACAGGGTGAATAGAGTATTTAATAACGAGTCCTTCCTCAAAATTGCAGCTCCCAACTAATAACTTTGAAACTTCACGATATTATTTAATATGGACAGTTTATTAAATGCAAAATCATAACAAACGTGTCACCGCATTATGAGGGTCATAATCCTGTCCGGCAAGGTTCAAGTATATCTATCTCGGGTTCTGCGCGCCTAGTACAGACCTATCGGGCTCTGCCTAACCCACGAAGGCGCGACGGCGCGGGCGGGCTCAACTTTACAATTATGTATGTATATGTATAAAAACGTTGCCATGTCGTTTCTTATCACCAAGAGAATCCGTGCCCTTCGGATGTATATACCCTTTCCGTTACACCCTGTATAGATGGTCAGTTTATTTTCAATTTTCGAAGGATAAATATTTAATACCTATTTACTACCTTCAAATGATATTATTTTTTTAAGTTAAGGCAACATGATGTATTGACGATTTATTATAAGTCAGGCGCTGGAGGCACGACAATCGATATAAAATCAGCCGGTTAAAAGGTAAAGCAGTGAGCCTCAAAGATAGGTCTAGTACCTTAAATATACACGCTGTTGAGAAGACTGCAAAGTGCACGTGCTTTGTAGCACCGGTGCAGCTCGACGAGGGCGCAAGTGGGGGCTGGATGTTGGCAATAGGTTTTTGGCGCGGAGAGAAAGTGCGGTTGGTGGTGGCCGAAGACCCCTGCTCGACGCACTCGGTGGACTCCGCGCGGCCGCGGCCGACACTCGGCCGGCGTTTCATGGGCAGTCAGTTTGCGAAATAATGCCATTGAATCGCAGTCGCCGAATTTGCCAGTGAACGCGCTGAGCGCGGAGATGACGCGCAAATAAATAGTGGTGCGCACCAATGATAACGAGCTCTCGACCCCGGATACCTACTACGATGTGCCAATGGAGTATTGTGACTATTACTTACGTGGTCCTTGTATTGAACTCGTACGATGCCAGGGAGATTAGTTCGCCGGATGCTGCTACCCTTGACAACCATGTGAGTACGAGACTGATTAACATAGATAGTGGCACTATCAGGCCGTGGACGCGGTATCGGTCGCAGCTGTGTGCTTCGGTACATTGACTTTGAACACGCACTTTTACTTTCAGTAAGTCGTCTGCTTCTTGCATTTCTTATTTGCTGTTTATCAACAGTCTTTAGTTTGATCAAACTGTGTATTGATATAAATTAGGCCTCATTACGTACTCTTACATCATTTTTTTTTTAAACTACCCACAGTTTAACTATTTGGTACCTTGAATGTCTTTGTTGGTACCTATAAGACTACTTATTCGTTTATTTGAATTTTCATGAATGATTAGCGTATCGTCTCGTCAGCTAGAATTTAAAAGAATTTAAAGCCGTATCTAAGTTAAATCTACGGTAGCCGCGGTAGGCAATCTACGTTAAGTTATTTAGGAAGTTTAACCCTTCATGGAACCAATACGATTCGTCGAAGTCTTAAGGCCAGTTCATAAACAGGTAGTTAGCACATTAAAGATGCATTTAATACGTAGGATGTACCTAGGTGTACCTACCTATGCGTGATGTGAAGCACGTCCGATTTGTCCTAAGAGGTAACTGAGGTAAGCAACTACCTAATGCATCGACAGCCAGTTGAATTAATAATGAAATTTACCTAATTTACGCAACAAATCATTGAATTTGCTACTATTTCTGCTAGGTAGGTAGGTACTTTTACCGCGTTTTTCACGGTTTATTTAACATTCCTTTCCGGATGTTATGAGTATTTTCTAACTTGTTCCGCAAACTACAAGCGTTACATTCAAATTAACCGCTAAAAGCGTAGTATCTAGGTAGGTAAGTAGGTACCTACTAATTCACATGAATGCCTGATTATTTATTTATTTATTTATTTAATACTTTAAGCACACTAATGTACAGAGGCGGACTTAATGCCATAGGATTCTGTTTTATTTCTTGATGTGAAACAAAGCCGATGAATAATCTGCCAATGTGTAAAGCGAGTTGAAAAGCAAGTGAAAAACGAATTATTTCCCTTGCTAAAAAAGGGAATGTTATCGGGCATAGACTGGGTTTATGAAGTGCCTTTAAAAAAAATATTTTATTTGCAGTCAACTAGTTTTATTAAAAAAAATACGAATTTCATAAAGGTATACAATAGAAGTATATAGTCATGGTCAGCATGAGCTCGCATAATCGTTGTCATTGCCGACCGATTGACACAGTTCTAAGTTAACAATCAATTCCACCAACCTATGTATCTTAATAACATGATATTAGTTAGGTATTATTATTACCTATGTATGAAAAGAAGACTGACATAAGTGTACCTACCATGTCCGGCTGATGGTGAGCTTTCAAGGTTTCTATATTTCTTATAAATTCTCAAGTAAGTGGATAAAAGCCTTTTTTTCGACAAAAATAATGTTAATTGATAGCTGGTTCAACGTTTCTGTGTAGGTAAAATAATTTTAATATCTAGGTAGTAAAGTATCCTACCAAGATATTAACAACAGCCAATTTTGGGGCCAAACAAAGCCAATTTTGAAATCATATTTGAATCAAATCTTCAAAAAATTAATAGCACATCAGCGTATTTAAGTGCTTAATTACTTTTTTATTAATTACTTGATGCTCGACTGTCAAAACAACAATGGCAGCGTCATACATTAGGGAGGTAGGTAGGTTTCCTAAGCTGTGATAGAAGTAGGTACCTACCTAAACTGATAACATTTAAGCCACTTGTTTTATTTGTCCCGGATATTGAGAAAAACTGAATTTCACAAGTAAAATTTCAATACGAAAGACAAACCCTGACCTTTGAAATTTTGTCAGTTTCAAAATCGGTTGCGTGGCTAGGCTATGAGTAGGATGAGTAATGATGAGTATGACTAATGAAGTTGACGAAACTGTCTCTGAGGATGCAATGAGCGATGTGCAATCAGAAACCAACAATTTTAAGGATAACATGGCAGACACGGGTTTATGACATTAGAAGATGTCAGAGCCTGCCTACATCTTTTTCTCATAATTATGGAGTTATGTTATAATACATATGTACCTATAATTATTACCTACAACTATTTGCCTAATGGTTCTATTTCTAAAAAAACGACACAACACAAAACCTTAATAAAACAAGGGACCATAGAAGAAAATCATACAACTTACAGGGGTGGAAAATCCTCATGGATGTCCCTCACCCTGGAGAGGGCGGAGGGCCTCTTACTGACTAAAAACCACCCCGTGTTCCTGCTCACACCTGCGCCGGGGGTCACGGGAACAGAAGATAGGTACGTCCGCGACCCCCGACCCCTGTACGTGGGGGGCGGTGGACGTCCCCGTGTCCGTCGCACCTGGACCCATTCAGGGGGGCTGAAAGAGGGCGTTATCCGCCCTCTGCCTGCGCCCGGTGCGTCTGATGCGGGCCGGGTGAGTGGAGGTAATCTCCTTCTCCCTTTCCGCAGCCTCCTTATGCGAGACAACCGTTTCGCAGAAGGACACCACCGCGCAGGGGACAGACCTGACCTGACCAGACCTGTCTATTCTGCAAAAATCACTCCGCAAAAAGTTCGGTGAAGTTCGTTCGAAGTGAACTGTCAATCTTTAGTGTTAGTATAGGATGATACACTTTGCCTTTAGGTAGGTACCTACTTCATTTTCATGGCGATATTTTATTAGAATAATAGGTATTACAGTTTTGAAAACATACGTTAGAACTTACATGACGTAAGATTATGGGTCTACTCTTGACCTCAATCTTGTCCTGCGGTCAGATATGAGGAGAGAGGGAACGAGATCCGAGGATGAGATGGTATTAAAGTTAATGCTATTATAATATCGAACTAGTTTTGCAAACCTATGCAATATGTCAATATGTACCTATTACTTATGTATATTTTACAGAATAACTTAGCTTCTGCCTAGTCTTTTACATCTGCGTTAGGATCGGCTTCCAGCCTAACCGAATGCAGTTGAACCGAACCTACTTATCAATATTTTACATGGAGTAAAACGACTGCTTATCCTACAGAGGCAAGTAGGTAAGCTACCCGAATGTGTCAAATTTCTTTGATAGTGTTTTAACTTTATTACAATAGAATGAGGTTGAGTTTGGCGTAGCTTGATGTGCTGGCTTCTGTACCTCCTGATCATTATGAAGTCGTGGAGAGAACATCGACCTACAACCTGACTTGGACTCCATGACTTCAGCATGCTGTTCTGTAGAAATCACCTAGTGAAAATACAAGCTAGGTGAGCTGTCAATCCCTAGCATTATCATGGGGGAGACAGTTCTCTTCGCCTTCATTTCATGTCCATTTTAACGATGTGATTTTAAAAGCTAAACTTACCTTCGGAAAGCAAACTCTACACATAATTTATTTAGCAAAAAACAGTGTCATTTTAGCATTTGTTTCATAATCATGTTGTGCTTATAATTGACTCGTAACTATTATCACAATAATCACCATAAATCAATAAAGTAATTTCTAACAACCATTGTCTGAGCTACAGTTACTAATACCGGCGTAATGGCTGAAGTATTTCGATTTTCCTTATTATTTACAGCCAGCTTATAAATCCAGCTTGTTCGAAATATATCGTCGTGGCTACTTACTTTCTTACATTTGATAAACGGCCACGGATAACAAAAACGAGAGCACCACAACAATTACCTCGTGAAAGGCGCCTCGCAATCATACTTTGGAAAGTAGTAGTTTGCTTGCTGACCTTACGAATTCACGGGTATAACACAATAAAAGCGAATGCGGTGAAAATGACGCCAATCAGCCGTAACCACCTACTTTGTTGACTTTGATTGTGTCAAGAGTCTCTGTTGTTTTGGTCTAAGCACCATCTTTTTTCAATGAATTCGAAATAGTTCTTGCGTGTCGTCTTTTGTTGTATTTCGTATTGGGTTGAAAACCACTAGTCTCCAAGTTGTTTCTATCGTTAGTCCACATAATAAAGTAGGGAAAACCCTTTATTATGGTGCTCTTTGATATTATCACTATTCATGGCGTTGAAACCTTTGAAATCAAATTGTCGTGCCTTCGAGATGTACAACGACCTTACGTTAGTGCAGGCTCTCTAAACATAATAGCTCTGAGGGCTTTGAACGGCAATTGTTACGCAAATTGGAAAGGCATTTCCAAAAGATAAGTATGGTAAATGAACATGAAATTGAGTAGATACAGATTTACATCAGACCAGTTTCGTCTACAATTAGAAATTGTGAATCCCGTAGAGTAAAAAAGAATAGAATGTACCTAATTCTGTTTTGGTACTCCATTTATCTAACAAATTAATGATACTTACTAGCTAGTAGGTAATTGATTTTGAGCTCATTTATTAGCCAACATGGCAATGTAGGGCCAGCACATTAAGCCCAAGTGTCAAATTTCTTTAATAGTTGTTCAACTTTATAACAAAGGAAATAAGGTTCATGTTCAATTAGAAAAAAATGTCAGTTTGGTGCATATTAATGTGCTAGCGTCTGTCTTTGCCAGAGGAACCTAACGTTCCTGAAGTACCTGCTTATCGGGTTTTCTAAAAAAGGAGTATTAGTATTGGTTATAAAAGATTTTTTTCCATAGTAAAAGAAATTCTTGTTTTTAGGTACTTTTTTCACAAAAAACTGATCGTTTTCTAATGAAACTTAACTAAATCATAGTTATTAATTAATTGTTTCTGAATAACACTTAGATGCAAATACCTATTAAGCTTATTCGCAATGGCCGCCAATTGTAACATAGGTAGTTATTATTGTAAGCTTTTATGATAATTAGAAACAACCAACCAATTTAAAGATTTGTACTCTAAGCGTAGAAGGTTATCGTCGGCTTATTTCCAAGTTGGTCTCGATGTTCTTTTAATTTGAAACTGCATAAAACCGTTAATTCTGTTACTGGTGTGTTGGGCTTTAAAACGAAAGAAGTTACTTATTTACTTTTTAAAGAAAAGTCTCATTGGGTTACTTAGGTACCTACTTATAATAAAGATTTGTTTATGTTTCTATTTTTAAGCCAAAGAAACATCAGATTTTTTTTTAAAGAAAAAGCGATGAAAAATTAAATTGCTGCAGATTTACACAGAACCCTTGGTGTGCCGGTTGTTCGTCGATGTTCCTTCTACCTAGTAAATTTGTTGTCTGTTTTTCTATTTCTTAGAGAGCGTGTATGAGGTAACAAGCGGCCACCAGCACACTAGTAACTTGTTGACTGCTATCAGCATCTAGTTTAATTTAACGTGCAGCGTTAGCCAACGTGTCATTGTCTCAGCGCCATTGTCCACGGTCCTCGCTACCCGACATTGAACTTCAGACGTCAACTGGACCAGTAATCGCTGCCATGGCCAATTACGACACCTATTCTTCACGAATAGGGTCACGGAACAGTGTTTCAGACGAATGTGTAGTGATTTCTAGATGTTATTCATTTTCAATTAGGACCTTGACATTATTAGGTTACTTAAGAGCCTGCATAATGCTGTTGACCTAGCTTTTGTTATTTACACGGTTTACAAATGTAAAAAATGTAACGGACAACTTCATAGTGTACAAATTTTTCAAATACTCCAGTATCTTTTGAGTAGGTACAAAAACGCCTAAATAAAAGGCATTTCCGCCATCGTTATTTTAGAGGGTATTTCTGCAATGCAAATATTGCAATTTTTAGAGATTATTTAGGTAGGTACATATTGCATTATTTTATATTGATTTAAAATAAGTGAAATAATGTAAATTTAGATTAGGCGAATGGATTTAGATTATGTAGAAATGCCCCTTTTAAATAGATATTGCTAATGTACTATTTATGTAGGTACCACTATATAATCTAAATGTTACGACTATTGTTTTCATAGATATTATTGTACTGACGCCAGCACATTAATCTACCCCAAACTGTCAAATTTTCGCATTTGCACATGAACCTTTTTTTGTTTCAAATGAAGTTGAAAACCTATCAAAGAAATTTGACACATTGGGGTAGGTTGATGTGCTGGCGTCTGTACTTTACTGAATTGAGATTTCTATTAGTATTTTCATCATTCAATATGAAAGTCCCTGTCTTGACATTTTCCTTATTTAATAAATATATCAACCTATTCATTAGGTACCTATCTGAGAATTGCAATACTAACTACTACCTGACCTCATATACCCGCTTCACATGGTTAGAAATTCTTGCAGTGACTTTGATCTATTTAAAATCAATCGCGGCATTCGATATTCAATACCAACATTATCTAACTTCCTGCCCAGTGGCACAGATGACCGTACAAGTGGTAGTGTCCACATGACACTTGTACAACCTTAGCCTTATAAGTGGTTATTATGTCATGATTATATTGTTAGCTAACCTAGCGACGAACAACATGCGGTATCAATTTCGTCACAACATTACATGAGTGGGCCACTAGAGGGAAAGTCAGCATCATTGCGCGTCCGTCTGTCCGCGCCTTGCAGTCGTCTGCGATTCGTATAATCAAGCCAACTTATCTGTGAAACGGTAGTATTTGGAACTAGCATTATGTTAGAGATTTAAAGTCGCTTTTGGCGTAATTTTTGGCTTCTTGTTGACGAGCAGCGCCACCAATTATTTCATGGATAAATTGGTACCACTGTACCTGGTTTGACTCAGCCCTGTTTGGCAAATGACACAGATCTGCTGAATAAGTCGTATGCTAAATAAGGCAGTCGGGATTTCCAGAATGGTATTTGCTTTGTTGAAACAAAATTCATTTCCATTTTGGTAGAATTACGATAGAACTTGGCGGAATACGTGCAATCCACAATAGGTTCCGTTCAGATTTATAAATCTTTATTATGAACAATACACGCAAATTAATTTCGCAATAAAATCGTGTTTTGTTTTACTATTCACAATAGGTAAACTACTTTTAATAAATTCATATGATTAATTACTTTACGCAAACAAAATATTTCTTTATTTTTAAAAGGAAATAAAACTGCTTTCATTGATTTCTGGACTACCTAGCATCCCTTAATGCGGGAATCGAACCAGCTCAAAATTGCATAGAATCATACCAATCAAATGATTTTCCGCAGCTGATTTTTCATTAGTTTGGTATCTAAAAAAAATACATAAATTATAGTGGTTTGAAATCTCTTAGGGTTGATTGAGGGAAGATTGGAAAATACTCATGGAAACCTGTACCCACATGATGAGCCAGTATGGGCATTGTAGACTATTACTGGATAAATTATATCTATACAGAAACTGTCAAACCACCATTTTTTTCCTCAGCTATAACTGACCTTTTGTAAATGGAATGTTCTGTGTGAAGATCGATAGATTTAGAACTTACATTGCCAGTAGATTCCATAAAATAAACTGCCTTATTTTTTTAAATCAAAATGTGACGCATTTATCATTCAGTGAGGCATTCAAATACTAACTACTTCCTAATGTGGGTACCTACTACAAATTACCCGTCATCGTCAGTCGTGAGATCAGCGAAAGTTTAAATGCGTCTGAAATTAAAATGGAATAAAAAAGGATAATAACGTACCGGAACACGGCTGTTAAGATTGTGAAAGCAACATTGACATTAGGCGCCAATTAACATCGGCCATTGCGCAACCATGGCGTGCGCGATACCCGCGAAAGTAAACCGCGCTGCCAACATTAAAATGGTAAACAAAACTTATGTAAGTGCATTTCCGACGGAATCATCAGATACCAGTTCTGATATTATGCAATATGAACAAAAGTCAACACACCAATTTACATGAACCTTTACGAAATTTAGCACGATCACCTACTTCCGATTGCAGCGAATGTGCAATTATGACTGGCGACTGCGAATATGATGTAACTGTAACGGCATGCTAGCATGCAACTTCTTCGGTCGAGTATAATGATATAATAATCTACATAATTACTTAAATACGTTAATAAAGAATACGGATGCAATTAGTGAAATTTATGTCGGTCACACTAAACAAGTTAATCCGAACCCCATCAATACCTACAAGTATTTACGAGTACACTACAAGTTTGGTCGGCTTTCAGTTTGTGAATTTTGTGCTTTGACTTTGGCAAGCCAGTCGATCCATTACGACGATATACACGTTAAATATAGGATTAATCTAAGACTCATTAGCTTTACAATGTGTGTGCCGCTTGAAATCGTATTACAAATCCGAACTATCGAAAGTAAAAAACTTGTAAATAATGTTTTCAGGTGTCATCAGGCAACAGAACTCAGAGGTTCCTGTTCGATTCCATATTCGGACTCGAAGTTCCGATCCTGGAGGAGCAGAGCGTCGAAGATGACGATGATGAGGAGGACAATCAGATCAAGCAGTGCTCTTGTGGTATGTAGAAAGATCAGTTGAAATGCAAATATGGTGCAAATCTTAAGCCTCATTGAAAAAAGACAATCGAATTAATTGTTTTATCAAATCTTGCTCTTTATTTTATGTAACTTCATTATAATCATCATCACCTTTATCGTCAAACACATTTTGTAACATTTAGTTAAAAAATGTTCATCAAAATCATATTATCTATCGTTATCAGATCCATTTTTGGATTCATAATGTTTTATAATCTCTATAGTTCTTTACAATAACATCACTTATTGTTTGACGAGAGAAAATTACAATATATCGCATGACGCAAGTCAACTTGTTAATTTCCCATGTTTATGCGTACACACAGATGTAAAGCAGGCCATTCCTAATTAATTAGAATAATTCAGCACACTAGGTAGCAGTTGCAATTTCTAGTTTCCATCTTAGTCTTTTAGTTAGCACTGCAATTCCTATTAGCCACTATAAGGGCTCGAGGCAATGATCGTATGAATTGGTAGATGATCATCAGTTATAAGATATTTAAAATTTTTGCCCCAGTTAAGTCGACATTTTTAAAACTTTCATCATCAATAAAAGAAATGGTTCTCCAAAATTCGATCGTGAGCCTTGCCCTTACAATTTCAAGCAATTCTAATGATCTTCATCCACGTTCACGTTTTAGAGTGCGGCAGGGCAAACCCACTCCCTAGAAAGATGGGTAAGTTGTATCTGTGTACAGCACGTGATTTGTATGTTTATGTTCACCTGTAGAAGTAGACAGCACCTGTGTATCCACCCTGTAGTTTTCAAGTTAGAAATAGTACTTATTTCTTCCATATTTCTTTCATCTTCTCCCTTTTCTGAATGATTAAATAATTCAGCTTCTATTATACTCATATCAGAGTGTGCCCTAGTATATATTATGTATTAATATAAAACATTGGATTTTCTAAAAATCAACGATGTATATTGGATTTGTTTGTACTTTTGGCTCGTAGTTAGTTCTAACAACAATTCCTGTAATACCTCTTTTAAAAACTGCACCCACGTGTTGTATGTTGTATAATAATTTTCCATGCACGTTATAAATATTTTATATAATATGTATTTCTGGTTAAACTCTTACTTTATTTATATTTTTGTAAGACTAACACTCGCTTGATGAAAATAAATAATGAACACGTCACAAATTAAAACAATTTGTTACAAGTTTTTTACCTATGAATATATTAGATACTGGGCCTTAGGTCTGTATTACAGAAACTCCCTGAAGCATCAGGCATTATTAAATTATGGCCCTTACATTTGTTAAGTCTAGTAAGTTCTAAGTAATAATAGAGTCTTTGCTGAACTTCTGTAATACGGGAACCAGTATTTTGATTTAGAAACTCCTTATAATCTACTGATAAAACGTCGATGTCTCTCTTAATATTGTGATTGTTAGGTCAAAACTTAATTTACTTTGTTATATCTACATATATCATCCCATGCCCTGGAAACACCCTTACTTTCATCACACTCTTAATTATAAGAGCAGTGCATATTTATTCATTTCAATGCAGGCGCCTATAATTAGGTCCAGCCGTGTCATCGCACATTTTAAGAAGTAAAAGTGTCAAGTCGTCAACGAGTATTTAAAAATAATATGCTTCATTAGAATAGAGTAATGTTACATATTATTCAATGTTAACGATAAATGATTTACATTTTATCTATTCAAAGGAAAACAAATCTGGTTCGATATATACCTATGTACGATCCTATTGAAATTGATAAATGTTTGCAGACAATGGTCTTCAAGTCAAGTTCCGTCTATAGGTTACTTAACTGCTATCTAATAGATGAATAGAACATATAGAAAAAGGCATAAACAACAAATTCCATTCCTTCAATTGCTATATACTCCTAACAAAACAACATGTGGATGTAAAATTTGTGATTCAATGTTCGACGAGGCAATATGGTTCGAATAAAACATAATATTTGTGGGAATTAAAACTTACAAAGTGTTACAAGTAAAGGCATCATCAACCAACCGAACGTTAAAATAAGCTCATCTTCTAGTTACCCAAGTGTCGATTGCAATATACTCCATAATTATACTGAGTCAGATTCAAACTTGTGTACGTGTTTGGCACCACCACCAGTAGTGTCCACCAGTTCTTGTCAATCAAGGTTTACCTTTTTATTGACTCTGTCAATATGTAGGTACAGCATATTTGTATGGTTTGTGCATATTAAAGAACGTAAATACATTACACAAGCAGTTATCTGCATCTCAAATACGTAACTTCCTATTTACAATTGCACAAAGATAAATTATGTTTAATAAGAAGCATTAGTGTTAGTGTTTACACGTAAACAGCTGTTCTGCGCAAGTAGTGGGTATGTCTGATCGTTGAACTGCCGTTCATCACAGTGAAAGTGTAATAGACTCGATCTGCGCCCGCGCTGCGCCAGATCGCGACCAACCTTGCTATAACTCGTTATTTATACACTATTATTTCCCGTTCCTGTCAACGTACAGACGGGAACAAAATTGCTTTTAAAGATAAATTGCTAAATGTTTGAATTGGAATATAGCAGTAGGAGCTCGGTTTTAGATCTTACATCCTCGAAGGGGGTTTTCTACGTTTTGGGCCTTGTCTATGACACCTTCGCAAAGGTTTTGCCGGTTTTTTAAGTGGATTCTTATTCATTATTTTTACTGACGTTCATTCATTATTTTCAATTTAAAACGTATATAATGCTTAAATTATAATTATTTTCAGATGCCTTAATACCTATCTGCTACATTAGAAAATGGTGTTTAATTCGGTGTAAACAGGCCTCTACATATTAACGATCCTACAAAATCATGTAATCTTTAATCTAGTCTGAATATCAAATATCATTCATGTATTTCCGAAAACGTGCCAGTTACTCATAAAAATCCTGTTTATGATATGAATGCTAAAAGTTTCTATTGAGTAATTTCCTCAGAGCATATGTAAGTTTAATCACTAGATAATCTGTAGTCGTAAATTATAGTTCTCTAAGTATCGCTTGTTGTAATTAACTTAATTGCACCTGTGTATCGATCCTGTAGTTTTCTAGTTAGAAATAGTACTTATTTCTTCCATATTTCTTTCATCTTCTCCCTTTTCTGAATTATTAAATAATTCAGCTTCTATTATACTCATATCGGAGTATGCCCTTGTATATATTATGTATTAATATAAAACATTGTATTTTCTAAAAATCAACGATGTGTATTGGATTTGTTTGTACTTAAATTTGGCTCGTAGTTAGTTCTAACAACAATTCCTGTAATACCTGTTTTATAAACTGTACCTATGTGTTGTATATTGTATAATAATTTTCCATGCACGTTATAAATATTTTATATGTATTTTTGGTTAAACTCTTACTTTATTTATGTCTCAATTCATACTTGGTTATACTGACCAACTATGATGTAGCAGTAATGATTTACGAAGCTGTTCGATGTATTGATTGATGACTAATTGTAAATTGCTGTACAGCAGCGGTTTTTGTAAATTAGTATTAATTTTGTATGTGGACTACAATTTAGGTTAATGTCAAAAAAAATACCATAAAATCCCCGTTAAAATTTGAGTCAAATAGTTTTAGAAGTGAACTACAACAAGAATATTGTGTACACATTCACATTAAAGACAATAGGTACATGCAAAACATTCACATAAGTACATAGTATTCTCAAAAAGCTAAACAAACCATCAGTCGACAATGATACAGCCACAGAGCTAACAGGAAATCTGTAGCAAGTACCTACTAGCAATGACGTTGGTTCAACAAACTGCGTTCACTTTCTAGAGTGCGGCGGGTCGAATCAGGAGAACCGCATCGTCGGCGGGATGCCGGCAGGCACCAACCGGTACCCGTGGATGGCGAGGATTGTGTACGACGGCCAGTTCCACTGTGGAGCCTCGCTTCTTACCAAGGAGTATGTGCTCACAGCTGCTCATTGTGTCCGGAAGTAAGTGCTTCAGTTTTTTCTATATTTCTTATTATACAAGCGGCAAGATGTGATTGAATAATTAAGGTCAACGTTTCTGCCTGCCCAAGATTTTGAAAGTTGTGGTCAACAGTATGAGTTTTGATTCTGAACTAGTGCTGTTGGAGAAGCAGATGGCAAAATTAAAATTAGTTTAATATCGAAACGGCACTTCGCTCGCGACTTCGCCAGCGTGCATTTCGCACTTTAACACCCCCACCCCTCTGACTTTTGAAAATAAAATATAGCTTATGACATTTCCAAATAATGTGGCTCTCCATTGGTAAATAAATTTTTTAAATCGGTTCAGTTCGTCCAGTGATTACCCCCTATAACGTCACAAACTCACGAAATCTCTCCTACTCTCTTCTTAATAATACAAATATATATAGATAATAATATCTGTGTAAATAATAAATAATGGTGTGAATAATAGAAAAATATGTACGGCTATTGGTATAACATAGTTAGTTAGTTAAGTTGGCAATGCGAATGCATCAGATCCTAAACAAGAAGATTTTACAAGTTCAAAGAAAAGGACTATCTTTTATGACGAATATCCTCTAACATAATTTTCTATACTGACATTGCAATTTCCTTTCACAACGAAGTATACAGTTTACGCTATGTTTACTACAGACTTGTTAAGGTCGACTTCCAGTTTAACCAGGAAGTTAGCAGATATGCAATCGAAATGATAGGTTCGTTGCAGCCAATTACTGTTTAGAAATCGAAACGTTCATGTTATAATGTTTGTTGAAGGGAGAAACTTTGTTGTTTTATCGTTCTATGTTTTATGTATGTATATGATAATTTTGGAGATCAGAGTTTTAATTAAGATCAGCTTTATCTGCAGTACACAGAAGAATTTGTGTTTACAAGCAGTTTTAGATGGCAGGTAACAAAAAAAAAGTTGGTCGTACCTTAAGATTTTTCTCGTCTCTTTCGGATACACATATTCACTTTCGTCTGCATTTGTTTCTTTATCTGTGTTATTGAGTTACTAAACTATGTTATTTAGAATCATGACATACAGGGTGACAGGCATGTCATGGCACAACTCAATATCATAAGTTTATTAGGTCCATGATTATTCTTTTCCTAATTTTTAAGTTTATTTCGTATTTTTTTATTTTGAACTATAAAAATTATGAGCTTTTGGCTAAATAATGACAGGGTTAATCAATGGTTAAGCTACGCTTGACAATGTCAAACCGTGGAAAGGTGACCATTTATTACATAACAAGACTCCTCCGTGCCTCGGAAAACACGTCAAGTCTTAGTTCTCGGCTGTCATTTGTAGATCTTTGACGGTCATTAAACATCAACCAAGGGGTATAGTGTAACCCAGTAACTGGGTTGCGGAGGTCAGACAGGCAGTCGGACCCCCATGTAAAACACTGGTATTAGAATATTGGTATAAAAATTATTATTAGAATAAACTGGAAGCTGACTTGAATATAGTTGGGAAAAGGTTAGGCAGATGATGAAGTGTATAAATCATGTTTTATATGTACTTAATACGATTTTCATTAAAAGAAGTGAATAATTCAATAATTATCTATATCTATATCTATATCTATATCTATACTTATAATAAAACTGTAGAGAAGTGAATTCTGTACATTGAAAATATATTCAAAATTAATATTGGAGGATGACTGGTGATCGATACTGATGCCAAAAATGCAATCAGTAAATTTTTTGTCTGTCTGTCTGTCTGTCTGTCTGTCTGTCTGTCTGTCTGTATGTGCACGCATGGGTCAAAAACTACTGAAGGGATTTTAACCAAACTTGGTACGATTGTAATCCATACTCCTGGGCAGGTTATAGGCTATATAACATAACGCTAAGACACATAGGAGCCGAGCAGTGACGATAAATTCGAAGCAAGTCGGATGAAAATGTGCTTTTGAGCTCCTATCCTCGCTTACGTTGATCATACACAAGAAGTATGTATTACAAAGATGTTGATCTTCAAAAGATCAACAAAAAAGTTCTCAGTAAAATATATCTATATCTTATAAATTAGCCACAATAACACGTTTAATCGTTAAGCATTTCTTCAAAGTATATTAAATATTAACGTACACTTTTATAATATTATTAAAATAAAAAATATAGACATCGGTTTATAAACACACAAGATATTTATATGAACTTTGAGTGAACTATGAGTGAACTATAAGTTTGGTAGGTATGCTACTATCACCGCGGCACCTGGCGGGCGTTCACGCGCCAACGTCACTTTTTTGACTGTGGATGTGAAGGGACATGTCATGCCAAGCATTGTTCGTTCTTATTGAATAAGCACGACTTTTATTAATTTATTCGCCCTTTTCATTAGATTAGATTTAAATTATAGTAGTTTTTAGATATTATTTTGAAGTAATTTTCAGATATTATTTTGAAGTAGTTTTTAGTAAATATTATTATTATTTTTATTTGTTATTTTTTTATCTCTTTTGATTCCGTAGGTAATCACGATTATTATTCCTTATTTGTTTTTTGGATTTTAAATATCGTAGGTACGTAGTTTTGAAATATTCGTTTAAATAGGTAGGTCCCTATGTATTACATATAATAACAAGTTTGTTTTTTATTCCATAGGTAATTCATACTTTCTTTTTTCTATGTTTAAGATAAGACCTAAATAGTACGAAGTTGTTTTTTAGTTACTTAAAAGTTAAGTTAGTTAAGATATTAGTTGATTCAAGTTATTCGACGATTAGCTTCTTTTTGAATTAGGAAATAAACTGTTGCTTCTGTTCTGTTTTTTTTTATTTGAATTCAAGTAGGTACGATGCCACCTAAAAACGGTATTTATGTCTCGGAATTCGATAAAGCCAAAAGAATGAAAAATGCGCGTTCTCAGGAATCGTCAGAGAAAAGAGCACATAGAGTTAATATCGCAACTGCACGAGCACATGAAAGTACTTCTGAGAGAGAGATGCGATAAACTTCTGATAGGGAAAGAAGAGCCACATCACGAGCATCTGAAACCTTTTCTCAACAAGAGCTACGTCTTACAGTTGACCGTAAAATGCATTTTTATCCCGAGAGTCGGAAACGTTCATCGAGCAACATTTAAGGCTCACAGCTGATCGGGAACGACATATTCTATCTCGAGAATCTGAAACATCTACTTAACGAGAATTACGACTTACAACAGGTGACCGCGAAAGGCATGTGTTATCTCGAGAGTCCGAAACGTACACAGAGCGTGAGTTAAGACTTACAGCTGACCGCGAAAGGCACGTTTTGTCTCGAGAGTCCGAAACATTTACTGAGCGTGAGTTAAGACTTACAGCTGACCGCGAAAGGCACGTTTTGTCTCGAGAGTCCGAAACATTTACTGAGCGTGAGTTAAGACTTACAGCTGACCGCGAAAGGCACGTTTTGTCTCGAGAGTCCGAAACATATACTCAATATCATGACCGTCTGGCAGTTGATAGGATACACCTTGTCATAACTCGATCAATTGAAGACGAACATGATCATGACCGACGACTGGAGTCAGGCCGCGAATATAACAATTCTTTAAGACAAGATGAACAAACAATAAGTTTGTCAAATAAAAGACGATGAATTAATAATGAAAGATCATATTCGAAAATCGGTGATATGAACGTAGTATGTTCTTTTTGCAATGCCTCCGCTGGTCTTACAGACATGAAAATGGAAGGGGTGTTCTTTGTGAAGAATAAGTATTCACTAAGAAACGATTTTTGGAAATTCAACCCCTAAAGAGAAAAAATAGGAGACTGACGTTCGACATCCACGCAGGCGAAGCCGCGGGCAAAAGCTAGTATTAAATAATTCAATTTACGATCATTTGTTCTGTGTCTGGGTGTAATTTATCTATAATATATGTATGTATTTAGAAATATATAAGTAGGTTTATCAGCTGTTTAGTACCCATAACACAAGCTTTTAAGCTTAACTTGGGATTCGTTGCGTGAAAAGTTGTAGAATATTTAATTTACTTTTTGATTAGAAATTTATTTTGAGTTATTGGTCTAGTAGTCGCCAGCGCTACTGCTAGACGCGAGGTCTCGGGCTCCATCTCCGGGTCAGGCAAAAGCTCAATTACAGATATTCTATCTAAAAATTCTCAGTAGCAGCCCGGGGTCGGGCTATGTGCCCAATTAATGACAATAGGCTCCCCACTATTTACTTATCACTATTACATGAAACTTAAACACAACTCTGCCTAATCCTTCGGGGATTACAGGCGGAATGTTATGTGAAATGAAGATTTTGTAATGTTTCTTTACTGTTTAAAATAAAACAAAAAGGAGCAAATTATAATTTAATAGAATTGATTGAATGTACTTGGGTAAATCTTCGAACCTTTCAACCACCATCATTACCATCCCTCAAATGTTAGGGGTATTCCTCAAAGCGCAACTGTTTCTTAGCGTAACTAAATTATTCCTCAAAGCGTAACCGTTCCATAACTTGCGCTCACTCATTATAATTAAAAATATTAAATGTTTATTCCTCAAATACTTAGCAACCATGATGAAAAATAGTAAAAAGGAGGGGAAGATAGATTCATTATTAAAAATATGTGTTTTATTAAATAAATACATATTTATTTTTTGTTTATACTTATTATTTAATGCTTAATACAATGTTTTGACAATTCCCAGAATTTGCTAAAGTACCAGAACCTAGAGATTGCTGATCTCTTTCACTAACATTTGGGGGATGGTAATGACGGCGGCGCGGTTGAAGCGCTCGTAGTTTTACCAACCTACATGCGTAATGCGTATACGATGATGTACAAAGCATAATTGCACATGCTATGAAATGCTTATTAAGCTTTGGTGTAACAATTGCGTGTCAGTATATTTTAAACAATAGTGCTTATTTGTTCAGTTAATTACCGACAGTTCACTTAACACATTATTCGTTATATTATAAACCCATCTTCTTTTGGCAACCTCTGTTTCCATCTTCCTCCAAGTTGCAGCTTCTGTCTAAGTTTTCTTTAATCTTCATTTCCGCATTCACTCACTTTGACTGGACAGGCCAGGACAGGTCTAGAAGTTAGTGGCCCTGAGTGCTTTACCGGAGGTCGTGGGCATGATTCCAACCCAAGACAAATTATTGTGTGACAGCACAATGAGCACGATCATTTGTTCTGTGTGTTACTCTAATTTATATAATTATAATATGTATGTTTTAAGAAATATATAAGTATATTTTTATAATCAGTTGTATAGTACCCATAACACAAGCTCTGCTTAGCTTGGGACTAGATATAGTGTTGTGTGAAAGTTGTAGAATATTGTTATTACTCTTATTATTATTCTTAGTTTTGATTAACAACTTCATTATTATCAAACTATGGACAAGATGATGGTTACATCTTATCTGTTATGCAACCAATATATTATAATTATATAAAGCTGTTATATCGTTGCTACGTGGAACAGCGCGTGCGCACATCCACACGCAATGTTGCATTGCGTTAATTAAATGTTAGGCCTATTTGATATTCAAAACAAGGCTCATGTTTTTCCGGCTGATATTTTGCGTAATCGTGTTGCGATACTAAATCATTCTTCCACTACATTAACCGTAATATGTAACGAGGGTTCTTGAAGCAAGAGAGATAAAGAAATACGCCTATAAAAACTATTCATGATTTCTTTTTCATAAATCTTTCTTGTAAAATTTGACGTACGTTAATTTACGACACATTTCCATACGATGTTACCTATCTTTATGTTAAATAACGCAGTCATTCATATTAATTCGTTGTGTTATGATTTTCTACCTGATTTACATGTCATAATCATGCGAAAAAACGATGCAACTTCATTTTCAGCCCCGACATTCACAAAATGCATGGATTACCTACTTAGTGTAATTATTATAGTCTTACGAGTTTTGTTAAATGTAGAATGGGAAAACCGTAAAATACTATGAATGAGCAACGTTTAAACTCATTAAATAATTATTAAACAAATTGATGTACTTCATTATTTTTTATTCTGATGGCAGTAAAATCAATTATGTCCCAAGTTCCCAACAGCAGATTATTTTCTGGCAATGTAGGTAATAAAAATAAATATCAAGCTAAATCGCCTAAAGCTTTAGTAACTAAATCACATCCGGATTAGTCGAGATTATGATATTTGCAGGCATCGCAGAGGATTTCCTTTATGTTAGAACGGGATGTGCCTACATTGTGAAACACAATAAATATTGAGTATTGAGGGTCTTGAGGGTTACAGGCGTGAAGCTGATTTCATTCATATTTTGTACCATATTGTCTTTAAATTCGGCTCTTGCCTATCTTCTGCTTATCTAGGGAGAACATTCCTTGCGTTTCTATTTTGTATGCTCCCTTATTCACCACTCCTTTTTTACATGTTCCAGACTGAAGCGTTCAAAGATCCGTGTGATCTTGGGCGACCACGACCAGACCATTACAACTGAGAGCGCAGCCATCATGCGCGCCGTCACCGCCATCGTCCGTCATCGTAGCTTCGACCCTGACTCCTACAACAATGACATCGCCCTCCTCAAACTGCGCAAGCCTGTCAACTTCTCCCGAATTATAAAACCTGTCTGTTTACCACCATCCGGTAAGTCACACCTACCAGTAGGTGATATTAGAGATTGCAGTAGCAATCTCTAATATGTATATACCTAAAAATCTCATGTTTGTAACAAAACTCCACCGAACCGCCTTCACTGATTCTTATAAAATTTTGTGTGTATATTCAGTAGGTCTGAGAATATGACGCGAACCACTAAAAACGAAATAAAACTAATAACATTCTAAGGATAGACGAAGTTTGCCGGCGCAGCCAGTATTTATATATTTTCCACACGATGGGTCTATTAGGATGCATTATAAATTATGGATTGTTTTTAAGCCGTCGGTCGTGTCCTTATGTAGTTTCATTTAAATTATTGCCAGTTTATAATCCAGTTTTAATTTTCCAGACTGTCATGGTAGTAAAAGATGTTTAGAATGTAGGAGAAGGAGACGTACTTGGGAGTTTACTCAAAGTCCTTAAATTCGTCCAGTCTTTTAATAAATAAGTGTTTACAGTATAATGCGTTTCTTTGTGAATTTTAAGCTCATAAAATTTGTTATATTCCAGGCATAGATCCATCTGGCAAAGAGGGTGTTGTGGTGGGTTGGGGTCGAACATCCGAGGGTGGACAGCTGCCTGCTATCGTGCAGGAAGTGCGAGTACCCATCCTCTCACTGAACCAGTGCCGAGGGCTGAAGTACAGGGCTTCGCGAATTACTAGCAACATGGTGAGTTTTTATAAAACGTTCAGAATGATACATTTTGTAAATAAGAAATGTAAGAAAGAAAGAAAGAAAATATTTTATTTGGACGCACAGAACATAAAAGATCAGCAATACAGATAAAAAAAAGAAAAGATTAAAAAACTAAAGACAAAAATATAAAAATAATAATAAAAAGACCTGTGCGAGACCAAAAAGGCGCCTATCTCAGCATAGCTGCGACATTTAAAAATATAAATATCGCAGCGCTGTTATTCCGATAGGGCCCGTTGTGTTGTGATGCCACGGACACACTAAAAAAAAATCAAAGTATAAAATATAAATATATATAAGATAATATACAATAATACAGTAAATACAAAACTAAAATTATAAGAGAAGGAAAAAAAAAACTAATACTTAAAAAAAAAAAAATAACGGGTCGTTCCTTAGAGCATTTAACTACGGGCGTCCGCGTTCCAGCTCCATTTGTCGACTATTTATAAATGTAACATTAATGTACAACGTGCTACTGCCAGAAGGAGCATGGGATACGTAATAACAGCAATACGGGTCAATAGAAGGTTAAGCTAGGCTTCCGGAGTTCGATTCGTGGATAATCAATTAATCACATTTCAATAATCCTATGTGCCTCGGGAGGCACGTTCTATTTTGCTCTATTACTTTTTTATTATGGCAAACAAAGTCGTTGTCGACTATCCTGCCTCTGCAATGTCTAAAGTGAATTGGAAAGCAAGTGCGTAAAAAAAAATGAGAAAAAATAAAAATCTTCAATTGATACAGTTGAACTCAATGTAGATTTTCATGAAATGAAATGAAATGAAATGAAATGAAATGAAATGAAATGATATTTATTTCTGTAAGTAGATCTTCTCAGATACTTTTACATGTCTTTTTTTTTAAACTAAACTAAATGGCATTTCCAAAGTGACTGATCCCTGAGAAGAAATGCCGAAAGAAACTCAGGGGTCATGGTCTCTTTTAAAGTCCAGACATAAGATTATATTCAATTACTATGCGAGTCTCACGATGCAGGGCAAAGTCTGGAATAGCCTTTTGAAGAAAGAATCAATTCAGCTTTGAGCCGACCTGTCCCGACAGACGGCATGGGTTAGTATGAGACCAGGAGGCACGTTAAAAGCCTATGGTCCCGGCTGTCATTTGTTGATCTGTGACAGTTGTTACGGGTAGTCAGAACCCCGAAAGTCTGATTATGCAGTCGTTCCATGTAAAATACTGCAACTCAGCTGTATCTGGTTAGACTGGAAACCGACCGTTAGATAATTGGAAAAAGGCTAGGCAGTTGATGGGGCAACGTACTACCACAGTATAAATATTAATACAGTAGGACGACGCCTTTGATCTCTGGAAAAATGCCGCCAACGTCTACACGCATTAGCCCTGAATAATACCTCGAACTACGAACATCATTTTGTTCGCAGGTCGGGAGCGGCTTTCCCGCGTCTCGCCCCTCACACCCCGCACGATTGCCCTGTCTAGACGGCTTCGTCGGACGACTGTAGGTTTTTAGACTGTGGTAGAATAGAATAGAATAGAATAGAACTGTGGACTGTAGTACTACTTTTAATACGTTAGTGAAGCATTGTCTAATCAATGAATTGTCTTGTTTATAGTTATGTGCTGGCAGAGCATCAACGGATTCATGTCAGGGCGACAGCGGTGGTCCTCTTCTCTTACAACAGGGAGATAAATTCCAAATCGTCGGTGAGTCTTCAATCGTTGGTGACTAAAAAACTAACTTGGATTTTTGCAGGTGTATGTTTATGGTGGTGAGGTCAGTTAATGGTTGCAATCTCATGTAGGTAACTGTCAAAAGTGGAATGATTAGATAGGTTAACTTTATACACCAGGAAACAAAAGAAATATGTTACATAATATTTTTACAATTTTATTAATACATTGGATGGTATAAGATTTTGCTACAGTGGTGCCATCTTTTGTTTAGTTTCTCCAAACCGCCATTGAAACAGTGATGCATGTGAGTGTTGTAAGCAACATAGATGGCGCTGGTGTCCTTATAATTAATATCCTGATCAATAAAGTAACTAAAATGAAATGTGTTTCCAGGTATCGTTTCATGGGGTGTGGGTTGCGGACGACCAGGCTATCCAGGGGTCTACACAAGGATCACACGATATCTACCATGGCTAAGAGCTAACTTGAGAGATACCTGTCTCTGTGGCAATTAATTGATGTTACCTACCATCTTAGGGTTGGTAGGTAGGTACATATCTGACGGAAGATGCGTCGCGTAATCGGTTGTGTCGCACCAGAATAGACAAAAATATATAATTGAACAATCAACCATTCACACTCAACCGTTGATGCGTCGAGGTACATTGTCGCATACGTCTTCCGTCAGATATGCACCGACCCTTAGGGCGAGGCCACAACACTGCGATGCGGCGTCGTATCGCGAAAACGACGCCCACAGCAATACAACGAGATACGTAGATTTTTACGATGCGACGCCGCAACGCAGTGTTGTGGCCTCGCCCTTAGACTGAGCGACAAACGTATCAGAATAAAAAGTTATCCTCTCAAAGTTGCAGGTTTAAAATTTAAGTTTGATTTATTTAAGGTTCTTTGTAGAGATATTATTATGGCATATAGTTGTACATAAAAATCGACGAAACTAAACAAAGAATTTAGAATATATTTTAAATGAAAATGTAGATTAATTCTCTGTAGTTACATTAACTTTATTAACTAGGTAGATATGTATACGTAATGTAAATATATATTTCAGTGTAATAATTGTAGTGCCAAGTTAAAAAAATGTTCAAATGTAATGAGTACCTAACATTTCATATGTTTTAGCGTCAAGAGCCAAATCTGAAATAATACTCGTAGTTTAGATGACCCAGTTATTAGAAGGATTTGTTAAATACGATAGAGCAGAGTCGGGACCATATATACCAACCATATATCCATATATACCATTTAAGAGTCGAGTTTTCTAAACATTAACCCGCTCATCTGGTTACCCTTATGGAACATGTCATCTTTCAAATTCAATAAAGCGAAATATTTAAAGGTTTAGCTCAGTGCCAGATTATGCAAGTGCGGGACCCGTAGCAAATTCCTTGGCTGGGCCCTGAGTATTTTTCATAATTAATTTCTGATTGAGCTGTCTAAATATTTCAAAAATACTAGTTAGTTTTTGTGACATCAAAGACATTAAATATTCGTAATAAAAATTACGTACTGGCAGTCATTAGCAGGTTTGAATATGCGGAGCCCCCTTTTCTGCGGGGACCGTAGGAATTGCTACTCTGTCTACGTGGTTAAACTGGCACTGGTTTAGCTGCGCGTTATTTGACTTTAACCCTTAACCATTGTTACCCTTTTATCGATTAAGAGTTACCTACTCTTTAGCAATTATAGGTATTGTTTGATTTGTAAGGCTTTAGTAACTAGTTGATAATGTATAATTTGGCTAAATTGCGTAGCCGGTTCGTATAGGATAGTCGTTTACGTTGAAGGTAACACATTTACTATGAGTTTTTTAAAAACCATAACGAAAGCCCTCTGAATGAGTAACCGTAACTGGTAAATGCTAGAAGAAAATCTAAGATGAAATCGTTATTACAGATTGAATACTACTGCGATATTTACTTGCTACTATAATATTTAGTTATCTCCATCTAACTACTAAAAAGATGAATAATTATGAGAGATGAATTGAAAAAGAAAAACAAGGTTGTACCCATAGATATAATTATTTAGATTTCTATGGTTGTACCCTATTAGGCAAAAATTCATGGCCAGTTAAAGAATAAATTTTCCACTTTTAATTCCGAGTTCGCAGTCAATTTTGGGATCTCTAAAGAAACTGTAGAATTTTTAGCTTCATTTAGAATTCATGAAACTCATTTGTTACGTTTATTTGGTCATTAGAAGAAATTGATCGGAAAAAAAATAATGGAATTCTATGCCTATCGTAATAATTTAGACTTCTCCTAATGTTAGTCTCATTTTTGTTTAGGTACAGTAGACCGCATGTCGGTGGTGGCATTGAGGTGGCCGAGCAAAGCTTGAGACAGTCAATTCTAGGGTTGTTACCACTGACTGATATGCGTTTTACACTATTTCCTCCCCGTTGTACCGTATGCACCATTGACCTGCACCATCAATGGTGCAGATGAGACTAATTAGTTTCGTTTGCACCATTAATGGTGCAAACGAAACGGCGGATTGGATATGGTCTCATCTGCACCATTGAGATGACACAATATACTATCAATGTATACTTAGATATTTCTGGGAATTGAATGTATCTATGGAACAACTACTGGTAATAAACAGGAAAAGGTTATCTATCAATGCTGAAGTGCCATAACAACGAAGAAATTTAAAGAGCTTAGAAGACGGAACCCCGCTACGCGGGGCTCCTATTTCTGTCTGCAGGGTTTAAAGGAACCTAACTAACCTAACGTCGGGATGCCCCTAGTCCTGTGTTTTAGACGTTCATTTGTTTTACACGATCATCCTTTCCCCGTGGTCCAACCAGTTGGACATAATTGCATCTTTGTCCCACGAAACAAGAAAAGTATGGTGAAGTAAGTTGTATTCATATTAATGGTGCAAACGAAACTAATTAGTCTCATCTGCACCATTGATGGTGCAGGTCAATGGTGCATACGGTACAACGGGATTTCCTCTACTTCATACTTTTAACTTAAATGACTTGACGTTCTTCGTTATTTATACTTCAACAAGTTTCTGTTTTTGTTAGACTATAAATAGTTTTTTTACTTTTCAAATTAATTAGTAAGTGAATATACTTTTATCATAGAGTGCCACTTGATGGATTTGGAAAAATCGTTTTATGTGACATAGTCATGACAATTAAGTTTTAATATCTACTTACTGTTATATTTAATTACTTTTAAACCTCGTTTAACTAATCGTAAGTTAATTTACTTCGGACAGGCCGGTGGTGCAGATTACCAATAGAATTTAAGACGTAGTTAGCTGCGTGTTCTAACTATATCATTTTAATTTATTCGTTACGTAACATATAGTCTTTAAGAACAATGACGAGATTTTAAGAAAAATGTCGTTTCTTTTAATGCAATTAGGGTTGCCGGGATAAAAATAGAAAAGCTGGACCCAGATACATATTTATGACCCACAAGTTCAACAAAAAATGTGTGTGTACCTACTTATGTACACGCGTTAAAAGTAATACTTCTTTGGCGTAACAACAAAAATCTTTATAAAAAAAATGTTACGCGTTATCTTGCGTTTGTAGAAAAAACGACACTAATTATAGAAAAAAAAACTAAAATATTGACTATCTATAGCTTACGCATCGTAAAAATTTTACTCTAACGCGCCAAACGAAGTAGGTATAACTTCAAAAATACTTTTGTAGGAATCACTTTTGTTTGTATATTTATATATGTTAATAATACATTTTATTCTCCCTACAGTAAATTGGGCCACAGTTGTATAATATGTTGCCTTCGATGGTAAAAAAATCGTGCGCCAGGCAACCCTATATGCATTATCAGTTTTGTTTGAAACTTTCGCATGCACGTTGAACTCGTCATAGCACTGTGACGTAACGCGGAATGTGACAAGTGTACAGTGAAAGGATTTAGATCGAAGAAGATGAATATATTTTGTTTTTTTTGTAAAAGAATTTATTTAGTTGTGTATTCACGGCGTGTTACGCTGCATTTGCTTTTCGGCGTGGCGCCAAATCTTATATTTTAAAATTTTATGGAAAACTTTAAAGGTAATCAAGTAGGTTTGTTAAAACAACTCAAATAATAGATTTTTTTTAACAAAAACCTTTTTTTAACACTGTCTACTTAAATAATAATATATCATTGTAATAAAATATTTGTGGGAAATAATGGCACGCTGTTAGAGCCACTTTTAAAACGAAGGTGTTGAAAAATATTTTCATAACTTAAACTCACAATTTCAGGAACTCTACAACCATTCGTTCACTTAATCCTTACTTACTTAGCTGTTAATAGTCGCGACTAGCGATGTAGATGTAGCACGTCTTAGTTTAAACACTAGCTTAGTTCAATCATGCTCTTTAGGCTACGTCTGTGATCCTTGTCACGATAAAATTGTTATCATTATAACGATAGTTATTTATTGTTAGATTTATTTAATAAATCATTATTGCTAAGAAAATGTTTAAGTTATAAATACAAATTATCTCTAATTACTACCTAATTAAATTAACTTTGTTATTGTGTGAGTTTTTTGTTTTTTCAAAGAGTTTAACTACCCTTAAATTGTAATAGTGGTGCTCTTATAATTAAATACTTTAAAAAAGTTTCTTAATGACTTTATTTTTATCATCAACCTTTAAGTGTAGGGTTTGAGATTTTATTACTAAGTCGTGATATTTATGTGATGGGTTCGAGTTGTAAAAGGTGTATCAAGGAAAACCACAAACTTTTTGGGGATTTGTACCTCGGCGTATGAAAGCAGTTGAGACGAATAAAATTGTGGAGATACCCACTTACAAAGAGCTGCGTATTTGCAATTTCACAGAATATAAATTTATTTTGGTCGGACTTATCTTGTGCGTCATGCACTCTGGTCATAATAACTACAGAATAAAGGGATGATTTTATGATACATTTTAGTTTTCGATTGTAGCGATGACAGGATTTGCAAGCGATTTTTTGTTATAGGTCTTATTCTATTGCGTGTCCACCACACAATGGTCTAAATATGGGACTTAAACATAACTGGCGATATGTGAGTGTAGTTCTATGAGAGAGAACAAGCATGTTGTTATTTACGCAAGGGTTTACAAGTACTGTGTCCAAGAGATTGGAGACTTATTGCAGAGTGAAACGTACCAATATCTTAGCAATTAGATCTTGCTACTTAGCATATCGTTCAAAAAGATTTATTTAAGTCTAGTGTGCTTCAAAGTTTATTTTGGAACTGAGTAAGTAAAACCGCACTCATTGACATAATTAAGACTCTTTAGATGTACGAAGTGCCAGTGAAGTTGCAAAAAGACAGCGAGCCATTGTGACGTGGTTGGAAAGTGACACTTTCGCCGCGGCGCCAACCGGTCGCCACCGAAATTATCGCACATCACTCCATCTCCTTGATTACTAGTGAATGTCTCTTTTGACAGCAGATATAGATACACCACTAATTTTCAATTAATACGAATAATTAGGCATTTAATGTGTATAACCCCATTCTCATATTTCATTTATTTTTAATTTTATGTTGACTTTGCGTCAATGTAGGTACTTATGTAAAAAATTAAGTATCCAATATGTACTTGGATAAGAATATTGTATCCACGAGAACACTGCCGACAAACTGTAAAGCAGTTTGGCAGAAGGTTGAGAAAAATTTATCATGTTACTTTTTTCTTGAATAAATACATAAAAAAAAAACGTAAAGGGCTTATTCTAGACGGTCACATTATATTTGTGAAGTATCAATAAATAATATTCATAAACAGCAAAGTTATTAGCGTTTGTTCATATCTCTAAAAGTCACCCGTTTTAGGGAAATATAGGCTATTCATGACATGTAGTATTTATTTCAACAGCTGTTTTCGTTAATTAAGCTTAACTAAATAGTGGCATATTTAAAAATTGAATTTCGGTTTTTTTTACTTTTGACTACGCAAATATGATCAGTAACAGGTACGGATACAGCAATTTTTTTGTAGGTACTAATTACAAAATAGTGGTGTATTAATATAGAACTATACTAATTAAATAGATGGCGTTCTGCGGCCAGTACTGGTGGTCAGAAAATCTTTATGGTTGCATTGATGGATAACTGACAAAAATTAGAGCTTAGAGAGGTGGTAAGTAAGAAATTATATAATATTACCTTGTTACTGTCCCACTGTAGGGCGTTTGCTCTGAAGCGGGAGTGTGTTCTCACAGACTTGTGAGAACACACTCCCGCTAGACCGAAGATAGACTTATCTTCAGACATTAGGTAATCACCACACTTGCTCAAAACGGATTCGCTGTTTCAGACAAACAGTTTATTTAAAAACTTAAAAAAAAAACAACCGACAACTTAAATAAATACTAACAGGTGAAAAATAACTCCAGTTTCGGAAGTCTGTAGCTTTGGTGGTTTTGTTTCGTTCATTATAGGCCACAGACTTCCTTTTTTTAACAAGTCGGTTGTTTTTTTTTTTGTAATTTTTAGTTTCGTCATAATATGTAAAGAAAGTCTTTCAAAACCTGAAAGTCTCATTGAAATTGGTTAACAATTACTGAAGAAGTTCTTTCTAAATACTAATCTTACATCTCAGCTAGACCCCTTTTAAAATAGAAGGGCGTAATGTTATATTATGACTAATTTACTGCTATGCGTTGAAGAGTTCCGACGCCTGTCTTCTTCATCAGTTGATTTCTTGCTAAAAATGTAAAAATCGGTGCGTGTGTAGCTGTTGTTACCTGTATTTTTTGATCAAATAATTTTGAAAATTGGTCCTTAAATGACGGAGTACTGAAATAAGAAACCCAAAAAAAAAACCGAATTGAGACCTCCTCCTCCTTTTTTGAAGTCGGTTAAAAATACTTGTTTTAACAAGAAGCATTACAAGCTTCTCCTGGACACGAGAATTTTATATTACATAGATTTGGAAAAAAAATTAGCACTAAATGCACAACACCAAAGTGATACCTACTCGTAAAGTTTAGGTTACTTATGCAAACTCGTCATTCAGTATTTTATGTAGTTAGAAAAGGGAAAATTGTATAATTTACTTAGGCCACTGCTCATTTACCGCTGAATTCCGAATACTTTATTTTTTTAACATGGGGACGCGACAGTCCGTTAATAAATGCTATTTCTTTCTTAAATCGTTCAATGTGCAAAAAGTGGCTCCAGGTAATAAATATTGGTACCGTTATGCCGTGAATAAGTAATTGGCCATCCATCTACTCGATTTCAAGTGTTGAATATTTAAATGCGTTTAAAATATGTCGAACACAATGACATCTTATTTATTTAAATCCCTAACAAAGAGACGTTAATTGATGTGCTTTCGACAAATTTTCTGCATAATGATATTGGATAATCGATATCAAGTGCATCTGTCTGTTCACGACACTGTGGTCTAATTGAAAAGCTTTGCTTGCAATTTTTTAAGCTGTCTCCAAATCAAGCATAGACGCTTTGGCAAATTATCTACATTGTATTTTGTATGGCTAGTGTTGTGTCGGTATATTACGTCAAGCATCCTTATAGGTACTAATAGACTACTCGAGCTTTTTTTTTGAGAATAATGAATTTAATTTGGACATTGAATAAGATCTATCAGACACCTCGTGACGAACCTATCAAAAGGTGACTGCCCTCTAGCCAGGATAATTAAGTTCGATATCGTAATGGCAATGTTTTGAAACTACTGCGCATATATTATTCTCAAAAACTTAGGTGATATTCTAGAATTAGAACCGCTCGCAGGTTATTCAAGTTGACCGTTTTGTTGACGTTTTGTAAATTATCGTTCTGACATTGCGCCTGATTTGTTTCCTATCGTGTAAAATAAGCTAAAAGATGGTATTGGACTAGACAGTGGGGTATGAATTGACGTATTGGAAACACGTCCGTTGTTTGAACACGGTTGTGGACGCAGCGCATCTCAGTGTGTGTCCGTAGTGAGCGCGCGCGACAAGTTCACCTACCAGTATCATGCGCCTGCCGAGCGCCAAAATCTGAATTCAAATTTAGATTTTTTTTTACTTTTTTATTTTCTCAATTTTTTGTTTGTTCATTTAAAACCAGAATCAGAATGTGGAAGTGTTTATTTATTTTAGTGGTTGTGGCTTTGACTTTCACTTGCTCTGAGGTTGGTAGCATTTTTTTTACTTTCGTTTGGATCTTGTTCATAAAATGTCCTGTGCCGTGTTTAATGCTTTGATATCAGACGGCGACCAATTAGTGGCAAGAATTATGTTCCACTAACTCGTCTTATTGGACCAGTTTTTGCCAAATATTAATTAACTCACATGCTTTCTCAGATATTTATTTATAGTAAGATTTGGCAATTCTAGACGTGACACCAAAACAACACTTAGTTTTCAAAACCAGTTGCGGAATTGTTTGTTTACAACTGTAAAACCACTTTTGAAAATAAAGATGTGTTAGGCCAGTTTTTAGATATTCAATTTTCGCAAACTACTGTTTTAGGAGCACTAGAAGAAAAAATATATGTCACCACTTAATGAAGCTAATTTATGGGCACTATTTTCCGAAGAAATGGTTCTGGTTCTATTCTTTTGCTGGGCCCTACAGGGTCCATAATGACCTCATTTATAAAGTAACCACTTAAAAACACATAATATGGAAAGCAAAAGAAATTGAGAAAATGCCTAAGGAATGTTTTAGTGGAATACTATTAACTAATTAAAAGGTTTGCAGACTAAAAAATACCTACATCGACATTGCGTACAACAGCCAATTCAATCAAACCAGCCAAGTGTGTGTTGCAGTGCACAATTAATTTAAGGCTCCCATTATCGGGATTTGGAATAAATATTGTAGGTAGGTAGGTAGGTACCTATCGCAGTAGTCGATTAAGGTTAATTTCAGTTGTCTTGTATTTACAAAAGCAACTGTAAAAAGAATACTTAACATGGTTTTTATCAAAAATATTTTTAAAAACGGCTGAAGTATTTAATTTAATAATAAGTCATTCAGAAACACCCATCATGATAAAAGTATAAGTCTGGAATCTCAATTTAATTCTCCACACGCTTATTTCTAATGTTTAATTTTAATTATTTTTGCCACCCCTCTGTACCTATTTTGTATTTTAATTTTGTTTAGACTCCAATTGAACATAAACCTAATTCTGTTTATATTTAGTTTAAATATCTTCTCTCTTTCTTTCTTATAAAGTTGAAAAACTATCAAAGTAATTCGCACATTGGGGTACAGACGCCAGCACATCAAGTTACCCTAATGTGTCAAATTTTCCCAATTGAACATGAACCTTATCCTGTTTGGCATAAAGTTGAAAAACGATCAAAGAAATTTGACACATTGGGGTAACTTGACGTGCTGGCGTCTGTACATTGGGGTTGATGTGCTGGCCTCTGTTCACCATTATTTAGCGGTTAATATGATGTAGAATGCAGCTTTCTTCCACATTGTATCTTTACTCTACCAAATAGCTCCTAAATGAAATAAAATGGCTGTAAAACGTTCAAGCGGAACAGACAGGACGAAATTACAAGAGTTCCGTTATCTTTAACCATATAAAAACTTTTTTACAAAAAAAACAACCGACTTCTTAAAAAAAAACTAACAGGTGAAAAATAACTCCAGTTTCGGAAGTCGGTGCCCAATAATCAGCAAAACAAAACCACCAAAGCCACAGACTTCCGAAACTGGAGTTATTTTTCACCTGTTAGTTTTTTTTAAGAAGTCGGTTGTTTTTTTTGTAAAAATGTTTTTATTTTGTAATTTTTAGTTTCTTTGTATGTAAAGAAAATCTATCATAACTTGAAGAATCATTGAAATTGGATAACAATTGCTAAAGAAGTTCTATCTAAACATTAATCTGTACATCTCTGCCGGGCCCCTTTTAAAACAAAAGGGCGTAATGTTATGTTATGGAAATTCAAAAACTCACCATAGACATCTGACTATAGCAATTGCGAATAATTTGCTGTTATGCGTTGAAGAGTTCCGTTGCCTGTCTTATTCATCAGTTTTTCTTTACCAAATGATACTATCTAAATGAAAATGCTTGATTTGATACTAAAAATGTTAAAATAGGTGCGTGTGTGCCTAAATTTTTTGAGCAGTTCCTGCAATTCCTCGAAGATAAGAGTTTTGATACAAATGGGACCAATCTGTTAGTATACCCTATCAAATAAAAAAAGAATTTTGTAAATCGGTCCATAAATGACGGAGTACCGAGGTATAAAACCCAAAAAAAAAAATACAACCCAATTGAGAACCTCCTCCTTTTTTGAAGTCGGTTAAAAAGAAAATGATCACGAAACTGAAAGTTTTGTACAAGTTGGACAAGTGTCAAGTGGAACGGTTGCCTTTGCTTCGGTACGTGAAAAACTGTACCAAGTGGTTACCGTATCAACAGTTGTATCGTATTCGAGAAAACGGTATTCGTGAAAATATTATCATCATCCTCTGCCTATCCCTACCACAATTTATATGGGGGGTCAGAACTGCAGCATACCTTTGTCTATACTAATCTATACTTCCTATACGAATATCGGATCAGATCATATGAATCAGATTCATTGATCAGATGGATGGATCGGTATCGGATTGTATATTTTAATTTTTGGTATGACAAATGGTAACTCAAAATGTTATGAACTGTTGTGTTGTATATTTTAACTTAAATTAGGACTAACATAGGTTTAAGTGAATACTAACCAATAGTGTGGACCAAAAGTTATCCTTTAATAAATTAATAATAATAATATTTTAAGGGGGAAAGATTTTTATTTTTGTATGTAATGAACAAACTTCACTTAGCCACTGTACCGATTTGAACAATTCTTTCACCCTTGGGAAGCTACACTATCTCCAGGTGACATAGGCTACTTTTTATCCCTGTATTCCCACGGGAACGGAAACTACGCGGGTGAAACCGCGTGACATCCCCTAGTCCTACTAATATTATAAACGCGAAAGTTTGTGAGTAGGGATAGATGGATGGGTGGATGTTTGTTACTCTTTCACGTAAAAACTACTAAATGGACTTAAACAAAATTTGGTATGGAGTTAGCTGACACCCTGAATTAACACATTGGCTACTTTTTATCCCTGCATTCCCACGGGAACGGGAACTACGGATCGAAGATCGAATCTTTCATACATATTAATTTCTCATTCTAAATAATGTTCGTTCGTGTAAAACCAGTCACCCATTTTAGAACACACAATAACGGCTGCCTCTTTTGAATCATCTCTTTTGTGGCCCAACATTCTGATTCAAGACAGCAGACCTTACCACTGTTAAAAGAGCTTTTAAATTAAAGGCAATACGAGAGTCAGAAATTTAATTATATTTCTAGCTACTTTGCTGCCCTCAACTTTATTTAATACAAAACGTAAATTATATAGGTTTTTTTTATGTTTAGATATAGACTTTTTGTTCAACGTGAAGATGACATTTGGAATGCTTTAGGTACTTGTAAACATAACCTGACCCGTTTTTTGTTGTTTGTTTGTCTCAGGGTGATGTGGTTCGGGATGCAAGGGATATGTACGGAAAGAACATCTTCGGTGGCGTGTGGGGCAACCGGCCGCCACTGATCGAAGCCAACCAGCCGAGGACCACGTGCTCATGCAGTTAGTATAATCTCCTTTTAATGAGTTTTTGTTAACCCTTAGTCTGCCTTTGATTAACCTTTCCGCAATTCTTGGTACTGTGAACTGGGTTTCCCTTACTCATTTTAATGTTCTTGGAAAGGGGCAACTAGTTGATGACGTTGTCTGTACTAGTATGAACACATAAATGGAACATTGCATTTATCCCTATGAATCATGATAACTATAGTGCAACTAGAGTCATTCTCGTAATTTGTTGGTATAACGTTTAAAAGTGCTAATATGGGTATAATTGAAATATATGATTTGACTTTGACTTGACATTTTTATGAGTAATATTATAATTACCTAAGTAAGTTAAATCAAATTTAGTCTAATCGTATATAGTAAGGAAATTAAGACAAGAAAGAAACGTGGTGTTATTAAGTAGGTTGTTGCACTTTTTAAATTCCCGTCGTCATACGAAAATAATATTTTACATTGTCTTCTGGAATAGATGAGGAATTAATCAAACTGCATCAACCAACATACTCGAAGCACTAGA
This sequence comes from Euplexia lucipara, assembly GCA_921972225.1. NCBI lineage: Eukaryota > Metazoa > Arthropoda > Insecta > Lepidoptera > Noctuidae > Euplexia > Euplexia lucipara. Next base: position 7,666,835 of record OV179152.1, on the reverse strand, counting down.
ATTGCATTGTTCTTCTATGGTTTTATAATTATAATTTAAAGCTTTAAAACTCTCTGATTGAAAAAGAAAACATCGCTCCTGTTTCTTTTGTTATGCCTTGTTCCTCGACAAGTAACATTCGATCCATAGCGATTCGCTATTGTTGCGAATTTGCTTTCCGAACAAATAAATAAAGTACAATTAGCGACCATTCGCGAGACACGACAGTATATTATGACCATAAATGGAGAGAGTGTCCTCTGTTATGAGAAAGGCTTTGTGTAATGCATTGAATGTTTAGTTCATATCTAAGCTTTAATCAAGCTTAGTAAAATTTTGGATTGTTTCTTCTTTACTTCCAATAGCAAGCAAGATGATTTGATGAAATGAGTTTTGAGAAAAAGAATACCAAATCCAGATAATGACGATAGTGGAATCTCGTCTAAAGAAATGAGGGTCTACGTCTTCGTTATGTAAAACACAAGCACTTTAGACATTGTAGTTGTGAAAATCACTCCGGATAATACTTAAAACAAGTTTGTAAGACAGCACAGTTATCCCTTCGAATTAGCAATTGTTTTTAGGGGATAACAAAGGATTTTCTTGCAACTGAGAAAAAAAAAGGGAAAATCCACTAAAAAATAGAACGGAAAATCATTTAATTTAGAATGGAAAATGCCAATGGGACTACTTTAAGACTTATGAAAGGCGTTCAATTGCGTAACCAAATCCCATTCAGTTTAAACTGAAGTACTTACAGCTCTTGATTTACGAAGATGAGTTCATGGTCATGTTAATGGCATAAACCATGGAGCAGCATTAACTAATAAAAGTCAATAGGTTTGACGCACGGGTTTCTGGCACATTCGTTTTACAAAAAAGTTTGAAGGTGTACTATAGAATCTATTTTTATTTTGTGGTAAATTATAATTTACTTAATTAAAATATATTTATATACTTTTAATTAAATTATCAACCCTCATGTTCTCTATACCATGATTTCAGAATGTGGCGAAAGGAATGAGAAATCCCGTATCGTTGGTGGTGACGAGGCTGGTGAGTTCCCCTGGATGGCTCGCCTCTCCTACTTCAAGCGGTTCTACTGCGGAGGCATGCTCATCAATGACAGATATGTCCTCACTGCCGCGCATTGTGTTAAAGGGTAAGCAGATTTTTTAGAAGTATGATGTTAGGCTCGCTCTTACTAAATTTGGGACTTGTAGGTAATATTATAATATTAATAAGACGTTGAATCTCGTTATCAACAACGGTCACAGTTTTCTTGAACTTATTAACAAATTAGACGTTTACTTACTCACACGTTCACTGCGTATTGTCTTATTGGTTTTTCATTTATTTATTTATTTGATACTTCAAGCACACTAATGTACAGACGCCAGCACATCAAGTTACCCCAATGTGTCAAATTTTCCCAATTGAATATGAACCTTATTCTGTTTGACATAAAGTTGAAAAACGATCAAAGAAATTTGACACATTGGGGTAACTTGATGTGCTGGCGTCTGTACAGAGGCGGACTTAATGCCATAGACCATTGGTGCCACAGGTGTGTAGGAATATTGAAAAAATTGATGTGAGCTTGAACTTGACTCGTCGCCTTTGTGTCGACTGGATTTGGAAGAACTCAAAAATAACAAGATTAAGAATTAGCGTAGATTTGTATTTTTTGAAATTATTTATATAAATGTGGGGAAACAAATCCAAGGTGAAGGATATTGTTACTGAAACAGTTATTCTTAAAATGTTTCATTTTTTATCATTCAACGGTTAGGCAAAGAAAGGAGTCCTTCATTGCCATATTCTTATGCAAACAAACGCAAACACACTTTTGTAGCGACTTTAATTCTTCGTAAAGTAGGTATTAAAATAAATCGTGCGTGTCCTAAAAAGGAAATTTAAATGGAATTATTATTCAGATCTTCGGTATCATTATTTCAGACATAATGGGTATTTTTCCATAATCCTACTTTTGTATTTGTTAGCTGTTTTTAGAAATTAATCATTTTGATGTCCGATGTGTGGACAGTAGACATGTTTGTATGTTAAGTGTTTGTTCAACGAAGCACTTGACAGGGTATTGACTCGCAACATGCTTAAAACACAAACCACTCCATGTAAAATAACATGAAGTGGTTTGTGTTTAAAATGTACAGACACCAGCAGATCAACTTACTCCGAAGTGTCAAACTTTCCCAATTGAACATGAACTGTATACTATCTTTACTAATAATAAAAAAATAAAAAAAAATGATTTTTGCATTGAATAGGCTCCGAAACTACTGGACCGATTTGAAAAATTCTCTTACCGTTGGGAAGCTACTCTATACTCGGGTGACATAGGCTACTTTTTATCCCTGTTTTCTCAAGGGAACGGGAACTACGCGGATGAAACTGCGTGAAGTCAGCTTGTCTCTGCTAATATTATAAAGATGAAATGTTTGATTGTTTGCTTGTTTGTTTGCATTGAATAGGCTCCGAAACTGCTGGACCGATTTAAAACATTCTTTCACCGTTGGAAAGCTACACTATACCCGGGTGACATAGGCTACTTTTTATCCCTGTATTCCCACGGGAACGGGAACTACGCGGGAACTACGCGTGACGTCTGCTTGTTTGTTGGTAATAAAGTTGAATAACTATTACTGTATCAGCACATACAGTAATAGTTTTCATCCCATCAAGCTACCCTAATGTGTCAAATTTCTTTCATAGTTTAGTACATAAAATATCCCAATTTTTACTTTTTTTTATCTACAGGCTATGGCAACTCTATAATTAAGGTTAATCGAAACTGTGACGTAAATTGTTGTTACAAATCAACAATATAATTATCTCAAAGGCTATTGACATATTTACAAGTAGGTTAATGACAATATAACGATGATGAATAATTATTATACTAGGAAAAATCAGTTTTAAATTATAATACAGTAAGTATTTACCACATTTTTTTGAATCAATACTAATAAATCTATCCCGTAGGTCTAGTGGTTGTAAACGCTACTGATAGCCATAAGGCCCTGGGTTCGATTTCCAGGTCAGGCAGTGTTGTTTTCCATGTGGAGTTTCTCAGTAGCAGAATGGACTTTACAATTGCGTCTAATTGATGCAGTAGGCTCACCCATTCAGTATAATTTAGGACTTGAACAAAACTAGCTAAATCTAGGTGTAGGTACCTAGGTACTGCAGGTGCCTAACGTTTTGAGGACTATACGTATAGGATTTGTTTATGTTTACTTAATAAAAATGCAAATTCACAAATGTATTTCCGAAACTCAGATTGCTCTCATTAGGTGTTATGACTAATACCAACGTATCAAATTGCAGATGACGTCGTAAATCATCAGTATACGAGACCGATAACCTAAGAATTGGCAAACAAGTCCAAAATGAATGTGTGGTACAAAATTGTGAATACCAATCAGTATCGATAAGTACGTTCACCTTCAAACCGGCCCAGGAGCAGGCTCCGAACTTAAAGTTCATTATCCCCAACAAATGACCATTTTAGGCACTTTGTGATCGCTTTTTGTTTTGGTCGACAGCTTTATCTCAGGTACCTACGAATCATGTTCTTGGACAGTCGCCCAGTTCTCATAAATGCCACAATTATCTTTATTTTTTTTCTTAACTACATCATGTTTAGTTGTTATAGAGACTTAGACTAGACTACTACTCAGACTCAAATGCCACTTAGATTTTTTTGTAAAACTCAATCGTGAAAATTTCAATTACCTTCCCATTCTCATTACCGGTCAAGAGATACACCCCACTGATAGACAGTCAGTCTGTGAAGGCTAAATTATAGGGTTCCGTTGACACACTTTGGGTATTTGATGAACCCTAACGAAGGGTAACATTAACCCTGATATTTCAATGCTCTGATGGACAATAAGTTTGTCATATCAATAAACAATTATTGTCAGTTACGTTATGTACGCGTCAAACATATATATCATAACTGACAATAATTGGTACTATCGGTCATACAATATGACCCTTTTGAGTCTAAAGGATCCTGAAACACAAAGGTAATTATTTTGCAATTGTAGGTAGGTAGGGAATTGAAACACGTGTCCTTTCTTTCGATGACTTTCCTTAATTTTTGTAAAGTAACAAATATAATTATCAAAAAATATAAATATTTACAAAACTCACATATGAAACTTTATGAACTAACTAAATTAAAGAGACTATTGGCTCTTTAATTTAAATTTTATCTCGGATTTACTATTTTCGTAGCATTTCGCAGTCGTTTAATATCGAAAGGTACAAAGATACTCTCTGCCGGACTCTTTCTAAAATAGACAGGCGTTATGGTATGTTATTGAAATACATAAACCATGCACAGACATGTGACTGACTGTAGGAATCGTGCGTAATTTGCTGTTATGCGTTGACGAATTCCGTTGCCTGTCTTCTTTATCAGTTTTTCTGCATCAAATAATACTTTTTAAATAAAAATGCTTGATTTGCTACTAAAAATATAAAAATCGGTAAGTGTGTACCTACCTATATTTTTTGAGGAGTTCCATTAATGCCTCGAGTATCCCATCATCAGATCTTGCTAGTACCTATACCCAATCAAATAAAAAAAATTGAATATCGGTCCATAAATGACGGAATAATGAGGGAGCAAACCCTAAAAAAAATACAACCGAATTGAGAATCTCCTCCCTTTTTTGAAGTCGGTTAAAAACTGCTTCTGTTCAATCGCGGCAACGCTGTAAGATGGATGCCACAGTAATGGGCAATATCGGAGCCTCGGAGGGTTCAAAAGGTGTCCAGTTCCATACGTCTCGGCTCATGAATGTATTGTTTGACAGTAGCGGGGACTAATGTACGCAAGTGAAAGCGTAAATGAGGGACATTAATAGTATTCATGACCGTGGCCCGCCAAAACACTGAGCGCCACTTTCGCTCAATGTCGACACAAACTTGACTTGGTTTGTGTCGTGTCGTGAGGAACAATTCGCCATCGAAAATAAACAATCAATTACACAATAGATGCTCACCGAGTGAATTCATAATCTAACTGTCACGGAAACAGTAGCTAGTATTTTAATGTGGAATTTCCAATTCGTTGAGAAAGTTAATGAAAACGTTTTTTTTTGTGTATAGTTAGAAAAGGTCGTCATGAATGCGTGACATACTGGACAGACTTGTGCTTGTGACAGTATCTGATGATCTTAAGTGTTATTTATCACTAGCAAACGTCCCGCGGTTTCACCCACGTAGAGGTCCCGTTCCCGTGAGAATACAGGGATACAAAGTAGCCTATGGTTTAATCCAGGGTGTCAGCTAACTCCACACCAAATTTTATCAAAATTCATTCAGTAGATTTTACGTGAAAGAGTAACAAACATCCATCCATCCATGTATCACAAACTTTCGCGTTTTTAATATTAGTAGGATTAATGGTAAATTAATAGAAAAGTAAGAAAACAATGCTTATTTTATTTTATTTATTATGGACAAAAAACAGTTAGGTACATGTTAAGTTTAAAAATAATTATTTGTTACACAGATAGGTAAACATATAACCCACACCATTGTCAACAGGTTAAATAAGTAATTTGCCGCAGAAACACGTGTATTGCACAGTGATCGTCAGATTTGATTGTTTGTAAGTTTGTATGTAGGGAGTAGGTAACCTCCGTAACTACTCATCAAATTTCAAAAAATCTTTCAATACTAAAAAGCTACTTTATTGACGAATGCTATTATAGATGTCATAGTTGACTTAAAACCGCAAGCAAAAGCTTATTAATAATAATAAACGCGACCAGGTTTTTAAAATGAAAACAATATTAAAAATGCCTCATCATTAAATATTTGCACATATCAGGTTTTTAGTCTTGGGGTTCATTTGAGTCATCCTCAGGTTGTTTTGAGATTAAAAGCTTAGGATCGTCATTTACTACCAATTTATGAGTTTGTTTTTGCGAGCTGCAGATACGTTTTGGTCTAATTTTTTTTCGTTGATATATTCAATTCAAATTACTGTTACAAAATATTTGTATCTGCTATTCAGAATGGAAGAGACAGCATTAATATTTGACGTTGATTTCTTTTTGTGATGTTACTTTTGCTTCATACCGTCTGACCATCGTCTGACTAACTCACTGCTTTTTTTTCCTTAGAAAGTAAATAAGTAAGCCAAATTTTTCATTAATTTTAAAATATCTTATTGGATTAGATAGCAATAATGATTCTATACAGTTAAAAGCAACAACAACGTCAAGAACATTTTGAAAACCAAGAAAATCCAACAAAAAAAATAGCGCTGGTCTAGGATCATGAGCTAAACGAATGATGTACGGATGCGCCACGATGTTCCTTCTATCCTGTATTTAAAAATTTTAAGAATCTTCTTTATGGAAGACAAAAATATGAATTCAAGTTCAATAGACTGGTGTTTGAATATCAAAATTCTATTTAGTTCTAGTTAGATAATAAAAATAATAGACAAAATGTTGTTGCCTTTTCAAATTGATGGAAAACTATTTAGATTAAGCGCATTAAAATTAAGGAGGAGGGAGATTGTTAGTTGTGACGTCATAATTTAGTATTCACTGCACAATTCGACACGTCATGCGACATTTTGTCCCAATGTGACCCAAAGAAAAATATATGTAATCTAGATGAGGGACTTAAAACTAATTTTAGTATCTAGCCAATTACGTGTTCTAGAGATTAACGCGTTAACGCGAAACTCTTCAAGTTAATCATGTTATAGCAACTATATATTGTGTTCTTATGTTTAAGGTTTATGTGGTTCATGATCAAAGTGACCTTCGGGGAGCACAACCGCTGCAACGCCACCTCGCGACCAGAGACTCGCTTTGTGCTGCGCGCCATCGCCAACAAGTTCACGCTCACCAACTTTGATAACGACATAGCTCTTCTCCGGTTGAACGAGAAAGTACCCATCTCGGAGACCATCAAACCTATCTGCTTGCCTACTAGTAGTCGTAAGTACACTAATTAGATTACCGTTGCCATAAAACTAACCAAGGGCCTATAAGAATCCTATATCGATATCGCTGGAGTATTTAGTTGTTAATAGAAGTCTCAACAAATGTATAGGTAATGAAGCGTTTAACTTTAGCTAGGTAGTCGAGTTTTTACCGCAATCCCACTTAATAGAAGGAACTCATATACTTATTAACCTTAATTTATTACTGGGCATTAAAATCGATTTAGTGTTAATGATATCTACTTAATATTAAATCGTTTTTTAATGGGTTGTATTTTAGTTTTTAGGAGTTCTTAAATAATAGAATTCTCTTTCTCGTTCTGAGTGACTCCCAACCAATGTGAATCATACCTACATGTTGTATTTTAAGGAAAGGTTCATATCTGACGGAACATGCGTCGCGTATTATCGGTCGCGTAACGCCAGAACAGACAAATGTATAGAAAAACACTTGACGGTTCACACTCAACAGATGATGCGTTAGTGCGTCGAGGTACATAGTCGCAAACACTCGGCGCATGTTCCGTCAGATATGAACCTTCCCTAAAAGAGGTGTTTCAGCTTACTTAACATTACTTCGATTATGCTAGTTTACAGATAAGATCTTATGGTTTGCTTGTGATTACTTTTTCTATAAGACCTTTAAAAATAAAATATAACTGACATTAATTATGACTAAACTACCATAATTTGCCTTTCAACAGATAACCTATATGTTGGCGTGAAAGCTGTAGCATCAGGTTGGGGAACGCTCACGGAGGAAGGCAAGGTATCATGTACACTGCAGGAGGTGGAAGTACCAGTACTCAGCAACCAGGAGTGCCGCAACACCAAGTATACCGCCTCAATGATCACGGATAACATGCTGTGCGCTGGATACCCGAAGACGGGTCAAAAGGACTCTTGCCAGGTACGAACATTTTGCATTTTTAACCACCAGAATCTACGACTACATTCTCACAGAAAAAGGCTCAGTAGATTTCACTTGTCTTGTGCATAGAAATACATGTGTGCGAAATATTTTTTTAACTCCTTTGATGAAATTCATAAGGTTGATGAATATCGAAGTTTGCTATGTTACGCAGCTAACACTTACTTAACCTACTTTAACTCACAGCCACAAATTCACACGTATTGCGGCCAGGATTACAGAAGTTATTCTACCTCTATTGTCATACTCGCGGACATCACGCGATTTTACCCGTGCAGTTCCTGTTCTCGTGGGAATACAGTGATGAAATTTTAGCCATGGGCTACTGTGGAGCTGCAACTTTAGGCGTGCAGTCCAATGCCGAGCAGGATGTGCCCGGAGAGGAATGGCCACGGTAGCTGTGCAGTCCATTTGTGCAGTAGCAATGATTTTGTCGTGCGTAGTGTGGTATTGCGGGGCTTCTGCGGTGACATTATTCAAAAAAGGAATAGATTATATTTCCATAACAAAAAATAAAAAGTCAACCAAGAGAAACTTCTCAGTTCATACCTACATTTAATATTTTTTAGTTAGCTTGGATGTCTCAGTTTGTTTTGCTAATGAAAACGACTATTTTCATCACTTTCGAATTGACGCTTTTTACTATCACAGTATAGGTATTTAACAAAAGAAAAACGTGACTGGTGCGCATGAGCGTAATTATGTATGCTAAGGGTATGTTAACTAGCTACCTACTCGATTCCCATGATTCAGGAAAACCTTGTCAATTTGAAAGTAGGTACATTTTTTTCGTTAACTGTGGCTCCTCATGACATAGACCTTGTTAAGCAGGTAATCCATCAGCAGTTGGGTAAAAATCACGACTGTTTGTTCGTTTTTAAGGATTTAATTCAAAAACTCCTGGACCGACTTCAAAATTCTTTCACCATTAGAAAGCTTTATTATCACCACGTAACATCAGGCTATATTTTATTTTTAAAATCACGAACGTGGAACCTTCCACTGTGTTAAAGCTTGAAGGGAAAAAAACGATTTACGCAAAAGATGTCGCGATCCTATCGAAGTGCTAGATAATAAAATATGTATGTCATATTAATCCAATCACAGGAAGGAAGATAAGTCCGAGTAAATCCTAATACGGTAAATACCTACTCCCTGTCCCCTTACCATCTCTGATTCCTTCGTCCTGTGACCAGCCCAACAAGGTGGTCAAAATCAACCAAGAATCCAAGATCCCATGAACGCAGAACTACAAGTAAATGCGCCTAGTAAAAAGTAATATATTTATGTTTCAGGGCGACAGCGGTGGGCCACTTATAGCTGAGAGAAAGAACGACAAGCGCTACGAACTGATCGGTAATGACTATGGATATATTCAAATGTATGCCTAATGTGCTGTCCCGTTAAGGCCAGCCTAGCTGTAAAAACAATGTTGTGACGTCAAGGTCTGATGTCATACTGGATCAGCATTAACCTGTATTCGGACAGTAGACATCTGTAGGTTATAATTATGCTGATGTGCGAAAAAATTAGCAACCCTCGGAAAGTTGCTGCCCTGAATGAAAATTATGACTATCATGCACCATTGAACAGATCATCATAATTTTTATTCAACAAAAATTACATAATTGTCACATTATCGCTACAGTTCTTAGGTACTTGATGACAAATGAAAATGGCAAATATTCGCCTGTCATCTGACAATTTTATGATAGGTACCTATAGTAGGTACCTATCCTAGATCCGCTCTGGATTTGTTTTGGGCACCTGGTCCAATGATACAGGGCTGGCTCGTTGGTGACGTGCATTGCGTCTGATGCTGTTCGTCTTAACCCTAGATTGCCAATTTAAGTGACCCGTTCATCTTTGCTGGTCGTCATCGCCTTGTTTGATTTATCGGCATGGTGCAAATCTATTGTATCTTTTTCAACAGTTCTCCCAAAATTAAATAAAAAAAAATTGTACCTAGTTCTTCTTCGAATTTAAAGTAGAAAATACTCATCAGCTGTATCTACTTAAAGATATATTTTGTAAAACAATGTGTTAATATTTTCGCTGTCTAATGTTTTATGTATTTTAATTTTAGCATAGTTAAGAATACGCTTTCTAATGCTAACATTTATTGCAGGCGTCGTGTCATGGGGCAATGGTTGCGCAAGAATAGGCTACCCCGGTGTTTACACTCGCGTTACTAACTACCTTGACTGGATACGTGAGAACACGCAAGATGGCTGCTATTGTACCGATTAGAACTTAAGACAGCCATCAGTGCACATCACTGATGTAAAAATCATAATTATGCATTTATTTCCTGCGATTTTAAAATAGGTTTACTAGCGCCATCTACATTGGATTCGATGAAAGTAAGTTCCCTAATGTTTCACGGTAGATGGCGTTATCATTTAGTTTAGTACAATGTTTTCTTGTAGACTAATTTTACTTTAGATTGTAATTTTGTAGTAGTAATTTATAACCAAATATTTGGAGGAAATTACATGAAAAAAACTATTTAGACTCATATTTATTGAAAAAAAATAAGTGTACTAAAAATAATAAGTATTTATTTTTAGTTTTAAGTATCGATAAAATCTTAAAAAATGTACAAAAAATATATGTCGATTTTTTAGGGTAGATATTAAATTCGGACCTACTAAAGTAGGTATATAATAATAACATGGAATCATGTGCTAAGAGTATTGCCATAAACTTAATTACACGGTTAAAACCATCATCAATATTTGTCTTATTTTATAATTTGTGTACGAATTATGATCCAATAAAGTACCTCAAATAAATTTTAATTAGCGTTTAATTTAATATCAAGGACTCACTTTTGGTTATGACATTTCCAAAGTTTTTAGCCAACGTATCAATCTACTCGAGAAATATTAATTTAAATTCAGATGTGCCTTTTTAATAGAATAAATTGATGTTAAATGATTTATCTAGACTTTGAATGCCAAATGTAGATATCAACAGATACATTAGGTTGACAGTTGCAATTGTTTATGCGATCACCGCATGAGGTAGGTAGGTACTAAAAAAATGCGCAGGCGCTCGTTAACCAACTGTTTAGTAAATAGTAGTAGTTTGACTCCATCAATAATTTTGCAGGAAATAACATAATTAAGAGAGCCAGAGAGGCATAATGTCATTAATGGCACAAAAACATTTGAAAAAATCTTTATGCCATTAATGACTTAGTTATGTCTCAAAAACATGAAATGAGATTTTTTTGCAGGTAGGTGAAACAGTTATGTACAAAGAAAAACTTTTTTACAAAAAAATACAACCGACTTCTTAAAACAACACTAACAGGTGAAAATTAACTCCAGTTTCGGAAGTCTGTGGCTTTGGTGTTTTTTTAAGAAGTCGGTTGTTTTTTTTTGTAAAAATAAAATATTTTGCAATTTTTAGTTTCTTCGTATGTAAAGAAAGTCTTTCAAAACTTAAACGAATTACTGAAATCGGTTAACAATTGCAAAAGGAGTTCTATCTAAACATTCATCTGTACATCTGTACATCGTAATGTTATGTTATGGAAATACATAAACCATGCACAGATATGTGACAGTAGCAATCGCGAGTAATTTGCTGTTATGCGTTGAAGAGTTCCGTTGCCTGTCTTCTTAATCAGTTTTTCTTCACCAAATGATACTAGCTAAATGAAAATGCTTGATTTGTTATCAAAATGTAAAAATCGGTACCTACATGTGTACCTATATTATTTGAGGAGTTCCCTCAGTTCCTCGAGGATCCTATAATATCATCAGATCTAAGGTTTGATAGAAATGGGATCAACCTCGTAGTATACCCTATCAAATAAGCCTTTTGAAGAAATAATCAATTCAGCTTTGAGTTGACCTGTCCCGACAGACGGCATGCATGATTCAGTCATCGTGTAGCTCAAATCTATTTCAGGGAGCTCGACGACCTACCACACGACGCTATCTGCCGGTCATTTGCGTAGGCCACGTAAAAGTGCTCAAAACCGCCAAATTTCTGGTTATACTGGAAGCCGACGAGGAGTTTTCTCCCGGATATTTTGTAGTCTTTTTAAACTGCAGCTCAAAGTAATAAGTCGTCATATCAGGTCAGTTAAGTAGGAAACAGTGACCTCAAGTAGGTACTTAGTTTAGAAATTGAGTTTGGTTAAGAGGATTGGTGTTTTTGTCGTATGACATACATAAGTAGACAAGTAGTGACTCGATCATTTAATTAAACAAAATAATAGCTGAAGTGTAAGAAAGAATGCCAAAAAAATCTACATGCCTACATACATACACATCGAGCTTCTTATCCTTGAAGGGTAAGGTAAAGGTCTACCTGTAAAGTAGTACTCCTACATTTCACCAGTTATGTTTATGTTGCACGTATTAGGGGGCGAGCCTATTGCCACAGTATAAATATTAATACAGTAGGACGACGCCTTTGATCTCTGGAAAAATGCCGGCAACGTCTACACGCGTTAGCCCTGAATAATACCTCCCGCACTACGAACATCGTTTTGTTCGCAGTGCGGGAGCGGCTTTCCCACGTCTCGCCTCTCACACTCCGCACGATTGTCCTGTCTAGACAGCTTCGCCGGACGACTGTATGTTTATAGACTGTGCTATTGCCATTCATTGGGCACAAATCCAAACGCCACGCTGATACATAGAAGTTCCAGATGGGAAACTCAATAACGCTTTGGACTCGACCCGACCTGGACTCATCATGCTCAGCAGTTGCGACCACTAAACCAATGAAGTAAAAATTAATCTTTCAACTGCATGCGTAGCATGAACACATTGAACACCGAAGAAACGGCCTTTGTCTACAGACGAATCGGCAAAGTGACAGATTATATAGACAGGAACCTCAATCTGTCAAATTTCTTTCAATACACTTGCCTGCGTAGCATGAACACTTAATTTCTTTTCTTCCGAGACACGACAAAGACCGTTTCTTCGGTGATCATGCTACGCGTGCTGAGGTAATTAGAGACACAATAGAAAGACAATGACAGGCGGACACCGGGGTGTCCTCTCGGGGTTTAATGAATTAATGAAATCCCACCAAAACCATTTCATGTAAACTTGGGTGACAAGACTTACAAGTTCCTGATGATTCTTTCACCACAATATTTCACACCATTAATTGAGCTATGATTTGTGTACCTACCTACCAAAAATCTATACATCTTGATCTGCTTTAGCAGTTTCTGTCACATCGAAGCCTTGGCTGCGAGATGCCCTACAAAAACTAAAGGTTAAAAAGTTTGACTTGTCTCGTGGTAGTTGCATAAACTTTTTATTCTTCATTGAACTTAAATGGACATACCTAATCTCGATGTACGGAACTTCAAAACCAAGTTTTACATTTTAAATTTAAGACAACGATATTTAACACACACAAACACATATTCAAAAACCCAAGTTCAGTTCAATTTTTGTTTGTTTCTCTTTTCCAATTTTTAATGTATAGACTCAAACGTTGTATGGTTAAAAACCAATCTTACTATTATTTTGTACGCCATAAATGGCAGAACACGTAGATCTATCTGTTAAATTTAAGACCTTACACATCATTGTTTTGCTGTATACTCGTGTTTTACAATAAAATATATTCTATTCTATTCTATTCTATTCTATTCTATTCTATTCTATTCTATTCTATTCTATTCTATTCTATTCTATTCTATTCTATTCAGAATTCGTAATCTATTGACTGCCAAGTCCTGCGCCAAAAGTGCCCAGTCTTGAGTTTGAACCCCAGCCCAGGCTTTCAGACTTATGCGTGTATGGTACAGATGCCAGCACATCAAGCTACCCCAAATCGTCAAATTTTCCCAAATGAACATGAACCTTATATAATAATATATAAAGAGGAAATGTTTGACTGTTTGTTTGCATTGAATAGGCTCCGAAACTACTGGACCGATTTGGAAAATTCTTTCACTGTTGGGAAGCTACACTATCCCCGGGTGACAAAAGCTACTTTTTATCCCTGTATTCCCACAGGAACGGGAACAACGTGGGTGAAACCGCGGGACGTCTGCTAGTTAACAATAAAGCTAATCTAAGCTGGTGTGAGTTATTATGCCGCCCATGGGTTGCTTCACATACCTTCAAAAAATGTCTCTTAGGAATGCCGTTTCTCACGATGTTTTCCTTCGCCGTTTTTCCCTGTATTCCCACAGGAACGGGAACAACGTGGGCGAAGCCGCGGGACGTCTGCTAGTTAAGAATAAAGTTGAAACCCTATCAAAGAAATTTGACACACAACTTACCCCAGGTTGATGTGCTGGCGTCTGTACAAATTATCACTTGATTAAAAAACGGCGAAGGAAAACATCGTGAGAAACGGCATGCCTAAGAGACATTTTTTGACGGTATGTGAAGCAACCCATGGGCGGCATAATAACTCACACCAGGTTAGAAAACTCATGAAAAAGATAGAAGAAAGTGACTTTTAAGTTCTTTCATTTTTATTAAACCCATAAGACAGTAAGTGGAGCGGGGAGCTGCAAGCAAGGTTTTGAACTCTACTTTGGTATCGGTAATAATTAACTATCTTGTTAAACAAATGAGCTGTACATAACAAGCCTAAGTATAAAGTAACTTAAACTAAAATTTACGTAGTATATCAGAAAGTATGAAAAAAATGTTTACATGTTACAGAAAACATAGGTACCAATGAACAGGAGCACATAACTAAAAAATCGGATGATTGACTAAATTAGACAATTACATTGTTCGGTGTTTAAAGTGCATACAGAATTTTTGCAATAAAAAATCAGGTAAACACACTTTGGTATTCGAACAGCGAAACCTTTTCAAAGCTACGGGTTACTCGGCTAAATTACTTTCACTCTGGCGTACTTATTAGAAGGAGCACGCGGTTAGGAGGCCGTAGCTTTATCCTAGCGTATCTAAACACATACTAAAAATAGGTACGGCTCAAGTATTTGTTTGAAACTGTGATGTTTGCTGAAGTTGTCAAGTTGTAGTTTGACAAAAAAATGCTCAAGGAGATAGGTAGGTACCTACCTCACAAAAACTATCTTCGAATACGTTTCGTACATTTCATTCAAAGTTAATAAAATGCTACTCCATCAAGATACTGTCAGTCGTGGAAAAATACTACTAATAAGGGTACTTGTGGATTGGCTTGGGATTTTGTGCCCGATTGATGGCAATAGGCTCGCCCCCTATTACATGGGACTTAAACATAACTGGCGAAATGTGGGTGTACTACCAGGTACACCTCTGCCTAGCCCTTCGGGGATTACAGGCGTGACGTTATGTTATGTTATGTTATAAGGGTACTATAGTCCATTTTTTATAACAAAAGAAAATTAAATAAGCCTTTTTTACAGTCTCTTCAACCGATGTTAACTTCTATTACTTTGGTAGCATAACAAATGGTATCCGCGTTTTTGCTTATAATACCATCCATTTGACTACGAAATAGAAGTTAAAATCGGTTGATCGGACTGTAAAACGGTTTGTTTATTTTTTTTTTCTTATTTCAAATAGACTATAGGCGTTGATGTCTTTTGCTTGAAAGAAGTTTGTTTAGCCAATGACGTATTATAATATCATTGGTTTAGCCTATTTTAGCAGAGTTAGTGTAGTCTGAGGAAGTACATAATACCGTCGTATCAGTGCTGGTGTAAGATGCAAGACCTTATTGCTTTGTGTCAGCGACACAGCATGCAAGCATTGCAACATTTACATTTTAAACAAATAATCAGGCAACATCATTTATTCGGGAGTCATTTGGTTTCGTCGCCGTAATTAAGATTCGGTACCTACTCTTTGATGGTTCACATAATCGAATGCAATAATATCGATGCGAAGGGATCGCGACCAAAAATTGATTGGTTTGTATTGCGACATAATTGCACTCAAAATTATGCAGCTAATTACGCCCTTGTCGTGCAGTTAATAAGACTCAAAATGATCACATGTTTAACGTCTGCCGCGCCACGGTGTGAATGACCGCGGAGGTCATTGCCAAATAAAGCGCTCATTCGCACAGCCCTCGGAACGCTAAAATGACGCATCTCATCATTAGAATATTAACCAGAAAGTCAAATGTATTAAAAATATTTTCACCAAAGACTTGCTACTTTAACATGGCTGGCGGAGAGTAACGGACAGCTGTCAAAACATAAGCACAAGTTAAGAAAATCGAGTTTTTAATTTCTTTTCGGATGCGTCGTTGCAACATTTTAAGGTCTCTGTACCCATAAAGTGCGTTGAGATCGAAGACATGACTTAGTGTATCAAAAACATTGAACCCCAAGCACATGCTACTTTCTAAAGAGAGTTCAATATTTAAGTTGCGGAATTAACTTACACAGTGTGTTTGTTTTATTTAAATAAATTAAAACAAAAATGATGTGGTGTTACGTGTTTTGTTTACTATGTGCGTTGTCTAGCAGTTCTCAGCTCAATCTAAATAAGGTAAGTCGTATAACAGTAGTTGACATTATTTATCTTCAAATTCCAAACGGTCTCAACCCCCACGCATTTGTGAGCGACTTTTTTTGTAAATAGGTAACTGACTGATGTCTTTAATGTCTTTATTTGCATAATGCACCTCGAATCATGTGCGTTTACGCATACTTAGTAGTAATAAAGTGATTCATTCTTTTAAATATTTATGAATGTTCTTGTAGGTAGGTACTTAAATGTTATATATTTTATTGGGAAAGTTCCGATTACGACCTTATTATTAACTAAAGTTTGTGCTTAATAGCTCAATCAAAATGTTATCTAGTTTAACGTATCATATCATCATATTATTATCACTACCCTCATTTTGCCAGTTTTAACTAACCATA
The DNA here is from genome assembly GCA_921972225.1 of Euplexia lucipara. Lineage (NCBI taxonomy): Eukaryota > Metazoa > Arthropoda > Insecta > Lepidoptera > Noctuidae > Euplexia > Euplexia lucipara. The sequence goes on along the minus strand of OV179152.1, from coordinate 7,650,092 downwards.
ATAATAGGGGCGAATCTATTGCTAACAATCGGGAATAAATCCAGACTTCTAGCTGCAACTGAGTAATTCATCATCCGCCTAGCCTTTTCCCTACCATGTTGGGGTCGGCTTCCAGTTTAACCGATGCTGCTGAATACCAGTGTTTAACATGCAGCGACTGCCTGTCAGACCTCCACAACCCAGTAACTGTAACTGGGTAATATGATACCCCTTGGTTAAACTGGTTGTCAGACTTTCGGGTTTCTGACTACAAGTAACGACTGTCAAAGATCTACAAATGACCGCCGGGATCAACGGCTTATCGTGCTTTCCTAGGCACGGTGGAGTCTTGGTATGTAATAAATGGTCACCGGTTTCCTCACCGTCTTTGCAGCAAGTGATAATTCTACAATATGCTCATGAATCCGAAAAGTCGAGAGGTTCGTAGGTACATTGGGTTCGAACTCGGGACCTATAACTTAGCAGTTTGTCTACACTATTTCTACACACTACTAGACTAAAGATAATAAATTAGGCCATGCAGAATGGAAGTTTAAAAGAAATGTAATAGTGATTACATAAACAAGTCATAAGCCCTCTATCTGGGTCGCGGAATTTGTTCGAAAGAGTCACCGCGGCCCTGGAACGCAAAAGGCATTAAGAGGAGCACGGATGGGTTTTAGTCAGTAAGAGTCTGACACTCCCTTCCGCTTCACCCAGAGCGAGCGGGAGGAGTCATTTGATGATTTCCCATCCTTAAAAAACAAAACCCTCTATCTAGTTGAGAGAGGATCGTAAGTATCAACTTAATTGGCTAATTACACACACGCATTTAATATTTCTTCACCGGCAATGATAGTTACATTTGATTGACATGTGACATACGTACAGACGCCAGCACATCAACCTATACCCCATTGTGTCAAATTTCTTTGATAGGTTTTCAACTTTATTCTAAACACAATAAAGTTTATGTTCAATTAGGAAAATTTGACAGCTTGGGGTAGATTGATCTGCTGGCGTCTGTAGGTACATAAGATGATGTTGATTTCCTGTTTATTAAGGTTTTAAGCTGCAAATGTTCCATGTTTTAATAAATAAATAAATCCGTACTGCTTAAATTAAGATTTCATTAATTAATATATCACATACTCGGAAATAATTATGTTATGTTCTATTCTTACTCAATGAAAGCGGAACTAAATTTCTAAGGCACCAAAAAGGATTTCACATCCAAACAAGCCCAACGGGTTCATTATCTTATCTAATTATCATGGCATTTGTATAACTAGTTTGTTGTTGTGTCAATAGGATGACATCAGGATTCCTGAAGAATCTTTCCGCGGACCAGCACGTCTTGTCAAAAGAGGGTTACAAGCCTGTGAAGATTGTGGTAAGTTAAACATACATAAACTCGCGTCTTTTTCTATGAACTCACAGTAAGTAAGTGATAGAAACTGCAGAAACTACGATACTTATACGTACTAAGTAGGATGTAAGTGTTGTAGCAGATGGCGTTTTTCAGCAAAAGGACTCTTTTGCTTCGTTTATGTGTACGCCGTTTGCGAGCACTATGCACCTGACCTTTCTGAAGATAATCACCAATAAATAAAGATATTCTTTTAGAATGTCCCCTTCTTACTTCTGCTCAGTCACTTACCTACATTGTGCCTTACATTTGTTAATGTGGATTTAGTAGGGTTTTTATTTTAATTATTTATAGGCACGCGTTTGAATCTATCTCAAATGTATGACTATATTAGGTTTTTTTTAGTTTTACTACATACATACTGTAGAAGCGCATATGTCCACCAAGTGTTGACTTGAGTAAACAATAAAGTCACTTACAAACTTCTATTTTCTTTCTCTACTAATTAATATAGGTACTATTTGTTAGTGCTCGTTTGGTGTATCTACGAATATGAGTATATAAGCCTTTATAAAAATTTGTCCAAAACTCCGCATGACAAATTTTTGCGCTTGTAAACTGAAGCGAATTGTCCTTCTCGCGCTATTGTTTTCTTCTTTTGTTTAGAACACCAACAGAGGCCGCTCATATTCATAAAAGAAAATGTCTAATTTCACGGCATTTCAGGGGGTTCATTGCTCTGCTTCTTGAGATTGTTTCTTATTAATAATAGAATTCTTAATCTTTACAATTGTGCCTGAATGACTACGGCGCTTTCCTGAGCATAGTGCTGTCGGGATCAGTAACTAGCCTCTACCCACGACTTTATTCTCATAAAGATCTACTATATCTTTTACACATGTTCCGTAGCAATTGTCAATAAAGAATCTTAGCATAAGTAAAAAAAGATTAATGTTTTTGGAGGTTCCCCGATACATTGAAACTTAAAAACCAATTTTACCTCTTTATAATATTAGTATAAAGAGTTCCACATATTCGCACGAAGCGCTTTGCCTGTTCCTTCATTATGCCCAAAGCCAAGGAGTGAAATTCCCTGCCTGCATCGGTGTTTCCGAGTTCATTTGACCCCGATCTGTTTAAGTCGCGAGTAAATAAGCTTCTTTTAGGTAAGCTTGTTCCATCATCGACCTCATATTTGGTCTTAATTTGGTATCTCCATAGGGTGTCTCCGTTTTGGTATTCCTGTTTTAGATGGACAGACAACTTTAACAGGATTGCTAACCAATAGTTTAGATAAGATATTTTATTTTGCTAACACCATGTGAAAATAAAATAAATATCGTCAACAGCTCCCAAGCTTCCACCCCCTGCTTGTCCCCGCGAGTGGACAGTGGCACAACTTTTAAAAATGATTCCCACTGTCCCCCGGGGGTGGCCAGTGAGAATCATTATTAAAATAATCCAATGTGGCCACCGCTGGTGGACACGGCTACAACTTTTTCAAACGTTTACAATGGCCACCTCCAGTGGCAGCGTCACTACTATTAAAACCTAACATTATTTTTGTCCACCCCTGGCTGATGGACGTTTATTGAACATTTAACTTGTTGAACTTAACTTTATTGAACTTCATTAATATCTTCTACATATCTTAAAATCATAATAAAAATCTTACTTCTTTTAAATTTTGACAGAATCCATTTGTTTTTAATTGCTTAAATAAATAAACATCCATCAGCCAGGGGTGGACAAAGAGAAAAGTGAAGCGTCACCTCCAGTGGACAGCGGTCCACTGGAGGTGGCCATTGTAAACGTTTGAAAAAGTTATAGCCGTGTGTCCACCAGCGCGAGCGGTGGCCACATTCGATTATTTTAATAAAGATTCTCACTGACAGGGGACAGCACGAATTATTTGTAAAAGTTGTGTCACTGTCCACCCGCGGGGGACAAGCAGGGGGTGGACAGTGGGAATATACCGTCAAGATTAGTAGAAAATAAGTTTAACATTTCTCATTATCTTAATTTATTTTAGAAATGTCATCAAACATTTCGAAGTTAATTTAAAAAGAAATGGTACGGGATTACATGCAACTTCGAATCCTACTAATATTATAAACGCGAAAGTTTGTGAGTATGGATAGATGGATGGATGTTTGTTACTCTTTCGCGTAAAAACTACTGATTGGATTTTAATAAAATTTGGTATGGAGTTAGCTGACATTTTGCTGGATTAACACAGAGGCTACTTTTTATCCCTGTATTCCTACGGGAACGGGACCTACGCGGGTGAAATCGCGGGACGTCTGCTAGTGCCCAATATTTGAAAATACGAATCATACTCGTAGATGCTCAACTTAACCTAGTACAACGTATGGGTGTACCATTTATCTCTTTTTTTTGTAATGCCTATGTAATTATGTTTGTGTAATTTTCTGGTTAGAATTACAGAAGACAAATGCAAATTAACTTGGTGGGTAGAATTTAGGTCAATTACTGCAACTACTTTACATTTCGCCTAAATTCATCTCTCTTCTCTTCTCTTTAGTCTCTACATTGCGTGTTTATCGTATTAAAATTTGAATGATTTGATTTGATTTAAAATTAAATATAAATGAATATCTATGACATTAAGTCCACCTCCGTACATTTGTGTGCTTAAATAAATAAATAATATAAATATTGGTACCTATGTACAGACGCCAGCACATCAACCTACCCCAATGTGTGAAATTTCTTTGATAGGTTTTTAACTTTATTCTGAACAACATAAGGTTCATGTTCAATTGGAAAAATACTTCAGCACTCATTCGAAAATCAAGTACATACCTACCATTTTTTGTTATGTACAAAAGTATAAAGGTAAGTTCTTCCACTTCGAAGTATCGGTTTCGAACTGTTGACTAAGTTGTTAAGTGTCAGGAGAGTACTTCAGACTGATACTAACTTGCAAACGAGATGTAAACCTTTTAACCGCAAGTTCATTGAACGTTGATGAAACAATGTGAACGTACATATGTTCCGAGATTCCTCTTACTTCTTAACTGCTTGCCTCATGGTCCGAAAATTAATTCATGTAGTGAAATAAAAAAAAATGGTACCTACACTAGATGACCCACCCGACCCAACGTTGCACCTGCATGAGTGAGTTAAAAATCAATTTAAACCAGCCGGTTGATTCAGTAAAAGTCACGCGGTGAAAACTTGAGTGAAGTGAACTATCAATGCCTAGCATTAGTATGGAATGACAGCTCAATTCGCCCTCACTACGCCTACATTTTCAGACAATCGCACTGCAGATCACTTCGCCTTCACATCACATTTTTACAGAATAGCATTGTAGGTGCAAATAATGCCTGAATAATGAATTAAATAAAGAAATCGTTTTTGAACAACATGACAGTACAAAGCTTTAGAAAATTTTAGTGCGTCTTCTTCAGTCGGACTTCAGAAGTTTTGACAGCTCTTAACATCATTATTTCAATAGGGAATCTCTTCTTTTTGAGGTTGTGGTGAACGCAATGAGGAGTCGCGAGTAGTGGGCGGTGTGGACTCCAATATGAACGCGTTTCCCTGGCTGGGTCGCCTGATCTATGAGAAGGCCTTCGGTTGTGCTGCCTCGCTCATCAATGACAGATTCGTCATCTCTGCTGCACACTGCGTGAAAGGGTAAGGCTTTAGAAATAGGAATTTACGTAAGTGAGATAAGTTTTTAGACTACTTACTTTAACTTAAAAAATAAATCATATAAAAATCAAGAATTTCAAATTACATAAAAGGAGCTTTTAAAATCAATTGTCCAAGACGTACCTATTCTATTCTATTTTTGATATGGCAAACAAAGCCGACGTGGACTATTCTGCCAATGTCTAAAGTGAATGGAAAAGCAAGTGGGTAAAATAAACTAGGCACTAATTCAAGACTTATTGTAAAGTTATCTAATTTTGTATAATTTTGTAAATTCCCTAGTTTACCTTCTTTCAACATTGCAAAAAATTACGTTTACCTATCTACTTAGACTAACCTTAATTCAAATATTCTAAGCGAAAAGACACCAAAAGTGGGACGGCCTCTTAAAGAGATTAGTATGCAAGCGGCTTTTCCAATATTCCTTCTTCAAACAGGGAAGAAAATGGTCTCTTGCCTCAACATAACTAGTCCTCCTTATTATTAAACGTAGCATCAAGTTACTACTAGCTGTGATACTATGATATGCTAATCATTTTTGCTTTCAGATTCATGTGGTTCTTATTCCGTGTTAAATTCGGCGAACATAACCGGTGCGAGAAGAAACCATCTCCAGAGACTCGCTTCGTGCTAAAGATGATTGTTCATGACTTCTCGCTGAGTGACCTCAGTAACGACATCGCATTGTTGATGCTCAACAAGCCTGTTGAGTACACCCATGCTATCAAACCTGTGTGTCTACCGAAGAGTGATGGTAAGTATCAATCAATATCTTATGAAATTATATTATTGTTGATAAAAAAAAGTAAGTACATACAGAGTATGTTGCCCATTCTTCTCCACACTAAGCTACCTTTTACGTTATTATTACTAGCATTTTGCTCGCAAAATTCTAGTAGTGCAAAAGTCCACGTGAATTTCATATTTTTCTCTTCGAACATAAAATCCTCTCCACGAAAATAAAGTATGCCTATGTTACTCGGTGACAGTATATTTTTCTAAAGATGAAAGAATTTTTGAAATTGAATCAGTAATTTCTGAGTTTATTTGTTACAAACATGCAAATCTTCCTTCTTTATCATACCTTTTAGAATAGATGTTAATCAGTGTTGAATTTCACGTTGGAAAGTCCTTTTTTATTCGATTGATTGAAATAAATAATTTGACTTGGACTTTAAAAAGGTGTGAAAAATACAGCAATGGGTAAATATCATTATTTGAAATAATTACTATACGAACAAGTCAAAATATTGGTGTGGTATTCAGCTGCATGTAGTTAGACTGGGGACCGAACCTAACATAGAAATTAAGAAATTGCTAGGCTTTATGATGATGATGCCGAAATCAGAAAAGATAAAGATGGCTGTTAAGTTGTATCGGTAGTAAACAAGTTACATAAACTTTGCTACTGTTTTAGGAACTGATACCTGAACAGAAAGAACGCATATTGCCTACCTCCATTAAGGTTCCTTACCTGTATTAAATATCATAAAGTAAATACCGGCTAATCGGAGGGGACGTGGTTCGCGCGAAAAAACAAAGATAATAATCGCAACGGGTTCAATTCTTTGTCAGATTCCAATAAATCTCAAGAAACCGGTGTACTTCACGAGCCCTGTTTTACTGCACATATAATTTAAAGGTCCAAAAATTTGTACATTTATTGCTTAATACCGTGCGTAACATTTTTAAGGCGCGTTTATTGCTTTAAGCTTTTCTTTATTTTAAAACTTCTTTTCCGAGACTTTTACGATTTTACGTCATTATGGAGTTCAGTTTTTTAACGACGATTTTGAATGACGAGTATAACAACTAAGGCGTAATAAATAAATTACTCATGTTATACCTAAAATTTTGACTGTAATGGCAAATATGATTTTAAAAATTTAACGTTTCTTTTATAGTGCACACAAAATTATTGTTCACGGTAATTCCGTTGTTCTTGTGCCCTAAACGCCTGCAGTACGTTGCAACAGATGTTTATGGTAGTAATGACAAGTGGTTTAGCAATTAGAGCTTGCTTTTAGAGATCTTCTACACGGTGCATGTAGCTGGAGCAAGAAAAGATTCGGGTTACACGCGTGAGTAATATGCGCAAGCTACTTGTTCAAGTTACTCGCTTGTACTAGCACATAATGCAAATAACTGGAGCAAGTAAAGACCTGGGCTACTTGCGCAAGCAGTACGCACAAGTTATATGCTCGTGGTCAAGAGTTACATGCGCAAGTAAAACTTGCACGCGCCAGAGAGTACGCGGGTTAGTTGTGCGGGTGACTCGCTTTGGTACATGTTCGAGTCGCTCATGTTTTAAACAGTAAAGTTTACGATGCATACAACCTGCACAAGTGTAAGCTACTTGCACCGTGTAGAAACGCTCTAACATAAAGTCAATTTGTTTTTAAACTTTATCATCTCCTCTCTTCCTACGTTCTCTTTCCATCTCCTTTTCCTCCGTTCCTGGTGTCTTTGATACTTCTTGGACTCTAAAGAGACATAACAAAGTCCTTTTACTTTCAGATAAAGCTTACACGGGTACTACAGCAGTTGTAGCTGGTTGGGGAGCTATGAACGAGACCGGTAAGTGGTCGTGCACGGTCCGGGAGGCCGAGCTGCCAGTGTTGAGCAACGAGGCTTGTCGCAACACCAAGTACAATGCTTCCAAGATCTCAGAGGTCATGATGTGCGCTGGATTCCCAGAAACGGCGCATAAGGATGCTTGCACTGTAAGTTTGAGTATTTGTGTACCTAATGAAGTTTTATAATCGCTTAGTTCTTTATGTCGTGATCTTATTGCGAGCTGTTACGTTACTTAAGGTTACAGATACATTCAGCTGCGGAGTTTGTTCCGCCAATTCTTCTTGCCAGCAAAAACACAAGGAAGTGGAGAAGGGTGGGCGTTTTGGGGGATTGTCTTATGTATTTTGTTTTGACGTTCATGATTCTCAGCCTAATTTAAATTAAGACTTTCGGCCTAAAATTTAATCACACGACATCGTCTTTTACACATGTGAAGTTTCGCCTTCACCTAAGGGTGAAAGCAGAAACTATAGACCACTTTATGACTTCTTAATGCGCTTCGTACAGACCGTACGACCGACCAACCGACGAGTCGTACGACACACAGTATTGTAAAAGCTCAATTATTGGACTTGATTTTATCAGGACGTATTTGGAATGTTTCAGGGTGACAGTGGAGGTCCATTGATTGCAGAAAATGATGAGCACATGTACGACCTTATAGGTAAATATTTGAAGATGAAATAAAAAAACGCTTAGAAGTCTTTTAACTTGAAACACAATGTGTAGACAATAACAATGTAATTTCTCAACTCCATCCAAGGCTACGTTTTAAAATTTATCGAAACATTTTATTTTTAGGAGTAGTGTCATGGGGATATGGATGCGCGAGGATAGGCTATCCAGGAGTTTACACAAGAGTAACAAAATACTTAGACTGGATCAGAGATAATACTCAAGAAGGCTGTTACTGCAAATATTGAAAAAACTTACACTTAATCCACAAAAAGTACCAAATGGCGAAATTAAAACATATTTTTATCAAAAATCCAGTTTCTTAATAATGTCGGAAGATCATGTGAATTTTTGTAAAGACGCTAGGGTCAAACCAAGCCGCTTTAGAGCACAAAGATAAGTGTGCTTTACCACTGTACCACGTGAGTTGTCTTATTTTGTATAGTCATATCCTAAATATTGTCTTGTAGATAATATAGAGATCATGAAGTCGAAAAAGGAGAAAAACTTTTATTGTTATTCTCCTCTGTGATCGATTGATCTATGTATAACGACTTTGGGTACAAATTCACCTCCATTCGTCTAGGTATACATAGACAAACAAAGGTGAAAAGAGAAAACATAAGTCTTGGACAAAGAAGTACTGTTTCAATGCGTAATTTTGGGTATCACAGAACTAAGTAATGTTGACCTTTCTTCGAACCTCGCTATTAATCAATGTGTCAATTATTGTGACATTCAAAAGCAATAAACTTTTATTTTTAGCACCATTCGTTTCATTTATTATCTTTCTCTTCTGAATTTCGACTAGCAATACCTATGCGCGCTTCGAATTGCTTTTAGGACTTGACAGAATTTTGAGATTTCTTGATTAGTTAACCTGTGTGTCACCGGTTTTACTAAGCGGTATCGTGTTACCAAGTTACTGGGTGGTGTAGGTCAGAGCTCCGTGTAAAACATTGTTAGTCAGTGTTATGTTCTGTAGGCTTGTTAAATAAGACACCGTTGAGGTTGACTTAGGCGGTTAACACACTGCCACGCATCACGCTGCGTGTTGCGTGTCTCTGAACTGAAATGAACGCGCGTGGATGCATTTTCTGTGTGTTGGACTGTGCGTGTTTTCCATACAAAACGGAGATACTTACAAGCAACGGCAGTGTGAGAATCGGATTAGTTTATTTCGACACACAGTATATTTCACAGTAGTGGTACAATAGTAGCAGCTTCGCCGACGGGGACAGACAATGAAGTGACGCTGGTTAGGAACCGGATACATAAGATAAAGATAAAGATAAAGATACCGGGCTGGTATCCGCAACTCCACGTCTAAGCGCGTATTTTGCGTATGGGCTATAATCTACCACGCGGGCCCAGTGCGAATTGGTAGATGTCACATGTCTTCGAACTTTTTGGTTCTAGGACATGCCGGTTTCCTCACGATGTTTTCCTTCACCGTTTTGGAGAGCAGTGGTGATGAAATAAATTACACAAAGTAATGCGCCTGCCTAGGTTTGAACCCACGACTTACTGTTCGTAAGTCGGGGCCGCCACCACTGGGCCACCGCTGCTCTCAACATAAACCGGATACATATTATAATATCTAGTGAGGTGACTATTAATCGACTAGTAGTGATGACACAACAGTCAGCTGCATCCGGTTTAAATGCAAGTTGATCCCAAACAAAGTTGGAAAAAGCCTAGGCAGATGATAACAAAGGCATCATGCAGACATACCTTAGGAAATAAATTATCTAAATGATGGCAAAACCGCAACAAATTAGATGGAAACACTTGTTTCCATCTAATTTGTTGCGGTTTGATTTATACTTTTTATACAGATGATTCATAAACCGTTACGGTTGTAAATTAGCTTCGTCCACTTCATCAAATATTCTATTACGATTATTTAATATTTCTATTAGAATAGCTATGTGAATAGGTACTTAATTATTACCTTGTTGTTATAGCAACGGTACTTTATTGACTCAGTTTTTTTTATTTTACTATTTGTCCGGGGTGTGGTAATGTCGTCATGATATCATCTTTTATTACAATGCGTGTGCGTAAGTAACGGTTTATCAATCTGTTCTTTAGCAATACCAGTAAACATTGTATCAGAATTGGCAGTATGTTTATTAGGAAGCATTAGTAATACTGGATTAAGAAATCGATACCAGTCTTTTTGAAAATGTTGGTCATTTTCGAATCCATTGCCTCTTGTTCAAGGAGGTTTGTGGATTGTTCTGATTCTTAAGTTCAATGTATGTGTATTGGAACAGTTTCCTTAGATTAAATCTCGATACTTGTATGACGTAGAGGTCTTGGTATACACTGAATGGTACAAGTTCAAGTTTATGGCGCTGGTTCGATGGAGTGCAACGTCCCCATTCCTGTCTACAGCATCCCGTTGTGGGATCTGCACGTCTAGCCTGGTTTAAGATTTACCTGTGCGGAATACAAATTAGAAATATTTTAATTTCGCCGATATGTGGAAGATTCTATTAGTGATATTGATTTGTGTGAGCATGACGTTTATGGTAAGTCAAGAATTACTTTTTTTGTTTAAGGAAATGTGGTATTTACTAGGACTTCATTATAACACAACTTAAAAACTTGCAAAACATGATAGAATATCAACGTTTCCGATGCATTCCAAAGTGTTTTTATAACGTAATACAAGAGTTCGTAGGTTATTATAACAGTAAAAACAATTATTGCTGGCAAGCAACATCAAGTTATAAAATAATAATAAATAATATGTTAATAGTACACCACAAACTACTTGCTTATCTTTTTTCCTTTACTTCATCCAAAGGTTGTCTTTAAGAGATCGCTTTAAGCAACAAGGCCGCTTATCCTATTTAGCCCTTAAAGTTATAATTTGTAAGTTTTTATGGTGTACAATAAAGAGTATTCTATTATAATAAAATATAATTCAAGGTGGGAGCAGAAAATGACACTGAAACTACAGCGCAACCCATGATTGATGCGAATAAGTATGGACGAAAATGCAACTGTCGTAAGTGCTTTTATAAAAGAACATTTTATATTTTTTTTAGGATTATCTCAAAGGTATCTTCATCAAGAGGTTTTCTCTAACTAAAATACCGCTTACTAAAGATTTGTTTTGCATACGGCAAAAGTTTCGTTTCAACCTGCATAACGTGACCGTCATTACTAATATTGTGACTTTTTTTTTAAAGTAGCCTGCTACAATTTCGAGATTAGCAATCTTCAAAAGTTTCAAGCCACGAGAGTGAAACATTCTTTTTTTTAATGTTGAGTCGACTGGGGTTATAAACTCGACTTTTTAATTGTCTATATAACACAAAAACATAATGTAAGGCCATAAAAAAACAAGATAAATCTATTAATGTAAAAGGTTCCCTTATTAAATATGGAAGAAGGAAAATTAGGACTGGAAAGGCTGTATAACTTACATCAAGGCTACATAGACCTAAAAAATCGTATTTCTGCTTAAACTGTTAATTGCCTGATTTTATATCAATACTTAATTGTCGTGCCGCCAGCGCTCAACTTAAAAATCGTCAAAACACTTATCATGTTGCCTGAATTAGCCTATTTTTTGGTAGAATGTAAAGTAGAATCAACACAATCGAATTAGACAACTGTTTTTTTATCCTATAAATAGGACTCGGGTGTCGGGTTGTCAGATTAATCTGATTTAGGCGGTTAATGGGTTAAGTAGTTAATAGTAGGAACAATTTTATTTGTTATTAATTTCCTATACTTACCTATAGACTTACTTCTTTATTTTCTTTCTTGCAGGTTGTGGAGAACGCAACGAAGCTTCTAGAATAGTTGGCGGTGTGGAGACGGCCGTGAACGAGTTCCCCTGGGTAGCTCGTCTGTCTTATCATGACAAGTTCTATTGCGGAGGCTCACTTATCAATGACAGATACGTTCTTACGGCTGCTCATTGTGTTAAGACGTAAGTAGTAGATATAGTTCTTATACTCACTAAACATAGCATAACATCACGCCTGTAATTCTCAAAGGGCCAGGCAGAGGTGTATCTACATTTCACCAGTTACGTGTAAGTTCCATGTAATAGGGGCGAGCTTATTGACATCAATCTAGACACCAGGCTGCTAGCTAGACGAAGAGTTCCATGTGTTTCATGATGTTTATACTTACTGTGTTACTGAAAATAATAATATGAACTATTAAATATGCCAGACATGTATCGGCGAATCTTATACATAGATATTATTTAATTAACTTTTGTTTTTGGATAAAAGTCAAACTAGGTTATCCCTAAATAATTATGTAGTTGGGTTGAGTTGAGGTTGCTTATTTTACTTTTAGTTTATTTCAATAGATATTCACAGGGTCACGTCCCCATTATTTAGTTTCGATGTTTTTATTAACCGTCTACGCAAAAAGAAGTAAGTACTTTAAGTTTAACGTGTGTGTGTTTCTATCTGTGGTATCGTACCTCACCGAACCGCAAAGAAGGATTTAGACCACATATTTTAACCAGTTTCTAATCACGTTTCAGGTTTATGTGGTTCATGATCAAAGTTACCCTGGGCGAGCACAACCGTTGCAACACCACGCACAGGCCAGTGACGCGACACGTCGTCCAGCTGGTTGCACATAACTTCACTTTCACCAACTTCAGAGACGATATCGCGGTGCTGAAGCTGAATAAGCCAGTGCGGGTAACGGACAGCGTGAAGCCGGTCTGCTTGCCGAAAAATGATGGTAGATATGACGTTTTACTTGTACATTGGTTGGTTTTTTTGGTTTGGGTAGACGTGGCAAGCAAAGTTCAAAGAGAAGAGGCTTATGTCAAGCAGTTGACATCTATAAGGTCATTGCACATTATAACGGCACTGCAACTACACAGCTGCCGCACGGCGTCGCCTCGAATTTAGGCGACGGCAAGCTGCCAGCTTGCAGTCCGCACGCCGCCCGCGCTCTGGCCGCGAGGTGCAAGCTAGCTGTCACCGCGAACACAATTGTTATAATGGCATTTATAAACACGCCGAGGACTTGCACGTTTTTATAATGTCTCGATTTACGACGGCGCAATGACGTTGTTTTGCTGGCGACTCGGGAGCCGGCGAGTAGTAAGCATGCGATCGGCGTGCTGTAAGCGTGCGGTCGACGCGCTGTAAGCACATGGTCCGCTCGCTATCGGCACGCGGGCTGTGAGTCGAGTTGCATGGTAGTGGCAAGCGCGCTGACTGCTTGCCGTTGGCTTTTTCTTGTTGACATTGTGAAGAATAACGTTGAATGTCTATCGTAAATCATATTAAATTGTTCGAATAGATAAGCCATGCTAATTTGTTTTTTATTCTCAAAATCGTTTGTTTACATTGTTATTCATTATCCGCCTAGCTTTTTCCCAACCATGTTGGGGTCGGCTTCCAGTTTAACATGGAGCGAGTGCTTGTCTACCTCCACAACCCATTTTTTGGGTAACACGATAGCCTTTGGTTCAAAGGCTTGGTAACGACTGTCAAAGATATTTATAAATGAGGGCCGGGCCGGGATCAATGGAGGAGACTCTATATGTTATAAATGGTCACCTATCCATGGACCAACCTCGTCAAGCGTAGCTTAACCTTCGATCTATACCAGGGAAGTTGCTATTACTTAGCCACAAGCTACTCATTTAGTTTCATTGTTATTGCAACAAGAAAAATACCCAGTAACAGAAATGAAAAATGAAGTATCGGTACAATCATGACATTGGATAAGGATTCGAAAATGAACCATTTAGACCAAGCAAGCACAGATTTAGCTTTATCTTTAACATGACCTGTCTTCAAGAGGCAGTGGATAATACATAAAATAACATCACGCCCGTAATCCCTGAAGGGCTAGGCAGAGAAGAACCTGGTAGTAACACCCACATTTCGCCAGTTATGTTTTATCCCAAGTAATAGGGGGCGAGCCTATTGCCATCAATCAGGCACAAATCCAGCCTCGGGGCTGCTGTGGTTATAATAGTGTCATTATTTCACAGATAAGGAATATACTGGGGTCAAGGCCATAGCCGCTGGTTGGGGCACGGTAGCGGAGGGTAAGAACCACTCATGCTACCTTCAGGAGGTAGAACTGCCAGTCTTGAGCAACGAGGCGTGTAAGAAGGCCAAGTACACTCCGAATATGATTGGTGACAACATGCTTTGCGCTGGATATCCTGAGACAGGGAACAAGGACACTTGTCAGGTCGGTTACATCCAAGTGGCTATAATTTTATAAATAAAATATACATAGAGTTGATAAGACAAATGTAGCATGAAATGTAACACAAACGAACAGTCCAAAATGAAAAGCTCATGACAGTAATACAATAAAAAAAATAGTAGATAAAGGGACTGCCGATAGAAATGAAAATTTGAACTTTTGGTATTCTTTGAAGTTTAAATTAAAATTAGCAACGGCAATCTGGTTTTCACATCTAGTTAGCCACTCCGAGCAACAATTTTAAATGTATGTTTATATTTTTCATCTTAAAAATATTAAGTAGTAAGTAGGTATATTTATTTAGTCACTATTGTACTGCACAGTGATTCTACAATTAAAATAATAATCAAACAAAAACACGGGATACACAATACTTCAACTGTATAGCTGCAAATACGAGTATAGGTACTGCTATTAAGCAAGTCGGTGACGCGAACACACAGATTTCACCCATCCAAAAAGCATGTAACGCACAGCACATGGCCGCTACGCATACACAGAGTCATGAGGTTCTCGGTTACGCGAACCTTCAAGATTTTCCTCTACCAAAAAGTGCCCAACACGACTAAAGTTTTCATTTCAAAAAACTAGTGGAGTATTGTTTCAATATTATGTAATACATGTCATGTTAAGTATCAACAATAATACTAGTTTGGAGGTATGAGGTACATGGTGTTAAGTTCCTCATCCACCATTGAAAAGAGAGGATCCTCCAACCAGACGGGTGTTGTGTCTGGTAGGCTAACTACTGTCCGACAGTTGTTGTCGGGAATTTGTATAATATGTTCAAACTGCGCGGATAACTTTGATACCGCGATGTAGGATGTCAGTGGTTAGTACGTACGAGGCGAGATAGATGTCGCTACTCTAGACTTTATAAGTCTAATTCAAATGTTTTTTCCAGGGTGACAGCGGTGGTCCTCTTTCAGCTGAGAGGAGTGACAAACGACACGAGCAGTTAGGTGAGTACCTAGACTAAGTATGACTCACTATCTAATAATAATGACAAAATTACAAAAATCACAATTTGGCCTTGATTCTCTAGAAAGTTTATATTTGAGTCTGAGCTTGTTTTCTTTTACCCGCATTATACCTGCTCAGCACCAAATATCAGAAGTCCAAGCAATCCAACAGTGTAAACTAAGAAAGTACTAAATAATTGCATTACCTAAAAAAATATGCAATTATTTAGTAGGTTCCTAGTGTAAATAAATCGTGATTTAAGCATTTTATATATATAGCTATTGGTCAAAGCCAAATTGTGGAGTTTAACGAGCATTTAGCATATGCGTATGCACAATGTTTCGGTGGTCTAGTAGGGTACTGCAGAGCGTGAGGTCCCGGGTTCGATACCCGGGTCAGGCAAAGCGTTATTGAGTTGTGCCATTTGGAATTTCTCAGTAGAAGTCCTGAACCTGAATTCGTGACCGATTGATGGCAATAGGCTCGCCCCCACTAATAATAATAAATTCTTTACCCCGGTCAACATACATAGATCTATTATATGGGACTTAAACGTAACTGTCGAATGTAGCTGTACTAAAGGTACACCTCTGTCCTGTCCCTTCGGCGATCTCAGGCGTATTGTTATGTTTACGTATGAAAACATACATAGAAAATGTGAAATATTTATTTATTTATTCAAAAAAGGCTCACCGACAGCTTTTGTATAAAGGGTTTTTTCGACAATTAAAACAAGCCTAAAGCTTCCAGCACACTTGTAACACCCGACGCCATCCCACACTGTTTTATTTACTGAAACGTTGCATAATGTAACCAATGAGAACACTACATTGACGTCGCGTTGCATGGTGTGTTATAAGTCTGTTGCCAGCATCATTCTTACACAGTCACCAATTACAGATCAACCAACATTGACAAAATTAATAACATTAAAATTAGAATGCGACTGTCGCAGATTGACAATAAAGTTTTTTATTTGTTTCTTTTGCATTTTTTTCTAAATGGCTGATATTGACGTGACAACGTCTTATAAATTGGTTGGCCGGGTGACACTTCAAGAAACTGCGTTACGCTCCGCTCACGTTATGCGCTCACAATGAGAGCGAGTGAGAGGCACGCGTCCCTTCCACTCGGGCATGGTTAGCCCGCCTAAGAGCGAGAGAGACAGACATAAAAAGTGAAAGGCACGCGTCCCTTCCACTCGAGCACAGTTTCATCCTTCTTCCTACTATACGAATGAATATTCACATTAAAATTATTTTACCACTCAAAGTCGTTGTCACGTAAAACTTTCGCCCGTATACCGACTTTACAGGTAACCAATTTTTTTTTTTTGTATTCGCAGGCGTTGTGTCTTGGGGCATCGGTTGTGGTCGTCCCGGATACCCAGGGGTGTACACCCGGGTCACCAAATACTTGAACTGGATAAAAAACATCGCAAATTCTGGATGCTCTTGTATTGACTGAAGAAGCAGATTATTACAGCTTATAATTATTTTACGAGAGATTGTATCTAATTTTTTGTTACAAATTATGTTAAAAGATTATTATTATTATAGCAAAATATACCTTTTTGTTTCTTAAAAAATGCGGTTTTGTATTTCAGTATTTACCAATTTTTTAGGCTTTTCGTAACAGACAGGGAATTGCTAATCAGAATTCGCTTCATGTAAGTTTGCCGTTCAGAAGTAGGCTACAAACGACTGCGCAGTAGTAAATCTCCTACCAAAACAGAAGGGCGCCATGCAATGCGCATAAAGACCTACCTAAGTATAAGTATGCAGTGCTGTTTTGCTTTTCGTTAAATTACCGCTTGAAAAAAAAATGTTAATCCCTAGCAATAGTATATAATGACAGCTAAATTTGCCTTCACTCACGTTAATTTTTACGGGGTGATTTTTAGTTTATGGAATAAAGTAGGTACAGTCAGCATCAAAAGTTGATGACCACATTTAGATTTTCAAAATCGCCTATACACTGTATTAAACCTTAATCACACAACATGACAAGCGCCAGAAATGAACGTGGAGCAATTTAGGTTTAATACGGTGTACAGCCATTTGAAAAGGGGAATTATAAAACGAGCGATTAAAAAAAAGCTTTGCGGCTGATGATAACATACTGTATTAATAACTTGAGCGGTATGAATTTGAGTAAGCGAATAATTAACTAAACTAACGACGAATATTGATTAATAACAAAATCCAGAACAAGCTTACAAAAAGTGGATTGTGATAAATCCATTTCATATATTAAAATTTTATCCGAGCGACTACATTACTAAGTGAGCGACTGGAAATACAGAGAGGGCAACTTCAATATTAAGATAGAACAAAACAGTTACTCAAAATGGAAACGGCTAGGTTAGGTTAGGTTAGAACTGCGACCACGTAACGCGCGAAGGCGAGCGAGCGAAGCGAGCGTGCCGCGGCAGCGGCCGCCGAGCGCCAGATGCCCCTTTTTTGCAATGCAGTCGCTCAAATATTATGAAGCTGCTCATTTTGTATTTTAAGTAACTCAAATTAATGTTTGTAAGATACTATTCTGTTGATTTTTCGTCACTTACAGTCAGTCGCTCACTTAGTAATTATATAACCCAAATTAATTAATTTTGACACTTAAAATTTTAATTTACAGTCACTCGTTTTATTGCTACCCATTTGAAAATCTAAATGTAGTCATCAACTTTTGATGCTGACTGTACCTAAGCATACATTGCTATACTTTAAAAGAATAAAAACGTATAACAGTCAGTCATCATCGAGAATCACGATATTTATCTTAAGGATATGTTGTATATGCGTTATGAATAATAAGTATTAAATTATTTTAAATATAGTATTTAGGTGTTACATTACTGCACTGGGTGACCCTGTGCGGCTCATTTCACTGCTTATTTCATCCAAGTTTTCATGGGTAGATTTCTAGAAATCGACCGAACATACATAACAGCAAATTACATAATACGTACGTGACTTGCAATTAAACCCTATAACTAATTAGTTACTCATGTTGGTCTTTCGACAAACTGTAGTGGCTTTCGGTAGGTAGCTATATTTTATTTTTAAAATATATTTCACGGTGAGTTACAATTTAAATGCGTGTAGGTACAAATTATAGAGAGCAAAGTGAATTCTAAGCAATTAGCAATAGAATTTAAATTCACGAGCCAATTAAATTGCTTTATAAAATGTGAGACAAATTTTAACAACGTTGGTTTGATCGAAATAAAAGAAAAGCAATTAAGGCATGAAATTCTTTATTTACTTCATGTTTGTTACGAGGAAAATAACAACTGTTTTTCAAGAAAACTGATTTTTATGATTTTTTATTGTAAACTGACTGTGCCTTTTCATGGACGAAAAACTTATAAAAAAAAAACTTGTACTGTGTGCCTTTGTAAATTATTGATGTTAACTGATACTTAACTATCGTATTAAGTCATTGAACTTTCCTGCATTTTGATTGAGTGCATTACATTGTAAATCTGTGGATCGAAATCTTGAGTTTGGCATTTAAATAATTAAAAAAAATAGGCAGTTTATGTAATTTATTTGCCTTATTAGCCCAACAGGAAAATGTAATTCGGTACCTAGATACATTATTGTAGGATCCCCCTTTCAGGTATTATTTATGGGGATTATAACTTAATTTTTACTAAAACACCTAACACGATTTGTATCTAAACTTGGGTTTTCCAATTCTCGGCGGTAACAAATGAATAATCAGTCTTCCGACAACAACTTTATTTTTTAATTTTTATTTCATAAAAATATATTTTCTCTTATCACTAATTAAAGTCAACGCTATCTTATAATATCTTGTGAAATAATCAATACCTATTAGGAAAGTACCTACTACAAAATCATTATTCTAAATTGACTATGAAATTCAATTGGCATAATCGCTTCAACCGCGTCTCGAGTTTGCTTTCATGACGTTAAAGTTAAGTACATCTTTTTCATGGTTCAGTGGCAATCCTTCAGGTTTGAGTATAGCATCAGGTGCCTTCAGCGTGGTGTTGAAGCTGGGGTTGAGTGGATGCACTGGTCCCCACGCAGTCACCGCTGCACGTGCTTCTTCATTGCCCAGCTTGTAATGAGTGCCATCGCCAGTCCTAATTATTCTATTTCCTACCTGTGTATTACAAAAAGAAACATTAAAAAAACGTACTCAAAACCAGCTATTAATTTTTCATTATGAGCTCTTAGCTTACCACTTCAGGTGAAGCAGTTTTCAAGTCATAAGCAAGTCCGACCCTCTCAAAAAATCGGATGAAACTCGCAGACTGGTTGAAATGCATGGTCAGTTCGGCTGCTTTGTAGTCCCAGGGGAACGCGTGGTGGTAGTTGTGCCAGCCTTCTCCCAAACTTATCATTGACACAAACCACGACTCCACAGGTTGCAGTTTCCTATAAAATTATAACGAATAGTAAGTGTAAAACAGATCACTGATTCACTCATATTAAGTCTACCAACGAAGGGGTACTTACTGGTCGTAGGGCCGAGTTCCATACAGATGAGCAGCACTATTGACGAGCCACGTCCCGTTAAGGTTAAGCATATAGCGAGCGAAGTAACAAACTAGTATAGATTGTAACAGAGGCTCATCGAAGAAATGCACTGCCACACCCACAGGCAGTACAAAGGCCAATATAAAATATAAGTGATAATAATACCTGAAAACGAAATAGTAAATAAATTATTTAAACAAAAGTCAACAAACAATCTCTATCTACAGTCAGAGAAATCCTAGCTAAAAATATGTTACTTCTTTTGGAACATGACCATCCAGTCGGCCTGCATGTCACTCATGTCTATCTTCCTGCCAAGCTCGATGACGTAGGGGTGCTTCTTGTGCATTAGCCACCCGATGTGGCAGAAGAAGAAACCACGCTTCGAGTTGTGAGGATCTCCATCGGTATCTGAGTAGCGGTGATGCAGTCGGTGATCGCGACACCAGATGAACATAGAATTCTGTAAAATAATTATGAGTTAACTTATGAATTAGGGGCAACGTTATTTATAAGTCCTATCTATTTAAGAGTAAATTTGGTAACCTGTCCAGCGATGGTTTGGAAAATTAGAAACACCGCCTTCAAAAAAGTAGTTGCTTTAAAGGATTTATGAGTATAAAAACGATGAGCTCCAATTGTGACTCCTTCAGTGGCCAGGAACGTAACCACCAAATCTGAAATAAAACAAGTTATATTAGAAATCAAGAAGAAATATTAAGAACAAGACGAAGAATATATTATGATAAAAGCGATTTGGAACTTACTCCATACAATAGTCTGCCATTTTACATATCCTAATAAAAGTAGTCCAATTCCCCAAACAGCTAGAATATGCATTATCAAGAAACCGATGGCATTTTTCCAAACAATTTTATGCTTATAGGAATAATCAGTCCCAATTACTTTGGGTATAGAAATTGATTCTCCTTTAGCTGTGTTATTATTTACAGTTGTTGAGTTAGTCACGTCAATTGTATTCGGAGTTGGAACTTTGGTTTCCATGTTTTGAGCTGTCATTTTCGTGTTTCTACCACACACTTGCTTCTAGCTCATCAACTCACAACTGCTCCACTCAGAGTATGTGTCTTCTTATAAAAGGAATAGTTTAAACCTTGTTCACTAATACAATAATGAATGTTTGAGCAATTGAACGAACTTGAACTCGGCTTTGTATGCAAAATAGGTTATTTACAACATTGTTTATATTGTTGTCTCGTTTGTACATAGTGGCAATAGGTTTTATCAGATTTCATTGATTCCGAATGTCTATCGGTAGTTAGATGTCAACTCCAGTTTGGACTGAATCACCTAATTACTGAAAATGCCACAAAACACCACAATTTTTAGGTCTCTTTTGCGGTAGTGAACCTGGTGAATTTTTATAGCCCCCATAGGCCTCTGACTTGGCTTCGCATGCAGTCGAAAAATATCTCTCAGTCAAAATATATCCTCACGAGAAGTAAGTGATACGCACATAAATCCGAAAAATCAAAGGTGTCTTATGTTTTAACCTATAATAAATTCATCAACAAGCTCCATTTAAACGTATCGAAGTGCTAGGTGATGAGTTTCTCCCACGTACGTGCAGTTATACTTCGCGAATACATGGTGGACGCAGCACCTAAGCAACAGGTCGCCCAAGTACGTGATTTCGGGGTAACTCTTACACAAGTGTACTCTATTTAGTGGATGACCTTTGATTGACCTTCACCTTGATTTTGACTTAATGGTTACTTTTACACTACATGAGGATATGTTTATTTTCAAGTCAAGATATTATCCTGATCGGGTTATGCGTGAACCGTGCTGATGGTGTTTATGAGCAAGAGCCCCAATCTTACCTTTACTGTATTCATGAAAAAGTAAGCGAATTAACTGGAACATCCCATAACAAGGATGACCCAGGATCCAGGTTTTTCAGCAATGCAACATCACAGGTCGCCAAAATATGAAACTGAGCAGAGATTTGTCCTATTTGAAAAGCAAATTTTGTTGGTATCAGAAATCCTGTTTTCAGCTCATATCTCTGAAACGGGACGTCCTAGGTAAAAAAGAGTGAAATTTTGGTATCCCCCTTGTACAAACACCCCCCGTAAAGAAGTGTACTCTATTTGGAGGATGACCTTTGATTGACCTTGACCTTGATTTTGACTTAATGGTTACTTTTACACTTCACGAGGCTATGTTTCTTCTTAAGTCAAGATATTATCCTGATCGGGTTATGCGTGAACCGTGCTGATGGTGTTTATGAGCAAGAGCCCCAATCTTACTTTTACTGTATTCATGAAAAAGTAAGCGAATTATCTGGAACATCCCATAACAAGGATGACCCAGGATCCAGGTTTTTCAGCAATGCAACGTCACAGGTCGCCAAAATATGAAACTGAGCAGAGATTTGTCCTATTTGAAAAGCAAATTTTGTTGGTATCAGAAATCCTGTTTTCAGCTCATATCTCTGAAACGGGACGTCCTAGGTAAAAAAGAGTGAAATTTTGGTATCCCCCTTGTACAAACACCCCCCGTTAAGAAGTGTAATCTATTTGGTAGATGACCTTTGATTGACCTTGACCTTGATTTTGACTTAATGGTTACTTTTACACTTCACGAGGCTATGTTTCTTCTTAAGTCAAGATATTATCCTGATCGGGTTATGCGTGAACCGTGCTGATGGTGTTTATGAGCAAGAGCCCCAATCTTACCTTTACTGTATTCATGAAAAAGTAAGCGAATTATCTGGAACATCCCATAACAAGGATGACCCAGGATCCAGGTTTTTCAGCAATGCAACGTCACAGGTCGTCAAAATATGAAACTGACCAGAGATTTGTCTTAATTGAAAAGCAAATTTTGTTGGTATCAGAAATCCTGTTTTCAGCTCATATCTCTGAAACGGGACGTCCTAGGTAAAAAAGAGTGAAATTTTTGTATCCCCCTTGTACAAACACCCCCCGTAAAGAAGTGTACTCTATTTGGAGGATGACCTTTGATTGACCTTGACCTTGATTTTGACTTAATGGTTACTTTTACACTTCACGAGGCTATGTCTCTTCTTAAGTCAAGATATTATCCTGATCGGGTTATGCGTGAACCGTGCTGATGGTGTTTATGAGCAAGAGCCCCAATCTTACCTTTACTGTATTCATGAAAAAGTAAGCGAATTATCTGGAACATCCCATAATAAGGATGACCCAGGATCCAGGTTTTTCAGCAATGCAACGTCACAGGTCGCCAAAATATGAAACTGAGCAGAGATTTGTCCTATTTGAAAAGCAAATTTTGTTGGTATCAGAAATCCTGTTTTCAGCTCATATCTCTGAAACGGGACGTCCTAGGTAAAAAATAGTGAAATTTTGGTATCCCCCTTGTACAAACACCCCCCGTAAAGAAGTGTACTCTATTTGGTAGATGACCTTTGATTGACCTTGACCTTGATTTTGACTTAATGTTTACTTTTACACTTCACGAGGCTATGTTTCTTCTTAAGTCAAGATATTATCCTGATCGGGTTATGCGTGAACCGTGCTGATGGTGTTTATGAGCAAGAGCCCCAATCTTACCTTTACTGTATTCATGAAAAAGTAAGCGAATTATCTGGAACATCCCATAACAAGGATGACCCAGGATCCAGGTTATTCAGCAATGCAACGTCACAGGTCGCCAAAATATGAAACTGAGCAGAGATTTGTCCTATTTGAAAAGCAAATTTTGTTGGTATCAGAAATCCTGTTTTCAGCTCATATCTCTGAAACGGGACGTCCTAGGTAAAAAAGAGTGAAATTTTGGTATCCCCCTTGTACAAACACCCCCCGTAAAGAAGTGTACTCTAATTGGAGGATGACCTTTGATTGACCTTGACCTTGATTTTGACTTAATGGTTACTTTTACACTTCACGAGGCTATGTCTCTTCTTAAGTCAAGATATTATCCTGATCGGGTTATGCGTGAACCGTGCTGATGGTGTTTATGAGCAAGAGCCCCAATCTTACCTTTACTATATTCATGAAAAAGTAAGCGAATTATCTGGAACATCCCATAACAAGGATGACCCAGGATCCAGGTTTTTCAGCAATGCAACGTCACAGGTCGCCAAAATATGAAACTGAGCAGAGATTTGTCCTATTTGAAAAGCAAATTTTGTTGGTATCAGAAATCCTGTTTTCAGCTCATATCTCTGAAACGGGACGTCCTAGGTAAAAAAGAGTAAAATTTTGGTATCCCCCTTGTACAAACACCCCCCGTAAAGAAGTGTACTCTATTTGGAGGATGACCTTTGATTGACCTTGACCTTGATTTTGACTTAATGGTTACTTTTACACTTCACGAGGCTATGTCTCTTCTTAAGTCAAGATATTATCCTGATCGGGTTATGCGTGAACCGTGCTGATGGTGTTTATGAGCAAGAGCCCCAATCTTACCTATACTGTATTCATGAAAAAGTAAGCGAATTATCTGGAACATCCCATAACAAGGATGACCCAGGATCCAGGTTTTTCAGCAATGCAACGTCACAGGTCGTCAAAATATGAAACTGACCAGAGATTTGTCTTAATTGAAAAGCAAATTTTGTTGGTATCAGAAATCCTGTTTTCAGCTCATATCTCTGAAACGGGACGTCCTAGGTAAAAAATAGTGAAATTTTGGTATCCCCCTTGTACAAACACCCCCCGTAAAGAAGTGTACTCTATTCGGTAGATGACCTTTGATTGACCTTGACCTTGATTTTGACTTAATGTTTACTTTTACACTTCACGAGGCTATGTTTCTTCTTAAGTCAAGATATTATCCTGATCGGGTTATGCGTGAACCGTGCTGATGGTGTTTATGAGCAAAGCCCCAATCTTACCTTTACTGTATTCATGGAAAAGTAAGCAAATTATCTGGAACATCACATAACAAGGATGACTCAGGATCCAGGTTTTTCAGCAATGCAACGTCACAGGTCGCCAAAATATGAAACTGAGCAGAGATTTGTCCTAATTGAAAAGAAAATTTTGTTGGTATCAGAAATCCTGTTTTCAGCTCATATCTCTAAAACGGGACGTCCTTGGTAAAAAAGAACGAAATTTTGGTATCCCCCTTGTACACACACCCCCCGTGGAAAAATGCATTCTATTTGGTGGATGACCTTTGATTGACTTTGATCTTGATTTTGACTTAATGGTTATTTTAAAATACCTACACTACACGACGCTATGTTTCTTTTTATCATGGTCATGTCTTGTTTTAGATTTCCACAAGGCGGTATTTTAGGTCCTACACGATTTTTAAAGTACAATTTTTGCCCGGTGCAGCCTATCATTTCGAAATAATGCCACAATATCGTATGCGAATGATACAGATCTTGTTCTCAGCTAAATCAAGAGATAAAGTCTTTATACTGCCTAGTTTGTATACTACCTCGCTGCATGGTCTACAACTTTTCACACAACGCCATTTAGTCCCAAGTTAAGCTTGAGAGCTTGTGTTATGGGTACTACACAGCTGATAAACATACTTACGTATTTCTAAATACATACATATTATAGATAAATTACACACAGACACAGAACAAATGATCGTACTCATCACACAAACATGTGTCCTGGGTGGGATTCGAACCCACGACTTTCAGCATAGCAGTCAGGGTCACTAACTACTAGACCAACAGGCCAGTCGCGTATAACAATTCCTTTGTTGTTTGTTTCCTATTCTCTTAAGGTACAAGTCCGATATGGGCCGCAGACCGCAAACTGTAAGCGGTACCACTGGTTTACATTATGAATCTTTATGAGATTATTTCCATGCGCGGCAACACTGCAGGCTACCACCGCAGCATGCAGTGCAAGTAGTGTCGCGTACCGCAGCGCGTTCACACCTACAATTGACAAAGAAGTTACTCTAGTGACTGAGGCATGGTTCGATGCTATTTTCAGGTGCGACATACCGCCGCGATTGGAATACTAGCAATCTTGACCGCACCCAGCACTGCATTCAGCTGCAGCCACTAGCCGCTGTGTCGCCAGCAGCGGTTGCAGCCTGCGGCTCATCTCGGACTTTTGTCTTTATTGTTTATTTTATATAGGTATTACACTATTTAAACCTTAGAGGAATACGTAAATTAACTGATGCAAAACAGCTCTGGAAGTCAATATTCTGGCCGTGACAATGACCTATAAATACTAATTTACTATCGGGGTTCTATTGTTAAATAAAAAGTGTTTCAATTTGAATAAATTGTTTTATTTAAAAATGTGCTGTTGGTAGGTACATAGGTATATCTTAATAAAATAGTATCACAATCAATCTAAAACTGGAATTAATAAGTTACGTAAAGTATAGTCAACCGTAGTGTGACCTTTAGCCTAAAGTGCAGTACGGAGTGTCAATACACTATGAAACCAGCTTTTACTGGTCCAGTTACCATCGGCGTGCGGCTTACTAAGTAGTCTTAATTAGGAACTTCGCTCTCGAGGTAAGGTCCAGTCCAAGATTTTATGCGAGAAAGCAATTCAACTTAATGACGGTGAAATACTCCTAGCCAGTGTACAACAAACTGAATCAAAGGCGATGAAATCATGCATAACAGTTCAAGCAGCACCAGTGTTTCTCCGCGAAACGTTAATGTCAAGAACATCCTTTTCATGGAACAATGGTAGCCCTTCTGGTTTGAGTATTGCATCAGGTGTCTTGAGCGTCGTGTTGTAGGTGGGATTGAGTGGGTGTAACGGTCCCCACGCGGTCACCGCCCTACGTGCCTCGTCGGCGCCAAGCTTGTAGTGACTGCCGTCACCAGTCCTTATTATCCTATTAGCTACCTGTGAATTGTACAAACAATTTAATTATTATAGCAGCAGTATTGGTTTAGTATTATTATTGTAGTGGTGGTAATTAAAGTGGTGTGACCAGCGGACTGCTATGTTAATAGGTCTCGAGTCCGAACCTAAGGCACGTAACTCTGACTTTTCTCATTCTTATGTGTATTGTATAATTATCACTTGCTACATAATTAGTGAAGGAAAAAAACGTGAGGGAATCGGCATGCCCGAGAAATATTGCTCCACAGCATGACAAGCCAACCATGGGTGGCATAAAAATTCTGACATCAGGTAAAACACCAACTACATGAAAAAAAGATTGTAGAAGCTTCATCAAATTGTCAAGCCAAGTGTTTAATAGAACTTACCACATCTGGTGAAGCAGTTTTTAAGTCATATGCTAGTCCGATTCTCTCGAGGAATTGAATGAAAGTGGCTGAATGGTTAATAAGATTACTCAGTTCTGCAGCCTTATAGTCCCAGGGGAACGCGTGGTGGTAGTTGTGCCAGCCCTCTCCCAGGGTCATGAAAGATACGAACCATGATTCTACAGGTTGCAAATTTCTGAAAAATAAATAAATTAGGTTAGGTTTATTTCGCAGGTAACCGTAATTCCACGTCTGAGCGTATTTTGTGTAAGGGTGAGATTAAATCTTTTTCGATCTATCCTAACTCCTCGATAAAGGCCAGCTGCGGTTGAATAATTAAGTTGATTGTACAAAATAAATACAAACCTAAAGTAAATCAAACATTATTTATGATTGTACATGTGGTAGTCAAAATCAGTTTGAAACGCTGACTCTTGAACTTGTAACTCAGGAGCCAAATATCAACATAAACATTGTGATTTTAGTAATATATATTAGATTTATGACTATTGTAAACGACTGAGAACACCTGGTGGTACGACTAAAGTAACAAGATACTTACTGATCATAAGGTCTCGTTCCATAAAGATGTGCTGCACTATTTACAAGCCATGTTCCGTTAAGTGAAAAAACGTATCGGAAGAAGTAGCAAACAAACAATGAGTTCCACCAATGTTCTCCGAAGAAATGTACTGGTACCCACATGGGGATAAATATTGCAAGTAAGATATATAAAGGATAGTAGTATCTGAAACCAAATAAATACCGTATTATAAGTATTGAGCAAAACAAAAAGATTATCCTAAAGAAACAAAACGAAGAATTTATAAAATCCGTTTAAAGTACCTGAATTGTACAAGGTGGAAAACGCAGCGTCGCAGTTCATCGAAATTTTTGGCTTTGTCCTAATTTTTACGTTTACGTTCGTATCTTTCTGATATTATTTAAAACCATGAAAAACTCTAACTCAATGAGATATTTCCTTAAAAAGTATAAACCACTTCTGACATTTTAAATATCTTTGGGTTAAACAGAAATCACGATAGTTTACATTTTAAAGTAAAAAAAAAAATCAGGAAAAGCTTAAAAATGAAGAAAAGCCAACAAAAGTTTAAATGCTTGGCGATCATAGCCTGAACTCTTGGTGTCAGGATGTGCAACGTTGTCCTTTCAACCCTGAACTACATAGTAATCATAATGGTAAATTTACGTCTTTTGGAACATGACCATCCAGTCGGCCTGCATGTCACTCATGTCTATCTTCCTGCCGAGCTCGATGACGTAGGGGTGCTTCTTGTGCATTAGCCAGCCGATGTGGCAGAAGAAGAAACCACGCTTGGAGTTGTGAGGATCTCCATCCGTATCTGAGTAGCGATGATGCAGCCGGTGATCGCGACACCAAATGAACATGCAGTTCTGTAAAATAAAACAATGTATTACAATTTAAGGGAAAAGCGAATGCCTTTCACCCATGTTTATATATAGGGTCATCATGTTATAGGTTTAATAAATGTATTGGTAAGCATTACAAAATATTTTAGCAGAATAATAAATATGGTTTTCCAAACTAAGACTTAAATCACCTTGGACAATACTAAAAATAATTTACAAATATAAATTAAAAACCTCTTTATTTTCCTCCTCTTTCTAAGCGTGTCGTTGGCAAACATAGGCATTCAATTAGAGCTTGAATTGGCCAATTGGCAGAAGTCGATTGCCCAGATTGTGCCGGGCGTAGCAATGGATTCTCTTCTGATGCACCTCTTTATTAACGCGTTGACCGCCATTGTCGTGTAGATGATAAAACAAAATATGCCCAGCACACCACGTGTCAAGAGTACATCACGAATTCAAAGGATTATTACAATGCTTGGAGGACAACTTTTTTTTCAAAACTCATTAACTCAAATTACACTGGGGATCGCCACTTTTCGAACGTCAATATTGCATAGGAGAGTCACAGTCCAAGAGATTATTTTTTGCTAGCAATGTGGGTTGCACGTTAGTAGTCTTGATAACCCGTCCAATTATCTGAACATGCTGGAGTGGGTTCACGTCAATATTGTAATAGGTGGGGATCAACTCACGAAATAAAACAAAAGAATAAAGTAAACCTTACCTGACCAGCTAAAGTCTGCAGAGTTAGTAGAATAGCTCTGCAGAGGGGTGTAGCTTTAAACGTTCTATGGGTGTAGTATCTATGGGCTCCGGTAGTAATACCTTCTGCAGCAATGTAAGTCACAAACATAGCTAAAAAGATAGCAATTATGAGTCTAGCATTCGAACGAATAGATATGTACAGTACAGGAAACTGGTGTTTTTACTTACTCCATAGAAATGTTTTTACTCCAACCCCACCAGTCAGCAGTACTTTCAATCCCCATAGTCCAAGCAAATGCAGTATAAAAAATCCGATTGCATTGGGCCAAACCACTTGATGTTTATAAGCGTAATCTGTTCCTATATTTTTAGCAATCAGAGGTGCGTGGTGTGCATTTTTATTTCTTTCATTTACTCTATCCATCTCGTTATCCTTAAATGCTTCTATTTTTACTGATTTGAGATCTCAATGCCCTACTTATTTCTCTAATAGTATATCACAATTGATACTCTTCGATAAATGCGGTCCCATTTAAACAAACTCTATCAAACCCTAAGCATTGTTTTATATAAGTCATTGTATTCAGTGTCGCAATTGATAGAACTTGAACTTTTGTTCTTGTATGCTAATTAGTTACGAGTGTGTTTGACATTGAACAGCTTACTCTGATTCCATCGTTGTTAAATTATTTACATTTACGCTCCTGACTCACTATAATAATAATATATAATATAACAGCGACTAACTAGGTGATAGCTAGGGGATTTACTTGCATGTATATATAGTGCCAATTATGCACATGTAAGTTAGCTGGCTGTCTAAGTTAAACTCTGGTGAAATAAATTAGTATAAATTGCCTTTTTTATTGTTCAAATTCTAAGAAATAATAATTGTAAAACAGCTTGACTAAAATTTTTGTGAACAGTGTTTTTTTTAAGGTTTTACTAAAAGTTTTGTTTTATTTTTTATATCGCCATTAAGTACGTCATTTTCATGATACAGTGGGAGTCCTTCAGGTTTGAGTATTGCATCTGGTGCTTTGAACTTGGTGTTGTAGGTGGGGTTCAGTGGGTGCAGCGGTCCCCACGCGGTCACCGCCCCACGTGCCTCCTCGGTGCCCATCTTGAAGTGACTGCCATCGCCTGTTCTTTTAATCCTATTTGTAACCTGAGGAAAAACAAATTACAATCATTTTTAACCGCCCACCGAAAAGTGGGGTGTTATAAGTTTAACGTCTGTTTGTTTGTTTTATTTAATACTAGCGGCCCGACTGACCACACATCAAATGTGATCAGCATATTTCAATTTAAATTAAACTTCAAAGACCCAATATCAGGCATGCTATTTTTCTTACCATATCTGGAGAGGCAGATTTTAAATCGTAAGCTAATCCCATCTTTTCGAGGAACCTGATGATACTTGCAGACAGGTTGAAGTGCATGGTCAGCTCAGCTGCCTTGTAGTCCCAGGGGAACGCGTGGTGGTAGTTATGCCAGCCTTCTCCCAGACTCAAGAAAGACACAAACCAAGATTCCACTGGTTGCAGATTTCTGTGGAAATTTGCACTAAATGACATATCTATTTGACATAACATTGGTTATAGCTTGTAAAACGCCGATGATGCTATAATAATGATTTTTAAGATGTACAAGGAACAAGGTGTAAATTTTTTTATCTCCTATTGAAAAGGAGCATGCTCCAGCTAGACCGTTATTGTGTCTGGTGGGCTACTACTTCCCAACAGTTGTTTGCGGGATCTTATTTCTGTTCAATCGTGCTGATAACTTTAACATCGCGATGTAGGATGTGCCCGTTTTAGTTCGTATACAGCGAGATAGATGTCGCTACAAGTTATTAATTGCGTTGATAGTCTTACTATAAGCTGGTGAAGGTAACCCATGTTACCTAGTCTCTAGTTAGTGGAGATTGGCAGTTGCTCAATGCTGACTTATATTCAGTTGCATCTGGCTAAACTGGAAGCTGTTCCCAACTTAATTAGGTTAAAGGCTAGGCAGATGGCGACTTTAGGTACTTACTGATCATAAGGCCTTGTTCCATAAAGATGCGCAATGCTGTTGACAAACCAAGTACCGTGTAACTCACACACGTATCGAGCGAAGTAACTCACTAGCAAAGAGTTCCACCATGCCTCCCCGAAATAGTGCACTGGCACCCAGACTGGGAGAAATATCGCCAGAGTCAGATATAAAACGTAGTAATATCTGAAACAAAAAGGAAACCTTAGTTTTGTATTTGACGGGGCTTTGAGTCGCATCATAAGCAGCAATAATGTGGGACTAATGTAGGGGAATAATGTATACAACGGTATTCTAAACTTGGATTCTTCTTTGACCCATAATGTGTATCAGCGAAACAACAAAATTGACACCCATAAACAAAGACATTGAATACTTATAGACCAGACATCACGATCAAAATTTTCGTCCGAAACTTGTGTCCTGCTAGGACACAAGTCTATGAGTTTTTTTACTGTCATGTGACCTACGCACACACGAATAAGGGCAATGTCTGAAAATTTGAAGTGACGCAACACATTGATCCAGTCATGGAATACTATTCGTCAATGTGTTACGATGGCAATCGAAATTGGCTGTATCCACAGAGTCACATAAATGTGTGCGTAAACGTGGTGATCGCTGTATGAAAACATTCTTTGAGACCCAATTTCCTCTTGCGCTTGCGTCAAAGTGGCCCCTTAAGAAAACCATACCAACAAGAATTGGTTTTGAAACTGCAGACACTCAATAATTAAGCCCGTAATACATCAAGATGAAAGTCGAAAATTAAAATTTTGAAAAAAAAATACTTTTCGTTTGCCATTCTAAGCGTACTTTCTTTTTATTGTGTTAACAATTAGAAAGAGGTTTTAAGCAGCTTATAAAGTCTAATATTTCAGAAATCAATTTGAGTATTCAATAATAACAGCAGACGAATTTAAATCAGTCTTTGCAATTATAGGTACCTATATAATTATACTGTCTGGACTTTAAAGAAGACCGGGAAAAGTAAGTAAGTTATATGTAACGTAGACACACGCAGAGCAGTAGTTCAGTTTAAAAATATATATTTTGCATCTTTCAAAATCAACGCACTTCAGTAAGGTAGTTAGGTTAGGTAGTTAGGTTAGCTATAGGATAGGTATGGTAAGTTAGGTTAGGTTATATATATGTTGTCATTCTAATTCGATTTTATTTAAAGTGGTTACCCCTCAAGCCCCATTGTTTTTTTCCACCCTGTATACTCGTCCATAAATAGATACTATTATACAGCGTGAAATAAATATCAACACATTTCTTCGTCTATTTTGTCATTGATTGTATAAGAAAGTATATGCCTACCCTCATGGGATAAAGGCGTGAGTTTATGTATGTATGTATGTAGTATATGAAATCATCGCTTCTTTCTAACTCAATGAGATTCAAGTTCTTCTAACTTATCAGGCAATCGTGTTTCGAGGGAGTTTGTTCCACCACTCCTTCCTCCCAGCAAAAACACTGGGTAGTGGCGAAGGGCGGTCTTTTTGGTTGACTGTTTTATGTAATTTCAAAGGTTCAAAAAGTGCTGATCTTCGGCCTTATTTGAATAAATGACTTTTGATTTTGATTTTCGATTTCGAGGTATGTATACAACCTTTTTTTTTGATATCCCATAACTTGAGGTTTATATTCTATATAATGTAAAAATAGTAAAAAAAGTCTTCAAAAATACATGGTTTCGAAGATTTCATCAATCATAATTAATTTGGGGTACCTATTCCTCGAAGCGCGACCTTTTCTCAGCGCAACCATCGAAGCGCAGCCGTCTTATTGCGCGAAGCGCAACCGCTAGTTGTCGATATATTTGATTATTCCATCATACCCCCGCTCTCTAATTTTAATCATGGTTGCGCTTCGCGGAATAAAAAATATAATATTTTTATTTTATATTTGTGTGCTCAACTAACGGTTACGCTTCGCGGAATAAGATAGTTAAGCTTTGGTGGTTGCGCTTAGAAAAGGTTGCGCTTCGAGGAATACCCCATTAATTGAACTATAAATAAGTTTCATTGATAAATACGAGTATTCCATTCGTTGTAAAAGTAATAAAATACTTTTTCTGAAACATGACCATCCAGTCGGCCTGCAAATCGCTCAAGTCGATCCGTCTGCCAAGTTCAATGACGTAGGGGTGCTTCTTGTGCATGAGCCAGCCGATGTGGCAGAAGAAGAAGCCACGCTTGGAGTTATGAGGATCGCCATCAGTATCCGAGTAGCGATGATGCAGTCGATGGTCGCGACACCAGATGAACATAGAATTCTGAAAACGAAAATTTAGTATGTAATGCTTCGAGATACCTAGAGATTAAGGCACCTACCTCTACACAAGGTTGTGGAATCTAGGCAAGTAGGTATCATTGTGATACTTCCCGTGTGGTCCTATTGGAATTTTGTCGAAATCGGTTTAGTAGTTAACAAATGGAAAAATAATAAATCATGTGCATAAACAAAAACCTATTAAATTAAAAATTGTAATTTACAAACTTTATTTTCTCCAAAAATACAACAGACTTCCGAAACAAGAGTTATTTTACACCGTTATTCTTTTTACACGAAGACAAATGCATTATATTTTGTAAAAAAAAATACGTAAGAATTAGAAGTTACAACAACGAAATTACAAATTACGAAATATCATTGCTGTAGAAGACTAACCGCAAACATTTAAATAGTTTCACAATTTGCGCAGTTTTATAAAACCGCACAGTCCTATACTGTGTCTAACTGCCTGTGCCCTAAGTGCGAGTTGTTTTTACGCTAACGCGATCGAAACGTTCACCGCGTTTGGCTCTCTGATTGGTTAAAAGCTTGGAGCGGGCCAATCGGAGCGCCGAACGTCATAAACGTGTCGATCGCGTTAACGTTAAACAAACTCACACTTATGGCACTGGTATCTGTTGGTGGAAGAAGGTTCACTATTATTTTAAAACGTCAATTAGTAGTCTATGTCTGACTGTACATCATATGTAACATTTCCTGATCGTAAGCTCAGAGATTCTACTTAGATATCTGATTGGTACAATCGTAAAAGTAAGCTTGGAACTTTACCTTAACACACATACATAAAACTCCGTTTGCGCTAAAAATTATTCATCAATTAGAAGTAAGGAATTCGTTATGAAATACCTGTCCAGCAAGAGTCTGTGAAGCTATCAGTACCGCTCTCAAAAGGGGCGTGGCTTTGAATGATCTGTGAGTGTAATATCTATGAGCTCCAATGGTTACACCTTCCGAGCCGATGTATAACACACAGAGCGCTGGAATAAAGAAATAAAAATATTTAATCCAGACATACAGGCAGTTAAATATTATAGATATTACAAAGAAACAATAGAAAAAATACATGAGCAAGGCGAAAAAGGGTTATCTAACAACACTAGCTGTCCTAGCTAACTTCGCTCTTCATTAGAATCAATTTCAATTGGGGTGGACCACTTTTATCACTTAGGGGTGTAAAAACTAGTTTACGTCCTATTCTCAGACCTGCAGAATATACACACAATATTTCATAAAAATCGGTAAATACTTTTCGGAGGACATACATACATACATACATAAACTCACGCCTTTTTCCCATGGGGGTAGGCAGAAACTACAGAGCGCCATATGCTACGATTCTTACAGACTTCTTTTGCTTCGTTTACATTCATACATGTTGTCATACACACACGCCGGTTGCGAGTACTACGCACCTGACCTTTCTGAAGAACCTTACGACTAAGGTCTATGTATGTCCTTCTAGGGCGTCCCCTCCCGGCGTTCCCACTTACATCTGCCTTGTAAATAATTTTCTTTAGTCGCCTTTCATTAATTCTTTCAACGTGAACAAACCACATAAGCAAACTCTTTTCAATTTATGTTACCACATCTTCTTTTAAACCACAACGTTGCTATATCACATCACTCCTCAATCTGCCATTAATTGTTACACCACACATACTTCGCAAGGAACGCATTTCTACAGCATTTATTTTCGGAGGACTTTCGTAACAAACACGGTGACACAAGAATTTTATCTATTATACTATACTAGTATTATAAAGGGGAAAGATTTGCTTTGTTTGGTTCTTTGCATTGAATAGGCTCTGAAACTACTGGACTGATTTGAGAAATTCATTCACCTTTGGGAAGCTACACTATCCTCGGGTGACATAGGCATACTTATTATCCCTGTATGCCCATGGGAACGGAAAAGACGCGGGTTAAACCGCGTGTCGTCTGCTAGTACATAATACATTAGATTAGAAGATATTTCAGGTACGTTCTGTGGTATTGTGTTGATATATTAACGAAACCATAATAAGTACTTATACCAAAACATGTTTTACTTACCCCATAAACTGGTTTTCCATGAAGCTATTCCTGTGAATATCAAAGCAAGACCCCACAATGCGAACACATGTAGTATAACAAATCCTATGGCATTTTTTATTACTAATTGATGCTTGTAAGAATAATCTGTTCCTATGTACTTTGTAACCGGAGCGTCATTAGTTTTGTTAAGTTTTTCCTGTACATTTTCTGTCTGACCACAGTCTTTTACGTTATTTGCGTTTAATTTCTTCCGAGGTTTATCACTGGCCGTCATTTTCTATTTACTTGACTCAACTCAGTTACAATTTTTACTAATGGAATATTATGAGGAGCCTACATTTATAAGCGGTTTGCTCAAGGGCTTTTTGTATTTTAATAAGTGCATTGTTTTCGATGTGAATGAACTTTTTTTATTCCGTGGTTTATTGATATATATCCCTTTATCAGACACATCATACACAGTGTAGGTAACCATGTTTTTTTTAAATTGTTTCTTGTTATTTTTGGTCCTTACTATCTGTGAAAAGGAGTACAGTCGCAACACACTTTACAGTTAGGTACACAAGATCCAAAAGCTATTGTTTCCTAATATAATTTTAGAAATTGGATGTTGCAACGAACGCTGTATTTCCGAAACATTAACTGCTTTAATAAAATTGCTACTAGGTACCTTTTGGAAGTTGTTATCGTTATTTTACGAGAAATAAGACTTGCATGATGCTCGTGATTTTACTTAGATTTTTATTTATTTATTTATTTAATACTTCAAGCACACAAATGTACATAGGCGGACTTAATGCCTTAGGCATTCTCTACCAGTCAACCTTTAGGTCATGCAGAGACAAACAGTGGTAGGTGCAATTCCGTAAGAAATTTCAAGAGAAGTAAACATAGTTTATTTATACATATGTAAACAATAAATATAATAAATATGATAAATATCATAAAATATAATAGGTATAATATAATACAATAAATATATACAAAAAAAAAAAACTTAAACACATGTACATGATAATCATACCAAGGGAAAACATTAGCGCTGTGACGAAACTACAGCCGTTTTTTTGTGAATGTGCTCACGAACCTTCAATTTAAAAGCCAATCGGTTGGTAGCCATCCTGATTTCCTGGGGAAGCGCATTCCACAAAGAAATAGCCTGGACGAAGAAGGAACAGTGAATGAAGTCAGTACGATGAGTGGGACATTGGAGAAGACGGTTATTTGATGATCGTAAATTTCTATTGTGGTTGGCGCAAATGTACTGAAAGTGAGGGGCTAAGTAAGAAGGAAAATTGGGACTGTTAAGGAACGAAAACAAAGTGGTTAGTGCCCTTTGCTCTCTGCGTTGACGTAAGGGCAACCACCTTAGAAGCGATCGATGTATAGAGACATGGTCATATTTACGGAGATTGAAAACAAATCGAATGCAGTTATTTAGAAGACGGTCAAGTTTATTGAGGAGATCTGCATTCAGGTCATAGTAGCACACATCACCATAATCGATGATAGGAAAAATTAAGGTCTGCACAAGCATTGTCTTTGTCTTGGATGGTAAAACATTCTTAAGTCGATACAGAGCCCGCAGCGTTCCAGTAACCTTCCGGCTGACATTGGCAACTTGGGTCCGCCAGTTTAGGGTACAGTCGAAATGCAAGCCGAGGTTCTTCACATTTTTGCTGAATGGTATAATCGTGCTGTCGAACAGGACTGGCGGCAAGTTTGCAATATCCACTCGACTCTTTTTCGAGATCACAATCTGCTAGCCTTTTCCGAACTATGTTGGGGTTGGCTTCCGGTCTAACCGGATTGAGCTGCATACCAGCCAGGGCCTTGCTTGTTTCTTTTCATTCAGACTTTTGTAATTTTTTTTTAAATTTCCTTTTTTTTTGTCAGTGTAACGTGGACATACTAAAGAAAAAGCAAAGGTCAGTTTTGGAATAAAAATATAATTTAAATAATTACTTTGTCTTGATGCCTTTTGTCGTTTAAATTAACAAAGTACCTACTTTTTAATCGGGAACAGAATTAAATAAATTATTAATGTCGTTGAATGCATTCAGTTGTACCTACCTAATGTAAATTTTAACAACGTTCCGTTTTAAATTTACGTACATGAGTATTGCAACACGAAGTTCTCATCTTAATAATGATTAAAAAAGGTAACTCAATTAAATCCCGGCCATAATCTACGCGCAATTAAGCGTCAATACCCAAACAGAAAATTAATTAAATTCTTATCCTACTCTTATAACAATTTATTGGGTAAGAATGATTTCTTTCCAGCGATGCCGAAGATGTCGGAAATCTTGACGACTACTTACTTAGGATTAAGTACGCCCATAAAATGATACAGATATTGTTCGTTCTTTGTCTTCTAAACAGTTGGGTGAGTACTCAACCTTTATCTACATATAATAACCAAATAATAAGCAAGACTAAAATGTCATAAGTGAGCGCCGTACCTACTATTTATTTTTAGTACAACTCAATAAAGATTTAGAATTGTAAGTATATGTGTTCCAAGTGACTCGGAGTATTGTTTCTATTCTTTGCTATTTTCTGCTTCAAGGCTCACGCAGGCAACGAAAATTCGTCATGTGGTAAGTATTCAATTCAAACTATAAATAATTATGAACATTATGCTTAATTAGTCGGAATTTTCTTAAAGTCTCCGTTTTTCTAGCATGCGGTATCGCCGGAACTAACCGCCGAATCGTGGGCGGCACCACAGTCCAGCCCCATGCCTACCCCTGGCTAGTCGCCCTCATGTTGGGACCCAAGCTGCACTGCGGAGGAGCCATCATCACTGACATCCACGTACTCTCTGCGGGACATTGCGTAACTTTCGGGTTCGACATTTTTTAAAGCTCAGCTGGGCTATATCCGTTGACAGTTCATAATAATGAACACTGGGCAATGTGTTCAACGATTAACTGTCAAACAGCTAGTTTTGTATTGGCTATCATGAGTTTGTATCTAGGATGACGTCATTTGCACTTGCACAGGGGCTCGAGTCTGCTATTGCAATCGTGTCTCAATGACCGAATATTTGACAACTTTGACAGTTTTTGTATGGGAAATGTGTCATAAGTTTGACGTTATACGTCAAAAATCGATTATTGACCGGTCATTGAGACACGATTGCAATAGCAGACTCGACCCCCAGATGTGACGAAGCGCACCGTACGCTGTCTGATAGTCACCGTAACTTGATGTCCACTCAAAGTGCAACGCCACTGTTTTGTGAACTCTCAGTCTAGCTGTCATCAAAGTTCGGTGGGCAACTGGGGCTCGAGTCTGCTACTGCAATCGTGTCTCAATGACCGGTCATTGATCGAATATTTGACAACTTTGACAGTTTTTGCATGGGAAATGTGTCATAAGTTTGACGTTTTACGTCAAAAATCGATCATTGGCCGGTCATTGAGACACGATTGCAATAGCAGACTCGACCCCCTGGATGCATGTTGGTCACTGGCAATGAAAAGAGAGCCAATAAACCTGCTTTTAACAGGATACAGGAACTAAACATGACCATCATAACTAAACCGCAGTCATCAGTGATCAACAGGTCCACAAATGTAATTAAAATTAAGTAGTTTGACTAATTTTAAACGCGATGCAGTAAGATGTGGTAACCGCGTTCAGGTTCAACGATGAAACGGTTGAATTGCAAGATTACTTTTTGATGACACTTACATTGCTGTTTATTTCCAGGGTCCATTACCGTGACTTGACTGTGTATGTGGGTATGCACGACCGCCTGGATTCATTAATCACGACGCTGCGTATAGCGAACGCCGTCAAACACCCTCAATTTACTTCCAACGCCGTTCGGGACATCAACGATATCGCGGTACTGACTCTTGAACAGAAACTGAAATTCTCCAACAAAATTTCGCCAATATGCTTGCCCGATCCGAGTAAGTTAGGCGTCGAAACGCCAAAATTGTGGTTTTATGTTTTTAGATGTATCACTGAATAAGGATCAACTTCAACTTTAACTTTTCTTTAAAGGCGTTTGTGGAAGAGACACCACAGTTTTGCCAATAATACGTAGGTACTATGATAAACCATCAAACGCTAGAGATTAAATAAGTGTTTATTGTTGATTTGGGAAGCTAAGAAAGAACAAATAAAATCTTACTCTGCACGGACATTTTAGTGTTTTAAGAGACAAAAACAAGGAAGGGGGAGGGGTTTTTTTAACTTAAGTATAACTTTATTTTGTCTATTTCAATAAACTTGCAAAGTTCTCAAAGAGTATTATGACATTGTCACTACGAGAAGCTGCCAACTACTTAATCGACTTTCAAATTAAATCAGCAATATTACTATTTTGCAAAAATCATCCCGTGTAAATGGAAGTGAAGTAAAAGCGAATTGAGCCGTCATTCCATAAAAATGCTAGGTGTCAGTGTAAGGCGGCCTAAGTCATAATTTATAAGTTTTCATGGTGTAAGTACAAAGAGTATTCTATTCTAGGCGTTGACCGTTTACTTTCTCGTTTTCCGTTTACTCAAGTTTATACGGGGTAGGTTTAACTGAATTGACAGGCAGAATTCAATCTCTGCAACTAGCTTAGCTTTATTTTATTTTTGCGTTTGTTTACAGCTATGGATTTTAGTAACGTACCTTTAACCGTGGCCGGCTGGGGCAAAACGAGACAAGGAGCATTGACATCATCGAGATATTTGCTTGAAACCAAAGTGCAAATTGTGGACGGTGACAAATGTATCAAATCTAATATTTATAGGCAGAATCTGGTCAGTGACTCCATGATGTGCGCCTACAGTCTTGGAAAAGATGCTTGTCAGGTAATCATTTTGTATTCAACACTTTACGAGTAAGGCGTTGATGATCTTGGAGGTTACACTGTTAGTTCACTTAATTTACACTATCTTTCTTATTATTTCAGGGCGACAGCGGCGGGCCATTGTTTTCTACTCACAAGAAAACAGAAAACAAAAAATGGTATCAAGTCGGTAAGTTTTCAGAACGTGATTATAATAAAGACTTATTGTTCGCGCCACCGCTTTAAAAAAATAAAAAAATACTTTATGTTTTAGGTATTGTCTCTTGGGGCATAGATTGCGCCATGCCAGACTATCCAGGTAAATTATTAAAAACTTAGATTTTTTTTAATAAAAGTTTTATATTTTTTAATTGGTTTAAATTATTTATTTAGGTGTCTACACAATCGTGGGGAAATTCGTTCCTTGGATCAAGCAGCAGACGGAGAAAGGGTCGTACTGTGTATAGTCATAAGAAACCACTATTTTGTAACATGATGGACAATAAAAAATAAAAAAAGGAAAAGTATGGTATTATTTATTGTTATGCAATTTTCTCTCGTTGCCGCGTTGTAAGTTCAAGAAGAATCTATTAGTTTGGCGATAAGAAAAAGGTAAATTGGCCACAGAAACAATTTGAATCGTAAATATGATGTGACAAGTTTACTACCTATGAAACATGTTTACTGAAATACTAAGGAGGGAATAGAACGCTCCGTTGATTTTAGAATACATTTTTGTGAACTAAACTAAAGAATTTTAATGGGTAGCGATTTAATTTAATGATGACATTTGGAAATTCTAGTTCAAATGTACACGAGAAAATTTATAACCTTCAGCGTGTTAAATTTACAAGGATATTATCGCGTGAATAATTTCTGCGTTTTAAATCCGTGTAGAGCGTAAATAAGCAAGCATCAGTTGCACAGAACAGTGCAGTGGTAGAACAGGTAGGCTATCAGTGAGTGCAGTGTCCGACATACATACTGAAATGTACACAATATTAAGCACTATTTACTTGTTAATCGGGCTCAGTCAGGTCTGTATTATAAATATTCAAAACTATCGACTTTCTAACTGTACACGGGATATGACAAAAGTGATCATGTTTTAGGTGGTGCTGGTGTGTGGCTCAGATTGTCGTAAGTGAATTAATAGCAATTTTATTCATTATACTTACCCTAAAAAAAGAGAGTGAGCGAAATTAAAAAAAAAAGCGTTACACTTACTTACTTCTTTGGAGTAACAAGATAAAAATCTTTCTAAAAATTTTATCCATCGCGTTATCTTATGTTTGTAGGAAAATCAACACTAATTATAGAACAAACAAAAGTGTTGACTTTAGCTAACTTCAGAGTGTCGGTTTTTCGTGACGGTGTGCGCGCGCATCGTAAAAATTTACTCTCATGATTTTTCCTTAACGCGCCAAGAGAAAGTATCTATTAATTAATCAATAAATACTTTTGTTGTAGTGGAAAAATGTCAACGTCGATATTATCATCGGAACTAATATGTAAAACTGAAACGAAATCTACAATTAGTCCAGCCTTAAATTAAATTAGGTACCTACCTGAATCGATTGTTCAAGATTGTTGTTTGGTACCTATTTGAGACACATTTTTGTTTGGTTCATTCATTTTTTAACCTTACGTTGGTTTTTTCGTGATTGTGTATGTATAGGTATGTGTAAGTGGGTAT
Organism: Euplexia lucipara; assembly: GCA_921972225.1. Taxonomy (NCBI): domain Eukaryota; kingdom Metazoa; phylum Arthropoda; class Insecta; order Lepidoptera; family Noctuidae; genus Euplexia; species Euplexia lucipara. The sequence continues at coordinate 7,607,978 of OV179152.1, read as the reverse complement.
AGTTACCGTGCACGTGTATACTGCAGGCCCACTTGCATGTGCAGCGCACGTGCTTCTCACTGTTGCTATTCACAGGAGTGACGGCGACCTCGCAAACGTGTCAGTCGAACCCGTTCTCATTGTAAGGATACAGTTACCCGTCCGAATGATTAAATACCTACTTAATGAACTTTCTCTTAGCCGAATTCTCGCTGTAGCTTTGGCGGCAAGTAAAAACGCAATATTTCACCTACACTCTCGAAAAGAATTTAATACTCGTTGGAATGGTATCAAAAACACATACAGGGTAGTTTTTTTCTTTCTAAGCCGGTGCCACTTACAAATCAATGGTGCCAATTATCATTGTGTCAAACTTAATTAAGTTAACGTTATTGTAATCCAATAGGAAAATGCCCGATAAAATTACAAGAGCTGTCAATTTAAGTCTGTAAAAATACTCACCAATAAGTAAATATCCGTATAATACATGTTGCTTATCAGATGTTATATTTTTTTAGCTACAATACTTATTTAATTCAATTTATGTAAACTGTTGAATAAATAAAAAAGTATTAATTTGAGTTTTCATACTGACATTATTTCAAATGCATTGACCGAAAAAAAACATGGCAAAGTTCATTATGAAACTAATTTGACTTCTCCAACTTATTTTTTATCTGTCTCTGTCCCTTTCTTAAGCTGTAAGTAGGTAAGAGATGTCATTTTCGAATTTAAGTTTAGTTTAATTAATTATTCCATGCAAAAAACATTTTTATTATTTGAGCAATTGAATCGGAATTTTGCGACCATTATGAGTATTTATAAAAATGCTTTTCTATGTTACCTACCTAAACTTATTGTCCTTCTTTAGACAGCGTTTGTTAGTTCACTGGGTTTATATTTTGCTCCATATTCAAACTCCATGTTTTATATTTATAAAACATGGAGTTTGAATATGGAGCAAAATATAAATTGTAGGTGAGCGAATTTTCGCTCACCTACAATTTTGTTTAAAGTTTTCTCTTATAACAGAATTCACACAATAAATTGTGCTGTTTCTTATTATTATGTTTTTTTATTAGAAGCCTCATCACCACTAACTTTATTGTTTTCGAAGAACATGGAGGAATAGCTATGCAGTGAAATGTGTCTTTAAAAATTACGTTGCATCAACTCAAAAATAAACAAATGCAAGGCGATAGAACCACAAGTCTTGGTATTCCTAATCCTTAGCCGAATATCAAAAACGTAAACAATGGCATTTTTCGCTCAGAAATCAGAAGTAAACTTACACTACCTTCAAACGTATGGAAGTTTTTAAGGAAAACATTAATTTGAAATAAAATAAAAATATACAGATAAATAAACGGAAAAAAAAACTATCTCCTAAGTAGGAGACGAGGACTGAGGCCTCCTCCAAACTAGGACAGACGCCAACACATCAAGCTTCCCCCCAACGGCCAAATTTTCCCAATTGAACATGACCCTTATTCTGTCTGCAATAAAGTTGAAAAACTATCAAAGAAATTAGACACATTGGGGTAGCTTGATCTGGTGGCGTCTGTACATACCTACACTTAGCCAACTTTCATAAAAATTGGTTTAGTAGCTTCGGAGTTTGTTGCGGACAACATCGTAACGCGAAACTTGTATAAACATTTTAAACATCTTGAATACATTGTATTGGGGCATGGTGATAAATTAAACGTTTGATTCATGGTTATTAATCATTAATCTCATGAGATTTTACCAGTGTCCAACTTCGCTTACTGAATCGCTTTGCTTGTCTTTAGCCATCTAAACCAAAAGGTAAAATTTACTTACTACTTACAATTAAAAAAAAAAACTAAAAACAAGACGGTAGTTATAGGTACTAGTATTGTGTGTGTATTGGGATTTTCATGGATACCTAATCCTTTGATGATCAAAACAGAATGTGGCAAGCCTGCAGACAATATCGTATCAACAAGGATAGTTGGAGGGAGAAGAGCAGAGCCCCACTCGTTCCCATGGAGCGTGGCAATCTTAAAGAATGGTCATATGCACTGTGGAGGAGCGGTTATCACTAACAAGCATATACTAAGTGCGGGACATTGTTTTAAATGGTAAGCACTGAAAAGAACATATTCAATAGAACATCCCAGCCCAGTCCAGTGACTGACTGACAATATCTCTGACGTAAACTGGTTGTCCAACTTTTGGGGTTTTTACTGCCCGATCAACTGTCAAAGACAGCTGTCAGCTTATCGTACTTTCCGAGGGTATACAACGTGTGTTATTTGATATCCCATAACTCTAGGGTATTGAGACCATATCAAAGAATCAACTGGCATAATAATATGAATTATGGGTCAATCATCCTTTTTTTTTTACTATCATACAAAATAATTCGACAAAGTCACGATGATTAATGTAAAACACCCTTACGTGAAAGAAAAGTGACGTTAGAAAGAAGATTCGTCGTACTGGTGACAATTTTTGAACTAATTAATAAAAATAATACCTATTAATATTACTTAATAATAATATTCCACGACTATTCACACAACGCCATCTAGTCCCAAGCTAAGCAGAGCTTGTGTTACGGATACTAAACAGCTGATAATTTAATTATGATTGATGATATCTCCGAAACTATGCATTTTTGGACCATCTATTCTAGGAGTTTTAGTATTATTTTTACCTACAGAATATAACCCTAGAGTTATGGGATATCAAAAAACACCTTGTATATGTACATACCTATGCATTTAACTTATTTTTGATTTCAGGGATGATATAAAACCGATGCTAGTGTTAATAGGATTAGACAATATGTTTGATTTGAAAGACGTCGAAAAACGAAATATTTCTAAAGTTCTTATTCACGAGTTGTTTACTTCCACTGCGGTCAGAGACGAAAATGATATTGCGATAGCAACGTTGAACAAGCCAGTTGAATTCAGTGATATTATTGTGCCAGTTTGTTTACCACAGCCAGGTATGTTCCAGTTTAGAAGTAAATATTATCTTACCATTGTTCTTCCTGTCGTTTACGTAAGCTCGACTGCTGGTTGTGAAGACTTGTCTTCGATTCCCAGGTCCGGTAGAGTGTTATTGAATGTTGAAACATTTTTTTGGGTTCGACTCCTAGGTTAAGGGTTTCATCTGGAATTTCTCAGTACCAGCCCGGAGTCTGGATTTGTACCTAGTAAAAGCCACCCATTACTCGCATGTATGGTGACGTATTTTAATCTACCATACTTACCTACCCAGTGCGGGTTGGTAGATAACGCATGTCTTCAAATTTTTGGTTATAGGGCTCACCGGTTTTATCTTGTTTTCTTTCACCGTTTAGAGAACAGTGGAGATTAAATAATTTTACCTACACCAAGTAAAGAGCCGACCCGTGGTACAACTGCGATGTCCAACTGGTTGTACTACGGAGAAGTAAATTGACACATGGTTCCACTCTTTTTTCTGATATTTATGATTATGACCTATGGTACAACGGTGGAATTATGTGTATGTGTGGAATTACTGGTTGGACCACGGGGATAGGATGATCGTGTAAAACAAATGAACGACTAAAACACAGGACTTGGGGCATCCCGACGTTAGGTTATTTAGGTTCCTTTAAACCCTGCAGACAAAAATAGGAGCCCCGCTAAGCGGGGCTCCTATTTCTGTCGTCTTCTACGCTTTTTAAATTTCTTCGTTGTTATGGAACTTCAGCATTGATAGATAACCTTTTCCTGTTTATTACCAGTAGTTGTTCCATAGATACATTCAATTCCCAGAAGTACAACTAGTTGGACCAAGGAGAGAACAACTCACTCGAGTTGAACCATTGGTAAAGATATTTCCCCATAGAACAACCAGTTGAACCATGGGTAAATTAGTAGTACAACCAGTTGGACATCGCAGTTGTACCACGGGTCGGGAGTGAAATAAAGCGCGCCTGTCTTATTAATTAAAATAAATGATTTTAGGTGAAGACTTTGCAAATAGAATATCAACTATTGTTGGATGGGGACGAGTCGGTGTAGATAAGTCGTCATCAAAAGTTTTATTAAAAGCCAGTCTGCGAGTTCTGTCTGATGAAGACTGTATGGCGTCCCATCTGGCGCAGCACTTAAAGCCAACAATGATGTGCGCTTTCTCAAAAGGAAAGGACGGATGTCAAGTAAGTTCAATGGAATTACTAATCTAGTGTGCTTGGCAAGTTCATTGTATAACTTATTATTAATGACTAACATTCTGTACCAAACAAAAGCACATCAGAATTTTGTAGGCATTCGACTACAATCAATTATGCATTGTATTGTATTGTGCATACTCAAAATAAACAAGGAGTATGTACCTACCATATGCGAACCGCTCGCATCCGCATCACGAGATACGTCGGGTGTTGTCACGGCGTCGCCGCGTCGGGTGTTGCTCTCTCTTAAATAATAGGTATTCCCAAAAATCTTGTGTGACTGTAAAGCTGTTATCCAAAAATATCTTCTTAATTTAAATTACAATGACAAGGAATCCTTACTTATAATTCCTAAATGATTAATCAATTTTTTCTCATGATTAATATTCCTCATCCATAACAACTTCCATAAACCCAGATGCGCGTTCCTGTACTCTCCCTCATCACAATACACACAAAAACACACAATAGTCATGTTAATTACATCTCTAGTTGTAATTCATTAATAATTTGTACAAACTTACTCGCCGTGGGAGAAGGACCTGGAGTTCTGAAATACAGGGCTGCCTAGTTTAGACTCCAGTACCTCCACCTCCACTCCATTTATTTGATAATGTCTGTACTGTTTTCAATTAGTGTGGAAAAGAAATGAGTTTTTACTTTATTTTACTTTAATACTTTAATTAATAATGATGTTTATTTCTCCATAAGGATAAGATTGGTATTACCTAACTGAAATTTTGTTTTTTCACAGGGTGACAGTGGAGGGCCGTTACTAGTCTTTCAGCCTGAAGGAAAATATGTCCAAATAGGTAACTCCACTTATTTCCTACATTTAAATACCTATTTTTGATATCACAGTCAATCAGCCTTTAACATTACTATTTTGTAGTTACTAAGTTGTTACTAAGCTAGTCCAGTCAATTTTTTTTTATAGTTTTTCAACTTTATTATGAACAGCAGGGTTATTGGCAGGGTTATCTTCTCGTTGCCAGTATGCAACTGGATGCCAGTTGCATACAGACTGTGGCAACGAGAACTTTGATGACAACTGAGAATTTTCAAAAAAATATTTATGGCACTTTATGTTACGGTGACAATCAGATGGGGTACTGTCGTTCGTCACATCTCTGCAATGGTTACAACTAAGTGTGACAGTTGCTGTAAAAATAGATTATAATAAATTCGGCGTCTATCGTAATGTAACATGCTCAATAAAATTGTACTGTCAAAATCAAAATCAAAATCAAAAGTCATTTATTCAAATTAGGCTGAGGATCAGCACTTTTTGAACGCCGAAATTACATAAGACAGTCCCCCAAAAAGCCCACCCTTCGCCACTTCCTAGTGTTTTTGCTGGGAAGAAGAAGTGGCGGAACAAACTCCCCAGCAACACATCTGTCTGATAAGTTAGAAGAACTTGAATTTACACAGTACAATTAGTTATAATTACAAAATAATTAAAATAAGTTATTCACTACATGTTAGCTAGCACACTCAACATAAAGAATACCAGTAATATATAGCTACCGACAATCAAACTAACTTAACTCAAGCAAAAGCAACTGACTAATAAGAATCCTCTAGGTAAAAAGGGTGTGCCAGCTTGCATGTGCAGAGTTGGATTAAATCCATAGATCTGCAAGACAATGTAACAAAATGATAAACTAGAACTGTGGAAGTTAAATAAAACAAAAAAAAACAGGTAATAGTTAAAACAATAGCAAAACCAAAGCCAGCAAGACGACCAGTTACCACAAGCAGCACCCGTTCAAAGTCGTCCGTGTCGTTACAAAGTCTGCATTAAAAATAGCCTCTTTTAACTTCTGTCTAATGCTATTGTACAATTATGGAGTTCTATGTATGGTATTTAGAAATACATAAGTAATAGCAATCCAAACAATTAATAAAATTCACGTCCGAATTGATGTAGGTAGGTACCTATTTACATGTTCTAGAAGCAAACTCGCAAGGGTATAATTTGTTATAAAATTGTATTGTTTTGTGTTATTGTTACGTGAAGATTTGTATTATTTAGGTTAGGCAAGTTTTATTTAAAATTGTTTAGTAATACCTACCACATTATCGCATTAGGTTAATCCTGTAAAGACAGTCAAGTTGTAGTAAGGGTCTAGGTACAGACGCCAGCACATCAAGTTACCCCAATGTGTCAAATTTCTTTGATCGTTTTTCAAATTTATGTCAAACAGAATAATATTCATATTCAATTGCGAAAATTTGACATATTGGGGTAACTTGATGTGCTGGCGTCTGTACATAAATAAAAAATGTTTACTAAGCAGAGCTTGTGCTACGAGTACTAGCAGTCTAGTACTCTTTGGAACTAGATCGCGTTGTGTAAAAGTTGTGGAATATTTGTTTATTAGGTATTTTATTTATTTATATGTGTAATTTTCTGTTTTCTACGCAGGAGTCGTATCTTGGGGCATCGGATGCGCGGATCCCAATTATCCAGGTAAGCCTCCTACATGTTTTTGTAGTTTACTAGCAGAAGGAATTGATGTGGGAATAGTTTTGGTTAGGTATACTGGCTTACTAAAAATACCACATGACTCAATCTAACCTGATGCAGGTGAGTGCCAACACTATTTGACTGGATAATACGTTACGATACCTCTTTGGTCTTGTTCTTTGCGTGAGGTTAGTAACTAACTACCTACTGGTGTCAGAGTGGCCATGCCATGGGTCTTAGACTTGACTTCACAAGCCATCGAGTAACATCTCTCAGGCATGCCGGTTTCCTCACGATGTTTTCCCTTATCGTTTTTTTGAAGTAAGTATTAATAACGCAACCTATTGACATAGAGTTTTATGTGGTGATACATTATGTTTGTATTTATAATGTTGGTTTAAGGCCTTTAAAGGTTTGGGTGTCAGATTTTCAGGGTACAGATTGGGGTAGCTTTATGTGCAGCAGTGCGATTCTGGTCAAGTCACCGCGTGGAAATGTAAACGTAGTGAGGGCGATTTGAGCTGTCATTCCATACTAATGCCAGGCATAGACAGTTGACTTCACTCAAGTTTTCACGGCGTGACTTTTACTGAATCGACCGGCTGTACTTACCACCACAAATCTTTTTACATTGCAGTCCTACTCACTGTAATATTTTATGCGCTTGACGCGCAACTCGCCCGTTGCATCAGTATCACTGCTGCAGCAGTAGTTGTATTCGATCACATATGTGTGCTATCATTATGTGTGTCGCGTCACGGTGGTGCCCACTAAACAATTCATATTATATTACGTCATGGTAACGTGTAGATAACACGGCTATTCTGAATACCTAATACTTCTGATTCAAACATTTCTTTAAAATCCCACATATGAGAAACACTCTTCTTTACTTCTTCTTACAGATTTTTGACTGGATTATGATCCTGGTCTGTTTTCAGGCTAATGTAATACGGTGTTTTATTTTTAATGAGTAGGTAATGTAGATACCTATATTGAAAATACGGTTAGACATTAATATGCACTGTTTGTTACAGGCATTTACACCAAGGTCAGTAACTACGTCGACTGGATCGTTCAGAACACAGCAGATGGAATGAAATGTAATTCTCGATAGAAGTGCCTTAGATAGTTCAAATTAAATATGTATATACTTATAAATAAAAATAATTATAATATACCTAATAGTATCCAACCTTTATTTGTAGTTTAACTTCCGAAAAACACCCACCAATAGGGACTTAATATTGTAAAACTAATTTTAACTCCTACACATACAACTAAATTTGCGCTACAGTTTAAAATATAAAATGTCCTATTCAAAAGTAGGTCAGCGTCAAAAATATCGGGAAGAAAAGACTGCTTAAAATAATCTCGACAACTAAGAAAATTAAAGTTTATATCAATTGGTTAAATACCTTGTCAGAATGACGGTGTCATTGGGTTTAATTAAAACAGTCTAGGTACTTGTACCGATATTATTGACGCTGACTCTACCTACTAGTCATTTTGAAAACAATATAAAAATATTAAATTTGCAAAAAAGGAGCAGACTGCAGGTAGGAAAGAATTTCTAAAATGGATTGTGTACTTTAGTTAGGCAGGTAACTAAATAAATATAAATATTCAAGGTCCAATAATAAAATGTGACTCTTGAATCCTGGGATATTTGGATTTAAGAAGAGGTTTTTTCCACACTATGTTACTTACTTGCCCGAAGTTTAGGTAAATATATATGCTCTAACTATTCCGACGTCTGGTGATGAATTAGGTAGCTCATCAATCAGTGAAGGAACTAGGTATGTAGGCGTTAGAAATCACTATCAAAATGAAGGAAACAAAGTTGTATTCCTTTTCTTGGGCAGATACTGGATACAACCATGCCTATGGGAAACACAGCTTAAATGAAAAAATGTGTGGAACTGCCTTGGTCCTGTCCTCCGTTATTCATCGGTTGAAAAAACAGTTTTCGACGCCTCAGAAAAGGAAACGTCCTATCTCTTACAGTGGGGCCCCAGCAGGATAGTAACACAGAAAATAATACAATTTCACCTACCTATAACGTCAATGCAATGACGTACTACCACAATAGTTATTTGTGCAACAAGAGAGCAAAGTCATTTTTTGCTGCGAGTGCTGATTTTGAATCCTGAGCAAGCGAAGGATTTAACGATTGAATCGGAATCACGAGCGTAGCGAGTGATTCTAAAGTTTAATCCTGAGTGTGGCGAGGGATTTAATATTAGTTCTAGTTTCAAAAAGTGTTCTCGCTGCTGAAGTGAAAAGTTATGTGTGTTACACGAAAGCATAGTTTTTTACATCGCCACACTCAGGATTAAACTTTAGAATCACTTGCTACGCTCGTGATTCAATCGTTGAATCCTTCGCTTGCTCAGGATTCAAAATCAGCACTCGCAGCAAAAAACGACTTTGCTCTCTTGTTGCACAAACAACTATTGTCTCACTCAGTGAACAAAATCGCATTTTGCTCACTGATTTCAGGTAGGGCTGCCATCTCGAAAGTCTGTCACTCAGGACAAGAAACGTGAAAACCCCGGATTTTGGATCTTACTACCCGGACGTTTCAAGAGATTTTATTTTTTCTAAGTTTCTAAGTGGAAAAAAATATAGTTTTAATGGTCTTAAATATTTATTTATTATTTTTAATCAATTTAAACTAAATTACCTCTAAAAAGCCGCGTAACGTGTCACGCCAAGCGCCGCGCGTTTCGAGTCGCCCGCGACCGTTGATTAATTGAAAAGTGTAAAACCCGGACTACAAATAAAACCCCGCCCGGACGCTCCCCGGACGCCTTCTAAACTAGGACAAATCCGGGGAAACCCGGACGGATGGCAGCCCTAATTTCAGGCAGCAAAACCTACATGTTTGAGCTACTGAAGTGAAAAATACAATGACGTACCTACTACCACAAAATACAATTCGAAACACAATTAAAATGAAATAAAAAATACAAGTACCTAGAATAGGTAGGTATAATACAATTTAAAAAATTCAGTCAATCTTCTGATATGCTTACCTATGTAACAAAAACCCTGTTGTTCCTTTTACCCACGTTTTAAGAATCAGTACTTACCTAGGTTTATCGGCTTCCCTCCGGAGGTTTAGAAGAGCAACTCTACGGCTATTGAGTAATCTGCCAGACTCCAGTATTGCTAAATATATAGGTACTATAGGTACCTATTAAACCATAGGTACACTGGGGTGGCAGGTGGACCTATGACCTCAAGCTACACAACAAATGGCGATACGAATAAAGATACTAGGTAGGTACCTACCTATATACCTATATAGAAGCTATCTGTATCTTAGCAGCCACATTTATAATACCGTAAATGAATCCTGTAACGTATATCCTTTACCTAAATTTAAATGTAAACATGTAGTTAGTGGTTTTCTCCTAAAGCTAACGTACGAAGAGACCGAACATCTCTTTGCAAAAAAAAAGATACGAACGTATCTAAGGACAGTAATTTACGAAAGCTTACCTCGAAGCAAAACAAGACTCACACAAACACACACACACACACTCACACATACACTCCACCACACACCACACGTACACACACACTAAACTCACCCACTCCTTGCTTATGTAAAGTTTTAATGTTGTGTTAACCTAAGATTTATTATAGTATATAAAAAAAAAAACATTTAAAACCAGATGTGCCAATGGACTCTTAGAGGAAGGCACCTGTGTCTGTAACACAGTTTATACTAGCACGGACACAGACGTTCACTCTGTCTCAAATAATGCGCTTCATTGTAGTTAACTCTTTTTTATGTTATATTGAGATGGAAAAATTGTATTTGGCTTCTTGAATAAAGATTATTATTATTATTATTATTTTTATGTGCTGATATTTCTCGGAACCCTTGGGTTCCGGACCTTTGGAAGGCGTACGAGGAGCCTGAGCCAACTCGCAGAGGCCCTTTGTCGTTTTTAAAGCAGTGAGGCACCAATCGCAGATTTTCCCTGTAGGTAAGCATTATGCAAATGCACCCAAGGAAAACCTACGACTAGTGCAGGACTATTGTAGACTAAAACAACAAATGTATTGGGCTATAGGTTAGGGGTGGATAAGGTGAACTGGTTACCTAGTACTATGGAAGGAGTATGGCCCCTGCCTCATCAATGCTTTATAAATACACGAATAAAATGGCAGGGGGTGACTTGCACACGCAGTAATGGGCCCTCTGGAACGGCCGCTAGCACAGAGTGACGTAGCGACAAGAGGGCAACATAACCTGAGGTGCTTGAGGAGTGGAGAGGCATTCCACGGCTATCAGGACAATCCCGGAAGTACGGTCAAGATCCCTACCAGCACCTTACTGGAATGCTTCCTTCCTCCGAGCACGTTTGCTCTTGCGAATCTCCACTCTAACCGGCCAACTAAGGCAAGAAAGAGGTGGGAGCTCCGTTCCTCGTCAGTGCTCACTCTAGCCGGCCAATAAAGGTAAGCCAGATGAGGAACGAGACTTCTCCCGGGAGATCGGGTCCGTGGGGTCGCTACTGCCCAACAGCTCGCCACAAGCTGCCCTGCGGGGTTATTATTATTATATATGTAGGCTTAGTGACGTTGACAATGACAATGACGTCGACAATGACAATGACATTGACAATGACGTTGACAATGACAATGACATTGATAATGACTAGCTAGAATTTAAATGACAAAAAACGTTGATTTTTCTTTAATAATTTTTATGTTTAGTTATGTTGTGAATTTACTTTGATTTATTGTGCAATTAAAGTTGAAGAGTAAGGCATGAACATTTAATTGTCGATTCTCTATTTTAGGTTAGTAACTTTTTCATTACTTTTCTATTTGTTATAAATATTTGATGTAAAACTTATCTGTATTTAATAAATAAAACTCTATTTTAGATGAATCACATTGTGTTGTGCTTTAAGAAGACTTAACATCTTATAAATCGACAATTTATATACATGTGCAGAAATAAAAACGTTAACTTATACAATGGAGAAATTAAGATTTGAGTTTATTATAAAAGCCAAACCGGATGATAATAAGACAAATATTTATGCTATAACCTCTATTACGGATACACAAAACCAAACCTTTGCGGTGCCTAGAGAGTATCAATCAGTACATTTACACAAAGAAATATTGAAGCATGAAATATGGGACAAGATAAAAAAATCTCTCCAGAAAAGGCATGATAAGAGACAGGTTTGGATAACATTAACCAACGAAATGAAATCAACATATTTAGATGATGACAACTTACAATTTGATGGGTTTTTACTTGAAAAGTTAGAGCAAAGTCATGAGTCGTCATCAACGGAACCAACATTGTTGAGAAAAACAGAAAATAAGACAAGATTGGTTACAGAATTTACAATGGAAAAGTTTTCAAGAAATACAACAAATGTTAAACAATGGTTAGATACTTTTGAAAGTGAATGTGCACGTTTAGAAATAGATGCAGATTTACAAAAAGTACAAATTTTAAGATTACTTTTGGAAGATACTTGCTCCGATTGGTATACCTCAATGATTATCAAACATACTATAGATTCAGATTGGTCTGTATGGAAGAAAAGTTTTATTGAAACATTCGCTGATAAAGGCTGGTCACCAATAAGGTACGCTATGAATTTTAAATATATACAAGGATCAATGTTAGAATATGCACTTAAAAAAGAGAGATTGTTACTAGAACTCAACAAATTAATAGATAAACAAACCCTGATTTATTTGATTGCCACCGGTCTACCGAACTTCATTATGGATAGAATAGATAGAGAAAGTCTTAAAGAAGTAAACGACTTATTTAACAGCATAAGAGGATTAGAGAATTTAACAAGGAAAATTGAGACTAATAAAAATGTAAGCACGGAAAAAAAATACTATAAACAAGAAACTAAACGAACTGAAAAAACATCTTGCAGGATTTGTGAGAATAAAGGAAAATTAAATAGATTTCATCCAGAGAATGTTTGCTGGTATAACTATGAAAAAAAGACAACCAATGACAAAAACCTTAATTCTAATTCAATACTAAAAGTTGAACTAAGTAATGAAGATCCAAAAAACTAAAATTCCCTCCACTAATTGAGATTACGGTGATGTTAAATAATACATTAGAAGCCAAGGGGCTGTATGACCCCGGTTCACGTATAACATTGATAAATTCAAAATTAGTTCAGGTGTCGGATATGAAGCCAAATTATTATTATAACAAAATAAAAACAATAAGTGGAGGGGGTAAAACTAAAGGTTTCATTACACTGGATGCAGAATTATTACATAAGAAGACTAAAATAAATGCATTTATCTTTGAGAATGAAAACTTTGAGTATGATCTAATATTAGGATTAGATTCAATACATAAATTTGGGTTGACTCATGATGAGAATTTAAATATCCAAATACAGAAAAAACACAATTTTGAAACAAATAGTAAAAATGAAGATAAAGAGATTAAAAATATGGAAATTAACATAGAAGATAGAGAATACGAAGTAAACTTTAATGAAGGGATAGATACAAACCAATTTAGTATAGATACAGAATACTTAACTACTGACCAAACAAAACAGATAAACATATTATTGGATAATTACACAGATATTTTTGCGAAAAATAAATATGACACTGGAAAAGTGAGGAAATATGAAGCCTGTATAGATTTGCAAGTTGAAAAATATTGTTATAAAAGACCATATAGATGTTCAATCCAAGACAAGATAGAAATAGAAAATCAAATCTCACAACTATTAAAACATGAATTGATTGAGGAATCTTACAGTCCGTTTGCAGCACCTGTTACTTTAGCTTTTAAAAGGGACGAAGGAAAAAAAAGCAGACTATGCATAGACTTCAGAGATTTAAATAAAATAATAATACCGCAATCACAACCATTTCCTCTCATAGAAGATTTAATAACAAGGACCATAAATTGTAATTATTTTACAACGCTGGACATAAATTCAGCATTTTGGTCCATCCCTTTAAAGATAACAGACCGACCCAAAACTGGTTTTGTAACCCAAGAAGGTCATTACCAATGGACCTGTTTACCCTTCGGTCTTAAGACATCACCAGCTATATTTCAACGGATTTTGGGAAATATTATAAGAAAAAATGGACTAACAGGATTTGCAGTGAATTTTATTGATGATATATTGATCTTCTCTAAGACATTTCAAGAACATATAACACACTTAAATAAATTGTTGAAGGCTATTCAAGAAGAAGGTTTTAGGCTAAAATTAACAAAATGTAAGTTTGCAAGTGACTCTGTCAAGTACTTAGGTCACATATTACAAAAGAATACGATTACACCTCTAAAAGACAATTTGAAATCAATACAAGATTTTCCAGCTCCTCAAAATAGAAAACAAATACGCCAATTTTTAGGTAAAATTAATTTTTATGGAAAATACATTCCAAGTGTCTCAATAGTTCTTGACCCTTTACATAAATTGCTCAGAAAAGATCAGAGATTTACTTGGACAGAACAGTGTGAGGATGCATTCCAAAAAGTAAAGCATTATTTATGTGCGAAACCAATACTAGCCATTTATGATCCACAAGCACCAATATTAATTTATACAGATGCCAGTGCCGTAGGAATAGGAGCAGTTTTGAAACAAATTCAGCACAATGGCGAAGAAAAGCCAGTAGCATATTTTTCTAAAAAATTAAATTTAACACAACAAAAAAAGAAAGCAATATTTTTGGAATGTTTAGCCATAAAAGAGAGCATAAAATTTTGGCAACAATGGTTAATTGGAAATCATTTTACTGTCTATACAGATCACAAGCCTCTAGAGAAGTTAAACATAAAAAACAGACCTGACGATGAATTAGGCGATATGTCACTTTACCTGTCACAGTATAATTGCGAAATAAAATATTTTCCGGGAAAAAATAATACAGAAGCAGATTGTCTTAGCAGAAATCCAGTATTGGACATTGATGCAAATGATGAAGATAACTTAAGAACGGTAAATATTATTGATATTCACGACATAAAATATGATCAAGCACAAAATTTGCAAATAAAAAAACTTGAAAAGGATATTATTTTAGAAGATGGAATTTACTATAAAAAAAGAGGAAATAATAGAAAAAAGATAGTACTAAGTGAAGATTACAGCAAAAGTATAATAAAAAAGACCCATGAAAAATATTGTCATACAATGTCATACTGGAATAAATCAAATAGAATCAAAAATAAAACCATTTTATACTGCACCGAACCTATCAGAAAATATTAAATACATCTGCAAAAACTGCGAAATATGCATAAAAAATAAAACAAGGTTAAATAGAAAATATGGCTTTATGTCGCAATTAGGCCCAGCGACTAAACCCTTTCAAATAATGTCACTAGACACGATAGGAGGATTTGGGGGTCAAAGATCAACAAAAAGATATTTACATCTACTGGTAGACCACTTCACGAGGTACGCATATATCCTATGTTCTAAGAATCAACATGCTCAAGACTTTATCAAACTATTAGAAAAAATTCCTCAAGAAGAAACAATAGACATCTTACTCTCTGATCAATATCCAGCTTTTAATTCGATTGAATTCAAGAATTACCATAAGAACCGAAATATTCAATTAATACTAACAGCCGTAGATGCACCTTTCTCAAACGGTTTAAACGAAAGGTTAAATCAAACTATTGTGAACAAAATAAGATGCAAAATGAATGAATCAAAAGGAAAAGCAAATTGGTCAAAATTAGCAGAAGAATGTAGAAATAGATACAATGAAACAAACCATTCCGTAACAGGATTCTCTCCTAAATACTTGCTATCTGGTGAGTCCACAGACTTACTACCAAATGAATTAAAAGGAAAACAGTTATTAATAAAAAATTTGGAAGAAGACAGGAAAATAGCACTTCAAAGATCAATTAAATCGCATGAATATAATAAAACTTTATTTGCCAAGAATAGATTACAACATGAATTTAAAAAAGGAGATATGGTATATGTTGACTATGGAAACAAATTAAACAAAAAAAAGATGGATGAAATTAGAATTGGTCCTTTAGTAATTGAAGAAAAAATATCAGATTCTGTTTTTAAAATAAATACTGGTCGTGGTTCAAGATCTCTTGGACTATATCATGTCACAAAGCTCATTCCTGTGCTTGTTGATTATTAAATTTCGCAGGCAAATTTTACTCAATTATGTTAGATTAAAATTTGCATTTCAAAGGGGGGTGATGTAGGCTTAGTGACGTTGACAATGACAATGACGTCGACAATGACAATGACATTGACAATGACGTTGACAATGACAATGACATTGATAATGACTAGCTAGAATTTAAATGACAAAAAACGTTGATTTTTCTTTAATAATTTTTATGTTTAGTTATGTTGTGAATTTACTTTGATTTATTGTGCAATTAAAGTTGAAGAGTAAGTCATGAACATTTAATTGTCGATTCTCTATTTTAGGTTAGTAACTTTTTCATTACTTTTCTATTTGTTATAAATATTTGATGTAAAACTTATCTGTATTTAATAAATAAAACTCTATTTTAGATGAATCACATTGTGTTGTGCTTTAAGAAGACTTAACATCTTATATATATATAACGGCATCCCTCTTTAAAAAAAATACCCCCCGTCAATGGTACGTTTTAATGCAAATCATTTATTAAAAATGTTCAATAAAAATAATTAAAACAAAATATTTAATTATGTATTAATATTTGTAATGTTCAACTGATTTCTTACCTCTATAATTCTGTATGAAACGAATCTATGACCGATGCCGCGCGCCGCGCCGCTGCATGGCGCATTCTACACAAGTTCATGACCTTGTCAGCTGTTGTTTGTCACTTTAACGAATGAATCTATTCTTTGAAAATGTTTGTTAACACGGTATTTTTATGCACAGTTGAAAGTTGTTCACTACATTTATATCTTAATAATAATAAAAAAAATTGGCCCTGTAAGTAGGTAATTTCATAAATGGTATGCTTGTAGGTAAATGTAATGTACCTACCTATAAAATAATAATATACCTAAAAACCCTGTTGTTCCACATATTATGTGGTTTTTGTTACAAATTGTATTATATCGGTAGGTACGTACAGACGCCAGCACGTCAAGTTACCCCAATGTGTCAAATTTCTTTGATCGTTTTACAACTTTATGTCAAATAGAATAAGGTTTATATTCAATTGGGAAAATTTGAGACATTGGGGTAACTTGATGTGCTGGCGTCTGTACCTAGGTATAAAATTATCGTGTCACAGTGTTTGTAACATAACTCCTCCGAAACGGGTTCAGCTCCGGGGGTTCTTATGAAATTTCGGGTGTAGGTACGCACGGCTACACAAGTACACACACATCAAGCTATACATTTCCTCCAATGCACTTCAGTAGGAGGTTTGGAGGTATGAGGAACAGGGTGTAAAGTTCCCCATCCACCATTGAAAAGGGAGGATCCTCCGACCAGACGGGTGTTGTGTGTGTCTGGTGGGCTAACTACTGCCCGACGCGCGACGGTTGTTGTCGGGAACTTGTATAAGTGCAAACTGCGCTGATAACTTTAATCGCGCGATGTAGGATAGTTCGTATGTGGCGAGATAGATGTCGCTACATCACTCCCCTCCGAGACCGGAGGTCGATAGCAGGTTGAGTCTTGGAGTGCTTGCCAGGCCAGTGAGGTGTTCCAGTGAGTCGGAACCCGATGCCGCATAGTTCTCGGTGAGTCGGAACTGTCTGCGGTGATGCCCCAGTGAGTCGGGGTGTTGCTGCTGATGCCCCAGTGAGTCGGGGTGATGCTGCATATATGCGCCAGTGAGTCGGAGTGCTGCACTGTTGTGGAGTGGCTGGCTGCTGCTTCGACCAGGAGAGAAGTGCGTCTCTGCTTGCTGACCGGCCGAAGTGCAGTGTGCTGTGCCAAGGTTGCTTGAGGAGGCTGTGGGTGATGACCAGGTATGCGCGTCTGCTGCATGCTGGTGGTCAGGATACCCGTTGTAGCCGTGGATGCTGGCTGGCTGGGTGACTCGCTGCTCGAAAGCTTGAGGAAGTGATGTTGACGTCACGCTGATGTAGCTCTGCACGAAGGCTGCGCTGACGTTCATGCTCGGGGTCACCAGTTTGGAGGCATGAGGAACAGGGTGTAAAGTTCTCCATCCACCATTGAAAAGGGAGGATCCTCCGACCAGACGGGTGTTGTGTCTGGTGGGCTAACTACTGTTAAGAAGGCTACACACTTAGTGTATCATTCTCTTTGGTTTATATATTGTTACCTAGCAACCGTTGTTGACTTCAGACTTACAATAAATGTCGTGAACAGTAAAACACATTTTCCGTTTATTTATTTCTTTTATCTTAAAGTGGTAGCAGAGCGTGGTTATCTGAAAAATAAAGTAAAATGGAAAATGTAGTATTAAACGCTAGCAAGGTTCGAATTGGAAATTTGGATTCCAAAAATTATAAGACATGGAGGTTCAAAATTCAAATTGTGCTAAAGGCAATGCCGGGAGGTTCAGAAATTCTTGACGGGAAAAACAAAAGACCATCCTTGGCGCTTACGGCAAATAGTGATGAAAAGCTATGTTATGAAAAAGACCTTCAAAGTTTTGAAAATTTGAACAGCGCGATTTTAATTTTGTTTACGACTAACATGTCCGATGAGATTCTGCAAAAAGTTGTGCGATTCGATAACGCTAAAGACATGTGGGACGAGCTAGAGCGCATATATGGAGGTACGTGTGTAGACAAAACATACGACCTTTGCCTGAAATTCTTCAGTTATAAAAAGGACTCGAATCACGACATCATAACTCATGTGTCGATTTTAAAGAATATCTGGAGCGAAATGTGCACTGAACTACAGAGTGAGGTGAAATTACCGGAAATTCTGTTAATGTGCAAAATACTCGACACTCTACCTCCGGAATATTTAGGATTTAAGTCTAGCTGGATGTTAATTTCAAAGAAGGAGCGCTCTGTCGAGAACCTAACAAGTCAGTTGTGTGCACACGAGAGACTTCTACGTCAGAATGAGACACGCGTCACAGAAGACGAAACTAACGCAGAAGCTTTTTATACAAGTACGAGCAAGGGTAAAAAGAAGAATTCCAAGGAGCTTACATGCAACTACTGTAAAAAAAAGGGGCACAGAGTCAGAAATTGTAAGCAGTGGATCAAAGACGGAAGACCGCCTAAGGAATCCAAGGCTGTAAACATGAATCTGACAGTGATGACCACACATTTGACAGATTTTAAAGTAATGAAGGATTCAGAAAATTGGTTCGTCGATAATGGTGCAACCAGTCATGTGACCAATAGAAGCGACCTGTTCCAGACCTTTAAATACTTTAAAAGCCAGCATACAGTAACAGGTGCAAATGGCCAATGTATAGAAGCATTAGGTATTGGAAATATTCTCGCAGAGGCTGACATAGATGGCAACCTAGTGCCGATACTGCTTAAGGATGTCTGGTACGTGCCCAGCATCAGCAGGAATCTATTTTCAGTGCTTGCTACCCATGACATATCGGACAAGAGTGTCTTTGAGTCTACTACAACAAATTGTACTCTCAAAATGGATGGACAGTTGAAACTGACTGGCACACGCAGCAAGTTTGGAGGACTGTTCAAACTGAATATTAGATGTCTCCCACCAAATGTGCGAGTGAACCAGATATCCACAACGTCAAATCTGTTGCAGTTATATCACGAACGATTTGGACATCAAAATAAGAGCCATGTGAAGAAGTTAATCAAAACGGAGTTTAACATAAATGTACAGGCAACCAAAGAACTCTGTGAAGGATGCATTTACGGCAAATCCCACAGAGTTAAGTTCGGGACAAGAGAGAAAGCTACAAGCCCAGGAGAATTGGTTTATGCTGATGTTTGTGGACCCTTTCCATACTCTATCACAAAGCTACGATATTTTGTCCTCTTCAAAGACGATTATACGAGGTACAGATATGTATATTTTATGAGAGAGAAAAGTGAAGTACATGCGAAGCTGCTACTTATGCTTGCTGAAGTAAAGGCTTCTGGAATTGTCATTAAAGAACTGCTTAGTGACAATGGTGGAGAGTTTGTAAACGCCAAAGTAAAAGCTACTCTCGAGAAGGAAGGCATTAAGCAAAGATTGACAATGCCCTACACTCCACAGCAGAACCCTACAGAGAGAGACAACAGGACAGTTGTGGAAATGGCGCGAAGTCTGATGTATGCACATGCCAATATTCCTCCTGCACTGTGGGCTGAAATGGTATCAGCATCGGTGTATATCCTTAATAGAACAGGCCCTACCTGTGAAAATGAGAAATCACCGTATGAGCTATGGCACCACAAGAAGCCCAGACTTAGTCATTTGAGAATTATCGGATCACATTGTTATCCTCATGTTCCGAAGCAACGGCGAAAGAAGTTAGATAAAAAGGCT
Source organism: Euplexia lucipara (assembly GCA_921972225.1). Classification (NCBI taxonomy): domain Eukaryota; kingdom Metazoa; phylum Arthropoda; class Insecta; order Lepidoptera; family Noctuidae; genus Euplexia; species Euplexia lucipara. Next base: position 7,587,906 of record OV179152.1, on the reverse strand, counting down.
CAAAAGGGAATACTGATTGGTTATGACTCTGATGATGGCTACCGTATATGGGACAGCAACTCATTCAAACTGATTCGTTCAAGAGACGTCACCTTCGATGAAAACCCTTTACTAGAACATTTTGAAGAGATTGAAGAACCAGTTACCACACAGAACAAGACTGTTAATAAAAGCCCCGAGACCCTATTTGACTTCGTCATACCTCGATACCAATGCCAAAACCCGGCCAACATAAGTGATAAGCAGCAGCCATTGACTAGTCACAATGATAGTATGGATATTGCATTGCCTTACCAGCAAGGTCAAAATGTTGTTGTGCCGTTAAGTACAGAAATTGATCCTGCGTTTGAAGCTGAAATGCTAGATGCTGAATCACTTCCAGAGGTACAATCCTTTGATGAACCAGTATCTGATGAAGAAGTTGAAAATTCGATCGAAGCAGACCGTCAAATTATTGATGCAAGTGAAACAGAGGCAGAAGGTCAAAATGATCCGCCGTTGTCTACATCCGAGATTAATGCTGAAGGCAGGATGACGCTACGAGAGCGGTCAAATCTCAAGCCACCAGCTAGATATAAAGACTACATCTGCAATGTTTGTTTCAACATTAATTCGACCGATAAAACTTATACAGAACCAGGAAATTTTAAAGAAGCGACAACATCTGAGGACGCTGATCAATGGCGAAAAGCAATGGACAACGAAATCAACTCTCTGAAAGAAAATGAAACCTGGGAAATGGTGAATTTACCCAAGGGAAGAAAAGCTATATCCAGCAAGTGGCTTTTTAAGATTAAAACTAACCCGGATGGTTCGGTGGATAAATACAAAGCCCGACTTGTGATACGAGGCTTTTCACAGAAGAAGGGTCTAGATTATTATGAAACGTTTAGCCCTGTTGCAAAGACGAGCACGATACGAGCGCTTCTTAGTGTAGCTGCTCAAGAAAATCTTTCATTAACTCAATTTGATGTGTCAACCGCTTTTCTGTATGGCACATTGAAAGAAGAGATATATATGAAGCCTCCAGAAGGATATTCAAACGATGATGGAAAAGTATGCAAGCTCAAACGGAGTCTATACGGACTTAAGCAAGCTCCGCGCTGCTGGAACTCCACAATTACGGAATACATCCTCAAACTTGGCTTCACACAGAGTGACAGTGATCCATGCTTGTTTAAAAGAGGAGAGGGAAAGCACAAGCTACTAATAGCCCTATACGTCGATGATGGACTTATAGCGTCTGCAAGTGCAATAGAAACTGAGAAGTTTTTGAGGGAGATGCATCAAAGATTTAAAATTACAACGAAATGCGGATCCTATTTTCTTGGAATAGAAATTGAATGCAAAGCAGATGGCACAATAAAAATGAATCAAAAGAGTTACGCGAAAAAGCTTTTAGAACGATTTGGTATGCAGGACTGTAATGCCGCAGTAACTCCAATTGTTAAAGATAGCGTGCTAGACTCAAAGGATAATACAAATACTACTGATTTCCCTTATCGACAAGCAGTTGGAGCACTCGCTTACCTAATGGTTGGCACTAGACCAGATATTGCGTTCGCAGTCGGAATAGTGTCACGCAAACTGGATAATCCAACACTAGAAGACGTAACGAGAGTTAAGAGGATCTTACGCTATATTAAAGGCACCCTAGAGTATGGTATTACCTACAAGCGGTACAAGTCTTCTGCAAACCAAGGCTTAAGGTGCTATAGTGATGCCGATTATGGTGGTGATAAATTAACCGGACGCTCGACCAGCGGCATGATCTGCCTTAATGCCAGCGGTGCCATACAATGGCAAAGTAAGCGTCAGACTACTGTTGCAATATCTTCCACAGAAGCTGAAATTATAGCAGCAAGTGAGGCCGCACGGGAAGTCATATGGCTTAAAAGGATCACCAACTTCATGCAGAGTAGAGTTGACAAGGAGATCACACCGCTCTTTATAGATAGTGAATCTGCTCTAAGATTGGCTCAAGATCCACCTTATGAAACCCACCAGCGAACAAAGCACATAAAGCTTAGACACTTCTTTGTGAGGCAATGTGTCCTAGAAAAGGACCTTAGAGTTGAGAAGGTTTCTACAAAAGATCAACTTGCTGACTTTCTGACAAAGCCTCTATTTAAGCCTAGGCTTCAAGAACTTTGTAAGCTAGCTGGAGCCTCCAAGTAAACAACAGTTGCTTCAAAAGGAGACGGGATGTTAAGAAGGCTACACACTTAGTGTATCATTCTCTTTGGTTTATATATTGTTACCTAGCAACCGTTGTTGACTTCAGACTTACAATAAATGTCGTGAACAGTAAAACACATTTTCCGTTTATTTATTTCTTTTATCTTAAACCACGCTCTGCTACCACTTTAAGATAAAAGAAATAAATAAACGGAAAATGTGTTTTACTGTTCACGACATTTATTGTAAGTCTGAAGTCAACAACGGTTGCTAGGTAACAATATATAAACCAAAGAGAATGATACACTAAGTGTGTAGCCTTCTTAACAACTACTGCCCGACGGTTGTTGTCGGGAACTTGTATAAGTTCAAACTGCGCGGATAACTTTAATCGCGCGATGTAGGATAGTTCGTATGTGGCGAGATAGATGTCGCTACAGAGGTATAACTGTATTACACTCACATTTCGTCAAAAAATCGACCACATATCCACACCCATGCGCAAATCCACCGTTGTGGGAGCTATGGGCATGCCCCCAACCCTATTTAAGGTCAGACAGTCGGACACATCGGGGTACCGCTAATATAAGTACCTACCTTTGTACACACTACTTATGAACATACCTTAAACGGTAGGTACCTACCCCGGCGACATATTTCATGGCTTTGTGACGTGAGCTTTACTTTTTTTGCGTTAGGGGTTTTTAAATGTTTAATCAATTTTTTTGGATCTATTTGTGGTCGTCTTATGTAAGTTGGTACCTATATCTAACATATGTGTAAAATTCTAGAACCACAGTGTTTGTTACCAAACTCCTCCGAAACCCCTTGACCAATTCTTAGGTAACATTTTTAAGAGTAGGTATATTCAGTAGGGTAGGTACTTAAGTACTTAGGTCTGAGAAAGGTCGTAAACTATTTTTTTAAAAGGCGGAACGATGTTTGCCGGGGAAACTAAACTAATATTTTAAATTTTAATGTCACAGTTTTTTTTACCATGCTCCTCCGAAGTGGCTTGATCGACACGAGTGAAATTTTGTTTGTATATTTAAGTAGTAGGTCTGAGAATAGGTCTTGAACAATTTTTTAAACGAAGCAAGTTAAGTCCACCGTTTAGGGCACTATGGGCATGCCCACAACTCTAAATGAGGTCGACAGGCTAACCTCTCTGCATTACGTTTTCACGGAAATATTATCAACACATTGCGACAAACAACAAAACACAACATGACGCATAGTATTTGAAGACATTATTTTACTTTACGTTATTAATTGTTTAATTTCTGCGAGAGTTGGAACGTTCACTTCGCCTTTTATGCAACTAAAACCGAGAGCAACATTCACATCGTACTGTTTCATCCTTTGTCTCTTTTTGTCACATGAACAGCGTCATAACTTTGACGTTTACAATCGGGCGGCGGAGGATTTCATATTTAACCTCATAGTTCTTCCTTTCTTTTGTTTGACGGTCGTTCACTCCACTCGCTCTCGTTGATTTGACCGATGTTTGGCCTAGTTGCTAAGTTTATTAGATTTTAGTTTTAATTTTCTTAAATGTTGTGTTCTCTCCGTCTTTTATTAATACAGTGACATGATTATGTGATAAATAAAATGCCTGGTATAAGGAAATATCGACGCGACACTAGTGAAGTCAGCTGTTGTTTAAAATATGTTATTTTTGGTGTAAATGTTTTGTTCTGGGTAAGTGGTGACCTTTTCTTTGTATTTGATATTAACATTTGCATATTAATTAAGGGATTGACATTGGTACATATCTTGCTCGTCAATGTTTATTACGGTTATTAAAATGTGTGGTGTTTTCGTGATGCAAAAGTATATTAATGAGATGCATTGCACTCGTATTACCTGTAACTAAGTGGGTATCGATTTCATCTCACCTGTGCAAATTGCCAGACAATTGGGGTCACCTTAGACTCGTTTAGAGGCACCCACATATAATTGCTATAACTGTACTTAATAATATTTACTGTTTGCATCCTGCCAAAATGCTGTAAAGATGGTACTTCTAAAAGACTGTTTATTACAATAGTTAGCCTTGAATTCGCCCCAAAGTACACAAAAAAATATGTTACACGATTTGCTTATTCATTTGCACAACCTTTCCTTATCAATTTGTAGTGAAGTGTATTTCTAAGTCACTATGATTTTAAAAATATTAGACTTTAGTTAAAATGGTATCAGTTTGTATCTATTAAATAAATAAAAAATACCACAATTTATAAATTGAGCCTGTTATAGGTTCAAAATCATAGCCTGTTTCATTCTTTGCTTGCAATGTTTTGTAAATTAATTGTTTAAGACTTCAGGTACCTTAGATTTCATGATCATTAAGTCATTAGCACAATAATTCTTAGTATAATAATCTGTTGAGACTTAAATACAAAATATTTTATGGAATATTGATGTATATTAGTAAATAACCAATAAATCAGAAAAATATATTCCTTGGTTCTTTATTATCCATTCAGTTTTTCCTGTTAATCCTAATCCAGGTAAAAACACAGAAATATAATTTAACCAGTGCATTTATCAGGAAAACTATATTTAACCATAAAATCTAATTAGTATGCCAACAGGATAGTGGGTAGATGTGGAAGGTACAGCAGCAAAACCACAATAATTGTCACAATAGGAAGATTTCATGTACCTAATTGATATTTTAATAATACATAGTATAAAAAATAGATCAGCAGTGGTTCAGCCCCGACTTACGAACAGTAAGTTTTGGGTTCAAACCTAGGCAGGCGCATTACATTGTGTAATTTATTTCATCACCACTGCTCTCAAAAACGGTGAAGGAAAACATCGCGAGGAAACTGGCATGTCCTAGAACCAAAAAATCGAAGACATGTGACATCTCTACCAATTCACACTGGGCCCGCGCGGTAGATTATGGCCGATACGCAAAATACGCGCTTTGATGTGGAGTTGTGGATACCAGCCTGGTATCTTTTAATACAAAGTCATACACTTGACACCTGTATATATAATATACGTATAATGTATGAAACAAGGACAACAATTGTTTGAATTCTTTTTGGTGAATGCCTGAGAAAATATAAGAGAAAAACAGTGTCTTGCCAAACATTTTTAGTCCCTATTCATAATTTATGAATAACTTTACTAGCATCTATCTGTCCACGACTTCATCCACATGGAAATACACTAAACTAGAATAGAATAGAATGCACTACAATGCATTATCTTTTTCTATAAGACATCCTATAGCACTCAGCAATAAATAAGCTTATAAATAAGCCACAATAAAATTTATTAAAAAATATTAAAAGAATGTTTGAAATCTTCTTAATATCTGAACTCAACTAATGACACACCATTATTTTTTCTATTGTTACCGATCTTTAGGTGATTTCACCACATTGGAGCGGATATGAGTAGTTTTGGAGATTAAATACATACACCACTTCATAATAATAAAATATATTAGGTATGTTGTGTAGAAATAAATAATATCAAATGGATTGTTAAATTTAAAATGACGAACTAACAAGGAAGGAAGTAGCATTTCAATGATCAACTGAGATTACACTGGATTTTGTTAATGTATTCATATCAGTAATAAATTAGAACTATTGGCTCATTAGACAAAAATTTAACGAGGAACAGCTTTATTACTGACAGGTTTTTACTCCATTTGAACCGTAAAATGCACCAGATAAACCCATGAATTTCTTTCTTAGTTTTATTTAATTGGGCTTTTTTCACACTAAGTCTTAGTCTCTAGAATAGACCATTGTCCATTACGCCATTGCATGCCTGATAATAAATTCATTTATTTATGGTGTGTGAATAATTTTCCTCGTCTTCTTATTCCAACCATCCTAGGCTCTCCCAGAAGTTTTCTAGTCTTTTTAGGTTGCTGCAGGCTTTGTTCTGCCACCTCCTGATGGCATTTCTTACTGATTATTATATTTACCTCTACTATAACTAAAGTTTTTCCATTTCAGTTCCTTGGTCTGATTGTATTAGCGGTTGGAGTGTGGGCATGGACAGAGAAGGACACATTCAACAATTTGTCGAGGCTCACAAACATTGCATTGGATCCAGCATTCATATTAATATGTGTGGGTGAGTGTACAACATTGAGTATTGGTGGTGAATTAATTGAATACTCTTTATCTTAAGGGGTGTGATATATAAAACAATGCTAAGGTGCGTTATCTTGTATTTATCATAATGTTGGGCAACAAAATGAGATAATGCAAGTTGGGATGCTAGGATAAAAAATGTGGTGTTATGCAAATGGATAGAATAAAAATGACTATGTAAGAGGGAGTCCGAGAAAATGGTATTGGTGACTGAGAAGTAGAGGGGAATCATTTGTCGTGGTCAAAGAGATTTAAGACACTATAGACAGAGCATGAGAAGAAATGTTTCACAAAAACTGGGATCCCATGTCTCAGTAACGCCACAGTCTAAAAACATACAGTCGTCCGACGAAGCTGTCTAGACAGGGCAATCGTGCGGGGTGCGAGGGGCGAGACGCGGGAAAGCCGCTCCCGCACTGCGAAGAAACGAATGTTCGTAGTGCGGGAGGTATTTCAAGTCTAACGCGTGTAGGAGTTGTCGGCATTTTTCCAGAGATCAAAGGCGTCGTCTTACTGTATTAATATTTATACTGTGATAACGCTGTCTAGCATAATATAGCAATATTGGAGCAGCAGCGGAGAAACGAACGTACTAAACTAGACTAATAGCGATAAGGCCGCCCATTGTATCACCGCTTGTAGCCCTTTTAATTATAATTTATAAGTTTTAATGGTGTACAATAAAGAGTATTCTATTCTATTCTATTCTATTCTATTCCATTCTATTCTATTCTATTCTATTCTATTCTATTCTAATCGACTTGTGTCTACTAGGACAGTAGGTATCAGATGAAAATTTTGTTCCTGATGTCCCCTCGATTGCAAGTATTGAATGTCTTTGGTCATGGTAAAGGCATGTGATGACATTCAGATGAGGAAGACATGGTGGGGAAAGTTTTGCTTATGAATGTGGACACTAATAAAATTTAAGGAAGACCAAGGAATTGATGAAAGAATTAAGTGAAAGATGATAAATTATGACTATTTTAATGATGGTAAATAAAGATGTATTGGAAAGAAGGCACCAATTAATAAAAAGGATGCAGTCAAATACACATTAAAAGTACCTATGAACAATTTTTTTTGAATACAAATGTCATATCTAAATGAGGCTAGGTGCCATTAGTGTAGACATACCTACACTAATGTAGTCTATTTATTTAGGATAAGGGTAAGAGCAATGTTTAAACTTATAGAATCATTGATAAGCCAGTAAAGTGGTTGTTGATTATTTTTTGTGCAAGAAGTAGGTATCATGTAACTACATACTGTTAATATTTTCATATTATCACTTCGCTCGCGAATAAGTCCGCGTACCTACTTTTCTCTAAACTTTAACATTCAGGAGAAGATTATTTAAAATTAAATCCAATGTCAATGTCAATAAATATGATGCAATTGAACTGTTTTAAGTGAAAAAGTGCGGGTTCAACTCATTTTAAATTGTTTTTAAACCACAGCCACACTTGATTACATAATAGGGACTAATTTATTCAGCTCGATTTAGCTTTTGTCCATATTAAACAATAGTTTTTTAAGAGATGCGTATGCGGCCGTTCCGCATAACGGGCGCATCACTACGTACCTATAATAAAACATGTCTGTTCGCGATAAACTCAAAAACTACTGCACTGAAGTCCTTTCTACACTATTTCTTTGTAAAGTCGCCAGCAAATTAAGTTACCCCAATGTGTCAAATTTCTTTGATCGTTTTTGAACTTTATGTTAAACAGAATAAAGTTCATATTCAATTGGGAAAATTTGACACATTGGGGTAACTTGATGTGCTGGCGTTTGTACACGAGCTGGCTTAAGTTGTACTACATGGTATTAATTGTTTGATAATGTGATTGCAGGCACAATTACGTTCATAATCGGGTTCACTGGCTGCGTCGGCGCACTGCGTGAGAACACGTGCCTGTTAGCATGCGTGAGTATTACCATTGTTATATTTGTGTAGTAAAACGTAGAGTAATTACAGAATGGAGGGCACACACGTTAAATGAACGTTGAAAACCTAAAAGGAATTTCAAGGTTCGAATTTACTTTGATTTGTATCTTATTTGGTGAATACTGGCATCTTGTGCCGTTAGCAAAAATACATTGGTATACAGGGTTCCGTACCTCCAAAAGAAAAAAAACGGAACTCTTCCTCTTCCCTTCCTCTTTCCGGAAGATCGCATTGTTGTCCGTCTGTCTGTCTTTCTGTCAAGATCCTTTATTTCGGGAATGCGGGGGGGTAACAAGTTGAAATTTAAACATTAGGTAAGCATTTAGGTACTTAGGTCATAACATTAGGTAAGTACTGAGGTCTACGGTCGCATAGTTGTGAAAAAATCTAACTTCTAAGTTTTTTCGAAGTTTTCAAAAAACTCATATTTCAACACTCATTTGACAAATTACGTCGTTATAAACCACAACTACAACAAAAAACTCGCACTTGTCGTTTGGATTTAAAATTCTATACCATTTAGGTACTAAAGTAACGCTCGCACTAATGATCAATAAAATGTGTGTGAGCCATGCTGTATTGATTTTGTATGGACCACAAGACGCGCCGTGAAAGCACGTGTTTTATTGGATGACCAATTACGGTCACGATGCATTGACTTCAGAGACTTATTTAACTGTTTACAGTTTACCACACTAATTACCTAAATAGTGCCTTGTATCTCGAAGCCGGGCGTATAATAAGCCCTAAAATAAAGAGTTAAAGCGGGATTTAAACATAATCGGAGAGTAGATATTGTGTCTTATTAATTACACTTGGGAGAAAATAAATCGAGCCATTTGCTTTTTTCACGCATAGTATAGTAGGCATGATTATTATCTAAATATAAAATTCTCGTGTTTGTTACCAAACTCAACTCCTAAGCGGCTGGAGCGATTCTTATGAAATTTTGTGTACAGTACCTATATTCAGAAGATCTGAGATTGAGAATAAGACTTAAACAACATTTTTGAAAAAAAAAAGACGGAACATAAGTTAGGTTAGGTTAACTAGTTTTTAATTTAATAAAACATATCAATTCAAAACATATAAACTACTTTCATTGTAAAGGCTATTAAATAAACTTTTAGGTCATACTTAAATAAGTTCACATTGATAAGTTCCATATTACCAAAAATATTAACTACGTGATTTAAAAGCGTGAATGTGGTTCGATTAATTTGATCCCGAGTGTATTCATAGATTAAACTTTTACTCCACTTTCTTACAAGTCGAAGTGTGACTTAGAGTATATTGGAATTTGATTACCATCGTTGAAATTGCACGTGAAGCTTGTTATGGTTTAATGAGCCTTCTCTTAGATTCCAGAACAATGGATTTTTTTTCCACTACTTATGATGGTCAATTACACACATCAAAAGTGTCTAGGGATCAACATATATTTTTGCAATAACTTTTCTCCTGATTGATATTAATTAAAATTTTCTTTAAGGATTCATCAAATAAAGTGTTTTCGTTTGTCACAGTAACGATAAACCAAGTCACCTTTGCATTAATAAAGAAATTTGCCAATTTCCTAACAAAGGGATTTTTGACATTTGAACCACTAACATTAAAGTTCGAAAAAAAGACTGAAATAACAGTTTTCTTTAATATTTTATTGGGTAACTTAAACAATTAATAATCCGTGTTTCTACCGCGAACACTAACAACACAAGAACATCGGTTTGGCATACTCAAAATGAGTTCATCCAAATCACGCTGTGGAATGGCCGCCCATGTTCGTTGCAACAACAAAAAAAGGTCTTCTTGCGACTGGATACCCTCCATATTCGGCAGAGCTCTTCTCTGTAGCATATCCCATGCATGCTCAATCGGGTTCAAGTCTGGCGACTGAGCAGGCCAGGGCAGGACATTGATGTTAGCTGCGGCGAGAGTCTGTCTTACAACTCTTGCGGTGTGCGGTCGTGCATTATCATGCATTAACTGAAATAAGGGACCGATTTGCACTTGTAGAGGAACGATGACGTCTGATACAATCGTCTCAGCATAAATTTGAGCGTTGAGGTTGCCTCTGATCCAAATCAACTCAGTTCTTCCGCCGATCCAAATACCCGCCCATACCATGATGGTTCCACCACTATAAGGATGGACTTCCTGGCAGGATTTTAATCGCTGTTGGCGTCCAGGGGTTCTCCAGTGTCGTATACGTCTTGTATCCGGTCTCATACCAAAACGAGACTCATCAGAAAAGCACACGAAACGCCATTGTTCTTCTGCCCAATTTCTGTGTTCAAGAGCCCATTGATATCGAATCCTACGATTGTGCATTGCTATAGGTGGTACCCGTAGCGGTCTTCGGGAATGAAGGTTCACTTCATGCAAACGGTTTCTGACTGTTTGGTCGCTAATTAAGTTCCCTGAAGAGTGATGAAGCCTCACGAGTTGTAAAACAGACTCTCGCCGCAGCTAACATCAATGTCCTGCCCTGGCCTGCTCAGTCGCCAGACTTGAACCCGATTGAGCATGCATGGGATATGCTACAGAGAAGAGCTCTGCCGAATATGGAGGGTATCCAGTCGCAAGAAGACCTTTTTTTGTTGTTGCAACGAACATGGGCGGCCATTCCACAGCGTGATTTGGATGAACTCATTTTGAGTATGCCAAACCGATGTTCTTGTGTTGTTAGTGTTCGCGGTAGAAACACGGATTATTAATTGTTTAAGTTACCCAATAAAATTTTAAAGAAAACTGTTATTTCAGTCTTTTTTTCGAACTTTAATGTTAGTGGTTCAAATGTCAAAAATCCCTTTATTAGGAAAATGGCAAATTTCTTTATTAATGCAAAGGTGACTTGGTTTATCGTTACTGTGACAAACGAAAACACTTTATTTGATGAATCCTTAAAGAAAATTTTAATTAATATCAATCAGGAGAAAAGTTATTGCAAAAATATATGTTGATCCCTAGACACTTTTGATGTGTGTATTTTGGTGTCAAAAATTATATTTTAAGAGTCTATATTGTTGAAGTTTTCGCTAACGTAATGAACGTGAGATCAAGTAATTGCAGTGGGTACATAATTATTTTAATATAAGTTTTATAGTGTACAGTCATGGCTTAATGCTCTGACTGGCATAAAACGTTAGGTATGGCAGCATTTTTTCACACAACACACCTTAAAAGAGTAAAGGGTAGGGACGCTACAGAAATAACAAGGCATATAACCTCACACTCTTTAAGTCTCCAAAAGGCTTCTTTAACCTTTCAATCGTGTCAATTAGAGACACAATAGAAATACAATGACAGCGCGGACATCGGTGTGTGGGGTTTAATGAATTAAGCACATTTTGCCAGTTCGCCAGCACATCAAGTTATCCCAAACTGTATTTTTTCCCAATTGAACTTGCACCTTATTCTTTTGCAATAAAGTTGAAAAATTAATCAAAAGGGAAATGCCCATTTTGGCCATGTTTTAACACCTGTTTAATAAATACTAAAATTTTAGTAAGTAATTTAATAACTTAAATATGGCTATTACCAATTCTTATTAGTATAAAGGTACTCCAAAAACTTATTTTATTATGACACTCAATAGTTTATTGCATTCTATTTTTTCCAATCGGTGGTCAATACTATGAAAGTATTGCAACAAACAACGTCTGCTAAACAAACAAACAAACTAACTGCTCTAGTTTGGCAGAAGTAAAATGTAATTAATTTAACTTAAGTTCCAAATAAACACTATTTCATTTTTTTTTTAAATCTTGGTTTTAAAGCCCCACAAAGTTCTATGTGAAAAACAGCCGTTGTTTCTTTATCTGTGATGATTCTTCTTCATTTGTTTCTGTCATGTGCACCACTTCAGTGTGTCCTCAGAAAATGGGCATTATCCTTTTGACATTTTGGGTAGGTTGAGTCTCTGTACAATGCATGGAGAAGTCATATTGAGAAAAATAACCTAAATAGTAGGCATATTACATACCACGGGTTGATACCGTGCAACGGAACTTTTGACTCATACATAAGTGACTAACCTAACTAAATCAGGCATAATGTTGAAAACAAAACATGGTAGATAAAACCCAACTACCTACATATTTATTTAAATTGTTTTTTTTATATTCCAAATCTAATCAGCTATATGAATGTACATCCGTTTTTATTTCAGTACGCCGTTTTTCTGGCATTATTACTGCTGGCGGAGATGACAACAGGAATACTGTTCTTTGTCTTCAAAGATTGGGTAAGTCTTAGATTCTTAAGTGATAGCCTAGAGTCTCGGTTCGAACCTTTTCTGTCTTCTTCGGATTTATGTGCGTATTGTAAAATATCACTAGCTTCGTGAGGAAACTGGCAGGTATGAGAGATATTTTTGGAACGGTCTGTGCAGCCAAGTCTGAGCCCCATTGGCGGCATCAAAACTCAAAACTATAAATACGAAAAGAAGAAAATCAGAAAAGTTCTTAACACTTATTTGTGTTAAAGGTCATAGATGTACTTATTACTGTTTGAAGTGTTCTTGGATGATTGTTTTAATACTCGCTTCAGCCCTGGCATCGGCCGCGTAAAAAGTAACTTTTCCTAAATTATCCCAAGGTGCACACAACATTACCGAAAAACGTATCCTACTTGTTAATCCAGAAATTGATAAGGTCCGCTCAGTCACAGTAATGTTGCTTAGTAACTCGGATTATCATGAAATGGCATAAGTAATCACGCGCACCTCCGCGTTCTTAATGTCGCGACTGCATTATATGCAATCGATAGGTTGAATACATTTCCATTTACTTAAGTCGTTATTTTATTTTGCAGATAAAACAACAAGCAACAACTGGCTTCCAAACATTCATCACACATTATAGAGAAGATCCCGATCAGCAGAACTTAATTGATTGGATACAAGAAGACTGGGTAAATACAGTTCACAATGTTTAAATGCATTATACGCATGCCTTTGCCCTCTCCTAGTAGGTTTTTTTAATTTAAAAAAAGCAAGTAATAAAAATTACAAAGTATTAAACATACATAAAGTATTCACTTCACCTAGTAGGTAGTTCAGATTTCTTATGTCGGATTTATTGTCACACTAAGCATTAAAATATTTGGTTACTTAATTACAAAAATGCATTAATCTAAGAGGATAAGTTCACAATCATATATTTAAAAACCCGCGACCAAAATGTAACAGGAAAAATATTATTTTTAAATACTTAAATCATATTTTATTATTGTCAATCCATTAAAATTTGGTTGACCTAAATACTTCATACCACGTATTGAGGATAAAATATAATGATTGTAGTAGGTAACTACTAAAAAAAACCCTACATAATCTTCCTTAAATTTGGTTTATTTTTACGGTTCCATATTATAGTAGGTAAGTAGTACAGTTTACCTTATGTGTTTTCTTCTTATTAATTGGGTACTTTTGGTTTTTATAATAGGTAAAAAATATAGTCATGGAAATTACCTATTTTACTACTAACTACTTTCCCCGAAATTGACTTATTTACCGAGCGATGTCTCATTTGCTTAGCCTTTTCCCAACTATATTGGGGTCCGGGGAGACCTTGCATCGAACCCTGTGGCTATTATTATTTAACCACGAGCCCCAGAAAAACATCCGTGATACTACACTAAGCGTAAAGCTTTGAAAAGTCTATTGGGTAGCCTAGCAACTAATGTCTAAACATTGACATAGGAACACCGAAATAGACTTACCTACTGAGAAACAAATGGTGCTTAAAAAACGGATCATACGTCAGTGCGAGTTATTCGTCATCTCACCCGACCACAAAATAATTTAATTTATTTTTCTTGTCGTCAACTCGCACGACACTTAAAATCATTGCTAATTTGGTACAGTCAACTATAAAAGTCTTTTGGAGTTATGTAGCAAAATAATGAGTTTACAATAAAATAAAACAAAATTACTGTACTGTACTGACTGTACTTTACACCACCGTGCGAGTTGACGAACATAAGAATAGGTAAATTAAAAAATGTGCTGCCTCCCCCGATCAGGCGAGTTTATTGAGGGCAAGTTGATGAATAACTCGTCAGTGCCTTCTACGCGTTACTTTAATTGACGTTACATTGGTTGACGTTACTTTTGTTGAAGTGACTTTGGTTAACGTAACTTTGGTTGATGTTATGTTAGTAGACATTACTTTCGTCGACGTTAGTTGACATTGCATAAATATCGCCACTAGTGGAGGTTGTCGGATGTAATGCTCGATAATTTCCCGTTGTTTTAATTGACGTTACATTGGTTGACGTTACTTTTGTTGAAGTTACTTTGGTTAACTTAACTTTTGTTGATGTTACGTTAGTTGACATTACTTTCGTCGACGTTAGTTGACGTTGCATAAATATCGCCACTAGTGGAGGATGTAATGCTCGATAATTTCCCATTACTTTAATTAATGTAACTTTGGTTGACGTTACTTTTCGTGAAGTTAAGTTTGTTGACATCACGTTTGTTGACGTTACTTTATTTGACGTTAGTAGACATGACATAAGTATCGCCAATACTGGAGATTGGATGTAATGCTCGATAATTTCCCTATTTCCAGTTACAATGCTGTGGTGTCGAAGGCCCCCGGGATTGGGACCGCAACGCGTACTTCAATTGTTCGAGCGGCGCAGTCGGGTCGCGGGAGGCGTGCGGCGTACCGTTCAGCTGCTGCAGGAACAAGCCGCAAGACATCATCAGAAACAAACAGTGCGGATACGATGTTAGGAAACCTACTTATGTAAGTACCTATTGCAATATTTACTTGGTTTAAAGGTTTTTTTTTGTTCTATTTTTATTTCTGCACGAGTTATTTCTCAGTATCAGCCCAGAGAGATCGCCTCCATGGGGGTTAAAACACAACTGGCGAAAGGTGTGTGTATACAACTTTCTAACTCTTCGGAGATGACAGGCATGCTGTTATCTATGTCTAATTTTGTTTCAATAAATATAGAGAATTTACTGAAGCCTAAAAAAAATATGGAGATGATTCTCATAGACTGGACGGATTAGTGGTCCAAAGTTTTGCTAGTTCAATTGTAAAGAGTTTCTTAGATGGTTGGTCTCGTTAGAAGGGTGAATGGAAGGCGTCTAAGGCAAGGTATTTGTAAGGCAGAGAGAGGACGCCCTGAAAAAAGACATGCTCTGTCACAGTAGGTGATGTTCTTCTGAAAGTTCAGGTGCGTAGTACTCTCCTGCGTGCGTTTCTTCTTTCGTCAATTGCTAAGGCGTCGCCCTGGCGATCAGGAGATCTCGATCCCAACCAATTACACTGTTCTCGTGAACCCACTTTAGACACAACCATTTTTAGCTTAGTTGGAGGGGTTAACAAGACTACTAGTAATATGTGTAACCCACATTGTATGCTTGTCTTACCATTTTACCTAATCGACCAAAAAGTTCATAAAGGCAAGAGCACGAGTAAGCTCCCCCACTCTGTACTATTTCATAGCAACGCCGACTGAGCAAACAAGTGTAATACTCTTTTAAGGGACCAGCGTATATTCTATAACAGTTTTTTTATACCATTTCGATAAAATTCGAGCTTAGAATGTAATCGTATATTTTGGTACTTGAAGAAATCAGGAGTGTTCTAGCTGTTAAGTTCACTTGCCATTTGTACTAGCAACTGAGCGAGCGAGTGATACACGAGCGCGGCTGTATGGCGGCGGGCGAAGACTGGCTGCAGAGACACTTCGCGCCAGTTGCCGCTTTGCTGCTCGGCCCTTTAGCACTTAAGGTTAACTACCCATTTCGTCGTCATTCGCACTCGTTTGTTTCATTCAGTCGTATTTTGTTAGATAATATGGGAAAATGTAAATAAATTTTGATTTCGCGGTAGTACAGTTTTTTGAAGAGAAATAATTTATAAAATGAATGTTGTCAAATTGTCGCTGGTTAGGATTTTTATTAACATGATCCCAATAATTTGTATGTAATTCTGGTAGTCCTGTTCACCATATTTTTTGCTATGACTCATGTAAGTATGTCTGCGTTTGTTGAACTAGTTCATTCCTTGATATGCTTTACACAGATTATTCAGTTAATTTCAATATCGCCTACTTAAATTGCCCCCGCCTTTTGGTGAATGTGTCACTACCTATTTAAATAAAGAAATATGTGGCCGTGACGTTATTGATGAACAAAAATAAAACTACACTTGGAAGCAAGTAAATCGAGCCACTTGCTTTTTTCACGCATTATGGTTATTATTTGTAATGTGTTAAATTGATTCGTTTCGAAACATTAAATAAATAAAAAAAATGATACTTTTGTATTACCAAATATAAAATATTGAGAAGAGATTAGAAATATTGACGGAAGAACAAATATTAGGATAAGTGGCTCGATTTATTTTCTCCCAAGTGTAGATGGTAAGTTAAAACTCTTTATTTGAAACTTAAAATTGCGACAACAATTATATTGTTAAGATAAAGTTAAGATTATTAAAATAAAATAAAAAGTTAAAAATAATAATTTTGGTGTGGAAATTTCTCCGACCAAGCTCATTACTTGATTGGCGTGCCCGAATTATTTAATGCGTGCGCGTGCATTTATTCGCTATACTTATTAAGCAAGTTAGTACATCTCGGATTACACCTCATTTCTTCTAAGCTACTCGTTAGCCATTTAATGACACAGCCACCAAAACGGCCAAATTTGAGCTGTATAACCCTAGCACAAAGTTGCAAATCCCGTGTCTAGTTTCAAGGAATGTTCAGTAAACAGTATCTAGCATGTAGTTGGCTCCAGTTGATGTTTTTCGTGTCTTTTTTGTTCTAGAATTATGATAAAACAAAGATAATATATGACAAGGGCTGTTTAGAGGCCGCTGAAGAATGGTTCGACCATAACCTGTTGATAGTTGCCACATCCGCTGTTTGTACTGCTTTTGCACAAGTAAGTTATTGTTTGTAGATGCACTTTATGCATGTATTTGTTGTTTTTCAATGTATTTTGCTTCTTTATTGAGCTTTTAAAGTATGCATACTCTATTTATTGAAAAATGGAATGTTTCTTTTGGTTAAAATAACGGTGCGTTTCTTCATGATTATCAAAATTTGTGTTTGCGGATGGTGGGATAACTTTTAAACTAAAAAACTATAAAAATACATGATGTTTCTTACTTTTTCCTACTAGAAGTTATAGTATAGGGATGGGAGGGGTCCAAATTGAAAGACAACGTAATCAATGGACTTTCGACGTACGACGACTTTAGGATTGTCTTAACCTCATATGGTGGGAGTATTAGGAAATTCTTCCGAGTAATTTTGGCATCCATTTTTCGAAATAGAGTGTATTAATTACTCAATGTTATCTCATTATATCATTGCAAAGAACATTCTGATCATTCCGTCAAACCTACATATTGTTTTATATACTTTTTACAAAACCCTATATATAATACTCTATTTCGATAACCCACAGATCCTAGGCATCTGCTTCGCCCAGAACCTGCGCGCAGACATCTTTGCGCAGAAGGCGAAGTGGCACTGACAATCAGCGTCTCCTGCCGCCGTGTGACGCGCACGCGCCGCGCGACCACGCCCCCGCGCACACACTCGCACGCACACTCGCACGCACTACCATCGGAGCGGGCTGTACGGAAGTTGATGTGCTGAACTAACATGAACTACTTTAGGGAAAGATTTTATCATTTTCAGGTTTTCAACTTTCTAAAAAAGACTGGGTTTTTTTTTCATAGTAATGGGGAATTTCAGATTATGCTTTAAATGTTCGCAAACAGGAAATCTAGTGCTTATCTAGTTTTCCGGCCGTAATAAAAGGCTATATTTATATTACAAGGCAAAAATTTAGTGTTGAACAAACCTTACTTTATCGTTGTTCGGTCGTGAAAGATAGATTTGTTTCATTTCCATTTAAATACCAAATAAGACGTGGAATTTGGTTAATACATGAAGCTTAGTTCAACGAAGTGGACATATGATTAACTAAACGTATGATAACAAAAAAGCTACAGTGAAATGGTCCTACTTTGCTCCAATATTTGCTCAAAATATAGGAAATTATAAATATTATTTTGAAACTATTAATGATTATAACAAACTAACGTATCCATTCAAAGAAGAATATCTTATTTTACGCTTTATAATTGGTAAATCAACATTCGGTATTTCATAATATTTATTAAACAGTAAATAAGAATCAAAATTACCCATTGTCATGGGTATCTTTGTTTAAACATATTAGGCGATAAAACATTTAATAACATAGGAGCACATAGGACCATTTTCCTGTACTGCTTACCATACTAAAGTTTCATAAAACCTTATTACTTAATTTACGTAAGATTCTTGCGTCATTGTTATAATATACGTAATTCCCCATTGTTCCTCAAAACTAAACATAGTAAATTCCACACATCGACTAAAATAATGAAACAATGCATTTATTTGCATACTTAATTGTTAAATGTTTATGTCGTGCAGATTATTTATATACACCACAAGTGCTCATCTTACTGTCCCTAGGCTTTCTGAGGATAACTTTTAAAACTATAAAAACATAGAGTAGTAAGTAAATGGAGTAATACTGCATGCAGAATCATCTTCTTATCGTGAGGTTAGTGACTCTGACCTGGTGTCTGAGCTTTTATGACGCCCATGGGCCGACTTGGCTTCTAATGCCAACGCCTTGCCATGTAATATCTCGCAGACTTATGGTTTCCTCACGATATTTTCCTCCACAAATAAGTGATAATTAACAATATGCAAACGAATCTCCAATTGAATCTCAATCAATTAGCAGTAGACATTCCTTTGACAACTCGAGAACAAGGACGTTTTTTTCCACCGCACTTGTCATTATGCTTAAAGCGATGTTTGCTTCAGATTTATTCTGAAAATTGATACAGTGTCTGTTTGTGAGTGAAAGCCACCCGACATAATTGTATGACAGAAGCACTCCATTTACTTATTACTCCGTGTTTCCTCCCACTGGCACTCTGTCATCTTTACCTCCATTCATTCTTGGATACTCTTGAATCTCTGTCTTTGTAAATAACATTATAAATGTTGATACTTGTTGATAGAATTATCCAATGCGTATGTCCTTATAAAGTGAAGTTAGCTTCGGAAAATGGCAGCTGTTTAAGTTATTATACTCAAGCCAATTTTGACTCAATTTGTATTTATTTACGGTTTAATTTAATTTTGAAGATTAAAATGTTCGAGGTTTTACGGCCGTTATGCGGTCTGACTTTGTAAGCGAGCCGTATCTCTCAATTGCATAATAATTTATCGTCCAAGTTATTGAATGTAATTAAATAATTATATTTGTGAAGCTAACTTCACTCTAAAGTGATGTGTTCAAATTGGCCAATTAGCCTTAACGGGAGCTGTGAGATGAATTTAGTATTGGAATTTATAAGTATTAGAAGGTTTGTTAAAAGTTTGTTCATGAAAGTGAAGCTATTTAATTGTTATATTCCTTACAGATATTAAGGGTTGTTACACAAATGTGGCCAGAAACTAATTACGATCTAGATAACTATCATATTTCCGCGCATTCTAAAAATCCGGAATAAAACATTTCAAGGTTACCTTGGTCACATATTAAAATGTTCGTTTCCTAGCGTAATGGTGCTGTTATCCGTGACAACCTTATAGCACAGAACGCGCACAGTGAGTGTACGGTACGCGCACAGTGAGTGTACAGTACGCGCACAGTGAGTGTACAGTACGTGCACAGCGCGTGCTGCAGCTCGTTATTAAAATAGGTGATGTGTGCTTGACTTTGTAGGCGCCGTGTTAGGGTTGTGTGTTTTGCAGCAGGAGAATAATGGCTGACAATATTTTAGGATAGAGCTTATTGACCGGCGACAGCAGTTAGTATATTTTTCTCTCTATATTTCCTTCAATAATATTATCAATATATATAGTTTTGTTTAGTAATTTAGAGCTATGTACTTGCATAATATTATCTTGGCAACTTTTTATACCATAATTTGATTTAGTACGCTTCCACCGACATAAGTCTGCCGCCTGTCTATGCTCTGCCTAAATTGTAACATGTTCAGATAAAAATATTTTATTATAAACTCAAATTAGTGATAAGTAATACTCATTTAGAAAACAAAAATATTATTATTATAATACATTACAAAATGATTTACTTAATTCAATTATCCAAAAGTATTACGTGTTTAATAAAAAGCATAATAAATCGCTTTGGTTTTGTTAAAAACTTCTTTTGAGGTTTTATGCACAAATTATAATTAGACATTATGTATTACAAAAGTCTATGTTTATTATGGTTCTTGTTTTTAAATAGGTTAGGAATTAATGCTGGTTTTATAGATGTTTAAGTACCTATGTGTTCCTCACTGCGCTGACATTCGAAGGTATATACTGTATAATCTCATCCAGAATCATCATTCCTTATGTTTCTACAATTGACACGTTAAAGTGTTAAGTGCCTATAACTACATAGAAATATATTTCGAATTGTTTGACAAAATGTATATTTATTAGCCATAAATATCACTGCCTTATTGACTGCGACAAAAGTATTTATTTGTATTAAAATAAAATCAATTTAGATAAAGGTTTTCGGGTGCATTTTACTAACCGCTTTAAAGTATTTAACGGCTTAGATTAAGACTTAATACGTTTATTTTTTGAATCTGTAATCAATTATTTTAATGATCTTTTTTTATTTTAATTTACCTATTAGTACAGGGTGTAAGGAGCCACAAGCTGGTACCATGAGTTCAGAAGCACATCAAACTACCCCATTATGTCAAATTCTTTGATAGTTTTTCTACTTTATTGCAAACAGAATAAGGTACATATTCAATTGGGAAAATTTGACAGTTTTGGGTAGCATGAGATGGTGGCGGCTGTACATTTAATTTTTTCCTAGACCGTTTAATTTTTTCGTCGCATTTTTACCATTTTTGACTAAAAAAATGACATGAGAAAATCACCATTCGTGTCAAATCCATTGAGATTTAAATGATTTTTTATTCGCTTCGTTGATTAAATATCTCATTGGGAAAGAAACCATGGCGTTTTACAGTCGAAAAATAAATAAAAATTTAGGAAATCGATGGAATTAGGAAAAGCTTATGAAAAGCAAGTATGTCTCTCACCCCGTGCTGTCCTACTGGGCAAAGGTCTCCCCTATACGTTTAGTGATCTTAATTAAGTTATTTTACAATTTTGTTTCTCTATTTTTTATGCTTAAGTTGGTACAATTTAAATATGTATGGATACGTGTTTACGGTATAGAAAACTAGTCTTCGAGGGAAATGTTAAAATATACTCAACCTTTTTAAAAAAAAAATGTTTATTTATAAAAGTATTTCTTTTTGTAATCTAAAGTTCTTAATGAAATTTCATTTTTTATTTTATTTTTGAACATGTATTTTTATTATGTCAAATTGTATTACAACGTAAAGTATTGAAAAGTCTGGTGTTCTTTTATGACGCCAGATGCAAAATGTCCTTGTATTTATAACGTAGGTGTAGTATTTATGTAATTTTCAAATGACTTTATCAATATTTTGTATGGAAATATAAGTATGTACAAATCTTTTGAGTTTTATTATTAGATGCCATAAAGTTTATTATTCTATGAAAAACTTAGTTGCAAAAACTTGCTTCCACTTCATTCCGCAGTGGTGTAAATGTAAATTGAGCCTTAAGGCGGAATGAAGTTTGGCAGGATAGATATTACCTATTACTTAAAATAGTAAGAAGGACCTCATATCAAAAACAAATCATTTAGAAAGTCAGAACAAAACTTTGACTAAACTAAAGCTCAGTACTTTAGTAGGAGCTTCGTTCCAATTTCGTCTGTGTTTAGTGTTCCTATTCTTAAGAAATGGTTGATCAAAAGCATTTATAGGAACACGCATAAAACTGACATTGGAATAAGGGTTTTTTTGCATGATACCTACACTACCGCATTCTGGGGCTAAGATCAATTGAGGGAATCTGATTTTATCGTAGCTAAGTGCCTATAGTAGCCTTCAGTAATAAAACTACCATTATTTTTGTAATTCAATACTATAATCAAGTAAGTAAGTGTTGCCAAGTGATAGCGCGGTGAAGGTGTGGTGACCACTGGGTAACTGATCCCTAGTTGTCTCGTAGGTTTGAAGCCAGATAGGACACGAATATAATAGAATAAAGAAAAGAATACTCTTGGACAATACTCTGTGCAAAGTATTTCATTATCACACTGAAACCAGTGGAACAAAATAGCATGAGGCAATAAGCCATGTCTTAGAACCAAACACACGTGACATCCACAAACTCTCACGGGGACCTGGTGAAGCGCAGTGACGCACGAAAATCGATATCATCGTAATGTCTTTCAAAATAAAATAAAAACAAACCGCGTGCCTACTTCGATCGGCATTGTTTTGACTGGCCTGTTGGTCTTGTAGTTAGTGACCCTGACTTCCTTCCACCCTTCTTAATGATTCATGCATCCATTCATTAAGAGGTCACTCCCGAATTTGGAAGTTTTTGTTAAATCATCTCGGTAAGATTTTCGCAAGCTATTTAATGACAAGTCGAGGCTGCTGGCCCAGCCAACCCTATTTGCGATGACCTTTTGAAACCAACATAAACTTCTAATAAATCAACACGCTGCGCTCCAGAGGTAGCAACAAAGAACCCATGTAGGCACCGTTAAAACAAGATTTACAATCACATTAAGGTTAGCGTACATTAGGTACCCAGTGGCTCTAGTCGCAATACACAATAGACTTAGTAGTTCGACACGTGGGCCACGTCTCCGGGGCGTAAACTTTAATAAGTTGCGACAGATATGGTGCATTAGTTTCAGTTAGGACGTGAAATGGACTCGGACAAACCGTATTGTGACTTAGAAGCTAGGACACACGCCGATTGGCGGAATGAGGACTGTATTGAAACTATAAAGAAAGGCGACGGGTCAGACCGCAAGTGGTTGTATTTTAGCGAAGTAAAGTCCACACTATGCGGTTACTTAGGTACAAAGTTAGTGGTTTGTTGATATCTTTTTGCTAACCATATTTGTAGAGGCTGAAGCGTCACTAATCTGGGGCCCGTGGAAAATTCTTTTGATGGGGCCCTATTGATAAAATTCGATCAGTAGGTACTTACCTAAATGCAATGCAAATGGGTTTTATTTTTATTAAACCCCAAGCAAACGCCCGGCGTTCGCGCTGTCATGTCATTGTCTTTCTATTGTGTCTCTAATTGATACGATTGAAGGGTTAAAATTGATCAACGTTTTTTATTTAGGATTATGTAGAAATTCTTAATGATTATCTTTAATTTGTCTTAAGTTGGCTCGGTTAATGAATTTAAAGTAGATTCTTAAAAAGAAACAAATAATATAAAAAATAAGTAAGTAGGTAAAGTCAAAATATAAATAACTCAGGTAGGTACCTATAATGTTAGAATAGGATTTCAGAGCTCGCGCCCTCTTGGGCAGGGGCCCTGTAAGGTCGAGAGCCCGTGTTGTTTTGCTAGCCCTGCCACCCTATAGGTACGTGCCACTGTGTAGAGGTACGTTTAGTAGATTTAGGTTTAAAGATAACTAAGTATTCCTCATACTTAATTTTCACTTACAATGACTTTGTGTCCTACTGCTACTACTTCAAAATACTAATACCTACCTAATCTAGTAATGTGTGTAACATAGAGACACGCAGCGCAGTTGTTCAGTATAAAATTACGTATTTTGTATAATTCAAAATCAATGCATTTCCGTAAGGTAGTTAGGTTCGGTAGTTAGGTTAGCTATAGGATAGGTATGGTAAGTTAGGTTAGGTTATATATATGTATACATGTTGTCATTCTAATTCTATCTAACACAAAAAGGTTTGAAGAGCACATTCGAGAGGAATTTAGTAGCAGTTATTATTGTTTTGGATCTATTTGTTGTCACCTTATTGAAATATATATTAGTTATATTTAGCGATAACCTATTATAGTAGGCAAAAAAAAAAGAAAAAAAAAACTACAAAAAGAGGTCCCTCAGTCCACACACACACACGTAAACCTATTTAATGTTACCTAACTTTTCTAAAAATACTTATAAGAACAAGCAAAGAGGAAATAATTTGAGGAAATATTTAAGTATACATTGATAGTATATTGTGTCATCTCAATGGTGCAGATGAGACCATATCCAATCCGCCGTTTCGTTTGCACCATTAATAGTGCAAATGAAACTAATAAGTCTCATCTGCACCATTGATGGTGCAGGTCAATGGTGCATACGGTACGACGGGAACTCAAGAATCAGTTACATAGGTGAATAAATAAATAAATATTCCACAATTTACACACGACGCTATCTAGTCCCAAACCAAACCAAGCAGAGTTTGTGCTTTGAGCACTAGACAACAACACACATAGGTACAATAAATATCTGAATACATAGGTACTTTAGATAAATTACACCCAGACACAGAACAAATGGTCGTGCTCATCATACAAACATTTGTCTAAGCTGGGATCAAACCCGTGACCTCCAGCATAGCAGTTAGGGCCACTAACAACAGACCAACAGGCCAGTCAGTAATAGGTAATCATAATCCTATGCACATAGCGTAATAATAATAATATGTTTGCATTGACCAATTATTCCTATTAAATCATCGTGGGCCTAACGCAAATCCTCATCAATTTACACTCGTTCTTGCGTTCCAGCCAATTAGGGAACGTCAGCCAAACTCTAATCGGATCTCTTCAATTTATTTTTTATTAGATTTTATGAAAGTAATTTATCTTATGCTCGCTTGGATGGGAGGAGACGTTTAGTATCTGTTTTGAGACGCCTATTTCGAAAAAAAAAAATGAATAATGGCAAATTGGCAATAGTAGATTTGAGTATACAGGGTGTCTCATTCAAATCGGTCAGTATGGGAAAGTCTGAAACTATATGACATACGAAGATCTGTTCTGAGGAACCATGTCATCGATTTTTAAAACAAGAAAAATGGCATTCATACATTTTAAAAAACATCTGTACTCCGTTCGGGAATCGAACCCGGTTATTTTGAAAAAAAAAACCTACACTATTTCTATTTAGATATCGATTGTGTAGATCTTAAGCAGTAAATGTCTGTATCAAACATGATGTCTAAAATGAATAAAATGCATTGTTTCCACATACTTTAATTTATTTTAGTAGGTGCTCGAAGTGACCACGACCTTTTTCAATACAATATTCAACACGTTTAGGTAACGATCTTACAATTGCATTTTGTATCTTGTGGTGAATTTGCGATAAAATTGTCTGTCTGGCTACTTTTAGGTCTACAACGGTGTCATAGCTTGTTTTGTACACTTCATCCTTAACCTAACCCCACAAGAAATAGTCCAGAGGCGGTATTGAAAAAGGTGAAGGTTCGATTCCCGAACGGAATACAGATGTTTTTTTAAATGTATGAATGCAGTTTTTCTTATTATTAAAATCGATGACATGGTTCCTCAGAACAGATCTTCGTATGTTTTATAGTTTCAGACTTTCCCATACTGACCGATTTGAATGAGACACCCTGTATATCGGACCCCTAGATGAAAACTTCGGTAACTCTAAAAGTGTCGATTTGGAGATAATGACGATTGCGAATTCCCGTATCAATACCTACACGGAGATATAGATAACTCACGTAATTACTGCCTACTGTTTTCAAAAAGTGGCCCCAGATGGTCTGAATACATCGATTAGCTTTACTTAACTTACTACAGACACAGTTTAATTATGAGCTCTGGCTGTGTCTGAAACTAAACGGTTTCTTAGAAAAAAAATACGTGAACAATGCAAGTGTGAAAACCTATTGTGATTCCTTAGAGTACCTACGTATAGGGTTCAGGTGCAATTCAATTTTTTTTATTCAAATAATAATCGAATTGTGTCTTTCTATCATTCATGCATGATTGATGCATCGATGGCTCATAATAAAAAACTAGGCAAGTGCGAGTAGGACTCCCGCCGTAAAGAGTTCCGTCTCTAAGTTGTGCCCTTCTCGCAAATGAGCCTAAGAATTACTAAAATCGGATTGAAAGACACACTTACCTTGCAGTTTAAAATAATGCTCTCCCATGGGTAGGCATACTACTCAACCCACGTCGTCTCACATGTCGGTCGAAGCTCCATCTGCAAATGTAAATCAATTTTTGTAATCTCAAAATCAAACATTTTGATTCAGAAATTTATTTTTTTAGAATATTTTGCGTTTCTGTGACATTTTATATTAGGTCAGGCCATTCGATCAGCCAGAACCATACTATTGAAAAATGAGAAAATCTTCAAAATATGTGACAAATGTGTTTTGTGTAGAGGTATTGATTGAGTTGAGACAAAGGTCTCAACTCAATGCCTCTACACAAAGGGTTGTGATGAAAGGACGGACAAAATGGTGAATCTAAAAGGTGCCGTTTTTCCTATTGCAGTAAGGGACCCTCAAAAGTATTCCATTATGAATATTGCTACAGAAATCTCTAGAAAAAAAAAATGCTCATAGGTGGCAACTGTGGCACTGGCAATAAATAAGAGATTTCACTCAGCCGAAATTCGATTACGCGCGTGTCGTTTCGGATTCGCGTGACGTCGCCGTGTCGCTGTCACAACGAATCCGCTGGCGTCACGACGCGCGTCATTTGTCACGACAAGCGCGTTGCCCGATGCCAGATTACGTACGTGCCGATAAATGCATAGTTGGACAGTTGAGCGGAAAATGGGAACAGGGAGAACAAGCCATTTTCAAACTTGTTAATGTGTCGATAAAACAGACAAGCTTGATCTGTTGCAATTCTTGCAATCAATGGCGTTCTCGTTTTAAAATTAAGGTAGCTGTAATGTTGCATGTCTCGCATTGCATGTGATTGCTGTTATAAAAGTGTGTGTAATTTGTGTGCCATTCATTACGTTACACAAATTGTATGGTTGTTTGACCCTCCCCCGTTCTTGTCACAGGTGGTCACATATCGAAGGTGCTACGTCACATATCTTTTTTACAATATTATCAAAATTAAATATTCAACACACGGAACGGTTAGATAGTGAGCGTGCACTCTTCTACGACTTGACGGCAAGGGACGTCGTTGCAGACTCGGACAACATAAGTATTCTACATCAATATGAAATCGTCAGCGTTGATATTTTTTGTTATCTATGCCTAATTGCCAAGTTTTCCTGATGTCCTTTTTAATTTTTAAACTGTACAAAATTGTGAAATGACAATTTCACAAATATTAAAGAAGCGGCTTTATACTTTTTATAGAGAAATCTCATAGGGTTAGATAGCAATTAAAGCAAATGTAACATCAGGAAAAAACAAAAAAAAAAATGGAAAAATCCTCGAAATTTTCTATGCAGGTCTACATCGAAATTTTCGGTTTTTTGTCAGTTCTGTAGGTACATCATTCTGAAATCATGTAGGTACCATAGTATAAGAATCTTCAACGGTGTCCATTCCACCACATATAAGATTTACTACTCCTCTTAGGGTACGTGCGTGCGTGCTAGTAAGATGAGTATTCACTTACATAATATTAAGCAAGATTAAAGGAGATGTTTCATTTTCGGCCATCAGATGTAGGTACGTATGTCGAAAAAAAGGAGAAAAAAAAGACAAATTGGGGAAAAATAGTATCTGGTGAATTTGAATCTGATTTGTTGTGTACAAAAAGTATTAATTTTTCAATTATTGCCATGTTTTATTCAACATGGCGTCTCGTTTGCTTGCATACTTTATTCGTTCTGAAATAATGTCTCATCCAATCAATGCAATATAGAAAAAAAATAAAAAGTTGTGTATTCTTGTACGGTTAAAAATAAATATTACTATTATCCTCTTGTACATATTTTTGGTAAATATAATTAAGTGTGATGATTTCATCGTTTCAAAAATCTTTAGTCTCCATTTTTGAACTGTGTTTCTGAACGAATAAAAAAAACAGCTTGACTTGAAACCTTAGACTATATACCTCTAGACGTAGCCCAATTTACAGTGTCAAGTGTGGAAGTGAGACGCAATAATACAAAATTCGTAGGAAAATTGAGACAAAGCATCGTATCTTCTGTCCCTTACGGCGTGCCGGATTTTTGCATGGCTAACTTTTGAAAGTTAGCCAAACAAAGAGCTGTCACTGTCACGTATATTATTATGCTCGATTTAATTTAAGTTTTCGGATGGTTTTTGCAATTTTTGTAATAGTTTAAGTCATTTAATGAGAAATAGACTCCATTAGATAAGTGTTTAGTGTATGGTGAATGCGCTACGATGGGAGGATTCAGTATAATAGGCTGTAAAAGCCGCTCAGAAAAGGCCAATAACAAAATCGCTTTTCATTCGTAAGTATTCAATACTGTTTGTGTTATTGTATGATTATTGAATTTATACATTTGTGCGCTTTTATTGTCATGGCTTTCAGGCCAAAATATGGAAGATTTCTTAAAATAAACTTGATTTCTTATATCACATAACCTAGTAATACTTACTTACAGTGTTGCTACACGTTTCAAATCTTTTCCCTTAACTGTCAGGCCTAATGTTCAAAAGGTAGGCATAATAATCAAATAAATCTATGGTGGCTAAACACACAAATTTGTGGGCGAACCCTTATTTTTAAGTTTAAGTGAACATGTGTACGAACGAACAGAGCCCTTTCGACAATCATTAAGTTTTACTCTTGAAGGCAATCGCGTAGGTACTTAAAGATATTTGGAAGTAAGAATTCATTTTATGAATAAATGTTAAGTATAAACAAAAAATTAGATATTTTCAAAATAAGTTGGTTTTGTTTAAAGGACAATAGTTATTATACAGCAATGTCAATGTCACACTGGATGTCAGCCATACCTCAATATATTTTAATGATAAATAACACGCGAAAAAATCAAAACAAGCTTCATCTGGTAGTAGTGTATTTTATTTGTGAGAATCAAGGTAAGATTGAAAGTAGGTATTTTACGTGAAATTATATTTTCTCACACATGGATACTTCTACACTCTTATTACCACGTTGAATACGTCGTATTTTGGGACTTTTTTAGGGAATAGCAACACTGAACTTTTATATTGCTGTCGCATGTGCGGCCACGCGGTAGCTCGATCTAGAGGTATATTATCTAAGGTTTTAACAGTGTAACGCAACAAACACAAGACCACAAGATTTGAAGTTAGTTCACTTGACACTTGACACTGACAGTAGAGAGAGGGTGGACACCTTAGACTATATACCTCTAGACGTAGCCCAATTTACAGTGTCAAGTGTGGAAGTGAGACGCAATAATACAAAGTTCGTAGGAAAATTGAGACAAAGCATCGTATCTTCTGTCCCTTTCGGCGTGCCGGATTTTTGCATGGCTAACTTTTGAAAGTTAGCCAAACAAAGAGCTGTCACTGTCACGTATATTATTATGCTCGATTTAATTTAAGTTTTCGGATGGTTTTTGCAATTTTTGTAATAGTTTAAGTCATTTAATGAGAAATAGACTCCATTAGATAAGTGTTTAGTGTATGGTGAATGCGCTACGATGGGAGGATTCAGTATAATAGGCTGTAAAAGCCGCTCAGAAAAGGCCAATAACAAAATCTCTTTTCATTCGTAAGTATTCAATACTGTTTGTGTTATTGTATGATTATTGAATTTATACATTTGTGCGCTTTTATTGTCATGGCTTTCAGACCAAAATATGGAAGATTTCTTAAAATAAACTTGATTTCTTATATCACATAACCTAGTAATACTTACTTACAGTGTTGCTACACGTTTCAAATCTTTTCCCTTAACTGTCAGGCCTAATGTTCAAAAGGTAGGCATAATAATCAAATAAATCTATGGTGGCTAAACACACAAATTTGTGGGCGAACCCTTATTTTTAAGTTTAAGTGAACATGTGTACGAACGAACAGAGCCCTTTCGACAATCATTAAGTTTTACTCTTGAAGGCAATCGCGTAGGTACTTAAAGATATTTGGAAGTAAGAATTCATTTTATAAATAAATGTTAAGTATAAACAAAAAATTAGATATTTTCAAAATAAGTTGGTTTTGTCTAAAGGACAATAGTTATTATACAGCAATGTCAATGTCACACTGGATGTCAGCCATACCTCAATATATTTGATAAATAACACGCGAAAAAATCAAAACAAGCTTCACCTGGTAGTAGTGTATTTTATTTGTGAGAATCAAGGTAAGATTGAAAGTAGGTATTTTACGTGAAATTATATTTTCTCACACATGGATACTTCTACACTCTTATTACCACGTTGAATACGTCGTATTTTGGGACTTTTTTAGGGAATAGCAACACTGAACTTTTATATTGCTGTCGCATGTGCGGCCACGCGGTAGCTCGATCTAGAGGTATATTATCTAAGCTTGAAACTCATTTATGTCACTTGTCAAGTTGTCAGTGACAATTTCGTTCGACTCGATTTGATTTTGGCTTTCGTGGTTTTCAGTGTTATTTTGCATTTTCTCAATTTTATACTACTATAACTGCGGTTTTGTGATATCTGCTCATTCTTGGATTGACTTTGGCTTTGTTTAGCGGTACTCGAACTCAGAAATCTGCGATTTGGATTCGTCTGCCCATTGGAAATCTTCTGTTTTTACTTACATTGAAGGTAAATATTATTGAAAAATATTTGTAAATCAGTTGGATTAAGTTGGAAACACAAGGTTTACCTCATTGTTTTTTGCAGATCCTTTGGCTTGTTGGGAAATGGCTTGTGTGAAGTGCAATAAAGGGATACTCAGTGATGAAGTCATTATATTGCAGCAGATTTAGGTCCAGAGCTTTTGTTTAATTTTTTAACAAGACATGGCTCAAGAGGTGTTATGAAATAACAATTACTTTATAAATAAAAGCTTTATTATACTAAAAAATTTACAGGGTATGACATCGACATGACAACATGTCATGTGCCGAAAGTAACGTCGTTTTCTTTAGAAAACGGCCAGTAGGAATTTACCACATTCTCCCCCGCTCTAGTGAGATAAGTTGTAGTTTTTTAAATACGAAGGTAGCCTTCGAATCCGGCCACTCTGTCGCGTAGGCTCGACAGGAGTGGGTGCGGATTGACTAGATTCATTGTCACCGTCAGAAACTGCACTTTCGTAGTTTTCTTCAGGTTCAGATCTCTCGTCACTAACATCATCATCATCATCATGTCTCCCTCTCGGAGCTAAGTGTCGGTTCGATACCGTCGTCTCTCGGCCATCGCTTAGTCTGATGAATGAATAATCAGGGTTAGACTCTAACAGCTCTGCTTCTTCCACCATTGGACAGTATTTGCTACTTCAATTATGTTTCTTCAACAGAATAGGGCCCGGAGACAGAAGCCAGGTAGGTACAGAGTGGCCATTGTTAGATTTCCGGTTATGCATAAACATCCTCTCATGAGGCGTTTGGTTCGTCGAAGTACATAGCAATGATCTTATGGAGTGTAGGGCCTGGTTAAGCACTTTTTCCCAGTCTTTGATGTCTAATTCGTGAGATTTGAGAGCTAACTGGACAGTCTTCCAAATTGTTCCATTTGCACGTTCTATTTGACCATTTCCTTGAGGGTTGTACGGAGTAGTTCGACTAGTAGCTATGCCTCTGCTGTGTAAGTAGGTCTTAACTTCCTGTGACATAAAAGCCGAGCCGCGATCAGAATGAATATACGCCGGCATTCCGAAAGTACTGAAAAGTGTGGATAAATTTTTGATTACAGTCGCGGCAGAAATATCTTGACATGGAAAAGCGAATGGGAATCGTGAATATTCGTCGATAATTGTCAAGATGTATCTATTGGATGTTGACGTCGGTACTGGTCCTTTGAAGTCGATGTTCAGTCTTTCAAATGGTGATGTGGCTTTTATGAGAACGCTATTATTTTTGAAGAATCTGGGTTTTACAAACGCACAGACAGAACAATCATTCGTAATTTTTATTCACATCATCCATTGAATATGGTAGGTTTTTACTTCGAACCCAGTGAAACATACGCGTTATGCCTGGATGACATAGATCATTATGAATTTCTTTAAGTTTTGACTCTGTGTGGATACTGGCACAGACGCGTGAAAGTGTATCAGCTGCATTATTTTCTTTGCCGGGTCGATAGATGATATCGTATTTGAAACAAGATAACTCTAAGCGCCATCTTTCAATCTTTTCATTTTTAATTTTACTCGTGTGTGTTCGATCAAACATGAAGGATACTGATCTCTGGTCAGTAATCAGACGAAAATGCCTTCCGATTAGATAATGGCGCCACTTTCTAAGAGCTTCGACTATAGCATAGGCTTCTTTCTCAATAGAAGGATGTCGTTTCTCTGTCACGGATAGTGTTCGAGAGAAGAAAGCCACCGGACGCCCTTCTTGTGATAGTGTAGCAGCTATGGCGTTGTCAGATGCGTCCGTTTCTACCGTAAAAATCTTGATCTCATCTATTGCAAAGATAGTAGATTTTGCTACACAGTTTTTCAAGCCTTCAAAATCTGATACTGCTTCTGCGCTTAAAGGAAATTTTGGATTCACAAGACGATGAATTCTCTCTGAAAATCTTGGTATCCATTTACAATAGTGAGAAAACATTCCAAGAGCTCTTTTCAGTGAAGAATTGTCAGAAGGTATGGGCAAATCGATAAGAGGTTGGAGTCGATCAGGATCTGGCGTTATACATTTCTGTGAAATTCTGTATCCAAGAATATTAATAGTATCTATGGTAAACTGTGATTTGTCTTTGTTAACAGTTAGTTTGTATGTATCAACAGCATCCATGAATCTCTTCAGATTACGATCATGTTCCTCTTTGTCTTTTCCGCAGATTGTGACGTCATCAAGATATGCATAGGTGTCTTTTAATTTTTCCTTAGTTATCAGCCAGTCCATTACTCTTTGAAAGCAACTCACTCCATTCGTCACTCCGAATGGAATCCTGCAAAATTGATATAGCTTCCCACAAGCTTCAAATGCTGTATAAAATTTTTCATTTTCTAAAATCGGTACTTGATGGTAAGCACTTTTTAGATCGATTTTTGAAAATACTTCGTACTTAGAAATGTCATTTACCATCTTTTCCATGCTAGGAAGTGGGTAAGCGTCTAAATCCGTATATTTGTTAATAGTTTGAGAGTAATCTATAACTAACCTCTTTCGGTGGTTTTCATTTTTAGTAATTAAAACCTGAGCACGCCATGGAGATCTGCTCTCTTCGATAATACCGTCAGTTAAGAGTTGGTCTATTTCATCTTGTATGAATTTCAGGTCATCGTTTGAATATTTCCGTGATTTTATGGAGATGGGACGGCAGTTAGGAGATAAGTTGTAAAATAAAGGTACTGGTGGAATATCAGCTGCGAGAACGCTACAGATTTGTAATGTTTTTCTAGGTCCTCCAAAAGATATTTCTAATTTCGAATGTTGTCCCAGTATGTCATGTCCAATGATGACGTCAGCGCAAAGATGCTTTACTATGAGAAGTGGTGCTCGATCATAAACGTTGTCGTTCAGCTTAATACTAGCTCGGAATAGACCTTCACAGTCTATAGTACTTGTTGTTTGTGCCATGGTAATAGATTCTCTAGTGTCTTCTTTAACAAACGAGTATTTTCTGAATAGTTCATGATTAATAAAACTTTTCGAGCTTCCAGAGTCAATTAGGGCTATAGCATCTTTGCCGTTTACCTTTATTGCCATGGTAGACTTTTTGAGACTAGTAGGAGCTGCAGCAGTGATGACCAGACTGTTCAAATTGTTTTCAACAGATTTAACAGGTTCATTAGTAGTGGCGGCATTGAAATTGGGTTTGTTGTTCCTGCAAACATTTGCAAAGTGTCCTTTTTTATTGCAGATCTGACAGTTAGCATTCAGAGCAGCGCAGTTTTGCCGCCTATGTACTTTTTCACCACAAAAGAAACATTTCCTCGTATCCGTGTTACTTTTGTTTGGTTTTGGTAATGCCACAGCATATGAAGAGGATTGTTCAGCGTCATTGGTTAGTTTATAGGCCTGAGCATTCTTTTCTGCGGTTTCCATAGTCAGTGCTATTTTAAATGCTTCGTCTAAATCTAACTTTGAAGATTCTAGCAACCTTTGCCGAATTTTATCAGAAGTGATACCCGATATGAATGAATCTCTAATGTATTCACTTCTATTACATTCCGCATCGACCTTTTTAAACTGACAATCCTTACTTAACAGCTGTAGTTGTTGCAGATACTGTTGTACACATTCGTTACTTTGTTGATTCCTTGTAGCGAGCACGTGCCGAGCATAGATCTCATTTTTCGGTTTAACGAAAATGTTTGTAAGGGTTTGTATAGCAGTTTCATAATCTTCATTCTCGCTGATAAATTGATAAACCTTTGGTGATACGTGGTTTATAAGCAGTTGCATTCGTAACTTAACTGGAATATCCTTGTCCCCATCTTTGTTGGCTGCTAGGAAGTTCTTGAACGTAAAAAGCCAGTGGTTCCATTCCTGAGCAGCAGTTGGTGACGTCGGGTCGAGGTCTAACACGATTGGTCGGAGATATTTGTCCATAATCGTAGATAGAGCATTACTTGGTACAACGTTATTGCTTGAGACAAATTTTATTTTTAGTATAATAAATTGTTATGAAATAACAATTACTTTATAAATAAAAGCTTTATTATACTAAAAAATTTACAGGGTATGACATCGACATGACAACATGTCATGTGCCGAAAGTAACGTCGTTTTCTTTAGAAAACGGCCAGTAGGAATTTACCACAAGAATAAAATTAAGAATATAATTTTTAAACAAACAGTTTCAAACATGTGCGACTCAACATGTAATAGGAATCACTGGTGTTTATGTTGGAACTTATATTAAATGTAAAAACAAATGTTAAATACAAACACATGAATGCAATTAAGATTTTGAGTTTGAGTTTTATCCTTTCAACTGTCAAATGACTATAAACAGTTCTTAATAAATGTTAACTAGGTATTATGAACTTGTTTTCAGAGTATACATAAGTATGTTTTCAGA
Organism: Euplexia lucipara; assembly: GCA_921972225.1. Lineage (NCBI taxonomy): Eukaryota > Metazoa > Arthropoda > Insecta > Lepidoptera > Noctuidae > Euplexia > Euplexia lucipara. Next base: position 7,552,640 of record OV179152.1, on the reverse strand, counting down.
TTGCTCCTGATGCTGCATTATGCAAGGCATGTTGTAACTCAATTAGTAATCTTCTTGAGGGTACTCATAGTAGTACTAAAGTAACGCAGGGTAATGGAATAGGACCCATCAGTGAAACATATGAATCAAATGTACGTGTCTGTGTCATAATGTATGTGGTGCCTTTTATCTTTAATCTCAAGGAGGTCGCATAATTTAACGAGTGGCCTCAGAGAGATGCAATATCTAATTTAATTGCCCCAAGACAGGTACCTATTATTTGCAAACAGTTCACTTTGCTTTTTTTTTGGCTTTTACAACAATTTATAGTATCACTAACAACATGATAATAATTTCAGATACCAGATGGTGCCATTGTTTGCCATTGATGTGAGGTGAGTGCCTGCAGGCTGGTAGATGTATCTACCAGATCTCTTTCTCTCTCAGAGAAGATCACACAGTATTCCACATGGTCCTGAGAGAGATAAAATCACAGCCCAGATAACTCCACAACAGGTCTGTTACCTACTGTAAATATGCGTTATGTATGATTTTTATATATGTTAAGATTACACTTACAATTCTCCTGCAATAGACTGATTCATGCGATAAGAAAGTAATGATTGTCAATTGTATGGGAAAAATACATAATAAAACTATGAAAATGTTTTATCAAGCTTGGTAAAAATCCTAACAAATGTATTATTTTTAGATACCCTCTGGAGGCAGAGTATGTTATTCATGCTGGGTATCTGCTAGAAGAAATGTACAGCGTGCAGCCAATCTTCACCTTAATAGTAGGAATGTTTGTGTTGTATGTTCAACATCAACATTGAGACGTCGCACACATTTGTTCCTGAATGCTCCAGAAAGAGATGTCATTTCTAGAAGAATATAACCTAGACAGTTGTGTAAAATAGTTAACTGTAAATCTATGTAGTATGTGGTTTTTATCTGTATATGACTTGTAAGAATCCCTTATCAATAAAATACTATGACTACTATGTATTGATCTGTGAATGTGTGAGTTTATTCTGTATTGTTTTTACAGGTCAGTTATCGTTCATTGGTGTGCAATGTTTGCTGGACTTGGGCTAGAAGTGCTGTTTGTTTAGAATATGAACCACCTATCGTTGAAGCTGACTCTAATCCAAACTAACCTCCACAGGTTTTGCCCATTACATATAATTAAACTCATACAAAAAAGTTGGTATATCTAGTTCAAGTTGTTTTGTACCAGGTTGTACAAACCTAGAACGACACATAGTGCCTGTGTACTTGATGATGTATCAGTAAGAGAAGAAGAATAAAGTTTTAAATCCTGATTAGTTCTTTTATTTCTTTTTTTTGGAGAGTCCCTACACTCCTTCTGTAGTTCACCAAAGGTTTAACATCCCTCAGAAAGCATGTTAAGCCAAATGGCTTATTTATTGATCTACATCGTCATTTGAAGATATTTGACAGTTGTTAAGGATAGATAAAAGTCAGTAGGTAAATCTGATACCAATATTTGCGTGCGTTTGTCACGTCAATAAAAATCTATAATAAATTACCTGAATACATAAAAAACACAGAAACAAACAATATATTTATAAATAAACTAAAGCTTACTACACAATTGACGAATACTTCAAAGATAAATTCCTCCTAGACAAACGAAGATAATTAGAATAAACAAGTAAGTAGTACCTAATACATCTATTTACCTTATCTACCGTGCAATATCTTTAATTACTTACGACTTAGTTAATAATAAATTACAGCTAATATATAAATAAATATATAAAATAATTACCTAATATATAATTTAGAAAATATCTATTAATTGTAAATAAATAAATATATAAATAAATAAATATAGAAATATTAATAATAAACAAAATTAACATAAATCTACTCATAAATAATATCTACTTAAATATCTAAATATAAGATTTACTTCCTTAATTTCAATATTATTATGTTTTTAAACAAAAAGCGCTTCATCCTCTCCTCTAAAAACTAACTTGCTGTGCCCGACAGGGTCCATAATTGTTTCTCTATAATTTACCTACCAGCCTTGTATACATTATGGAATGCAATAAAGTATTGAGTATTGAGTATTGAGTATTGAGTATTTACAAATGGTAGGTACCATTTTACCCAGTTACCGCGCTCTTTATATTCTGCGGCATCCAGCTTAACTGGAAGCCGACCCAAAAAGCAATGACCCTTTCTCCAATGGTTTTGGGGTCGGCAGGTACCTTGTTCTCCAATTATGTACCTACTTACATTTTTAATTTCAATCTTACTAGTACCATACCAATCTATTCAATAATTATAGCATCATTACAGCATATTCTGTATAACATTAGACAAATGAGACCGGTAACTTGAAGGCAAAGAGATTTAAAAACTAGCTGAAGGAAATGTATTGAAATAAACGCATCCAGCAGGGATTGAACACAGTAGGTTTTAACTTTTATATGATAAGCCCTAAAGAAATGATTCTTGATCTTGCTTTAGTGAACCACTTTTGTCTAATATTTTTTATGAAAGATCACAGTAATTATGATCTTAGACTATTATTGATTTATTTGTTCGATGAACAAAAACTAAACAATTATACTAAAGGTTAAGTAAACGTCATCTCTACAACCTGTCATGGATGGCTGTCAATAACCCTTAGGACAAACGTCAAACTTTTTCAATTTTAATTTTGTACATAAAAACCATTTGATATTATGTAAAAAAATTAACTTTTTTCTATTCAGGGGTAAGTTTCGCAGCTTCGCTGATGGCGTACATGTTATGGCCGGAGGCCCATACAAAAATAAAACATGTCCTTTGACTGGCCTGTTAGTCTAGTAGTTAGTGGGCTTGACTGCTATCGGGGGGTCGTGGGTACCCAGGACAAATGTTTGTGTGATGAACACTATAATTTGTTCTGTGTCTGGGTGTAATTTATCTACAATATGTATGCATTTAAAAATATCAGCTGTTTAGACAGCGCTGCGGTATTTATTGTTTTTCTTTAAATATCGTGGCATCGTGCTGAGATAGGGCCTCTTTGGCCTCGCACAAGTTTTTGGTTTTGAACTGTTAAATTCTTGTGCGTGTCCCTTATTTTATATTCTTTTTTCTTTCTTTTTATAACAACAGCTCTGTTTAGCTTGGGACTAGATGGCATTATGCGAAAGTTGTGGATATATTCATATATAAATATGTATTTGAGTACTGTTATAAAATCAAGCAACAAAAACCGCAGCAAAATTGAAAAACAATTTCAAAAGAGCTATATTCTAATCGATCATCAAATAATAATTTGTTTAAAGAAAGTTGGCGTACAGAATGACGACACGACCTCGTCAAAGGGTAACAATGGGGGACAGATCACAGACGGCTGGTCGAGGGGACATAAATCATTGTTGTTCCCCAATGAGTGACATCACGACTAACGACCTATTAAGCCGACAGTATCTGGATACAAATTAATTTGTTTGTCGGTAAACGCGCGTCAGCGGCTCTGTTCCACCTCTGTCATAACGACTTTTGGCGTTTATGTGTCTACAATTTAAGACATTTAATACGTAGGTACTATAGAGATTTAAAATATGAAAATTTTGTTCCTATAAATCTCTTTGGTCTACAATTAAGTTATTGCCTCGTCTGATTGCTTCGTTTTGCTAGTGGTTGCTAGAACAACGAAGCGATACTGCTGAATATGAGGTCAGGTTCAATACCCAGGCCAGGTTACCTACAGGCACACCTCTGCTTTAACCTTCGGAGATTACAAGCTTGATGTTATGTTATTTTTATTTAAGTTAGTGATTGTGGTTTTAATTCTTGAACCTACTATTACTCAATCGCTGAATAGAACAGCGGTAACTTGTGATTACTACTTCTCACTTGTTGTTCTATATTATGTAATCTACGAATACTTATAATATAGATCGCCAGGCAACAAATATCCAATGAGCGTAAATGGTCTATCGAGTATTTAATATATTATTCTTTATTTAGTGAGATATTAAGAACAGTCGAGCAATTGGTCTAGTGGTTAGTGGCCCTAATTGCTATGCCGGAGGTCGTGGGTTCGATTCCCACCCAGGACAAATGTTTGTGTGATGAGCACGATCATTTGTTCTGTGTCTGGGTGTAATTTATCTATAACTAGCAGACGTCCCGCGGTTTCACCTGCGTAGGTCCTGTTCCCGTGGGAATATAGGGATAAATAGTAGCCTATGTGTTAATCCAGGGTGTCAGTTAACACCGTACCAAATTTTATTAAAATCCATTGAGTAGGTTTTACGTGAAAGAGTAACAAACATCCATCCATCCATCCATCCTCATAAAATTTCGCGTTTATAATATTAGTAGGATATGAATAGAAAAAAAAAGAAATATTAGATTTTTTGATTTTTTTTATTTAGAAATATTTATGTATGTTTATCAACTGTTTAGTAACCATAACACAAGCTCTGCTTAGGGACTAGGTAGCGTTGTGTGAAATATTTATTATTATTATACAGGGTGTTAGTGTAGACACCGTTATCACTAAAACCATAGGTAGATGACTTAATTATAACAATGTTTATCTGAATTTAAAAATAAATAAACGTTATTTTCATTCAAAAATATAAGAAAGTTTCTGTCCGACACCGTTCATAAATTCATGGATACTACGCGTAAAGGGCGCTGACCTGCTGCACTGACCGTCCGTTTTAACTACGTACACAATATTCCAATAAAAACACAATACACATAACCTGTGATGTAACTTTCCTTCATACTTTTCCTGGCAAAAATACCTACTACCTTCTGTTGCGTGACGGGTCCAAATGTAAGTTAGATTTAACAACAACGAAAATGAAAGAAAGACAACAACTGGGTAGGGTTTTTATCTACAGTTGCATTAAAAAATACTGGTTAAATTTACACTGATTGAATATCTACACTGATTGAATTAAGTACTTAGGTACATTAGTCTTAAAATATGTTCAAAATGGGATCCACTCCACACGTTTTCGCACACTGTTTCGCACTCTGGGAAGCACAACAGTGTCACTTTGCATGTCTCTGAACGCACTACGAATCCGCAATTTGAGTTCCGACGTATTATGAAACTCAGTGGCATACACCCGGCGCTTCATTTCCCCCCAAAGATAACCTTTGAGTCGCCGTCAACATCGTTTCCCGGTTTGGCACAGGTTGTCCAGGGAATAAATCTACGTACATTCTGCGAGCCTCGGCCAGGTTATCACCAGCCGCGGCGTAAAGCCGTACCATTTTCGTCCACTGTACGTTTGTGTACGACATAATTACTTTTATCTAACTACCCACTGTGTACGAAAACGTGTCTAAACCGACGTGCTCTCGATAGCGAGGCTATAGCCAGACTGAGGTGTGTGTGCGGGCGCGGGCGCACAGCTTACGGTGTCTGATCAAGCGCAGTTACCCGTGGCGCCACTTTGTCTACTATGTACTTGCGTGCCGTTGTATAGGGTGAAACAATTTAAAGGAAAAATTGAGACTTTACTTAAAAAATAAAAAACATTTTTTTTCGTTGAATTTACGTTCTATAAGTGAAACCAAACTACTGGTTTCAAGGATAACGGTGTTCACACTAACACCCTGTATATTATTAGGTTCAAATCATCCCGTGGAAACCTGAGTGAAGTGAACTGTCAATACCTAGCATTAGTATCGAATGAAAGCTAAATTCGTTTTCACTTCATCTTTACTTTCACGAGGTGGATTTTTACAGGATGGCACTGCCGGTCTTATAACGACTGCTGGAGCTAGTTTGTTAATGGATTATGGTTGGACAGCAGATTAACCTTGAACTATAATAATGAAGCTAAACATGATTAGCAGATCCTGTGAGTGTTATGACTGTCGTGGAATATTGACCCTTAATCAGACAGACGGGCTATTTCCATAACTTTATGAACGTTTGCATTCTTAATTTAATCTGTCAAAAATACTTACGTCTAATTTCAATACTTTAATTTTTTTACATTGATTTTCGCGTATAAGGTGTTCAAACATTGGATCAAAAAAGATTAGTAAGGCAATTATTGAGACAGCTTTCAACACTTACAAAGGTGATGTCAGAAATTTTTAACTGGTATAAAATCGCTGGTTATCAAGGGTGCAATTTGTTGATAAAGTTCACCGTCTAAGCATAATGCGTAAAGTCGCTTTAACGATACCCACGGCAACGGTCAATGCAGTAATTCTGCGACATTTTTACACCAAATACTCGAATAGCATGACTACTTACTAAGAAAATTCAATACAAGTAAACTTACGTTATCGTGCACGCGGGAACGTTTAAAAATACAACGTCGCGTGTTACTGTTGGTAATACGCAAACGACCCAACAACAGTAAAAGAAAATGCGGTAAAACTTTGTGCATTGAAAAAAGAAACTGCAAATAGGTACCTACGTACGTACAAATTACAAGGTACAGTGCTTCTAGCTGAAATGTGCAACGGAACGCTAGAGATTTTACCGTACCACTGACTTATTTAAACAGAGCCGTGGCCTTTAGCTTGCGAGTTGTTGTTTATGAGTAGTTCTTGTAGCCTGGCGGGTCAGCGCTGGCTGGTCGGTGAGTAAGACCTGAGGACGCGAGAAGGGCTCCTTTGTCCGCGTCTCTCGGAGCACTGGAGGCCGTCGCTCATTTGCTGAAAGCTCCCGCCTGAAGTGTCGTCAGAAATCCGGCCATTTTTGGTTCGTTTTACATTTCAAAAGTCTTTTTCAAACTATTCGTTACTCGTAGTAGAAATGATGGTTGTTAACAAAGACTATTTGTAACCCCCGACGCAAAAAGAGGGGTGTTATAAGTTTCACCGCTATGTGTGTGTGTCTGTCTGTCTGTCTGTCTGTCTGTCTGTCTGTCTGTGGCACCGTAGCGCTCAAACGGGTGAACCGATTTAGATGCGGTTTTTTTATTTGAAAGCAGGATTTCTTGCGATGGTTCTTAGACATAATTCATCAAAATCGGTTCAGCCGTTTCAAGGTTATCAGCTCTTTTGAGTTAGCTACCGTTGCTATTTTAGACGTCTATGGGTATTAACTTTACTTACAAACATATGTGTGTCTAAATTTCAAACACCCATGTGTGTAATATTAATAAGCAACATTATGGTGTATTTGGTCTGATGCAGCCAGGATATCTAGCAGACAAATACACTCTTGGAAAAATAACAGCAGATATGTTGTGTTTGGATTCATTTTAACCTGCATTTGATTCTGCACACAATACACTGATGGCAACTGGATGAGCTGATGCTGCAGCCAGGCTATCCAGCACACCAGTAGGTAGACTCTTGACAAAATAATAGCAGATATGTCGTGTTTAGATTCATTTCAACCAGCATTTGATGCTGCACACAATGCCTTGATGGCAACAGGATGAGCTGATGCTGCAGCCAGGCTATCCAGCACACCAGTAGGTACACTCTTGACAAAATAATAGCAGATATGTCGTGTTTGGATTCGTTTTAACCAGCATTTGACTCTACATACAATGCACTGAAATAATCTCATAACTGTAAACTCTATAAAACAAAATAAATGCGTTTAAAAATTATAAAATAAAAATTAAATTAAAAATTTAAAAAACCCCCACCGCAAAAAAGTGAAACATTTAAAAAGTTAAAAATAACACTTCAGCCATGAAATTTTACGTAACGTCGGGGTACCGTTAAAATAAGTACCTACATACCTACAAGTACTAGGAAAATTCCTTACTTAAGCGGTACCCCGACGTGAAGTAAAATTTCATGGCTGAAGTGTTATTTTTAACTTTTTAAATGTTTCACTTTTTTGCGGTGGGGGTTTTTTAAATTTTTAATTAGGGGTCTCTGCTAAGAAATGCTAGAAGAAAGTAAAAGTTTTCAGTTGCTCTACTGTTGGCACAATATCTTTAGGTACCTATTCATTCAATAGCCATTAGCCTAACGAGATACCTTCGTATACGTCTTGTCGTGGATACACTCGATATCTAATACAAAATTCAATAATTCGATTACAACGAAACAGAAAGAAAAGAAAATTGGAAAAAAAATCTAGTTTACTTTGCTCGGGTTACAAAGTGGATCGAAGAGATTGCTAAAGTCTGGGTCAACGGGAGATTAGTTTGCATTATCCAATTTCAACGTAATTGGGTCTGACACCGTGAGGAGACTAAGTTTCAGATCTTAAGACTTGGATGTTCTTAGTTGCACTTGATAATCTGGAGTAGGAAGATGATCGTAGAAGCTTTGATCAGAAGGCCAGTTCCCGAAATTTAATCTGTTCAAAATATAGTCGCAATCTCATGTCAGCTTAAGTGACAAAAACTTAAGAAATTAGGATGTGTTTTGCGTTTGTTTCCGCTTGTTCAACTACTAATAGGTTTTTTTTCTTGTAGAGACTTGTAGAGATATCCTGCAATCAGCCTGATTAACCAGTACCCACTCTATTTGATAGCACGACAATGGGACGCGGATTATTCGCTTTCTATAAGGTCTCACTAAATACATAGTTAGGTATCTATTTATGATGAAAGGCGACTAACGAAAGGTATTTACAAGGCAGATGTAAGTGGGAACGCCGGGAGGGGACGCCCTAGAAGGACATACATAGACCTTATTGGTGAGGTTCTACAGAAAGGTCAGGTGCGTAGTACTCGCAACCGACGCCGCGGCGTGTGTGCATGACAACTTGTATGAATGTAAACGAAGCAAAAGAAGTATGTAAGAATAGTATCATATGGCGCTCTGTAGTTTCTGCCTACCCCCACGGGAAAAAGGCGTGAGTTTATGTATGTATGTATGTATCTATTTATGCATGATTTCGTACATATTTGTAAAGTATTCATAAAACATAAAATTCTATTAAGTTTGTTTCTCATGTATTTTTACAGCTACAAAGTAACGTAAAACTTAGGAAAAATCGATGAAAAATTTAGTCCAATATCTTGTACTGAATAAATTCATAGGATCATTTTTCGCGTAGATGTCACTTCAACCCTGGGTGTACCTACTAAACATACTGATGATGCGGCCAGGAAAATCAACAGACAACTAATGACAGACGTATTGTATTGGGCTCATTCAATCGGCATCGGTGCGTAGTTGGTCAAATTCATTATCTGCCCAGTGTTTCGATTCTCGTCGAAGCTGATGCAGCTGAAGGTAATGTTGCACGTGGATCGACTGCCTATTAGGCCTCCATAACCCAGTTATTATGCGTTTCAAATGTGAATAGGAATGACCTTGCGCCATGTTGTGACGTCATTACTGTCAATTAAAATAAATTGGGTAAGATCAGCAAAACAAGATTTTTTTTCTAAATATATTTTTTTTAACGAATCACGAACGAATAATTTTCTATATTGTACTGTCAAAGTATTTGTTTCCATTGGAGATAATCTCTCGAGCCCTTCCTTCCAAAACAGCGTCGTTCACACATTTTCGAGCAGTCAGGGAGATGAAAACAAAAACAAATATCAACAACAACAACAAACAACCGTGTAACAAACAGAATTAATAAATAAAACGTAAGCACTCCACGAGATTAATTAATTTAAGACGTTTCTTTCATTTTGAATAACTTCGACTGAGTAAAACAAAAATAAAACAAAAAATTGATACGCGATTTAGGTTTCGTTGCAGGCCGTACTTTTTAAGCGACATTTCACAGGTAGAGGTCATTGACGTTCCTATTCTTATTTGAAACGCATAGTAATGGGCAATACGATACGCACGTGATGTGTAGAATAATATAGAGCAATAACCTGACTGGCATGTAATGCTCACTGACCTGACCTGTTGATTGGCCAGTTGGTCTAATGGGTAGTGGCCCTGACTGCTATACCGGAGGTCGTGGGTTCGATTTCTACCCAAGACAATTCTTTGTGTGATGAGCACGATCATTTGTTCTGTGTCTGGGTGTTATTTATCTATAAGAATATATAGGTATTGTATGTATTTTGAAATATATGTTTATAAGTTGTCTAGTACACATAGCACAAGCTCTGCTTATTTTGACACTTGATTCCGTTGTATGAAAGTTGTAGAATATGTTTTTTTATAACATGCCTGTAATACCCGAAGGGCTAGGCAGAGGTATACCTGGTAGTTCACCATAATTCAGCCAGTTATGTTTAAGTCCCATGTAATAGGGTGCAAGCCTATTGCCATCATTGCTGTGTTTTTTATTATTTTACATTTATTTATAAAAGTGATTTAATGGCAAGAAATCCATAGAACTTAATCACATTGTGTCGGTCGTGTTTGCAATTTGCAATATGCTAGGAACTCGTTCCTAGATTCGCGCATTTATTTCTGCAAGGCTAGCGTAGAATCAAGACAATGTGATTCTGCAAGGACTGCTAGGTTTCTAGATAACAAGAATGCGGTGCTAAGATCTCGGTCAGATGATTAGGTTTACGGCGCTAGATCTACTTTAGCAGATTGTCTAGGGCAACGTCTGTCTGACTTGAAGTCTTATTGAAATTGAAAATATTTGGTTCAAACCAAGCACACAGTAATGATACAAGTTCATATTATTCTTTGAGTAGGTGAACACTTATAACTATGTTAGTAGAATCTAGAGAAATAAACATGAAGCGCCGGAATGAATGTACGCGCACAACTAGAAAATGACTGCACCAAATGTGTTTTTTTTTTGTTGTAATCGTGTTGGTCCCTGGATGGTTTAGATTGAACCCGACGCGTTCAGGCAGAAAACGTCTGTAGGGTCTGCTTGTATTATAAAGAAGAAATAATTGTTTTTTTTTGTATGTAACGAATAAACTTAAAAACTTTCTATATATTTTTGAGAAGCTACTCTATCCCCAGGTGACGTGGAGGCTAATTTGTATCCCTGTATTTCCATGGGAACGGAAACTACCGCGTGACGACTACATTTATGTCAAGCATTCATGCTTCACTGTTCTTTAAGGCATTCGAAAATATTCACCTACAAAAAATATAAGACGTAGTCGGTAGTGATCTGCAAGTCTAGCCATATAACAAATTCTATTTCTATTATCGTAATCGATAAGGCAACAATAGAAAGAAAATGGCGTATATGGAATCAGCTGATTGTCAACTGTCAAGTGTTAACGAATATAATTTGTAATATGGCTGATAATTTTATTTTTTAAACGCCATTTTCTTTTTATAATAGAAGTAGAATAGAAATAGTAGAATTTGTGTTTGATAGGCCTGCTGTTTCGCAAATAACACCATCTCCAAGTTGACATTTCTAGAACAAACCATTTAGGTCCCTATTTATATCCATAACCTTTTACGTAAATAAAGCCTTTGGTATCCATCAGTTGCAGAGGAAGCCATTAGAATCGCAACAATCACGTTTATATAAGAATATCTCGGGTCTGTCTGGGACGTCATTTGCATAAGGTTGTGGCGGCCGCGGTGGGCGCCCCGTCGTGCGGGACTAGTGCTGTTAACTCTAGTGGTCCGGGAACGGGAATGAAACGGGACGTGAATATTTTAGGACTAGGAAATTGTGGATTTAAGTGGGTACTTATTTGAAATTACTGTTGGCACTTTGACGCGTAGCATGACCAGCAGATACGGATTTTGTCTACAGAAGAATCGACAAAGTGGCAGATTGTAGAAACATTTCTTTTGTTTTGAGCACGACAGTGTCAAGTGTGAAGGGCAAAAACGTCTAGATTTTTTAGTCGACAATAGCACAGTCTTAAAACCTGCAGTCGTCCGACGAAGCCGTCTAAACAGGGCAATCGTGCAGGGTGTGAGGGGCGAGACGCGGGAAAACCGCTCCCGAACTGCGAACAAAACGATGTTCGTAGTTCGGGAGGTATTTTTCAGGGCTAACGCGTGAAGACGTTGTCGGCATTTTTCCAGATATCAAAGGCCTATTAATATTTATACTGTGATACTATAGAGAGGACATGAGGAAGAAATGTCATAAAAAACTGTTATTCGATGTAGCTCAGTAACGCCATCTAGCAAAATATAGCAATATTGGAGCGGCAGCGGAGCGTACAAAACTAGACTAATCGAGTCGTGTCCACTGGAACACAATAGGTTTTTTTTTTTAATATTGTAAACCAGTGCTTGACTGCAGGTTGAAAATTGTGTACGTGATGTCCCGTCTATAATTAAATAGTGATTATTGAATGTCTTTGACTACGGCAAAAACAAACCCATATTTTTATAGAAGTAAGGTTAAAGATTCAGTGTCACCTATGTCTAATGAACAAAAGGCGAAAGTTGAAAAGATTTTATTTTCTTCAGCCAAGAATAAAGATAAATAGGTACAGTACAGATGCCACCTATTCTTATTGTTACAAAACACCTGTATCATGCGCGGGGTAGACTAAACCTGGGACATAAATCAGGCAAGTATCGGAAAGTCCCGGGAAGCCGGGACAGTGGGCAGCATTATCTCGGCTGCATGATGTGGCAGGGACTGGCCCTTTTTACGACACTTCATTGCCAGTTTTATACAATCCCGACCATTTTACCCAAGTAGCTTCACTTTTTCAGGTATTAACCTTTTTTACCGTTTGTATGATTTTTATTCAGCGTTGAGTTTTTTTGATTGAGGATTTTTTTTATTGAATGTATTATAATACCTGGTTAGGCTTTCGTTTGATATTCGAATTTTATTTGCGTGTGTAATTTCTATTTTATTTACAAATGACTCTTAGTGACTAGGTTCTGAGATTTATAACCAATATATACTTACAAGATGTTGTTTAAGGTTAGTACGACTAAATTATTTACACGTTGACTCAGCACTTTCGATATTTCATTTTATGGTCTAAATTTTAGTTAGCTATGAATTATATTACGCTGAAAACGCTCAAACGTGCTGGATAGCGTTATTACTCGTTGTAATTCTAGTTTGACAGCTCATACTGGCACGATAATGGCGGAAAATAACAGTAAGGGGTGACACTTTGTTATTTTAAATTAGGTATGCAAGTTTTTGACCTTAAAAAACTATAAAACTAAAGATAAAAAATCTGGCAGAATAGTTAAAAGCGGCTCAGTTGAGAAAGTAAAAATAAAAAAGTTTTTTTAAAAACGGCTTTCAAGTTTTTTTTTCTCTGTTAACCCTAAAGTATACCTACGGTGCTCACTCGTTATAAAAAAAATAATTATAAATTGTTAATAAACAAAATAAAAATTAAAAAAACAAAGTCTTAAATTTAATTTCGGTGGAGCGTGGTTATACTATAAAACATAAAGTAATTTTACGTGTATGTGAATGTCCCAAGAGAGCAATGTATAACATAAGAGCAATATTCTCTAGCTAAGCAATATGCGGGTATTATGAAAACTTAATCATACTCTATGCTACTAATTAAGTGTGTTACTACTATGTTATTACTATACTATACTATGTTATTACTAGGGCAATTTTTCTATAACTAGGTACCTTAATTGTAACAACGAAAAATTTGACGGTGTTTTTAGTTAATCCTATTTAACTAAAATCCTATTAACATTTGTAGGAAACTGCAGATTATTGTTACACATAGTGTAATATCTTAAAATAAATTAAAAGCTTGTGAAAGGGAAATGCCCGTTCTGGCTATTTTTTCCCCATTTATGTAATAAACACAGAAATACTTACACTAATTTTATAACTCAAACATTTAGCTATTATCAATTTGTAATGAGTACAAAAGTATTGAAGTTCAAAGAACATCACTTGGCTATATTATTTATCTCAGCAATGGGCATTTCCGTAGTTCATTTTAAAGAATTTATTCATATTCAAGGCAGAATCGAACCTCCTTCCTCCGCCAACCTACGTAAGACAACCCCTTCCATAGCGGATAGAAATTATAAAAAGGGGATGAGCGGGTTAACCCGGCAGTGGCAGTTACACCGTCTATAAAACCCGACCGTCCGCGACTCCATGCCCTGCTAGCTCACCTATTAGTCTTAATAAACGGCCACACAAAATGCGGGAAACATTAATATCAATTCTGGCTCTGCTAGCCGTGGCCCCTTCCGCGAAATGTTCAGACGTCGGCAAAGATGGGTTCAATTTCTATAAAGGTACGTTTTTGATCATTACTCTTATATTCTTTTTGCGGATTGTTGCGGCGGCTGTAATAAAAATTTTGTTAGAGGCTTCTGTCGTATTTTGTGTGATTTGGGTATTGTACAGAGCCACATCAAGTTTTACCAAACTGTAAAATGTTCCCAATTGAACATGAACCTTATTATGGTAATTACAACGTTGAGAAATTATCGAATAAAATTGATACATTGGAGTAGCTTAATGTGCTGGCCTCTGTACTGCTTGGGTGAATAGATAATTAATTGAGAATTAGGTATAATTTTCGTTGAATACGTTACAACATTTTGAAGTTCTTTCTGATATTATAAGCAACAGTTATTTTTGTAAAACAGTAAAACAATATAGTTGTTTGTTAACGTCTTACTACTAAGCCTTGACAGCCCAGAGGTTAAGGCGCCTACCTCTGAAGCACGAGGTTGTGGTTTAAATCCGGGCATAATATGTGACTTTTTAAATTCATATGGACTTTCTGAGTTTATCTTGGACAACATTGACGTCGGTCGGTGGAAACCGGACTCATTATTAATAATATTTATGGTTAATAAAAGTTTGAAATCGCCAACCCACCTTCAGCAAGCTTGGTGATAACTGCTCGTGCTTTCATCATTCAACGGTAAAATAAAAGATGGCAGGTTTATGATGATTCAAAGACAGCCTTTCAGATCGTCATGTGAAAACAAATTTGAAACAAAATAAGAATATAATTTATTTGAATGCCTAGTCTCTGGGTCGTGGAAAACGTGGAAAGGTTTTTTTGGGGTCCTTACGTGGATAACAAAAACCTTTCGAGCCTTTAGATATTTTTATGTGTCATTGTTAAAATTTGCCTTTTAAATGAGTCTTTATTACATTACTGAATTATCTCCAAGCTCTCAAAAGTGTTTTTTGAACTGTGGAGCTATGTTTATCCATTAATTGGGAAAAGGATGTTTATTAACCATAAAATAAACTAAAAGTTAACGTTAAATAGTAACTTAAATATGTACTCTATCGCAATAGTTTACTCTGTAATGATAGATGTAAGCTTGAAAATAAATAAATAAATAACGGGAAGTGTCGTTTGAGTGAAGCTGTGGGACGCTCACAATTTTGCTACGGAACCCACATGGCGCGAGTTCTATTCGAAATAGTACCTACGATTTTATTTCATTTTTACACCAACGTCATCTCATTATGAATGTGGGTTCTATTCGAAGTTTTAAACCTTTGTGTATAGGTGTCTGATATAATTAAAGTAGGTCGCTCTTTATTATCTGGTAGTGCAAAAAACAATTTACAAGTGCCACGGTAGTATCACAGTCTAAAAACATGCAGTCGTCCGACGAAGCCGTCTAGACAGGGCAATCGTGCGGGGTGTGAGGGGCAAGACGCGGGAATGCCACTCCCGCACTGCGACCAAAACGATGTTCGTAGTGCGGGAGGTATTATTCAAGTCTAACGCGTGTAGAAGTTGTCGGCATTTTTCAGAGATTAAAGGCGTCGTCCTACTGTATTAATATTTATACTGTGGTAGTATGTTGGTTAAGCAGGCTGACCACAATAGTTAAGGGCTTTGAATGTTGAATTCACCGGAGTTCGTTGTCGTGTACAGCTGTATATATGCTAACTTAGAAGGGACAGATTACTGAGAATATCGACTATAATCTTTTTTTACAGTTCGTTTAACCGATTTTGACTTCTATTGCGTTCTTGCCATGACAAGTGGTAGCAGCAGTAAATGATTATTATTTTGCTTATAATGCCATCCTTATAACAACGGAATAGAAGTTAAAACCGGTAGATCGGACTATAAAACGGTTTGCTTTTTATTATCTTATTTCAAACTAGCGGACGTCACACGGTTTCGCCCGCGTGTTTCCCGTTGCCGTGGGAATACAGGGATAAAAAGTAACCTATGTCACCCGGGGATAGTGTAGCTTCTAAACGGTGTTTTTTTTTCAAAGGGGACCAGTAGTTCCTGAGATTATCGCGTTCAAGGAAACAAACTATATTATATTATACGAGTATATGTAGTACCTACATGGACTATTAGTAGATACTAATTTATTAAAGTATTTTGTTAAAAAAAGATAGATGTCGCTACAATACCTTAATCAAGACACAGATTTTCTAACTCACATACTTACACAGAATTGAATGTCTGTATAATTTGTACCTGTATAAGATCATGTAAATATGTCGTTGGTGTTCCTTTTAAAATAAATAAATAAATAAATCTCTTGTTAATAACACGAAGTTAACTGTTTTTTATATTTTCAGATTATTTGCGTGCACGAACTGATGACGTCATGTCGGAAGGGCCTGCGGCTGGAGAACGCATGCTTTGTAAGTACACCTTTTATAATTACAAGTTGTTGGTTTGAGTGTCTTATTTAAAGACAAATTTTCAAAGCACGATTTTGGCTATAGGTAATATCTTAAATCTCTATGGCTGAAGCTAAACAAGCGCTGAGCTATCAAAATGATGCAAGTTGATTGGTTGTACGACACCTCTACACCACTTTGCTTTAGTGAAAACAGGGCCTTAAAGCCGAAGCACCTTTATGTTAATATACTATGGACATGCCCTCGGCACCCTGGAATTATCGAATAATTGAGAACTTTAATAAGTAAAATTGGACTAGTTAAAGGTTGTTTCATGTTCATACAAGAATTTTCGTCATAGTATACTTAGTAACATTAGCTTAGTTAGACCATGTTTGATGTTCAAAGAAAATTATCGCAAGTATATTAAGAAGGTATAAGTTTGGCTTAACTCTACGCGACGTTGCTAAACAGTAGCAGCATGGTTTAGCTTAACCCAACCTGGTTCGCAAAGTTAAGGAATAAATTAACTTTATACGGGTGAAACTAATCTTAGGACCGACGTAGACCTGGCAAAGCGCAGTAATGCGCTGTTGTATGTGCTAATTCCATGCTAATGGTCCTAAATTATACAATCGTATAAATAAAATCAAAAATTTGTTTAATGACAGCACCTTTGAATGTAAATAAAGGAAGGTAACTTCATGGCTATCAGGGCTAGACTATGAAAAAACTGAAGAACTGGTAATAGAGAAATAGTTAGAATCGTACATACATGTTGTAGTATAATATCAACATCTTCTTCTTCTTCATCTTACACACAAACATACACCACACATTACACGTAAAACGTAAACACATCACACTACACACATACACAGCCACAATATTCACTCACTCTTTCATTGTAGTATGTAATTAGTACTGAAAACGGTCTTGTCGGGGTCCTGGTGTCCTAAAATACAGGCTTCGGCTTAGTTTAGGCACCAGTCTCCCACAAATAAATTTAAGTAATATAATTTTAAGTACCCACTTAGTGTTTCTTTGTTTTTATTTGTGGAAGGGAAATAAATACATTTTATTATTATATTATTTTTTATTAAATCAATATTAAAAACATTTTGTAGACGCCAGGACATCAAGTTACCCCAAAGTGTCAAATTTCTTTGATCGTTTTTCAACTTTATGTTAAACAGAAGAAGGTTCATATTCAATTGGGAAAAATTGACACATTGGGGTAACTTGATGTGCTGGCGTCTGTACATTTTTTAGTTAAGGTCTAGTACATAGAGTGAAATTGTCCATAAATTACACATTAATGAATATCATTCTGTTTTCCTTGCTAGGCTAAAAAATAGCCTGTGTTAAGGAAGCACAGTTGCTGCCCCCAAAAAGGAGTTCACCATTGAATTAAGTGCACCCTTTTTTGTGCGGCATTTATGGCTGAATAAAATGGTATTGTCGTTCCGGGTTCGATCCACGGATCGAACAAGTATTTATTTTGCATTTCTCATTAGCACCCCGGAGTCTTGATTTGTGACCAATTGTTGGCAAATAGGCTCATCCGTCTATTAAATGAGACTAGAAGATAACTGGCAAAAAGCTGCCTAACTTTTTAAGGTTTACACAGTACACAGGCGTGACGTGATGTTATTATACAACGAGTCAATTTTTAACAGGCTACAGAACCTTTTTAACGGCTAGTCCATTCCATATTAAAATAATATTTCCAAACGATATATTTCCACATATCAAATAAGTACCAATAGTGTAAATTAGGCTGATTTTACATTGACTACTAAAAAGCTATATTTGGTAAAGTTGACAAACTAGTGGTTTTTACAAAAAACTCATTTTTTAAGCTAAATTGCTAACACAAGTAAGGTTCGGGTACCTAAATGGTTAAATGAAACAGCACAAATAATATGTTTCGATAATTCATTTGTGTTACAACTTCACCTACTGTTAAGTGCCCAATTCTCGCCTGAGTCGTCAATTAAAATAAAGGTATCGTGTACCTATGTGGATGAGTGGATATTTCGTCCTAAACCTAGGCACTTACGTGGTTCGCCACGGACCTCTAATTATTTACATTCATAATTATATAAATAACCCTCGTTATTTACACTAGTACCCAAAGGGTTGTTTACCTACAAGTGATTAGGGAATAACTTAAATGTAGGTAAACAAAATACCTATTTTCAATTTTATATAAGGTTTTAGGGGGAATAAAATCTAAATATTGTTTGTTTTACATACCTACAATTTAATTATCATATTTTTTCGCGAAGCTACTTCCATTACCTACTGTCAGTTTATTTATTATAATAAAATAAATAAATATGGCTCTACCGATAAAATTCGAAAATCAAATCTGATTAATGTGCGCACTGTAAATAACATTTTTAAGTTATCAATAAATTAATTAAAGCTTTTTGTAATATACAAATGCTACTATAGTTTATATGAATACTTAAATGATAAATTATAAGCAACTTGATACCTATAAATGTGTCACCATAATATGAAATGAAATGGCAATGCGAGGTACATAAATGAGTTTCTCTAAATTTCCAGACTTCTACCGCACACCCCTGTCGCTGTACCCTGGTCTCCTGCCTGCAGTGGAACAAGAGTACAGAAAGAGAACAGGGAATGCCTTTAAGAGTAAGTTATTATTATTTTAAGAACCTAGCAATGGCGAAGTCTGTGGCTTTGGTGGTTTTGTATCATTCATGATTGGCCACCGACTTCCGAATTTAGAATTTATTTTACACCGGTTTGTGTTTTTTGAAGTCGGTTTTATTTTTTGTAAAAAAGTTTTTATTTGACAATTTTTGTTTTTGTTTATATACCTAGATGATTCATTATTATCCATTTCTACAACACATATTCACATATTACAATCAAACAAATAAACAACAACTGTTCGATGAAATTAAGAAGTAAATTCATGAACAAAAATTTTCATAAAATGAAAACTACTAGGCCAAACTATTTAAATTTTTTAAGAGACCAAAAAGAAACTAGTCTGCATCAAACTAAAAAAGAATCACGTAAATCGGTTCATAAATCTCAGCGTAATCGGTGAACATACATACAAAGAAATGTTCGAAAATAAATTATTTTTTATAAAATTGTTCATAAACTCCCGGTAGTTTTCATTTCATGAACAATTTATCCCATAAAAATATAACAATCAAACTATGTTATATTTTTATGGGACCAAATAGCAGCTATTTCGCATCGAACTAAAAAAGAATCACGTAAATCGGATCATTAATCTCGGAGTAATCGATGTACATACATAAAAAGAAAAAAAATACCGATCGAATTGAGAACCTCCTCCTGAAGTCGGTTAAAAACGGCACACTAACGCACGCTATGGTAGATATCCCAACCATACGTACTAAAAACTTTGGGAAAACACATTCATGGTGCGTAAAGCTAAAGAGTAAAATTCCCTGCCGTAGTCGGTGTTTCCTGATAGCTAAAACTAAAGAGGGGTCTTTAATTCAAGAGTGACCAGGTTGCTTTTAGGCAAGCGTGCTTCATCGTCGTCCACATCATCGCTTACCATTAGGTGAGATAGTGGTCAAACGCGTGCCTAACAGTAATAAAAACGAAAAAAAAAAGAGTTTATATTTTTCTGAATTAAGAATGGCTGTATACATATATATTATATATTATGTATATCAGACTATTTACCCGTGGTGCGGACCTAGCTGACTCATTATCATAAAACACCAAATAACATTTTTTACACATCACAACTATTTCTCCTGGGAAAGGATACGTCTACTTTATACCTGTCAATGAACAAACGCAATGGTTAAAATCCACAGTAAAAGATATATCAGGCATTCTCTAGAATAATACTATTATAATTTCCCGAAATATCGATAAAATGCGAAGCCTCTCATCTACTGAGAACGCCCCAGATACAGGGGTGATTGCCCTCGACATTTTTTTGAAATAAAATAATAGCGTCTTGAAACAATATTCCAATAATAAGATAATGAGATTGAAATGAAATTCTCTTTTCATGATATTTTATATCCGTTGCCTCAAGCAAAATCGAAGCGAGCACAGAAAAAAAAAGAAAATAATGTTTCAACAAATAGTAGATACGCTACCAGCTACCAGTCCAACCGAATGCAGAAAAATATCAGTGTATCTTACATGGAGCGACTACTTGTCTGACCTCAGTAACTGGTAAACAAAATAACCAAAACTAATAACTAGTGCGCTTCACCATCACTGATTGCATCACTGCTTACCTTCTGGTGGAATTGCAGTCAAACTGGTTTATAATATTAAAAAAAAGCCTGAATTCGACTGGTTATTAGACTTTCGGGATCCTGACTACACGTAACAAAGCACTGCCTAAAATCTACTCATGACAGCCGGGACCAAGCGGCTTATCGTGCTTGATAATATATACCACAGATATCCGAAACTAGCAAATACACATCAGTGCCAAATACAGTAAACTAGACCAATTTTAACCTTTTGGTTAAAATGGACCAAATTATCAGCAATACTTTAACCTCAATTTTAAATGTGGCCTTGGACGACCGAGCTTGGGCACAAGCTAGTCTTCCTATTCGAATGGGAGGCCTTGGCCTCCGCAAAATTTCTAGTATTTATATCCTCGGTCTGCGGCACTGAGAAATTAATCAGGAATATTTTAGCTACCACACTGGTTGATTTTGATGTGCCGTACTTCACCGAGGCTATGGATGCCTGGAAACTCGCTTGCTCGAATCCAGAACTTCCCGAAAACCCATTTTCCCAGAGTCGGTGGTATGAGCCACTCTGCAGAGCGGTGCAGAAGTACCTAATTGACTCGTCTACCACTGCTACTGAGCGTGCGCGCCTGCTCGCTGTGGGTGAATGGGAGTCGGGACTATGTCTTCTTGCACTACTGTCGTCGAACATAGGCACTGTTTTCGATAACACGACTTTCCGCCTCGCTGCTTCCCTTCGTCTAGGAGCTACCTTTGTTTCTCCTTATCGCTGTCACTGTGGGGAAGTTGTCAACAGCCTCGGAAATCACGGTTTATCATGCAGCCGTAGTGCGGGTCGCATAGCACGGCATGCACACATTAATGACATCATCCGACGTGCTCTTGTTTCCGTCGGCGTTCCAGCTATTTTAGAACCCAATGGCTTGGCACGTGACGGTGGCAAAATACCGAACGGTATGTCTTTATTCCCTTGGAAGATGGGTAGGCCTTTAGTATGGGACGCTACTTGTGTCGATACTCTTGCGCCATCCCATCTTCCTGGGTCAACATGTTGTGCTGGCGCTGCAGCTGCAGCTGCTGAGAACCTCAAGCGGCGTAAATATAACAACCTTGTTGGTAGTTATACTTTCGAGCCGTTTGGGGTTGATACTCTTGGGCTGTGGGGTCCGAGTGCTCGTCTTCTTTACAACTAAGCATTGCCATTCAACGTGGCAACGCCGCCAGTCTTTTGGGCACTTCACCAGCTGGCAGCGATGCAGAAGAATTTTTTGACGCTTTGTAGTTATTTATTGTTTGTTTTAGTTATTGATTTATTTTAAGTTTTTGTATTATAAAAATACAGTAATAGTTCTAACTAAGATATGACTAAGATGTGGATAAAATTGTTTTTTTGTTTCTTTAGGAGTAGTTCTATTTCTATTCTATTTCTATTATCGAAAGAAAATGGCGTATATGGAATCAGCTGTTTGTCAACTGTCAAGTGTACTTCATGTTCAGCTATATTACAAGTTCTACTCGTTAACACTTGATAGTTGACAAACAGCTGATTCCAAATACGCCATTTGCTTTCTATAGTCGCCTTATCGATTACGATAATAGAAATAGAATTTGTAATATGGCTAGGCCTGCAGTGATTCAATTACAAAAATTTTCTGATCGATAATTACATTTAGGTTGACTTCGTTTGTCCAAAATACAAAACACGGTTCCTGAGGAAGTTAATGGAGATCAGTCTGTATTTGGGTGTCGTTGGTTCCGGTTGTCATTAATTTGTAGGTCTTTGAGAGTAATTACGGGTAGCCAAGTACCCTGGAATTCTGACATCCAGTTTAACCAAGAGGTATCGTGTTACCCAATCACAGGGGTTGTGAAGGTCCAATATATTCGGTCCTTCCATGTAAAACATTGGTATTTTTCTGCATCAAGTTAGACTGCAAGCCGAACTCAAAATATGCAGTTGTAAAAAGGATAGGCAGGTGATGATTTCTGGTCACCCATCCACGGACCGACCTCCACCGACTTGCATAGGAACCGTGTTTTGTATTTTGGACAAATGTAGTCAACCATTATAACCATTACCTTATCTCACACGGGTGTGTATTGATGGGTTCTTCAGAAAGGTCAGGTGCGTAGTACTCGCAACCGGCGTGTGTGTATGACAACATGTATGAATGTAAACGAAGCAAAAGAAGAATGTAAGAATCGTAGCATATGGCGCTCTGTAGTTTCTGCTTACCCCCATGGGAAAAAGGCGCGAGTTTATGTATGTATGTATGTATGTGTATTGATAGTATTTGTGTACAGAAAAAACGACGGTCCTGGTTCTCATAAGCAGATTTTTGACAGTATTTTGTTACGAGTTCTGTGTGTTAATAGTCCATGAGAGCGTATCCACGACATTTATCACCTAGTAGGTACCTACTCGAATAAAAGTAAAACAGGTCCACATTTTACCTATATTTCCTTCACAAGTGCTTGAAAAATAATGTGCAATAATCCCACGGTAACGGTTAGAACGTTATGTTTTAGAAAAGCGCTGCAGCGCAAGTCAGCGTTTATTTGCTCCATTTATAAAGTGTTGGCTTAACGTCTCGTGAGTTTTATTTGTTTTAAACATATAACTGTTTCTTTTCCACCTTCGCAATTTTCTACATTTTCCACCTTGGTGGAAATTGTGGGTTGCATTTATAGGGGTTGGTTTAGCTCGTGGTCTTTAGAATCCAAGCAATACAGCTACTTAGATACCTACATTTTTGTTCAGAAGTGTACGTAAGATCGAAACAAATAAAAAAAATAAACAATATAAAACCCAACACACAATAAAAAAAAAATATATATATTATGTAGGTCGTTTGAGAGGCACGACGACACAGACGGACATGCGACGTAGGCAGAGATTAATGTTAAAAAAAGGAAATATTTTCCTAATAAATATGCCCATTGCTGTCATCTGGATTGTGCCTAGAAGACTGGCAGAATTGCCACGTTGGTTGGCAATGTTAATTCTTGGGCTACAGAATAAGACAACATTTGGTTCGAGACAATGGAAAAGAGAGCAAAATTTTAAAAATCTTTATTGCGAACTAAGTGTATAGAAAAAATCTAGATGTTAGATAACAATAGGTAGGTCCTATAACTTAGTTGCCTCCTAGTGCATTGTAATTTAAAGCTGATGGCACGATGGTGCTGCCCTGGAAGATCCCTGAGTGGGCCTTTGGTGTTGGATGCAGTGTAAGCTAATAATTATTTTCAAGGTCCGGCCACTCACGAAATTCTAGTTTGAACGATCAATATTTAATTAACAGTCATTAACAAAAGGATATTTCTCTTTATTCCAGATCACATGCTAAGTAAGGAGCTGTGGGCAGGTGACACGCTGGGCAAACGGGGCACCAAAACTGCTATCTCACTCATCATGCAAGGCAAACATCCGTACTATGCGTAAGTTATTATACGAGTAATATTAATTGATCATATTAAATATCCTAACGATACAATGTGTAGTGATAACAATTAATCTAATAAAATGACCGCATATATACTTAAATACCCCGTTTTGATTTAAAGCGTGTTGGGGGTGGGCGAATCCTATAGATATTTAATTGAAATAGGACATTTTTTTGAAGTTATTTTCCTTCTGAGATTTCGTGCCATTTTCAGATTTATGCCTAATTTATTATAATAGGCTCATCGGCATATATCAATAATAGTAAATCGTGACATGAATCACATCTCTGCCTAATCATTCGGAGAATGTAGGCGTGATCATGTTATATTTCTATTTTTTTACTAGAAATTTAATTTAAAGTTATACAGCACTCTGTGGTGGATAACTTAAAAGATGGCGAACTAACTTTCTACAATATTCCAATGCCTGTCTTTGCGTAGGTACGTCAGTCATAGCCACAGGCTACAACATTAAAAAGGATAGTCAAAGCTACGCGTAGCGAAGTTACTTAAGTAACTCGAGACCTTTAAAATGTACAATTTTGACACTTGTTTATGGATTTTTATGTCAAGTTTGGTGTTCCGAATATATTACTGGGCAACACTGACGAGTTGCCTACACATTATGTTTCGAACTTAGACTATATACCTCTAGACGTAGCCCAATTTACAGTGTGAAGTGTGGAAGTGAGACGCATTAATACAAAGTTCGTAGGAAAATTGAGACAAAGCATCGTATCTTCTGTCCCTTACGGCGTGCCGTATTTTTGCATGGCTAACTTTTGAATGTTAGCCAAAGTGCTGTCACTGTCACGTATATTATTATGGTCGATTTAATTTAAGTTTTCGGATGGTTTTTGCAATTGTTGTAATAGTTTGAGTAATTTAATGAGAAATGGACTCCATTAGTTAAGTGTTTAATGTATGGTGTATGCTCTACGATGGGAGGATGCAGTATAATAGGCTGTAAAAGCCGCACAGAAAAGGATATTAACGAAATCACTTTTCATTCGAAAGTTTTCAATACTGTTAGTGTTATAGTATGATTATTGAATTTATACATTTGTGCGCTTTTATTGTAATGGGTTTCAGACCAAAATATGGAAGATTTCTTAAAGTAAACTTGATTTCTTATATCACATAACCTAGGAATACTTACTTACAGTGTTGCTACACGTTTCAAATCTTTTCCCTTAACTGTCAGGCCTAATGTTCAAAAGGTAGGCATAATAATCAAATAAATCTATGGTGGCTAAACACACACAAATTTGTGGGCGAACCCTTACGAACGAACAGAGCCCTTTCGACAATCATTAAGTTTTACTCTTGAAGGCAATCGCGTAGGTACTTATAGATATTTGGAAGTAAGAATTCATTTTATAAATAAATGTTAAGTAACAATAAAGATTTAGAATTTAGAAATCAGAAATTTTCATAATAAGATGGTTTTGTTTAAAGGACAATAGTTATTATACAGCAATTTCAACGTCACACTGGATGTCAGCCATACCTAAGTATATTTTAATGATACATAAAACGCGAAAAAATAATGTTGTTTTCTTTAAAGAATCAAGTTAAGATGGAATGTAGGTATTTTACGTGAAATTATATTTTCCCACACATTGATATTTCTACACTCATATTACCACGTTGAATACGTCAATTATAATTTATAATAGTGCTAAAATTGGAACCCGCAGTTAAGTAGAATTTTGGTAGTATTTTGGGACTTTTTTAAGGAATAGCAACACTGAACTTTTATATTGCTGTCTCATGAGCGGCCACGCGATGGCTCGATCTAGAGGTATATTATCTAAGGTATCGAAGAATCGGTGTCGGGAATGACATTTGTTTTTTTTGCATTACATATGGTATACTCTAGTTGGTGGCATGTTGATTTTGGCGCTAAGTCGGTAACCCGCACAAAATTGACCACTCCCTAGAAAAAGACATATGGACTGTGCGGCTAATACCTGTAAAAGACAGGTATTGGTCGCACAGTCCATTCTCTTTTAATCAGAATTGTATAAAGAGTCAACTATTGGCCGCGCGTTCGCTTTATCTCTCTCACACTTTCTTACCAGTATGGATAAGGAACACTGATCAGTCCATTCTCTATGTCTATGATGTTAATGCATAATATTTAAGTGTCATAATAGTCTAATCTACTTGTGAAAACCGGCATGACTATTTGAAAACAGAAGGCAATTCTAGAAAACAATGCAAAGTGAATCTTTTGCGTTTTATCCTAACGTGCGAACCCCAAAGATATTTCCGTTTTCTTTCTTCATTTAACATTTAGAATGTCAAGACAAAGACTCCGCTGACTGTTGAACAAGTTCACACTTCGCGGTCTGTACAGGCTTCACATTTTGAGATACCACTGCGTATGTTTGTAACATTCTGGCATAGCTGCACGGTCCCCCGTCTAACTTCCGCATGAAACACTCCGCTGCATTGTTATCGCACTCAACAAGTCACTAGTAAGCTAGCTAGTTTTGTCTACTGAATATCTATGGTCGGAAAGTTTTGCGCTTAGCTTGGGTATTAAATGTTTACCTGGTCTATTTATTTATTGAATACTCCAAGCACACTAATGTACAGAGGCGGACTTAATGCCATAGGCATTTTTTACCAGCCAACAGTCTAACAGTGACCCTATGTGACTTTTCAATTCATATGTCTACGTACAGTCATAGACAGAAATAGGTTACCAGGTGTTGTTGACTATTTCTTGAAAATCATAAATATTTCGAAATTAAAACATAATTTCAATCATGCAAAAATAAAGTACATTCATAAAATTCAATTTCACACATTGGTTTTTAAGAAAAGTGTCAACTATATCTGACGACCCACCGACCCGCCGTCTGGTAACTGCCTTAAGCAAGCGTGGTGATCGATGCTCAAGCCTTCTCTGTGTGAGAAGAGGCCTTTGCCCTGCAGTGGGACAGTAACAGGCTGGTATTATTATTATTATGACAATTCAGTGCTTAAGCGTAAGCTCTTCTGCTTAAAAGATAAAACACTTTATTTTAACCTTATAAAGCATTGTCACCGTACATTAAAACATCGAATCTTTTATGTTCACAACACTTACTGTCGTGGCTAAGAAAGTGAAGAATAGAGCCAAAGAAAGCAAAATATAAATTGACAAACTTTCTCACGTTGCAAAGATTTTCCCGAAGTTATTTATAATTCAGGAGTTTTTCTCAATTCATGTTATCGTGTACATTGCAGGGAAGAGGGACACTATTGTCCGTACGGCAAAAGGGGATGGTGGTGATAGGTAATTCAGTATATTTTCCTCAATTTCTATGTTGGTTGAGCGCTTTTGTGAGTCTGCTTTTTAAACATGATTCAAGAAACATACTTGAGTTGAGATTTTGTTGATTACACAGTGCTTGCAGTAATCGAACGTAGCGAATTAGTTCTGTTCTTGTAGGTAAATAGGTTCTTAACGGTTCATATACACTAGAAATATAAATAAAACCTAACTAAATTAACAATAAAATATGGCGTCAAGAAATTCATATCGCTGTTGAATGAATGCTATCGTTGCTTATTCTTTGACTAAGGTAAACTCTGTTTTTCCTTGTATAAGTTTTGTAACGATAAACAATGTTGGGTCCTTAGAATATAATCATTCCGTATACACATATCTTTTATAATAAAAAGGTACAGAAAAGAAGATGGAAACGGGTGGGCCCAAATGTAATAAGTTGAGATAAGGTCTAAAAAAAATGACATATTTTTTTATCTTAGAATATGAAAAATCACCTCAATTCTCAATCTGGAAGCGAAGAAATATGAGAAAGACAGTTTTCGTTAATTATCGATTAAGTAATCGATTACACAGTTACGCAAATAAAACCATTGTAAGAGATTATCAACTCAAAGTAATTAAATGCACTTTATATAATTTAATGCAATATAGCGTATATAATTAAAGTCATATTAATAAATAAAATATCAATTAATTACTAAAACAACAATATTAATGATTATCGATTTCATATCGATTACAAGCAGTCTTTATTTTTAGTCTATTTATGTCACTGGCATGACAGCTGACTGACATTGACACTAGACAGTTGACGACTGCTCTGCTCTTGTTTGCTTACTCATTTCGTGTTTTCCGATGCGTTTTGAGTGCTTTTCCGTTTATTATTTATTTTTTACGACCTTGCTTTCACACTTGACACCGAAGATTGCTTACTCGTTTGACTTGGAATTGTTATTTTGGATTTCACCGCCGGCTTGACTTTTGTTTAATCTCTTATATCTCTGTTCTCAGATTGACAAGATGCGTAGAATTTTCAGTGAAAGGTTGATAACATATAAGCTATTCTTTGATACCAATGTAATCTTTTTACAACTGGGCCCAAGATTATATGTATTCGTTTCAGTCTCCTTTGTATTTAGAATATTGAGAATACTGAAAATGATAGTTCTTCTTTACAATGATTTTATAGAGGTTTGTTAAAAAGGTGACTTGGTTATCAAGTTATCATAGTTTAATATATATATATATCTAGTTTCCGTTTTTATACCTGGTTTACAACTGTACAATAATTCTATCTGTTGGATAAATTAATAAGATAATAATCTGCACACAAAATACCGGAATGATACTAGGTAGGTACGAACTTGTTATGAACTTTAGTTAGTTTACCAATTTTAGAGGGATTAGAACTATAAGCGTATTTAAAATAACTAGTGGCTGCTCAGTGGTAAAAATTGTCGGTTTTAGCTTCTTGCAAAGACGCCAGCACAATAATGTACCCTAAACTGTCAAATTTTCCCAATTGAACATGAACCTTATACAATAAAGAAAATGTTATGTGTGTGTCTTTGTTAACAATAAAGTTGAAAACCTATCAAAGAAATTTGACACATTGGAGTAGGTGCAGATGTGCTGGCATCTGTACAAGGAGCTCCACTATATATTAGTTTTCT
Organism: Euplexia lucipara; assembly: GCA_921972225.1. Classification (NCBI taxonomy): domain Eukaryota; kingdom Metazoa; phylum Arthropoda; class Insecta; order Lepidoptera; family Noctuidae; genus Euplexia; species Euplexia lucipara. Next base: position 7,523,633 of record OV179152.1, on the reverse strand, counting down.
GCGTCCCATCTACGTTTCAACTTTACCTATGCCAAATTTCACACTTCTCAGTGTTCGTTAATATTGTTAGAAAGGGATCCAAAGATTTTGCTTTACGTAGTATTGTATGATAGTTACTTAGACGTGGTTATGTTCATTATAGGAAAATACCAAAAGCCTGTCAGCTAACGGCTTTTTAATCTCTTCGTTGTAATAAATATGAATTAGTATTACCTAGCTATGCATATATACCTACCAACATTATCAACATCTTCCTGCCCTTGTCCCATGTTATTTGGGGTCGGCGCAACATGGTTTTTTTCTTCCATTTCCATTTGTGCTTAATATCATTTCTCATACAATCCATCCATCTTTTCTTTGGTCTTCCTCTCCCTCTCAAGCTATCAACACCCAAATTCATCATTATTTTAGTCAAATTTGCTCCATCCGTTCTCATCACATGTCCATACAAAGACAGACGCCTACCTTACCATCCGACCATCCGATCTCTTTATACATTTACATGACTGTCCTGTCTATGTCCGAAAAGGCACCACTGGCTGTTCACAATGGTGTGCTGGTGCCTACACTAACGTATGGAAGTGAATGTTGGGTGTGGCAAAAGAGACATGAAAGTAGAATAAATGCTGTAGAAATGCGTTCCTTGCGAAGTATGTGTGGTGTAACAATTAATGACAGATTGAGGAATGATGATATAAAGCAACGCTGTGGTTTAAAAGAAGATGTAGTAACAAAAATTGAAAAGAGTATGCTTAGATGGTTTGGTCACGTTGAAAGGATGGATGAAAGGCGACTAACGAAAGGTATTTACAAGGCAGATGTAAGTGGGAACGCCGGGAGGGGACGCCCTAGAAGGACATACAAAGACCTTATTGGTGAGGTTCTTCAGAAAGGTCAGGTGCGTAGTACTCGCAACCGGCGTGTGTGTGTGACAACATGTATGAATGTAAACGAAGCAAAAGAAGTATGTAAGAATCGTAGCATATGGCGCTCTGTAGTTTCTGCCTACCCCCATGGGAAAAAGGCGTGAGTTTATGTATGTATGTATGTATGTATGACTGTCCTGTTGGTAAAGTGGTCAGTGGCCCTGACTGCTATGCTGGAGGTCGTGGGTTCGATTCCCACCTAAGACAAATGTTTCTGTGATGAGCACGATCATTTGTTCCGTGTCTGGGGGTGTAATTTTTCTCTAACATAGCTACGTATGTATTGAGAAAATATAAGTACGTTTATCAGTCGTTTAGTATTTTTAGCACAAGCTCTGCTTAGTTTGGGACTAGAAAGCGTTGTGTGAAAGTTGTGAATTATTTGTTTATTTACCTTACCATAAGCTTATAAATATTTCCCAGAAGAATTGAATACTCACAGTACCTACTTAGTGTAAGTAAGTACCTGCTTATGTACGTCAAACAAACAAGTCAACCCAAAGAATTCATCTCTTTGTACATCAACTTGAAAATATTCTCATATTATCTAAATTTGTTTTAGTACCGAGAGTCCGCGGGGAGACAACAATATGGAGCCTGTAGAATAAAACAAAGTATATTATATACTGCATGTAACTGTTATAACCTCACTAGTCAAACAGCATATATATTATGTAAAGTAGCTATATAGAACATGATTTGTGAACTAAATATTGTTTCAACGATGTATGAACTTAAATAATTGTAAACTGCAAAATGTTGAATTGAATAAAATTGTGAAAATAATAGCGTTTGATTGTAATTGTTTCATTATTGTCCATTTAGCATCTATGTACAGGGGCCAGTACACCAAGCTACCCCAATCATATTTCTTTGATAGTTTTTCAACTTTAAAACAAACAGAATAAGTTTTATGTTCAGTTGGGAGAATGGTAAAGTTTGCGGTAGCTTGATGTGCCGACGTCAGTACATATTTACTAAATGATAAATGATGTTTATTCCGTAAATAGGTTTTCACAAACACGTAATTTTTTAAACTAGTAGATGAGATCGGAGTTTCACTATCTGACTACTCTGAGAAGAAACACCGAAAGAAACTCAGAGGTCTTTTTTAAAGTCCAGACATTATCTTAGTCAAATCATGTAAGATGCATGCAGATTAGTGTCTGACATGGTCTTTTGAGGACAGAACCACTCAAAATGTGGGGACCAAATCAGTAAGTGCAAGCATTTGTCAGTAATCTTGAGCTGATCTACTACCTTTAAATGTGGCGCTGGTGACCGAGAATCTGTGGAATTCGGTTGTCCAAGTATGGACATGTCTTGCGGAGGAATTAGGCACATGATGTAAGGAAAGTTATGAGTTCAAAATTAAGCGCAGGCCACACCGCCAGCTAGCGGGTAGGCGGGCTAGGCGGGCGAACATCGTTTCACCTCTTTACATACTTCGATTCACACCGCGAGCTAACGACTAAGTATGTAAAGCGCAGGCCACACCGCCAGCTGGCGGGCGAGCGAGCGGGGCGAACGAGGCCCTTTTCATACCTCATTCGGTTCTTCAGATAGTTTGCGGTGTGAACCAAAGTATGAAAAGAGGTGAAACGAAGCCAAAAATTGGAAATCTAATAATATAAAATTTTCGTGTCACAGTGTTTGTTACCAAACTCCGCCGGAATGGCTTGACCTATTCTTATGGAATGTTGTGTGTAGGTATGAGAATAGGTCGTAAACTATATTTTTGATAAAAAAAAGACTGATCGTCGGGGTAGCTAGTTTAAAATAAACTGTAAAAGTTTCATTTTACAGTTTATTTTAAACTAAAAAAAGACTGATCGTCGGGGTAGCTAGTATAAAATAAACTGTAAAAGTTTCATCTTACAGTTTATTTTAATATTATGTTAATCTTTATGTTATTTAAACCTAAGTGCAGCCCGCCTTCAATTTGACAATCTATAACAATCTCTTTGGCACTACCCATATTACTCCACTTAAACAAACATTGTAAGCAAATTTACACCAAGTCATAACAATGTATTTACAAGTACGATCGTCTAAAACAACTGCAGACATTATTTTGTGTACGTACACTTATGCACAAAGTTGTACTATAAAAGAAAATTATGTTTAGTACACGGGGCATTCGGAACTGTTCGCTTATGCATTCAGACTTTCAAGACAATGTTATAAAGTTTAGAGAGCTCGTTGAGCACTTTCACGGAGTTAAGCGGAATGAACGCGAGCATTATTTGATTTGAGCGGAATTGAAAATTTTGTTCGCGACTGTACTTTGGAACACGGGTTTTAACAAGATGGCTGATTAAAACCTTACTAAACCCAGCCGGAGGAATCTATCTAAGGTTAAGACAGGCATGCCGAGGTCAGTTCGTGGATGGGTGAACATTTGTTACAAAACAAGACCTCTCAGTGCTTCGGAAAGCACGTTTAGCGTTTAGTCCCTGCTGACACTTTTAGATAACTATTTGAAAGTCGTTATGAGTATTCAAAACCCTGAATGAAAGTCTGACCACCAGTTTAATCTGGAAGTCATTGTCGGTCCGTAGATGGGTGACCAGTGACCTTTCATTATACACCACTAATTTTTAATTAGTACAAATACTTAAAGGGCTTATTCTAGACGGTCTTCTCATTACATTAGTAAAGTATCAATAAATAATGTTCATAAACAGCAAAGTTATTAGCGTTTGTTTATATCCCAAAAAGTCACCCAATTGGTGGAAATGTTGTACAAGCTATTCATGACATAGTAGTATTCATTAATCGTCATCTCTCGCTCACGTTTGCGTGATCTCAAGCATGCCCCACCTTCAACAGCTGTTTTCGTTATTAAAGTTTAACTAAATAATGGCAAATTTAAAAATTGAATCTCGTTTTTTTTACTTTTGATGACGCAAATATGATCAGTAACAGGTACGGATACAGTCCATTTATTTTTGTACTAATTAAAAAATAGTTGTGTATAACAAAATACCTCCGACCCTCTATGCTTCGAAAACTATGTTAAGAGGTTGGTCACGGCTGTCATTAATTGCAGATCTTTGATAGTCGTTACGAGTAACTAGTATGAATGTCGAAGGTCTGATAACCAGTTTCACTAAGGGTCAATTTATACTATAGCGCAGAGTCGAAGCGCATCGAAGCGTCTATCCAAAACTGAACATAACAAATTCAACCTTAACTTCACAGCGTAACGCACACATTACTTCTGGGATTTTAAAAAAGACGCCGCATTCTTAGGAATACGCGCGTCTGCGCGTGAACAACGCTGATTGGTGCGCGCGCATTCTTGCGAAGTAGTGTGCGTTACACTGTGGAGTTAAGGTTGAATTTGTTATGTTCAGTTTTGGATAGACGCTTCGATGCGCTTCGACTCTGTGCTAGTATAAATTGACCCTAAGTGGTATCGTGTTTCCCAGTTATTGGGTTGTGGAGGTTGGGAGGATAAGGTGGTCTGGCAGCCTTTCTCGTGCAAAACACTGGCATGCAGCTGCGTACGGTAAGACTGGGAGCCGACCACAAAATACCTCGAAAAGGGCAAAACACGATGGCTGGTTAAAATCTTACGTTTATTCACGGTTAAGGCACTCAAAATACTAACTATTAGGTTTCCTTTAATTCGATATTTATATCGTAAAGAAACTAACGCAGCACTAAAGGCTATGGAAATAGACAATATCCCTCCCAATATTATAAATTGTTTTCAGATGGCGGGATAAATGTAAATACTGGAATATTCAGAAATAAAATATCCCAGATTAAACCCACAACGAAATTTTTCTATTCCGCATTTTCCATTCGACGGTCGGGTGTATTTTCTCAAAAATATTTTCAATTCGCGGCCCGCAATAAGCGGAAATTCTGCTCCAAAACCTTGGTAAAAGGTAGATACCAACTTGTGTTGTAATAGACTGGATTGTTAGCCACAATCAACTTGGGTAGGATAATACCGAGAGTGGGCTCGCATTCTGCCAGACCCCGTAATTTTATCCCCCGAGATATTTCCCAGAGGCTGTCGGCATCGATTTCCTCCCCCATCTACTTATCAGTGTATTATCTTTGGAGGATAAACTGGTGCCAATCAAAGTCCCAAGAATCGCAAATACATTTATTTATTACAAGCAATGTTACACGTATGATGGTTCTGAGGCAAGTGAAAGATGACATATAATTTATTCTACAAACTAATCTACGCCTACTGGTATTCAATAAAAACTATCTATCGCGTCGTGTTGCCTTAACTTTAATTGAAGGCGTTAATGCCTGAACATATTCCCGGGCATTGAAAGATTTCTTTCAATCCTTTAGCTCTTCTGCTGTGGGAAGTCTGCAGAGTCGTACAAGCGAACGTCGCACGCAGCCCTTGTTGGTGTTGATGTCTGCTACTCTAGCTATCCCATCAGGACCAGATAACAGGCGAAGTACGCGTCCCAGCTTCCATGCAAGCGGGGGCGCATGGTCATCGGCTAGGAGTACCATATCCCCAACTTCCAGCTTCGATGTATCTGCCCGCCATTTCGTCCTCTGTTGTAATTCACAGAGATATTCCTTTTGCCATCTTTTCCAAAAGTGTTGCTGCGTCTTCTCTAAGCGCTGATAACGTCGCAGCTGACTTTCCTTGACTTCTACAAGGCTAGGTGCTGGCAGAGCTGTCAACGGCCTCCCAATGAGGAAATGCCCTGGGGAGAGGGAAAGGAGGTCGTTAGGATTGGATGAGAGTGGACACAAGGGGCGGCTATTGAGAATCGCCTCCACTTGTGTAAATAAAGTTGAAATTTCCTCGAAGGTGAAGTGACTATCGCCTAGTACACGTCTTAAAAAATACTTTGCCGACTTAACCCCGGCTTCCCATATGCCACCGAAATGAGGAGTGTAAGCAGGTATGAATTTAAATAAAATTGATTGCTGACTTGCAAAGTCAGCCAGAGGCTCCTGAAGCTCTTTAATAAATGCTCCTATCTCTTTAGCAGCAGCTACGAAATTACCTCCGTTATCGCTGAGTATTTCCGTTGGTTTACCTCGACGAGCTATAAACCGCCTGAGCGTCATTATAAATGCTTCCTTTGTTAAGTCGCTGACAGCTTCTAGATGGATGCACTTATAACGCAAACAAACAAATAGACATAAATAACTTTTAACTACACGACTACCACGACCTTTACGATTAATAATATAAAATGGCCCAGCAAAGTCCAAGCCAACTGATACAAAGGGATAGTCAGGTGTTATGCGCTGGGGCGGTAAATTACCCATTTTAGGTTGTAATGTAACGCCTCGCAATCTTTTACATGTTACACAATTATTGACAGTGCGCCTAGCAAGACAACGACCATTAATTGGCCATACTGTTTCACGCACAGTCGCTAACAATAGCTGCGGGCCAGCATGCATATTATTTAAATGTTCCCTTTTGAAATATAATTTAGTTAATCTATGTGAAGAATGAAGTAAAACTGGATGCTTCTTTTCGAAAGAATATGCTGACGCGTCTATTCGTCCGCCGACTCGAATTAATTTATGTTCGTCTAAGAACGGTGATAATGACAATAACTTACTTTTGTTATTTAAAGATATACCTTTCGCTAATAGATTGTATTCAATAGGGAACGCTTGACCTTGAGAGATAACGCATAGCGAGTAGAATGACTCACGAAGCTCATTAACTGACAATATACCTACGCGCTTATTATGTTTGTTTTTAAGGTTAAATATAAATCTACAAACATAAGCAAATGATCGTTGTAACTTAGTTAAAGACGAATATTTATCAAAGTCAATGACGTCATGCTCAGTTATTACCGAGTGATGTACTTTTATCTCTGGTAAATCTGCCGAGTCATTGTTGATGTTTAACTTGGGCCATTCAGATTCATTTTTTAATAAAAAACTGGGCCCTGTCCACCACAGTGGCATTGATATTAAATGTTTAGCATCTACTCCCCTTGATATTAAGTCAGCAGGGTTCGAATCCGTTGGAACATAACGCCACGCTGAAGTTGACGTTAGCTCCTTTATTTCACTAATACGATTGGCTACAAACACTTTTAATTTACTGATATCGCTACGAATCCAAAACAATACTACTGTCGAATCGCACCAGTGTACTATTCGATCCGGCTTGTACCGTAGTGAGTTGATTACAGATTTTGTAAGCTTAGCAGCTAGTAAGGCCGCGCACAGCTCCAGGCGCGGTATCGTGGTAGTCTTTAATGGCGCCACTTTTGATTTCGCGCATAATAATCTGACTGTGACGTCACCATTAATACTAGTCGTTCTCATGTACACACAGCCACCATAACCAGATTGGGATGAATCGCTAAATGAATGTAGCTCAATGTATTTACATGAGTCACCTAGAACTAACCTTGGCACTTGTAAAGAAGACAAATATTTTACGTTTTGAGCAAACTTAACCCAATCGTCTTTTATCTCCCGAGGGACTGGCTGATCCCAGTCTAATTTTAGTTGCCAAAGCTTTTGCAGCATAATTTTTGGTTTCACTACAACTGGACTAATTAAACCCAACGGATCAAATATCTTGAAAGCGTTGGACATGATAAATCGTTTTGTTATTAATTGATCATTATCATGCGGAAATCCTTTTATTGGAAAGTGTAAGGTATCACTAGATGGTGTCCAGCCCAACCCTAGTGTACTTGACGACTCACTAAAAATTAACTTGTCCTGTTCATTTACACTAACATTATTAAAAATAGATGGGTGATTTGTTTTAAACTTTCTTAAATTGAAACAACCTGATTTTAATGACTCAGATACAGCCTTATGTATGTATATTAATTGCTGTGAGTCATTCGTTCCCGTTATCAAATCATCAACGTAAAAATCCTTTTGAATAATGTTCTTAATGAGGTCATTATTCTGTTCCTGGCCAAGTTGCCACAGACAGCGCGTGCTTAAATAGCTTGCACTCGCTGTTCCGTAGGTTAAGGTATTGAGCATGAGCGTCTGAATGGGTTCAGATTCCTCTCCCCTCCATAGTATGAGCTGTAAATGTCTATCGTCCTCGTGTACTAATATTTGACGATACATCTTTTCTATATCCCCGGTAAGTAAGTACTTGTATTGCCTAGACCGTATTAGAATAGAAAACAAAGTATCCTGTACATTTGGACCCACCATTAGTATGTCATTTAATGAACAACCGGAAGTGGAGGAAGCGGAACCATCGAACACTACACGAACCTTGGTAGATTCGCTTTCCTGTTTCACTACTGCGTGGTGGCACAGGTAATAACGTGGAATTAAGTTGTCCCTACATTTAGCATTTAGTACTGATAGATGGCCTAATTCTTCGTATTCTTTAATGAAGTTGGCATATTCTAATTTTAAGTTATTGTTTCGTTTTAAACGTTTTTCCATATTGATAAAGCGCTTCTTAGCTAACTTGTAAGTATCGCCTAAGCAATCAGCACTATCCCTAAGCGGTAATTTTACACAGAACCTTCCTGCACTGGTTCTTGTCGTGTGAGTGAGGAAGTGTTTTTCGCACACATTCTCATTTTCACTCATTATTGGATTTCCCGGAATTTCTTCCAGGTCCCAGAATTTAATTAACATTTTATCAATATTGTCGGCCCTATCATTGTCTCTGGAGATTATACCATGGTTACAGTGTACCCTTTTGTGTGGCACTACTGAATGAATGGGACCGGATACTATCCATCCTAATTGTGAACTTCTTAGCTTAGGGTTATTCTCGCCTAAGGAAAACTGTTCATTGCCTAAAATATCCCAAAATAGGTCCGCACCTATTAAAACATCTATGTTAGCTGGCTGATAAAACATGGGATCAGCTAGCTGCATATTTTCAGGAAGCTTCAATAAGCTGACGTCGATGGGGAATTTTGGCAATCGACCCGTCAGTTCTTTCAATACTAAACATGAGCAATTTATGCTAAATTTACGATTTATTGACTGTAATTTAATATTACAGGTTTCAATAACATTGTTTATTGATGTGTTGCCTATGCCGATGACCTTTAGAGTGTCAATGGGGTTAGACTTTAATGATAATCTGGTCTTTAGGGACTCAGTTATAAAAGAAGATTGACTGCCACAGTCCAATAAAGCACGAACTTTGATCTTTTGCTGATCAAATGGATTCAATACCTCGACCATGGCAGTTGACAGTATAATTTGACTTGTGTTTTTATCACAATAATTAGCGACTATCTCACCAGGTTCATTGACCGTGGCGACCTGACTATCCAATGATGGCGGGCGGTGTAGCATGCTATTATGCCTCTCATTACAACCAGGTTCTTGGCAGGACCTGAAACGACAGTCTTTTACAAAATGACCCTGTCTTAAACAGTTGGTACACAACTTAAATCTTGTAACATCCATCATTCTTTCATCAATACCCTTAGCCTTGAATGTTGGGCAATCATAGATTCTATGACCTTCATCACAGATTATACATGAAAAACCTTTTGAACCTTTATTCTTATTATTATTGCTAGTGCTTGCAAACGATTTAACTACACTATCCTGACCTTTTCTTTGCGTATAATGATTATTACCATAATTTGACGGTTTATTGTTGGAAGGAACACGCTGAGGAGTTGAAGGAGTTTTCGAGGCCATAATATTATCAGAATGATTGTTACTTCGATTTGCAGATTCGAGAACGTTTGCGCGTTCTGTTATAAATTTAAAAAAATGATCTAAATTTACTTTTGCATTTTGTAAGCCATTACGATACTCCTCCCATTTCAGCACTGTTTGACTATCCAGCTTTAATGACAGTACGAATATAATTATTACGTCCCAATTATCAGTTGGCTGTCCTAAGCTGACCAAAGCGCGTAGATTTTTCGAGATGTGGTCGACTAAATATCTTAAAGATCGTTCTGACTCACGGGGAAGTTGCTTTATGTTTAATAAAGAATTAAGATGATGGTCTATCAATATTCTGCTGTTATTGTAGCGGTCACAAAGCAGCTTCCACGCCTCTGCATAATTTTTTGCGGAAATTTCAAGATTAGTAATGATTCTGGCTGCGTCACCTTGTAAATAAGAATTTAAATAATAGAATTTATTAATTTCAGAAATATGATCATTTTTATGAATTAAACTTTCAAAAGTGTCTCTAAACTCTAACCACCGGAAATAATCACCGTTAAACCTTGTGATTTGAATCTGTGGGAGTTTCAACCCAACACTATGATGATCGTCAGCACAACATGATTCATTATGAACGGAATGACGTCTTTGTTCACATTCATTTTTTCTAGAAAACATGGTAACCAAATTCTTAGCAGTGGCTATATTCACTATTATTTCTCTCTCAATATTATCGCGCTCGTCTATTTCAGCCGCAATGTTTTCAGGACTCAGGACCTCTATCTCACTCTGCAAGTCATCAACCCTAACTGACAATGACTCAAACTTTGCAAGTTTTAAAGTTAGTTCCGTTATTTGTATATCATTAATCTCACTTTCTTTAGCGACATTAACTAAGTAGTTTTTAAATTTAGTTATCTGTCCTTTAGCGGACGCCCTTTTTGTGAGCAATTCTTTATAACGCTGCTTATTTTCAGTCATTGTGAATGAATGAACAATGTTAAGATGTCAACTTAACAAAAAAGAAACTGTATTTAAGGCAATCTACAGAAGAAATCAATGATTGAATGGGCTCACGTTCCTCGTTTCGATGTCACCTGCTGATATGAAAGCCGGGTACGCACGATCAGCTGACGCCAACTGGACGGTCACAGAAATTTCGTGGGGACCTGGCCGGGTGACCGGTATCGCTCGGAGGGGTGTGACCTGAAATAGTAGGCACACTACACTAAACTAAACTATAAACCAGAACTAAAGTGGAAAATTCCTAAAAGAGGTTACTATGAATGAGCCAATTTATGTTGAAATATGGCCTTAATAACGGTACAGGATAGAAAACAACTTTTATAATACTTACTAACAATGCAATTTAAGATTACTTTAAACTTCTCAACAATTTTATTTTTAGTTGAAGGTAGATGGAAAAAAAAATATGTCTGATGCAATATACAATTCTTAGGGAATTTTCGGCAGTAATATGCACGAAATATCTTTAATTTACACAAATGGAATGCTATTCTCAATATTGGAATAGGTATTAAAGGTAATTTTGATGAATGGATGGATTTTAAACAAAGGATGGGCACTCAACTTTGAGACGACACGTCGACGCCTCTGCTCGATGTGATGCTTTTGCTGCACCACTGCTCGAATCCTGGCTCCTTGTCTTGACCAGCCGGCAGCTCCCCATACGCTGGACCTTGCAGCTTTCGATCTTCCACTGCAGGGCTCCAACTCTTGAAGCTCGTTGCCGCCGCGCGCGTGTCGTACTCGTACCGATTTATTTGCGTTTTTACTTTAAATTCGCGGATTTTTATTGTTCCCCTCATGGGCCACCATGTATTATCTTTGGAGGATAAACTGGTGCCAATCAAAGTCCCAAGAATCGCAAATACATTTATTTATTACAAGCAATGTTACACGTATGATGGTTCTGAGGCAAGTGAAAGATGACATATAATTTATTCTACAAACTAATCTACGCCTACTGGTATTCAATAAAAACTATCTATCGCGTCGTGTTGCCTTAACTTTAATTGAAGGCGTTAATGCCTGAACAATCAGTAGGTATACTTTTTTGGTTTCTCGATAAATTGGAGTAGGGATCATCTAGTTAGTGAGTTTGAGACTCGGAGAATAATGTTTATAGTTTTGAAGAAAGTTTTGATAGTCTGCGTATTGTGTGGTTTTTATTATTGAATTATACGTAGGTAAACGTAGTAGTAAGTAAGGTATTAGCAGTTATTTTATTGGAATCAGAAAGGTCAGGTGCGTAGTACCTTCTCAAGTATATGTTAGAATCGTAGCTTAAGGCGCTCTGTAATTCCTGCCTACCCCCATGGGAAAAAAGCGTGAGTTTATGTATGTATGTATGTAACATTACCCCTGCCGATCGTCAGTGGAATAAAAACCAGTATAAACTGAGCTCTTATTCTACTAAATCTCCAAAGTAGATTAGCTCAAGGACAAAGAGTTACTCATAAAAATGATACCAATGATTAATGTCGGGTCTACGGCATCTACTTTTGACGATAACGGGTTGACATGCATGTTGTAACAAAGTTACCAGTTTAACCAAGGAGTATCGTGTTACCCAGTTACTGGGTTGTGGAGGTCAGACAGCAGTAATTCAGCTGCATCCTGACACAGAACACTTTCAAGATCCCAAATCAAAATACAAATCAAATAAAAGAAGCAACTTTTGAATTAAAGACTGGGTCGAACCATAATTGAAACTTAGTCTCGGCAAAAAATTTCTCTAATTTGATTCTATTTCGTTGAAAATTAATAAAGGACGTGCGTCGCGTACAAAGTCGCGCCGGCAGCCATGACGACTCGCTCAATTCGTCCGGCTGTTCCCAAATTATAGCGCCTTATTAATTATAGCGGTTAAATAATTATAACGTGCCGCCTGAGAAAAGTTTCCTACCAAATTGCAAGACTTCGCTAAAATGAAATAATTATACTTCGATAATTTATCCCCCCTCGAATGACAGGAGCGAGTTTCGCCAAAGTTTAGTTAATAGTTGGGCGCGCTCGGCCGCTGTCTTTATTAGAACAAAATAACGAAAAAGTACCATTCAACGAGGCAGCTCACGTACTTAGTATTAATTTTGGGTTTATTGAATAATACGTGACCCACATAAGCAATCTGTACACACTACACTTGATAGAGGTTCCGCAAAATTGCGTCCACTCAAGTGGATTGGGTCACTTATACCTAATTGAAGGTGTTTCTCGACCTGAAGACCTTTTTCCGAAGGTCTAGTTACATAATCACTGTCTACTTTAAGTGTCTCGAACTGAAACTATAAGTGTGGAGCGTCGTACTGAAATCAATAAAATAACAATAACAGCGGTACCTGACCCTGTTTAGAGACACAAAACGTCCGAAACAATTTTGTGTAATGTGAAAAATTCCGATGAGGGTGTTCGGAGTTCGCCTGTTGTGTACTTAATGACGTTAAGCGTCCTCAAACGCGACAGGGTTAAAAGCTTGTTTCGTGAAAGCGTACCTAATGTCAAATAACAACAAGAGCCCTTCGTGAGAGATGAAAAAGTAAATTGTGAAGCTGGTGGGAGCGTCGGCGCCCATTTACTGTGGAACTTGTGAAAGCTCGCAACAAACGACAGGACAAGCGGCTTTTAACGATGTCTGACGATCGACGAGCCTCCCTCTCTCCTCCCCTCTTGCGACGCCTCCCTGCTACGCACATTACTTGTAATGCTAATTTCATCGGTCTTGTCTTCTGCAAACTTTTGTTTAACCCACTTTTAAACGAATCATCGTTAATAATTTTAAATACAACTTTCCCATAATTGAGGTTTGGATAGGCAATTACTAGCAATGTTTGTTTAGACCCGAACCTGAAAGCTTTCTAGGAAAAAGGGTTACCAATATCGTATCGGTAAAATATTAAGAAAACAAGATACGGGTAGGTTACTTGGAGACTGCCAATGTCCAAATAATGAGGTTTACTCCGCAGCTACTCGACATTGTTTATTATTCTCATCAGCATCATAAGCAGGGGACATGTCGAGGGCAAACGTCGTTTGACAAAATAGTTCTTTATCACTTTCCTCTTAAATTCTCTTTAGTCATTCTGTGTACGGAACCCAAAATGAGCGTCATCGAATTGAGTGGCTCACGTAGTCTGTATCAATTTGTTAGGACGTGCCCGAGATGGCAATAGTGTGCCACCGAGCAAATTAGAGCCTTATTCTTTTACCCCACGGCAATGATCGCCGTTTAATTAAACTAATGAGATATCTCTAAAGGTTTTATTAATTTCGGTACGCCATTTAGTAACCACTAATGGAGGGAGGGCCTTTTATTGAACGATTTGTTGCTCATTATATCAATGTATCGGAGTGATTCCGTTCGATGGCACAGTTAAGCGTTGAGTTGTGTATATTTGTGTTGTTAATGGGAATTTTGTGTGTTAATGTGCACTGTAGAGCCGATGGCGATTGGAATTACATCAAAATTGCTAATTTTGAAAATTGAAAATTTCGCGCGTAATTTAATGGTTCACATAGCCATTAGCGTTTGTCATTTAGCATGGGTAATCAGAGAACAGCATTGGTGGCGCTTTGGTTTTCATGAATATGTAATAAGGAGATCGTATTTTTAAATACTCGTTGAAATCCAAATTTAAACGAGTATATACGATAGAAAACCATATAGAAACAAGATGCAATAGGTATATTATATTCAATATCTGCTAAGCCTTACCCAACAAAGGTTGGAGTCGGCTTCTAGTCTATACTACTCCAGTCAATACTACTTGTTTACATGGAACGGTTGCCTTACTGTCCTCCACAACATAAAAACTAGATTATAACATACCCATTGATAGGTCTGGTTGTTAGTTTTTCAGACTTCTTAATACTCTTAACTCATAAAGATCTACCTACAAATGACTTCACCTACTGTTTGAGACACGGCGAGGTCTTGCTTTGTAATCAATAGACACGCATCCATAGGACAATCTCGAGAAGCGTAGCTTAATCTTCTATCGACCCGAACGGCATTGAAAACCAATACAATAGTGTAATCAGAAAAAGTTCAATAAAACAATTTGATTTCCATACATAAAATCTACAGAAACGGCAAAAGAACTCCAATAAATATTGAACAAAGGGCCCAAATTTACAAAGGGTTGAAGTTAAGACGAGTTTTCCTCGATAATAATCTTGAATTCTTGAACCTGGAACAAACGAGTTAACCTAGGAACAGATAAGAACTTCCAAGTCTCTTGATATTATATAAACTTTAGAAGCTATGATTCAAAGAAAATGGCCAGCAGCACAAAGACAAAGCTTAATATAAACATGAACATGAATCTTCATAATACTATTATGGCGGACGGCTTGCGGCTTATTGACGTAGCTGTCAATAATGTTAACAGCAATCTAAAAACATTGTCGTAAGAAATTTTACTTTTATTTGAAATCATAACTCTCATATTTGCTTCGCTGAAGTCGTGTAAATATAAAAATGGGATGCTACTTCCTTAGGTTACTTACTTGTTGCTTTAATTTACGTAGAAAGTAAAATATTATCGACTAGTTTATCAGGAGTTAATAAGCCGTATGGGTCAGCCAGTGGCATGGTTGCCCATCCGTTACATACCGAGGCTATGTGACCTTTGCATGCTTCGGAGAGATTGGTGCCGGCTTCCATTTTTAGGGCTTTGGTAGTCAGAAGTAAGAAATACTAGTAATCAGTCAAGCCAAGGGGTTCACATTATACAGTAAATGGGTTACGGTCAGAAACGTAATGATTTTATGCAAAATATTGCTATTTAGATGCATACGGTTAGGCTGGATACTAACACATTAGAAGCCTAGACATACGATAAACAGTAAAAAAGTATACAGGAATATCTACCACTAATAAATTTTGATCTAACTTCACTAACAAGAATGTGTTAGACTCTTCAAGCCAACATCATCGTTGCAACAAAATAGGATTAGTCTTGATAATGAAGTTAAAATAGCTTCCAAAAATTGAATACTTATCGACATTATAACACCATACCGATGTGCCACGTCTATATTACAAGCAGTACACAAGGTGTAAATAATAATTAATCAAGAAAGCTATCTTCACATTCTCCACACGGTAAAGTTTCCAGTATTTATGTCGTAATTACCGCGAGATGGCGCTGCAGTTCACCGCCTAAACGCGCATATTTGGCCAAACGCGGTGGCAATTAATATTGCTTTCTGGCGCTATTCGCATTAATTTAACTTAACAATACAAAGTTGGCGTTTTGCGTGACTAAATGGTACCATGAAGGAGCCTGCTAGAGTGGAACAGGGAGGTTCCTTAATGTGATTAATCGTTCTCGTATAGTGGCTTTGATTTCGGTTATAATGGGTTATATTGAGAACATAATAGATACTAAGAGACATTTGAGTGGATAGGAATTTGATTAATATAGGCCTAGTCGTAGTTGGGATTGGTATTTCAATTTGCAAAATTAGATATAGTACAGTTACTGCTTGTTAAAATATGAAGTCACGCCCGTATTCAGTTTACCTGTAGTATCTACACATTCAACACCAGCAAATAAAAGACGTACTCTAAATTTATGCTATAGGGTTCTTTTAAAAACCACTATAGTTTTTAAACAAACATCTGATATGTTAGTGTTAATTATTAACACTAACATTACAAATGTTTTCAAAGAGAAAAATTTGGGAGATAAAACTTTTTTCCAACATCATCCTCTTTGAGCCTTCAAATTTAAAAAAAAAGCAATGCATAGACAAGTTGTTGCCGTGTTACCTTGATTACCTGTCAGCCTGTACGTGAATAGCCATCACGTCAATACTCAGAATTCGGTGGCACGTCACACGCTGATCGACAGGCCATCAGCTATCAACAATATATTGCTGGTTTTAGATCGGGGCAATGCCCTGAATTTCAATTTCAACATCTCTAATTTACAAACAAAGACACTACTACACGATACACGATACTTACTATAGTATATCCAAGAGAACACAAGGCTATGAGTTTAATTTAGTGCGCTCCGATGCCGCTCTTGATTTAGATTTAGATTTTTGATCATGGAATGACAGTTTTTCTATGACATTTCTTTGCATGCGCTCTCTAAGGCTAAGTTCAGATGAACGCGCGACGACGCGCGCTGCCGCGCGATTCACCTGTGCGGGGCACGCGCGGTAACGCACGGTCATGTACACAACAACATTGATTTGTTACAATCTTAAACCGCGCCCCGAGCCAACCGCGCGTCGTCGCGCGTTTATCTGAACTTAGCCTAATAGTAGGTACCTATATTAATTATTTTTGTTTACAAACATTTTTGACAAATTTTCTGAGACAGTTTTTTTACTTTTGGCCTTGTATAGTACTTTCTACGTGTAGTTTACGAGTCTAATATATACTTTTTCTATATTGCGACTAGATTTTGAACTTCTTTACTAGGCCTTTGTTACTGTTGGCAAAATCAATCAGATAGCAGTACCTAAAGTTAGTTTGATTGTGGGAATACAAAATGGACTAATAAAACGTTCTCTAACCACAGCTTGTTTGCTGTCTCGGTGCAGACTTTCACTCCAAACAAAGAAAACAATAAAAAAACAAATTTTAACTGCATCTCTTGTCTAGTTGCCTCGCTGAATACAGTTACGTACAACTTTTTTATGCCGTAATCTCTCCAGCTTTTAAAGATTGACATGCATTTAATTCTTTTTCTAGAACTAAATACATTTTTACGCCGAAAAGAGATTTCGCCTGCGTGCGTAGCGAAATAGTAAGATTCAACTGAAATCAACGTTCGTGTTTAATGAGACCCGTTGTTTGGCGGCCATTTTGGGAATTAATTAAAAACAGCGGTTTCCGTTCGTAGTTTTGGAATTAACTTTGCGAACAGTTTACAATCCTTATACTAAGTTTTTATTTACATTGCTAATTTTGTAAATTTACTGAGTGTACAATGTAGTGCAATCAATGGAGAGAGAAGAAGAAGTCTTGCAAAAGACCACAACCTGCAAACCTTAATCACTTCGCCAAGAGTGAAGGAATTTAGTAAGACAAAGAAGGTTTGTATACCAACTCGAATCAGAATCAGAATCAGAACTTTATTTGGTATGAATGTAGGTACAGACATAAGATGTCGTAGGTAAATTAAAGAGATCAGCTACAGTCTACCTTACGGCGTGCAAATGTTACATAAGTTAAATAAACAATGTCAACGAAACAAAAACAGAAATGAATATTAAGTCAATTAATAATAATACTATAGTCAGGTACATGGTCCAAGGAGTTAGTTTTAACAATCACAATCTTGATAAACTCATGTCATTTAGAAATTCTTTTACTGAGTAATAATATTTGCATAATAGAAGTGCCGTTACTTTAGATTTAAAAATCTTTACAGAATATTCCTTAAAACTATGAGGTATTTTATTATAAATGACCGGACCCATTGTCATAATACTTTTTCTTTACAGTGCTGTTTTTAATTATAATCTGCATCTTGATCTGATTTAAATTTAAATAAAAAAATTAAAATATTAATTGTTTCAAAAAATATTTTTTTAACAACGATAATTATACAAAATCATAAATTAAGTAAATTGACGGATCTCAAGGGGTCATTACGTGGTCTAATGTTAAAGTCAAGATATGGTTAAGCTGTGGTCAGTGTGGTATCCTGCAAATAATGAAGCATACTAAAAAAAACTATGTTGTTCCTTAAATAAATAAATAAATTAAAAAGTATTAATGTTTTGGTTGTACAGACGCCAGCACATCAGTCTACCCCAAATTGTCATATTTTACCTATTGAACATGAACCTTATTGTGTTTGGAATAAAGTTGAAAACCTGTCAAAGAAATTTAAAACATTGGAGTAGGTTGATGTGCTGGCGTCTGTACCAACAATTATATTGAATTTTATTACCAAATAGATACTATAAGTAATGAAAACACACTTCACTTGTTAAAATTACTTAAGTAAACCTTTATTGAAGCGATTTTCTGTTTATTTTAAAGTTAGTCGGATAAAGTGGTTTGTTTCAATCGAAGGGGGGTTGTTTTCATGCTTGTATTGCTGTTTCTGTTTGCAATTGCAGGTAGCCAGTCAGGCAATTCAGCTGATATGTACACTGTTGTGGATTCTCTGTTATAAAAGTAGCAAGGGATTTTCAGTACTTAGCTGTAGTGGGATTTTCAGCGCTGTATTCATCGAGTTGCTAATGGGTGAATGGTATGTTAAGCGCTAGAAAACGCCGCGCGTTTTCATTACTGGCTAGTAGTAGCACAGTATAAATATTAATACAGTAGGACGACGCCTTTGATCTCTGGAAAAATGCCGACAACGTCTACACGCATTAGCCCTGAATAATACCTCACGAACTACTAACATCGTTTTGTTCACAGTTCTGGAGCGGCTTTCCCGCATCTCGACCCTCACACTCCGCACGATTGGTCTGTGACTGTCTGAGGGCTTCGTTGGACGACTGTAAGTTTTTAAACTGTAGTAGTTAGTAACAATAGTTTGACTGTTAATTCCTGTGACCTTGGTAACGGGCGATAACGAATAACATTTTGTTTAAAGTCTTTTTCCCTCGTTTCGTTGGTCTCGGTTTGATCTAGACTCCCCACCTCCGACAAGTTAGGTACGGCTTAAAAAAATTGTAACTGTATTTAATTGTAATTGAATTGTCTTGTATAATATATATTTGAGAGTTTTGTAAGTTTTAAGTCTGTAACTAGACTAATGTAAACTAAGGTTAGTATTGTAGGTTGTTATAGTAGTTATAAAAGTTACTTCTGTTTTAAAAAAACAGACAAATGTAGTAAAATAGATCGTAATTTAGAACACAGAAAATAATCGTGGTTGTCGCTGTATTAGGACCACAATGAAAGGTAAAAGATCGATGGACTGTTGATTCCTAGGAAACCTTTAAAAGATAAACCGGTTTTAAGAAACCCGGCTGGTATCCGCAACTCCACTATTTTACGTATGGGCCATAAGTCTACCACGCGGGCCCAGTGCGAATTGGTATATGTCACATGTCTTCGAATTTTTGGTTCTAGGACATGCCAGTTTCGCGATGTTTTCCTTCACCGTTTTTGAGAGCAGTGGTGATGAAATACTCAAACGCATTACTCAAAGTAATGCGTCTGCCTGGGTTCGAACCCACGACTGGACTTATATTAGTTCTCATCTGCCTAGCATTTTCCAAACTATGTTGGGGTCGGCTTCCAATTTAACCGAATGAAGAATATCAGTACCTGTCTGACTTCCACAATCCAGTTACAGTTTACACGATATCCCTTAGATTACATTTATTGAGATAGTCATGTTTGGTATATATTTATGTAAATTGTACACCACAAACCGCCTACTCATCTTTTCTCCTCCACTATCAAGTTCATCTAAAGGTTGTCTGTAAGAGATTGCTTTTAACGATAAGGCCGCCCATTGTAACACCCCATGTAGCCCTTAAAGTTATAATTTGTAAGTTTTTATGGTGTACAATAAAGAGTATTCTATTCTATTCTTAGTTAAACTGATCGTTAGACTTTCAGGGTTCTTGATACCCGTAACGACTGTCAAAGATCTACAATTGACAGCCGGGACCAGAGGTTTAACTTGCTTTCTGAGACACGGAGGAGTCTTGATATGTAATAAATGGTCACCACCACCACACCTCCTTTCGACTCATGAGGTTATTATTATTTATCCACCAGCTGTTCCTGACGTATTAGTATAGGTACGTCTTAAAACGTCAACACCTTGAGCAAGCGCAACGAGATTAATGAAAAGATGATTCTGGCTGTGAATTTTCTGCGATATGATGGTTATACTTTTGATTATTATGGATATGAAATGCATGCCAAAAGATGATTCTGGTTGTGAACTTTCTACGATATGATGGTTATACTTATTGATTAATATGGATATGAAATTTATCCCTAAAGATGATTCTGACTTACAAAATTATGGGTTTCGGTGTATGGTAAATGAGTGTATGCCAAACGATTTTCTTCGAAAAGAGGATTATGCTATCCGTTGCTATGCAAAATAAAATAATGACGTAAAAAGTTCTGCTATAAAGGGTGGACCCGTCTGAAAACGTCAACACCTTGAGCAAGACCAGCGATAATGCTTGTAGGGCTTTGCCCTGTTGTGAGCAGTAACAAAAATTATTATTTATTCATTTTACCTTAGTTATTTTCATAACGTTTCTCTCCTTAATTATATCTCCAGCTTTACAAAATGGTATGGTTAAGTGATAGTGTATAATAGCGGATGCCAGCCAACTTTGGCCCGTATTCACGAAGTTCCTAACGATTACTAATTAAACTCTTTGCTCCGACGCTGCAGTATCGCGGATTCAGCTTTGCTTTGAGTTTGCTCTGTAATTTGTCTGTGTTATTTGAAATATCAACTATTCGTTCGACGAGTTTTGATGAATGAAAATGCTGGTTCAGAGTAACAGTTAGCTGAGTTATTATTTTGTTAGATTGCAGCTTTAGATTGGATGTTAAATGGTTTATTTACATAGTAGTTTCACGAGAAGTGGTGATTCTAAGGACCAAAATGTTATGACTGTAGTTAATGAATTTATCATTTCTGATTCGTTGAATGATTTCTAATAAAATAGGTTTGATGAGATTGTTTGTCTGTGTTGAAACCTCTGTACCATAGACTAATCAAAGTACAGGCCAGTTTGTAAGTGATGTTATTTTAATTATTTTTACAAATCTGTCACTATTTTTTTCTTATCGTTTATTACACTGTGTTTTTTTTCCCTACAACACATATCTTTTTATTTTAGATTTTCTTGCTTGGTTGGTTTACTTAACTCTCCCAGTATCTGGATTTACTAGTCAGATCCGAAAATTTTCTTGAGGCGGTAACTCAATTCTAGAAAAACTTTATACTATGATCCTATGGACTGTAGGAACGGATGCACCCAGGAAACACATCTAGTAATTGAATAGAACTCAAAATTTTTGGGCGAATCTATACATATAAAAGAAAGTCGTGTTAGTTACACTATTTATAACTCATGAACGGCTGGATCAATTTGAATGATTTTGGTCTTTTTGGATTTGTCTTTGTCCGGAATAGCACAATAATGAATCAAAAACATGAAAAGTACTCGAAAAAGAAATATCAAGAATATTCGTTGTCTCCAACATTTTTCAAACGCAGCGCCATCTTGGATGACATGACAGGAGTCAGACTTCCCAGTTCATTATCAGGTGACAATTTGACATTGACAAGTCTTAAGCTAAACACCTAACATAAGAAGGTAAGGTTGTCAATTTATACGTAGCTACGTAAACTTAGAGGTTTTATGTAGCATAAAAAAGTATTATATTTCAGAAATCAATTTACGTAGAATTAACGTATAATTAACAATGACGACAGAGACGAACTTTAATAATTCTATGCAAATAGAACTTATTTTACTGTTAGGACTTTAATTAAAATAGACCGGGAAAACTATAGGTATAAATTGTATGTAAAATTATAGGCAATAGTTCAGTTTAAAATTACGAATTTAGTATTTTTTAAATCAATGCATTTTAGTAAGGTAGTTAGGTTAGGTAGTTAGGTTAGCTATAGGATAGGTACGGTCAGTTAGGTTAGGTTATATATACATGTTGTAATTTTAATTCTATTGAACACAAAATGTTTAAATAAGATCACAGTAGAGACTCGCTACATAAAAAGTAGTAGTAGTTATTATTGGTTTGGATCTATTTGTTGTCGTCTTATTAAACGTATGTATATCTAATACAAAAAAAAAATGATAAGAGCAATAAATTGACTCTAAGGCACAACGAAGTTTGCCGGGGCAGCTAGTTTTTAATATATTCCAAAATAGTGGAAGTTGTACCTACGGTCCTTATTAGTTATTTTTCTTAAACGAGATTGTCTACATAACTTTCCCTAAGCTACGCCAATAATTCCATGTTCAACTGAAAATAAAAACACGGAACTTGAACAAAAGCCAACTGAACAATGACAATACAAACAGGAGAAACATAATAAATGAACATAACTACCCTGAAATTACGTCATTAGTGGCTCATACGGTGCACGAAACCGTGACCTTTAGGAAATACGCCTATACCATTTTCCTTATGAAATTGTGCGTCAAGGAAGATAAACAAAAGAAAATCCATAATGTTTTGACAGTAAATCCTAGTGAAACTGAAGTTCATTTCGGCGTGGATTTCGGTTTTGATTTTCCCGTAGTGGAATATTGTTTATAGGAATGTTCGAACGTAGAAAATCAAGCTTCAAATTGTCAATATGGTTTTGTTTTGGATTGAGTCTTATTGCTTTGAAAATTCATCCATCATAAAGACGAATGAACTGTTGTATACATTTATAGCAGTTGAAAACATTAACTGGGTTCTGAGATATGAATGCCTGTCAGGCACGACTGAGGGACCACCTTGACGCATTCAAAACTCGAAATTGAGAGGTGTTTTCTCAATGGAAACGCACACGGTTATATTTGCCTAGCAAAAATCAAAACTCATTCATTCAAGTTAGCCTGAGATTTAGCACTTTTTGAACGTCAAATTGACTTAAGACATTCTAACCACTTCCTAGTGTTTTTGCTGGGAAGAACAAGTGGCAAAACAAACTGTCCAGCATACACTTCTGATTCGTTTGAAGTATTTGAGTCTATTCAATTAAATGCTTTTGAAATACCATAAAGGTTCATAAACTTTGTAAGTTATTCATTTAGAATGCCCTTTCCTTTCCTACAAGCCTTTTACCAACTATGTGGTGGTTCAACTAGAGGCAGCTGAATATTTATATATTTATAGTATTTCACATGAAGGTACTGCCTTGACATCCTCAATGGAGTTACTGGGTAGCACTAACAGTATACTCGACTTTCGGGCTGTTGACTGTCTGTAACGGCTCAACCTACTTTCCATGGCACGGAGGAGTATGGAATATAGTCAGGTTTGAACTGAAAGCAAGCCTCGTTTTTGTACCTGGCCGGAAAATTTCCTTGTATGTAAAGGCGTCCAAGGGCGAGCGGAGAAGTCTGCTAGAATCCAACTGACTAACACACAGGTGTTCCCTTCTCACCCTTGGACTGGGAGTTAAGGAGCTTGTGTACCTTACGTGATCCACATCTGGTTATCCTCACTAAAGTCCGCGAGGGGGCGAAAAGGTGTTAGGCTTTTCCGCGATGTCTTAGAGGTATGCGGAACACTTCAGACTGCTGTCTCGGGTCCTATTGGGACCTCGAACAACCTATGGTCGTCCCATACGGCTGTTTTTAATTAGCTTAAGATATTGCTATTATAATTGACGTGATCATATGTGGTTACTATAATAATGATTATTTCTCCACAATATTTTGCAAGCCAACAGTAAATAGCTAAAATCTGTCGAGTTAAGATAAGTGAGCAAACAAATTCAGTACGAGCGGTTACTGAGCCAGCCTCGAGGGAAATTTGCGGCCATCCAATCGCCCCATAAACAGCTCATATTTCTGCATTACGTGCCCACGTGTTATGCGCCGATTTCAACTGCAGGCTTTGTCCCGTTCGGCAATCAGGGACTTTGCCGTTCGGTTTAATTGCTGTTTTTATGTACTATGTTCATATACACGAGGCTATTTAAGTCTATGAGTGCAGGATCTATCCTCTGCTCATTTGCCGTTGACGTCGTAATGGCCCAGGGCTTAAGGCACCTACTTGCTGGGTTTCACACCACAACCTCTCATACACGAGGTTGTGGTGTGAAACCCAGCAAGTAGGTACCTACCAATGTGACATTTTCAATCCATAATACTTTCTAAGTTCACCGATGTCAATGACGCGCGCCTATCATTGAAATCGGTGAAGGAAAACATCGCGAGGAAACCTTGACTTAGGTACAGTTAATATAATTATACATATATATTATATTATATATTATATTATATTTTATTTATTTTTATTTCTGCTGACGCGCGAAAACACAGCTGTCTTAAGTAGAGCAAGGTAAAAATAAACAAACATGTTGCATTAGTTTTTAAAATAGTTTTTAAGTTATGAATAATATCATCTATTGTTATCATCTTTTATTTTAAATATTGTTAATAATTCTTTGTACTACAATTACCAACGTTAATGAGCTCCTGTCGCTTGTGATACAGGTTTATCTAACCTAGTACAGGCATCTAACATTTAAATACCTTTGTTAATTATTTTTAAGACTTTTGTATTTTATTTTACCAATTTTACTTTTGAATAAATATTATTATTATTATTATTATTATTATTACATAAGTTTGAAATTGCAATTCCACTTTGAGTTAGCATGTAGTTTAAATGTGCTCGTTCCTAATATGTATGACAAGAGGCCTTTGCACTGCAGTGGGACAGTAACATACTGGTACGCGCTATCTCAGGAACTACCGGCTCGGATTGAATAATTCTTGCGTAGGATAGTCCATTTATCGAGGAAGGCTATAGGCTATAACGTAATAATAACATCACCCTATCATCAATAGGAGCGGAGTAAAAGTAAGAAATGTTACAAAGGGAAAAAAAATCCGTTGTGTGCGCTGCGTTAAGGGTTTAAATTACGCAATAATCAAGTATTACGAAATTATGTCTCTTTAAAAGTTCTAAAAAAAAAAGTCCAAGTTTAAGTTTAGCAAGTCGGAAAAGGGTATATACATTATACAGCACAAGCAGGCGATGCGATATCAAAACTTTACTAATATATTAGGCTTAAGATTTCATAAATGATGCTGGAGCACGGCGCGTGCCATCATGGCTTCGTGGAGCGTGACCTATATAGTGTGGTGTTAAAGTGGTTGGGCTTGTCGCTTCATACGACTGCCAAAGATCTTGATTGACCTTCGTGACCAACGGTTTTTCGTGCTTTCTGGGGCACGGACGCGTGCGGATGCTATTAATTAAGTACTCATAAGCCTCTCAGATTATTAATCGGACTGTTTCCTACTCAATCTAAGATGTAAGATCAATAAATATATTATAATATAATATGAGAGAACAATAAACCTACGAGATACCTATTAGAATTAATGTTACTTACCTACAATATTTTTTCTAGTCGACTTAGGAATAATAAATTATTGTTACTTTACGAGTTACTTTATTTATATTCGAGTCGTCTTTATTTTGACTAGATGGTCTTAATATTTAGAGCGAATTCTTTTTTATTTCCCCGGGGTAAGAACTACTTGAAAATATTCGTATTGAAATTGTTGCAAAAATCTCTAAAACCGTTAATTAGCTACATATTAAACTACACAACAATGGACCTTGTTTCCACGTCATTTCCAAAATATTCAAACACAACACAATCAATGTTAATTTATTATTTAATGTGGGCTGATTGATTTAACAACACAATGCTGCCTCGGTCACAAACCAATCAGAAACTAACAAACCAGTGCGTTTTCATTTACATCGTCGTTAATAAATCAGTTTTCTATGTCAGCATCCACGGATTACGCAAATAAATAATCTGACCAAAAGCAAATGATTATCTGGTATCCGTTAACAGAAATAACGAGCTACATTGCATTTCAATTCAGCTTTTAATTATGTCCCAATAATGGATGACACCGTACAGTAGTACCCTAAGGCATACGTTATTATTATGCTTTCAAAATAATCCCAAATATTGCAACAGTCGACGTTAACAAACATAATATTGTAATTACATTTGCGAGAATTCGTATCAAAGGAAGCGGATATACATGTTAACAGACGGTACTTATGTAGGATTTCAGGAATTTAATACGAGTATCTTCATTCGAAATCATCGTTATGGAATTTGTACCTAAGTGAATGGTAATTTTATGTCTGTTTACGTAATTCTCTTTCCTTGTTGATTCGGTGAATGTGTTCGAAAATCGAAGAGATGTTAAAACGATTTTTGTCTACACAAAATTGTCAAAACGATAAACAGTTAAAAAAAAACACAACTTTTCACACAACGCCATTTAGTCCCAGTTGAGAGCTTGTGTTATGGGTACTAAATAGCTGATAAACAAACTTATATATTTCTAAATACACACATATTATAGATAAATTACACCCAGACACAGAACAAATTGTCGTGCTCATCACAAAAACATTTGTCCTGGGTGGGAATCGAACCCACGACCTCCGGCATAGCAGTCAGGGTCACTAACTACTAAACCAACAGGCCGGTCAAAACGTTGGATTGTTGAAACGTTTCTTTTGTTTTGAGCACGACAATGCCAAGAATGAAGAGAAGATATTTGTCGATATTTGTCGATCTTCAGTTGAGAATAGTCTTCAACATCAAGAATTTTTTCTTCTATAATTGATTCTTTCGTCGATAAACCCGTTTCTATATACGGGTATCATGTAACGCGTGCAAGGACTAAATTCTATCGTGGTACTGCGATGGTTCTTCGAAGCCAAGTCTTTTGATTGCAAGCGTTGTCGTCACGGATCACAGCAGCTCAATTTCACGCCTGGGTGATCAAAAATCCTGTGAGATTTCAAATGTCTTAGTCAAAGCCCGATATGTGTATTGGTTTCAATATGTAATTGATGGTCACCCATCTACGGTCCGACAAGCCTAACTTAACTAATACAAATACCTTTATTGTTTTAGAAGTACAATACGTAAATAAAGTCTCTGGTTCCACACTACGGTTCCTGAGACTTATAAAATTCGCATACAATAACCAAAGAGGCAAAAATATTATGAAGGTAAAGAAGATAAAGAAAAAATATGACATCCTGGTGAGTGTATGTGCACATGTGTGTGCGTGTGTGTATGTGTTGGGTGTGCGTGTGTTTAGGGGGATGTTTTTGTCTACTCTTGACCTCAATCTTGTCCTGCGGTCAGAGATGAGGTCGACGATGGAACGATCTTACCCATAAGAAGCCTATTAACTCGCGACTTAAACAGATTGGGATCATATGAACTCGGGAACACTGATGCAGGCAGAGAGTTCCGCTCCTTGGCTGTGCGCATAATGAAGGAACAGGCAAAGCGCTTCGTGCAAATGTGTGGAACATCTACAAGGAATGGGTGGTAACCAGCAGAACGTCTGGATTTCCGATGGAAGAAAGGAGATGGTGGAATGAGCTCGTGGAGCTCTAGAGCACACTCACCGAAATGATGATGGTTTAGGTATGTGCATAATTGTATATATATTTGTTGCACAACTTTTCACACAACGCCATTTAGTCCCAATTTAAACTTGAGAGCTTGTGTTATGGGCACAGGCCAGCCATTAAAATAAAATATTAACCAGTGCGGCTGATATATCTCAGAATATAGATAAAAAATACCATCTACGAATACGTAAATGAAACACCACAAGATATCTATTCTATCTAACAGATAGAAGGTATTACAATTTCATCCCATCGCCGTATAAGATATACACAATAGTACTACCAACACCAGACACGTAATAGATACTTCAGAACGTGTACCGCTACTGCATTATACCTGAGAACTCCTAGGAATATATATAGATGTATTACGTGTATAATCTGACTTCAAGGATTGTCAAACGTTATGTTGAATATTACTGTCTCTCTCTGGAATATTCTCATCGCCTAATGAATGTTTATTGAAGCCTTGGTAGCGTTCCTCTGGTTTGACGAAAACGGACTTAACATAATTGTATTGAAAATGCTCAATTGGGGACTGTTCTGCAATTGTAAATTTTCTAGCATCCTTTTCATTACATTCGCGTACAAGTAAAGAATGAAGACAATACTTAACTGTGAAAATCTAACTTATAAAACCCTCGTTTCACAGTGTTTGTTATCAAACTCCTCCGAAATGGCTTGACTTATTCATTTGAAACTTTTATTGTACATTCAGTAGGTCTGAGAATAGGACGCAAACTAATAAAAAGTTATAAACAACGCAGTTAAGAAATATCGAAGGTTGACTGGTAGAAAATGCCTATAGCATTAAGTGCGCCTCTGTACATTTGTGTGCTTGAAGCATTAAATACATAAATAAATAAGTTCAACGGTGCAGCTAGTATATAAATACAAAAACAGCTTTCAACAATCAGCCAAGAGGACATTAAAAAACGATTATTATTTGGTGATGTGTTCGACAATCAATAAATTCGAGTTGTATTCTGCGGACTTTATAGTGACCTAAATTTCCTAATAAATAACTACATGGCAGCGCATGTCAACTATTGACTTTTATATACAACAACGTAACATCAGGCCTGATGTCCACGAAGGGTGAAGCAGAGGTGTACCAATAGTGCACCCACATTTCACCAGTTATGTTTAAGTTCCATAAAATAGGGCACAAATCCAGGCTCCGGGTTGATACTGAGTAATTCCAGGTGGAAAAACTCATTAACGCTATTAATTACTAGATCTTATTTTGTCGCTATTTATTATGTTTTTTTTAAATCTTGTCGACTGGAACCCTATTAAAGCGTAAATAAAAAGGTGTAACGTTTTAATTTAAATATTTATTACTATTAAACAAACTAAAAACGACTACTACTATTAATTACTTTGGTGACAGAACACTAAAGAAGAGAATTGAACAAACAAACCAATAGGTTTGTTTGTTTAATTCTCTTGTTTAGCAGTCTGCAGGCAGACGGTAGGAGTGAAACAAACACAAATAGATTTAGACGTAAATTACAATTATATTATTTAGAAATGTTTTATGTTTTATAAGTATAAGTTTAAATAAAAAATTGTTTTTAGTACATTTAAGTACGTTTCAGACGACCCCACTCAACACACTTATCGACCCCACAGTCAAACTATTGCGACGGTTTTGTGGGGCTTAGTTTATAAGTTGGAATTAAAATAAATATATGATATATAAATAATAACAAACTCCATAATTATTGGATGTACCTATTCTAGGCATTTTCCGTCGTTAAAATTAAGCATAGATTCCCTTATTTTGATTTGTGCACATTATTAAGACTCACCTAACTCTAGACTTGCCTAACTCTTCACTTAAGACAGGTTTTGTGTTACGTTAGTGGCTGACCCAGTTTCAGAGATTCTATGGTCCTCTGATTTGGACTTACATGCCGTTGAGAAATAACTCTAAGGCATGCCGGATTCCTCATGATGTTTTTCTTCACCGTTTTTGATATTGTGAACTCAATGAAAGTAGGCAAATAGTTCAAAGAAAAATAACACCAAACCAACAACGTCATTGCCGATATAATCTAAAGCACTGCCCGAATAACTCACAATTTTACACTATACACTATAACGTTGCAAGAGCTATTTTTAAATTACATTTTTGACAACGTGCAGTACTCGAGTGCTCATCTTACTGCGCAAAGTTCCCAAACTGTTTCTATTTATTTTGTAAACATTGCGCGTTATTGCATGTCTGAGAAATAAAAACAACGTTTTATTATAAGCTAGTAGTGTTTCATTAAAGTTTGTAGTGCAGGCTGTGGTTGTAAAAGTATAATAATGTGCAGTGGCGACCGACGACGGTGTCAAAAGAGAATCATAATAAGTAGTCGGTGTTAGAAAAGAAAACTCTTAGTTTTCTTTTCAAAGTCAAAAGTCAAAGTCATATTCTCATATTCTCATATTCTTTTATTTGCATACCATAATGTCAGATAAAGGTGTTACAAAGGTTTATAGCTATAGTACAGTTATGGACCCTGTAAGGGCACAGCAACATTGAGTAACAAGCAAGATTACCTATAGTTGAATCCAAATAACACCAAAATAAATTGAATAAAATCCTTAAACATAAAAAATACTTGCCTAATTAAATATTTTTACATTACAAATTACAAAATTATACATTTATTACTGAGATTACAAATTCACAACAAACCAATTGATTATTTATTAGAATTATTTATAGATAATACAATTCCGTTCCCGTGGGAATACGAGGATAAAAAGTAGCCTATGTCCACCGGGAATAGTGTAGCTTTCCACCAGTACAATATTTTTTAAAATTGGATCATTAATTCCGAAGATTACCCCCTACATACAAACTTACAAACTTACAAATTTTACCTCTTTATAATATTAGTATAGATATAGATTATAAAATATCTAAATATATATATAAAATTAGGAGTTTTCCATTCATCACAGTTTATCGTTCATATATTCATTAACGGTATAGTAGCTTTTATTTAACAGAAATAGCTTTAATTTATTGTCAAACAAAGTATGTCTATCTATATTTTTAATTTGTTCCGGTAGTTTATTGTATATTTTTATTGACATTACATAAGTACTAGATGAATGCATTTTAAGTCGTGATGTTGGAATATTTAGTCTGTTTTTGTGTCTTAAAGTAAATCTATTTTGTATGTCTTCTCTTTTCGTATATAATTCAGATACAAATTTACAAATTTCATATAAATAAAGACAAGGCAAGGTCAAAATCTTCATTTCCTTAAAATGGGGCCTACAACTGTCAGTTTCATCTATGTTAACTAGAGTTCTCATAAGCTTTTTCTATATAGAAAATAAAGTGGGTGCGTCAGTACTATTACCCCATAAGATGACACCGTATTTAAGCCATGCATATGCGTAAGCGTAATACATGACCAATGCGGTTTCAAGGTCTGTAGTTTTTTTGATCTCGCGAAGAGCATATGAGAATTTGGACAGCTTCGCTCTCAACTTTTGAATATGGGACTGCCAAACAACGTGTGAGTCTATGTCTATACCTAATAAAGTAAAACTACTTACAGTCTCTAGTTCCGAGTCTTTATATCTAAAATTTGTGTCTACCGGTGCTTTTTGGCGGGGATGGAATGCCATTAATTTGGTTTTATTGAAATTTATTTCCAGATTATGTTCTGACATCCAATTTGTAGTCGCGTCAAGTATGGAGTTTAATTTATTATGAAGGTTAATATTGGAATCGCATGAGAAAACTATCGATATATCATCCGCAAACAAAACACAGGGTTCTTTGATATGGTTAGGAAGGTCGTTAATATAGACTAGAAATAGAAAACAGCCAATAACGCTTCCTTGTGGGATTGAGGCTTTGATTGGCGTATAATTGGACCGGAATAATTCCATCTGGTTAGATTTATGGTTGTAAAATTCTATTTCCACCAGTTGCTCTCTGTTTTGTAAGTAGGATGTGAACCATTCATGGCGTTTGCCGCGGATTCCTATGCTAAATAATTTATCTATACATATAATAAGACTGTAAAAAAACTGTGTCTGTACATTGAATATATTCAAAAAATAATAATTGAGGGGGGTTTAGAAACAGTAATAGAGCACGAATCCAAAAAAAAAAGTCTGTCTGTTTGTCTGTTTGTCTGTTTGTTTGCACACGCTAATCTTCGGAACTACTGGACGGATTTGAATGATTTTTTTTTGTTGTATAGATATTAAGTCTGGGCAACACATAGGCTATAATTTATCTTGAAAACTGGAACACCTGATGCAGAACCGCAACAGACCAGCTAAACTATAGGAGATACAAAAATGGTTCCATAGCAAAAATTGTTCCACGTGATGAGCATTTTTTGCTGAGAGAATAAATTTGAAGATCCGGAACACCTGATGCAGTACCGCAACAGACCAGCTAAACTATAGGAGATACAAAAATGGTTCCATAGCAAAAAATGTTCCACGTGATGAGCATTTTTTGCTGAGAGAATAAATTTGAAGATCCGGAACACCTGAT
Source organism: Euplexia lucipara (assembly GCA_921972225.1). Classification (NCBI taxonomy): domain Eukaryota; kingdom Metazoa; phylum Arthropoda; class Insecta; order Lepidoptera; family Noctuidae; genus Euplexia; species Euplexia lucipara. The sequence goes on along the minus strand of OV179152.1, from coordinate 7,491,430 downwards.
GCAGAACCGCAACAGACCAGCTAAACTATAGGAGATACAAAAATGGTTCCATAGCAAAAATTGTTCCACGTGATGAGCATTTTTTGCTGAGAGAATAAATTTGAAGATCCGGAACACCTGATGCAGAACCGCAACAGACCAGCTGAACTATAGGAGATACAAAAATGGCTCAATAGCAAAAATTGTTCCACGTGATGAGCATTTTTTGCTGAGAGAATAAATTTGAAGATCCGGAACACCTGATGTGGAACTTCAAGAGCCCGGCTACACTATAACATATATAGGAATGACGTCTTAGCAAGAGTTATTCAGCCTTATGAGCACTCGCTATTGACGTATAAAAATCGAAGATCTGGAACACCTGTTGTGGAACTCCAAGAGCCCAGCTACACCATAACTCACATAGGAATGACGTCTTAGCCAAAAGTTGTTCGGTCTGATAGGCATTTCCTGTTGACTTATAAAAATCGAAGATCAGAAACATTTGATATGGAAATTAAAGCTATCACTAATTTCATTGCATAATTATAAAATAACATGAGTACCTCCACGCGGTGAAGGTGGGAACAGTTCAGGACTGATTTTCAATGACGATGGTGTATCATTGAAAATAAGACTCTACTGGCCAAAACTTCCATTTTTTTTTATCGTATAAATATGCCTTCGGGCTTATGTTATTTGAGTGTTTAATTTCCTTTTCCACTTATGTTTGTTACATGGTTGCCTACCCAGTAACGCAGGGGAGCAGCCACTTAGATTTTAATTGATCAGGTATCATCACAATAAAACTATAACCATACCCAGAAAGAGGTCAAATCTTTCCCAATGTTCCAAAGGAAGGTGCTAAATGATTAAAGATCATAAGATCCCAACAATCTACCGAAGAGCGTTAGGAGAGACTTGATGCTGTTCGAGAACATGAGGTTGCAACTAGCTCCGTGGAAACTTCTTGAGATCGCGAAGCACGCCTGCATTCTCAGCGTATTTACGCATCTACCAGGTATCCAGGTCTCTAGACACCAGTGAAGAATATGTGAGCGACTGACCGCTGATCGTGAACATCATGCACTGTCTCGCGAGTTGGAGACGTTCACGGTAAAACATGACGCTTGAGTTTTCAGCGTATAAACTACTCTAGAGATAAGTGGGGGAAGGAGATGCGCGACTGACCGCTGATCGTGAACGTCACGCAACATATTATAGGCTATAATTTATTTTGGAAAATGGAACAACTAAGGTAAAAGAGATAAAAATGGTGCCATTGCAAAAACTATTCCACGTGAAGAGTGTTTCCTGCTGTGAAACTAAATTTGAAGATCTGGAGCACCTGTAGTGGAACTTCAAAGCCCAGCGACAATATAACATATACATAATAGAAATGGCGTCTTAGCAAAAGTTGTTAAGTCTGATGGCATTTCCTGTTGACCAACAAAAATAAAAAATCTGGAACGTCTTGAATCGTCTCGCGCATTCCATTGTTTTGCCGTCCCCGGGCTTTTAGAATTCGACATCAGACGTTTCACATCTTCGATTTTGACGACCCCGTTGTCGCTGGCATAAGCAACAGGATCCGCGTACGAAGTCGCGGGCAGAAGCTAGTCTAATAATATATGAAATTGCACTTTGTCGTAAGCTTTAGTCATATCTAGCAGTATACCTATAGCGTATTTTTTACTGTTTATAATATTGAGAACGTTTTGTACGTACTTGTAGACCGCTAAAATAGTGGATCGATTTTTGCGGAAACCGTTTTGGCAATCGTTAAATATACCAAACTTTTCACAAAACGCATAGACTCTATTGCACATGGCTTTTTCAAAGATTTTAGAAGCTGTTGGTAAGAGGGCAATCGGACGATAATTATTCGGGTCGGTTTTGGTATTTTTCTTATGAATTGGTTTGATGATGGCTTTTTTTAAAAGATCAGGAAACACACCTTCTTCAAAAGATTGATTTATTGGTCTAAAAAATGGTAGGGTAAGCTCGTCTGCACATTTTTTAAATAAGGTTGGTGGAAGCTCATCTATTCCATAGCTAGACTTATTTTTTAAGCATTTTATTAAGACGTTCACTTCGTGAGGGTCTACTGGGCTTAAGAATATAGTGTTCTCTGTAGAAGAGAAGTCAAATCATTTATTTCAATTAGGCCTGATAACAGGCACTTTTGAACGTTAAACTTACAAATAAATTAAATTAGTAAGATTCTAGTTGCACATTCCAAAAGGTAGTTTCGTATGGAGAAGAATGTGGAAGAAACTCCATACTTAGATACTCTTTTAAAATAGATTTTACAATATTTGTATACTATTTGTATATAATCAGATTATATGCGAGGACGATGTACCTACTATGTGAAAAAAAAACTACCCTCAGATAGGTACAAGATGATATAAAATAAGCAACGCGGCTGGTATTTCAGGAACTAAAGATTTTATCCTTACCCTGTCTTTATATTTGAAGTGTGTAAGTTCGTTCGTAAGTACCCGGAATTCTTCACAAAAAGAGAAGATATACAAACAAAAATTTTATTAAGACATAAAAACAGACTAAACTTACCATTATCGCGACTAAAAATGCATTCCAATAGTACCTATGTCATGTCCATAAAAATCTACAATAAATTACCCGAAATGATAAAAAAATTAAATAAAAATAACATCTTTATCAATAAATTGAATGTTTTTTCTAATTAACAAATGCTACTATAGTTTAAACGAATACTTTAATGATAAATTATAAGCAACTTAAAACCAATTTATTTATTTAAAATTCACACCAGTGCTCTTCGTCCTCTCTCCTACTTGACCTATGCTGTGCCCGACAGGGTCCATAATTGTATCTATTATAATGTTTCTCACCAACTTTTAAAACATTATGGTATGCAATAATGATTTGTGAATTTGAATTTGAATTAATTGTATGAGTGTATTGAAAGATACATGGTGCTCACATATTTACATAATATTTAAAAATAATCATGAAGATAATACTTAAAATAAAAATTAAATTGAATAAAACGTGCAAATGCAGCTCGATTTTGCCATTGTGGTGAAAGGATCAGTCAATCGACGGATGTCGATTTCCGAGGCTACCAGTAAGGCTATTTCGTATCTCCGTTGTCAGTCCAAAATGATGATCACATAGGCAAAGGGTTCAACGATTACCTCTCAAACAGCAACAATTTCGTATTGGGTATCATCAGTGTGTATCTAGGATTACATCATGTGCACTCACAGAGATATGACGAAGAGCACAGTACTCCGTCTGATAATCACCATAACTAGGAGTCCACTTAAAGTGCAATACCATTGTTTTGTAAATTCTCAGTTGTCATCAAACTTCGATGTGCAATTGGAAGCCAGTAAGTCACTGGCAATGAAAAGATAGCCAATTGCCCTGCAGATCGGAGAGTACGTCGATCGGAAAGTTTTCTTTCTTGCACTCTTTTAATATGTAGAATAAGGTTCATATTCAATTGGGGAAAATTGACACATAGGGGTAACTTGATGTGCTGGCTATTGTATCTATACGCGCACCTAATTTTAAATTGTATCTGGGGGCACGGGAATGCCCCCGCCAAGACGAGCCATGCGAAGCACAAGGGCACTACCTACCTTTTCTTGAAGTGTTTCGTCGTTTTTTTGAACCCTCATAGAGTGGGTTTCCGATGTACCAGAGAGTTAATATTCTCTGGATATGATGTCATTAATACACTAATTAAAGATACAAAGTCTCAATTGAATAGCTCTAATACTTTAGATTTTATTGATATCTAAAATACACCGATTTTGTCACTGACACACTAACTCACTAACACACTGACACACTAAGGATCATCAAAATGTTTGGGTATGATGTGTGTGGTTATGCGAATATTTAGTTTCTGAAGTATTAAGTAACGAAACAGCCAAGTCATAAATTTTTACTGATAATGTGGAATTTGTGAAGTTAGGGTCGGTAGGTTAGGCCGTGTGTATTCAGAAGCTTGGCTCTACATGAGATCTGATATCTTTTTCACAAAGCAAACCTTATGTGGTAGTCTTGGCAACATTTTACATGAAATGTTTTGGTGGAATAATATGAATGAAACTAAAACAATCATGGTTGTCTTACCATAAACTTTATAGTTTAGTTACTTCCAGTGCAGCAGTGGTTATCTCTAAGTAAATTTGATCCTTAATGGACCTTTTAACAAAGGCAAATTCAAAAGTCAAGCCATTTATTTCAATTTGACCATCAAAAAGGCACTTTGAACGTCAACAGTTTCATAAAATACAAAATGCTTCTAGTTGCCCCTTTCAAAAGATATTTTCGTATAGAGAGGAATGGATTAGAAACTCCATGTGCACACTTTTTATATTCTTTTGCTTTTAAAATGAAATACCTAGCCGTGATCCCCTATATTCTTATGCAATAGACGGTAAGTCAATATCATGGACTGTACAGTACACACATGACATCAGCTTACTCCCGATTCATCTCGTCCTTTCACTGAAAATAACGTAGTTTCAAAGCTAACACATTTTAGCCGTTTATTCATCTGTGTTTATTCAGTGGCTCGGCTTTGAGTGGTCCCCTAGACCAGTAGTGTCCGAATGTAAGCAATAATTTTGTAGGTTTACAATGTTACTAGTTTCTGTCTGTGACTTCGTTCGCCGTGTAGGTTTACGATACAATAGAAAAAGGCGTAAGTTAGGCGTCGGCCATGGAGCGTTCCAAGAAATTTGAGATATTATGTTCAAACATTAAATTATTATACGCCCGTGCATATTAGCCAGCCTCTGTACATTTCAATAAATATTCTCCTGGCGGACAAAAATATATTAAAATAGGAAAAATAAGAAAATAAATCTCAAAATACTCTACCGCATCACCACGTTGAATGTCAATGCTAAGACTAAGGTCAAAAACGAGTCAGCCCTTGTAAACCGAATCCCGGATCCAAGCAAGCCAACATCTGACGAAAAGGACCAATGGTGCGAAGGACCAATTATTCAATTTATTTACTTTAATTGTTTATTCTCCAAGGGGCGTTATCTAAAAGAAGCTCAAAATTAATTTCCCGCCGGTGTGGCCCACGTCTCAAGCGTCACGTGCTCCAACAAAATTTGGTACTGTAATGAGAATAATAAATTTCTGGACGAAAAATAAATCATCCTAAGTATTATGGAGATAGAAAAATGGCGACGCGCGGTGAGAAAATTCTCGGCCACCGTGTTTATAACGCGGTTTCTGTGTGTCAAAAAGGAAATTCTATTTACATAGAAATGTGTTACGGGGTTGAGTTTGAAATGTATCGCGGTTATGGGTTGAAATTGAAACACGAACATTTGGAATTTAAGTTAATACGAGAAATACTGGATGAATGAAAGGCGACTAACGAAAAGTATTTACAAGGCAGATGTAAGTGGGAGCGCCGGGAGGGGACGCCCTAGAAGGACAGACATAGACCTTATTGGTGAGGTTCTTTAGAAAGGTCAGGTGCGTAGTACTCGCAACCGGCGGCGTGTGTGTATGCCAACATGTATGAATGTAAACGAAGCAAAAGAAGTACACACATCAAAAGTGTCTAGGGATCAAGCATTTTTATGCGGATTTCTTGAGATTGAGATGTGGCTTTGTAATAAATTTATGATTTTATAAATTTATATGAATCTTTTTTGGTGCATTTTATAATTTGAATCAGGAACTGTGAATCAAATTCGAGTAAAAGATGAAAATCAGCTGTCAATATTTTCCCTATAAAAACATACAACGCATTGAAGACATTATTAGTGCTACTGTTTCCCTACTACTGATTAAAACCAACGTTATTATGGAGCGGCGACGTCATTTAAGCAGGGAAGAAATGCTCAGAGCCGTGGGAATGATAGAAGCTGGTTCCCGGCAACGTACTGTGGCTTTAGCTCTGAATACAAGTCAGAGTGTTATCAGTCGACTTTGGACACGTTACCGAAGCACTGGTACCGTGGCTGAGCGCCATGGAGGACGGTATCGCTGCACCACACGGAGACAAGACCGATACATTCAAATCTTAACTCGAAGAGCTCCAACAATAACCGCCATGATGTTAGCCGTGAGGCTTCATCACTCTTCAGGGAACTTAATTAGCGACCAAACAGTCAGAAACCGCTTGCATGAAGTGAACCTTCATTCCCGAAGACCGCTACGGGTACCACCTATAGCAATGCACAATCGTAGGATTCGATATCAATGGGCTCTTGAACACAGAAATTGGGCAGAAGAACAATGGCGTTTCGTGTGCTTTTCTGATGAGTCTCGTTTTGGTATGAGACCGGATACAAGACGTATACGACACTGGAGAACCCCTGGACGCCAACAGCGATTAAAATCCTGCCAGGAAGTCCATCCTTATTGTGGTGGAACCATCATGGTATGGGCGGGTATTTGGATCGGCGGAAGAACTGAGTTGATTTGGATCAGAGGCAACCTCAACGCTCAAATTTATGCTGAGACGATTGTATCAGACGTCATCGTTCCTCTACAAGTGCAAATCGGTCCCTTATTTCAGTTAATGCATGATAATGCACGACCGCACACCGCAAGAGTTGTAAGACAGACTCTCGCCGCAGCTAACATCAATGTCCTGCCCTGGCCTGCTCAGTCGCCAGACTTGAACCCGATTGAGCATGCATGGGATATGCTACAGAGAAGAGCTCTGCCGAATATGGAGGGTATCCAGTCGCAGGAAGACCTTTTTTTGTTGTTGCAACGAACATGGGCGGCCATTCCACAGCGTGATTTGGATGAACTCATTTTGAGTATGCCAAACCGATGTTCTTGTGTTGTTAGTGTTCGCGGTAGAAACACGGATTATTAATTGTTTAAGTTACCCAATAAAATTTTAAAGAAAACTGTTATTTCAGTCTTTTTTTTGAACTTTAATGTTAGTGGTTCAAATGTCAAAAATCCCTTTATTAGGAAAATGGCAAATTTCTTTATTAATGCAAAGGTGACTTGGTTTATCGTTACTGTGACAAACGAAAACACTTTATTTGATGAATCCTTAAAGAAAATTTTAATTAATATCAATCAGGAGAAAAGTTATTGCAAAAATATATGTTGATCCCTAGACACTTTTGATGTGTGTATGTAAGAATCGTAGTATGTGGCGCTCTGTAGTTTCTGCCTAGCCCCCATGGGAAAAAGGCGCGAGTTTATGCATGTATGTGTAACTAATACTAGTCTATTTCTATTTTACTGCAAAGCAGCACAGTGCCATTTACTGTGGTCACACAAAGAAGGCACGAGCATTGATGATCACGCTTTACAAAGGCGGATAGAGGATTTTAATTTATATTGACTATAAGTATGCTTATATAAAATAAAACAAATATCAACTGGCCTGTTTGGTCTAGTAGTTAGTGGCCCTGACTGTTATGCTGGAGGTTGTGGGTACGATTCCCAACCAAGACAAATGTTTGTGTGATCAGCGCACTAATTTTTTCAGTGTCTGGGTGTAATTTATCTACATAATATATGATATGTATGTAATTAGAAATATATAAGTATGTTTTTCATTTGTTCGTATAATACAAGTTCTACTTAGCTTGGGACTAGATGGCGTTGTGTGAAAATTGTAGAATATTATATCAAAAGTGTGCCTACCGATGTTTTCTTCATTGATGACAACGATGTTCACAGTACTTTGGGGATGTAATTATGAATGTTTTAGTTTCTAATGCTGTACTGGCACCATGCCACTCTGTTTTACTTACCTTCTGAAGGTAAGATAAAAATAATATGCTCTATCTATTTCGATCCCCTGTCGATCTACTCACACACCAGTTGAGTAAGTTCCGCGCATTCTTTTGATCTAAACTCCATTCTTACTTTATCTTTTCACTATTCCCAACAATTGTTCGTAACAATGTTACTAGTACAGAATTGTTACAAACTATAATTAGGACATACAGAGCTCATACTAGAAATACTTTGGCAAAGCTCGAGAGATGTTGAACCAAACGCTAGTCGTGTAGGTACGTGTTGCCTCAACTTTGAGTGTATCACAAAAGGAACTTGATAAAAGTTGTGAGTTTACAAAAGGTCGTTCATTGGTTACTCGGGAGATATTCGAGCTGTGTTGTAGGTACTTTATAGTGGCTTTAAAATGGCGGCTAGCTGGCAAGAGGATTACTAAGTAAGTGGCTCTTACTTATAACATTCAGGGTAATAGAAATCTTAATTCTAATTTGTCTGTCAGTCGAATAATAAAAAATAGTAGACACGTAATTTTTTTTATTGACGGAAAAGGACTTATACAGGGTGTAACGGAAAGGGTATATACATCCGAAGGGCACGGATTCTCTTAGTGATAAGAAACGACATGGCAACGTTTTTATACATATACATACATAATTGTAAAGTTGAGCCCGCCCGCGCCGTCGCGCCTTCGTCGGTTAGGCAGAGCCCGATAGGTCTGTACTAGGCGCGCAGAACCCGAGATAGATATACTTGAACCTTGCCGGACAGGATTATGACCCTCATAGTGCGGTGACACGTTTGTTATGATTGTGCATTTAATAAACTATCGATATTAAATAATATCGTGAAGTTTCAAAGTTATTAGTTGGGAGCTGAAATTTTGAGGAAATACTCGTTATTAAATACTCTATTCACCCTGTTTGTATGTATATACCCTTTCCGTTACACCCTGTATAAAGCTTTTTCAAGTAAAATATAAATCAAAGTAAAAACTTTATGGCACGTGATGTCCCGTGGCATTTTCATTAAACCTCAAGCGGACGCGCTTTCATTGTCTTTCTATTGTGTCTCTATTTGACACGATTGAAAGGTGTGAAATGGTTTTGCCGTTATTTTTTGTTACCGTGAAAATAGAAACAATACTACTACTACTACTACTTACTCATACGATATTTTTATCAATCTAATTGAGGATCTCCAAATAATTAAACAAAATGTATATCCATTTAGCCAATCATAGTAGTTACGGATCACATTTCATTTTCTCTCAAGTTGTGATTATTTATTTGTGACTATTCAGACAATTTAATTAGGTACGAACCATGATTTGTTTATTGTTCTACAATGTACAGAAGTTGCACAATATGTCTTAATTTTTTATAATACCTTAAATTATAACGTTTTAAAACCAATAATAATAATTGAAGACACTGTTTTTACATGTTAAAATTAAATAGCATAAGGATAAAAAGAGGTTAAACATATTAATTACATTTTTAAATATGGAAAAAGCCCCAAGCGGTCTATGGTGTATTGAATTGTGAGGGGTTTGAGGGTGAAGGGGGAGGACCAATTCAATCAAGTAAAGTTTGAGGTAGCTGAGATGGTGGTTATCTTTGCTTCAACTTTCAAAATTAATAGGAACGAATGAAATTCCGCGAAGATCCCGAAAAGTTATGAAAAGAACACACAATTTTTTGTACCTACAGTAAAAGATATCAAGAAATTGCAAAATCTGTTCTCACTAAATCATAGACGATACCCACATCGGAAAATAGGTAATTCTCATTTAGTTTTATTGCGAATCATTTATCTATTCGCTTTGAAACTGCCACGGCTTAATTTTAGTGAAATAAAAAGGTCTTTTTAAAGGGTTTAGGTCCAGGTCTGTTGAGACCTTAATCCAATTGCTAGTTACGATGGAGTACCGTTATCAATTTAGTCCGGAGTATTGGGGACACATGAAGAATTCGAAGGCATTACGTGTCGAAAATACCCTTATTGTATTACGTCTTGGGTACATTGGGGGCATGTTACCTATCATGTTGTTATTATATTAATGAGGGTGACGTCTCACATTTCGTATGATACCCTTCCATAACGTATTCGAGGAGGCTGGCAACAATGTGCCATCTAATTCCCGCTACATTTTCTTCGTTAAATAAGCCGATACGTTTTTTTCATCTAACGTATCTACTTAGTTTAGTAGATAGTTTATATTTCTACAGACAACTAATGGCAATTAGAATATTATTTGTATTTTTATGTTATCTATTGTTCAATTTGACGTCGATGTCTTTTGACTTTAACTAAGGAGAAAAGTATGGAAGGGGTATCTATAAGTATAGAAAAACCGTGGAAGCTACTCATAGTTTATAGTAAGACAAACATTGTTCCAGTTTTTGACGTTGAAAACTTATGTAATTTTGACGTTTAAAAAGTGCTGGTACTCAGTCTAATTTGAATAAATGGCTTTTGAATTTTTATGTTCCAATTGAAATAAATGATTTGATTTTTTAACTGTTACACCGAAAAGGATGTAACTAACTTTGTTATAAAACTTTTTAATTAAGAAGCCGCGTTTTCAACCACTTCAATAAGTTACGTTTAAGTTCATTTTTATAACAGAACCTTCTACATTCCTGAAGTCTGTTTAGTGAAATATTATGCATAGGTAAAGTTTGTGAGTTTGTGACTTTGGGGGGTAATCTCGGAATCGACTGAACCGATTTTGAAAGTTCTTTCACTAATAGAAAGCTACATTATTTGTGAGCCCCGTAGGCTGCTATATTTTATTTACAAAACTAAGAGGGATGGAAGGGATATTAAAGTACGAAATGCACGTGGACAAAGACGCGAGCGAAGTGCTAGTAATGTGTAAAGCAACAAACACTGTCAGAGTTATTTTTTAAATTAAATTTTTCGCGTACTTAAGTCTCGTTGAGTACCGCAGCTCCGGAAATCCTCACGGAATGGATTTGCTGGGGCTTCGCTCAGGTCGCTTGCATGATACGCTCCCGCGCTTCAGAAATTTCATTATTTGTATATTTACTTCTCAGTTTTTACCCGACTGTTTCAGAGAGGCTAAGATTTTTAGAGTGTATATAAGTTAGAGGAGGCATCGTCTGACATACGGATAACATGAGCTTAGTACAGCCATAATTCTGGGCCCTCTTAGCATTGAAATTTTTCGTCAGTTTTTCCTGGTCTTATTTTGTACTTTAAACTATTTAAAAACTTGATTTTTATCCAACCCTAATGAGTTTTTAATAGAAAGAAGTGGTTTAAGAGTATAATTTTTAAAGAGAAATCGCATTAGGTTATTTAGAAACGGTGAGATTTTCATATATTTTTACAGTTTTAAGCAAAACATACATATTAAGAAAATAAACGAAAAAGCTAGGACAAAAGCGACATTAAATTCTACGCTAATAAAAGTAATACAGGTTCCCTCTGGCTTTCTTCACTCTCGTAGTAGGTACCTACTATTGGTCGGTAATCCGATTTTCTAACATGTAGGTGAAGTGAACAAATTTAGCTGTCATACCATACCAGTGATAGGCATTACAGACAGTTCACTTTACTCATGTTTTCACAGATTTACTGAGTCGACTGGCAGCTGGTCAGATGCCTTTTTTGACAAGCTGCCGTTAGATCAGTAATCCGATTCAGAAAGCTAGTTATGTACTTATGTATAAACTCCGTCTATTATAAAACTGTCAACACTTTCAAATATGCAATTCTTTCAAAACTCTCGGGAGAAGACAACAAGGCAACGTTCCACTCTCCTAAACATAAAACTCTAATCTAACCACATTTCGTATAAACTTAACATTCCCAGCGTAAACATTATTTCGTCGTCCGTTTTATGAGTGCCTACATTTGAGTATTGTGAGAAGGATACTCTTTCCATTTATTTTGTGAAGATTTCGTGAGGCATTAAATTGGGTTTGCGGATGGCCGCAGATGTCTTCGGGAGTATCCGGGGATCCGGAAGCATATGGCCGACCCGCGTGGATTTGAATAGGCTGGCCCCTCGCCCCTGGCCGCCCCGCTTTATGCTCTCAAGAAGTTCCCGTCTTGGTATTACAAAATTGTGATTCAGAAATGTTTCGTGGGATGTAACTTTTGTACGTTAGTTAGCCAAGGGTCATAATTCGTTTATTCATTTGTTAACAACATACGTGCCATGAAAAATTGTTAATTTTTTTTAAATATTTTTACATTCATAGATTTATTTTGATAAAAAATTAAATCAAAGATGCTACACATTGTATAAAATGATGATGGCGAGTATCATACAAAATGGTAAGTTTTGAAATGAATGCGCTAATCTAGGTTTATAATAGGTTTGGTTTTTGTTTGCCTGCGTTTCATATTTTTATTTTATTCAGTATGGTAACTAGTACTATCAAATATTATGTTTTCAACATAATTAGGTAACTAACTCCATTTTTTTTGCTTTTCCTTTATAATAGTACTAGCTAGTGCCCGCGACTTCTTTCGCGTGATATATAGAATGTTCACAATATAATTATGTACTGTGGCCCGCGGTAATAGCTTTAGTCTAACATTGATAGAAGTATTGAAATTGGATAAGTAGTTCTGGAGGTTACCCCTTTATACTAAGTTACAAACTTAAAAACAAACGAAATACCTATTACTTACCGTATATTATTAGTGTTGAGTTTAGATTACGTTTCTGAGCCGTTGCTAATTAATGACTTTTGTTTCTATAAATTTAATAACGCCATGGTTTATTCTGTCAAGTAAAGCCACCTTAGAATAATATCGCATAGAAACCTAAAACGAGTGAAAAAATGAGGCATCAAAAAATTGGTCGAAGATCCCGAGTCAGTAGGTAAAGTCACGTTCCGTCGATCACTGCTCGCGAGTAACCATAATCGGCTCACGCACACGAACTACTATACTCGGCTTCTATGCGTTATAATTCGCTTGAACGCAACTTACGAGGTCCGTCTTAAATATTCACCCCGTTTTAACAGATAAACTTACATGAAACAACTAGTTCAGTACCCACATAGTTGTTAAGGCAATCATATAGAAGTTTCGTTCAAGATGTAAGTCCCAAAGGATAAGGAAATAACCCTCGGAATATGTGTTCGGTGGCCGTGATACCCTCTTCTAGTTTTCATTATGGCATTAGGACTCGTTTTATTTGGAACGAATACGTCGCAGCTATCGGTACGGTAAGTTTATGCAAATTAGTACTTTTATGACATTTTAGTACTGAGGTGTTCCTTAATTATAGAATTGCCAAACTTTTACGTTTGATGGCGAAATACGCTCTTACATGTAACAATATCAACTTAGTTAGTTATTACTACTTATATCATGATAAAATTCTGAGCTTCATCAAAATCAAAATATTTGTAACAATTAGACCAGTTTAATATACGGCACTTTTAAACGTCTTAAAAAAAAAAACTTGCCTACTATGGTCATTTTGTTATAAACAAAAAATATGCTAGATGCGTCTTCTAATATGTAGGTAGAATGGACAAGAAAATCATTCGAGTATACGAGGTTCAATGGAAAAGAAACTGAATAATAAATATACAAGGAGTTTTTTTATATCCCATAACTCTAGGGTTATATTCTGTAGGTAAAAATAATACTAAAACTCCTAGAATAGATGGTCCAAAAATGCATAGTTTCGGAGATATCATCAATCATAATGACATCATCAATCATGACAGACTGAGCTACTTTGATATGATAACGCTGGATAAACGCCGTCGACTGTTAGACGCAATGTTTGTATGCAAAGTGATGGCTCGCAAAATTGACTGCCCCCAGATCCTGAGCCTTTTTCACATCCGTGCCCCCTCAAGAATTCCTCGTAGGCCAATTACACCACTCTGCCCACCACAGAGAAGAACTATTTTAGGCACCAATTCACCTGTAGCGAGATTGTGTAAGGTTGTAAACGATTGCAGCGACCAAATTGATCTGCACTTTGACTCCTTAACCAAATTGAAGACCAGTTTCCTTAATTTTCTTGCGTAGTATAAGTAATTTACTTTGTATTAAACTTTTAGTTAAGTAATTTATTTTGGATACTTTTCTTTTTCTGTTAGTTAGGTTGGTACTTGTTTGTTTTACTTAGTCAGCCCTGTACAACTCTTATGCATGCAGAGTTTACCTCTAAGTGATTGTTGCACTATTATAAGACTTTTTGTACATGTTACCTTTATGATGTTATTAGTGTAAACAATCGTTGGTGAACCTATTGATAAATAAATAAATAAATAATAAAAATATCAGTTGTTTAGTACCCGTAACACAAGCTCTGCTTAGCTTGGGACTAGATGGCGATGTGTGAATAGTCGTGGAATATTATTATTAAGTATTACTAATATTATTTTTATTACCTAATTAGTTCAAAAATTGTCACCAGTACGACGAATCTTCTTTCTAACGTCACTTTTCTTTCACGTAAGGGTGTTTTACATTAATCATCGTGACTTTGTCGAATTATTTTGTTATAGTAAAAAAAAAGGATTGAAATTGAAATTTAATTCATATGCCAGTTGATTCTTTGATATGGTCTCAATCATACCCTAGAGTTATGGGATATAAAAAAACACGTTTTATGTAAATATAGGTAGGTACATGAAGCCCGTTCGCAGCTCCAAAATTGTTAAATTAAATGGGGTAGGTATAACAAGGAAGATGTACACTTGACAAATTCTTTCTTCTCTCAACAAACTCAACAATAATATTTATTAGGTGTTGTTTTAAAACAAGACGAACAGCCCCTCTTGACTTCCTGAAACTTTTTCACGACTATTGTTGTTCACTGCCCTTTTTCTCTCTTTTTTTATTTATTTGCCGACAAAAATATTTTTTAATAAACCGTAGGTACCGTTCGACAGTGATTATGATCTTTTTTAACCTATTGACAGACCAAGTCGGGTGGGCGTGGGTGCAACAATTTTACATTGTCGTGTCTTTTCGTTTTAAGTCGTATTTATACGTTTGTATAATTACAAAAAACTTTTTTCCAAAAAATTAAACCGACTTCAAAAAACACTAACCGGTGTAAAATAACTCTAAATTAGGAACACTGTGACTTTGGTGGTTTTGTCTCATTCATGGTTGGCCACCGACTTCCGAATTTAGAGTTATTTTACACCGGTTAGTGTTTTTTGAAGTCGGTTGTATTTTTTGTAAAAAAGTTTTAATTTAACAATTTTTAGTTTTTTATTTTTATATGCCTAGATGATATTTTTTATCCATTTCTACAACACATATTTACATATTACAATCAAAAAAATAAACAACAACTGTTCGCGATGAAATCAAAAAGTAAAATTCATGAACAAAAATTTTCATAAAATTAAAACTACCAGACCAGACTATGTACTTAACTTTTTTATGAGACCAAAAAGGACCTAGTCCGCATCAAACCAAAAAAGAATCACGTAAATCGGTTCGTTCGGTTCGTTCGGTTCGGTCTTACCTAGAGGACGGACGTGCCTCTCGCGATCGCGTGCTCTAGTTAGCAAAGTGCATACGCATCACAACAGTGTGGCCGATCCGTGCGTCATCAGAAAACTCAAACTCAAACTCAAACTGTTTATTGCATTCATGTGATGTACATAGTTGTTATATTAATTATAAAATAATTAAAGTTTCAACATGAGACCGGTGAGGTCACGGCAACGTTATAATAAATTATGTCAAAATTTAAATGTCAACAATAAAAATACTTAGAGAGAAAAAAAATATATAAAAACTAAAATCTTAAGATAATTTTATTCTCCTTTCTCAAATAAAATGTAGTGTTTTATATAGGGCAGATCGCCACTTTTGTACGTGAAGGAAAGTCGTTATTTCAAGCTAGACTCTAAATATTCTTTCACTGAGTAGAAGCATTTTTGAATTAAATACAGTTTTAGCCTTTTTTGGAATATTGTTATTGATTTTTCAGTTTTAAACGTGTTGGGTAACTTATTATATATTTTGATTGCCATATAGTATGGGCTATAGCTTAACATTTTTATTCTTGAGAATGGAGCGCATAACCTTTTTTTATGGCGAGTGTTAACGTTGTGCGTATCTTCTACTTTAATGAACTTGTCAATATTTTTAAAAACAAACACGCAAATGTCAAGAATGTATATTGACGGCAGAGTTCGCTCGGAGTGGTCGCGATGACCCAGATACGGTTGTGCGAAACATGTTTAATCATCATATCATTTGTTAAGGCGAATACATCTTTCACCGACATGGCTTCGCAAACGCAGAAAATAAAATTAACTACAAACTTGGAACATGAGCTGTTTAAGTATTACAGCGAAGAAAAAGCAAAGCGAGAAGAATTACAATGTCAAGTAATGGAGCTTAAAACCGAAATGGAAAAGCTACGGGAAATTTTGAAACACCAAACTGATCAAGAGAAAAATAAGGCCACTGAAAAGGCCAACAAAGAAAGTTCACCCAAACCTATCGAATATGAGACGGATGAGGAGGAACTAGCCAGAGAAACGGAGTGGATTAGGATAGAAAATAAAAGAAAAAAACGTAAGTTGAACCGTACGCTGACCCCCCCTCCCCAAATAATGCTAATAATGAACAAGGGAACATAAATCCCAAAAAAACACCAAAGCCACCCCCAATAAATGTGCAGGGTGTTAAAGATTACCAGTCATTCTATGACTCAATAGCCAGTACTAAGGGCGACACTTTCACCATAAAAATGATGAACGGGGATAGCGTCAAAATAAATGCAACAAATGAAGATGCCTATAGAGAGATTACGAAGCTACTAACTTCAAATAATTTACTCTGGCACACGTATGAAAACAAACAAACCAGACCGATAAGAGTGATGGCCAAAAAGCTTCATCATACATGCCAGCCAGAAAGAATTGTAGATTACCTGAAAAACAAGGGCTACAAAATTGAAAATGCTGTAAGCAAATTGAGTTGGAGGAAAAAAGAACCACTCAACATGTTTATGTTGACATTTGAAAAAGATGAAGATATAAACAAAGTTTATGACATCACTAATATTCTAGGGTGCAAAGTTGAAATTCAACCACTTAGAGCATCTAAGCTAGTTCCTCAGTGCAAAAGATGCCAAGCCTATGGACACACCCAAAAGTACTGTTCGAAAGAACCAAGGTGCGTCAAGTGCACGGGCAAACACCTCACAAGAGACTGCGTGAAACCGGCTCAAGATAAACCAAAATGTGTCCATTGTGGTGAGCCACATCCAGCTAACTATAGAGGGTGTATAGTAGCAAAGGAGATGCAAGTATTAAAAAGTAAATACACTAAGAAGCCAACTGTATCCCAACCAAAGAAGCATACCGAACCATCAGCTACCAAAGAAGCTAATGTAAAGATGGGAATGACCCACCAACCACCCAAGCCGTCCTCGTACTCTCAACTAGTCAAAAATAATATGGAGACAAGTTCGGAGTCAAAACTCGACCAAATCTTAAGTCTAATGTCAACATTTGATGAACGGCTTAAAAAACTAGAAATGAGTGCCAAAAAAGCTCCAATTCATCTGCAAAAATGATTAATAACCTCAAGATCATGGCTTGGAATGCTAATGGACTGCTGCAACACCAACATGAGTTACAAGTAGTCCTAGATACAGAAAACATAGATATATGCTTAATTTCCGAAACACACTTTACACGACAATCATTTGTTAAATTTCAAGGCTACAAGATATATCATGCCCTGCATCCTGATAACTCCGCGAGAGGAGGCAGCGCCGTCATAATAAGAGAAAACATACATCATTATGAACAGACCAAATGTGAAGATCAGGAAATGCAAGTGATCGGTGTAACTATTAAAATGAAAAGATATATGTACGACTCCGTTACTATAGCAGCTATATACATCCCCCCAAAACACGCACTAAAAAAAGAGCCATACAAGACACTCTTAGCGCTACTTGGAAAGAGATTTATATTAGGTGGAGACTTCAATGCCAAGAATACCTATTGGGGCTCCAGACTAACTACTACAAAAGGCAGAGAGCTACTAAGTGCCATACAAGAAACCAAATCAGAGGTTCTATCAACTGGAAAACCGACATATTGGCCAACAGACTCAAGAAAAATTCCAGACTTAATTGACTTTTTTATTTATAAAGGAATATCCTCTGACTATATAAGTGCCGAAGAAGGATTTAATATGAACTCTGATCACTCACCAATAATTTTGTACATTTGTGAATACGTCAAACAGAGAGAAGGCAATCCGTTTCTCGTGAACAAGTTCACAGACTGGGAATCCTTTAAAATAGACTTAGAAAATAAAATAGACTTAAATATATTCATAAATGATAAGCACCAACTTGATTTAGAACTAAGCAAATTTATTGTAGATGTCCAACAAACTGCATGGGCTAATACACCCGAGAAAAGAAGAACTGTGAAGGTTAACACTTATCCAAAAGAAATAACAGATCTGATCAGAGATAAAAGAACATTGAGAAAAAAGTGGCAGCGAAACAGGTTTCCCCATGATAAGACACTGTTAAATAGAATAACTAAACAAATTAGGAAGGCAATCAAGAAATTTCGGGACGAAAATTTAAATAGGCATCTTCATCAACTCACTAATTATCGATCGACTGATTATTCACTATGGAAAGCCACATGGAACCAAAAACAACCTATTGCTCACATACCGCCAATAAAAGAGCTAAATGGACAATGGGCAATAAGTAATGAGCAAAAAGCATCAAGGTTTGCCCAACATTTGGCGGACACTTTTACACAAACCGAGAGCGCTAACCAAGATCTCCACTGGAAACAACTACTACAAGTAGATCAAGAGATAAAACTTGTAACACCAAAAGAAGTATTTAAAGAAATCAGAGATCACATCAGCCCAAAAAAATCCCCTGGTATGACCTTATCACAGGGGAAATCCTAAAGAATCTACCAAGAAAAGCCTTGGTGAAACTTACTAAGATACTTAATACTTCTTTTAGACTAAAACATGTTCCAGACCTATGGAAGGTGGCAGAAGTGATCATGATCCCCAAATCAGGGAAACCACCTCAAGATGCATCATCATACAGGCCTATCTCCTTGCTGCCAGTGATGTCAAAGCTTTTCGAGAAACTACTTCTAAAACGACTAAAACCAATTATAGAAAATAGCAACATAATACCAGAATATCAATTTGGATTCAGAGAAAAACATTCAACGATAGATCAGGTGCATAGAATTACAACAGTAATTGAAAAAGCGCTTGAAGATAAGAAAGTATGTACCACTGTATTTTAAGATGTAGCCCAGGCGTTTGACAAAGTTTGGCACAAGGGATTGATTTATAAACTAAGAACTATGTTGCCAAAACAGTTCGCAGATATATTAGAATCATATACTGGTAGAGTCTTTAGAGTAAGGCAAGAAAACGCCTATTCTGAACTAAAAGAAATAAAAGCTGGTGTACCACAAGGAAGTGTTCTAGGCCCGGTCCTGTACCTATTGTACACATGTGATATACCAGAACTAGAAAGTGCAACTATCGCTACTTTTGCTGATGATACCGCAATAATGTCCACCGGATCTAGTCACAAGGAAGCTGTGGTAAAAGTACAAACAGCAATAAACCAATTCTATAATTGGACCAAAAAGTGGAAGATAAAGTTGAATGAAACAAAATCCATTCACATTGACTTTACCAACAAGAAATCGGAACACAACCCAGTATACATAAACAACAAAAGTATACCGTACGAAAACACTGCCAAATATCTTGGTATGACCCTAGACGCAAAGCTTCGCTGGAAAGCCCATGTCAAAAAGAAACGAGAAGAATTAGAAATTCGTTACAGAAGCATGAACTGGTTACTAGGAAAGCATTCCGCGTTGTCAGTTTCTAACAAAATCCTGATCTACAAATCAGTCCTTATGCCATTATGGACCTATGGTATACAACTATGGGGTTGTGCCAAAGAAAGCAATGTAGAAATTATACAAAAATTCCAGAACAAAGTACTCAAGAACATCGTGAACGCGCCTTGGTATATACGAATTGACGACATCCATCGGGACCTGAATATAGAGTTCGTAAACAGCATAATCCAAAAATATGCAGAAGCTCATGAACATCGGCTTCATCATCATGTTAATGTTGAGGCCATCCAGCTCCTCGATAACACGGACATAGTAAGAAGGCTCAAAAGGACTAAACCTTTTGAGTTAGTGTAGTGTAATGTAGTGTAACATATCTATGACTTTACCGCGAGTGTAATATACGTGTAGTACCTAGCTATTTATATGGACACAAGAACAAAGTGACTTCACCTTAATAGACGCTAAGTAAACGCAATGGACGTGCTCTTAGATATACTTTTACTTTTAGCAAATTAAGTTAGATTAAAATTGCTTATTAGCCTTATTAGGCTAGATTGTAATATAATAAACAAATTAAAAAAAAAAAAACGTAAATCGGTACATAAATCTCAGCGTAATCGGTGAACATACATACAAAAAAGTGTTCAAAAATAAATTAAATTTTCATAAAATTGTTCATAAAATGAAAACTACCGGGTCAAACTATGTAATATTTTTATGGGACCAAATGGCAGCTATTCCGCATCGAAATCAAAAGAATCACGTAAATCGGATCATTAATCTCGGAGTAATCGGTGTACATACATAAAAAAAAAATAAAAAAAAATACCGATCGAATTGAGAACCTCTTCCTGAAGTCGGTTAAAAAAGTAATAAACACTTTATTGCATTCGATCTGTGGTATTGAACACCGGGTTGTTACAATAATAGTTGGGGTACCTACTGTCCTCTTAGATAAGCTACATAATGGCCTGTAATTAATTTAATTTCTTAGTCATACATACATACGCCTTTTTTATAGGTATATACGTATAGAGCTTCGTATAGAGGTCGGCATAAACCACAGAGCGCCATCTGCTACGGTGCTACATGTAGGTAGTCATACACGCACTCCTCATTTCTTATTCACATAAAATAAAAATAAAAATAGTCATGTATTTAAAAAAAAATGGTTACACACAATTGGTTTCAACTTTACATTCTATTTAGCCAAAAATATCTCATTTCGTGCAGCGTAATTTTTATTACTAGCTGTCTCGGCAAACTTCGCTCCGCATTAGAATAAATTTATTAGCCTTATTTAGTTTGCATTAGTTTATGTCCTATTCTCAGACCTATTGAATATACACACAAAATTTAGTAAAAATCGGTCAAGCCGTTTCGGAGGAATTTTGTAACTAACACTGTGACACGAGAATTTTATATAGGTAATTTAGATCTTGTTATGTACTCACGATTCGTAAGCTGGACGCTCTGCGGACACAATATTATTTAGGCAGAAGCCCTTCTTGAGCCATATATTATATACTTGTCGGCGTCAGCGATGGCCGAGCGGTATGGGCCGACATCAGGGGTTTCGTGGTACCTACATAACGTTGAATAATAATCTTCATTACAGTAATAACCTCACTCTAATAAAAGTAATCACAAAACATAACTCAGATAGGTAAACAGACAGTTTCGCACTGGACTAGTATCTTTGTTCGTGTCTGAAATCTCACTTAGCTCTGCTTAGCTTCCACTAAACTTCCCGACACGACTTCATCCACGTGAAATCGTTCGCGCCATTTGCAATGACAGCTGACGTCACGGTGTTTACCATAAACTCTGTACTAAAGTAATCAACTTCACAACTTCTAATTTCTGAATATCGTTCGCCACGACATAAGTAGATACTAATATTATGAATGTCTTTAAATATCTTACCAGCCATGACACTTAGAATGCTTTTTATTCCCGTAATGTGTTCCCTTGAGATAATCTTGAGAAAGTTACTAACAACGCAGGCGAAGCCGTGGGCATAAGCTAGCTATAAAAAAGTGTCGTAAAGCTGTCTGTCGCGTGTTTCGTGTCCAGGGAATTGTGTCAGCAATTTCCTGAGTTTTTTGCCAATCGCGTGCTGTGTAAAAGCAAAATAACAGCCGACCCCCGCTGATATTACAATGTAAAATGCATTTTTATGAGCGAAACGCCATCCCTTTGTTATTTTGAGAACGAAAACATGAAAATGTCATAAAAAGTGGAAAAAATATATTTCAGGGAATATTTTAACAGTTTATTTATTGTGTTTTTGTTATTGTTTAGAATATAAATGACGGTTAGGTTAGCGCAGTGGCTATACAATTGGCTGCTACGCTGCGAGTCGAGGCATTCTTTCCCGCGTAAACATAAGAATATGGGGCAAACATTTAAAAACGATGGAAGTTAAAATAAATAAAGGCTGCTATGTCTTTCTGTGTAAACAAATTAAAATACGTCATTTAGTTTAAATATGTCATGATTTTGTAACGATTCTGTTTATGATGTTTATCACATACGAACTATGAGTGTGTCTGTAGTGGATTTGGGAATAGATTTGACTGTAGGTTTAGGGAAATAGGTTACCTACTGCAACAATATTCTGGCTGAGCCACTCTCTGACCCAGCTAGAGCAATTTGCAGACTAGTAATGTTAAGATGTAAATAGATGGTAAAACTAACCCGGGAATAAAAAATGGCATGTGTGGAAAACCCCTTTATTATTATTTATATTATTATTAATTAAATTATGATTTAATAATACAAACCTACTAATTCTGCTTAAAAACAAACATCGTCCGGCGTGAAGTTCACACATGTGGAAGACAGCGCTTTGTCCCACGGGCTCTTAAATCAATAGTAGATTATAATTATTTACTTTAATTCGACTGCCTGGTTTGGTCTAGTGGTTACTGCTGAGCATGAAGTCCCGGGTTTCTGTAGCAGCTCGGAGGCTAGTTTTGTGATGATAGATCTCCATAATCTTGCCCTCTATCTATTACATGGGTAACAATTTTAAGAATGGACTCCAGTTTTACTAGATGCAGCTGCAGTTTCACACGGAACGGCTGCTGATCTGACCTCCAATAGTCTGGGGAATACAATACCTTTTGGTAAGATCGGCTGATAGACTTTAAATTTTTCGACTAGCCATACCGACTGCCAGCAGCCGGGCTCAACTTGCTCCCGAGACACAGTAGGATCTCAATATGAAATTAATGTTCACACATCACCGGATCTACCTCGGCAAGCGTACCTTCACCTTCGATTATTCCTTGCTACTTTCAAATAATGACCCAAAGTGACCCAGATTCTGAATAGTTTCAAATGCAAAGCCACTCCACCTAAATATACCGAACTTAACTTAATCGGTATTCAAGCGTAGAAGTTACTTAACAATGATTTGAGTAGCGAAACAATGTGCGCCTGTCCCGGACATAAAGACGAGATTCCCGGGTTCCGAACTCCCGGACTGCGGGACTCCGAAATAGTTGCTTTGTGCTACTATCGGTGATTTTAGAGTAAAGCGAGTTTCTAATACTTGCTGATCTGATTTATTGAGTGGCCACCGCTGTTTATTTGTAAGATGGGAATGTTGGGAGTTTGGTGTTCTATAAATATTTTGAGGTATCCGATATAACATGAGATATTTCATTACTAGAAACCTATGCACTGTCTAACACAATTTTATTTTATTTCTTAAGAAAACTTACAGCTAGGATACTGATAGTTGACAGATAATGATAGAAGGCCGATTAAAAATATTAATCAATATTAAGGTAGCACAAAGAAAAGTAGACAGGTAAGAGAAAGTAAGAATAGGTAAGTAACACACTCTGGGAGAGAATTAGAAAAGGCTTCAGTCACATCCAAAGAAGTTTTTGCTCAGTATTCTTTTTAGGAACACGGGTGGTAAATAAGTCAATCATCAACACTCTGACACATCGAGTTGTAAATCCTGCTAGCTCTATGTCCTGTGTTTAGTGAGAGCACAGCGCAAAACAAAAAAATCCCGTAGTAGAACAATTTAAATTGAATATAAGTAGTTTTTTTTTAAAGGTGCACTAAAAATGTAGTCACTTTATTTGGTGTAGACTGCCACGTTTGTCTAGTGGTCGCAACTGCTACTGCTAAGCCTGAGGTACCGGGTTCGATCCCAAGGTCGGGCAAAGCAATACCTATTGAGTTTTTCCATCTGGAATTTCTCAGTAGCAGCCCGGAGTTTAGATTCGTGCTCTATTGATGGCAATAGGCTCGCCCCCTATTACATGGGACTTAAACATAACTGGCGAAGTGTTGGTGTTACTACCGGGAACGCCTCCGCCTAGCCCTTCAGGGCTTACAGGCGCGATGTTATGTTATTTCTAAGGTGGTCAATGAGAGAAGTAGGTGATTGATTACAGATGAAACCAAAGCCTATTGCCAAGGTTTAATAGTATCTTGTTTTTATGAACTGTACTACCGTAAAGCTATTAAGTATTTAACACAATATTCGAACCTTTATTTACCAAAGTAGGTATTTCGAAGAAGTGTAGGTATGGACAGACGCCAGCACATCAAGTTACTGCAATGTGTAAAATTTTTCCAATTGAATATGAACCTTATTCTGTTTTACATAAAGTTGAAAAACAATCAAGGAAATTTGACACATTGGGATAACTTGATGTGCTGGCGTCTGTTCCTATAAAGTACACCCACATTTCACCAATTAATCATCGTTTTGTTCAATTACATACACACAGACATACATAAACTCACGCCTTTTTCCCACGGTGGTAGGCAGATACAACAGAGCGCCTTATGCTAGGACATGCCGGTTTCCTCGCGATGTTTTCCTTCACCGTTTTTGAGAGCAGTGGTGATGAAATAAATTACACAAAGTAATGCGCCTGCCTGGGTTTGAACCCACGACTTACTGTTCATAAGTCGGGGCCGCCACCACTGGGCCACCGCTGCTCTCCTCTCAGGTACGCATATTTCCTCACAATGTTTTCCTTCATCGGTTTCGAACCAAGTCACATAACGCACATAAATCCGAAAAGTCAGAAAACGAGACGAACTAAATTATTAAATTAACTAAAACAATATAAATTCATATTACTTTCTTGACATCTGTTTTAATTTAATTAACGAGAAAATCAAGGATTGAGACCGTCTTTTATTGTCCCAATATTAAAAAGAATCCTTACTCAACGAGACAAAAGGATATTATTTTAAGCTCGACATTTTGTGCATCAATATGAACACAGAATGTATTTTTATTAAAGGACTAGTAGACGTCACGCGGTTTCACCCGCGTAGTTCTCGTTCCCGTGGGAATATGGGAATATTGATTTACGGAAATGTTACTCAGGGTGAATGTAGCTTTCCAATGGTGCAAGAATTTTTGAAATCGGCACAGTAGTTCTTGAGTTTATTCATTAAGCCGGCTCTACACTCGCGACAACTGCGAATCATGAGTGTAGATGTTGTTCGCGCTTCTCGTTCACGCTTCGCGCCGTTCCCCGATCAGTGTAGGTATTTTTGCCCGCGACAAAGTGTTTGCGGCGCGCGAACGTGACAGCATCCACACTCACAGCTTTTCAGTTCCGTTTTTAGTCGTCTTCTTCACCATCTCTTTTTTATATTCTTCTTGTCTTTAACACAAAGGTAATTGTAATAGGCAATGGCAAGTAGTGACACAGCACCAGCAGAAATCACGTCGTCGTCCATGATAATCGCGAACAAGACTGTGAACCTTTGCGAGTGTGGAGGGACACAGTTTTAAACTGCGTTATTCACGGCGCGAATTCACGGCGCGACGTCACACGCGAGTGTAGAGCCGGCTTTACAAACATAAATACACACAAATATACACACACACACATTTTACCTCTTTACAATATTAGTGTGGATTGTGATATCAACCCGTTGTACGCCGCATTCAGCCTCAGGCAATATTAGGCGAGTTAGTCTCAAAAGGAATATTTCGTTAGTGGTTAAAACAGAATTATTCTCTCGAGACAACCGTGTTTCAGTTTAGTCTCTATGGGACTAAATGTTTCACAAAATAACGATGAAATAAAAGCGTTTGTAGTTCGAATTGAATTAGTTTTGACAAATAACATTAGAGTTAAGTTAGTTCGCGTCGACTTGTGTAATGTTGTAAATGATTTGTAATTTTGTTTATTTTATTAGTGGTTGAATAATAGCAGCCACATAGGTGCAGACTAGGTTAATCTTTGCTTCCTGCGGTCTGCCCGTGGACCGGGGACTATTCATTAATGTAATGTATGTCGGTGTCAGCGATGCCAGAGCGATGAGCTGACACCGATGAAGGTTTCGTGGTACCGAGTTCATAACGTAGAATAACAATCTTCATTGCAGTAATAACCTCACTTAACAACCGTAATCACAAAACATAACTCAAATAGGTAACTGACAGTTTCGTACTGGATGTGTGTCTTCGTTGGTGCCTCAAACTAACATGAGCTCCAGCTCCCACGCACCAGCACGACTTTGTCCACGTGACATTACCAATAACACATTCGCGCCGTTTCAAATGACACGTAACGTCACGCTGGTCACCATAGACTCCGTACTAAGTTAATCAACTTCAAAACTTATTATTCAAGAATATCGCTTTCAACGACATGTATTTATCAAGACACCTTCGTGCCTCGGAAAGTACGTAAGTCTGTTGATCTCGGCTGTCATTTTTAGATCTTTGACAGCCGTTACGAGTCAGTTACTCAGGACCCAGCAAGTTAGACAGCAAAATAGTTAATTTGAAATAAGAAAAGAAATGAAAACAAACCGTTATACAGTCCGATCAATCGATTTTAACTTCTATATCGTGGTAATAGGAATGGCATTGTAAGCAAAAACGTGGATACATTACCAATTGTTGACTGCAGCTGCCATTTGTCATACTACCAACGTAATAGAAGTCAAAATCGGTGGAAAGGACTGTAAAAAAAGGATTATTTAAATTTCTTTTCTTCAGTGAAATATTTATTTCTGTTAAACCTTAACTATATAAAAAAAAAGAAAAAAAAAAAAAAAAAAAAAACAATAACAATAACTAAACCTAACAAAAAATATTTACAAAGCATCAAAAAATTCCTCTGCATCGCTGCCAGCTGGTAAAGTGCCCAAAAGACTGGCTGCATTGCCACGTTGAATGGCAATGCTTAGCCTCTGGCCAAAGTAGAGGCCAGCCCTTGGGTCACGGGAAGCGTCAACCAAACGTTTGGAGATGTCTTTGAACAAAAGACGAGCACTCGGACCCCACGGCCCAATTTCTTTTCTTATTTTAAACGAACTATAGTTTAACCAAGGGGTATCATGTTATACCCAGTCACTGGGTTGTGGAGGTCAGATAAGTAGTCTTTCTATGTAAAATATTGACAATAAGTTAAATCCGGTTAGACTTAAAGCTGAACCCAACATCTTTAGTTAATAATAATAATAATAATAATAATAATAATAATTGTTTATTTATAAAAGAGACACATGTACAATTTATACCTTAAATTAAAAATAGTGCACAGTTGCAAATTTGCCTGAACTAGGTTGAACCTGTGTTTCAGGCTAATAAGTGCATAAATACATAATGTAATAAATTAACAATGACTACACTTAAACGTACAAAAACTAAAATTAAAACTTAAGTAAATAAAGTTACACAAAGTGAAATAACATGAGAGGTGTTAGGATTTCTATTTGGAGACAACAAGTAGATCTTCTGTCTGTGCATAGTCTATGGTTAGTAAGTACTTCAGTATATTTTTTTTACAGCTGTAGTAATTTAGTTTATAGATACTTAGTTCTCTATTTAATCTATTATATAGGAATGGGCCTAAGAAAGAAAAAAATCTTTCTACAAAGACATGTTTTGAGGATGCATTAGACATACATACTAAATCATAACGCCTCTTTTTAGTGTTCTCGGCATTGTATGCAAGCATGGTGTGTTGTTTTAATACTAGGTGCATGATGAAAATCTGGCGAACAGTTAGTACATTGCAGGATTTATATAGCAGGTCAGTGGGAAAAAAGAAGGGATGGAAGTTTGCAACTTTTAAAATTGCTCTCTGAGCTCTTTCAAGTGGAAGTAAATTAGTTTTTGACGCGCCGCCCCAAGAAGTGATGCAATATTGTATTATAGATTGACCTAGGGCCAAATAAATTTGTTTGATTAATTTTGAATCTGCTATAGTTCGCAATTTTTTAAAGACATATATAAGTTTGCGCACTCTTTTAACTAGACTATTAATGTGTTTTTTAAAAGAGAGTGTGTCGTCTATAATTACCCCCAGGTATTTTATGTTGCTCGTTTTGTGGATAACAGGACAATTACACATGGTGGTACGGCTTCCACAATGATGGGCATACAGATAAGGGTTAGTAATATTAAGTGGAGGCTTGCGCATGGAGAAATGAATATATTTTGTCTTGTCGGCATTTAATGTCAGTAAATTGCTTTGAAGCCAATTAGTCACAGTTCTTAAGCCTACTTGAGCGCTATCGAATAGTTCGGTACTGGTTCCGGCGCTAAAAATTAACGCTGTGTCGTCGGCATATGATATTATTTTGCCGTCTTTAATATTTAGATTACACAGGTCGTTAATATAGATAAGGAAGAGGGTGGGCCCCAAAATACTTCCCTGCGGCACACCGAAACCAGTATTTTTTTGCTCGTTACTCATAATATTATCTATTCTAACACATTGGTACCGGTCGTTTAAATAGTCGGTAAAAGTTGGGAAAAGGTTAGGCAGATGATGACGAGTTGAGTTCCTTCTTTGAATAGAATATAATATAATAGAATAGAATACTCTTTATTGTACACCATAAAAACTTACAAATTATAACTTTAAGGGTACATAGGAAAAGAGAAAAGAAAAGTGTCGTTGGTTCCCGCGACCCCCAGCGCAGAGGTAGGGTGGATTACCAGGGTGAAATTTAGTCAGTATTCCATGAAGATTTTCCACCCCAACAAAAAAAAACTTGAGAGGTGTCAAGGGACACCCGGATGTAACGAAGTTCCTTTCGATTGATTAGTGAAGGAACTTTTGGTCTTAATTTTTTCTTTCTCTCTCTCTCTCATAGAAAGCAAGCCAGTTATTGGAATACGTACATACGTACTAAACGCTATGGAAACACATTCATTGTGCGAACAGCCAAAGAGTGGAATTCCCTGCCAGTGTCGGTGTTTCCTGATAGCTACAACCTAGGGGTCTTCAAGTCAAGAGTGAACAGGTTGCTTCTAGGCAAGCGTGCTTCATCGTCGACCACATCATCGCTTACCATCAGGTGAGATAGTGGTCAAACGCGTGACTTTCAATAATAAAAAATAAAAAAAATTGGAATCAAATGCGGCGTGCGCGTGTTTCAAACAGAGAAACACGCGCACGCTGCACGGCTTACGACTATAGCAAAAAGTGTCGTTACAACTTTTGGTCTTACTTTCGTCCGTTTTTCGCAACGCGCGATAAGGAACTTCGTTTCAAAAGTTCGTTTGCGTTAAGTTGGTTAAACTTATAACTAAATGCAAATCATTTACTTACAACTGAATGATTCGCAATTTAGTTATAAGTTTAGCATGTTAATTGATTGCATGTCTTCGCAATCAATTAACATGATAAACTATTATGTCAATGTTGGTTGAAATGAAACGGTGTTAAACTTGGATTGTTTAATAAGATGAATGCTTGTGATAAATAGACCAACATTAAGTTGGGTTTAATACAAATTAGTAAGACTTTACTTTCATCGTTAGCTGCGAATTTGGTATTTTCATTATAAAATAATTAAAAATAGGCCAGATTATTAACTTATCCTAAAGATTAATAACAAAACGAATTAAGTTTTACGCTTTACCTGTAAATTGTGAACTGTAACCCCATTACTTTTAGCAGAATACAAAAGAGTTTGTTCTACCTATAATCATTATGACAAGTTTTACTATTGATGGCACGGTTGGGACAGTTAGTAGGCTCTGCGCTGCGAATCGCGGGTTTGATTTCCGCACGGAACAAATATTTGCAATGCATACGGGTAGTCATTCCGGGTCTGGCGGTTCGTAGAAATGTGTGTTTAAATATCAATGTAAATACACCCACGATACAGGAAAAAATCCTTAAGCAGGGCAACATGTTTATTAACAAAAATAAGAACCATAACTAACTTAATTAACTAATCATTTGACATTTCTTCTTAGCAACGTCAAAGTAGGTACCTGTGATCTAAAAATGTTTCGGTAAATATGCTCCTACACATGTTTAAAACGTTCTTTATTCAATTCAATAACTTAAGTTGAATTTTGTAAAAAAAAAGACCCACCTAATAATAAAAAAAAAACAGTCTTTAAAGCACACTAAAGACTATTCCTATTCTAATTTCTGATGCAAAGTGCCTGATCCTCTAAAATAATGATTAGTAGCTATCCACTTCATTTTCACCCACTTCTTCTAAAATTAAACTTAACACCTACGATTTTTAAGAGGAACTATATATAATATTAATGAGGCTCTTGACATTTCAAGGTATTAATTTAAATATTGCAGTGACGTCAAGAATTTTTGACATTCAAAAAACGAACATCATCCTGTGCTGTGACGTGATTAAAGAACTTTAATACCTACGCAAGAAACGGTGAATTAATAATATATTACAGAAAGAAATTATAACGGAAGAAAATAATGTTAAAATGCTTGCGATTCTGTGAGAAAAAGGTATGAAATTATAAGGGCAAAGGCCTCTCATACAAAGAAGGCCCGAGCATTGATCCCCACGCTTGCACAAGGTGGATTGGCGATTTCAAACTCATTAACCATAAGTCCAGGTTTCCTCACGATGCAGATGTTTTCCTTCACCGATGTCAATGATGTTTTAGATAAACTTGGAAAGTACGTATGAATTAAAATAATCATCACCTAAGTAGTCTGCAGGTGACAAGCTGCTGAACCGGGCAAAATCTATGGATGAATCTTTTACACGAGGCCAGCGTCATGGCAATGCGTGGTGTCTTAAAATTGTCACTCATTAAGGGCACCCCCTGTGGAGTTTGGGCCTCGGCTTAGGGTGTCACTACATTAGAGGGACAGGCTGGATCTGACTGAGATATCACTCTACTTTTTACGGGAAGATTAGAATAAAATAAAATATTATTTATATCAGAAGAATTTTCAAATAATAACTCAAAAACTTAATAGGTCCTTACAGCGGGCGGCCTTACAGCCAAAATCGAGAGATTTTCGCGGATTTTTTTTAAAATCAACCCACTGGTTTTACTAGTGACACCAAAGTTGTTCACCTCCTCTACTCGTGTCTAAGAAGTTCTGACGTAGAGGTTCATATGCGTGTAAAAGACAAGGATTCTTGTCTCGTAGCGTGACGAAGCATTGTCCTTTAATTCAGAGCACAAAGCGTGTTTGAATTCCGCGTGATAGTCTCGAGGGTTAAGTGTCACTTATGACGTGTTTGTGCTGTACGTAGACACTTTACTTAAGTTTTACAGCGAGTTAGTAAGGAATGAGACGTGATTCTAGTTCACAAGATGTCTGTTGTAGGAGCGGTGTCTAAATTCTATTGTGTTTTGTCTACAGAGGACAGCTTATCAAGCTACACTACTGAATTAAACTATTTAAGCAATTCTGTAATGTTCTAAAAAATCTTCCCACGATTATTACTAGCGTTAATACGCAGAGTAGGAGAAAGCACCAACAGCGCAGCGTCCTGAATATCTTGGCAGGGAGGCTAGTCTCATCACACTTAGGTTTATCAAGATAAACAGGGCAGGGTAAGGCAGAGTAGTACTTGCTGCATATTTTAATTTATCAGGTCCCGAGCGGAAGCCGGATTCCGCGAAAAATAGGTAATTTATTTGTGTCTGGAATTCTGGCAGTTGTAGAGTTAAATAGTACCTACTTACTCTGAGCTTATATAGCATAAAAAATATTATATTTGTAGGTACAGAGAGGTTAGCAGTGCTATTAAAATTACCCGTAAAAACCACCCCGAATGTACTTGAAGTGAAGGCAAATTGAGCTGTCATTCCATACTAACGCTGGCCATTGAGTGCTCACTTCACTCAAGTTTTCACGAGGTGATTTTTACTGAATCGACCGGCTGTTTACTTACTTAGTACTCACCTACATTTTTACTACGAAATATGCACACAACAGCACTGCTGTACTTCTAAGTTAACTCCGAATGTTTTCTAAACATACTGCAGAAATAGATTCTCACTTTAACATCACTTCGACAGTTTTAGTTGGAAACTAGATCCAAGTCTATACTACTGTTTGACAAATCCTTACACCGGGTTTGTCAACCCTATTCACAGTGGTAGCGGTGTTCGAAAACTACGTTCTTCGGATTGTTGGCACTACGTGTAGCAATGTCCTTTACTGTAGCTCGACCATGGATACGCTATTGTAGGTAGTTAGATTTTGCGGTAGGTATATTTTAACCAGGTTTTCTGTAAGACCTACGTAATATAATGGTCAACCTTATCATAAAAAACGATGGCGCGACTTATCAATGCTGTTTTAGTATTACTAAACTGGCGGCGCATAGATTAGGAAAACTCATATATTTTCATAAATTAAACAGTATTCATTCAAAACTCATTTGTTTTAAAAACAAAAAGCCAATTAGGTTTATCTGAATTCAATAAAAATATTATCTTTTATTCACAAAGCCATCAATTTCAATGCGCTTCTAAAATACATTTGAAAGATGAACTCCTCTCGAGGGTGTTGTTCTAAGAGCTAAGAGCATCCAAAGTGAAAACTAAAATCGATTTGAAATGTTATATTCTAAATGTGGCAGATAAAACAAACCCCCGCTGACATAACAGTCAGACGGGCGATACGAAATGAAGCTGTTTCATTTCATTGCCCTGTACCACTAAAGTAAGTTCAGACAAAAGGAATGTCGCATGAAGTCTCATAATACGTCTTTCGCTCTTGTAAGTATTACGCGGTTTGTAGAATCGACCCCTAGACGCCTTAACTTCAGCACTATCGTGCGCAAAAGCAGTAACAAACGTTGATAATGTTGTCCGCGCTCGCTCAAGGGAATGCACGGAATAGGCCATTTGCCAGTACGGCGCCGGCAACGTGACAATATTCTCAAGAATGTGCCCAATAATGGGGAATCACGCCGGGCCTCGACGTCGCGTATTGATTTCAGAATACGTGCCCAGCTTTATGTGAATGACCGTCGAGTTAATTTCTATTTTCAACGTTGAAAATGCTTTTTGAACGTGACAGTTGTGGTTAGTGTGAGTTTACGATCCCGACAAAGCTCACGCCATTCCGAGTTGACCGTTTTAATAAATTATTATTTCATGAAGCAGTTCTTGTTAAATGAAATAATGTTATTTTATACGGAGTTTACAGCGGTGCGGTGCACGGTGGTCACAAAATTCACGTCGCAGAGAACGCTATTCAAATATCTTATCTGCATTTTGGCCACCTTTGTTTGTGTTTCGGGAAATACATATTCTATATTCATGTTTCGCCGTGTGCTCTTTATAAAATTGTGAATTGAATTTCGTGTTACAAGATCGTGCCTCTTGAATTTTCCACAGTTTTCATAAAGGAGAGAAAAACACGATCGTTTAACTTACGATGTATAAAAATGCCTATATAGTTTAATGCCATCGCCAGAATGAAATTTTCAGACGTCTTAAAGTGGTCGTAAGATTAGGTGAGACCACGATTTGTTTGATGTCAGATCATTACTGATTTTATTACGGAGATTTCGCGACTTTAAGACCTGAACAGACGACCTAGAATTATGCGACGCTTAAAAAACTGCCTGTCATTAAATTGCGGCGGTACCTAAACGTAGGGCTGCTGATTCGCTGAACCGAAATTTATCTCAATATCAAAGTTGAACAAAATTTTTGATTGCAATTTTTTTGCAGGCAGCTTGATTTCCTTTTTCATTTTGAGTTAGGGAGTTCATTTCCTTAATTCAAAATGTTGATGAATTTGGTCCAGGCGTTATGGAGCATTGCACGTTTGAGACAGCCGGCATTTTCTATTGTTTAGAAAGTCAATTTAAACAGAGAAAGGTTTTTTTTCTTTGCTAACCCTGACTGTAGATGCTATAGGTATGTGTGTTCATAATGCGGGCGTATTTTAATTGAGGCACTATTATGTTTGGCGGTCTTTTGTACTGTCGAAGCGGGAGCCGTGAAGTCAGTGCGGTAGGACAATGGCGGGGAGCAATGGCCCGCTTATCAGTTCTCCAGCGGGTGGGAAGCCAGATTTTAAAGTAATTGCGAGGACTGAAGCTGTTCTTCTTGTAATAGCTGCTTTATTATTTCAATTAATAAGACGTAATGTAATGTGGTGTTTATAGAAAGGCTTATCTTTTTACAGCAATGCTAATGAATAGTTTAATGCCTGAGAGCTATTCCAGACAGATTTTGTATACCCACAGTATCACTACACTAGCGACTTTACACTACATCACCTGCATCCCCTCAAAGTTTTGAAAATAAATTAGTCTAAAATGAAACAGTGGTTTAATGGTCGGCCTAGTAGTTTCGAAGCTCATCCAGTACACACAAATAAAGAAATAAAAAATCTTTCCTTTTTAAAATAAGTAGGTATAGATACCTATACATGAATATAGGTATCTACACACATCAAAAGTGTCTAGGGATCAACATATTATATTTTTGCAATAACTTTTCTCCTGATTGATATTAATTGAAATTTTCTTTAAGGATTCATCAAATAAAGTGTTTTCGTTTGTCACAGTAACGATAAACCAAGTCACCTTTGCATTAATAAAGAAATTTGCCATTTTCCTAATAAAGGGATTTTTGACATTTGAACCACTAACATTAAAGTTCGAAAAAAAGACTGAAATACCAGTTTTCTTTAAAAAATTTATTGGGTAACTTAAACAATTAATAATCCGTGTTTCTACCGCGAACACTAACAACACAAGAACATCGGTTTGGCATACTCAAAATGAGTTCATCCAAATCACGCTGTGGAATGGCCGCCCATGTTCGTTGCAACAACAAAAAAAGGTCTTCTTGCGACTGGATACCCTCCATATTCGGCAGAGCTCTTCTCTGTATCATATCCCATGCATGCTCAATCGGGTTCAAGTCTGGCGACTGAGCAGGCCAGGGCAGGACATTGATGTTAGCTGCGGCGAGAGTCTGTCTTACAACTCTTGCGGTGTGTGGTCGTGCATTATCATGCATTAACTGAAATAAGGGACCGATTTGCACTTGTAGAGGAACGATGACGTCTGATACAATCGTCTCAGCATAAATTTGAGCGTTGAGGTTGCCTCTGATCCAAATCAACTCAGTTCTTCCGCCGATCCAAATACCCGCCCATACCATGATGGTTCCTCCACTATAAGGATGGACTTCCTGGCAGGATTTTAATCGCTGTTGGCGTCCAGGGGTTCTCCAGTGTCGTATACGTCTTGTATCCGGTCTCATACCAAAACGAGACTCATCAGAAAAGCACACGAAACGCCATTGTTCTTCTGCCCAATTTCTGTGTTCAAGAGCCCATTGATATCGAATCCTACGATTGTGCATTGCTATAGGTGGTACCCGTAGCGGTCTTCGGGAATGAAGGTTCACTTCATGCAAGCGGTTTCTGACTGTTTGGTCGCTAATTAAGTTCCCTGAAGAGTGATGAAGCCTCACGGCTAACATCATGGCGGTTATTGTTGGAGCTCCTCGAGTTAAGATTTGAATGTATCGGTCTTGTCTCCATGTGGTGCAGCGATACCGTCCTCCATGGCGCTCAGCCACGGTACCAGTGCTTCGGTAACGTGTCCAAAGTCGACTGATAACACTCTGACTTGTATTCAGAGCTATAGCCACAGTACGTTGCCGGGAACCAGCTTCTATCATTCCCACGGCTCTGAGCATTTCTTCCCTGCTTAAATGACGTCGCCGCTCCATAATAACGTTGGTTTTAATCAGTAGTAGGGAAACAGTAGCACTAATAATGTCTTCAATGCGTTGTATGTTTTTATAGGGAAAATATTGACAGCTGATTTTCATCTTTTACTCGAATTTGATTCACAGTTCCTGATTCAAATTATGAAATGCACCAAAAAGGATCCATATAAATTTATAAAATCATAAATTTATTACAAAGCCACATCTCAATCTCAAGAAATCCGCATAAAAATGCTTTTTTTTTTTTTTTGTTGTATGATGGACCCAATATGGTAACATCATAAATAACTACGATCTAGCTTAATTACTAAAGCTAATGAGTAATACAGTTTTAACTTAATTTGCTAGGTAGAGTAAGCCTAAGAATGTGTCCATTAACACTTTTCTTATTGTCTCTATTAAGGGGAAGACACTTTGTTCTTGTGTTCTTTATGGGTAGCACTCACTTTACTACACTACACTGACACTTCACTAAATTAACTCAAAAGGTTTTGTCCTTTTTAGTCTTCTCACTATGTCTGTGTTATCGAGGAGCTGGATAGCCTCGACGTTCACATGATGATGAAGCCTTCGTTCGTGAGCTTCGGCATGCTTTTTAATAACATTTATGACGAGGTCTACTCTGAGGTCCCGATGAAGGTCGTCATTTCGAATGTACCAGGGCGCATCGACGATTCCTCTGAGTACTTTGTTTTGAAAACGTTGTATGATTTTAATATTACTTTGTTTGGTACAGCCCCAAAGCTGGATACCATAAGTCCAAACAGGCATGAGGACTTGTTTGTACAAAAGTATTTTGTTGTGTACTGACAGTAAAGAGTGTTTTCCTATTAGCCAGTACATCATCTTGTAGCGAAGCTCTAGCTCGTCGCGTTTCTTTTTAACATGAGCTTTCCAGCGAAGCTTTGTGTCCAATGTCATGCCCAGGTATTTGGCTGTATTTTCGTACGGTATGACATGGCTGTTAATGTATACCGGATGATAATTTGGCTTTTTATTTGTAAAGTCTATGTGAACGGATTTCGTTTCATTGAGTTTCACACGCCATTTCTTTGTCCAGTCAAAGATGGTATTGACGGCTGTTTGAACTTTTTCCACTGCTTCTTCTTGAGTGACACCTGTGGCCATTATAGCGGTGTCATCCGCAAATGTCGCAATGGTATTGTTTTCTAGCTCTGGAATATCGCAAGTGTACAATAAGTACAAGATGGGACCTAGGACACTTCCTTGCGGTACTCCAGCTTTTATCGGTTTGAGTTCTGAGTATGCATCATCTTGTCTTACTCTAAACATACGCTGTGATAGGTAAGACTCTAAGATGTCAGCAAACTGTTTTGGGAGCATATTTTTCAGTTTGTTAATGAGCCCTTTGTGCCACACCTTATCAAATGCTTGCGCTACGTCCAGGAAGATTGTTGTGCAAACTTTGTTTTCTTCTAAAGCCTTTTCAATAATGTTGGTAATCCTGTGTACTTGATCTATTGTCGAATGTTTTTCCCTAAATCCAAATTGGTAGTCAGGGATTAAATTTCTTTCTTCTATGATGGGTTTTAACCGTTTCAAGAGAAGCTTTTCAAATAATTTTGACATGATTGGCAGCAGAGAGATCGGCCTATATGATGTTGTTTCGTGAGGTGGTTTACCAGGCTTTGGTATCATTATAACTTCGGCAACTTTCCACAGATCAGGTACATACGTAAGCCTGAACGTAGCATTGACCAGAGTGGTAATTTTAACGATGGCTTTACGGGGGAGGTTTTTAAGAACTTCTCCGGTAATAAGATCGTAGCCAGGTGATTTCTTTCGACTTAAACGCTTGATTTCGTTGAATACTTCTCTAGGTGTTACGAATTTTATTTTTAGCCCATCATTATTTGATGTTTCATCCGGCAAAGTGCAGTCTTCATCATCTTCATTCGGCTTAAAAATGAGCTCCAAATGTTGTGCAAACCTAATAGCTTTTTGCTCGTTGCTTATTGCCCACCGCCCGTTAGTATCTTTGATAGGTGGGATATGCATAATAGGCTTTTTTAAACTTTTTGTTGATTTCCATAGGGAATAATCAGTTGTGCGATCGCTAGTTAGTTGACTTAGGTAGTTGTTCATAGATTCATCTTTGAACTTCTGGATTGCCCTTCTAAGTTGTTTTGTAAGGTTGTTCAGAATCCTTTTATCATCTGGAAATCTGGTATGTTGCCATATTCGTCTCTTTTGCCTCTTTTCGGCTATGAGCTTCGTAATATTTGCTGGGTAGTAGGTAACTCTGTTTTTTGTCTTGAATGTAGGCGTGTTTTTCCAAGCACATTGTTGTATTTGTGTAATAAACTGACGAATATCCCGATCCAGGTCTTCCGGATTTTTTAGTGGAACTTTTAGGTCTATTACAGAGTCCAAGTCTATTTTAAAGCTTTCCCAATCAGTATTCTTATTTACTAATGTGGGGTAGTTTTCTTTCGGCATTAAAGTTTCACTTAGAGTTAGTATTATAGGTGAGTGGTCTGAACTCATATCATAACTTTCTTCAATGCGGAGAAGGTTTGGTGATATATTTTTATATATAAAAAAGTCTATAAGATCTGGAATCTTTTTTTGATCAGCAGGCCAATAAGTGGGTTTACCTGTTGATAGAGTTTTGCATTGAGTTTCTCTAATTGCGCACAGTAGCTCTTTTCCTTTGGTTGTGGTCAGTCTAGATCCCCAATAGGTATTTTTAGCATTAAAATCGCCTCCCAATATAAATCTATTTCCTAGACCTTTTAAAAAGGACCTGTACTGATCTACTTTTACTGAATGCCTAGGTGGACAGTATATAGCTGATATGGTGACAGGGCAATGTTTTGTTTTCACGCAGACAGCTACTGCTTGTATTTCTTCTTCTTCAGATTTATATTCTTCATAATGATATATATTCTCCTTTATAATGACAGCACTACCACCTCTTGATGTGTTGTTGGGATGCAATGCATGATATACTTTATAACCGTTAATTTTAATGTGAGATTCTTTAGTGAAGTGTGACTCTGATATAAGGCACACGTCAATACTTTCCATGTTTAGGACTGCCGTAAGTTCATTCTGATGTTTCAGCAGTCCATTTGCATTCCATGCCATAATTTTTAATAAATTAGCCATTTATGTATTGTGTTTTAGTTTTGTAGCTGCCTTAGTGCTACTTTCAAGTTTTTTCAGCCTTTCGTCGAACGTTGTTAACAGATTAATAATTGTATTTATCTTTTCATCCATGTTAGGGCTCGTTGGTTTAACTTGTGACTGTGTCGGTGGTTGGACTCCTTTTGACGTCATTTGTGCATATGAAACATTTTTAGTAACATGCTTGTTGGCAATAGCTCTCTTGTCTTTGTTTGCACTTGGACCCTGAGAGTTTGGTACCGGCACATTATTTCTGATGTTTTTGTCTTTAATATTCTGTAGCTCTTTAGCTACTATGCATCCCCTATAATTAGCCGGGTGGGGCTCACCACAGTGAACACATTTTGGCTTTGCTTCTGCTGGTTTATTGCAGTCTCTAGTTAGGTGCTTACCTGTACACTTCACACATCTGGGTTCTTTGGAACAGTATTTTTGTGTGTGACCATATGCTTGACACCTTTTGCATTGAGGGATTAGCTTTGATGTTCTCAGTGGCTGTATGTCTACTTTACAACCCAGTATGGATTTAATTCCGTATATCTCCTTGATGTCTTCATCTTTTTGGAATGACAGCATAAACATACTGAGAGGCTCTTTGCTCTTCCAGCTCAGTTTGTTTACCGCCTCCTCTATTTTGTATCCTTTAGCAGTCAGGTCCTCAACTATTCTGTTTGGCAGGCAGGAAAAATGCAGGTTTTTTGCCATTACCCTGATAGGCCTGTCTTGTTTATTTTCATACGAGTACCAAAGGCAGTTATTTTGTAACAATAACTTGGTAATAGATCTGTATGATTCATCGTTATAGGAGTTGATTTTAACTTTTTCTCCATTCAGCATTTTGATAATAAACGTGTCTTTCGTGATATTAATCGAAAGAAGATCGTAGAACTGTTGATAGTTCTTAATATTTTCCACTACTATAGGTGTGAAAATGCTTGATCACTAGACACTTTTGATGTGTGTATATTAATTTATGGTGCACAATGCATTAAAGATCTTAAAATAATGCTCTAAGCTACGCACAATCATGGGAACCTGTAGGGCACAGCAAATATTTAACAAAATTAAGTAAAACAATAACTTATACAACGTGTTTTTTTTTATATCCCACTCTAGGGTAACCATATCAAAGAATCAACTGGCATATGAATTATGTCTCAATCATCCTTTTTTTTACTATCATATAAAATAATTCGACAAAGTCACGATGATTGATGTAAAACACCCTTACGTGAAAGAAAAGTGACGTTCGAAAGAAGATTCGTCGTACTGGTGACAATTTTTGAACTAATTAATAAAAAAATACCTATTAATAATAGTTAATAATAATATTCCACGACTATTCACACAACGCCATCTAGTCCCAAGCTAAGCAGAGCTTGTGTTACGGGTACTAAACAAATGATAATTCAATTATGATTGATGATATCTCCGAAACTATGCATTTTTGGACCATCTATTCTCGGAGTTTTAGTATTATTTTTACCTACAGAATATAATGGGATGTAAAAAAAAACACCGTGTATATTACAAATTAGATTAAGAATTTAAGTCGACGATGTCATGTTCAAAAAGGGAAATGCTTTTCGCATTTTTAATTTATTACTAGAATTATATAATTTAGAAGCTTAAATATTGCTATCAGCAATTTGTGGTGAGTACAAAGGTATCAAAAGCAGATTTTTTAAGAAACTTCTATATTTATTAAATTTAAATATTTGGTTTGTAATTGCTATCCCTGCTTTGATAGTATAGTACTTACCTAGACTAGGATTGCAGTTCTTAACAAAAAAGTCCCACCGAGTTCTAAGTGAAAACCAGACGTTGTTTCTTTATCTGTGAGGTCAATACTAGTGCCTATCATTTTTTTTACCACGTGCGTCACTTGGCCAAAGTTTACTCAGCAAATGGGCATAAAATTTCCCTTTTCGTTATTTTAAATATAAAAACGTAAAAATCTCTTTCCTTCAAACTAAATTGTCTTAACGAACAGGAGCTAATATTAATATTGTTTCGGTTTTCAGCGCTGAAAGGGGTTAGTAAGAAGGTCAAATTTCAATGACACGAGTGTCGAGCTCTTTACTTAAGGAGGCACGGCAACTACCTTGACTGAATAATATATAGCCCAAGAGAGCACTAAGGCTTCTGGCTTGATTGACCAACCACAGTTGGTTTGTATTGTACTATTTGGAAGGTGTTATGAGGATTGTCCTCGTGGAGTTGGTAGTAACAGTAAGTTACAAGGTCACGGGAAAGTTTATTCTTATTTGTGAGAATTCAATCTGTATTTCTGTCGCAAAACATAGCCGAATTTAGTCTTGATAGCTGCGGCCTAATCTTATTATGAACTAGCGACCCGCCCCGGCTTCGCACGGGTGCAATGCTGATACTAAATTAAATACACTACAGAAAAACTATGAACGTTGTATCCGACCGGTACCGCCCGCCGCAAACGCAAATTTTAAATTTGTAATATCTCCGAAAATAATTGTTTAATTTACATGCTGTAAGGAACCATATTGATCTCTATTAATTGCACACTGTATTTAAGGTACTTAATTCGATAAGGATTAATGCCGTATTGCTTAAAATAGCTTCGTAAATAATCCATTTTTTCACGTAAAAAGTAAACAATGAAAATAGTTTTTTTTTTTTTTTTTTTTTTTTTTTTTAATATTATAAACTAGTACTTGACTGCAATCCCACCTGATGGTAAGCAGTGATGCAATCGTTGATGGTGAGGCGCACTAGTTTATTAGGAGCCTATTCACTCTTGCCTTGAAGACACCCAAATTATAATCGGACGGGAAGACCGCAGCAGGCAAATTGTTCCAGTCCCTTGATGTACGTGGTATAAACGACGAGGCGAACCGCTTGGTCCGGGTCGTAGAGGTTTCAACAACATAAGGGTGGATACTCGCCGTACGTCGGCTTGTCCG
Organism: Euplexia lucipara; assembly: GCA_921972225.1. NCBI lineage: Eukaryota > Metazoa > Arthropoda > Insecta > Lepidoptera > Noctuidae > Euplexia > Euplexia lucipara. The sequence goes on along the minus strand of OV179152.1, from coordinate 7,449,791 downwards.
ATGGTAGAAGTGAGATGGTGGAATCGAATCATGTAATTCCTGCGCACACTCTCCAAAATGCATCCTGTAAAACACCGAAAGGCTGGCTATCCTTCGCCTGTGCTCAAGACTCTGTAGATTGGACTCAACCAGATCTGGATCACCAATTAGTCTCTTCGCACGCCTTTCCACCGAGTCCAAAGCTGCCAGGTGGCATTTTGCAGCACCGGCCCATATGTGGCTGCAGTACTCCACACACGAACGGACCTGTGCTTTGTATAGCATTAAAAGCTGTCCCGGTGTGAAGTACCGCCGGACCTTTGCAAGAACGCCAAGTTTTCTAGCTGCTACCTTGGCTTTGGACTCTATGAACCGCCCAAAATTCAGGTCTGAGGAGATTTCGACTCCTAAAAGCTGAAGACGATCGGTGCATTCCAGGGAGACATCACGAAAAGCAGGAGCTAAGGTAAACGGGCTCCTTTTGGCGGTGAACAGACACGCTTGTGTTTTGGCGGCGTTGAATCCCACCAGATTGGCTTCACCCCACTTGGAGACTGCCTGCAGTGAGCTATTCGTACGCTCCACCATAGCCTCTCTTTCGGACCGGATTAGCTCCTTACTAGCCCGAGCACCGGGCAGGTATCTCTCTACAACTGTGCTATCATCTGCATACCCATAGATACCGGGCACCAGCAGATCGTTGATATGCAGTAGGAATAGGGTTGCAGAGAGAACAGACCCCTGAGGAACTCCGGCATTAGTCGTCATGGGCTCTGATGAGCACCCGTCGACAACTACTCGGAGAGACCGTTCACTCAGGAAGTCTTTTACCCAGTTAATCAGACCAGGGGAAATGCCGTACGCTGGAAGCTTACTCAAAAGGCTAGCGTGCCATACCCTGTCGAAGGCCTTCGAGACGTCTAAGGAAACAGCAATCGCTTCTCCATTCTTCTCGAGGGCCTCGCCCCACAAGTGGGTGGCATACACTAGTAGGTCCCCAGTAGACCGATTGCGGCGAAATCCGTACTGTCGGTCACTGAGGAGATCGTTACCTTCTAGGTATGCCATGAGGCGCGAGTTCAATACACGCTCCATAATCTTGCAGAGTATGGAGGTTACTGAAATCGGCCGATAGTTGGCAGGATCGGCACGACTGCCCTTTTTGGGCACGGGTTGCACGTTGGCAAGCTTCCAGGACTTGGGCACTATACCAGTCCTAAATGAGAGGCGATACAAGCGCATCAGTACAGGAGACAACTCGGGCGCACAAGCCTTGAGAACAATCGCTGGTATGCCATCTGGTCCACTAGCTTTATTCACGTCTAGACGACGCAGCTCTCTCAGAACTTCTCTGTTCCTTATGTGAACCTCGGGCATTGACGAGTCACAATGAGGCAGAGTCGGTGGAGTAGCACTGCCAGTGTCCAGACGAGAATTATGGGCGAAGAGAGATGCAAAGAGACCTGCTTTCTCTCTTGCCGTATGAGCTAGTGTTCCATCAGGTTTTACCAGCGGAGGCAATGTGGGCCGACAGAAGTTCGCCTCGACCGACTTGGCAAGGGACCAGAATGCTCTGCTACCGGACGGCTGTGCAGAGAGCTTTTTGCCAATATGGGTAATGCGGTCGAAGCGTGCCTTCTTTAGTGCCTTTTTGCAGGACTTGGCAGCACGGTTAAAGGCTCTCTTCTTTGAGCTCAGATCCGGAGATTTGCGGTCACGAGCGTCAACCCAGGTTAGAAACGCCGAATGCTTACGCTCTTCAGCATGAGCGCAATCAGCATTGAACCATGGGTGAGCTGAGCTTCCGATGGGTACGTCACTATAAGGGATAAAATACTCCATAGCTTGACGTATCACATCGGTTACAGCATCCGCACAGCTCGACGGATTTTTAGAAGAGAAGCAGACCTGCTGCCAAGGATAAGACGCAAAGAAGTGCCGCATCTCATCCCAATCTGCTGACTTGTAACGCCACATTCGCCGTTCACCACGTGTGTCGTGGTCAGGTGGGGAGAAGGACGATACAGACTTCACCAGACAGTGATCTGAAGTTCCAAGTGGTGAGGAAACTGTTACGATACATCTGTCCGGATCGGTGGTCAACAGTAGGTCCAGACAATTGGCAGTATGACCAACTACATCAGGCACCCTTGTCGCTTGCTTTACCATCTGAGAGAGGCCCATCGAAACTGCAAAGTTTCGCGCTTCTCTCCCAGCGTGGTCGGTCCTCTGGTATGGGAAAAGCCAGTCTTGGTGGCTGGCATTAAAATCCCCCAGAGCGACAAACTGCGCATCAGGGTGCCGATGCAGAGCCTCATCGGCGGCCTCACTGAGGTGGCCAAACAGTCGAGACGTCTCCTGGTCGCCGCTGTGCGACCGGTAAACACAGGTGTAGACAATTTTGTCCACACCGGTGTCCACCAGCAACCATAAGGTTGAGAAACTGGGGTCTTCAAGGTGACGGAGACGCTGGCAGCAGATGTCATTGCGGACGTATACACAGACCCCGGCACGCTGCAGGAAATGGTGCTCCAATGAGTATCCCGGGTAGTTGAGATACGCCGCATCAGACGGACATCTGATCTGCGTCTCCGTCAAGAAAAGTAGGTGTGGCTTGTCAGTCTCGAGGTGGTGGTGGACTGAATCGAGATTGGAGTGCAGTCCTCGTATGTTTGAGAGGTGCACATGAAACGAGAGGACGTGCATCCGCTGTACACACTTACTCTTCTTTTTACCTTTCATAAATAAATTATTTGGAGTGAATAGGGTTGGTGGAAGATGGCAGTTGAGCGAGGTGATGCGATGATAAACCCAACAACACAACCAGAGCTGCTGCGCCAATGAAGGGTTGATCTGGAGACTGCGGGGACGCCCGAACCCCCCCAGAGATCGCCATCGGGTCCTCTCACCCGGTCGCCAACCGGCACGATGGAGCCACCCTGGGATTTTTCGCAGATGGCGGGGCAGCCTTTCGTGTGTGGCTGGCACACTACTTGGGCCCCCAACTATCTACGGTCGGCCAGCGGAGAACCGTGCTTCGGATCCCACTACCCTCCACGATCAAACCTCCGACACAACAGCAACTGGTGCATCATACCCGGCGCACATCGCAACACAACTGCTCAGACCCATCCTCCACCATACGGCTTCACCAGACACCATGCCGGAACACGACGGATCGCTTGGCGGCATGACTTTGTCTGGTGGGTGGTAACCTTTAAGCCGGCAGCCAATGCTATGGCCTACCACCGTATTTACTGCTCGTTTAGCACTACCCAGGGGACACGTGTAGGGTGGTCAAAAGTCAAGTACTCCTACGGACGCAAGCAGTTCATCCCCCAAAAGCAGTTCATCCCCCCGCAAGCAGTTCATCCCCCCAAGCAGTTAATGTGGGTTATCCCTAAAATATAAACATATACCGTCGCGGACTTTTTTGTAGACCTTTTTATGGTGTACAATACTGTAGTACATTAATTTGATCTAACTCGTAGGGTTTAGGCAGCGTTTTTGCTAAATTGCTAATTAAGCCCAAAAAATAGGTTAATTTACGACATCACGTTAGAAACCTCTAAAAGGGAATTGCTCAGTTTGTTAGGGCCATTTGGCTTAAGGTGAACATTTAATATAATATTTAATGACTGTGGTTTTTAATAGTTTATACCTCAAAGAAATTAATTATAGTAATAAAGTTGCAGGAGAGTGTAAAAATAGTTTATATTTAGCATATCTACTAATGTTAGAAAACAACCAAAATAAATCATAATTATACCTATTAAACTGATATTCTCTAACTTTTAATGCAGTAGTAACATATCCTGAGGTAAGTAAATGAAAAAATAAAACTCATCAAACGAATCATAAAATAATAAAATGTTTTCTAAAAACTGGGCAGGCGGCATAATATTACTTTCGTGCCTTGCCCAGCTTACTACATTATGGTTATAACGTGAGCACAGAAACTCACCGTTCTTCGCCCTACAAGGCAATTGCAACAATATTGAGTAATTGCCTAGGTTGACATGCCAGTTCAACATTTATTTTAACAAAATAGCAACAGGATCATTGTCATGAGTAGATTCGGTGTCCATGGGTAAAGCCGGGTCTTCAATTAAAGCGGTATTGGAGTTCATCATAAAAAAAAACAAAAAACTTCGCGAAAGTAATCGAAACAACATTCACAATACACAGAGGCAAAACATTAGTTTCATAACATATTTTCATTATTAAATTCTTTGATTTCATAGATGCATTTGTTATTATTGACAGCTGGTGTTGTCGGAAAATTAAAAAACATCGATTTAAAAATCGATTCGACAACAAACGAATCAATATTAAAATCGGATATAAAAATGATTTGAAGGCCAAAAACGATGAGTGTTTTGTTTGTTTTCAATATGATTATACGAAAATAAATATATCACCGTTTGAAAATCACTTGATTACTGATTTTCAAGAAAATGTAGTCATATTATTACTTATATTTTAGAAATCGATTATTATCTTTACCGTAAGAATAATCACAACTGTTATTAATGTGGCAACACAGAATCAGTTTCCAACTACAAAATGGCGACGATTTTGAAGTCAATCAGCTTCAATACTTATTAAACGAGATATTTTTACATTTACTTTCCGGCGACGACAGCTAAAAAAATATTAATTTTAGATTTAATTATATTTTCTCATAAGAAAACTTTTTACAGATCAGCTTGTCCACGTTTCAGCCAAGAATGAGCAATTCCCTTAGCAATGTTGCCTTAGTATATGATGCATGTATTATACATATAAACCTTCCTCTTGAATCACTCTATCTATTAGAAAAAACCGCATTAAAATCCGTTGCGTAGTTTAAAAGATTTAAGCGCACATAGGGATATAGGGACAGAAAAGGCGACTTTGTTTTATACTATGTAGTGATACTCCTCCTAAACGATTTAAATGAAATTTTTTGAGTGTGTGGTGTGGTTTGAGAATGGTTTAGATTCACAATTAGACCCGTTAGGTAGCGCTGCGATCTGGTTTGAAACCGGCGTTCGGGCAAAACAGTACCTATAGGTAATTATGCTGGGACACCGGTTTCTTATATTAAACTTCTTCGTTACTGCCAATTTTAATTTTTTTATTAATTTTCTGACCATCAAGTCCTAGGTTTTATTAACCTACCTTTTTATTTTGGCGTGGAATATTCTTAGGGATGGCCTCCACCCTGAAGCGAGTGGAGGGGTCTTTCAGACTCATACGTGTACCAACGATCACGGGAGCTTGAGATTTTAACAGGTGAATTTAATAACAGCGTGGCAGCGGGTAGATTCAGTAGTTATAAGTCGCCCCGTGGGAACTTGAGTGAAGTCTTAAGGTCATAGCACATTATACCAATAAGGCACCGGCCGCGGCACCGCTCCAAACCAGCAATTGACTTGTCATTCAATTTAGAGCATTAAATCGTGTGTAGTACAGTATATTTCACAATGTCAAAATGAAAAAGCCAACGGTGAGCAGTCAGCGCGCTTGCTACTACCATACAACTCGACTCGCAGCCCGCCTGCCGATAGCGAGCGGACCATGTGCTTACAGCGTGTCGACCGCACGCTTACAGCACGCTGACTCCTAGTCGCCAGCAAAACAGAGACATTATGAAAACGTGCAAGTCCTAGGCGTGTTCAGTCATAAATGCCTTAGAACAATTGTGTTCGCGGTGACAGCTAGCTTGCGGCAAGCGCGCGGGCTGCGAGCTTGCACCCCGCAGGCGGCGTGCGCACAGCAAGCTGGCACCTTGACGACCTTGCCGTGTAGTTAGCGCACTGGCAGCTAGCCGTAGCCTAAATTCGAGGCGACGCCGTGCGGCAGTGTGCGGTTGCGGCGCCGTTATAATGTGCCATGATCTTTAGTGTCAATGTCTAGCACGACTAGCATTAGTATGGAAAACAGTTTGCTCTGCCTAAACTTAGCCGATCGATCGAGCCGATCTGTTGAAACGAAACATACATGAACTATCAGCTTCGGGTTGAGAATGCGCTTATCAAAAATGCGTGTCGTCAGCGGAATGCGGCCCTAAGCCACATCATTCTAGCTGACGTGGCTCAGTCATCCAATCGCCTTTCTTTACCATTATATTGGCGCCCACATGGCACAACTAACATCACTATGTAACATTCCTCAAACTACCTTAAGTAAATAAAACACTACGACAGCATCTCTGTAAAGAACTTCAAAGGATATGAACAGGTAATAAAGGTATCAGCACATTTCCCGGCAGCACACATGTTAAGACATAAACTCCATGTAGCGTCGGAAATTTGAAAGAGCATGAGGGGGCTAAGTAGTTTCATTCCATTATCTCACGGCTGCAGTGAGGTAACGACGATGCGGTCGCCATGTTTTGCTGTGAAACCGGGATATTAGTATGTAAATATACCTACGTACAATGATGTGATAAGTAAAAAGGTGTAGATAGGTTATAAGCGCTCAGCTAGCGACACGTTAAAATGTGACTGGTTAGCCACATTTGATCACAGTGTCGCCTCGCGCCGCCAACGGACGCCGCGTGCGTTAGTGTGCCGTTTTTGAAGATCTAATGTTGTTTATGTAACCTATCTAGGTACACCCTTTATCATTGCCTACGTACAGACGCCAGCACATTAAGTTACTCCAATGTGTCAAATTTTCCCAATTGAATATGCACCTTATTCTGTTTGCCATAAAGTTGAAAAATGATCAAAGATCATATTGGGGTAACTCGATGTGCTGGCGTCTGCCCCGTGGAGGCAAGCAGGAACTACAAAGGCAATTCGCCACCGTCTACATCATCATCAGCCTAGCCTAGCCTTTTCCCAACATATTGGGGTCGGCTTCCAGTTTAACCAGATGCAGCTGAATACCATTGTTTTACATGGAGCGATTTCATGCCAGACCCTCACAACCTAGAACTGGGTAACGCGATACCCCTTCGTTGTCAGATTTTCGGGCTTCTTACTGTATGTAACGACTGTCATAGATCTGGTTTTACGTGCTCTCCGAGGCACAGAGAAGTCTTGATATGTAATGAATAGTATAGGATCCCGTTAAGATCGACCTTCACCGAGCTGGTTAATGGATCAAACCAATTTTATGTTTAATTTAATCCTACTAATATTATAAATGCGAAAGTTTGTGAGGCTGGATGGATGTTTGTTACTCTTTCAAGTAAAAACGACTGAATGGATTTTAATAAAATTTGGTAAGGAGTTAGCTGACACCCTGGATTAACACATAGGCTACTTTGTATCTCTGTATATTCCCACGGAAACGGGACCTATGCGGGTGGAACCGCGGGACGTCTGCTAGTGTGTCAATAAATATATTACATATGGGTTGTCTAAAAAATTTCAGTCCAGGATATTTTATTATTTTTTCACCCATTTGGTTAATAGACTTACCAATTGAAAGTATGAAATCCATAGAATATGCAAAGGTTAGGTTATCTATTTTTTTCCCGTCACAACTCTCGGGTAGGCAGGTATAAACAAGTAAATGGATACTAGTAACTTGCACCGGTCTGGTTAATGAATGAAAGTTAAATGAAAATTAAGATTTCAGACAAATTCCATACCAATCGAAAATTGGTACCTATCGAATTTGTCCATTAACCAAACCGGTGAACAATTATTTTATTTTTTTAAATGAATAATTAATCATATCCTGGACTCATTTTTTTTAGGCAACCCAAATGCAATATATTTATTGACATATTAAATTTAATATAAAATAGGTTTCATTAGTTAACTAGCTCGGTGAAGGTCGTCCTGCACGGGATCGTAGACTAGAACGGTCACCCACCCACGGACCGACCTCGTCAAGCGTAGCTTAACCTTCGATCGACCCACAAGCACCTCCATCATCTACGATTCTCACATTCTCTCTTTTGTTTTTTTTACGTTTATACGACGAAAGGCAAGTTTCATGTAATAATGTATTCTCGTTTTGTTTGAAAACTTACTTTCTTTGACATAAGACATAATTACGTCGATACCGTTTAAAAATGCCTAGGCTCTTAATTACTTTTGTAGAATAAAACTCGAGAACAGTCAATGTTTGATGTTGCTGAGTGACTTTTTTATGTCAAAGTAAATGTTGGCAGTTACCAGGCCTGAAATATTTTACTTAGCTACCTACAATTTTGCTTTCGATATTTTTTTACGCGTCATTTGACTCCGGGTTCGCAAAGGAAGTACATTAGGCATCGTTTCAGTTGCTGAGAGCCTACTTTGTCAAATTGCCAGACGAGAAAATGTTTTTACCTCATATTAATGGTAACTATCAGTCTTGGAGTATACTCACATTTGCGAGACACATTTATGCATCTTTCTCTCAAATTATTATTATTTTTAAACTTGGTAATAATGACGGGTAGGTGTAATTAAATAATTTCGAATGTTTTTCTTTTACACTAGTTGTGCTCCTACAAGTATTTGCCTGCTCAACCACTGCACTAACGGTTAATCTCAAGACGATGATTTTATCTTTGATGAACTGTCAACGCCCAGCATTAGTATGGAATGACCGCTTATTCATTTTCACGCCATATTCAATTTCACGGAGTGATTTTTACGGAGTAGCACTGCAGTTAATTATTAGGACAAGTCTCCTAATATCGATGAAGATGGCTACCCTACATTTCCTACTGAACTCCCACGCTCACATTGTCTAAGATTCCAGATAAAAGATGTTGTTTTGTATTATTTAGCTGCCATTACGGGCTCGATAAGGATTTGGTTCAGTATTGAATTGTTCCATTTTTAAATCCCCACATGATGTACCAACGTGTTTTAAATTCTAGAACATTACAAAATTCTATTTGGTATTTTACTGTAACATTGTTTAAAAGAGCATCGTTCATTTGTATGAACTGAGTACAAACTCTAAAATTACGATTTTCTACTTAAAAATACAAACATATTATGAAATGTTATCTTTCTAAAGAACGTTACTTACAACAAAAACATTTAAGTTAAAAAATATATGTATAGGTTACATTAATAGGTGAGGTTACTCAATTAATTATTGTTAATGGAAATGGAAATATATTAATTACAAAACTTCAAATCGCTTTTTTGTCTTAATACCACGGATATCGAATACCCTGTTCCCTATACCCTTAAATTGTCACCCTTAGATTTCTTTTGTTTATAATGTTGAAATTTTGTTGAAAATATGGGTTGGAATTAGGATAGAAAAGAGCATAGAGAAAAAAAAACATTTTTTTGGAAGTTTATTATTATTTTTCCAATGTCACATGAAAAGGACATTGCCCATTATAGCCATAACTTCGTTATAGGAACATGCTCCTGCGCGAAAGAGGTAGCAAGTAACCTGCCTCTCCACCCGCTCACAGCGCTTAGGAGTGTTAAAACAGCGTCTGTGTGTATTTTTTAAATTTTTAACTCATCATACCCTGGACTGACTTTTTTTAGGCAACCCATCTATACATATAATAAGACTGTAAAAAAACTGTGTCTGTACATTGAATATATTTAAAAAATAATAATTGAGGGGGGTTTAGAAACAGTAATAGAGCACGAATCCAAAAAAAAAAGTCTGTCTGTTTGTCTGTTTGTCTGTTTGTCTGTTTGTCTGTTTGTCTGTTTGTCTGTTTGTCTGTTTGTCTGTTTGTTTGCACGCGCTAATCTTCGGAACTACTGGACGGATTTGAATGATTTTTTTTTTGTTGTATAGATATTAAGTCTGGTCAACACATAGGCTATAATTTATCTTGGAAACTGGAACACCTGATGCAGAACCGCAACAGACCAGCTAAACTATAGGCGATACAAAAATGGTCCAATAGCAAAAATTGTTCCACGTGATGAGCATTTTCTGCTGAGAGAATAAATTTGAAGATCCGGAACACCTGATGCAGAACCGCAACAGACCAGCTAAACTATAGGAGATACAAAAATGGTCCAATAGCAAAAATTGTTCTACGTGATGAGCATTTTCTGCTGAGAGAATAAATTTGAAGATCCGGAACACCTGATGCAGAACCGCAACAGACCAGCTAAACTATAGGCGATACAAAAATGGCCCCATAGCAAAAATTGTTCCACGTGATGAGCATTTTCTGCTGAGAGAATAAATTTGAAGATCCGGAACACCTGATGCAGAACCGCAACAGACCAGCTAAACTATAGGAGATACAAAAATGGTCCCATAGCAAAAATTGTTCCACGTGATGAGCATTTTCTGCTGAGAGAATAAATTTGAAGATCCGGAACACCTGATGCAGAACCGCAACAGACCAGCTAAACTATAGGAGTTAAAAAAATGGTACCATAGCAAAAATTGTTCCACGTTATGAGCATTTTCTGCTGAGAGAATAAATTTGAAGATCCGGAACACCTGATGTGGAACTTCAAGAGCCCAGCTACAGTGTTTAATTTCCTTTTCCATTTATCTTCGTTACACGGTAGCTTACCCGGTAACGCAGAGGAGCAGCCACTTAGATTTTAATTGATCAGGTATCATCACAATAAAACTATAACCATGCCTAGAAAGAGGTCAAATTTTTCCCAATGTTCCAAAGGTGCTAAATGATTAAAGACCATAAGATCCCAACAATCTACCGAAGAGCGTTAGGAGAGACTTGATGCTGTTCGAGAACATGAAGCTGCAACTCGCTCCGTGGAAACTTATTGGGATCGCGAAGCACGCCTGCATTCTCAGCGTATTTACGCATCTACATCCAGGTCTCTAGAGACCAGTGAAGAATATGTGCGCGACTGACCGCTGATCGTGAACATCATGCACTGTCTCGCGAGTTGGAGACGTTCACGAAAAAAGCATGACGCTTGAGTTTTCAGCGTATATACGCATCGACTCTAGAGATAAGTGGGGGAAGGAGATGCGCGACTGACCGCTGATCGTGAACGTCACGCAACATATTATAGGCTATAATTATTTATTTTGGAAAATGGAACACCAAAAGTAAAAGAGATATAAAAATGGTGCCATTGCAAAAACTATTCCACGTGAAGAGTGTTTTCTGCTGTGAGACTAAATTTGAAGATCTGGAGCACCTGTAGTGGAACTCCAAAGCCCAGAGACAATATAACATATACATAATAGAAATGGCGTCTTAGCAAAAGTTGTTAAGTCTGATGGCATTTCCTGTTGACCAACAAAAATAAAAAATTTGGAACATCTTGAATCGTCTCGCGCATCCCATTGTTTTCCCGTCCTGGGCTTATAGAATTCGACATCAGATGTTTCAGATCTTCGATTTTGACGACCCCGTCGTCGCTGGCATAAGCAAAAGGATCCGCGTACGAAGTCGCGGGCAGAAGCTAGTATGCAATATATCTGTATATATAAAAGAAAGTTGTGTTAGTTACACCATTTATAACTCAAGAACCGCTGGATCAATTTGAATGATTTTGGTCTTTTTGGATTTGTCTTTGTCCGGAATAGCATATAGCATAATAATTAATAAAAACATGAAAAGTCCTCGAAAAAATAAATATCAAGAATATTCGTTGTCTCAAACATTTTTCAAACGCAGCGCCATCTTGGATGACATGACAGGAGTCAACCTTCCCAGTTCATCATCAGGTGACAATTTGACATTGACAAGTCTTAAGCTAAACTTAGAAGGTAAGGTTGTCAATTTATACGTAACTTCGTTCTGAAATTTATTTTGTTACTAAACTTAGAGGTTTTATGTAGCATAAAAAAGTCTTATTTCAGAAATCAATTTACGTAATTAACAATGACGACAGAGACGAACTTTAATAATACTATGCAAATAGAAATTATTTCACTGTTAGGACTTTAATTAAAGTAGACCGGAAAAACTATAGCTATAAATTGTATGTAACATTATTCAAGGCAATAGTTCAGTTTAAAATTATGAATTTAGTATTTTTTAAATCAATGCATTTTAGTAAGGTAGTTAGGTTAGGTAGTTAGGTTAGCTATAGGATAGGTATGGTCACTTAGGTTAGGTTATATATATATGTTGTAATTTTAATTCTATTGAACACAAAATGTTTAAATAAGATCACAGTAGAGACTCGCTACATAAAAAGTAGTAGTAATTGGATCTATTTGTTGTCGTCTTATTAAACGTATGTATATCTAATATAAAAAAAAATGGATAAGAGCAATAAATTGACTCTAAGGCACAACGAAGTTTGCCAGGGCAGCTAGTTTATTGATATAATAAACTTAATATGAATTAGGTTTCATTAATTAACTAGCTCAGTGAAGGGATCTTGATCGACAGAGTGTTAAAACAGCGTCTGTGTGCGTGGAAATACTGTGTAGTATTCGGACAAATTCAATTTAACGGTTAAGTTCATATAAAAAAAGAACACAGTCAAGGAAGAAATCACTAACCACAGTATTAAATATCAAAAGAGACTATCTAGACATAGGAATCCTCTAGCCGAAAAACTAAGTGGATGCGGATCACTACAGCACAAACTATTAATGAGACATAGCGTCTCCACACTCTTCGATAGATTTTGCTACAGGAAGTGAAATCCTTCCAGTAAGTACATTAGCAAGGCTCACTGTGACTAAAATTATTACTTACAGATAAACAATCCGACAAAAGCAATGCTTATTGTTAATTGAACACATTGCCATATGTAGCAGAATGATATAATAAAAAAAATATTTATCTGGACTGGACATATATGAATGGCGTTGCGACGAGTAACAAAGTAAAAGATAACTTTTAATGAAATATATACAAAGTCAATGTTATAATTTAACACGGACAGAGTAACTGAGTGCTTTAAAATTAAATCTCATTTGGATGCGGGTTTGCGTTTTCATAATTTTAGCTTTCATTGCGCGACCGGTTAGAACTTTCCAAAAATTCGCTTGTATAAAACACGCTGCGAAAAAGTTATTATGACTATATGTAGAGGTTTTTGTGGGCACACTGAAACCAATATGTTTTATTTTTTACAAAAATAAAACCTTAAAATTCACAAATTACGTAACACAATTAAAAAAGCTTAGATAAAAATTAGCAGTTGACTATCCTAATAGTAATTATTGATATTTATATGAATATAAGTTAATCATAAAATATTCTTAGTAGCAATCTGGAGATCTGTATTTATGCTATGATGGTGGCAATAAAATAATAATACATAAACTCACGGTTCACGCCTCTTTCCCATGGAGGTAGGCAGAAACTAGAGAGCGCCAGATGCGAAGATTCTTACAAATTTCTTTTGCTTCGTTTAAATTCATACATGTTCTCATACACACACACCGGTTGCGAGTACTACACAACTGACCTTTCTGAAGAACCTCACCGATAAGGTATGTCCCTCCAGGACGTCCCCTCCCGGCGTTTCCACTTAGGTACATCTGTCTTGTAAATACTTTTTGTTAGTTGCCTTTCAATCATTCTTTCTATGTGACCAAACCACAAACACTAGAATAATATATAAATTATATTGCATGTTTAAAAAATATACAAATTATATTGCACGTTTTAGCTATTCTAATCAGGAACATAATTAACTTTAAAATTACATTTTTTTTATCTATTGTGTATATTTAAACCGTTTTTTTTGTGCATGCGATGTTAAATAAGTCATTATTACACCTGCATTTAATATCTGTTACTCGCAATTCTGTATGTAACAATATTGTTGGCTAACGAAATAAATACGTTTCATTCCTTTTATATGGGACTTTGAAATACCAGGCATAATGTGGTTCACTTTAGGTAAACCACTGCTTTTTTACACGACTGCCCCGAAAAAGGAGTATTATATTTTCAGGGTTCACGTATGTGAGTTTCTTTATTCCACCATAACTTCTAAATTACTGAACTGATTTACTTGTATGGGGTATCGTTAGAATCCTTGCATTTCCCCGAATAACATAGTAGAGTATATTGAAAAAGTGTAGAAATGCAATACGGTGGATACAATAAATATTATTTTGAGTTTTAGTTCATTTATTTTGGACATGGCAGTCGTGTTTTTTAATTTTTTTAAATTATTCTTTAGAGAATACAGACGTAATATTTTGATAAAACAATGTAGTAAATGTGCTTGCCCTCCAGTCAAAACGTCATAACATTTACGTCACTAGCACTAAAACGTCTCTGGAGCTCGCTTCATTAGTAGCATTTGTTCAACTCGTTAGCTTGCTTGTACGCCAGTTACTGCACGACTGTGCCTACTAGACACCGTCTTTTGTTATTACCTACTTTGTACACAAATTAGAGAGGACACGTCTGCAGTAAATTAAAATTGGTCCGGTTTATTGTTTTGGTCTGCGGTTTTCTGTGCAAGTGTTATTAGGGTTTGCTGTTCATCATACCACAAATCTGTAAGTAGGTATAGATCAAAGACATTTTATACTTACCTACTATAGACGGGACAAAACGAACAAAATTTTCATCCGATACCCTACTTATATCCGAGTGGACACAAGTCTATGAATTTAAATTAATACGTTCCGTTGCCGCTCCGATTTTGATATATTATTCTAGATGGCGTTACTGAGACTTGGGCTCACAGATTTTCTATGACTTTCTTCGCATGTCTTCTCTATATTATCTTAAACCTATGATAAAATATGTTAGAGAGTTTATTTTTTTAAAAAAAAAACAGTGGCGCTCCGGGAGTGAATATGTGAAAATAACAGTGCCGCCCAGTTCAATGAGGCTAGTTTTTAGTCCCTCATCTAGATTACAAGAAAATTTTCGACACATATTTTTTTATTATTTAAATTGATGGGAAACTGCTTAGATTAACCGCATTAAAGTTGAGGAGTGGGGGCTTGAACGTCATTAGCTACCAAAAACTGTTCTGGCTAGTGACGTCATGCCATATTTTGACTCGATGTATCGCCGTTATTTTATGGATACCGTAAAATGGGGTGAATAGAAACTTAAGGGTGAATAGAAACAAAACTTTGAGGAGAATATTTACGCTAGATAAATACATATTATTTGATACTAACAAGGTGTCTAAACTATTTACTTGAATGATTTAAAAGCATTAGAGTCCTCGTATGCTACATGCAACTTGTTACTTAAGCGAATATCCGCCTCAAAGTTCTGTTTCTATTCACCCTTGAGTTTCTATGCACCCCATTTTACCCGGTACGTGAAAAAAGAAAAATTAAGTGTTGAATATTTTCTTGTAATCTAGATTAGGGACTTAAAACTAAAATATTGTCAAATAACCCTTTTCCAACGCGCGTAAGAAGTTTTCACTTCAAAAATGTTCTGGGATATGATAGCCCATTTTATCTAGGAGAATTAAAGGCCATTAACATTACTTTTATTTATCAACAGTTGAGCTTTATAAGTAAAATTCTACTTTTATTTCTTGTTTTTATGTTTGTTAAAAGGAAGGAGCCTTTAAGAAACCTAATCATCAATTAACACAGTTCAGAACATAGGTATAGATTCAGGTATAGATTAGTAGGAGATTTGCGCGCTCCGCTCCATAACCAACAAAAAGCGACGAATTTCCTAATTAATATTTTCTCCGAGATAACAATAGTCGCAATATTATCCTACCCGGTGCCATCACTATTATTGCTTCTCGTGTCTCTGGCAGCTGTCTCGTGTGACCGCTAATTTGCGGATTATTCCGATCTGTCCCCCCGCTTTGTCCCCTCAGGGGGACAGATCGGAAAAAAAAGTTTGATCTGTCCCCCTGTTAGCAATGAGGGGACAGTTCGAACTTTATTCACTCCTTAACGGTTTCGTCTGTCCCCCTATCACTGATAGAGGGACAGATGAAACTTTTTATTACTGTTTGTCCCCCATAGAATATAAATTTAATTTGAATTTATACTTCAGAAGACTTTTTAAGTAACGGAACATTTAAAAGCTACCCGAAACCATTTTTACAGATTTATACTGTACATGCAGACTTCGGCAGTAAAAATATTATATGAGTACCTACCGATATTGTGCCAGTAGTTTTCTCATTAATGAGTCATAAGGATCAGAAGAGCTACGAAATTTGATTTAACATGATTAAGTCACAAATTCCAGAGTGGAGACCCAAAATCTATAAAACAGACTATGAAATTCCCGCAATGAACGCTATCAAAAAGGTTTTTCCAGAAGTCACAGTAAAAGGTTGTTTCTTTCACTATAAAAAAGCTGTGTGGAAGAAGGGAGCAGCTCTTGGGCTAACTAAGTCAAAATTTTTGAAAAGACAAGTGGCACTGAGTGCCGTACTTCCACTGATACCTGATAATGAAATTTTAAATGGATGGTCATACATCGCATCAGAAAGTCCAGATGATGGTCAGAGCAAGAAACTTCGTTTGTATATGATCAAATAATGGATTAGACCGCATGATGCTGAGTTTAGAAAATTATGGTGTGTTTTAATGAACGTCATTGTACTACAAACTTTCTAGAAGGCTGGCACCATGGATTAAATAATACAATTGAAAAAAAAATCCCAACTTAAATATGCTTTTAGTTATTCTAGAAAATAATGCAGCTTTTTATAGAGACATATCACAACAGATCCAAAACCAATTAACTCCGACGTCAAATTGTCGCACAAAGAGAAATATTATGAAAGACGAATATATACCTACATAATTATTGTCAAATGCAGTTTGTAGGTGGTGAAATTACTATTGTTCATTTGTTGGAGAAGTTGCGATAGATATTTTATTTATATATTATTCTTACGACCTTTGAAAAGTTTTGAAATTCGTTATACTAGTGATTTTCGTTTATTATGTTTTGAGATTATTTACAACTTTAAGTTTATTATTATTTAAAAGTTTCCATTTGTAACTAGGCTATATGAAGTCAAATCAGAAGACTGATTGTAATTAATAGATAAACAAAAGAAATATTTGTAACTTATTTAAATTTAAATACAGATGATTTTATAAACCTAAACTACTAGTCTTTAATTTACTATAATGTTGCAGTATGTGTGGCATTACTTTGAAGAATTAATAAATTAAATACTGTGGGGGACAAACAGGAATAAAAAGTTTCATGTGTTCATGTATCAGTGATAGGGGGACAGATGAAACCGTTAAGGAGTGAATAAAGTTCGAAGTGTCCCCTCATTGCTAATAGGGGGACAGATCAAACTTTTTTTTCCTATCTGTCACCCTAAGGGGACAAAGCGGGGTGACAGATCGGAATAATCCTAATTTGCCCACTGAGCATCTAATGTCCCTAATGTGCTACATTTGGCGCACATCAAAACCGTTTGCTAGAGCGCTCGAGTCCGCTCGACACAACGGAATAAGGCACCGGGCGCACGGATTGCGACGGAATTGCATACTTAGTATTTATTGTACTCGTCTGACCCTTAGGTGTTGAAGTTTTAGTCTTAGTGTCGTCTTGTTATTAGTTTTTGTTAAATTGCTGTTGTTGGTTGTGTGGAGCTTTTAGTTTTATGGTTTATTTTTAGTAGCTGACATAAGTTTCGGTGCTTTCTTTAATGTTGAGTTACGAATTAACTTTATTTTTCACCGATGTGAGCTTGAAATAAAAGTTATGGGGACTGTGAACAGAAAAGAAGACATAAAAAATTGCAACACATCACGTTATCATGTCGGTGACAAGTACCCATAAGGCTCAACCTTCACTGACTCTAGAGTAAAAGCGAAGCGACGACGCGACGCGTCGACTAAATTCACCAGTATTGCTTTTATGTAATTTTCTGATAAATATGAGAATATATGGTGACGCGCGTTGACGGCCGACCACATACGACTATGCTAGATCAATTAACGTTGCGTTAATAAGAGTTGAGACTAAGTGTTGCCCCTATGAAAAATTATTCAACGCAGTAAAGAAAAACCTAGATTGTAGACAATATTTGCAGTTGTTTAAGATAGGTATTCAATAGATACACTAAGAACTACCTATTTATTTAAATAGGGTTGCTTAGATAGAGATACTTGAGTCTTACGTCAAACTAAAGCACAATGATTTTCTCCACTCCAAGAAATAATAAATCGAAATAATTATTTATATTTGAGGTCTTAACCACTCTGAATAAGTCTCGGTGGGAGTTTAATGCTCCTACATTAATTTT
Organism: Euplexia lucipara; assembly: GCA_921972225.1. Classification (NCBI taxonomy): domain Eukaryota; kingdom Metazoa; phylum Arthropoda; class Insecta; order Lepidoptera; family Noctuidae; genus Euplexia; species Euplexia lucipara. The sequence goes on along the minus strand of OV179152.1, from coordinate 7,431,765 downwards.
GCAGCTCCTTGAACGTTGTAGACTTAAAATAAACTGTTTCACAATTTAGTAGAAGACAGAGTTATTGTTATAATACGTTATAATTTCAAAGATAATTTATTTCAGTTGTATTTACCTAAACGGCGAGCTTAATTTTGATTGCATTTTTGATATAAATGGCTGGGTAATTAAACTTAATTTTATTATTATTTTGATTAATTAAATTGCTTTTAAATGAAATGACTTGTCTTGAATAGATTAGAAAGTTGGGTCACAAAGTGGATAATAATGAGAATATTAAAAAGAAATAAAAGGATGTCATCACAACGGGCAGTATCAGAATAACAGCGCTGCGATATTTATATTTTTAAATGTCGCAGCTAATGCTGAGATAGGCGCCTTTTTGGTCTCGCTCAGGTCTTTTTATTATTATTTTGTTTATTTTTGTCTTTAGTTTTTTAATTTTTTTCTTGTATTTTTTTATTATCTGTACCGTTGTTCTTTTCTTTTATATTCTGTGCATCCAAATAAAATATTTTCTTTCTTTCTTTCATCATCTGCCTATCCTTTTCCCAACTATGTTAGGGTTGGCTTCCAGTTTAACCGGGTGCAGCCGAATACCAGTCTTTTTCATGGAGCGTCTGCCTGTCCGATATCTACAGCCCAATTACTGGGTAACACGATACTCCTTGGTTAAACTGGTTGTCAGATTTTCAGACTTCTGACTAGCTGTAACCACTGTCAATGATCTAACAAATGACAGTCGGGACCGTATTATGTAATGAGTAAGACTGTTAAAAAACGCTGCGTGTTTTGCAAATGGATAGATTAGGAAAGGAGTATGCAGGAGAAATTCTGATAGTGGCGCATAAGCGCCGCGCGCCGGTAACCGGGAATCTGAAGAGGAGGTGGAAATCGGTTGATATGATATAGACATGTAATGTAGTATTGATGTAGAGGTTTGCGAAAATAAGACCAAATAGAAGGTGTATGTATTGTGCAGAAGATGATATTGTTATAAAGAAAGTGACTTTTAACATGAAGGTAATTTAAGATATATGTAGAATTTCTGTAAAGGCAAGAAAATATAAATGCCAATTGACTACATTAATTTAATTCTTAAATTTGCGATGCCCAGAAAAGACCGCTAAGTTGATAGTTTCAACATTATAACATAACACCAAAATGTACACTTAGTTTGCAAATTAAAGAATGACTAAATCTTATTTCGAACATTTTAAATGGATTACATGTAGCAGTGATAACTTAGTGGTGTGGTGACAAGTGAATTGTCAAGTCATAGATCTCGAGCTCGAACCCAAGCCACGCGACTCTGACTTTTCGGAGTCATTTGAGTATTGTGGAATTCTCACTTGCTTCATAAACGGTGAAGGAAAACATCGTGAGCAAACCGGCATGCCTGAGAGATATTTCTCAACAGCATGTGATGCCAAGTCAAAGGCCGAGGGGTGTCATTAAAACTCTGACACCAGGTATACCAACCACCACCACCACCACTCGAAAACAAGAATGGATAACATAGTTCAGATGAGAAAGCGTAATACTTTTTCTACCTTAGAAGTTAATAAATACCCATCGTACCTATACGTTTACCAAGTAAAGTTATGTATCGAACAAAAATAAAACAGACGTAAATCAAGTAAGACTTCGCTTTCATTTGCCAATATTTGAACATTATTAACTTCAAGTAGAGTACCGTGTTGGTATGCACATAAACGTATAAACTCTCATCAATATTTACACTGTGTTCCAATAAATGAGGTGAATCTCAACACGTGAAAAGTAATTTAAAATTTGTTGGTACAGCGCTTTCCTTGTAATAAGCTCAAACAGCTATTGACAGGCAATTTATTCTTTACTCCATTTATTAGAAAAATGAGACTCTTAAAAGCAGGAACTGAGAACATTTTATTTTAAAGATAAGTGAAAACAAATTTTAGTCAAATTGTTTTATTTTAAATTTAGAAGAATAACAAATGAAAAGAAGAGCGTGTCCAATGTATTCTTAATCCCTGCTTTTTTGAGGTTTACCATTTAAATGAAATCATATAATTAAAATGAAATAAATAACTCAATGAAATCCACATCATTTCTCAAAATAAAATTGTTGCATTGGTTACAAACTCATTCGTCACAGCTGCTGTGAAAATAGATTATTAATAATAAATTCGGCGTCTATCGTAATTGTAACATGCTTAGTTGTACCTACTTTTGTTACAAAGTGTGCATTAAAAATGACCTTTTTTCACTTCGGTCTAATGCCATTGTAAATGGAGTAGGTATAGAAGTGTTTTTATTGTAAACTTATTTTTTTTATTTGACATTTATTTGAACGAACGTGTACATAATGTAATTTGACTGCAGCCGAGCTGAAATGTATAAAAATGCAAATAGCATTATGAAAACGTTGGAACATTGTTTTGATGTTCAACAGTTTTATAGGTTACAAATTGAAAGATAAATTCAGTTATTTGATGTTAATGAAGTTGGTGTTTTTGAATAGGTACTGTTAGGTGCAATGGTAAAAAAATACATAACTATTTTATTTGGACTTACTTAATTCATTTTCTGAATTTGTAACGGTTTTGCGCACATGCATAATTTGTTTATCCTTGTGTGTTTTTTTTAAAAAAACGCTGGCCAGTTCAGTGATTAAAATTTGGAAATATGACGATGATTGTTTTTAATATTTATGAATAATTTCCTAATAAATACAGGCAACAAAAACTGTTAGAAAATCGTCATAATTGTAAACTCCACATCACAACAGTATAAAATATGAAACCTATGTACTCTGAAGGCTTTAGCAGAGATGAGACCAGGTAATTTCGGTATGCCTTTGCCTAACCTAATGTTAATGTTAAAAATGTTAATGTTCGCCAGTTATATGTAAATATCAGCACACATTCCGACTCTGGCTGCCCATCTCGGGAACTGAACTCAAGACCTTATGCTGCGATGACACGACGCACAGGGTATACGCATCCATTGCATGCGCTGCTCAGGATACTCTTAAAACCCGTGAATGCTGGCTGGTTATATGACTCGCTAATTATTGAGATGATGACGTCACGATGCCTTTGCTATGCAAGAAGGCCCGTGGCACAATGCTATGGTATCGTGACGTCATCATCGCTCTTTAAGAAGTGGCTCCACTGATGTTTATAATAAAAAACCATTTATTCCAGGTAACAAAGACTCATACATAAATACCTTAACCTAAAAATACATACTAATAACATTTATGTTAGTGTGTGTCTGTATGTGTGCTAGTGTTATATTCAGGGTGAACGGTTTAGGGGGACAGGTGTTCTGTCTGGTGATCTACCTACTGCGCGACGATAGTTGTCAGGATATGGTATATGTTCAATCGTGCGGTTAACTTTAACATCGCGATGTAAAACATGTTAGTTTACTTTGTATGTGGCAACATAGATGTCGCTGCAAGATCAACAAAGCCGAATCAGAATCATATTTCGCATAAAATCGGTCATAATTCGAATTCTGTTCACCCATACCTAATGTTTACTGACCTAAAATTAATAAAGGACAACTCACTTGCCTTCGGTTCATAATCAGTTCTGTGAACTATGTTATACACATCCCAGGCATTGTGCTCTTAACAATAGCTGTCCCACAATTGAACCGTATCTGCGCATCAACAATAGAATTAGCTGCATCATTATATCTTCACGAGATGTTGGGGCTTCTGAATAGTTTGTTAATAGTGCTTTTAATAATTATATTGATTTACTGGGCCGTATCGATCTGTATTGAGACCTTTTTCCACTTTATTATTAAAACATTTAAATGCGATATTATAGGTAAGGCACCTATTTAAAGAAAACAAACAAAACAACCAGAGCTTCAGACTTATAAAATTCACTGTAATATAATACTTTGTTATAAAGTCGCTTTAATTTTTTTGTGACAAGTTTCTTGTTTTGTTGTATACCTATTTATATAGTTAAGCAATGCGTAAAAACAAAACGTGATTTGAAAACTTTTTAAATAAAAATAATAAAGAACGAACAGAAGCCAGCACGTTAAGCTACCGTTCCTATCTTTTTTCAACTTTAAAACAAACAGGGTAAGGTTCATGTTCAATTGGAAAAAATTGACAGTTTAGAGTAGCTTGATGTGGCGTCTTTACATTACTCGAATATCCTCTTTATTATTATTATAATAATAACTCCCATCGTTTCATGAAACTAAGTAAAAGTTAGGTAGAATTACTTTTTAACGTCTTCTTCTTATCGTGTGGTTAGTAACTAACCTGGTGTCAGAGTTTTAATGCCGCCCATGGGCCTCTGACTTGGCATCACATGCCCTCGAGACATATATCTCTCAGGCATGCCGGTTTCCTCACGATGTTTTCCTTCACCGTTTTTGAAGCAAGTGATAATTATACAATCCGCACATGAATCCGAAAAGTCAGAGGTGCGTGCCTTGGGTTCGAACTCGAGACCTATGAATTGGCAATCCACCGGTCACACCACTAGGCTATCACTGCTTATTTTTTAACGTAAAAACACGTGTTATACTTTCGTAATTGTTTTTTTACTGTGATCAAAAAAATACAGAAACTAAACAGTTTGCACTGGCCACACAGGGCCCGTGCCTTTATAACCCTTAAGGCCAAAAACATATGTAATTAAGGCGATTCTCACACTGCGCCGCATGATGCAGCGTAGCGCGTGGATGCGTGTTCTTTCGTTAGTTGTAAGTATCTCCGTTTGTATGGAAAACACGCACAGTCCAACACATAGAAAATGCATCCACGCGCGTTCATTTCAGTTCAGAGACACGCAACAAGCAGCGTGATGCGTGGCAGTGTGTTAACCGCCTTAGGTAGACATTTATTCTAAATTTAGATAGATTTATACTTTAAATTTATATCTGTCTGTGTCATAATAATGTTATGTGCTGGCTTTAATGTTTTAGTTCTGGCAAACGATTATGAAGTTTAAATGGCATTTAAAAGTACACCCTAATACTCGTAGCTAAAAGCTTGATTCAATTCAATTTTGAATGTAAAAGAGTTTTAACATTTTATTTCAGCGATTAGTTAGTCAAAGGGCGTTCGAAAACAGATCTTTGAAGAAAATCTCAAATAAGTAACTCAATTAAAAAATAAAGTAAAATAGTTACATAATATCGTTCACTGCTTTGTTGCGATGGTAGTAACGGTAAACTTATTTTTTTTTTCTGGAATCATTTACCAGTGTCCTATTGTTTGATGTACATACGCCAGCACGTCAAGTTAGCCCAATGTGTCAAATTTCTTTAAATGTTTTTCAACTTTATGTCAAATAGAATAAGGTTCATATTCAATTGGGATTTTTTTTTTTATATATATTCCACAACTTTTCACACAACGCCATTTAGTCCCAAGTTAAGCTAGAGACCTTGTGTTATGGGTACTAAACAGCTGATAAACATACTTATATATTTCTAAATACATACATATTATAGATAAATCACACCCAGACACAGAACAAATGATCGTGCTCATCACACAAACATTTGTCCTGTGCGGGAATCGAACCCACGACCTCCGGCATAGCAGTCAGGGTCACTAACTACTAGACCAACAGGCCAGTCATTCAACAGTGTTATCGTCTATGTCTTTTTTATCTACTACTTGTGTAGGATTTTGCTTGTTTTTTAACATCATAGTTGAAATGGCCAATAACTGTATGGGGGCCAATAACTATACCGTTTCTATTTAATTTTAGTATTTATACTAATCACCGTTTAATTTTATTAACACTTTCTTGCTGATCGATTGTACTGGTACAATCGATCAGCAAGAAAGTGTTAATAAAATACTTATTTGTTTGTATGGGTCTGGACCCATACAAACAAATAAGTTTGTAAACTGTCATTGAATACATTTAATACATTGAAACCTTCAGCAATAATTTTGACTCGAACACAAAGGCCACAAAGGGTTCCGCACTATGTCCAGAAAAAAATACTGAAAATGTCACGTATCTTCAAGAACAGGGCGCCATTTAATTTGTAATTTAATTATATCCTTTTTACTTATTTATGAAAATGTATGCACTAGTAAGACAAACTGTTCGAAGGCGGACTAAATGCCATAGTTATTTTCTACGAATCTACCTATTATTATTTGTTGTTATTGCGACAATAATGTAATGACTGCCTATTTTACGGTTTATGAGATGCTGTCCCCTGACAAGGGTCCATAATTGATACTTATGAATATTGAACAACATCCCGTAATACATTATGGTACGCAATAAAGTATTGAGTAAATAGGTCGACAGACATACGGACAGACAGCGGAGGCCTAATAATAGGGTCCCGTTGGCACCCTTTTAGTACAGAACCCTAAAAACGACAGATACGGTTTAGGTGAACACAAAAGTATACTGAAAGCGTTTTATTTTACGTCTCATATACGCCGTTTTATATTTACTATTCGGAAGTAAAAAGACAAATAAAAACTTAGGTAGAATTTTGATTTGTTCCGCCCAAAACCTGTAAAGGAGGTTTTTTAGGTGCAGACTTTAGTACCTAATATGTGTGCGTCTTTACATTGAAAACGTTTCATACCTGAAAGATTTTAATGTACAGCGAGCGTCGACAATGTCAAAAATAGCTTATTCAAATTAGGCTAAAACGCTAACGGTTAGTCAAGACGTTAACTTTGTAATGTTTTACTGGAAAGAGAAATGGCTTATAAACTCCTTAGCAACGCGTTTTCTATTTGTTAAGTTTTTAGTGACATTTGACATTAACAAATTATTAATAATGACATGATCGGCTTAATAATATCTATCGGGTTCGCTCTTTATTACATGGGACTTAAACATAACTGGCAAAATGTGAGAACATCTGTTTGTACTACCAGCACACCACTGCCTAACTTTGCAAGGATTATAATAAAGTTACAAATATAATATTATTACAGCTATCTGCGTAGTTATGCCCACCCTTTCTACAATCAGGATAACAGCTAAAAAAGTGTGACGTCACGTTTACGTTGTCTTAGAAACATATCCAAGTCTAAAAACATAAAACAGAATCAAACAATATACTGGCTCCATTACTCCCCTACAATATTACGTCATTTTGTAACAAAACTAAAGTGGGCTACACACCGTTGACAAGAGTATAACAGAGCTGTCGAATGCACACAGCATTTTAATCTTTAGGGGCCATGTATCAGTTCTGACAAGGGTCCTGTTTTGTAGTCGAGTGCCGTGCGGCCTGTCCGGCAGTTAACCGACCTCTCTAACGCCGGACGACGCAGAACGCCGGACATCGGCTGATGTATCGCCGCCTTTCTGTTCTATACTGACACCATTATTTTTTGCAGAAATGATATCATGACGCGCAAAAAATGATAGGTTTATGGATAATTTTGGAGTTTGTTTATATTGTCTTGGCTTAAGAAAAGGCCACGTGTAACATATTCTTGAAGTTAAATGTAGCAGTTGATCCTTTTTAATATAAAAATTGATACCGGGAACTTTTAACCATTAAGAAATCACTTTATGAATTTGATAACCCAATACTTAAGAAAAGTTATGTGCTATTAAAAATCATACAACGACCCGAAAAAGAAGGTAAAACAGCAAAGCTTACCTACAGCCAATGTCTGATGTGTGAATCTCGACAATCTGAACCGGTGAAAATGGGCGTTGCTGCAACAAGAAAAAAACCGTTTAGAAATACAAGAAAGAAAGAAACACACATTTAGAACTTGACTTACCACACAAATCTAAAAAAAACAGAAAATAAAACTATTTTTAATAACAGTAATAATAATAATTTTTGCGTGCCTTGCGGCTCTGCTAAATAGATCCAGTTCATCAAAAATAAGACATAAACAGACCAAGCAGTGCTCGGAGCTAATGATTAAGACCATCCATATAAACGACTCCCTGTAATAAAACTTTAAACAAAAACAATAAACGTACAGAAAATCACTAACAACAATTCCAAGAACTACAATAGCTATAATACTCCACCCAACTAATCGTGTAATGTTCCCCTAAGGACTGTTACAGCGCATATTGCTCACATATGCAATTACCAGTTGAACACTCCATGTTTATTCGCGAAGCAGTGACTTGGCCGTTTATGGCCACAATAAAATGGCCTATCGTAAAACTTTCGGTATACGTCGTTTGTTTTGGTGCTTTACATATATATGTTTGTTTTGGAGGTAATGAGGCTGGTGGTCCAGGGGGGGCTTGAGAAGATGGATAGGTTAACGCTCATAACTAAATTGAACACTAATTTATTTGAAATTTGAAGACATGTTCAATGTAGACATAATATCAGAGCTTATATTAGACCTGAAGTATCAAGCATACCCAAATTACGCCAGTGATGTTTGAGCTATATGTGAAAGAGGCCAACCTATTTTATCATTGGGCACAAATCCAAACATTCGGCTGCTAGATAATGACAAATTTCTGATGGAAAATTTAAGACTACGTACTCATAAGTTGCGCTTTTGACCACAGGACTAACAAAGCAGTCAGTATAACGAAAAGTAAAAGTAGACTTATTAGGTATAACTTCGAACCTGGAACACATTTGGACTAACGGATAAATTTATCTATTCGAATCAAAAATGCGCATTATAATGGAATGGCTACAATTTGACTACAATCAAATGACAAAATTATCATTTGATAGTAGTAAAACTTTAGTAAATTCAATCGCTTTTACACTACAGCTGGACAACACACCAATCCACTTTAAGAAGAGAATTTTATTAGGCAGTCGCCTTTGTACTAGAAATTCCATATCCCAGAGCTATAACTAAAACCTGTTGTTTGGTACATATCTGAAACAAATAAGCGATAATACAGAGTAAAAAAACAAATGCTCACATATAACGAAATTGAATTTCATTGAAAAGATCCGGACAAGGATTTTGCAGATTCCCCGAGGTCGGATTTAGAGAAATACTTAAAGTGGCTTACAGTCCGCGATAGCGTGCGATAGGCAAATCCCACGTTCGTCTTCGGAGCAATATAAAATGGCCCTAAATACGGACATGGAGGGTGCGGGTACACACTTGAGAGTTGCGATAGCGTCACTTCTGTGCTTAACTTGTTCAATTACTTTTTTTTTACTTGAACCTGTTGGTAAATTGATTTTCTTTTTTTGATTTTGGTAGATGTTCATTTAATTTTCGAATTTTACTGTTATCACATTTTTTTATTAGGTATTGTTTTTCTGAATTCAGGTGGTTTCGAACATTATGTTTTATAAACCCAGAAAAAAATATTTCTAAATACATATAATGAACGTTTTTCAGTATCAAAAGCCATGTAGTAAGTACCTGAAGTTTCAAACGTAAACACATTATACCTAACTATTTTAATAAATAAGTAAAATCGCACTTATTAGTACTTCAACATAACACCCAGTTTGACAATCGTTGATACTAATTTCATTAACCTAAGACACCTATACATACATATTATTTATTAAAACAGCATTTGGTTTTCTAAAGCTTGTGTATTTGAATATACCTATATAAAAAAATGCTTTTGTTTTAAAGGTTCAACAGGGTTTGCATCCAAACTTTGGGCTCCTACTAAGAAATATTTGATGGAAAAACTCAATTACACGAATCCTGAACGTTGACTTTGGTACCAACGAGGCAGTCACATAAACATTCCACAGAAAATCTAGGAATTGACCCAAGGACAATCTAGTTATTCAACAAGCGTAGTAAAATATTATAGTTCTATATACTATCTCTAAGCTTAGGTTTAACTCCGTGCCAAAAGGACCAATCAATTCAAAATATGATATTAATTCCCATAACGATGGCTCTAATCACTTAGGAAATCTATAAATCTGAACTAAATTGCACCGAGTATTCATTTGAATGTATTATCTGTTCCTATTGGACTGGCTCCAATAAAGCCGCGCTGAGGACCAGAAAGTCTTATTTAGTGCTTACATATCTAAGGTTTTGTTTACGTGGTCCTCTTAGTTTCGGTTAAAATACCATTTTCGTTTGGTTAATAAATGTCTAATCATTTTGCAGTTGGCTTCAATTTTTATCCTTTATCCTTTATTTTTCTTGTGTTGCTGTAGTATCATAAGTGTACTTAGATAAAAAGCCTTGGTGTAATATATGAAGCGACACCAGTCCGTGAATTATATCTGAAATAAACATAAAATTAAACTTACGTAATACTTAGAAAACGAGTTCCTACCATTTAACATTTGTAATTAAAACAGTTCCACTGCAATAGTCTTAAAAATAAAAAGACGCGAATGCTTCAAATTACAACAGGGAAATTTCTTGTTCGCTCACATTAAAATTCTTTCCACATGAGATGGTGTTGTAAAATGGCACCTAAATTCCTTAAGAGTGCGTAGAAATACTTAATTTCTCACCTCGTCTGATATGTTAAATAAAACATTCTTGTAATTCCCACAACATGCACCGGAAGATGATTATTTTCATCCTGTGAATAACTGTATTAAGTGTGGTCCAATGTCATAATATTATATATTACCAAACAAACCGCATTCATTTTTTTTCCCTCTGTTGGCCGATGGCAATGGCAGACGTAGCATTCAAACTTAACACAACCCTGTTTATAAGTCGGGGTTAAACATTATAGGAATTTATTAAATTGAACAATAAATGCCTATCATGTTTTTAATCCTTTAAAACTTGTTAAGTAATACTATTAGATACTAATATTTAAATGCAAAATAACTGTCGCTGTATGCATTTTTACGAGGTAATGACTGAACAGCTTTGGATATTTGGCATATATATGACATTAACATTACAACATAGTATATACCTCCAAGCAGGTGAGGCCGCGAGCAAAAGTGAGTATAAATCGTAAGCATAAAATTTGTATTAAAACAAGAGTTCTTTTTCAAATGATTTTCTGTCGTGGCAATTTTATTATTTAATAATTTAGCCGTAATACACCCTCAAAAGTATAACGTAACAGAACTTACAAAACTAAAAAGTTGTTTATGTGTCTTGCCTATTTCAAGTAAAATCAAATTTATAGATTGTCAATTTTCGTTTATACTTGCTCTTAAATGTTTTACAGGAATTCTGAAAATAATTAAAAGAGTTATGAAGGCCATTAATCGTTGTAATAATACCAGTCATACGTGAGCCAAAATTAATTACTTTACTATGTTCAGAAATATTTTCTGTTTGAGTATAAAAGTTGGTCCTTGAGTCTTGTTTAGTCATGAACTTGTTTCTATTACGTTGGTCTTGGGGCCTTGGGGCACGTAAAATGCCGATCTTACCCGACTACGGAAAAGGATGTAAATTTAAAGGGGATGTTTGTAGGTATCATTGTTCAATCGTAGTTCAAAATTGCTGAGTTGATTATGACAATGACATACATTGATAATTATATATAATTCGTCGATTTATGTATGTGTGTTGATTCGTCGCTATTATAGTGGTAAAAAAAAATAAAAAAAGTCCACAACTGTCACACAACGCCATCTAGTCCCAAGCTAAGCAGAGCTTGTGTTATGGGTACAAAACAACTGATAAATATACTTATATATATCTAAATACATACATATTACAGATAAATTACACCCAGACACAGAACAAATAGTCGTGCTCATCACACAAACATTTGTCCTGGGTGGGAATCGAACCCACGACCTCAAGCATAGCAGTCAGGGCCCCTAACTACTAGACCAACAGGCCCGTCAAACAAATGAAAGAGAAGAGGTGAAAGTAATGTTTAATTAAAATACTATTGGCCAGGCTGATCATAAAAGTTGTAGGTATTCTATGTTTTATATTAAATGCTATATCCTTAGTTTCGTAATTGAGAGAGTATCACCTACTTACTGCAAATAGAAATTGCGAAAATGTATTGTTGAACAGATGGCATAATTATTATGTCCATGAAATGTGAACACGGTTGCCCAGAGGTTATATTATTACCTATCATGAAAGAACTTGCGGTTAAAATCCGGACTTTTTTAATTCATAATTATGTACTTTCTAAGTTTTTCTAAGACATCAATGACATCGGTGAAGGAAAACAGTGTGAGCATATCTTGCCTTTCCTGTATGAGAAGAGGCCTTTGTCCCACAGTGCGACAGTAATAGGCTAGTAGGTATATTACTAGATGGCATAAACATAGATTTCTAGTTTGTGTGGTCAAAGTTATGCTTAAGAATTGTTCGTGCTTTACGTTAGTTATTCTAACTTAACTTTATTAAAAGAATACTGATTCCACGCCCGCTATTCCCCGTTCTTTTAAACAGTTGTTAGTAGTTTTAATTAAAGACTTGTTCAGACAACTCTGGCGGCTAGATAAGGGTCCTTTGCAAGTACAAGTCACGTTTCTTAACTTAGGATTAAAGCACCAGTTTCATGTGCCTTTACTACTAAGTTTTAAGTACGTATTAATTTATCGTAAAGGTGAATCTTGGTCGGATAAACAGTCTGGTGGTAGGTAAGGGTTGTGGAGATCAAAGGGGCTATTCCCGATTTTAAAGAACATTCAAATTCTAATCTGCCTAGCCTTCGTATTTTTTAAAATAAAATTAAGCCTAATAAAGAAAATTACACAAAATAATAATTATGAAATTTTCTTTATTGTATGATCGAAGATTGTACACCATAAAACTTACAAATCATACCGTAAAGGCTACATAGGGTGATACAATGGGCAGCCTGATCGCTGAAAGCGATCTCGTACAGACAACCTATGGATGAACTTGATAGTGAAGGAGAAAAGATTAACAGGCAGGTAATATTACTCGGTGATAACATAGCTTTCTAATGGTGAAAGAACTTTCGTAATCAGTTAAGTAGTTTTTGAGTTAAATGTCTTACAAACAAAACATTTTTTTTTCTCATATAATACTAGTATCAATGATATTAAAGGTGTAGATAGGTTATAAGCTCCCAGCAAGCGACACGTTAAAATGTGGCTGACTAGCCACACTTCACCACAGGTTTGCGTCGCGCCGTCAACGGACGCGTGCGTGCGTTGGTGTGCCGTTTTTGGAGATCGAATGTTGTTTAGGTAACCTATCTACACCTTTTTACTTATAATATCATTGACTAGTACCTACCTATAGATATAACACAAGTTCCTTAGCTATTTGTGTGCAACGAAATAAACAATCTCTATGTTTTTTTTTATTATCATCGACGTGGAAATAGCACTGAATCGTTATTTTCCTTTCTATTATTATATTCACTCTCATAACTGGATCCCAGTCTTAAGCAATAGCTTTCTCCCAGCGTTGTTTTCGTTCCAAATTCAAATTATGGTGGGTACTTTTACTCAAATCTCTGGGAGGTAACGGTTTTTATTTCATTTTCTATTTTGCTTTGACGTCGCCATGGCTGTCTCGTTTCAGTTTAATAATTTACCAGATATTTCGTATCTCAAATATTTTTAATATCATTAGTTCATTATTATTGACTTACCCCAGCTTGCAGACTTGGAAAAATATCGAGACTATTTTACCTTAATTATTATAACATGACATCACGCCAATATTCGTGGAAGAGTGAGGCAGAGGTCCACATTGGGTGAACCTATTGTCATCAATTAGACGCGAGTCCATGATCCACACCACTGACTCAGAAATTCCGAAGTGAAATTACAGTTTGTCCGACCCGTCAATCGAATCTAAAACTTCATGCGGAGTGCCACTTCTGATCACAAGATAAACGAGGCATTCTTATTTAATTAAATTTAAAAATAAAAGTATTATAATATAATGTAGGTACACAGAAACCTCTCGCCATTAATTCTCTAAATGATAAAAAACACGTTAAAATCAATCGCGTAGTTTAAATGATATAAGCGGTCATACAGGCAAACACGGAAAGCGACTTTGTTCTATACTAAGTAAAGATGAAAATAATGTGACAATATTAAGACAGTTTAAAGGATTAGGATGGTTCAGAGCTTAAAATGTACGGAAAATTTCTAACAACCCTTAGTAAGTACACCTCACTCAGATTATAGCTTTGACATGAGGGGTTTTGAATCGGCTTAAGCACTTTCCCAAAGTTATATTTTCTTAATTTCCAAATCAGGAAAAACACTTTTAATTTTTTCATTAGAAATAGATGTGGGGGTGGTTTTCGAAATCACGGCACGCTCCTATGACTTTTAGGAATTTACGCTTTGTGTAATTATTACTTGCTTAAAATTCTGGAAACCCTGATATATTTCTCGATGGCATGTGAATCTAAGTCGATCTAGGTTGATGGGCAGCATGAAAACTCTGCAATTTGATAACTCACTTATCGTTGTGTATAGAATTGTCAGTATTCTTATTCTTCAGTATTTAAATTATATTTTGCTTTAACGCTTGACGAAAATGTTATGTCAATTCGAACAATGTTAAAATAGAGAATAATTTTTACAACTGTATTCATCTTACATCTTATATTTAAACTTTAATAATACAGAATCGTTGTATGAAATCACTCGAATTAGCTTACAACATAAGACAAGAATTTAATAGCAACTGATAGAGGCCCCATTGTAGTCAAACAAGAGACGAGAGAAGACAAATTGGAGACGGTCTATTTGAAAATGAACCACATAAGTTTAAGTAAACATGACCAGTGTTTACTACAAGACTTTAACAAGTCTTTTAGTTACCTCTAGTACCTAACTGTTAAAGCGAAGCAAACAATCTTAGTGTAACTTTCTTCTCTCTACTACTATCTACTATTACTCGTACTAATAGTACAGACGCCAGCACATCAAGTTACCCCAATGTGTAAAATTTTCCCAATTGAATATGAACCTTATTCAGTTAAACATAAAGTTGAAAAACGATCAAAGAAATTTGACACATTGGGGTAACTTGATGTGCTGGCGTCTGTACAATAAAGCTATTTTTTGTGCGTATTGCAAGCGACAATGGCAAAATTGTTGCGTTTATTCTTAGCGAATTTACATGTATATTACCTAAGTTTACAAGCTAATGCGTGCATCTGTAATTGGAAAGCTATTAAAGTTTAAAAGAGTTTTTCGAGGACAGAACTAAACTGTAAAACAGTGTGAAATATAAAAAAAAAATATTTATAATATGTTAAAGTAAATTATATAAATATAATGATATAATAATAATATAGGTATATATAAACATAATAATATAATATATAAATAGAAATACTATTATATAATAAAATATTGATTAAATAGTGTGTAAGTATTTCTATATTGAAATTGTGTTGCTGCGCCCTAACAGGGTATCATGTATGTACTTTTACCTTTTAAAACACCCTATGTATCTACTCACGATCGCAATAAATAATTGAGGTTTGAAGTTTGAACTAACAGTAACACTCTATTTTCCATATTTTGCACACTAGTCAAAACTTAATACAGGAAAGTAATTTAATATTTTATTTGGAAGCCCTAAAAATATTCTTCCAACTCCGTTAGTATCGTATGATGCGGCGCCGAAACATAATATTTTGATTAACAATTTCACAGAAGATTGATTTACATTAGGTACCTGTAAGAAAATACTTCAAAAGAATTGAAATGAGAAAATTTAATTTGAACCCAGTTGGATAATTTCTATCTTAGACTTCTAGTTTCTTGATTTTGAATAGTTATAATATTATGAGGACAGGCCTGTTGGTCTAATGGGTTCGATTGCCACCCAAGACAAATCTTTGTGTATGGGTGAATTTTATCTATAATATACAGTATATATTTAGAAATTTATAAGTGTGTTTATCAGTTTTCTATTACTCACAGCACAAGCTCTGCTTAGTTTGGGACTAGCATTTGTTTGAAAGTTGTGTGAAAGCTGTGAAGTATTTATTTATTATTATTTGGTTTTAATTAAAGAGTCATGTGGAATATTAATAAGGAGGGAAGGGGGCACAGGCATCTATGTTCGACTGTTTTAGTTTCCTCCACTCTTTCTTCACATTATAATTTTTTTAATATTGCCAAATGTCAGTTATTTCTTTGCACGCAATGCTTAAAATGAAATCCAAAGTTTGCTTATAGCACATTAATGTACCCGTAAAGTTATAATAATCATGTTTTTAAATACATAATTATCTGTTTCTTTTAAGAGCGTCTAATTCAATTTCTTGATTCATCTAATTCAATTTCTTGATTCATTTGATCTTTCGCAGCGTTTAATAATTCTAAGAACCATTTAGAGTTTACTGAGGGCTAAGTAAAATTGTTTCAAATTATTAACTTTGATTTATTATAATATATCGTTAAGATTTTGGTTAGTAAAAAAATACAAAAACATCTACTTACGCGGTAGCGTGTCAAGTCAAGTTTAAGCTAGCAAAACTAGCAAGCAACTAGCAATTGGAACCTATATAATATTTTGGCATCAAATACAACGAAATTTTTTCATTTACCCTGACTTCACAGCGGTAGCTAAACAAGCTTGAGTATTTTTTTTTTAAATTGGTGCTAACACAATTGGGTACCTTTTTTCTAAAATTAAATAAATAAAAGTTTATTTCAACCAACAAAAGGTCATTTAATTCACTAAACTCCGAGAGGACACCGGTGTCCGCGCTGTCATTGTCTTTCTATTGTGTCTCTAATTGACACGATTGGAAGGTTAAACTAGATAAACGACAATAACTATAAAACCCTTGTTGATATAAATAATCACAGGTGTGTAGGTACCTACCTAAAAACTGTGTACGAATAATAAACAAATACAAATTATATGACCGGAGTGCCGAGTCACGAGTGTGGACAATTTTGTATTTGTTGGTGCAAATAAAAATATGTCGCAACAGTGCAACACCGATCCAGAAGATTCCCTAATACAGAATTTGATTGATAAATTATGCGGTTTGTTTAATTATGACAAAGACATAATGGTTCATTATCATTTCTACGTTCACCTATTTAATCTCTTGTATCTCTCTCATAATAAACTTTTCAAACAATCGAAAACATCGGATCCTACACAATACTGAATGAAAAAACACTTTTATCTCCAGCGCACAAAACAATAATTATTTCATTTGCTTCTTTTTATTCAGTTATCCGCATACAAAGTTACCGAGTTGTTTTTTTTTTGTTGCGAACAAAGACTTTTACCTTTTTTTTAAAGTGATTTATGTCAAAATGTTCATTCGTTATTCTAAGGAAATGAAGTTAAACTGTTGTGATGCAGGGGAGCGGGCGATGTTCAGAGTGGCTTTACAAAAAAGGGGGAAAATGAGAGGGAACTCCGCTGGTAGTAAAACAACAACGTCACGGGAAGGTATATTTTTTTACAGTTTATTGTTGCAATTTTTAAAACGAATGCCTATTTAAAGCAGGGACCGTACAACCCCGAATATGAGTTAACTCTTTCGAAAGGGTTACGGGTTGCGCGCCCACAGTAACGGAAGTGGTTACCTCTTGGTAGTGGTAGTCCTTTCATAACACTAACGTTAGGGTAACCCTTTCAATAAGTTAACTTGTACAAGATGTTACCGGCTCTTATTTGATATTCAATTGAAGAAGATAACCCTTTGAAAGGGTTTGTCGGGGTAATCAAAAGGTTTTAAATCAAATCATTTTAAATTACGTTGGAGTGGAGGAATAAGTATTGACCTTGGACGTTTACGCAACACTCAATACTTTATTGCATTCTGCATGTTTATTTTTAGGTGGTAAGCTTATAATTAGATAGGTACTATGGACCCCGTCGGGCACAGCAAAATAAGTCAGTTTGGAGAGGAAGCATTATCTCTACATAGTATAAAACAAAGTAGCTCCCGCTGTCTGTCTGTCCCTATATGTATATGTTTAGACCTTTAAGAGTCTATTACGTATACCTACACCTCAGCGCAAATTCGGATTTCACCTACACTTCCCCGCGCCAACTAACTCTCTATCCCGCTCGCACACACAGTGCTCCCGGTACCACGCGGTTAAAGCGATTGTGTGAGGGTAAACTGCACTTTTATTGTATTACGGGTACAGATATAATATAATGTAATTTTAGTTATATTATACATAAATAAATTTATGTAATAATTTAATTAGTAAAATAACAGTCTGACGCGTTTTAAATAATTATGTAAGTACCTACGACCTCCGGCATTGCAGTTAGGGCCACTTACAACTAGACCAACAGGGATCTGACTTTGCCAAAGACATTTGCGCGAAGAGACTAATGCGCGCATGGAACTTGCGCGATTGGACTTTTGCGCGAATGGACTTTTGCGCGCCAGGACACCTACGTGAATGAACTTTTGCGCGTAAGGACAGATGCGCGACTTAATGGCCACTGAGGTTTACTCAGTAGAGTAAACATAATATCATGCTTGTTATACTTGAAGGTGGTTTTTTTTTTGGATTTTTCGTCATAGGTGTCGTTTTCGTGGTTTTCGGGGTCGTTGATTATGAAAATGAGGTTAAAATGAAAATCCAAGATGGCGCCGAGGAAAATTTTTGATTTTTCATCATGGGTGTCGTTTTCGAGGTTTTCGAGGTCGTTGTTAACAAAAATGAGGTCAAAATAAATCAAATATGGTGCCGAGGAGAATTTTCGGTTCATCAAATACAACTGGAATGATCAATATAGAGATCGGTTCAATGAATTAAATGAATTTCATTTTAACCTAATTTTCGTAATCAGCGACCCGAAAACTATGAAAACGACACCCATGATGGAAAAACATAAAACTTTCGTCGGCGCCATCTTTGATTTTCATTTTAACCTAAACTTCGTAATCAGCAATTCCGAAAACCATAAAAATGACACCCATGACGGAAAAACCAAAAAATTTCGTCGCCATCTTGGATTCTTATTTTGACTTCATTTTCATGATCAGCGACCCCGAAAACCATGAAAACGACACCCCTGACGGAAAACCCTAAATAATAATATTATCTACACTAGCTTTTGCCCGCGGCTTCGCCCGCGGGGATATCGAACTTCCATCTCCTATGTTTTTCCTTTAAGGGTTGAATTTCCAAAAATCGTTTTTGAGTGGATACTTACTCTTCACTAAGAACACCTCTTCAAGTTTCATGTCTCTAATACCACAGGTTTGGGCTGTGCGTTGCTATATATTAAACGTAATAATTTTAGCATAATACTTCTGAATAGACTACTTTCAAAGTTGATCCTTCCGGTATGTATGCATAAAGATTTCTGGAACTACTGACTAGGGAAAGAGCGCCGTGCAACTGATCATGCGTAAAACAACTGAGACAGTGTAGATCAACCTGCCCAGGCGTATTGATTACAACCGTACATACCAAGTTAGGTTAAAATCCCTATAATAGTTTTTGAACTATGCGTGCACATACATACAGACAAACCAATGCAATAAAGAATTGAGTATTCTTCTTCTTCTTATCGTGTGGTTAGTAACTAACCTGGTGTCAGAGTTTTAATGCCGCCCATGGGCCTCTGACTTGGCATCACATGCCCTCGAGAAATATCTCTCAGGCATGCCGGTTTCCTCTCAATGTTTTCCTTGAGTATTGAAACCGACAGACAAAACATTTACTGATTGCATTTTTGACATCAGTATCGATCACCAATCACCCTCCAATATTAATTTTGAATATATATTCAATGTACAGACTTGACTACTCTACAGTATTATTATAAGTATTATTTATTATCTTAATAGTGTGTGATAGTCCATTGAATTTTATGGCAAACTATATTGTATCTTAAGATAAAATATTATAGTACCTATCTTAGTCGTGTATAGCGCCCCATGGTGAACTCCACTGCGGGTGACGTAACCTACGACAAACTTATTATTTGCGGTTAGTACAGTAGTCGAGTCTAGGGATCGAACCGCAAAATTAAGTTTGTTTTTTATCGTATGTACTTTTCCGGGATAAAAAGTACCCAGTGTAGTGCCTAGGATATTCAAAAATAAGTATACCAAGTTTCATCGTAATCGAACCGGTAGTTTTTGCGTGATACCTGAACATACAGACAGACAGACAGACAGACAGACAAATTTTTTTAAATCATATTTTTGGGTTCAGTGTCGGTCCAGTAACACCCCCTGCTATTTATTATTTTGAAATTATCAATGTACAGAAAGAACACCGGCGAACCCCAAACAAATTTTTGTTGACTTTTTTTTTGCGTTGCCTATGAAAAATATCTAAAAGTATAGAGTTTCAATTTCTGAACAGTTTTTTCTTTGGTTATACTTTTATAGGAAGTCAGGAATTAAAGATATTTTATTTTTAAGTTTTAGAGGTTAAGACTATTTAAAAGGATATGTCCGCTATAATCTTAGCACAAACAATCGTGTTTATTTTAACATTTGTATTCTGATGCAGACATGTATTTCCTAAGTATATAAATGCATTATGTAAAGTCAATCATCGTCAAGTCAATATTTTAAAATATATAATTATATATTTTATGAAGTTTCATGATCTAATCTATTAATTACAAAGTGATTTCTGCAGTCGTTTTGTAATTGGACGGATTGTAATTGGGTTTTTTAATAGATAGAGTCATTCAAGAGGAAGGTTTATATGTATAATACATGTATAATATAGCAAAGAAACACTGATCATTTTAGAGAGATTATAATACGCATGCGTTTGAAAAGTATCTAACCTGACGGCAAGCGATGATGTGGTCGACGATGCAGTAAGCTTTCCTAGAAGCAACCTGTTCACTCTTGACTTAAAGACCCCTTGGTTGTTGCTATCTCTGGAACACCGACTCCGGCAGGAATTCCACACACATGGTTGGGATATCTATCATGTATCGGTGGTGCAGTGCCGAACGTCTGGTGGCCGATGATGAAAAGGGCTTGGTGGAATTAAATCGTGCAATTCCGATGCATAACCGATAGAAAACCGATAGGCTAGCAACTCGGCGTCGATGCTCAAGATTTTGAAGTTTTGACTCAACGAGTGCATCATTGCCGATAATCTTCTTGGCTCGTTTTTCAATAGACTCAAGCGCATCAAGCTGGTATTTGGCGGATCCGTCCCAAAGATGAGAGCAGCTGTGCTATTCTGTAATAGCAAATCACTTCGAAAGTCATTTCGCAAATCATCGCGAAAGTCATACTCACTACGCCTCTCATGTCGCCTGTACTAGTTTCGGTATTAACATGTCAACGTCAAAAAGCTCACCCGTTTTAGTTCCTCTCACTTTGGTCATCACTTGGTGGCGCCAGTGTCGAAGTCACTCCATTTAAGAATACGATATTTTAATTTCACATGATTTCACTGCGGATTCAGAAGTGATTTTGCAAATAAACGTTTCAGAATAGCACTGCAGTACTCCATACACGATCGAACTTACACTTGATAAAGGTTAAGCAGCTGTTCCGGTGTGAAGTAACGGTTCGCCTTTGCAAAAAGTTAGGTATCCCTAACTTTTTTGTAGCTATCTGAGCCTTTGCCTCGATGTAAGAGCTATGAGAGTGGATGACAACGTTACACCAAGAAGATCAAGATGGTCGGTTATCGGCACGGTTACACCTCGAAAAGATGGAGCCGGGTGAAATAGACTCCGCTTGGCGGGAAACAGACACGTCTGGGTTTTCGCAGCATTGAACTCGACCAAATTGGCATCACCCCACTCGGTGACTGCCTTCAAGGATAAGTTCAAGCGCTCAACCATAGCTTCTTGGAGAAACTGGATCTGTGACCCACTAGCCCGTGCGTCAGACATGTAGCTCTCGTCAACAGTGCTGTCGTCTGCATACCCAAAAGTACCGAGCTTAAGCAAGCGCAACTATCTTATTCCGCAAAGAGCAACCGTTACTTGCGTACAAAAAATATCAATTACAACTCGGATGGACCGACCACTCAGAAACTCAGCAATCCAATCACATAGGCCAGTGGGCAGACCGAAAGAAGGAAGCTTACCAATGAGACTTTTGTGCCAGACCCTGTCAAAAGCCTTCGAGATATCGAAGGAGACGGCACAGTGTTTGTAACTAAACTCCTCCGAAGCGGCTAGCCCGATTCTTATGAAATTTTGTGTGTATATTTATTGGGTCTGAGATTAGGATGTTAACTAATTAAAAAAAAAAGGTAATGAATTAAAACTAAAGCGGAACGAAGTTTGCCGGGGCACCTAGTTATAAATAAAGTTTTAAAAAAAAGTAGAAAAAATAAATAAAATGTCAAAAAATAAAAATTTAAAATTCAAACGTCAAGTAAAAAAAACTTTTTTACAAAAAAAAACAACCGAGTAAAAAAGTTTTTATTTTGCAATTTTTAGTTTCTTCGTATGTAAAGAAAAAACTTCAAAGAATCATTGAAATTGGTTAACAATTGCTAAAGAAGTTCTTTCTAAAGATTAATCCGTACATCTCTGCCGGGCCCCTTTTAAAATAGAAGGGCGTAATGTTATGTTATGGAAATACAAGAACTCTGCATAGACATCTGACTATAGCAATTGCGAATAATTTGCTGTTATGCGTTGAAGAGTTCCGTCGCATGTCTTTTTCATCAGTTTTTCTTCACAAAATTAAAGTTTCTAAATGAAAATGCTTGATTTGTTACTAAAAATGTAAAAATCGCTGTATCTATATTTTTTTAAGAGTTCCCTCAATTCCTCGAGGATTCCTCATCAGATATGAGTTTTGATACAAATGGGACCAATCTGCTATATCCTATCAAATAAAAAAAGAATTTTGAAAATCGGTCCATAAATGACGGAGTACTGGTAACAAACCCTAACAAACCCTAAAAAAAAATACAACCGAATTGAGAACCTCCTCCTTTTTTGAAGTCGGTTAATAATCTAATCTAAATAATCTAATCTAATCTAAATAATCTAATAATCTAATCTTTATAAGCCTACAGACTACTAGGTAATCGTTTACAGAGAAAGTAGCATTTATTTAACAAAAAGAAAACCTGAGTCTCTTAAAAAATATATTAATTTTCTAAGACACAAATTGCATTTGCTGCTCTGAGAAAGTGCATCGTATTCATAATATCTATGTACGGCATCCCGTCTCGGTTGTGATTTTTTAAAATCTTACAGTTAGACGCAGCTCTTTTCCCTTCGGGCACTAAATGATGAGTGTGATGATCGAATAACATAATTATGATTCCGTAAAAAGACAACATTATACATAAAACAATCCCGATTATTCCAGAAAAAAATACATTGAACTTTAAAATCACTGTGATAATAACTATAATCGTATGTGTCGGAGTTGTATGGAGTCGCTAGGGCATGGACTGCGTGTTGCGACTTGACGCATATCTGCCGAATGCATGCAGTTTAGTACTTTAAAGTAAAGGCACGAAAGATAAAATTACAATACATGTAGTCTGAATGGGTAACTCTGTTATAGTCATTGAAGGGGTAACCCGTTCCAAACGTGTAACCATTAAAAAGTATAACCCAACAAGAATGGGTTTTTGAATATACAGGTAATCAAATCGAAAGGGTTTTGAAGAGGTTATCCATTGATGAGGGTTTTCGTAAAAAAGGGTAACACATATGAAATTGGTTTTGAAACAACACTTTGTCAAAACCCTATCAAAAACCCTTTCAATGGATAACCAAAATCGTCCCTGATTTAAAGGAATTGTTTGCGGCCTGTTTGTGTAGGAACGTTGATGGATTCAATTCAATCCAGTTCAAAGGGTGGAATTCCAGTCCGAACTGTTTTCAGTGGAGTTTCCAATCATTCCTATCAGCATGTGCGGAATATCTGTGGATTTGTTACTGTAAAGCATCTAAAGGCTACATTTGTGGAGATTTAGGTTACATAGTGTAGTCTCTTCAAAGGAGTTTGTGGTTAATTAATACTCGTAACAACCTCACGGGTCAATCAAAGGTTAAGCTACGGTCGCTAGTTGCTAGCGCTACCGCTGATCATGAGGTCCCTGGTTCGGTCCCCAGGTCGGGCAAAGTGTTATTGAGTTTTTCCATCTAGAATTTCTCAGTAGCAGCCCGGAGTCTGGATTTGTGCCCGATTGATGGCAATGGGTTCGCCCCCTATTACATGGGACTCGAAGATAACTGGCAAAATGTGGGTGTGCTACAAAGTACACCTCTGCTTACCCCTTCAGGGATGACAGGCGTGACGTTCTGTAATTAACAGAAAAAAGTACAAAAATACAAATCACTAAAACGTAGACAATAATAACATCCAATCTATCGAAACACTGAACAAAAATAAAACGCACATTTTATTAACAGCCAATAAACTAGCTGCCTTACAATATTATGTTACGAACATTCCAACTATCTCTTCGGTTAGTTCGCCTTTCAGCAAGCTCCAGATAGCTGTCAATACCCGCCTTCAGTAAAAGGCGAGTTTGTGCCAGTAATTGAAAAGGGATCGTTGGCCAGTCTCTTCTCAGCTGTCAGATTGACGTTCAGCTGCCAAATTGACAGCTGCCGGACTCATCTATCTTGATAAAAGTTAGTGAATATGTGTCTATGGGCAGTAGGGTCTATTTTTAGGTAGATATGTTATAAAAATAATTACACTCGACGGTCGCGTTGGCGTAGCGCTTGAAATTGTTACTGCTAAATACGGGGTTTGGTAGTAGCAGCCCGGAGTCTGGGTATGTGCTCGATTGAGGGCAATAGGCTTTACCCTTTTACATGGGCCTTAAAAAATCTGGTGAAACGTATATAATTGGAACACTTCTATCTACCAGCGAAATAGAATAATAATAAAAAAAAACTTTTATTTCTGACTTAAGTTCCATAATTTGTTAGTACCATTATAAAATGCCTTATATCTAGTGTTAGTAAATAAACTAATCCAGCGGGTAATTATATAAATTTTAAACTAAGTAAAACCGCTAGATACTTTCCCATCCCGAATAGCCTCGAAAGAATACTCTTTATTGTACACCATAAAAACTAAAAAAAAATACCAAAAGAAAATGAAATTAATGATAAGTGGGTTTATTACGGCAACATCTCTGCTCTTACCCTTCGGGGATTACTGGCGTGATGTATTTTGTTTTAATCAACTTTACGGTTAAACATAGAACTACAACACACAAATTGTGTGGTAAAGCTAGTAAATAGAGGCGCAGAGATAAATACACAATCACAATTTTCAAAGGCGATTTTCACGTAAGTTAAACATTGTTTGTGTGCATACGAGTACAAAGACCCGATTTGTATTACTGAATTGAAATTGACAATTTCGATACTATTTTACTCACACTGACGTTGTCAATACCGAAAATTTGTCGGTACCTATAGTTATGTGTGTTAGTTTGTAACTCGTTTACGCTGAAACGGCTAACCGGATTTAGATGGTATTTTTTATCAGTTCATACCATTTTTTTTGGAATGGTATGAAATTTTTTTATGGATGTCTGTCAGACTCATACTTTCCAAATAACATCTCGGTATTATACCTCACACCTGCACTGAAGGTCACGGGAACAGAGATATTTCCGCAATGGGTTACTCAAACCCTTTTTTTTAATGTCCGGGGTGAAAGATCCTCGTAGATGTTCTCCACCCTGGGGAGGGCGGAGGGGTCTGTCCGACTCGTACTGACCAAAAACCACCCTGGTATAAAGCCTCACACCTGCAGGGGGGGGGGGGGGGTCACTTTCGCAAAGGGTTGCTCATACTCTGGGTTTACTTTAGAACTACCTACAACAACTACTTAACTTACTTTCTATCCCGGAAAAGTGAAGTCCATCAAGTTGATACCATCGCAGATCATAACAAAAATGAAACTTCAGAACAGATTATTTCTTACGGAATGGCATGTACCACGGTCTGTCTCTGCATGACCTAAAGGTTGACTAGTAGAAAATCCCTAAGGCATTAAGTCAGCCTCTTTGTCTGCTTGAAGTTTTCAATAAATAAATAAATTGAAGATCATTGAAACGCATTTATAGTTTTATTTCAATACCTGCAATCCTATTTTTACAAAGAAATTTCTTAGATTTCGGCTCAAAATTAACACAACAATACAGATCTTATTAAAGAGCAAGATCTCGTGAATTGGATAAACTTGTTTCCTACAAGAGCATTTGGTTATGACGGCTTTTGGCCCAGTTCAGCGAATTCCATTTACGCTGTTTTCTTTGGCTACTGTGGAAATTAATTTAAACAATTGTATTTTGCGCCTGCAAATGGTTGTTTGGATAAAGAATAGTTTTGGAAAATAACTTTTGGAAATTCAAAGCTTGGATTAAGAGTTCATTTTCATTAGAAAATTAGCGACTTTTTATTTTAAACTAGCTCAGCCCACGACTGGTTCCTCGTGACATTTCATGGGCTTTTCCTATTTTTGATTATGTACGGATTCCTAACTTGGGTTAAATTTAAAAACGCTTAAGTCACTTCTTAACTATGTGACAGTAAAAGTCGCGTTTAAATCAATACTGCCGTAGACTAAAAAACAAACAGTCTGGCAACTTTTACTAGCATTAAGCAAACATTTTGGGAAAAACTGTTTCAAGAACAAACAGACTTTAATTTTGTTTATTTATTGACAGTATGAAAATGATGTTTACATCAGACGCTCTTTCCATTAAAAAGGTAAGTACCCATAGTATTATCTTACTAATATTATAAACGCGAAAGTTTGAAAGGATGTTTGTTACTCTTTCTCGTAAAAACTACTGATTGGATTTTAATTAAATTTGGTATGGAGTTAGCCGATACTCTGGATTAACACATGAGCTACTTTTTATCCCTGTATTACCACGGGAACGGGACCTACGCGGGTGAAACCGCGGGATGTCTGCTAGTTAATAATAAAAACAAAGGTCGTATCCTGACTTAAAATCAGGCAAAATTGAGGTCAAAAGCGACTCTACTTGATGTGTATAAATGCGAAAACAACGTTAATTACAAAGGAACAGTAAATGTCAAAATGTTTAGGGAACCTGCTTATGGTTTATAACATCATGCCAGGACTCCGTGCCGGGTTATAAAAAGGTCACGTACTTTTTGTAAAATCACATTTTACCAGATACGTTAAAATAATAGGGTGCGCGCTTATGCTTTCAAGTTTCAATAATATTTGATTGGATGTTTATTTGATTGATTTTGTTTGTTTGTTTATCGTAGCAGATGGCGCTCTGTAGTTTCTGCCTGCCCCCATGGGAAATTGGCGTGAGTTTATGTTAATGTCAAATTTCTTTGTTCGATTTCCAACTTTATGTCAAACATAATAAGGTTCAAATTCAATTGGGAAAATTTAATACATTGGGGTAACTTGATGTGCTGGCGTCTGTACGTATGGATATTTGTGTTAGCAAGTAAAAATGTGTGTGAATGAAACGCACCCGGGTATTTGAAAGAAATACTTGTAACTACCACGGAGGTTAAAATGGCCACATAGCTATGACGTCGTTGATATCTGTGTAACGTAATTCTCTGTACACAAGACGAACGAAGCAGACGAATTTACGATCTATGAATGAAAACCCCACGTCAATGCAAATTGCTTTAATTAATGTCAGTCTGCCTAACCCAGTTAAAGGCTTTACAATTCGTCAAGGCACGTAAACAAAACTCCATTTCAGAAAATAATATGAAACGGTTATTTTTGAGCAATTAGTTTTAACGAGCGTACGGGGAACGGTTAAACCCGTAAACGTTTCCCAAATTATACTTTGGTTTTAATATGACTTTGATTAGCTGAGACTAAGTAATTTTGTAACGAAAATTAATAAAGATGGGATGAGATTGTTGGCTGTTTTTGAAAAGACAAGATGTGATTTTTATGACGCTTGAATGTGTACCTCGAGTAAAACTCACAATTATTAGCCCTATTATTATTATTTATTAATTATTACCTATGGAATTGCCGTTCTGCAGTACTGGCCATTTCAAATCAAAATAATTTTTGTTTGGCTATGAATTCTAATTTCAAATTAATTTTATTTTAAAAACATGGTTTTTTTTCCAAAAGTAGTCATTTGTTTATTGATTAGTGTTACATTTTCATCGCATTTCAATTTTTTCGTCATCATGGATACGTTAAAAATTCGAGTAATTATGGAATATGAGTACCTACCGTTGTGGCAGCAACGCAGCACAAGCGGCACGCAATATCAACGACGTTTACGGAGCTAACACTACAAACCAACGCACCACCTGTTATTGGTTTGCTCGCTTCCGTTCTGGAAATTTCGACCTGAAAAATTAACCTCGCGGTCGTCCGAAGACTTTGGTCGACAATGACGAATTAAAGGCGATTGTGGAATCTGATGATACACAATCTACGGCTGAATTAGCAGCAGCTTTCGACGTTAGCGTCAAAACAATATTGGCCCATTTGCGTCAAATTGGCAAGGTAAAAAAGCTTGACAAATGGGTACCCCACGAACTCAATGAAATGAATGATCGCCAGCGCAAAGTACGCGTCGAGACGTGCCTCGCACTGCTCAACAGACACACAAATGAAGGAATTTTCAACCGCATTGTTACCTGCGATGAAAAATGGATTCTGTTTGATAACCGCAAACGCTCAGCAAGTTGGTTGGATCCTTTTTTTTTTTTTTTTTTTTTAGGGGTGGAAAATCCTCATGGATGTCCCCCGCCCGGGGAGGCGGAGGGGTCTGTCAGACTCTTACTGACTAAAAACCACCCCGTGTTCCTTCTCACACCTGCGCCGGGGGTCACGGGAACAGAAGATACTTCCGCGACCCCCGACTGGTGCCGGCCCCGCGGGCCTCGCCAGATCAGCGAGGGGAGTGAGGTGTTAGACTCCCCTCGCAACGTCTAAGAGGGGCGCGCGTGAACACGACGCGCCGCCACCTCGGGTCCATGTACGTGGGGGCGGCGGACATCCCCACGTCCGTCGCCCTGGACCCATTTAGGGGGGCTGGAAGAGGGCGTTGTCCGCCCTCCGCCTGCGCCCGGTGCGTCTGCTGCGGGCAGGGTGAGTGGAGGTGATCTCCCTCTCCCTTTCCGCAGCCTCCTTCTGTGAGATGACCGTTTCGCAGAAGGACACCACCGCGTCCCAGGACTCGACGCTGCCGACCATCCTCTCGACCACGGCCGGCAGCGACAGGTCACTGCCTACTCCAGAAACGAGGGCACGGCGCGGCTCCTCCCAAGCTGCACACTCTGCCAGCGTATGCCGCGCCGTGTCCTCCCGACAGTCGACGCAGTGGTGACACCGGGCGTCCGGCTCCCTGTTTATGCGACACAGGTACTTTCCGAAGCAACCGTGCCCGGAAAGTATCTGCGTCACCCGAAATGACAGGGAGCCGTGCCTCCTCCCGAGCCAGCGCTCGAGCACCGACCGGACCGCCTCGATAGTGACGAGGCCGGCGGTAGGGCTTGAAAGCCTGTCCCGCCATGCCGCCACCAGGACCTCGCGCAGCTGCGACCGACGCAGCTCCATGTGTCGCTGCATCGGTCGCTCGCCGCGCGCCTGCATTTCCTCGCGCCACCGGTACAGTGACGCGAGTACTTTCGCCTCCAGGTCCCAGGGCGGAGATCCGGCCAGTACTCCGGCCGCCTCGTAGGAGATCGTGCGATAGCCCCTGATGACTCTGACGGCCATCGCTCGCTGCGGTCTCCGCAGGACAGCGATACTGCCGGCCGTCAGGTCAGCCGCCCAGAAAGTTGGTTGGATCCTGGTTCAGCACCTAAACAATGCCTTAAACGAAAACTTACCCCTAGAAAAGTGATGGTCACTGTTTGGTGGTCTAGCGCCGGTGTGATTCATCACAGCTTCTTACCAAACGGGGTGAGCATTACTGCAGATGGGTACTGTGAAGAACTGAACACAATGATGGAGAAGCTGGCACATCGCCAACCAGCATTGGTCAATCGCTCGTCTCCGCTGCTCCTGCACGACAACGCGCGACCTCATACTGCACAGCAGACGGTTTCCAAGTTGCAGAACTGGGGTTGGAAGCTCTCCGTCATCCGCCCTACTCACCAGACCTTGCGCCTACAGACTACTACTTTTTCCAGAATTTGGATAACTTCTTGGCGTCCAGCTGATTTCTTTAAGAAGGGCATCAATAAACTGCCACTGCGTTGGCAAAGATGCATTGATTGCATGGGTGATTACTTCGATTAATACAAATAAAAAGATACATGAAAAAAAATCGTTTAAATTTTTTCATAGAAAACGGCAATTTCATAGGTAAAGACCTATTATTTGATAGGTAGGAATAGTTTCTAAGGGAAAGCGAAGTTGTTGGTTTTACTATAGGTATTCCAAGCATTTTTTCGTATTTATTCGCCTTTTAAACCGTCCCTGGACTTTCACAAACATTTCAAAACCAAAATCAGCTAAATCGACCCAGCTGTTCTTGAGTTTTAGCCGGATTAACGTACAGCAATTGATTTATAAATATAAAGATAGATAGATATCGCTTTATGAAAGTAATAGTAAGTTTAGTCGTTAATTTTGCCTAATCGATACTACGTTATATTATGAACAAAGTTCCTTAGTTTGCTGGATGAACTTTCTAAAACCTGGTGTTCCGAGCGAATACTATTTCAAAGTATGCTTTTAGAGCAGCCCAGTGAACTGATATTGCAAAAAGTTTGGGATTCTTTCGTCTAAATAGGAAGCTCAAAGAGGTTTTAGTTTTAATTTCCATGAAAAACATGATAACTTACGCAGGCACCTACGTTAAAATTAGCATTCAGTGTAACTAGCACAATTCTGACATAAACGTAACGCCAGTTCAAACGGTCTTATTAACATTTTTAACTACCCTGCAGCTTTTGTTTATGAGGCAACAACAGCTAGTCATCAGCTGCTTAGCTTTTTCCCAACTATGTTGGGGTCAGCTTCCAGTTTAACCGGATGCAGCTGAAGACCAGTGTTTTATATGGAGCGACTGCCTGCCAGACCTCCACGACCCAGTAACTGGGTAACATGATACCCCTTGGTAAAATTGGTTGTCAGACTTTCGGGCTTCAGACTACAAGTAACAAACTGTCGAAGATGTACAAATGACAGCCGAGACCAAAGGCGCAACGTGCTTTCCGAGGCACAGAGAAGTCTTGGTTTTTAAAAATGGTCACCCATCCCCGGAACGACCTCGTCAAGCCATGCGGCTGTTATAATTTAGCCACAAGCTCCTCAATCACAATTTAACCGACAAATAATACCCTAATTCCCTTTGAAAAATCCATCACATAAATAATGTTAAAGCACGGTGCAATTTAAATGAATAAATAAATACTCCAACGCAAGGTTATAGCGCTCAGTTTCGAAACTTCTGGTCGTGCAAATATTGCGCGGAACAAACTTCGTCCAATATCTTTTTGTTGTGAACCTCGCGATTAACTTTGTTGCGTCGTTCGCCTGCTTTATTTCTTGCTACGTACGAGCATGAAGCTGTTTTGTTTATTTTTGCGTGGTTAAAAAGTTGCGAGGTTGATACGGCGTTTTTTATCGTGAAAGTTTTTGTTTTGGATGTGGAAATGCAGTGTCTCTGTTGCGTTAGAAATAATGTGTTCGCATGAGTGTGAGTGTGTGTCTTTCTTGTCGCAATGGTGATGTTTTTACGTATACTCCATCCGAGTACGTAGTTAACTAAAGATAAACAATCTTGACAAGTCTTTTTACATAAACGCTTATTAATTAAATACAACTACTGTTTAATCAAATTGTTTAATTGATCATGTAATCGTTTTTGTTGTATCTAATTTTGTTTTCAGCTGCATTCTATTTTTAAACTGTGTTATTAACTAAAAGACATGTCAAAATTGTTTACCTTTTGTTAACTACCTAATCGGATGGAGTATAAATAAATAACGAATACTGCAGCACCAACTTCTACCTATTACTTATAAACATCATAATTTTCATTTAATGATTCTTAAAAAATGCTTTATTGAACAAAAGCATACATGCTTTTATCAGAATTCGCAAAAAGTATGGATACATAGACAAAAAACTTTGGCTATGTACAACACATTGAGAGTTTGAAACCCTGATCTTTAAGCTAGATGTACAAAGTTATATGACACTATTTTGTAACAATAAAAAAAATATTCAGGACTTGCATTAGCTACACGTTACAATGGTGTCACTATTTTAAGTCAGTTGGATTATTGTTCAAGCCAGTCATATGTTAATACTATAACAGTTCTACTATTAATGTAGACTGTCTGAGGTGGTTGTTTATAGTAGACTGGCTTGTTGTCTAGTAGTTGGTGTCCCTGACTGCTATGCCGGAGGTCGTGGGTTCGATTCTAACCCAGGACAAATGTTTATGTGATGAGCACGACCGTTTGTTCTGTGTCTGGGTGTAATTTATCTATAATATGTATGTATTTAGAATTATATAAGTATGTTTATCAGCTGTTTAGTACCCATAACACAAGCTCTTAAGCTTAACTTGGGACTAAATGGCGTTGTGTGAAAATTTATGGAATATTTATTAATATGTATTTATTTTACATTATAGCCAGTCGATGTCCAAAAAGGCACGACTGGCTGTTCACAATGGTGTGCTGGTGCCTACACTAACGTATGGAAGTGAATGGCGGGCGTGGCAAAAGAGACATGAAAATGGAATAAATGCTGTAGAAATGCGTTCCTTGCGAAGTATGTGTGGTGTAACAATGAATGACAGATTGAGGAATGATGTGATAAAGCAACGTTGTGGTTTGAAAGAAGATGTAGTAACAAAAATTGAAAAGAGTATGCGTAGATGGTTTGGTCACGTTGAAAGGATGGATGAAAGGCGACTAACGAAAGGTATTTACAAGGCAGATGTAAGTGAGAACGCCGGGAGGGGACGCCCTAGAAAGACATACATAGACCTTATTGGTGAGGTTCTTCAGAAAGGTCAGGTGCGTAGAGCAACTTGTATGTAAACGAAGCAAAAGAAGTATGTAAGAATCGTAGCATATGGCGCTCTGTAGTTTCTGACTACCCCCATGGGAAAAAGGCGTGAGTTTATGTATGTATGTATGTATGTAGGTATGTATTTATTTATTTTTATTTTATGGTACGCGCCACACGTCTTAGTCATTTACGAGAAAAGTTTATTTTATATAGCATCCTTAAAACTTGAGTTCCTAAATGAACAGTTAATGCATTAGTATAAAATGATGAATGACCTACACTTTTACGAGGTATTTTTTTACAGAATTGCAATGCTGATCATTAACATAAATGAAGCAAATAGAGCCAACAAAAGATTTAAGAATCCTAGCAAGTGACTATCTGTAGTTTCTGCCTACCCCCATGATGAAAATAACACGTAAGTTTATTCACATAGGTTAATTTCAAGCAGCAAGAATGAAAACAAATAACAAGTCTTTTTAATAACTATGGTCATATATTCAACAATTAAGTACCTCTAAATAAATTAAATAATAAGAATAGTTAATAATATATTGTTTAAGAAAACTGTATTATGTCACTAATTAATGTGTATTTAAAGCTAATAAAATTGCATGCCATGAGGCAGAATGTATAAGGATCTAAAAATATTGTAACACCTAATTTATTCATTACCTACATTCTATGCAAATAAATAAATCTTATCTTAATATTTCACTAAATGTTACCTTCCAAAACCACCCAACAAAAAATCTAACCAAAATTGAAAAATTGTTAACAAAATCCACACGAACATATAATTATTTTAATACGCCAAAGTTGCAAACTTTCCTATCCAAATATATTGCGTGCAGATAAGCGGTATTACGGTAATTTATGAATAGATTTACTGAGCGGCTCCGCCGTGCATTGAACGTGCTATTCCAGAGCGCTTTGCTTTGCCAATTTACATTTTTATTATCCACGCCGTGTGAGCTGTTTGCACTGTGACAGTACAAACATTTTCCAAAGCTTGTGTTGCTCCAATTTGCGATACACCAAAGGTTTCAAGCCCCTGTTAACCAAACTAGTATGTTTTTAATTTGGCAGCGTTTGGTTGGTTGCTCTCTCGGTTGGAAGAATTAGAAAAACTAAAAGATTCCCGTTTGTTGAGCTGCCATTTGTATTTTGGAAAAATGTTGTTGCTTTGTTCTGTTGCGTAGCATTTATTGAGATCGTACTTTCTATTTTCTTTTTGGACATTGCAATTTAATAATTATGTTCAATTCTTTTATATCTTAATCATTAATGTTCACAAAATTTGAATGCCTAATTTAGGAGCTAATAGTTACCTATGTGTTCTAAAATCTGTAAAACATATGGTATTTTACAGATTTTAGAACAATTTCAGGCAAATAAATGAATCTAATCTAGCTTTTTGCTAAGCAATCGTAGCAACTTATGATACAGGTTGTGTTGTGTGTTGCGTTGTTCCTTTTTTAGTGTTACGATTTAATATTGGATAACTATGAACTCGGTTCTAAGTAGAACTTTGAATTGGAAAACGCAACTTAACCATTCCCAGCCGGTCGATTCAGTAAAAATCACACCGTAAAACTCGAGTGAAGTAAACTGTCACTGCAATTTTAATTATAATTCTGTTTAATTTGATTTTGATTATGTTTCTGTCTGATTTTACTTTTGATTGTGATTTTAATTTAATTTGGTTATGATATCCGTATGAATTTAGTTTGATTACGTTGTCCGTTATTTTTTGTTTTTAATTATGATTCTGTTTAATTTATTTTGATAATGTTCTGTTGACTGTTGAATGTTAATTTTGATTTTGTTGTTTAATTTTAATTACTATTTTGGATTTATTTAACTTAATGTTGTTATGATTTTAATTCATTTAGGTTTTCGATTATAATTTTATTTCTTCCTCAATTTTATTTCTACTTGTGATTTTAATGTTTTTATTTCAATTTTTAGTTTTAATTTGGACCGAGGAGCCTGATTGTTCTGTTTGTATCAAATATCCTGTAATTTTAAGTACCTAGCTTTTATACATTTACTTAATCAATATGTAGTGCATGATGTGCTTACCTGTAAGAGATTGATGGACTAGACCCGAAGTGATTCAATGTAACCCATAGTTGTTTGAGTGTACTCAATTGTTGGGGAGCCAAATAAATAAATAAATGCCTAGCATTAGTATGAAATGACAGCTAAATTAATTTTCACTTCACCTACATTTTCATGGGACTACGATTTTTACAGAACAACACTTCAGTACTGAAATATATTAATGGACTGCGTAAGCCACTGGGACATACACCCACATGTTATTTAACCAAAATTGCTTATACAGACACTAACAAAATCTCGAAACTTTTGATTAAATTAGCCTAAAACCTAAACTAGTATTATCAAGGGGAATGATTTGATTTTTTTACTCTTTGTTTCTAAGGATTTAACTTAAAAACTCCTCAAGCGATTTAATAATAATAATAATAATTTCTTTATTTAGAATGCAGGTGTTACAATAATGGTGTAAGGTTTCAGGTTAATTCCCAGTACATTCTGCCAGTTGGCATACAAAAATTGGCTGACTTACATATAATTTAGAAACTAGATACACATAGTACATGTATTAGAAACTATACTAAAAACTAAATTTACTAAAAATGAGATCATGTATCAGCTAAAATTATTTACATAATATATTATTAATATATGAGAGAAAGTGAAGCAATTACTAGATTTCTTCATTTATAAAATCAATCACCGAGTAATAACATTTCTCAATCAGCAACGACGACAAGAGCTTTTTGAATTTTATTAAGGGCAGATCCTTAATACAATCTGGTAATTTGTTATATATAATAGGTGCCATACCAATGATGTTCATTTTCAACAAAGCAGTATTAAATCTTCCAGTACACAATAAACTCTTATATTTAGATCTCAAGGCAGTAGTTCGCATCCTCGTATCACTTAAGCAGGAAATAAATGCTTGTTAGTTTTAACAAAGATAGCAACTTCGAGAATGTATTTACTAGGAAAAGTAAGTATTTTATGTTTTTTGAAAAATGGAATGCAACTATCTGTAACTTTAAGATTAAAAATGGATCTAATGCACCGTTTTTGGGCCTTAAATACAGACTCCCTTTCGGAACAATTACCCCAGAATACTACACCAAACCTTAGAGCCGAGACCACCAAACCGTGATATGCAACCATTAGTGTATC
Organism: Euplexia lucipara; assembly: GCA_921972225.1. NCBI lineage: Eukaryota > Metazoa > Arthropoda > Insecta > Lepidoptera > Noctuidae > Euplexia > Euplexia lucipara. The sequence goes on along the minus strand of OV179152.1, from coordinate 7,395,811 downwards.
AATGTTAACTTTTTTGGACAGATTGTAGAGGGCATATGCAGACGTACTTAATCTTTTGCAAACTTCATCAGCCTGCGGTTTCCAAGTGAATTGACTGTCAATCAATATACCCAGAAACATAGCCACGTTAACGCTATCGATATTTTGACCTTTATAATTAATTTGAAAGTTTAATGGAAGTATTTTTTGATAGAAGTGCATTAAAATGGTTTTTTTGAGGTTTATGATAAGATTATTGTCATTGAGCCAGTTTACTATTAATTTTAGAGAATTATTTATTTCACCTTCATAAAGCTCTTTGTTGAGGCAGTTTATTAGGATTGTACTGTCATCGGCAAATAGCACACAAGGGTATGGGATATGTCGGGGCAGATCTTTAATATACAGCAAAAATAGTAATGGCCCTAAAACGCTGCCCTGCGGGACGCCATATTTAATTTCTCTAGGACTAGATAAATATTTCACCTCACTTTTTGATAAAAACATATTATATAACAATAAAAAAGCTATATTGTCGTCGAGCAACATAGGTATATTTTATTTACCTCCACAACCCAGTTACTGGGTAAAACGACCCCTAGGTTAAACTGGTTGTCAGATTTTAGACCTTCTGATTTATCTGTAACGACTGTCATAGATCTACAAATGACAGCCGGGACCAACAGCTTTACGTGCTTTCCGAGGCACGGAGGAGTCTTGATATGTAATAAAAGGTCACCCATCCACGAACCAACCTCGTCAAGGGTAGCTTAACCTTTGATCGACCCGTGACGTTGTTATTATTTAGCCACAAGCTCCTCATAAATATTGAAAAATTAAAGGAAATAGAAATTGCATTTCTATTGCACTTTGACATCAAATGTCTTATTCATCCAAAGAGATTTAGAGCGGGCATGTCAAGGAAATGTCATAGAAAAACTTTGATCCCATGTGTCAGTAACGCCATCTAGAATAAAATATGAAAATTGGAGCGGCAGCGGAGCGTACTAAAAAAAAACTCATAGACTGTGTCGGCAGGACACACTTTTTCGGACGAAAATTTTGTTTGTGATGTCTGGTCTATAGGTATTGAATGTCTTTGTATTCACCTAACTTTCTCGAAATATCTTGCTAACTGACATACAGCTAGATAGATATTCCTGGTACCCAATGCATGTTACTGGCAATTTGAAACATCCTTCTTCAGATATAGCGAAGCGAGTGGTTCAATATCCGGCCATGCACCGTTCGCTTTATCAAAACATTTCGTGTAAAAGGTGTCTAGAACATTTGTATCTATCTGGACGAAGATTTCTATAAAAATTAAATAAAAAAGAAGTTAATTTGATAGGTACTTGTACTACACAACTAGAATCATTCTCTTAATTTATTTATTTTGTGAGTCTGACTTTCAAAAGTGCCTTCTATATTTGAATATTATTTTATCATTTATTATATGGGTCTAATTGAAATAAAGAATTTGACTTTGTCTCTGAACGAATTTGTATTGCTTTTTGGTGGAAAATTCTCATGGGTGTCCTGGGGTTTGTCAGACTCTTAATGATTAAAGACTAACCCGGTGTTCCGTCTCGCACATCTGAGCCGGAGGTCATGGGAATAGAAAAACTTCTGCAACGCCCGAATTTATACTAACTCAACCATCACTACAAAATCGACATCACGACCTAACCTAATAAATAACAATAATAAATAATGTGTGGATGAAGTTATTATAACGAGAAACTACCGGAGATTTATTGTGAAAGATGGCACGGTTGACATCTGTCGGGCATGCCACCGTCCAGGAGAATCAATCCGACACATTATCTCTGGGTGTTCTCGCTTAGCTAACGAAGAGTACTTGCATATACACAACCTTGTCGCCAGGATTATCCATCAGCAACTTGCTCTGAAATACAACCTCGTGGATTCGGAAGTGCCGTACTACAGGTATGTGCCCGACCCAGTTCTCGAAAATGGTCATATCACATTGTATTGGGATCGATCCATCATCACTGATAGGACTATCATGGCTAATAAGCCCGATATAGTGGTGATGGATCGAACCGAGAGGCGCGCAATGCTTGTTGACATAACGGTCCCACATGACGGGAACCTCGTGAAAGCCGAACAAGATAAGAAAATCAAGTATATTGACTTGGCTCGCGAGGTTGTCGACATGTGGGAAGTGGACTCAGCAATCATTGTGCCGATAGTCGTGTCTGCCAATGGCTTAATAGCAAAGAGCTTCGACCAATACCTGAAGAGGCTCTCGTTGGGCGGCTGGATCAAGCGTTTGATTCCGAAAGCAGTGCTTCTGGACACGGCTCGCATTGTTAGGCGATTCCTCTCCCTGGAGCCCTGACCGCCGGTAGCTTGGACCCTGTTCCCGATACCGGTGGGCTACTATTTTTTATATTTTTAAATGTTTTTTTTTATATTTAAATATTTAAAAATGTATTTAATAAGAAACTAGATGGAATAAACGAAATAAATAATGTCAATAACCTTACCTAACCACTTAAGAAAAATATGCCAGTAATTGCCAGTATTCGGAATTTAAAATTGATATCTCATTCTGGGAATTCTTTACAGCCAGTACAGTTCAAATAAATCTAGTTCGCAGGAAACTACGAGTTCTGAATCCAGTCACTTTTCAGAAAAAGCAAACAAGCATTGGTCTTTTTTTTGCAATTGCAATGCATTGGGGACTGATTAACAAGCGCACGTCGCGTTTCTAGACTCCTGATGATATAAATTCTGTTCTCGTTTACCCCGTGACTGAGAATATACGGCTCGTTTTGATTTTACCAACCCTCTTTTGTTTTAGGTTTTCCGATTTTGTTTTTGCGCCGCGCCGTAGGTATCTGTTTCTGCCTCTAGGGTTTTTGTATGCTTACGGTGCAGTGACACACTTTTATTGGTATTCGTTGCTCTGTGCAGTTTGGAAATGTTTTACGGTATTTGATATGACGTGTTTGGACTATTCAAGTTTTAGGGCGTTACACGCCCTCGTTTTAATTGAAGTTTAATTTTAAGCAACATTCTTGGCGTAAGAAACCCGGCAATATGAGGATACCCATATTATAAGTAAATAATTAAAAATGTAATTGTAACCACGACGAGAGATTCTAATTATCTATACTAATAATTATAAAGAGTTTACCAATATGAAAGCTATATTTTATTTTTAAAACGTGTAGGGAGAAGAGTGGATGTTAAAGTGCAAAATGCACGCGGACGAAGTCGCAAGCAAAGTGCTAGTCTATGATAAATACGTAAGATGATGTTAAAAGTCGTAACGGTGACGTTCGACGAGCTGGCATTAAGTTTTGTTACAACCGGTAAACTAAACCAATGTCCAATGAAAACTATTCCTTGAACCACTACTATAATACTAGCAAAAATGTGGCTTATTCAGAGCGGAAGAGGGTTAAAGTAATAACAAAACATACAAAAGACGTAGAAATTAGTAAAACATTACGAAAAATGTTATCACTGGCGGGAAATTTGTACTGAACTCGTGGAGTTGTGGTTCAAATTCATTTCCAAACTGTATCAAAATTCAATGTTACTTACCTTAATTTATTAAAAGTATACTATCAATGTAACTATTATTATTAACAATATTATTTTTAAGTATGTACAGACGCCACTTACCTTAATCAGTGTATTTTAAACTTCACTTAGAAGGGTCCAATTACGGCGAGGTATAAATAATATAGCACTATATCGGTATAATTGCGTATATTATATACCAAGAACACAGTAGGTTCACAATGGGTTCACACACAACAAATTAAAATTCTGACCTCTTATACTTTTCGTTGTAACGAAACCATAGCGAGATCTAATTCGACGCCAACGCCATCTATCGAGCGCGGTGACAACTCTTGACAAAAATTAATATTAGATCACGCTATGATTTCGCTCCAAACCCCAACATACCGCCCACCAAGGACATGTTGACAAAATGTCCTTAATTACCGCCCACCGTGCCAAACGCCCGGCTTATATCAAGCCTGACCATGACTGGAAACCAAAAAATAAAAAGAAAAAGGTTTGCGTCCTTGGCAGTAGGTTTTTAACACATTACAGGGTTTATCAGAACAAATATCATACACTTGTTTTTACATTATAATAAACAAAAAAAATAACAAAGTAAAACAAAATCTTAAGTACAACAAATTTTAACTTAACCTTAACTTAACTGATTACTGGCAAATAGGTAACACACACAATTTAGAGGTAGGTCTCTTAATGACTGAAGCCTGTGTGCGTATGGTTACGACCCGAGTAATTCCGTCAGGGCCCCGATGCGTCTGCTCAACCTTACCCAATAACCACTTGCCTGGAGGCAAACCGTCTTCCTTTACTAACACTACCTCCCCAACTGATGGTTCTGGATTTTTATTGGCCCATTTATGGCGTTGCAGGAATTGATTTAAATAATCCTGCGACCAACGACGCCAAAAATCCTGCGTCATCCTCTGATGAAGCTGCCAGCGTTTTAAGGTACTCACATTGGACCTTTCGTAATTTGAATCTGGTACTAAAACTGGTGGTTCTCCGATCAAGAAATGCCCTGGCGTTAAAATGACACACTTATCTTGATCCTCGACATACGATAAAGGCCTGGAGTTGAGGCAAGCCTCAATTTGAGCCAGCACTGTTGCCATCTCTTCGTACGTCAGTGTAGAATTTCCAATAACCCTTTTAAGGTGGTACTTGGTCGATTTTATTCCTGCCTCCCATAGACCACCAAAATTAGGTGCGTGGGGCGGGATAAAATGCCAATTTGTGCCATTATTAGCGAGGTACTCTGCTAGTTCCGGATTGAGGTTGGACTTCTCTTCGTTAAATAAGTAGAGTAACTCGCGTGACGCTCCCACAAAGTTTGTCCCATTGTCGCTATGTAAGTCACTGCATCGACCACGTCTTGCCACGAATCTTTTGAAAGCTGTCAGGAAACCTCTAGTACTTAGTTCACTGACTGCCTCTAAGTGTACTGCTCTAGTGACCATGCATATAAACAATGCTATATAGCCTTTATAGGATTTATTACCTCGACCTTTCGATACCCGAATGTTAATAGGGCCGGCGTAATCTACTCCACTATAAAGAAATGGTTTACTAGGTGTAACACGTGCCGAAGGTAATTGTCCCATTAACTGCGTTCTAACTTTAGATGAATATCGAATGCATTTAATACATCCTTTAACATGTTTTTTAACCAATTGCTTGACACCAATAATCCAATATTTGGAACGCAAGTATGTCACCATGAGTTGCGGACCACCATGCATCGTTTTTTCGTGAGCATCTGCCACTAATAGATCTGTCAGAAAAGACTGCTTTGGTAACAATATAGGATGAACTCGATTATAACTTAATTGAGCCATCTCAAGTCGCCCTCCAACTCTTATGATTCCTTTTGAATCCACGAATGCATTTAAAGACCTTAAATTACCGGACTTTTTTCCTACTTTACCACTCTTTAAATCCTCCATTTCCTCGGTAAATTCTTGTTGACATTTTTTGATACATGTTTCTAGAGCAAGTTCAAGTTCTAATTTGGATAAATGTCGTGTATTATGTCTGATTGTTACTGATCTCCTTAGATTTAAAAATCGCCGACAATAAGCAACAACTCGGACTAATCGGGATAATGACGAAAACTTAAACAAACCTTCACGTTCCAAAGAAGTCGTGTGAACTTTCACTTCTTCTAAGTTTGTAATAAGGTGTTTGGGCCTTTTGTACTCCACCACCAGCTGTCTTAGATAATCCGGCCCATTCCACCATAAAGCCGTAGATTCAAGATCAGCTGGAGAAACTCCGCGAGATGCACAATCTGCGGGGTTATGTTTCGTTGATACGTGAGACCAATGTTTCGTATCTAACAGACTTAAAATCTCAGAAACCCGATTTGCGACGAACGTTTTCCAGCGACTTGGGTGTCCGTTGAGCCAAGCTAGCACTACCTCACTATCGGTCCATGCATGCCAATTGGCACGTGGTATGTTTAATACTTCTCCTACTTCCACCATTAATTTAGCAAGAAGAGCAGCACCACAAAGTTCTAATCGTGGAATAGATACTTGCCTAACGGGCGCTACTTTCGTTTTCGACGTGACTAATGAAATGTGAATATCCCCTTTGTGATCCACTACTCTCAGGTATATGACTGCCGAATACGCTAATTTCGAAGCGTCTGAAAACCCGTGCAATTCAGCCTTTAAATTGCTACTTTCCTGTTGCAACCATCGTGGGATTTTAATATTCACCAAAAAGGCCAAACTATGGTGGTAAGTAATCCATTCTTGTACTAAGTTTTTTGGAATTTCTTGGTCCCAGTCTAATCCCGCTAACCATAATTTCTGAATAAATATTTTGGCTAAAACAATGCTTGGTGCCAACCAACCCAAAGGGTCAAATAGACGTGATATCTCGGAGATAATTTTTCTTTTTGTTACAGGTGCAGTCAACGGTTGGAGTTTTACAGAATACTGAAAGAAGTCTTTGTTCGAGTTCCAGGTAAGTCCTAGAATCTTCGTTACATCATCTATTTTTATCCTTAATTCCTCTGTAGTTTCCTTCCCATCCCTTATTTTATTTAGTAATTGCTGACTATTACTCCTCCATTTTTGTAATGGAAAACCTCTCTTGTCTAACACTTTGCTTAATTCCGTGTAAATATTAAAACAGCTTTCTATATTTTCAGATCTTGTCATCACGTCATCCATGTAGAAATCGTTTAGAATAATCTTGGCTATTTCGGGCTGATCTGAGCACTCATCGTACGCCACCTGTTGAAGTGACCGTACTGCCAGATATGGTGCCGATGCCGTGCCGAATGTTACCGTTTCTAATTCATACACTTCTATTTCCTTTTCAGGACTGTCTCTCCAGAGGATCCTTTGTAGTACTGAGTCTTCTTTGTGAACTAGCACCTGCCGATACATTTTTATTATGTCAGCTACAAGACATATTCTGTGCGTTCTCCATCGCATAATCGTATGACGAAGTTCCGCCTGCAATGTAGGACCAACTAACATACAGTCATTAAGTGAAGCTCCCTTTGATCCCTTACAGGAGGCGTCAAATACGACGCGAACCTTCGACGTTACTTTATCCTCCCGGACAACAGCATGGTGTGGTAAATAAATAGCTTTCGAATTATTCTTGTCATTTTCTAAAACCTTTTTCATGTGATTTAGATGTAAGTATTCCTGAATAACCTTCGAATAATCTTCCTTGAGTTTACTTTCTAACGACATTAATCTTTTTTCAGCAATAACTTTCGATTCACCAACCTTGTCGACCGGGTCCCCCTCGCGCAATGGTAGCCTAACTATATACCGGCCACTTTTGTCGCGTTCCGTTGTATCTGCGTATAATTTTTCGCAGTTATTTTCTTCCTCCGTTAGCGTTTTCTTTCTCGATGGTTCTGCCTCTAACTCCCAAAATTTTCGAAGCAACTCATCGGGATCAAGACTTAAATGCATCACGGTAATATGTGCGGGGTAATTTGAGTGATCCAACTCAAAAGTACCCGACAGTATCCACCCTAACGTGGTATTTTGTGCCAAGTAAGTTCCGCTTACGTTTCGTTTGATTCCTTCTTGGATGACTTGGCTGTAAACTTCAGCACCTAACAAAACATCAATTTTATTAGGCCTATCGTATTTTGGATCAGCCAAATCATCATCGGCCAAGTCAACCCATTCTACCCTAGTTACTTTCGTAGCTGGGAGAAGGGCAGTGACCGACTTCAAGACGAAAGCATTGACTGTTATCTTGACCGTCGGATCTATTCTAGATCTCATTTTAAGGGTTACAGTGTACTTTGCGGTCGCACTTTTTTCCCCACCTACACCAATCACTGTTTGTCGCGATGGAGTTTTATTTAAACCTAAATATTGTACCACGGATTCTGTAACGAAAGAACCCTGTGATCCTTGGTCCAGCAAAGCCCTTACTATTCGATACGAGCCGTCTTTAGATTTCGCCTCGATTAAAGCAGTAGTTAATAAGACGGTTTTCCGACCGCCTCCTGTGGATAAACAGGAAACCAGTGGCTTGCTCGACCCCTCCGCTTGCGCGGCCCTTTCAACGTTACTAGTTTTATTATCCTCCTTCATCAACGATGAGGTTTCCTCGTGAGCCCTATTACTACCTTCGCCCATATCAGACCCAGAAACACCAGTTGGGTGTAACAAAGAATGGTGGCGGCGTTTACACACCTGGCACTTGAGAGTGTTTTTACAATGTTTAGCAGAGTGGTTATTGTATAAGCAAACAAAGCACAAATTACGTTCCTGAGCAAAACTACGCCGAGCGTCATTAGACTCCTTTCCAAACTTAGGACAGGACGTAATTTTATGATCGGCTGAAGAGCAAAACGCACATGCAACCGACTTTTTCGCTACGTGAAACGACTGAGTCCCTTTTTGGTTTGAATGTCTATCTTTGTTATCGACCTTATCTAAATTTTCTAAACCTCTAAAACGACTATTTAAATATTCCGAAAACTGTTTAAAGGTAGGTAATTCATCACTTGCGTCTGAAGCCGCCTTAAGTTCCCAAGCTTTCCTGCCGGCTTATTCACAACCATTCGACTAGATTCCGTACCGAATCGAATGTCTAAAATGTCGAAGATGTCATCCAAACGCAATTCACAAATCCGAAACCGATTTTTTTAGACAGTTCAAATTCGATAAGAAGACTCAAATCTTTCCGACAGCTGTTTGCTATCGGGAGCCATACCGAACAAAATTTAAACGATTTATTTTTCATAAATCCAGGTTATTTCAGAGAAATATAAACACTGTAAACCTTTAAAACACTGCACTTTTAAGTAAATGAAGTTTTATTATTGTATTGACCGTATTTCATTGATACTTTCGCATTTACATAAATTCAAAGTGTAATTAAGTAGAACTACATAATTACACTTTGAATTACTTTATTCGTATAGTTGTAGGTACGTGTTATTGTTTGACAATAAGCAAATAGCAAGATTTGTGTATTGATATCAAATACTTACAGTCAATTAGCCTTTTTAAAGCAAAGTTATAATAAAAGAAATTTTAATCCATAGTTTTATTTCAAATAAAAACTTTTTCCGTATTGCCAGACTGGCAATGCGGAAAAAGTTTAAAAAGTAAAAAAGTCTGTCAAACTGGCAGTGCCAGTTTGACAAACGGCTGTTTACAAAGCAAGTTTATTCGATATAAAGTTTGTTTGAATAATAATAAAATCATTTAGTACCGTTTGCTGTCTATTAAATTACTAGCTGTATATTCTATAATTAAACGGATCGAAACATTCAAATAAACCAATTTTATTTACTACTTTAAATTTTCTACCACGCTGATCATTTACTACCATTTTGTAGCGTTCTCCATAAATACAATGATCAATCGTATAGAAAAAAAAAACGTATCCGTTCGGATCTGTGAATAGCGTTTTGGCAGTTCTTCGGCTCGGAAATGAGATTGTCGAAAACGGTTCCTTACCGACACGGAAACCAATCGAACGGTTTAGAATAAGGCAGCAGGTCTCTTTATCTAACTTTCCACTAATTATGTGAATCACAATCAGATCCCAGGAAGACACATCTACCCCTAAATTACTAATTGACTCTAAACATTCAACAGTAGTCGTAATAAGTCGCTTTATTTCAAATGCCGATTCAAACGATAATGTCTTTTGACTTAACAATCTTTTCATTATACTATTTGCCAGAAACCTTTTATTATTATACATTTTTTCTAACTTAGACCAAGCAATTTTATAGTTGTCCGATGTAACATTAATATTTCGTAACAACTGTTCAGCTTCCCCTGTTAAATGACCCTTTAAATAAAATAAGCGTTGTGCATCATCCAAAGATTTGTTTTCATGCACCAAACCCACAAATAAATCTTTGAATGTTTGCCACTCCGAATACTTTCCCGAAAAAGAAGGAATTTTTATTTCAGGCAACTTTACTCTACTGAGGTTTCCTTCTGGTTTAGAACAAGTATTAGAATCTGTACGCGAATCAGTAAACTTTCTTTCGGATAACATTTCTTTTATATCACTTTTAAAATCCACATAAAATTCTTCAACTTCATCATAAAGATTATTTTTAACATAGCTCGAATTAGCCAATTCAGTCTTTTTTATCGTGCTTAATATTTCTTTATGATTAGAAGTAAATGCGTTCCATAATTGTTCCAAGTTTTCAAGTCGTGTCTCTAAATATGAAGTAGTTAAACGCTCTTTAGGAGCTTTCTTAACATTTGATCTAGCCTTAATCATTTTAGAACTAACATCTTCCTGTATACTACAGAACGACTCCATTTTGCAACAATTATGGCACAACTTATAATATCAACACAATCAAAACACAAGTCACAAAAAAAATAGACTTGTTTTAAGTTATCCAACAAATCCCAAAAATTTTACAAGTGTTTGGAACAACTTTTATTTGGTTCTAAAATCGGGCATGGATTCCCCGTCAGAACCGCTTTTCACATAAATTACAAGTCCTAAGCTAATAAACACCATTAAAGTTAATGTTAAATTTAAAGTATGTTTTAAAGTTCAAATTACGCGCACTTTTTGAGGTTTTGATTGATGTAAACACTGAACTTCCAGCTGCCTTATTCTAAACCGTTCGATTGGTTTCCGTGTCGGTAAGGAACCGTTTTCGACAATCTCATTTCCGAGCCGAAGAACTGCCAAAACGCTATTCACAGATCCGAACGGATACGTTTTTTTTTCTATACGATTGATCATTGTATTTATGGGGAACGCTACAAATGGTAGTAAAAAGATCAGCGTGGTAGAAAATTTAAAGTAGTAAATAAAATTGGTTTATTTGAATGTTTCGATCCGTTTAATTATAGAATATACAGCTAGTAATTTAATAGACAGCAAACGGTACAAAATGATTTTATTATTAATCAAACAAACTTTATTTCAAATAAACTTGCTTTGTAAACAGCCGTCTGTCAAATTGGAATTGCCAGTTTGACAGACTTTTTTACTTTTTAAACTTTTTTACTTTTTAAACATTGCCAGTTTGGCAATGCGGAAAAAGTTTTTATTTGAAATAAAACTATGGATATTTCTTTAAATTATTACTTTGCTTAAAAAAGGCTAAATGACTGTAAGTATTTGATATCAATACACAAATCTTGCTATTTGCTCATTGTCAAACAATTACATGTACAACTATACGAATAAAGTAATTCAAAGTGTAATTATGTAGTTCTACATAATTACACTTTGAATATAAGTAAATGCGAAAGTATCAATGAAATACGGTCAATACAATAATAAAACTTCATTTACTTAAAAGTGCAGTGTTTTAAAGGTTTACAGTGTTTATATTTCTCTGAAATAACCTGGATTTATGAAAATTAAATCGTTTAAATTTTGCTCGGTATGGCTCCCGATAGCAAACAGCTGTCGGAAAGATTTGAGTCTTCTTATCGAATTTGGCTTGTCAAAAAAAATCGGTTTCGGATTTGTGAATTGCGTTTGGATGACATCTTCGACATCTTAGACGTTCGATTCGGTGCGGAATCTAGTCGAATGGTTGTGAATAAGCCAGCTGATCTAAGTTATAATTCAAATGTACTCACGATTTTTAATTTCCACTCACTGACACTTTATTGCTGTACTGCACCCGAGCCACAGCCGGCACGCGTGCTGTACTGCACCACGAGCCGCAAGCGCCTACTTCACAGCGCGCTGCACTGCACCATACAAGTGGCACACTCTACTCGACGAAATCCTCCCTCGCGACGATCCTCCGACTGCTGGGTACCAGGTTGGCTGCGTCCACGCTCCACCTGGCTGCTCCCGGCTCCAATCGGTTCCTCCTCCAACTCCTGGACACCTCACCTGGTGCCCGTTGAAGGGGCTGATCTGGACAGCGATCCACTGCCCAGTAACGACGCGAAGGGTGGTGATACACTACCACCTCTGGAAACCACCACACACACTCCCGACCGATCCGGTTCCGAAGGACCATGTATTTCAAACTTCACTTAGAAGGGTCCAATTACGGCGAGGTATAAATAATATAGCACTATATCGGTATAATTGCGTATATTATATACCAAGAACACAGTAGGTTCACAATGGGTTCGCACACAACAAATTAAAATTCTGACCTCTTATACTTTTCGTTGTAACGAAACCATAGCGAGATCTAATTCGACGCCAACGCCATCTATCGAGCGCGGTGACAACTCTTGACAAAAATTAATATTAGATCACGCTATGATTTCGCTCCAAACCCCAACAATCAGTTTGACATAAAGTTGAAAAACGATCAAAGAAATTTGACACATTGGGGTAACTTGACGTACAGACGCCAGCACGTCAAGTTACCCCAATGTGTCAAATTTCTTTGATCGTTTTTCAACTTTATGTCAAACTGATTAAGGTTCATATTCAATTGGGAAAACTTGACACATTGGGGTAACTTGACGTGCTGGCGTCTGTACCTGCTTATTAATAATATTATCAGTTGCGCTTAATGCAGTGCATATCTTCAATAAGTAATGGGGCGCTTAGCCTTAAGTTTCAATGTATTTATTATATTTATTGAGTTACTAGCTGCTGCCCGCGACGTCGTCTGCGTGAAGGTTCTACAGCACCAAATATACCTACCTAAGATTCCAGTGTCGCTATAGCATTATAAGTTAACAACTTTTAAAATAGCATTAAAATATAAGTTACATGAAGAGAGTTTTTTTGTATTTTTTTTTTATTTTGCAATTTTTAGTTTCTTTGTATGTAAAGAAAGTCTTTCAAAACTTGAAAGAATCATTGAAATCGGTTAATAATTGCAAAAGAAGTTCTTTCTAAACCTTTTAAAATAGACAGGCGTAATGTTATGGGAAATACATAAACCATGCACAGACATGTGACTGTAGCTATTGCGAGTAATTTGTTGTTATGCGTTGAAGAGTTCCATCGCCTGTCTTCTTCATCAGTTTTTCTACACGAAATGATACTTGCTAAATGTAAATGCTTGATTTGTCACCAAAATAAAATGTAAAAATTGGTACATGTTTTCCTATATTATTTGAGGAGTTCCCTCAATTCCTCGAAGATCCCTCATCAGATCTGAGGTTCAATACTAATGGGACCAACCTGGTAGTATACCCTATCAAATAAAAAAACGATTTTTGAAAATCGGTCCATAAATGGCGGAGTAATCGCGTAACAAACACACAAAAAAAAACACAGTCCAATTGAGAACCTCCTCTTTTTTTTAAGTCGGTTAAAAATACGTTCAAAGGTATATACCTTATAACACTTCTTTATAAACTACGTTGATAATTATACTGCCAGGAGCCAAAATGTAAAGATAGTCAGGACTGGTGGCGCGGGAGCAAGCGACGTACAGGTGCCCGTGTGACAAGCAACTCGTCCTGAGATCTACACCCGCTGCTCTGAGTATCGGCTCCTGCGATTTATTGATTGTCATCACTAAGCAAACACTCACGGGGAACTGTACGCGCTCGAACTGGATCGGGAAGCTATGAAGTATAAGGGGAATGCGTTGTATAAATACTGCCTTGCCGACGCCACAACCCGTAATAATTTCCACCTCAATGGTGTCTGTGGAGAGAGATGACTTTAAGGCACCACCCGTTACACAACTTTGGAGGAGATTTGTTCCTAAAAAGCATAATCGGGACGCCGACCTTCATTCAGCTTGATGGTATGCGCTGGAAGTCAACTTGCTGACAGGAAGTTCAAAAATTCCACGGGATAATGTGTGGCGTCATCTTGCTCGACGACAGTGCTTATCGACGTATAGACCACTTCATTCCCCTCAATGTCCGAGAGAATGCATTCGTTAATTGCTGCAGCATGATCATTTTTGGGCGCCAAAATGGCCCTCTCAAACGAATTCTGCTGGTGCGCTATACGACTGATGTCCACGTACACACAGCGAATGAGTTCTTCGAAGCTGGATACCACTCTACCGAGAGACTCTGAAAGCACCGCCTGTCCACTTCTCTCTTCTGGTAAAGTGCCTTTGCCAAGACTTAGAAGGACATCGGAGAATTCTTGAGCGCGTGCAATGCCGCCGAGCCGAGCTCTTATATTAATGGTCAAGTGCAGCGTACGAACTTGTGACCACAACGAAGATCGTTTCACCGAAGCATTCATTTCGTCAGCCCTCGATCCCCGCGTCAACTCGGGAAGCGTTTGCCTGAAATCGCCACTGAGCAGAACTGTGACACTACCCATCAAATGTTCGTTCCTGCAGATGCCCTGCAGGGTTCTGTCCACGGCCTCAACTGCCTTCCTTTTGAAAATCGTATACTGATACGATCTCATATGATACAATCCGAACTCTGCTCAAGATTTTGAGGGTTTTGTTGGAACTTCAATTTGTCAAAACGAATTATACGATACAACTTTTATGAAAAAAATGCACAATGCCATCTATGAATTTTAAGAATAACTAACGACTAACCTCATCAACACGATCAAAATTTAAATTTATTTTCAAAAAGTGTTTATGTGTTACTTGATTTGATTTTTATACATTCTCATAGATGGCGCTGATTCCAAATTGTCTTTATGCTACTAACATTCATTAAACTTTGTTTCTCTGCCAAAGTTACTTAAATGGAGTAGTTTTTATAGTGTAAAGCTAGATAATAGCATAGCTTACTTAAAACCAACATTTAAATATGCGTCCTTTGATTACACGCTTCCACAGAATGAGTTAGAAGAATAAAGATTCACTGCTCCTCCCCCGTAGGTGATAGCAAACAGACAAACAGACAAAAATTCCAAAAAGTCACTTTTTGTCACCAGTTACGTTTTTCTAACAAAACCCACTTATTTTTTCTTGAAAATTCTCAATGTACAGTTTTTCTTTCGTTACTGTTTTATTATATGTAGATGAAAAAAATGCACAATGCCATCTATGAATTTAAAGAATAACTAACTTCTAACCTCACCAACACGATCAAAATTTAAATTAATTTTCAAAAAGTGTTCATGTGTTACTTGATTTGATTTTTATACATTCTCATAGATGGCGCTGATTCCAAATTGTCTTTATACTACTAACATTCATTAAACTATGTTTCTCTGCCAAAGTTACTTAAATGGCGAAGTTTTTATAGTGTAAAGCTAGATAATAGCATAGCTTACACAAAACCAACATTTAAATATGCGTCCTTTGATTACACGCTTCCACAGAATGAGTAAGAAGAATAAAGATTCACTGCTCCTCCCCCGTAGGTGATAGCGTGATAATATATAGCCTATGTGTTGACCCGACCTCTTAGTAATATTCATGCAAAATTTGAAGTAAATCCATGCAGTACTTTTTGAGTTCACCCCGGACATACATACAGACAAACAGACAAACAGACAAACAGACAAAAATTCTAAAAAGTCACTTTTTGTCACAAGTTACGTTTTTCTAACAAAACCCACTTATTTTTTCTTGAAAATTCTCAATGTTCAGTTTTTCTGTCGTTACTGTTTTATTATATGTATAGATTATAGTTTTTAAACTATAACTCAATAAATAAATAACTCAAAAAACAATAGTATAAAAAGAAAATGCAGCCTTCTATGGTTATTAAAGTTAATTAAATAACAATTAAAAGATAAACTTACTGATTGTACCGCAACAAATTATGTGCCTTCATTAAACTGAACACGATAATACTCTACGATGACCACAAAGAGTATCCGAGCGTTAAATCGAAGCGATCACAGTTTACCAATTATTAATGACAAGCTTCATTGGACCAGAATGGAATTCTGCCCAGAATGGTATTCTGACCAATGGTCAGAGAATATCGAATGTAGAGACATGCCAATTGAATTTAATAGAAAAGTAATTAAGCTGATCTTTAAAGCGGCGGTCAATTTATTTTATCGGGTAGCGGGGCTAGATGGGAAATGAACGTGTCCGCCGCGGGAATTGCAGGGTTAACTATTTGGTTCTAACGTTACTTTTAACTGGCAGAGACAGATTAGCCCCGATGCAGACCAAGATAGCGGATTGTTTTTAATCGAAATTGAATTTATGGAACCGGAGCTTCATTATAATTAATTTTGTATTCTTTAAAAATAAACATTGCGCCACACTTGGAATTTCACCTCTATCTTGGGTGCGTTTACATATCTTTAAACAATGATATTATAAATAAAAAGGTGTAGATAGGTTACCTAAACAAAATTTGATCTTCAAAAACGGCACACTAACGTACGCACGCGTCCGTTGCGACGCGATTCTGAGGTTAGTGTGGCTAATTAGCCACATTTTAGCGTTGCTCAGCCCTTATAACCTATCTTCACATTTTTACTTATAATATCGTTGCCTTTAAACTCACATTTACACCTACCCGTAGGTATACAAATTAATAAAAGATTTAAATTAAGTGTGTGCTTTTTTTCTTTTTTTAAACAATAGGCACACGGGTCAATCGAAGGTTAAGCTACGCTTGCCGAGGTCGGCTTGTGGATGGGTGATAATTCATTACATTTCAAGATCCTCCGTGCTTCAGAAAGCACGTTAAGCCGTTGGTCCTGGCTGTCATATTGGCAATAGCTTCGTGTAAAATACTGGTTCTTACCTGTTAGGCTGCAAGCCAACCAACGACATAATTAGGAAAAAGTTATCGTGACAGCAGGTGACGATAAAGTGTCTATATTAAGCTAATCTAACTTTTAGCCACTTCAGATTTCTAAGCAAAGTAATAGACTGTTTGTTCAGTCTTAACTAGAAAATATTATCGTTTAACTTTAAAAGGTATGAAACAAGAACTTCACTCTTTCGTAAATCCTCAGTTTAGTACTTGGTTAATAACTTACTGGGTCCTGTTTTTACGAAAAGGGTATATAAAATGGTGTCTTAAAACTTTTCCGTGAATTTGCTAAAGTGGGATTTATCCGATAGATGGTAAGTCGCAAGTGGCTTGTTTGTATCCTCCACAGAAGCATGGAGCCCCGTCTTCCCATAATTGACTTTCCTTGTATTCCTTCAAAAGTTATTCTAACGCCCGTCGAGAGCTGGTAGTCTAGTAAAATGTTAGATAAGAAGTCTTTGAGTAGCTAGGATGGAAGTGTTAAGAAACACGTAATGGCCAATCGTTTCACGGAAGCAGGATTTAAACTTAACTTTTGATATAAAAGTTGAGAATGTTTTATGAAGGAATAACATTTTTATTTACGAGTTTTGCACAACCTTTGAGAGCAGTGTACTGCATGCTATTTCGTTTTTATGTGTTCAAATAAATATGGCCGTCAGTTTATGAATGTCAGAGGGAGATTTTAAAATGGGATTGATTCAGACGCCATAGTGAAATGATCATTAACACAAAGGATTAGAGAATTTACCTATGGTATTAAGTCTACTTCTGCAAATCTTCTTCTGGCCTGTTCAGAAGGTGTAGTGGTTAGTTGCCTTGACTGCTATACTGGAGATCGTGGGTTCAATTCCAACTCAAGACAACTGTTTGAGTGTCGATAATTTGTTCTGTATCTGGGTGCAATTTATCTATAACTGACGTCCCGCGGTTTCACCCGCGTAGGTCCCGTTCCCGTGGAAATACAGGGAAAAAAAGTAGCCTATGTGTTAATCGAGGGTGTCAGCTAACACCATACCAAATTTTATTAAAATCCATTTCGTAGTTTTTACTTGAAAGAGTAACAAACACCCAACGATCCATCCATACATCCTCACAAACTTTCGCGTTTATAATATTAGTAGGAAGTAGGATAATATGTAGGTAAGTATGTATGTTAATCAGTTGTCAAGTACTCATAGCAAAACCTCTGCTTAGTTTGGGATTATCTAAATGACAAAGTGAGATAGTTGTGGAATATTTGTAATTCATATCTTCTGCATTTAGTTGCCTTGCTTTTTTCCAAATAGGTACGTTGGGGTCAGTTTTACCTTATGCAGCTCAACATGAATTTTACGTGGAACGACTGTTTATTTGAGCTCTACAACCTAGTTACTGGGTACCCTTAGTTAAGACTGGTCGACTTTCGGTCTCACGCCTGTTATTATTTACTACATATTCACTTGGTAGGAGGGCAAGATAAAGGATGGCGCTGCTTTATCTTCAATCGATATGGGCGCCTGTATTATGTACAGTCAACAGCAAAAGTAGATGATCAAAATCAGAAATTCAATACTAATGAACGAAGTTCGCGCCAGAACTGTGTGGTGTCGAAGTGATTCAAAAGTATGTGATTGTAAATTATACCAAACATTTACTACCAGTACAGCTGCCATATGTTTGTGATCAGTTTTGACTCCAAAAGTTATAAACTTAATTCGTATCAGAACTAAGAAGTGAAAAAAAAATTCAAAACTAGTGAACAGCTAAAATCAAAAATACGCATTTTTTTATTAACCCAGTAATTTAATTTGTTATGTTTAAAACAGCTGAATTTGATAAAAAAAATGCATATTTAATATATTTCATCCAATTGAACCCCTAAAAAAAGCACAATGTTCATTAATAAAAACTTATTTACAAATAAAACAACCAACTTCCAAAAAAACACTACAAAGTGAAAAATATTAAAGTAATTTTTCACTTTGAAATGTTTTTTTGGAAGTAGGTTGTTTTTTTTTGTAACAATGTTTTAATTTTTCACTTTTAGTGGGTCAGTTTGTAATTTATCTAAGTTACGATAGCCTAATGACAACTGCTCATCACCTCTTACAACATATTGCCTTTCTCGATACAGGGACGTTTATTGTTGAGGAGTTCTCCTAGTAAGATCCAGGAGAACTGGAGCTCCATGGTGAAGGCATCATCAGCACTATGCATTTTGACAAGCTCAAATTACTTAGCAACTACATTAAAGTACCTAATCGAATCGCAACCCGTGAAATACTTAGGTATAATTGAGTAGTTCCAATGCCCATCTGTGGTCTTCATCATCAGTTCCACTTTAGCAAACGGTGCTTTCCGAGAGCGAATGCACGAGTTAATATACAAAATATCCAAATCACTATAGGTGTTCCTATAAAATTTGAGGTTTTCCCTCGATTTTCATAGGATCCCTTCATCCAGATTCTGACTTGGTGACAATGAGACCACAGCGAGAGTATACCCTTTCAAACAAAAAAATAATTTTGCAAATCCGTCTATATAATATGACGAAGTTATGCCTAAACATACATAAAAAATATACATATAAACATCCGAATTGATAACCTCCTCCTTTTTCAGAAGTCGGTTAAAAATATTATAATTCAAAAACTTTAGTATTTAAACTGTTTTTTTTTTGTAACTTCTGTCAAATGTTTAAAAGTAGCTGATGTGATACAAAATGATAATTGAATAAATATTATCATCTTTGCATGTTTGTGAATTTATGTCAATGTTCAAAAGTAGCTGATGTGATACAAAACGATAATTCAATAAATATTATTATCTTTGCATGTTTTTGAATGTAAAACAATGTTCAAAAGTAACTGATGTGATACAAAACGATAATTCGATAAATATTATTATCTTTGCATGTTTCGAATTTATGTCAATTGACAACAAAATGCATAGTGGTGATGATGCCTTCACCATGGAGCTCCAGTTCTCCTGGATCTTACTAGGAGAACTCCTCAACAATTAACGTCCCTGTATCGAGAAAAGCAATATGTTGTAAGAGGTGATGAGCAGTTGTCATTGGGCTATTGTAACTTAGATAAATTACAAACTGACCCACTAAAAGTAAAAAATTAAAACATTTTTACAAAAAAAAAACAACCTACTCCAAAAAAACATTTCAAAGTGAAAAATAACTTGAATATTTTTCACTTTGTAGTGTTTTTTTGGAAGTTGGTTGTTTTTTTTTTTGTAAATAAGTTTTTATTAATGAACATTGTGCTTTTTTTAGGGGTTCAATTGGATGAAATATATTAAATATGCATTTTTTTTATCAAATTCAGCTGTTATAAACATAACAAATTAAATTACTGGGTTAATAAAAAAATGCGTATGGATGAATTATTTGCTTCACGATTACGTGGCCTCAGTTTCATCATTTAATTTTTGATTTTAGCTGATCACTAGTTTTGAATTTTTTTTTCACTTCTTAGTTCTGATGCGAATTGAGTTTATAACTTTTGGAGTCATAACTGATCACAAACATATGGCAGCTGTACTGGTAGTAAATGTTTGGTAAAATTTACAATCACATACTTTTGAATCACTTCGACGCCACACAGTTCTGGCGTGAACTCCGTTCATTAGTATTGAATTTCTGATTTTGATCATCTACTTTTGCTGTTGACTGTACTTTAAATTCACTTGGTAAAAATAAATTTATTGATAATATAAGGTGTAATATATTTATTGATAGTAGATAGTAGTTTAAGTGAATAGAATATATAATACTTTAAATGTACATCTAAAACACGGGTTTACAACTTAAGGTGTCACATAAAGAACGTGGCTCGTTTAATAAAGCGGATGACCAGTTTTATACATCAATGTAGCTTTTCCGTACCTATCACCATCTGCCTAGCCTTTTCTCAACTAAGTTGGGGTCAGCTTCCAGTTTGCCTTGAATGCCAGTATTTTACGTGGAGCGACTGGCTGTCTGACCTCCACAACCCAGTAACTGAGTAAAACGATACTCCTTAGTAAAACTGGTTGTCAGACCTTCGTATTTCTGACCACCTTTTGTCGACTGACAAATATTTACAAATGACAGCCTGGACCAAAGGCTTTACGTGGTTTAATCACATAGAACATAACACCATAGAAGAAGCTAATCTTCACTGCGGTCGGCTCACGTATACCACTGACGTTTAAATAAAACTTCAGCCATATTTCCAAGTATAGTCCTGAGAATGGCAATACAAGCGGGAGTAAATGGCAAGAGTTCGCAACTCGCCCCGAGGCTGTGCTGAGCGAAAGTTTGTGTTAATATGAGATATTTTTATACTGTCATGTCGCTTTAGTGTCGGGAGAGCCCGTAACGGCGGAAATATCGTATTATCTTAATAGTTTTTTAAGTGGGAATCGTGGGGATTTTTGCATGCCCATATAAAAGTTTGTTAGACGTTATAAAAGTTGGGGTGATAATCTTTTTAGAACAGGTTTTTTTATATACAGCACGGTAGGGTGAAATCTGGCAAGGACTAACGTGCATTTTAAAATTCCCAACACACGTGCACTAGACTATATATTATACTTTACGTTCGTGACACCTCACAACCTCAAGTCCAGCTGAAAACCAGAGCCAGGCACTAGTTCACCAATATGCCTTGAGCAAACGTGGTGATCAATGGTCGTGCCATCTCTGGACGCAAAGATACCGCTAGTTTGCAGTGGGATGCTAACAGGCTGTTATTATTATTAATATAACTTAAAGTTGAACCAACCTCCAAATATATAATAAACTCTAAAAAAGTCCCAAGCTTACAATAAACAGACAAAAAAAACAAGCAGAATTTAAATCACGCATTAAAGTACAAGCGCAACATCTCGTTACAGTCCACTGAATGCGCTCCAAGACGGGGAGGTCACAAATTATGAGCTTTCTCCCTGCGGCCGTTTAAATAATCTCGGGGTGCAATAAAAGCTGTCCAGGGTATATATTGCAAGTACACCGAACCCATTAGAGGGCGCTGCGCAAACATCCTCGCGAACTAATGGCCTGGCCACGGGTAAACTGCGTCCTGACGCACCAAGGGACACGGTGTAAGAGCCTCAAACTGTGTGCATTGCACTCGATTATTGGCGTCCGATTAGAACTAGTTGGTCAACATCACTGGTTAAGTTGTTTAATCAACTAGTTGGATTAAAGTGAATCTGTGGTAGTCCGCTTACGTAAAGGAGATTAAATAAGTTGCCTCAACTTTTTCGTTTGATCCCTTTTTAGTTAACATACGGATTTAGTTTATGGACGATGTAGTTGTACCTAGTCGGGTTTGTGTGTTTTGTGAAAAAGAAAAATAGACAAAGAATTTTGTGTACAACATAATGTGTCTGCGTCTATTTTGGTTCCACTCTATTTTATATTAAAGTAGGTATTTGGAGTTCTGTTATTTCTCGACAACGTAACATAACATTGCATCTGTATTCTTCGAAGGGTTAGGCACAGGTGTGCCGTAGTACATCCACATATTGCCAGTAATGTTTATGTCCCATGGTGAAACTGTGATAAGCCTATTGCCATCCACTGGGAATCTAGATCTCTAGCCTGCTAATATGAAATTCTGTAAAGAAAAACAGAAATATTGTTAACTTAATGTTTTAGTTTTTCTGTCTAGTACCTACCATCTAAATATTAAGAACTACTAAATTTCTACAATAATATTGTTGAACAACAATTGAAAAGGTTAACAAATAGGCATGTGCTTCTACTAAAAAATATCATGTTTACATAAATAAAATACTTTACCAAAATTCCACACCGCCAAAATGCAAAATTTTAAACTCAGTTACAACGAGCTAACCAATTTTAAAATTAAATTGTTCAAAAATACCGCTTTATTTTCTTTACGTGTGGCTAGTTTGGATACATAGTGCATATTTCTACTGCAAATAGCTGGCTTATTTAGCTGTGTCGTACACTTAGATGTTTACACGTACGTACGATCGTACACTTAGAGGAGCTTGTGGCTAAATTATAACAGCCGCATGGGTCGATCGAAGGTTAAGCTACGCTTGACGAGGTCGGTCCGTGGATGGGTGACCATTTATTACATACCAAGACTCCTCCGTGCCTCGGAAAGCACGTTAAGCCGTTGGTCCCGGCTGTCATTTGTAGATCTTTGACAGTCGTTACTTGTAGTCAGAAGCCCGAAAGTCTGACAACCAGTTTAACCAAGGGGTATCATGTTACCCAGTTACTGGGTTGTGGAGGTCAGACAGGCAGTCGCTCCATGTAAAACACTGGTATTCAGCTGCATCCGGTTAAACTGGAAGCCGACCCCAACATAGTTGGGAAAAGGCTAGGCAGATGTACACTTAGATGTTTACCGGTATCCCCGCGGTCACTTGATACTAATATTTGCATATAGACCCGCTGGGATTAAGCTGTGAAAACAGTATTATAAATACCAGGCGTTTCAAATAAGAATAGGATCGACTTTGCGCCATGATGTGACGTCATAGCTGTCAATTCGAATAAATTGAGTAAGATCAGCAAACAATGTATTTTCTAAATATAATTTATTTACCTAAATTGTGCTGTTTCTCGCTCTCAAAATATTTTTCTACATTGACACTCCACGAGGCTAATTAATTTAAGACGTTTTTTTTTATTTTTATCTTACCAGGTCGCAGTTATGCGAAACAAAAAATGAGCCACGAATGAGGTTTAGTTGCAGACCGTAGTTTTCAAGTGACATCTGACAGATTGAGGTCATTGACATCCCTATTCTTATTTGCATGTAGACGGTTGCCGAAGTCAGTCTGTAGATGAGTCTGTGGATCATTCGTCATGATTCATCTGTGCCCTGGGAAGCCTGTTAAGCCGTTGGTTGATCTTTGATAGTCGTTCATCTGACAGCCTAACAAAGAAGTACCTATCATGTTACTCCATAGATATCCTTGTTACTCAGTCACCACTCACCAGGTTGTGGAGATCAGATAATACACGAGTATAATTATATTGATGGACAACACGTTTTGGTGGAAATATGTAACCGATTACCGATTTATATATTTTTCGATAGTTTTTATTATTTTTCGTGCTCGTATGGATCTTTTATTAATTAAACACGGTTATTAAAGATATTTTAATTGGAATTGGTTGTATTTCTGTGAAAATGTTTCCGGGTTCATAAGATGCATTACGCTTTTAATACTTATCTATAAATCTCTTTGTACGTTGCTCATACTAATATTAACGCTAAAAAAAATGTTACACTCAAACTTTAATAAACTCGTATATTTCTACAAACTTCACTTCACATACTTAACAGAATATTCAACGATTTTTCAGAACCATCCTTTTAGAGTCAAAGAGTGCCTCACCTCTGCTTCTGAATATTTTCTAAGGACCCTGTAGCTAAAGGCTTTGCGAACACGCCTTAAGTAGATACCGCTTTAGGCTGGACAAGTATATTTACCGGTATTGAGTACAAGCTTTATATATATTTTGTTCGTAAACATTTAGGTCGTCTTATTTGTCGAGGTTACGTCAACGGCGGATCCAGGGGGTGGGTCATGGGGGTCATGACCCCCCCCTGAGCTGGTTCCAGGACTTAGGTGGACCACTAATTGAACATAATGGTTTTATTTATATATTTTGTCACCACACAGATTTTATGTAACTACATACTTAACTTCAATTTTTAATTAATTTAATATAATAACTTTGTATGATGGCAAATGTTTGCGAACGAACGCATCGAAAACTTGAATTTTACCGCGCCACACTTGCGCGCGCTTGTCGACTACGTAACGGGTAGCAAGACTTAATTAACCTCAATCGGACCCTTACCGCAGTCGATTTCTGATCTTATTTTAAATTGTGACATCGATATGTATCCTAATATAAGATTTTTTTTATATACAAGGTGTTGATTTGCATCCTCGTC
The DNA here is from genome assembly GCA_921972225.1 of Euplexia lucipara. NCBI lineage: Eukaryota > Metazoa > Arthropoda > Insecta > Lepidoptera > Noctuidae > Euplexia > Euplexia lucipara. The sequence goes on along the minus strand of OV179152.1, from coordinate 7,371,264 downwards.
AAATTCAAGGACGTAATTATGCTAATGATTCTCGACCCAAATCAACAATAAAATAAGTAGGTATTTTTTTTATTTTTTTTGCTTAACAACGAAAAACCGCAAGTATGAACCAGCCGTATTTAAAAGCGGCCCGTCTGTTACTAGCCCTATCACCGCGCTTTCGCACACAAACAAACGCAAACAATACATACACAACACATACGCAACGATCAATTCGTAGGCAATCAATACTACCCCAATCACGGTGCGGTACTCTCCCGCGCAAGCTTCTAGGCACGCCCCCGCGCGACCCCGGAACTAACACAGTGTCTTTGATGTCGCCGAAGCGTGCGCGCGGCGCGCTTTGCGATTGCCGCTTTTCGGTACATTGGTGACCACTGGATCGGTCGCGGAACTCGCGGAGGACCTGTGGCTTGGCCTCCGCGTTCTCCGGACCTGACGCCTCTAGACTTAGGTATTTGTGGGGAGACGTTATAAGGTTAATTTACTCGGAGGAAGTGACAAGTGTAACAGAATTACGTGCAAGGATCATTAGTGCTTTCGACACTTTAAAAACGAATGTGTTAGTGTTACGTAAGCTGAAGGAAAACCAGCTTCGTTGTGCTCGTTTGTGCGAAGAGTGTGATGGTGGCCACTTTGAACAATATCTCCGGGTAACTTAAGTAGGTACTTAATTTATTTATTCTAGTACATTTTGTAAATACGTTGTTAGCTTGATCAATTTTATTAGTGTAAATAAGTTGATTTCAAATTTGGTAGGTAGGTAGGTACTTACACTTAACTAGAACGTCTTTCCATTTCCATCAAACGTAGAAAACATTTTTAGATTTAGTAGATCGGTAGGTACACCAACTAAAGTAGGCATTATTGCCGGTCCTAAGCCAGAAAGGAAAATTACAAATCAACCAATTTAATCCACAAATAAAACAAAATCACTACGAAAACTTTAGGTTGAAGTAAAAGCAAAACTAACATTTTATTAATCATCTGATGACAGGTCAGTGAACTTTTCTTTGGCGCACTAGTATCACTGTCATTAGTAAGATTTCCGTATTCCAATAATGCTCAAAAATGAGTTAATTATCAAGCAAAATTTATGACAATAATGTAGATGTTTTTCGAAATAATATTAGGTGAAATTATTGCTACTGGTCATAGCGGTCATTGCTTTGTCGCTGTCGCACTCGCACGCGCTTGCTTTTCGTAGGTAAGACGTCGACGCTCACGCACACAGCTGCATTGTCACTGTGTGCGAAGTCGGGTGATTCTGTTTTATTTGTATTAAATTAAGGGTTTAATTCTGAAACACTGTTAAATTTCAACATCAAAAAAAAGCAGCACTTGTTAGTTATTGCCCGCTAACGTACTTTCAATTGATTATTTATGTATTTTATGACACCCTCCTGAAATTTGACGAGGATGCAAAACAACACCTTGTATTATGGCTACACTAGCGATGTAGTGTGTCAGTGTAGCGACAGCAGAAAGGTCTTTCTCTACCTTGCGCAGAATTAAATCCTGGCTAAGATTTTCAATGGTTGAAGATCGCCTTACCGGACTGGCACTTCTCCACGTTCATAAAAACGTACCCATTGACGTAAATGACGTAATAACGCGTTTCGGGAGAAGATTTAAAAGAAAAAATTGATTTTGTTTTTTAAATATAGATATGTATTTTGTCTGTTTCTATTTTGTTTGTTGGAAACCCTTGTCGTACCACCTCTAAGAGGTGACCTCTTCACTTTTGCGGAGTTTTGCGTTATACTCCACGCTCGACATACCTCTAGCTGTTATGACAATTCATTCACCACGGTTATGGAATATAAATAATGTGACTCAGGTTGGCAGGACAAATCTTCAAAATAGCTCGCATTTAACTAGGTCAATAGGGCACTTTATGTGACGGCTAAACACCCTTATTTCAGAATTTGTGACGCTATACAGAATCTTAGATAATCGATCGAAATCGTGTCCAGCCAGCTTGAAAAACGGAAGTGATTTTGACGACTTTTTGCACATCAACGGGGCATCACATAAATTTGTGACAGGCATCGAGCTAAAAGTTTTGTTAACGTACAGTGGTTTAGTAGAAAAATGCAAAAATCTGTGTACAGCCAGCTTGAATTTACGTAGAAAACTTTTGGCTAGCACTTCTGAATCTCAATAACGGGAGCTTTTTCGAATATGGTTCATTTACTAACATTTGGTGACGCAATGTGTGACAGTAATAACGTTTGATTTATGGCGTCACGTGTAAGAGTTTACGAGAAATCAATAAAAACTTAATGTCCAGCCAGCCTGAGTTCAAGCTGGCTGGACACATGTATCTCCGCTGCCTGATGATCTACGACCTTCAAAATGTGTTCAACATTTTGTGACGCTGACGATAATGATAACCTGAATTTGCGACGGAGAAACTTTGCGTAGTTTCAAAGATATTGACCATTTAAATTTTCCCATTAATAGTTTTTATTGATTTCTCGTAAAAACTTACATGTGACGCCATAAATCAAACGTTATTTCTGTCACACATTGCGTCACCAAATGTTAGTAAATGAACCATATTCGAAAACGCTCCCGTTATTGAGATTCTGAAGTATCAGCCAAAAGTTTTCTACGTAATTTTAAACTGGGTGAACACAGATTTTTGCATTTTTCTACTAAACCACTGTACGTATCACAAAACTTTTAGCTCGATGCCTGTCACAAATTTATGTGACGCCCGTTGATATGCAAAAAGTCGTCAAAATCACTTCCGTTACCGAAATTGAGCGACCAGCGAAAAGTGGTTTTTCAAGCTGGCTGGACACGTTTTCAATAGATTTTCTAAGATTCTGTAGCGTCACAAATTCTGAAATAAGGGTGTTAGCCGTCATATGAAGTGCCCTATTGACTTAGTAAATGCGAGCTATTTTGAAGATTTGTCTAGCCAACCTTGAGTCACATTATAAATAGGCTGCCTCATTCCGTAAGTGGTAGTGCTTCTCTGGATGTCTTCAAGAGGAGATGGCAATTATTATGCACGTGTATATGTACAAGTTAGTGTTAAGTTTTTCAAGTGTACAAAAGAATAAATATTTTTAAGTACAGTAGGTACTTACGTACATTAATAAAATGTCTACATTTTACTTGTATCTATTGTTATCAAAATTAAATTATAATACTTGACTTGACCACGACTATGTGACCCCCCCCTAGCGCCAAAGCTGGATCCGCCCTTGGGTTACGTGGCGTCATGGCGTGGTTTTAATAGGCAAGTTGACTAAATTAATATTTAGTCCCTCATCTAGATTACAAGAAAATATTCGACACATATTTTTTCTTTTTTCACGTAATCAAAATAACGGCGATACATTGAGTCTAAATGTCGCACAGGACGTTACTCTATCCTATACAGTTCATACTGAATAATGACGTTACAAGCCCCCTCTCCTCAACTTTAATGCGCTTAATTTATGTAGTTTTCTATTAATTGGCGATGTTTGCGCAAGCCCGTACTGACGTCTTCTACGCGATTATACGCAAAAAACAGCGTCGTTATTAAGAAGAGTGAGGGTACAGTAGGTTGTGGTACGCAGGTGCAAATAAAAGAGTCGGGTCAATGCTCCGTGTAATAATGAATATTAAATACGTGTGCAGTTACATTTATAAGGTTAGACGAGCTGCACACTACACCTCCCCTTTTTAAAGAGAAAAAAAAAAAAATTACAATAAGTTTTTTTTTTATATAAAATTAACTTACATTATAAACAATTTTGTATTATTCTTATGAATAACATATTCCTTTCCTTCTCTTACAATCTTAACATTAGGTTCTACTTTTTCTTTTACTCTATATGGTCCTAAATAAATTTTACTTAACTTATCTCCAACCTGATTCTTAATTAAAACTAAATCTCCACTTTTATATTTAACTGGATTGCTACATACATCATAATTATTTTTTCTTAACTGTTTACTATGTAACAAATTATTTTTAGCATCAGCTTGCGCTCTTTGAAGCCTATATTTTAATTCTAAAGGATAAGATTCGGGATTGTACAATGGTTCTATAAACGAATTACGTGCTAAATTATTAGGTAAATTACAATATTTTCCAAATACTAACTCGAATGGAGAATATTTTGTCTCAGTGTGAACCGTCGTATTATAAGAAAAGCACCAAAATGGAAGCCAACTGCTCCAATCACGTCTATTGCTATCGCACTGTATCCTAAGGTATGCTCCTAAGGTCTTATGTGTGTTTTCTAAAGCTCCTAGAGTTTCATGGTGATATGCTGTGGAATGCAGCTTTTTTATGTTTAATAAATTACAAGTTTCAGTAAAAACTGATGACATGAACTCTGTACCCTGATCTGTAATAATCTCCGTCGGGATGCCATACCTTAAAATAAAATTATTTACAAACATCCTAGCTACTGAAACAGTATCTTTCTTTTGCAATGGATAGGCTTCAACATATTTCGTCAAGTCACACTGTAATGTTAAAATATACTTATGATTAAGATTATCTACATCTAAAGGTCCCATTAAATCTAAACTAACTCTTTCGAAAGCTGTGGATGCCGTGGATGTGATGACCATCGGCTCCTTTGTATGCCTATTAGAATGCTTTTGGATCTGGCAGCTTTTGCACTTTTTAACATATTCGTTTACGTCATGAGTCATTCCTGGCCAATAATAATATTTCCTAATATTGTTTAACATTCTGTTAACCCCCGCGTGGCCACTTGTGGGTAACAGATGAAAATCATTCAAAATAATAGTCATTGTGTCTCTGTCAGTTACTCTTGTGACGTCTTTAATTACAAGTAACTTTGGAATGTCATGTAATTGAGTCATTTCCTTTATAAACACATTTATTAAATGTTCATTTTGTTTACTTTTAATTAATACGAGCTCGTGTAATTGTCTTAGTTTGCAAAAACGTTGTAATTCTCTCGCTAACACACTTACGGTCGATAACGATCGAGACATTACAAATATTGCCGATTTTTCAGGCACATAATATAAATTACCATTTTCACTAATGAAATGCTTAAGCTTTTCTATTTGTCTCAAAGTACTTCTGTTACAAGTCAAAATTAATTCAACGCTATCAGTTGGTCGTTTAAGGATTTCCACTACTTTAGGTTGATCAGGCCTAGGAGTAGGGAGCACCTCAGTGGTGTCATTGTTTTGTAAGTCGGTACGTAACCTACGAGCTTGTGCCCTTGTCATTACTGACACTACATGTCTATGCATATCTTTCAAATCGGTGGAAGTCAAGGGAATCCGGCTCAATGCATCTGCAGCTGCGTTGTGCCGTCCCGGGACATAACTGATTTCAAAGTCGTACTCCTCAAGATAAAGTCTAAATTTAGTCAGTCGGCTTGAAGGATCGGTCATATTAAATAAATAAATTAGTGGCTTATGATCCGTCTTTATTTTAAACCTTTTCCCGTATAAATAAGGTCTAAAATGTCGAACAGACCAGACAATTGCAAGTAACTCCAGTTCAATTACAGGGTATCGCGTCTCAGCTGGTTTCAAGTTACGGCTGGCGTACGCGACTACTTTGCCATTGTTATTAGACAGTACGGCGCCTAATCCATGTTTTGATGCATCAGTTTGTAGCGTAAATGTGTTATTATTAGAGAAGTCTGGGTAATCAAGTATAGTCGGACTAATTAATATCTGTTTTAACTTATGAAATGCACGGTCACAGTCATCAGTCCATACAAACGTAACATTTTTCTTACATAATGCGTTTAAAGGGTACGCTATTTCAGCAAATTTCGGTATGAAACGCCTGTAGTAGTTGGCAAATGCCACAAACCTTTTGACTTCGTCTACATTCTGTGGAGTGGGATATTTTTGAAGACATTCTACTTTTGATGGATCGGGGTGTATACCATCTGCCATGATTTTATGACCTAAATAAACTATTTCTTTGCGCAAAAATTCACACTTCAATGGGTTTAATTTCAAATTAACTTTTCGCAGACATTCTAAAACTTTTATTAGGTTACTATTGTGCGTTTCGAGACTATTACCCACCACAACACAATCATCCAAATAAACAAAACATGACTTATAATTTAAACCAGACATTGCGATAGTCATAAGACGTGAAAATGCACTAGGAGAAGTCTTCAACCCCATAGGACACCTTTTCATCTGATACTGCTTGTCTGTCGTGAACGCAGTGTACTTTCTAGCCTCTTTTTGTAAAGATAGCTGAAAATAGCCTTGGCTAAGGTCTAATTTTGAAAAATAGATGCTATTTGACAAGGAATCTAGGATCTCCGTAATATTAGGCAATGGGAACTTATCGTCCTGTATACGGTTATTAAGTTGACGATAGTCCACTACGAGTCGCCATTTCTTTTCTCCTGACCTATCGGTTTTCTTAGGAACCAAGAGAACAGGACTGGACCATTCCGACATGGTTTCTTCAATGATATCGTTCTTAATCATCTCATCTATCTGTTTTTTAATTTCACCTTTTAACGCGTTAGGAAGCCTATAAGGCTTAACGTACACTGGGGATGTATTTTCCTTTAAATTAATCGAATGTTCTATTATATTAGTAGTGGTAAGTTTGTCACCTGGTAAATAAAAAACGTCGGCATACTTGGCACACACGTTTTCAATACCTCTTTGTTCCTCCTTATTTAAATAAGTATGTAATTCTAACGATTTAAGTAAAGTTCTAACCCTATTCGAAGTAATACTATCTCTGTCAAATGTGCAAACATAGAAACTATCTAAACAACTTATATTTAAATCATGAATATTAATACAAACCGAATTATCAGTTGTATTTAGAACTCTGACAGGAATAAGACCCCTATGTGGTTTTGACACTAAACCTGCCGTGTATACACCTTTATAAATTTCCGTAGCTAAAATGACACAATCTCGGTTGTACGACGTAGGAACGTATTTAATTACTTCGCATCTGGGTGGAACCGTAATAATATTACTATTAACTTGAACAATAACAGACTGGTCTCGGGTTTCCAAACTCAGAGTACCACTTTTGTAATTCAATACCGCGTTATACCGCGTGAAAAAATCTTGACCGAGTATACCGTCTGCGGTACAAGATAAGTTCTCAAAAACATAGAACTTTTGCTGAAAAACTATTTTTTTTATAATAATATCTAAATAAACATATCCCAAAGACTCTAAATCACCACTTATACCCTTAATTACTATTTTATCCTCTTGTACCAAATTCAATAAAGTACTATTTTGTAATAAACATTCATACTTCAATACGCATAAACTAGCTCCACTGTCAACTAATAGGTTAAGTTCCTCATTGTTTCTAAGTTTACAATTAACTACACAAAAATTACTAAAGCTAAATATAGAATGAGTGCATTGTTTAGGCTCGAAAAAACTCTAAATCCTCATTATTAGTGTCATTGCCCTGACTGTTGGACTGTTGCACATTTACGTTATGCTGAACTCGCTTAAAACCGGAGCGTCCGCCGCGAAACTGCTGACGCTGTCCCTCCGCGTAATTACCTCGGTTACCATTATTGACAAATGAAGTTCTTTGACCCCTATAATTGTCTTGAATTGTACGAGTATAATCATAATTATTACGAGGATTATCGTACCTATACTGGATGTTATTAGGCTGATTACAATTATTTCCTCGGCCACGAAAACCTGGTTTGTAGGTAAATCCACGCCTAGAATACTGAGTAGACCTATACTGCATGACCTGGTCGTGGTCCTGGGTGGACATGGACTGTTCGTCTACCGCAGCCCTAATAGCTTCAGGCAGAGACGTGAACTGACGTGAGGCAATGATATTGCTGAGCCGTTTGTCGGACAGGCCATCGCTAAACCTCTTTATCGCAGTCTTCTCGTTGAGAGGGCGAAGGACCTCATAAGCAGACTGGTTACCATCCGCTTGAGTCATAGTGAGATTCACAAACAACTCTTCTAACTCTGTACCGAATTTTTCGATACTCCTACGACCTTGAGTAGCTGTAAATAACTGAGACTGTAGGGACACTGCTGACTTTTTAGGCAATAAAAATTTTCTAATATCCCCTACTAAAGTTTGAACATCCGCATATGAAGGTTTAAGACGTAACTTTGCACTGGGTGAAAGACGAGTTTTTAAAACAAATTCAACTAATTGGCTTTTACCTGTATCATTTATAAGTGAACTGTAAAGCAAGATACCATCGATTAACTGATTGGTCACCTGTTCTTGCCCGTTTATGACTGGCAATAGGGAAATAGCAGTCTTAATATCAAATGAATTAGCCATGTTTTCGAAACTACTAGGCTCAACAAAAGTTTCAGAACTTGTTTGGCAACTATTATCTATATTAGAAACTAAACTCTTAATTTTCTTAAATGTTAACTGAATATCATTAATTAATGTTTGGTAAACCTCACAGGATTCAGTGCTTAGCTTTTTCTCTGTAACTTCCCGGTTCAACTGAGTCAAAATAGTATCTAATGTTCTATATTCTTTTTCAGCCTCCTCTAATTTCTTACTCGCTAATTCTTGCTTACGTCTTTCAGGACCAAGTTTAACTAAATATTCCTTTAAATAAATTAATTTAGTATGTAAATCTCGCAATTGTTGGGACATAATAGTTAACACAACATTAAAATATTATCTGACCTAGTTTAAAAAAAACACAACAAAATACATCAGGCAAAAAAAATTTGCTTAACAATTAAATTAACTTACAGTAGGCAGTTCAATGGACGCAGGTATGTAGGTCATGATGACGTCCGAAGTAGCGTGATTTCTGCAATACTCCTAATGGACTCGTACTACTCCCGGCTGCTCCTCATCGGACCCGTTCAATGTATCTCCCGGCACCCTGCATTTCCTGACATCAATAGGCTTGAGCATACTCCCGGCACCCGGCACCAACAATCCTTTTCGTTTTTCTATTGACATTTAGCCCTCGACTAGGTTCTCGAAATTCTTCTGTAAACTGCTGTCTTCTGTGAGTTGTTATGCATCCATAGGTATGTTTTGCTTGAGAATATAAAATAGTTGGTAATAAATGTTCATCTTCTCTCTATAAATTTTTCATTTCCAAATTTTTCTTCTTCTTATCTTCACTTTTCTCAGACATCTTGAATAATAGAGGCAGCTTCGGAACTTCACAGAAGAAACTGGCTAAGGGTCGCCATACAGTAGGTTGTGGTACGCAGGTGCAAATAAAAGAGATATGTTTGGGTCAATGCTCCGTGTAATAATGAATATTAAATACGTGTGCAGTTACATTTATAAGGTTAGACGAGCTGCACACTACAGGGACAGTCAAAACAGCATCCTGAAAACTGAACTTGAGAGCTTCGGCTCTCCGATTGTACAGCAGATTGTGCGGAGGTTAAACGTTACTAACACTAGGTAATAGGTTTTTCTATGTTACTAACACTCTATAGATGACTGGCCTGTTGGTCTAGTAGTTAGTGACTCTGACTGCTATGCCGGAGGTCGCGTGGGTTCGATTCCCACCCAGGACAAATGTTTGTGTGATGAGCACGATCATTTGTTCTGTGTCTGGGTGTAATTTATCTATAATATGTATGTATTTAGAACTTTATATAAGTATATTTATCAGCTGTTTAGTACCCATAACACAAGCTCTCAAGCTTAACTTGGGACTAAAAGGCGTTGTGTGAAAAAGTTGTGGAATATTTATTTATTTATTTATTGTGTCTGATATAAAGTCATTATTATTATATGGTTTTCAAGATTTAGTTTCTCAGGCAACTTGTACCTGATATTTATTGAATCTCACAGGTATTAACAAAGGTGAGATCCCAGTTTTTTGATTAGGGAGGTAAATTTTTTGTGCTGCATCGAAATTGTTATCTAAGTCTAGTTGTAGAAATTTTCTTACTATGCGGCAAGTGTTCAGGATGGCAGCTTTTTCTAGTGTTATACATATATGTGTATTTGAATAAGTTGAGTGCGTTGAAACTATTAAATATTTGTTTTGGGATTACATCGATTGTTGATATTACTATTGGGACTATGGTGACTCTATTCATTTCCCAAACTCTATAGTAATTTCTTCTTGTAATTCTTTATATTTTCTTATTTTTTCGGTGATGGTTTTTTGTATGTTGTTAGTGTTCGGGATTGTCATAATATAATTGGAAAAAATTGATTTTTAAAACAGCTCTTGGAGAATATTTGTAATACGGTGTGTATGGATCTTGCATGAGTCGATTTTAGTTACAAGTTTTTGGTGAATAATATTAACAAGTTGACTATGTCGGTGAGTATAGTCGTTTTGAGTTAACCCGGGGCCAATGACGCTGGGTCATACTGACCCGAGGTGATTTTAAACGGCCATATTTTGTATTTTACGTGCTTTGTGGTTTTGAACGTCCTAGTAGCTGGAGATACAGTACCCCTCCATCCGCACCGCTCGTGAACTCAGTGCGATGCCGCCTGCGCAAGGAGGTACACGTGCGATAAGCAAAAACGGGTAAATATGACCCAACGTCATCAATAGCGTATTGTTTTCGTGACGTGTATTTTTTGTGTTTATTGATCATTTTTGTTGTTTGTTTTTAGGAATTTGGCAAATATGTCTTTCACAAACCGCTCTGAAAGAATATTGGATATCTTGGAGGAATCGGACTCCAACAATGAAGCTTCCTCGGATGACGAAAACGAAGATCACGTATCAGATTTTTTTTTGCAATGCTAAATTTAATATATCGGGCGTAAATGCAAACATCATACATCGGGCTAACAACGAGACACACCTAAAAAGGCGTCATTTTCTGAAGAACTCGGGACTTAGCCTCATTCAGGACCATTTGCGGGAACGGAGAACCCGTGTGAATTTGCCTCGGCAAATGCGCAAAGGAATCGCTGATTTTGCGGGGGCACCCTCTAAAGAACCTCCCCGGAAGGCTCCTGGAACTCGTAGGAGATGTCAGGTGTGTCCTTCAAAAAAGGATAAGAAAACTAGCCACACTTGCAATACTTGCCAGATATACATATGCCCTGATCATTGCATCCCGTACTGCGAAAATTGTAGCTGTTCCATGGCTAGCTATGAGGATAGTGAAGACTGATTATAAGTATAATTGAAGTTCCTAAGTGCTGTATGATCTCTCTATTAGTAAATAAGATTTTTGTTTTGTTATTTTAGTAAGTTTTCTACTAGAAAATTAAATAATTAGTGAAGTTACGTTTTCAAAGTTGATTTTCCATGTGTTCTGAAACAAGTCAATAAAAGTTGATTTTGTGAATATCTTGGATTTTTTGTTATTTTACCCAGTAAACAATAACACAAACTAATACAGTAATAATTAAAATAGGCTGTTATCATTACATAACATTTTGAAAAATGCTGATACACTTCGGGTCACCATGACCCAGTGTCATAGATCGCGTAATTATTTTCACGTCATTGGCGCCGGGTTAATGTGAGCTCCTGTGATGTGTTGTTTTATTTCAGGTTTGCTGTCACATTTCCTGCAAAGATCGTTTCTTAATGTTCCATCTTTTATTATATATTTTCCGTAATTCTTAGTATTAATGACTTGATCTTGTATGACTAACACGAAACCTTCTGTTTCAGGAAACAATTCACTTAACTCTAATCATTTGTTAGAAGCTTTTTTATCGATGTATGTTTGCTGTCAGTCGTTGTGATGTCTTCCGTCTTTTTGTCTCCATTTTCTGTTTATTTCTACTATGTGTCTTGCTTTATCTACATTCTTAATATTACTATCCTGACCGTGCACTCATGCAGAGGGTTTGCATCATCCAAAAACTAGATCCAAAACATTTTTTGATGAAAAACAAAAACAGAAATCTTAACATTTTGCTTGAAAATACTTTGACTTCAATTGGGATACGACTTACATTTTGTTAACATATCTAGTTACAAAATATTAAGTAACAAATTACAAAACTTATTTATTTGAGTAATATTTAAAATATAATTACATTGTGTCACTCATACGTAACATGGTTTAATCCTCTTTTCGTAATGAAAATTTATAACTAAGTAAGCTACGTATAATTTTAATTAGTCCAATTAAATACGATTTGTTAACTTCGAGGTTTGAGATCGAACTCACTTGCAATCGCAATAGAATGAAAGTGGTATTACTGAGTAATTTAATTGCATTGTGACAACGCAGTCCGCACTTGTTACATTTACGTGAATATATTGCTATTTGTGGTTTGTTAGAGTATAATTATATTACACTAGCAGACGTCACGCGGTTTCACCCGCGTAGTTCCCGGTCCCCTGGGAATACAGGGATAAAAAGTATCCTATGTCACCCGGGGATAGTGTAGCTTCACAACGTGAAAGAATTTTTCAAATCGGTCCAGTAGCTTCGGAGCCTATTCAATGCAAACAAACGAACAATCAAACCAGTATAGACTACTGTGACCCACACACAGTAGTAATTAAAACAAAATACTAAATTATATTACTAAGATACAATATTTGCAGCCTTACTTTTCATGGTTTACTATTACTTAATTAGTTTCTTGTCTATATTTAATTGTTCTATAAAAGATAAAAAAATATAAGTATTTATTATTTAGATGTTTATTTATTTTTATACTTCATAAAACAATAACGAATAAATATATCGTAATCACTTATTAAACGTTTGTATTTTTAATCCCTTATTTCTTTAACGAAATCTATCAATATTAAATCATTATGAATAAACAAATAAACGAATAAAATAAAAATAACAAATATTGATGAAACATGGAAATATTGATGTGATTGGTAAAATATCGATTTTTCAATCACTACCATTATTTAATTGATTTGGTATTTCGTCTGGCAGCACTCAGGTTAAGTCTTCAAATTTTATAGAAAACTAGCTGTACCCTGCCACGCTTCGCTGTGGCACATTGTGAATGAATGGTTAAAAAAAAAAAGAGAAAATGACGTGTGGCACTCGGAGACGCCGCGGTAAAGCTATTGCAAAGCACTTTTTATCAACTCCTCTCCCTCTCTCCTCTCCCTCTCCCTCCCTCTCCCCCACACCTCCCACGCCCCTCCCCTCACCTCTCCCTCACTTTCCCCTCCCTTCTCCACCCGGCTAATGCCTCTTCCCCTCCCCCTTTCCCATCCCCTCTCACCTCACCCTTCCCCTACCCCTCCCCTCTCCTCCCCCTCACATTCCCTCCTTCTCCACCCCCTCCATTTGTCCTGACCTCCCCCTCCCCTCCCTCCCCTCCCTCCCCCGCCCCTCCCCTCTCCTCCCCCTCTTATTCCCTCCTTCTCCACCCCGTCCCTATATCTTGACCTACCCCTCTCACAATCTCCCCCCACCCCCATACAATCTCCCCCCTTCCCTCTCACAATCTCCCCCCCCCCCTCTCACGAACTCCACTCCGACTCCCCTCCCTCTTCCCTCTCTTCGTGATATTTCAAAAAGTCATTAAAAAGTTCTGCTATGACTATTAAGAAGCAAGGGTTGGTGATAAAAAAGTGCAAATTTAGAATTGTATGTATTTTTTGATGCCACATAATAAAATAATAAAAAAAATAAAAATTATCAAAAAAGTAAAAAAATAAAATTTGGGGTGAACACCCCTTATCACTTACAGGTTAGAAAAATAGATAGTAGCCGATTCTCAGGTTTACTGAATATGCATAAAAAAATTCATGAGAATCTGTCAAGCCGTTTCGGAGGAGTATGGGAACGAACATTGTGACACGAGAATTTTATATCTATGTATATAAAAGAAAGTCGTGTTAGTTACTTCGCTTATAACTCAAGAACGGCTGAACCGATTTAGCTGAAAATTGGCAGGGAGGTAGTTAGAGCCAGGAGAAGGACATAGGATACTTTTTATCCCGTTCGACATCATAAAAATAAATATCAAGAATATCGGTTGTCTCAAACATTTTTCAAACGCAGCGCCATCTTGGATGAAATGACAGGAGTCAAACTTCCCAGTTCATTATCAGGTGACAATTTGAAATTGACAAGTCTTAAGCTAAACCCAAGAAGGTAAGGTTGTCAATTTATAATACGCACCTACGTTCTGAAATTTATTTTGTTACTAAACTTAGAGGTTTTATGTAGCATAAAAAAGTCTTATATTTCAGAAATCAATTTACGTAACTAGCAATCAATGATGACAGAGACGAACTTTAATAATTCTTTGCAAATAGAACTTATTTTACTGTTAGGACTTTAATTAAAGTAGACCGGGAAAACTATAGGCATAAATTATTGTATGTAACATAGAGGCAATAGTTCAGATTAAAATTATGAATTTAGTATTTTTTAGTAAGGTAGTTAGGTTAGATAGTTGGGTTAGCTATAGGATAGGTATGGTCAGTTAGGTTAGGGTATATATACATGTTGTAATTTAAAAGTAGTAGTAGTTATTATTGGTTTGGATTTATTTGTTGTCGTCTTATTCAACGTATGTATATCTAATATAAAAAAAAATAAGAGCAATGAATTGACTCTAAGGCACAACGAAGTTTGCCGGGGCAGCTAGTATAAGATAAGAAGAAGATATTTAGATTAAGTCACACAATGCATGTAAAAGAAAACTTGATAGAATAAAAAAACTTGAACATTTCAAGCAATTACATTGCAAGCAAGCAATTAACAAGCAATTCGAGTTCATATTTTTTGAGAAATGAATAGTCTTAACAGAACGGCATTAAAAATAAGAATCTTTAGACGATCATTCTCCTTTATCTCCCAGATTTTGTAAGTTTTTTTATAAAAGACAATAGATTTTTTTGATAAGCGTGAACTCAACCCAGGATTGGCTCCAGATGAAAGAATTTATGAACAGTAAGCGGCACAGACACTTAATTATGTTTGCGCATTTAGAAAGGAAATGTTTAGAAAAAATATTTTTTAAGTGAGGACTATTTATAAGAAAATTGAGTTTATCTGATCTTAATTCCATCAATAGTAGATACCTACGTACATATATGTGGTTATACGTAGGTAGGTACGTTCACAATAACTCAGCTATTTTCTAGATCAATAATTCTGCAGAAAGTATACTCAACGAAATTGAACAGTTATTTTAGTTAAAAGTGCACAAGCAAGACGCATCCAAACAAACAGTGTACGGATACTATCGATTTAAAAAAGGACCTTACTTGGTAATCGCCTAATACTTTTTAGTATATGTTACAGAAACTGTCCATAACTGTACAGTAACCAGTTTCTAACTACAACTATACCAATATCCCGATACAATGGTCCTGTTGAGAGTTTCCTTATTTGCAAGATATTTTCAATTGAATCCATTTTTGTATCAAATGGTTATTTTCATACATTTCCAATTCCAGTTGAAATGTATCCGGTAAATATTTAGTTCAAAATGAAGTAAAAATTCTATCAGCGGAAATGGAAAAGACAATTCCAGTTGTACTATTACTATTTCTTGATGAAATTCACAGTAATGTTGACTCACAAACAAAGACATTCAATACTAACTATAAGCGGGACATCACAAATAAAAATTTCATCCGATACCTGTGTCCTAGTGGAAAAATCTGAGTTTAATTTAGTACTGAAGCATGCATGCCGTCTGTCGGGACAGGTCAACTCCAAAGAGATTTAAAATACTATAGAGCGGGCATGTCAAGGAAATGTCATAGAAAAACTTCGATCCCATGTCTCAGTAACGCCATCTAGAATAATATATGAATATTGGAGCGGCAGCGGAACGTACTACAAAAAACTCATAGACTTGTATCCAGCAGGACACACTTTTTCGGACGAAAATTTTATTCGTGATGTCCGTTCTATAGGTATTGAATGTCTTCGGTCAACTCAAAAAAGCTGAATTGATTCTTCAAAAGACTTTTCCAGACTTTGCCCTGCATCGTGAGACTCGGATAATAAATGAATATAATCTTATGTCTGGACTTTAAAAGAGACCGTGACCGCTGAGTTTCTTTTCGGCATTTCTTCTCAGGGTTCAGTCACTTTGGAAATGCCATTAAGTGCCATTTAGTTTAAAAAAAATGACATGTAAAAGTATCTGAGAAGATCTACTTACTGAAATAAATATCATTTCATTACTCTCCGCTACCGCTCCAATATTGCTATATTA
The DNA here is from genome assembly GCA_921972225.1 of Euplexia lucipara. Taxonomy (NCBI): domain Eukaryota; kingdom Metazoa; phylum Arthropoda; class Insecta; order Lepidoptera; family Noctuidae; genus Euplexia; species Euplexia lucipara. The sequence continues at coordinate 7,355,186 of OV179152.1, read as the reverse complement.
TTCTAGATGGCGTTACTGAGCCATGGGATTACAGTTTCTCAATGACTTTTCTCCGCATGTTCACTCTATAGTAGGTACTATAGAGTAAATATGCGGATAAAAGTCTTCTTCATCTTAAATCTCTTTGCTCACAAACAAAACAATAACTCCTCATAACGCTCATTGGTCCACATTCTTATTGCAAAACACATTGTGGCACTCGGCAAATGTACGATAAATCGATCGTTTTGATCCGAAACCGAGAGAGTAATAGGTACTACCCGTAATACTAGCCCATTGTGGTCGGATAATAATCGCTGCATTGTCGCAAGCTGGCCAATGGTCTCGGATTACCAGGGCAATTGCCGGGACTCAGCATCGAGGCTCAACTCTTCGTACAGCCCCAGTGTGTACATCGCCCTATATTGATGTCGGTCTACTAATCTGTTAAGCTGCGATCGTGAGAGATACACCTAATATACGGCTATTTACAGTATAATTAGTGGACTGGGTCCGGCCTGATTACGTGGAAATAGATTGATGTAGAGAATAAACCAATTCAACACAGCGGGCCGGGATTATAGATATCTGCACGTATTAATGAGGGTGATTTGGAGTAGCCGTTACATTTTATTGCTGTTTTCCGCTTGTTCTATCTTCCTTGTGTTTTCGTTTCTTACATGTTGGATTTTATTGGGGCAGGTAAAGTTATGTGGGTATCTCGTGGGCGTTTGATGTACTGTAATGGTGTAATTTTTCATGAAGATCAATGAGTCGGGTGTTTTTCAATGGGTGTTTCTAGGTCTAAAATGGATGTACCTACCTACTAGACTAGAATAGTGTCCGGGCTGGATACTATAAAATGGCTTATGAATTACAACAAATCTAAGTCCCTATGATAGTTTAGTGGGTGTAGTTTTAGCTTTGCACAATAATTTATGAACAAACAACAAGTAAATTTTTGATCCTTGTAAATTATAAAAGGCCTGTTATATCTGAACAGGTCTCAATCTTTATTCAACGAACTATTACTTCTCAAGTTTCAATGGTCCAAATCTAGATATGGCTGCATTGCTATGCACTGGTCACATGTAGTCTTTTAATCAACACATCTAGGTACCTAATAGGTAAAGTCGGCCAAGAAAGTGGTTTATCAGTTTCAATAACATATGCGACCATATGAAAATCAGGTTAAGATAGACTGGCACCATCTATTAGTTCAGCACATCAATATAAACAAAGAACAAATAACTTCACTACATTTACTACCAAAAAAAATGACGTGTGGCACTCGGAGACTGCCACGGTAATGCTAATTGCATAGCATTTTTTATCAACTCCTCTCCCCCCCCCCCATTCCTACCCTCCCCCACACCTCCCACACCCCTCCCCCTCCCATCCCCTCCCCTCCCCCTTTTACCTCTTTATAATATTAGTATAGATAAAAATTTCGCTGTCTGACCCAATCAGTTCCGTCACGTTAATTTTAAACAAGGAACATATGACGTAACTAAAATTCATTAAATAATAAGAAAATCGCCAAGAAATTCTAGACTGCGTTCATACTATACAAAGACAGATAAAGAAGAGGCTCGCATGTATGGCGGGTATTGATCTGTCATGTATCGGTCTAGACGGGAAATGATAGAGAGGACCAACTTGAAATAGGTCCCTAATCTGTGGCCCTAGTGAAAAGGGGTATAAGTCCAATTTTGTCAAAAATGAGTTAAGTGTACCAAAGTGATCAGAAAACCGACTTTTACAGTTTTTTTTGGTGTCAGTTGGACCCTTTTACACAAAGTAACTTTCTTATTTTTAGAGATAGCTTAGATCTGTCTTCACCAAACGATAGAGCATTTTTTTCTGATCACTTTGGTACACTTAACTCATTTTCGACAAAATTAGACTTATACCCCTTTTCACTAGGGCCACAGCCTTCGTCTTAGTGTAGACACGGTGCTCAAGATATGTGATACCTACTTTTAAAAGTTGTTTTGTTTAACATTTGTGATAAAACATACATTTATTAGCTCAGGATAAAATGGTTATATTTACTTTTATTCTGTTCTTGACCCAAGATAAATATTTGACTTAGTTTGTGTCAACATTCTATTTGAAGGAATCTGTTTTAATTTCAGTTAAATTGTCTAATAGTATTTTATAAATTTCTTTTTTTCTTTTTCTTTTGGTGTTGTCTGGTACACATCTGCATAACCCAAATGTGATGTTATGTTACGTTGTGTGTTTTTCTTAAAAAAACCGTTGCCATACACTAGACATTACTTCTTTATTGTAGGTGTATTTACAAAGACTTCAAACACACACTCATAAACTGTCAGACCAGAAACAAATACCTTGTGGAAATTGAACCCGTCACACGCAGCGTAGTAGTCAACCGCTCAGCCACTGTTCCAGCCATGCTGTCAAATATAGGTACATAGATATGGATATTTATTTTATGAGCCTCCAATTTTATTGTCACACTATTCCCGCATCAATACTTCTTAAATGTTCTAAAAACAGCCTAATTAATATTACTAGTGATTGTCAGCGGTTAATATTCGACCGTATTTTTATTTAATAGAACATTACAGTATTACTTTACATTTTCCGTTCACTGTGTCTTCGATATTACTGTTTTTTTTGTTTTGTTTCCAAAATCTAGATCACTATAATGGTTGCGTTATAAACTTCATGTTGGCATAATTGCTAAACGTCTAAAACTTATGTAAGCAATGTTTTTTTTTTAATATTTCTACTAATGTGTAAAACCATGTAGGTACCTACCTACAACTATTAGGTTTTCACACTTCTCCTCCACATAAACTTTTACTATGCGGTCAATTTTCTTAAAAAGGCATCGCTTATTGGATTAATAGCAACAACATAACATGACGCATGAAATTTCAAAAAATAAAGAATACAAAAAAAAAATACCATCGTACTTATTAATAAATTAATCAGAATAATAAAAAAGATATAAAAGGTGAGTCCTTATCACCAGACCTTTGTAAAAATTGTTCAAGATTTCCAGTTCCAGCGAGAAATGAAGCCAATCCGTATCACTTCAAACACAAAATCAAATAAAACTCAATACCTCCAGTTGACAGGAGTTGTACAGTGGAACTGTATTGAGCAATCATGATGTGAAACGTCCCGTGCTCACCCTTTTCTCATTTAAACCCACGACGCCGACGACGACGTCGCGTCTCCTCTCACCGTTGAATGTTGGAATCGATCGTATCGCACGAACGTGATATTGTTACCGACACAGCACACTTTTACACGTGTTTTTGAACAGCGAATTTCGTGTAAAATTGAGCATTTTTTTAATGATTATCTTTTAGTTATTGTTCACTGTTTACACATTTAATTTCAGCTGTGTCCAGTTAAAATGGGGGCTGATCCCAACTTAGTTGGGATAATGTTCATTGTTAATACATTACATTAATTAAAAACAATACAATATTATCAAAAAACATTCAGGGACTATAATCACCGTAATGCCACAGTAGCACTTTTAATACAGTAGGACAAAGCCTTTGATCTCTGGAAAAATGCGCATTAGCCCTGAATAATACCTCCCGAACTACGAACATCGTTTTGTTTGCAGTTCGGGAGCCGTCTCGCCCCTCGCACCCTGCATGATTGCCCTGTCTAGAACTCGTAGACGGTTTCGTCGGACGACTGTAGGTTTTTAGACTGTAGTAATACTGAACAAAAATAAAAATAATCTTTTGCAAATTAATATTTTCCTTATCTTAGATCTGCTGACAGTTTTATTTTATCCTAAACTGAAATCCTAATCCGATACCCATCGATTTTTGTCATGACACAGCTTTATAAAATAGTCTAAACAAAGTCGATGTTCATTTCTGTCTGTATGAGAGCTTTGTTCCTCTTAATCTATATATATACAAGAAAGTCGTGTTAGTTACACCACTTATAACTCAAGAACGGCTGGATCAATTTGAATGATTTTGGTCTTTTTGGATTTGTCTTTGTCCGGAATAGCATAATAATTAATAAAAAGCATCAAAAGTCCTCTAAAAAATAAATATCAAGAATATTCATTGTCTCAAACATTTTTCAAACGCAGCGCCATCTTGGATGACATGACAGAAGTCAAACTTCCCAGTTCATTAACAGGTGACAATTTGACATTGACAAGTCTTAAGCTAAACCTAAGACGGTAAGGTTGTCAATTTATACGTACCTACGCTACGTTCTGAAATTTATTTTGCTAATTACTAATTTAATCTCCAGCGTTTGATGGTCTATCATAGTACCTACCTACGTGTTATTGGCAAAATTGTGGTGTCTCTCTTCCACAAATGCCATAGAGAAGAGTTGAAGTTGAAGTTTATTTTGCTACTAAACTTAGAGGTTTTATGTAGCATAAAAACTCTTATATTTCAGAAATCAATTGACGTAATGAACAATGACGACAGAGACGAACTTTAATAATTCTTTGCAAATAGAACTTATTTTACTGTTAGGAATTTAATTAAAGTAGACGGGGAAAACTATTATAGGTATAAATTGTATGTAACAAAGAGGCAATAGTTCAGTTTAAAATTATGAATTTAGTATTTTTTAAATCAATGCATTTTAGTAAGGTACTTAGGTTAGGTAGTTAGGTTAGCTATAGGATAGGTATGGTCAGTTAGGTTAGGTTATATTATTATATACATGTTGTAATTTTAATTCGAACGAACACAAAATGTTTAAATAATATCACAGTAGAGACTCGCTACATAAAAAGTAGCAGTAGTTATTATTATTGGTTTGGATCTATTTGTTATCGTCTTATTAAACGTATGTATTTTTAACCCCCGACGCAAAAAGAGGGGTGTTATAAGTTTCACCGCTATGTGTGTGTGTCTGTCTGTCTGTCTGTCTGTCTGTCTGTCTGTCTGTCTGTCTGTCTGTCTGTCTGTGGCACCGTAGAGCCCAAACGGGTGAACCGATTTAGATGCGGTTTTTTTTATTTGAAAGTAGGGTGTCTTGCGATGGTTCTTAGACATGATTCATCAAAATCGGTTCAGCCGTTTCAAGGTTATCAGCTCTTTTGTGTTAGCTACCGTTGCTATTTTAGACGTCTATGGGTATTAACTTTACTTACAAACATATATGTGTCTTAAAATTTCAAATACCCATGTGTGTAATATTAATAAGCAACATTGTGGTGTATTTGGTCTGATGCAGCCAGGATATCTGGCAGACTAATACACTCTTGGGAAAATAACAGCAGATATGTCGTGTTTGGATTCATTTTAACCAGCATTTGATTATGTACACAATGCCCTGGTGGCAACAGGATGAGCTGATGCTGCAACCAGGCTATCCAGCACACCAGTAGGTAGTCTCTTGACAAAATAATAGCACATATGTCGTGTTTGGATTCATTTTAACCAGCATTTGATTCTAAACACAATGCACTGATGGCAACAGGATGAGCTGAAGCTGCAGCCAGGCTATCCAGCACACCAGTAGGTAGACTCTTGACAAAATAATAGCAGATATTTCGTGTTTGGATTCGTTTTAACCAGCATTTGACTCTACACACAATGCACTAAAAAAATCTCATAACTCTATACTTACTCTATAAAACAAAATTAATGCGTTTAAAATTTTTAAAATAAAAATTAAATTAAAAATTTAAAAAACCCCCACCGCAAAAAAGTTAAATATTTAAAAAGTTAAAAATAACACTTTAGCCATGAAAATTTACGTAACGTCGGGGTACCGTTAAAATAAGTACCTACATACCTACAAGTACTAGAAACATTCCTCACTTAAGCGGTAGCCCGACGTGAAGTAAAATTTCATGGCTAAAGTGTTATTTTTAACTTTTTAAATGTTTAACTTTTTTGCGGTGGGGGTTTTTTAAATTTTTATATATTAAGTATTTGTATTTAAAAAAATATAAGAGCAATAAATTGACACTAAGGCACAACGAAGTTTGCCAGGGCAGCTAGTTACTTAATAAAATAGGTACAGAAAGGTTATGTGCTTAGGTGCTACGACGATCTTAATATTTTATCAACTCGAGTGAAGCAGGGCTGGGCGCTATAGTCTATAGGTACTGTAATAATAATATTGACAACGGTATCTTTTTTGTTTCTAAGTTTTTATGTAGGTGGACTGGTATAGGGTAAAAAAAAATTAATAGATTAAAGATAGCGGGCTGCAATGGTATCCGCAACTCCACGTCAAAGCGCGTATTTTGCGTATGGGCTATTATTAATCTAGCACGCGGGCCCAATGCGAATTGGTAGATGTCACAGTCATGTCTTCGAATTTTTGGTTCTAGGACATGCCGGTTTCCTCCCGATGTTTTTCTTCACCGTTTTTGAAAGCAGTGGTGATGAAATAAATTACACAATGTAATACGCCTGCCTGGGTGCGAACCCAAAACTTACTGTTCGTAAGTCGGGGCCGCCACCACTGGGCCACCGCTGCTCTCTGGTCCATACCACCATATGGGGTAATCTCCCTAACTGTTTATACAATTTTAAACCAATCCTTCACTAAAGGAAAGTTACTTTATCGATGAGCGCTATAGAATGTCGAATGTCATAGTTGAATTCCACGCGGCCGAAATCGCGGCTAAAAGCTAGCTCCTTATAAAACGCTTTTTATTCGGTGTTAAACAGTCAAATCGGATTCCAAATGGATTAGCTTGTCGCTATAAATCTTATTACGGGACCCTGTAAGCTTATTTGCATGGTTGGTTTTTGGAAAGAAGTAGTGGAATCAGTAATGAGCACTTAAAATAAATTGGCAATGATGGAGTCTCATTCAGCTGTTTCAATAATGTCCTATTTAAGACTGCCTTGAAGAACTAGTGGTCACAAAGACTGTCTACGAATGAGGTAGGTACTGTACTGCGATTCTGTTAAAATCACCATGTGAAAAAAATACAACCGACTGATGAGAAACACTAAAACGTGTAAAATAACTCTATTTTCAGAAGTCTGCTTTGGTTTCAGAAGTCTGCTTTGGCTTTGGTAGTTTTGTTTCATCATATCATCACTTATTTAACTATTTTTGGTATCTTTTTTTTTCAAGTCGGTTGCTTCTTGTCTGATTAAGTTACGAAACAAAGCATCGCTGTGCAGCCAATGATATTATAATTAAAAAGGTTTAGATAGGTTACTTAAACAACATTCAATCCATCAAAAACGGCAGACTCGACACGCACGCGTTTTGACGGCCTGCGACACTGAGGTAAAGTGTAGCTAGTTAGCCACATTTTAACGTATTGCTTGCTGAGCGCTTATAACCTATCTACACCTTTTTACATATAATATCATTGACTAGCACACATAAGACTACATAAGAAGATTGTCAAACAACTTTGTATCGCACTTAGAAAACAAACCATAAATTTATATTAACATAGTATCGTAAAAGCGATTGTAATATGTGTAAATCGTAAGTAATCGCTAGTAATCGCTAGTAATCGCTCAAAGAGTCATATTGATTGCAGCAATATGACTCTTTGAGCGTTTACTAGTGGTTGAAGTGGTTTTTTCTGTTAAGTGGTTTCTGTGAAGTGGTTTTTTCTGTTAAAACGTTCCCTACCTCCCTCTTTACTTTAATATCTCTTTAAGTATTTACCTACGTTAACTAGTAGGTATCCCAAGAATAAAATCAAATGATCTGTTATAAAGGTTCGCCCTGTGATAGAGTCGACACCCTTATACCGAGTGTGCTTTGCAAGATGTCAAGATGATAGAAATTAGTAAGAACCGCATCTTCCAAGCTCGTCCATTGTAACAAATGACGCCGCGGTTAATGATATCAAGTTCTGATTTAATGGCACCATAAGTGCCCTTAGAAGAAATATAAAGTTGCATAGGTTTTTCGCCAAGTTTTCGCATGACAACAAATTTTGTTTCAATATTGAAAGGCTTGTGATAAAAACCAATAGAAAGTACGAGTGAGTCCCTAAATCCCAAGACAGTGACAGTATCATTACAGAATACAAGATCGAGCAGTCTACAGTTAATGTTCCGCTCACCATTACCTATACTTAGACAAGTTGAACGTTTGTATTGTGTCGAAGAAATGATTAACATACTGAGAAGAAATATTTTGTGGGATTAACTCACCATTGGTCTATGAACTATGTCCCCAGTACACCACTCGAAATCGTTAACGAAATTAAAATCCCCCATGCAGCAGCAGAAACTTATCAAGTGGGTCAGAATTATATTATTGAGATTATCTGTGAAATTACACAACTGAATACTAAGATTCTACTTGCACGAGTAAAGTGCTTATATATATAATTGTAACTAACCTGTGGTTTGGACGTTTTAAGGATTACGGACAGCCATATATCCTTCGCAGAACATCGCCAATCCAACCTCTCAACTATTATAAGTTCATGGTTCACTACTATCAATACCTTAATCAATACACTACCACCACGCAACTGACAAGTTCGGCAATAGTCACAATCGCATCTTCAAACGAGGCAACGTCCATCAAATAATTCACTGTTGTTAAATTAAACTATCATCTAGCCGGCCTCCGTAAAAATAATGTTGTCGTAGGAACAAAGACACACTCCGCGAAACACTAAGTTTGTTTTTGAACGCAGACCACGCACGTTTTGGTAGTAGATTTTAAGCGTAGCCATAATTACATTTAAATGCAATCAAATATCTTAAGAGTGGTTGATAAACTGACAGAAATAAAATAAATATTACAGATTATGCAGGTGATAGTCACATACTTACTTTATAATGCTTAATGTGGGTAGTCGTCAAGTAAAGGAACAGACATGGCAATACCACAGTCTAAAAACATACAGTCGTCCGACGAAGCTGTCCAGACAGGGCAATCGTGCGGGTGTGAGGGGCGAGACGCGGGAAAGCCGCTCCCGCACTGCGAACAAACCGATGTTCGTAGTGCGGGAGCGGCTTTCAAAGGCGTCGTCCTACTGTATTAATCTATACTAATATTATAAAGAGGTAAAATTTGTAAGTTTGTAAATTTGTATGTAGGGGGTAATCTCTGGAACTCATAATCCAATTCTATTTTTTTTTAAACTGGCAGAAAGCTACATTATTCCTGAGTGCTATAGGCTATAAATTGTTTCTATAACATGTATATTAACCGAGCTATCACAACTTTGGTCTAGCAAGTCGGAAAAAAATACCTCATAAAACAGAATTATTTGCGTGCGCTGCCTAAACAGTTGCTTAAAATTAAAAACAATGTATGGCTACCTGGTTCGTCTTAACTATTTCTACAAAAAAGTCCGCGATACCATATCTCTATCTTTTATATTTTATCTTTTATACTTCTTTTAATGCATTAAAAAAATTTTTTTTCGCCATACTTACGTTTGGTTGATTATTTGAGCAACAAAATGTTAATTCTTATGACAATAAATTATTTCAGTATCACAAGAATATCATACAGATAAGATTTGCCATTTACAGTATATCAATTGGTCATACAGTTTCGGAGATAATTTAAAATTACTAAAACGCAAAATGCCCCTAGCATAACTTTCATTGTGCAGACGTTTTACCTATTTGTCCATAGATGGCGTTCTGCAATTACGTCATTTTTCTGCATCGCGGTGTTAAGAGTTTCCGTGGATTGATGACCCTCTCGAATTATTAAACCCATTTTGTTGTCAGTTGAAGTTCTAAATATTACATGTCAGTTGCTTATTGGTTTCGGTTGATTCGTTCGTATGGTTGTTGTTGTTGATAGATACCGCATAATCGAAAATATCGTAATTTCGTTAATTCGTTGTACGTTTGTTAAGTATGTTCGTAGTTTCGTACTTCGTTCTATTTTGTTTGTTGAGAGCATGCCTAAAAGGAAATCTTAACTGTCCCGGCAGACATCACAGACAAGAGCCGCTCGAGTACGCCGTACGGAAGAATCTGCCCCTGAAAATGAGCAGCGCCTCTCGAGAAATCTATACTTATAATAAATCTGTAGAAGTAAAATTTCTGTACATTGAAAATATCAAAAAAATAAATAGCAGGGGGTGTTACTGGACCGACACCGAACCTAAAAATATGATTAAAAAAAATTTTGTTTGTCTGTCTGTCTGTCTATACTTATGTATGTATGTTCAGGTATCACGCAAAAACTACCGGTTCGATTACGATGAAACTTGGTATACTTATTCTTTTATAATCTGGGCACAACCCTGGGTACTTTTCATCCCGGAAAAGTATATAGAATAAAAAACAAACTTAATTTTGCGGTTCGATCCCTAGACCTGACTACTGTACCAACCACAAATTATAAGTTTGTCGTAGGTTACGTCACCCGCAGTGCAGTTCACCAAGGGGTGCTGCACACGGCTAGGATACTATAATATTTTATCATAAGATACAATATAGTTCGCCATAAAATTCAATGGACTATCACACACTATTAAGATAATAAATAATAATTATGTATTCAAAATTAATATTGGAGGATGATTGGTGATCGATTCTGATGCCAAAAATGCAATCAGTAAATGTTTTGTCTGTCTGTCTGTCTGTATGGTACACGCATAGTTCAAAAATTATTATAGGGATTTTAACCAAACTTGGTACGGTTGTAATCAATACGCCTGGGCAGGTTGATCTTAGTCTCAGTTGTTTTACACATGGTCGGTTGTACGCCGCTCTTTCCCGGGTCAGTAGGTAGTTCCAGAAATCTTTAATGCATTCATACCGGAAGGATCAACTTTGAAAGTAGTCTATCCGGAAGTATTATGCTAAAATTATTACGTTTATATATCAACGCACAACCCAAACCTCTGGTATTAGAGACATGAAACTTGAAGGGGTGTTCTTAGTGAAAAGTATCCACTAAAACACCATTTTTGGAAATTCAACCCTTAAAGGGAAAACATAGGGGACGGCGGAAGTTCGACATCCACGCGGGCGAAGCCGCGGGCAAAAGCTAGTATAATATATATACTGTGGCAATACACAGTGAGTAGGTAGTAGAAATAACATTTTCAAAACACTTGTTATAAAAAGAATCAACACACACCATTGAATTAGAAAAGCTATGGAAACGTAATTCTCATACAAATAACGCTTCAATTTTGGTTCCATTTACGCAAACAACTGACACACTATAATAGACGAAGCTAGTGCGCGATTGGGTGCATCAAGGTCACTGGGCGGAGTCAAGATGACAGCGAGCCGAGCGTGGATGGTGTTATGCAGTAGATACTTAGCTAAATTAAATTATTTGTGTATATTTAACAATGCCTTTTTTTAAAGGATTCCGACAGATTATAAATGTAAATTACCTATATACAATACATACATACAAATTATATTGATACTTCTATACTATTGTTTTTTTTTAATCAATACTCAATATATTTATTGCATTCCACAATGTGAACTTAGGTGGTAGGTACATAAGGATATAATAATTATATGCATCATTGTGGGCCCTGTCGGGCATATCAATATAAAAATTAGGAGAATTACGAGGAGGGCTATTAGGTTAGGTTAGGTTTAACGGGCAGGTGTCCGCAACTCCACGACCAAGCGCGTATTTTGCGTACGGGAGGAGGGCTATTATAAATATTAAAACTGAGTCAATTTCCGAGGATGGAACACTAATCAGTGTTCCATCCTCGGAAATTGACTCAGTGTGCTGCAAGATGGCATATCGATAATATGTGCATTGGGTTTTTGCTTCTTCTCCGCTACAGAATATTCATTCGCTTGTATATCGAATTCGAATGTGCAATTTGGACACTTGACCTGCAAATTGAAACATCTTATTACAACATATTAATTGTTGATACTCCTTCTTGTCCGTCTTCTGGCTAAAATTGATACGTTAAAATTTTATTTGAACATTTAATGATAACCTGGTAAATATACTAGAATTACACGCTTTTCCATAGGCTTGAACTTTAATACAATGTTAAATCTACTACTACCTACTTTACTTTGTAAACTATTTTCTGATCTAAACAGAAGTTAATGACCATAATTTACTACCAATAATCTGTCAGCGGACGCAACAGTTCCTTCTTCTAAGTATGTTTTATGAACCATCTATCAAGGCCAACAATAAGGTTAATGAAGACACGAAAAATAATTTTAATAATTTTAATTAATCTTTTGATATGAAAATTATTTACCGTGCAAATAGGTACTGCAGATTTCTTCAACATGCGATTGCCCTTACTCGACAGATACATGTCTTGAGCATCAAAATGTATGGAGCACACCCTACTACATTTATTTGGTGCCCAATCTTCCTGTCTTCTTTCTAAACGAACAGCCTTTGTCCACAACATTCGCCTTAGTTCATTTTTAGGAAATCTGAAAATATTACAACGATAATTAATCGGTAATAAATGTGTGTTCGTGTATTCAAAATACTACAAACTAATGTTTATCAAAAAAAAATACTTATTTACAAAAACAAAATCCTAAAAGAATAATTCATTGGGCTGGTTACGAGCACTTATTGCATAACGCCGGCCACAAAGAATTACTAGTTTGTGTTTTATTCACATTTCTATTTATTTGTATACTTATACAACTAACTTTAAATGTATATTCTAACCGCTTAATAACTCGCCAATATGCGGAAATCCAGACACAGTTTAGAATTACCTATTTTTATGCTGAATAAATAAACCTATTTTTTGGTTCAAGTGTCAATGTCATTCAAATTGGTAAAACAGTAAGTAAATAAAAATATTTATATTTAGGTACTCACCAATGAAATGTTATTCCAGTATCACTTTTCCGCCTTTCTTTACATTTTCTACACCACTTTACTACACACGAAGTAATTTTTTTATAATTCCACCAATGTTTTAACCAAATAATGACACGTCAAACGCTTTGATCAATGCGACCTTCCGTCACTGAGTGCGCAGTAGACTAGTTCTCAAAAAAGACGTAGTTTTAAAGCCCCGCCTACTTAGACGTACTATTCGTGGTGCCACTTTTTGAGTGCAATGCTGTTTCCATAGCTTTTCTAATTCAATGACACACACACACATTTCACATTTTGATTATTTTTCAGCTCGGAATAAATTGTCATAACTGGGAATGGCACACCGTGTAACGGAACAAAAATAATAGGAAAACGCAACTAGCACCAATGATATTATAAATAAAAAAGTGTAGATAGGTTACCTAAACAACATTCGATATTCAAAAACGGTACACTAATTCATGCACGCATCCGTTGACGGCGCGACGCGACACTGAGGTAAAGTGTGGCTAGTTAGCCACATTTTAACGTGTCGCTTGCTGAGAGCTTATAACCTATCTACACCTTTTTACTTATATTATCATTGACTAGCACATAATTATAAGACTACATAAGAAGATTCTCAAACAACTTTGTTTCGCACTTAGAAAACACACTCTAAAACATAGATTTATATAAACATAGTATCGTAAAAGATTGTAATATGTGTTAATCGTAAGTAATTTTAACAATTTTCTGCAGATTTGGGTGTACTACCAGGTACACCTCTGCCTAGCCCTTCGGGGATTACAGGCGTGACGATATGAATTTCTTATATGAATGGGATCTCCAAAATTATGTTCGGTCAATATACTTGGTTCCACCGCAGTGATTTGTGCAGTAGTTCATTCTCGTTCCACCGGCCCTGCAAGAAGAAAGTTACTTTAATATGCTTACGTGTAGTTGTTCCAGGTTTGGATGTTTGTGTATGACAGTTTGAATGTTTGTAAACTAATTTGATTAAATGACTTTTAATGCGAATCAAAAGTCATTTAATCAAATTGGGCTAAGTATCAGCACTTTTTAAATATCAAAATTACAAAAGATAATCCCACAAAAGTGCACCCTGTGCCATTTCTTAGTGCTTTTGCTGGGAAGAAGAAGTAGCGGGACAAACATCCCAGCCACACATGATTTAAAAAAACCACAATTTTTCACACAACGCCATATTTAGTCCCAATTTAAGCTTGAGAGCTTGTGTTATGGGTACTAAACAGCTGATAAACATACTTATATATTTCTTAATACATACATATTATAGATTTAACCCTCCGTGCACCAGGTGGGGTTTAACAAACCCCAGTCTTTCAAATTTCGCAATAATTTTAAAACTGTGTACGCGCCCATGCTCGAATTCTCAGTAGCTGGAATTGCGACGTTGCCGTTCCGATTAGTGCCGCTAAATCAGTTCGGCGGCAACCGTCAAGCGAGCTACACGCGCTTAAAGTGCGCGTGGGCGTCACACACCCCACCTCGTACGGCGTGTTGACAAAAAGGCAAGAGTTTAATTCGAAGTTGTTTATGTATTTTTTTATTTTTGTGTGTTTATGTTATGTATGAAACGTATAACGGTTTACATGAAAAAAATGTCGCATATCAAAGAAGCTATTTATGATATATTAAAAGGACTTTTAAACGAAGGAGCCGACTTTGACGTAGAATCTCAATGGTCAATTGACCAACGATGATCTCAATTAAAATGTGTATCTGTTGTTTTCAATTTATGTTTAATTTTAAGAAAATATGTTGTAATTTGTAAAATGAAAATGATTGTGATAATTTAAAGTGACATTAAAAATTAGTCCATAAGAAAAGTATTGTTATGTTTTGTTAATTACAAAAGTTGTGATTTTTTGTTCTTTTATAAAAATGTAACGAAGAAAACACTTATGACGATTTCCAACTATATTTTTGCGTAGTAAAACTAAACAGTACAATTCAGAGACACAAATATATATACTGAGAGTAGGAGGTGTAATGTGAGCACAAGTTCCCAGAGCTGTACAACCAGTGAGGTTGGAGCAGTCCGAGAGCGCAGTGAACACACACTGAGCCGGTCGGCGCGCGTGGGCGCCTTATAAAGCGGCCGGCGCGTGGCGGGGACCGAAGCTCCGCCCCTTGGTGTTGTCTCGGGTACAGCGGAGTAGGCACGCCATGCGCGCGCGCGCTTAATAGCAAAATGTTGTTGTTACAAAAATAAATATTTTAATACATACTTTTAGTTCCGAGTTTTACTTAAACCTGATTATTATAGTGTACTTTTAACACCTTATATTTAAATCCACCAAAAAAACAAAAAAATATGTTAATTTTATCACGTTTTGATTTGGGGTTTGTTACACCCCACCTGGTATGGGACAAGACTTTTAGTCACCTGGTACACGGAGGGTTAAGTAAGTAAGTAAGAAGTAAGAAGAATTAGAAGTTAGAAGAATTTATACAGTACAATCAGTTATTATTATAAATCAATCAAATTAAGTTATTAGCAAGCACACTCCAATAAACAGAATACTAGTAATATATAGCTACCGACGTGAACACTAACTAAACTAAAGCCAAAGTAACTGACGTAACTGACTTAAAAGAAGCCTCCCGGTAGGTATAAAGCTGTATACGCACTATGCGGCTACCCGCATGTGGGCAGCAGAACGGCTGCCCTCACGTTACGGTTGCGTATGCGGCTGCCCGTGATACAGCAACGTATAGCAACCATCCGGGAGGCTAAAGCGGGCTGCGAGTAGCCGCATCGCAGTGCGCATAGAAACTAATATTACGTACATAATTGTGCTTGCGGCCAGCTGTCCGGCTGCCCGCATGCGGGAAGAAACATAGCGCACTACCTAATTTTTAAGATCTTGTCTGTAATTATCACCTATGTTTACGAATAAATGATTCTGATTCTGATTCTGATTCTGATTCTGAAGCCGCATAGTGCGTATGAGCTCTAAAGGGCGTGCCTGCTTACGTGTGCAGTGTTGGATTATATCCATCAGTCTGCGATACAATGTCACAAAACGATAAATTATGACCATCGAAGATAAATATATCCCAATGATTGAAATCTCCGTTTTCGCTTTGACTAATGATTTACTTAAGTTTGGGGTCTGTTCACACGACACTCGAGGAGATTAAAAAAATCGTGTTAACAACCAAGAGTTTTAGTTATTGTTGTTTTAGAATTATTTGTTTTTTTTCGGAGTTTTCTTAAATTTACTTTAAACTGTAAGAACATGTAATGTCTCTATTAAATATGTGAATTAATTGTCCTTAAGATCATACAAAAAAAAGAAAACAACCCTTACAAAGTTCAATAAATTAGCCTTAATCATATTGTTACTCAGCAGAAGCCACGCTACCAATCTAGTAACTGACTGTTTAAAATGTTTTTTGTGTATTTTTGTTTAATATTCAAGTCATCGAAAGACCCTTTTGTGGGCTATCTTTGAAATGAGAACACGCAAATATGGGTAAACTTTTACTAATAATTAATACTTATGAATATCTCTTTTTCGGTTTCCGTTGTACTTTTTTTGATTCTTCGCCGTTGCAACAATTACTACAGCAATGCCAATCTACATTCTTTTCCCTGGAAGGAGAAAATTGTTTTGTTGTATACTGTATTCGCGATTTTGTGTAGGCAAATACGATTTTTTTTCTGTAAAAAGAACCTTCTGCACATACACATTAATCTCAATTTAAGCTAAGTACTCAGTCATGAATTCGGCGTAATTGACACTAGCAAATTAATGTATGGAAGTAAGGATTCGAATTCGATTTACAAATAGGCAGGTTAGTACAATTGAGCTTGATAAATGCTTATCTGTTGCAATTGTCTGAACACTAAGTACAAAGTGTGCAGTAAATTTTTGCTGTGTACACCATTTTCACGTCTCATTTTATTAACGGAAACTTAAAGAGCCAAGACACAAGATTGAAAGTAAATAAACAAAAATCGACTTAAGTAAAAGAAGCTGTCGTATCATCTTTCATTTTGAAATTATGCAGAGTGACCTGGAAGCGTATTTTTAAACATAATAGCGGGTGAAACGAGAGCGCTGGGAACAAAACAGTATGTAATTGACAGCGCCACGATGATAACAGCGTTCATATTTTACTTTAAAAAGTTAGTTTGCAAGCGGGTCAGCTAAATACTGCATAATATTTTCCTACGTTTTTTGCAAATTGTAGTTCATTATTAGGTTTAAATTCCAAATAGTTAACAAATAACATTGTTTTATTTATTTGTTGTTCAAATTGTTGTTGTTGTTGTTGTTTTTGTTTGTTAATTTGACATTACGACTGTTATCTCCAAAGAGTTAGGCAGAGGTTTACTAGTATTACACCCACATTTTGCCAGTTATGGTAAAGTCTCATGTTATAGAAGGCGAGCCTATTACTATAAATATGGCCCAAATCCAGGCTTCGTGCGTGTTAGTTAATTAGTTTTTCGCAACATTTAAGCAGTGATTGCCTAGTGTTTTGACCGTCATACTGCCAAGCCATAGATCTCGAGTTCGAACTCAAAGGAAGCCCATCCGATCTTTCGGATTTAAGTAAGAGGAGAAAATTTACACCACAGTGTATAAAAACAAGATGCACCGCTACACATAAAAACTTCATTATAAAACATCTTAAGCCATAATAAAATAAAAAAAGCTGCTTCTGATTCAATATCAAAATAGCTACTTCGATATTCGATCCGAAGCTGACGTCGATCGACGTCACTCACTCCTACCTAGCGAAGCTATCTATCCACTTGTAGGCACGTGCCCGTCCATATCAGAATCGGCCATGCCCCAGCAAGTGGCAATGTGGGTAGGAAGCAGCAAAGAAACACTCGAGTCACAATCAAAACTATTTAATTTAAAGTTATTTTAACAAAATGTCTTCTGAACAGAATTTAATCGAAATACAGTCACTAGCAATCAGAAAAACACTAAATCAACCGAACTAAATTAATTCCGGAACATAAAAGCATAGGATTACGCGGAACAAAAGCGATTCGTCGTATCAGTGGTGCGCTCGCCGTTGTAGTTCGAATGCTACTGACATTCAACATGGCGGCGCCGACCATCGACTCGACGCTTCGCTAGACTGACAAACGTCAAATCTAGTTCCAACGTATCTTCAACAGATGGCGCTAGCAATGCGCCGTCACGGCCGGACTGACATTCGACCGTCCTCGGGCGCATCAGTTTGCAGTCCTGTAACAATCACACAGTCAATCGCACGGGTATCTACCTGTCGTATAACCCGCTCGTTCAGCCTGACCAGCTATGACCAGTAGACATAACACTTTTCTCATTTTCTCATTACAGTTGCTAATGTGCCTCAGAACACAAGAAAGCGTGTGTCCTTTCGACCACGCATGGACCGGACGACACCTTTCACTAACAGTTATCAACAGTGCAGTCTAAATCCGATCAGTATGTCCCATCAACCAACCCTAAGATTTGGCTCGGACGATACCGTCGTGCTGCGATTGACCATAACGCAATATTAATGTGGACCGGACGGGTGTGTCCTTTCGACCAGCCGCTCGTGCATGGCCCGGACGACACTGTCCCTTCGACCACCTTTAATCAACTTTCCTCTCAATATGAACGTGGACCGGACGGGTGTGTCCTTTCGACCAGTCACTGGTGCATGGCCCGGACGACACTGTCCCTTCGACCACCATCACAATATTCAATTATTGCGCCCAACGTCACAATGTAGTAAAGTTCTTCATTCATTCAACATTTACACATACCTATAAGTTACGGACCGTCTTGCTCTGCATGAATTTGGACGTCATGCTCAATAATCTCGCGATCTGAAGTGACGCTCAGGGTATCAGACCCTGCTGTAAGTGTATCTGATAGTGCAGAAAGGGTTTCGGAATTTGCAGATAACGTATCACAACTACTTAGTCTGTCGAGGTGACCTTCATCGAGTTCAACGTTTTCCGGCGCCGTCATGGCCTCCTCTTCCATCATCAAACTAGTAGATATTTCAACTAACCCATCATGACCCGGAGGTACTGGACGCAAGTTCTCGTGCGCGTATTTTAAAGTACGATGTGAACCGGATAAACTTTGCAGCTCGTAGCGATCGTTTTCTAACACAGCAGTTATTACAAAAGGACCCCTAAACTTTCTATCTAATTTGGTTTGACTACGTTCACTACTTTTGATAAAAACGAAATCACCCTTTGAAAACGGCTTGATACTGGCACGACCCTGGTTAAATCGTCGAGTATCGGATTCCGCTGCCCTTTGTATATTTTTAGACGCGTCATGTCTAGCTGACTCTAGGTCGATACGCTGTTCTTGTTCTGTATCGGGACCTGAACACCTAATTTTTGACATGCCTAAAGAGTGTGATCGGACACCGAACATAAGTTCTGTTGGCGTGAATTTGGTGACTGTAGATTTAGTACTATTGAGTGCTAACTGAACATTTCCTAACTCGTCGCGCCACGTTTTATTGGGGTCGTTTTCGATAATTGTTAGCAAACTTTTTAAAGTGCGCATCACGCGTTCTACTTGCCCGTTTGCCCTGCTGGAGCCCGTTGCTATAAAATGCAGTTCAATATTATATTCTGAGCAAAAGTTCTTAAAGTCCTGACTAATATAACACCTACCTTGATCGGCTATTATGCGCTTAGGTGCTCCAAAAAGGCAGACGGCATTTTTAAGGGCTCGAACTGCACGGGTTGCGTCTAATGAAGAGGTATGCTCTAATAACACGTATTTAGTGAACGCATCGATGATTACCGAACAGTATTCCTTACGGTCACTTTTTCCACTTAGTTTCCCGGTAAAATCTATATGTATCGTGTGCCACGGTACCGATACCTTCGGAATGGAGTGGAGCTGCATAGGCTGAGCGCCTGAAGGACCTTTCGATGCCTTGCAAACAATGCAAGAGTCAATAAATTTTCTAACACACTTAGACATCTGAGGGAACCAATACTGTTCATACAGTTTGTCCAAAGTTTTGTCACTACCCAGATGTTGCAATTCATTATGGATGTGACTAATCAAAGTCCATATCAAGGAGCGAGGGACCACTGGCAGCCATGAAATAATCTTGTTTCTTGCAACCTTCCTATAAAGAATGCCATCTCTAACGTCATATGTTTGACCAACCGTTTCGGGAAAATCGTTATTGTTATGCTTGTTTATTAAGTCTTGAATTTCTGGATCTCGTTTTTGCTCTACATGAAGCCAACCCTGATGCAATTCCACAAAATTTACTGTCTTGGCTATAGGTTTAGAAGAAACTTGCGATGTGGAAGCTAAGCTATTGGGGTCTGGCAAGGCGTTCCTCGAGAGGTAATCCGCATGTTCCATGCCACGACCCTCGCGATATATGATATCAAAATCGTATGCTTGCAAAAACGCCCACCAACGATGAACGCGTGGGGTTAGATCGGTTTTCGATTTCGATGCCTTTAATGAGTTACAGTCCGTGAAAACCTTGAAACGTCGGCCGTATAGATAGTGCCGGAAATGTTCAACCGCTCGTACGACTGCCAGTGTTTCCAGTTCGTACGAGTGGTAGCGAGATTCGACCTCAGATGTTCGTCGACTAAAATATTCCACAACATGTGGCAGGTCGTTCTTTTTTTGTATTAGGATTGCCCCATAGCCCTCCGAGCTAGCGTCACAATGCAATTCAACGGGTAAATCTGGGTCAAAAATCGTCAGAACTGGTTCGGACGTTAGTATCTCTAGAATGGTATTACGTATCTTTTCATATTTTTCGTCCCATTTAATAGGACCCTTCAGTTTTGTTAATGGGTACAACGGACCAACAACATTTGTAAATTTAGGGATAAATTTTCGGAAGTACGATGCAAGACCTAAAAATTGACGGACTTGCGTCGCAGTTTTGGGCTGGGGAGAGTCTATTAAAGCCTGTATTTTGCGCGAGTTTGGTCTCACTTCTCCGCACTGCAGAGAATATCCCAAGAAGTCTATTTTCTTTTTCATAAATCTACATTTTTTAAGGTTCAATGAGAACCCTGCGGTAGAAAGAGCGTCTAAGACTTCATTAAGACGCGTGAGACCCTCGGATATGTCAGATGAGTGACATAAAACGTCATCCATGTAAATCAGTGGCTTATGCATCAGCTGATGAACAGCCTTCGTGATGCAGCGTTGATAGACGGAAGGAGCGTTGCGCAACCCAAAGGGCATGGCGAGATATTCGTACTGCCCCTCGGGCGTTACAAATGCTGTCGTCTCTATTGAGTCACGGTGAATAGGGATCTGGTGAAATCCTGACGCCATATCTAAGGAAGAAAAGTAATGGGCACCACTAAGCTGATCTATTTGTTCCTCAATACGAGGGAGAGGGAAATGCTCGGGTCGTGTATTGGAGTTAAGCTCCCTATAATCGACACACATTCTGTCAGTGTTGTCTTTTTTCTTCACCAAGAGAATGGGGCTCGCGAATGGCGAAGAGCTTTCCCGAATAACACCTGCATCCAGGAGTTCCTGAATCTTTTCTCTAACGATTTGCTTTTCAATTGGTGCTAGCCTATATGGACGTCTTTGAACGGTCTTATGGGGGTCTAATAAATCAATTTGTAACTCTCCTGTTTTCACACGCCTATGCGGAACACCCTCTATGAAACAGCTAGCAAATTTGTTCAATAGTTTAATGAGATTGTCTCTATCGTCACCTGTCAAATCCGTATCTATCTGAGTAAAGTCTGGCTTGGTAGCAATTGACTTGCAAACGTTAGCTTGTTCCCTAAAATGAAATATCAAGTTATCGTTATCTATTTTAACACTCACACCATTTTCTAAAATGTCCCTACCTATTATAACGGGGTCCATGAGGCAAATATTTGGTACTACGTGAAATGTCAAAGTTTGCAGAATATCTCCAAGATTTACCTCACTCGAAATTTGTGACGTACATTTTATTTCATCGCCTCCAATACCTGTAAGATACACGAGATCATTGCGCACAGTACCTGGGAATTTATAAGCGAAACTCTCTTTTATCAAAGAACAAGACGACCCACTATCAAATAAAAAGGAGACCGACTCACCGGATAACGTCCTCAAGGTACCTCTCGACAGTCGTTGTTCGCAGAGATTGACTTCCTTCCTCGCAGCAGCTCCAGAACCCTTCCCTTTTTCTTGACAATTCGTTGCAAGGTGTCCTGGACTACCGCAAATGTAGCAGGTTACTGTCGAAGTCCTGTCGGGAGCACGTGCAGTTGTTGATGAATCTTGTTGCTTAGTTGTTGCAGAGGAATCTTCACGTCGCTTTCTGCAGTCGGCTTGCCGATGTCCTGGGATTCCACACCAATGACATCTACCGGGAAATCTTGAATCCGTACTTCTAGGTCGCTTGGAATCAGGTTCTTGGATTTCAGTAACCTCCAGTTTTCTCTTCAGTGAAATGCCGCTTAAGATTCTAAATAGCAGAGCTTTAGTAGTGATAGCATGTGCATTTAGTTCACGGCGTATCAAACCATCCTTCTGGCATAAGATCGATATAACGAATCCGGTTATAGCTTCTTCTGGCAATTGAACCTTAGGTATACGTTCGATCATATTCCACAAGCGTAAGCCACTTTCTGATGCAGTTTCCTTAGCTCCAATTTGAAAGCGCAATATGTCATCAAAGTGATCTTGAAATAATTTTGGTCGACAAAATCTGGCCATCAAACTTTGCTTAACAGCGTTCCATGTTAGCTCATTCAAATTTAACTTGGTCAAGCAAGAGGCTGCGCGGCCTTTTAGTGCACTGGTGAGAGCGAGAAGCAAGTCCACGCCCTCTAAGTGTTTGCTCAAAACTATAATTTCTGTAATCTTGCACCAACCTTCAATATCCGCATCAGCATCATCCGGGTTAAACTGAACGAGCTGCACTGCATTAGGCTGGGCGCTGGCACTTGCCACCGGCGGTTGCGACGTTGCTAACATGCGCGTAAGCAAAGCTTCCATATTTCCTAACAACTTCAGGGCACTATTTTCGTCAGGTGGTCGTTTTTCTTCGGTCGGTAGCTCATGGGATCCCACTTCTGATGTAGGCACGTGCCCGTCCATATCAGAATCGGCCATGCCCCAGCAAGTGGCAATGTGGGTAGGAAGCAGCAAAGAAACACTCGAGTCACAATCAAAACTATTTAATTTAAAGTTATTTTAACAAAATGTCTTCTGAACAGAATTTAATCGAAATACAGTCACTAGCAATCAGAAAAACACTAAATCAACCGAACTAAATTAATTCCGGAACATAAAAGCATAGGATTACGCGGAACAAAAGCGATTCGTCGTATCAGTGGTGCGCTCGCCGTTGTAGTTCGAATGCTACTGACATTCAACATGGCGGCGCCGACCATCGACTCGACGCTTCGCTAGACTGACAAACGTCAAATCTAGTTCCAACGTATCTTCAACAGATGGCGCTAGCAATGCGCCGTCACACTTGTAACGAGCTAAGACCGTCTTTACCGGGAACTACCAAGCTTCTACCCATCATTTTCCATGAAAAGAGGCGGAAATAAAATTATATGACGGTAAACAGCAAGTCACTTTCAACCCAGCGTTTTTCTACCTATATTTTTTAAAAGGTACATAAATATTGCTAGTTTTATTAGCATAGTTTTATGTGTTTTAAAACGTAGTTTGAAATGTAATGAATGCCGCTTTGAAACGTGTGTTACGAGTTGTTCATATTTGTAAGCTGGTAAATTGAAAATGAAGTTTGTTTGCGCTTAATGTTGATTTAAAAAATATTGTTTGAATCCAACTTTAAACGCAAACAAATTTCATTGTGATTTATTCAGAAAAAACTCCAAAGGTAATGATTATACGTTGGTGGATGTATCAGTTTTGACTAAATTAAATATGATGGAAATAGTATGGTTCGATAAGAATGCGATGGTTTAGAAGATCGCTCAGCAATAGTAGTAGCTGCAAAATGGGCGTAGTGTAATATAAACTGGCGCTCAAGGCATGACATGGTTGCACCTCCGTTAATAAAATGGATATAAGAATACATGACAGTATAAAATAGTTAGGATTGTAGCGAATTATATTATTAAAATTGAAAAATTTACGTTCCCTCTTACGAAAAGTGCTCAGAGCTCGTTTCTTTCTAGCCCAACCCAAAGAACGGCTCTGCTCTGTAGTGATCAGTAAGTGTAAAAACTAAAATTATAACCCTTCTAGTAAACTAAATAGACATCAAAGATGACATGAGAGGTACTCACGGTAGGTTCTCAGCAATCCACGAGCAGAAGCAGTCCATTCTCATTCCGATAGCCACGTGGTCCCCTTCACCTTCCACACCGCCTACAGTCACAGCCACCAAATGACCTTGACGGATAGCTGGCGCCCCAGAGTCCTCCTGTATTAAATATTTACAGTCATTACTCAGTCATTAGTCATTGTTCAACCAGAACAAGGAACTTGGGCAAGGGCGGTCTTCTTATTAATTCGTCTGTAGTTAAGTTGCTAACAATAGTTTTTAAGTGTATACCAATTTTATGGATCCTGCAGTTGTCCGAAATAAAAAGTTTTTTTTTTATTGCTATCCTCTTCTTCGTGTTGTTAGTGAGACAGTGCACCAATTAACTTTGGCCCAAAACAGTATCAATTGGCGTCGATGGCAGCGCAAAAGTGATTGACTGTATGTTTTGAGGCTGAGAAAACAAGATAGGGGGACACAGTTCCACATCAACACCCTACTGTTTCGTAAAAGTATCCACTTTACGAGGTCTTAATTTGTATCTTCTCTTCGGAGATGGTTCAGGGACATTGAAGTCAGTCATTTGTGCTTATAAAGCTGAATATTTTTTATGAAGTATTGATAATATTCAAAGGACTGTTAGCTAAGAAGTAGTTGCAACTCCCACACTACTTCTACTAAAGGAAGTACACTTTTATAATTATAAATTAAGGATGGAACAGTGACACGAGCTATAAGTTAGTAATATAGGTACGAATTATATTATGTATGTATTAAGAAATATATTATTATAAGTGTGTTTATCAGTTGTTTGGTATTCATAGCACAAGCTCTGCTTAGTTTGGGATTAGACGGCGTTGTGTGAAAGTTGTGGAATATTATTATTAACTATACGATGATACCGCCAATATACCAAAGTTACCATTGTCGCATCGTGACTTTATAGATACATAGCCTACATCACGGGTTCTCGGATCTCCACTCCACCCAAAACCTCGTTGGCAATTATATTATAAGTAAAAAGGTGTAGATAGGTTACCTAAATAACATTCGATCTTCAAACACGACACACTACGCACGCACGCGTCCGTTGACGGCGCGACGCGACACTGAGGTCAAAGGTGGCTAGTTAGCCACATTTTAACGTGTCGCTTGCTGAGCGCTTATAACCTAGATCTACACCTTTTTATTATATCATTGCTCGCTTGCTCCAACGACGTATCTGTCATCTTTTTGGTATACTTGTTTTTTAAAACTACTACTAACATCGCTTATGAAGTGGTCCTCAGCTGCGAAACAGACGACTTCATTCGTTACTGCAAAAAAACAACAATGGGTAAAATATTAGGTGCATTAATTTGTCCCTTTGTTATAATATTCGCTTTACATTTAGTGCCAAATGCACATTTATCTTTCAAAGGATAGGTATCTAACGCAGTAACTTAATATATAAATATGTGTCTTACGTGTAACGTAGATATGTCATTGGTATATTATATTTATATTGCTAAATTTTCTGGAGTTCGAACTCAAGAACTTCGATGTTGGATTGTATATTAAATTGAAATAAACAATTAACGTATTTAACTAGAACATAATAAGATTTAAACTCGTCTAGCAAAATAAAGTAACAGTCACTTACTTATTTCGTAAGTCGAGGGCAAAGCCTTATCAATTAACTTCTTGCAAGTCTGCACATTCACGAAACCAAATGTTTCAACTGCTAGTTTGTGTTCCTGCAAACAGAAGAAGATAATTCTAGAATAAGGTAAGTAATAAATAGGTACAAAACGTTTAAAGCATTGACCCGAATGGCTAACTATTTTTTATAAAAGGTAAATTTTGTTCGTTAGTTTGTATGTAAAGGTAATTTTCTGAACTATATCATTCCCAATTTCCAAATTAAGGATATTTAAGGATACTTTTATGCAAACGTAGTCGCTGACAGAAGCTATTAGGAAGACAAATTAAAGATGCATGCGTCGTCTATCAACTCCATGCTGCAATGTCACTCACAATATCTTTAGAGAATGTTGAAATTTTAAATGAGACTACTCTCTTACTACCTAGATTACGACTAGTCTTTTAAAAGAACTATTTGCTTATTTCGACATTAATTTTCAGGAATCAGTCATCTAAGAACTACTAGTGCCGTTTAGTTTCAAAATAATGACGAAACAACTGACGTGTTAGTGTTTAAAAAGTTTTACTGTAACAATTCCATAGTAATATTTTAAAACGAATATATTAAAACTCTAGTATACTAGATTTACCTTAGGAGTTTGTGACAGTTTATATTGCTTTCGCGAATTCATGTAGTATGATGGTACTGCAATTTGTGTTGATTTGGGTTGTATTTTTAAGTTGGTTATAGCATCTTCTTGTGTGTCTTCCTGTAAATAGATAATTAATTCCTATCATTATACATACATACATAAACTCACGCCTTTTTCCCATGGGGGTAGGCAGAAACTACACAGCGCCATATGCTACGATTCTTACATACTTCTTTTGCTTCGTTTACATTCATACATGTTGTCATACACACACGCCGGTTGCGAGTACTACGCACCTGACCTTTCTGAAGAACCTCACCAATAAGGTCTTTGTATGTCCTTCTAGGGCGTCCCCTCCTATCATTATAGTTTGTTATAATTTTTATCAACACACTTAACTTTAACCATCATACCTTGGAAAATTCCGATTTCTGGCCTTGTATTTCCCATAATATAAATAATAAATACTAAAAATATGTACTCATTTAGTAACATAAACATTTATTCATTATTAATTTCATTTATTCATTAGCAATTTGTTATGAGTAGGTACAAAAGTCTCAATAATTCAATCCTCAATAAAAAGTCCCACCAAATTTATGTGAGCCGTTGTTACTTTATCTGTGATGTTAATCCATACCTTTCATTTGTTGTTTTCATGTGCATCACTTGGGCTAAGTTTCCTAACTAAATAGGCATCTATTTAGTGTGATTCCCTTTTAAGCTCTATTTTTAGTGCCTATGTTTCCATCGACATATTATAAACAATTTTTCTATGAGATTAAACTCGAAGCTTAAAAAATAATTTGTAGAAAATTCTTACTAGTTTAGTTTGGAGAAAAAACAATACAGTCTGGTATTTTACGGTGACGTGAAGTGATAAGTGTAACACGCAACACCACAATAATCAGAATAGTCGTATATACTAATTGAAATAGCAATTAAGTAATAATGGAAATTAACCCACGTTACGCAACGATTAGGGATCCGTAGTAGTAATCTACAGTTTAAAAAATCTGCATTTTTTTAGTGTGGAGATTGAATTAAATTTTACTAAATCTAATTGATTCCAAAAAAATATTAAGGTTAGATTAAATTAAACCTTACTACATAAGTAGCGACCCGCCTGGCTACCCAAGGGTGCATACTTTTTTTGTATTTAATAGATTTTTATACAAAACTGCCAATTAATTTTACGGTCATCATCATCTGCCCAGCCTTTTCCCAAATATGTTTTGGTCAGCTCCCAGTTTTACCAGATGCAGCTAAATACCAGTGTTTTACATAAAGCGACTGCCTGTCTGACTTTCACAACTCGGTAACTGGGTAACACGATACCCTGACAAAACTAGTTGTCAGACTTTCGGGCTTCTGACTACCCGTAACAAATGATAAAACTATCAAACGTTAACAAATGATATCCAAGACCAACCGGCATAACGTTTTGATATGCACAACTAGAATCATTATCTTAATTTATTTCATTTGTAAGTAAAACGTTCAAAAGTGCCTGTTATCAGGTCTAATTGAAATAAATTATCTGACTTTGACTTTGACTTGACTTGGACTTTATGTATGGTCATCCATTCACTGACCAACTACGACAAGCATAGCTTAACATTTGACCTTCTCGTGTTGCTGTTATTAACCACAAGCTCCACGCTCCAATTTTACAGTGAGTTGAATTAAAAAATTCTTCGCTTAAGGTTCAATATAATAATGGGTTCAGGATGCTGCTGGGGCTGCCCCGTTTCTGTACTGCATCTAGCATGTTTGCGGAATCCCGTGTTGATGGCTTTCACGCCATAATACGCAAAAGGACCGCCTCCTTACTGCGCAGAGTGCGTGGCAGCACTAACAGCATCCTGAACGTAGTCGCTGACAAACTTGATTCAGCAGTGATGAAAAGTTTCATGCGGGTTCTAGTTAGACCGTGTCAATTTTTAACCCCCGACGCAAAAAGAGGGGTGTTATAAGTTTCACCGCTATGTGTGTGTGTCTGTCTGTCTGTCTGTCTGTCTGTCTGTCTGTCTGTCTGTCTGTCTGTGGCACCGTAGCGCCCAAACGGGTGAACCGATTTAGATGCGGTTTTTTTTATTTTAAAGCAGAGTTTCTTGCAATGGTTCTTAGACATAATTCATCAAAATCGGTTCAGCCGTTTCAAGGTTATCAGCTCTTTTGTGTTAGCTACCGTTGCTATTTTAGACGTCTATGGGTATTAACTTTACATACAAACATATGTGTGTCTTAAAATTTCAAACGCCCATGTGTGTAATATTAATAAGTAACATTATGGTGTATATTTGGTCTGATGCAGCCAGGATATCTAGCAGACTAATACACTCTTGAGAAAGTTACAGCAGATATGTCGTGTTTGGATTCATTTTAACCTGCATTTGATTCTGCACACAATGCACTGATGGCAACAGAATGAGCTGATGCTGCAGCCAGGCTATCCAGCACACCAGTAGGTAGACTCTTGACAAAATAATAGCAGACATGCCGTGTTTGGATTCATTTCAACCAGCTTTTGATTCTAAACACAATGCACTGATAGCAACAGGATGACCTGATGCTGCAGCCAGGCTATCCAGCACACCAGTAGGTAGACTCTTGACAAAATAATAGTTATATTATGTCGTGTTTGGATTCGTTTTAACCAGCATTTTACTCTACATACAATTTACAGAACAATTCTCATAACTGGTAACTCTATAAAACAAAATTAATGCGTTTAAAAATTTTAAAATAAAAACTAAATTCAAAATTTAAAAAACCCCCTCGCAAAAAAGTAAAACATTTAAAAAGTTAAAAATAACACTTTAGCCATGAAATTTTACGTAACGTCGGGGTACCGTTAAAATAAGTACCTACATACCTACAAGTACTAGGAACATTCCTTACTAGGTACCCCGACGTGAAGTAAAATTTCATGGCTAAAGTGTTATTTTTAACTTTTTAAATGTTTTACTTTTTTGCGAGGGGGTTTTTTAAATTTTGAATTTAGTTTTTTCTAACTGACCCTGAAAGATATAGTTACCCTGTCCTGTTATTAACACTAGAATATAAGCTGTGTGTATTACTAACAAATATGGATCACTGTTGTCCGAATTAAATGAATATTATTATTAAGGTTAATACAAGTCTAAAGGCCATTGGCCAATCCGCCTTGAGCAATGAGCAATCGTGGTGATCAATGTTGGTGCCTGCTCAGCAAGAACAGATGAATATACTTAACTAATGTTAAGTAAGAATGAGATCCTGGACCTATTCAAGATAATTTAGCCTTTCTTATTACGAATGTATACGGAACCGTAAACAGTGTGAATTGTTAGCAATAACGATGTCGACGTAAAACTGTGTGATCCAATTAGTATAGTGTTTTATTGTCATGAATTTTTATCACGCCCCGTCGAGTTTTATATCGTGATTGAAAAACATACGCCATTGTGGTTGATTTTTATTTTTTTAACCAATTGGAGCGTGACAGATTTTCATACAACACTATACTTTTGTTCGCTAAGAAGACCTAGTTTTTGATTAATCTAACCTTATAAGTAGGCTAGCTACCCCGGCAAACTTCGTTTTTCATTGAAATCCGTTTAAATTATATCGAAATTGCTGGATGGGTTGCATTTTCGGGGAAACCACCCTTATAACTTAGGGGAAAAAAGTTTAAGTCCTATTCTCAGACCTACTAAATATGCACACAAAATTTCATAAGAATGGGTCGAGCCGTTTAGGAGGAGTTTAACGCAGCTACATACACTGATGACGAGAATTGTATATATTTGAAGATAAGAGGGAACATTTGTTTATTCGTAAGTTTGTATTGTAGGACGAATTTACAGACGTTTGTATTGTCAGAGGTGATAAAAAAAAAGTTTAAAAATCGATTGACTAATTATGGCTTTATTAGCTGTAGAAAGCTACACTGCCGCTAAGTGCCATTTTTTTAATAATGGGTCTTCTCTTGACTTCAATCTTGTCCTGCAGTCTGAGATGAGGTCAACAATGGAACGAGCTTACCCAAAAGAAGCCTATTAACTTGCAACTTAAACATATATGGCAGACCTTTTTAACCCCACCACTACCAACTACCAGGTATTGAATTTAATTCTTATGAATTGATTATAAAAAAGTTAAACATTATAGAGGAACGCTGCTGTAGCTGTGGTAGCGTGTTGACTATCACAAAAATAATTATCATAAAGGGAATAACAATTTATATGACTTACGGCTTGGTTTAGCGACTTTTTGCACCCAAGTCGAAGTCAAAATCAAAGAATTAGTGTGATTTTTAGTAAAAAACTATAATTTTTACACGTTTTTTTACTGGGCCCAAAAATCTACCTTTTGGGCATACATTTTTGTAATAGAATTCAACTCTGGCCAACTTACCTCATAGTTTCCGCTGGACTCGTTTCGATGAGCTTTTTCAAAGCGGCGCTTACGCAGTCGTCTTAATGTTGTTGTCGTATTTGATGTTTTCTGTAAAAGATACAACAAAAAAAACCACATTTAAAGCATACTTCGTTATTGAACTTACATATAATAAACTATGTTCAGGGCTTTTTGAACTATTATACGTATAAAAATATAGTTGCTCGATTCTTTGCTTCCGACTGTAGGTACAGACGCCAGCACATCAAGTTACCCCAATGTGTCAGATTTTACCAATTGAATATGAACCTTATTTTGTTTCACATAAAGTTGAAAAACGATCAAATAAATTTGACACATTGGGGTAACTTGATGTGCTGGCGTCTGTACATTTCGTGGTGTTTTATTTATTACAAAAGTACCTGTTTATGCGTAAAAATATAAATTCACTGTTAATACTTACCTTATTATGTGATTCTTGGAGAACGAGGAGGACCGACCTACCGTGATACAGTTTTAACTAGTATGAAGGTCAGTGTGAATTATTCTCTAGCAACCATAATAATTAGGTATACATATAGTTACGCCCATCAGGAGACTAAATTCATTTTTATTTAGTTATATTTTATTTTGTACTTTTATGCTATGGTTGTTATGGTACTTCTATAAATAAATGCTTTTATTTTTATTTGATTGGGCTGTCAGACAGGCATCAACTATGACTTTGTGCAGTGCAAAATAGGATATAAACTTCTACTTTTTATCGTATTGTCTAACCTGGTGTCAGAGTATTTATGCCACCCATGGGCTTTACTGAACTTGGGGTCACATGCCGTCAAGAAATATCTCTTGGGCATGCTGGTTTCTTGTTTTTGAAACAAGTGATAATTTTGCAATATGCACATAAATCCGAAAAGTCAGAGATGTCTTGGCTTTTTTTTGTTTTACAGCAGTGAGAAACCCAAGGACTGTGGACACGCAGACGATCGCCTGTTGAGTCAGTCGGGGTAGTGCCAGACTCTGACCGGCTAAAATCGTGCCTTGGGGTCATACTCGAGACACCATTACGCTATCTCTGCTTACTTTTTAAACTAGATTTTATTATTTAGGCTTAATAATATTTAGCCTGAATTGTCCCACTGCTGAGCAAAGGCCTCCCTCCATTCCTTGAAAAACTAGAAAGTTATATAGAATTCAAACTAGAATGCTGGGAAATTTAAGCTATGGACTACTTACTATCAAATAAGCGCCTAATAAAGAAATGGTCTGGTTAACCTGTCCGAAGGTATCGCCTGAAACATTGGGCTGTTTGGGCTCTAGAGGAGCTCTGGGCTCATTAAGCTGTTTGTACCCTCTGGCTTTATTAGCTCCATTGGCCTGTGACAGCTTCAACACATTCATAGCTTCAATTAGTTTGTGTGAATTTTGCATAGTCGTAAATCTTTTGGAATTCTTCGTCGACATCTGTGACGAGCCTTCTTCGTTTCCGTGGGCCATTTGATGCTGTGAACTGTCTGGCTGTAATAATATGGAAATAAGAGAACTAACTAAATGGCGTTGTGTGATAAGTTGTGGAATATTTTTTTTTTCTTTTATAGCGTCCGTTGCAGATTTTAAGTCTTGTATGAAGCAAAAACAATATCATATTTGAAGTATTTTTTTTATTAAATTATGGCAATGGTCTATATGGTTGTAGTAGAATCGTTTTTATTAATTTTCTACCCAACAAGTAGTTTTACCTTTATAAGTATTATCAGCCTATAATATCCCACTGGTTGACCCAGGCCGTTCTTCCGTGAGAAATAGTGGGCCTTCTACCACGATGGCCCAGGGCGGGTTGGCACAGAAAATAAACAAAAAGCTCATAGAAAAATGTAATAAAGAGTAGGTACCTTTTCTATTCTATCATACTTAAATACATGATATTATATGTTATGAAAGGGAACTTACCTCAGTGTTCGGCTCCTGCTCCGAGGAAACGGAACCCATTCTAAGTGGCTTTTGGGTACTAGTGGTTTCGCAAGACTCCTAACAACATTAACAGAATAAAATGATTATACACCAGAAAAATAAATAATGTACGCGTTATTTTTACAAGCATCATAACAATGCGTTGCAAACACACGGAACGCTTCCTGTAGTTGCTAGCATGAGCACGCATGCGTGATGCTTGCACTAGTGGGTAAGCACTCGGAACGGCCCTTGAGGATGATTGTCGACAGACTGGACTGTCCCATCTAAAGATACTGGATTGAGTTAACATTAAGGTCTCGAAAACGAAGTAATCGGGAGACGGCAGTGCGTTTTATAGCATAGATTTAAATAGAACGCGTTGCTCCCCACGCTGCTACCTATGTAGCCAGTTCCTTATAAATCTATGCATTAGAACGCGTCGCGCCCGCTTTGCCGCTGCCATCGTCGCTCCGTTAGCGCCCCGCTGTACACTGACTTCGTGTCTGTGGCGTAGGTGCTAAACTAACACAGCACATAAGTGCATATCTCACTCAGATTCAACCTGACCATCTAATGCCCTAGAGTGATGCCTTAAACCGAGGGCCGAACTTCACAGGGGATGCCTACTTAATGTAATAGTAATGCAAGTAAGTCTTGCGTGTCATCCTATAAAATCTATGGTTCATCTAAAGGTTTGGTCGATTTTGTCACCCTTCTAAGAGAGATGTCCTTCTAAAACATATGTCCGCCATTGGTTACTAATTCATCACTAAGGACCTATGGACCATATAAATCTAACAATAAAGATATTTTTCTTTTTATCTGTGATTATCGTCTACTGAGCCAATTCCCACATTGTCCGAACCTTACTTGTTGGACTATTTTGTTAATAAACAGTCTTTTGATTAACGTAACATAACATCAAATTTGTAATACCCTAATAAGGATTAGGCAGAGGCGCACTAGCAATACACCCATATTTTGTCAGTTATTTTTAAGTCCTATGTAATAGTGGACAAGCCTATTGCTACCAATTGGGAACAAACGTAGACTTCGGGTTGCTACTGAGAAATTCCAGACGCAGGAACTCAATAACACTTTTCCAGGGATGGATCTCATTCTCAGCAGCATCTCTAGTTAAATTGAGTGACTATTAAAAGAGTTAAAACTTACGTTGTCTTCTTCAGAAGATGTGCACTGTCGTTTTTTGTTGCTTGTCCATGAACTTCCAGATGTCTTTAATTAGTAAACAAAGTATTATTACTTATGGTATCATCGCTAGGATTACAAGTAAGTATGTGAAAAGTGGCCACATAAAAGGTAATAGTAAATTAAGTGACACACAAATTTTTTTTTCACAATATCTGCTAGATAATGTCAAAAAATATATATTATACAGGGTGGATCAAACATCGTGGATCATACGAAACAGGGCGATAGTTGGGGCTATTGTAAAAATATCTCCTTATGAGCTATGTTTATTTGAGTGTGTTTTTAAGAAAATACCTGCCATAATTTGTAATATATGTGCAACTAAAGTGAAATGGGTAGCTTGGTAGCCAGAAGTCCAAGGGCGGCAATAAAACTACACCATATTAGACACTAACCACACGATAAGAAGAGTACCTATTGTATTAAAACAAAAAACGGCAATCTAAGGAACGTGTAATCATCAGGTACCCATTTCACTCACACAATTTAAGTCTTTTTGTAATTTGGCAGAGTTAGGAAATAGTCATGGACGCTCACACAGAACCACTGATGAGTCAGTCTGGGTAGGGACTGTTACAGATCAGATTGTACATGAGTGTCAGCATTTTTTTCTTGATAGCATGATAACAACATTGATACCTAATATTTTTTTGTTTACATATGGACATTCTTTTCATTACTTTTTTCTGTAGAACATAAACCATGCTAGGGTTTTCTTTTGTATATTGTATTCGTTTTAACGCAATTTTACTTAAATAGACAAACTGTACATTTGTCATTGTTACTTGATATCTAAAGAACAACTAAAACCATTCAAATGTTAGCACTAAAAATACTTACTGTTCCTTTGAGATTCGCACAGCGACCCCAACTGAGGATAGTGACATTGGAGTCTACCGGAGTAGAGGCATTTTCTCCGATGAGTGGAATGGCATGTCCTGACTTATCTGTGGTCATTCCCGCGAAGGTAAACACTAAGGCGAGATCTGCCGTCCACCCTTTGTACCTTGGATGCGTTATAATCCTCTCTATGGGTAAGTAGTTCTCGTATCCCGTGTCGAACATTTTCTTCGTCCCGATGACCACGAATGAGCCTGACAGTTCTACATCCACATATTCGGGTTCGTGGGTTAAACTGTGAAAGAAAAGTAAGAAAGAAATTGTTAACAACATAACATATCATCACGCCTGTAATCTTCGAAGGGCTAGGCAGAGGTTCACCTGGTAGTGACACCCACGTTTCGCCAGTTATGTTTTAAGTTCCATGTAATAGGGGACGATCTTATTGGCCACATATCCAAAGTTCGGTCTGCTAGCTCTATAACACTTTGCCTGACCCAGGGATAGAACCCGGAACCTCACGTTCAGCAGTAGCGCTTGCGACCACTAGACCAACGACGGTGTCATACATCATGTATTTACTATAAGACTTCAACAAATGGTTACCTCTAAGTAACTGTTGAAGTTACTAGAACGCTCAACGAGAACCTACGCTTAGCAGTAGCGCTTGCGACCTCTAGATTAAAAAGAAATAGTCCAGAAATAGTTATTGACCTCATTAGATGAGCATACAATAAAAAGACAAAGAAATAAAAACGTCACGAGGAAACTGGCGGCATGTCCGATATTTCTCGACCTCTAACTTTGCTTCAAACGCCGTCGAGATCCCATGTTTGGCATAATTACTCTGACTCCATGTAAGCACCACCACGTAAAAAGAAGAAGAATAAACAATAAACCAAAATCCTTAATTAAATACAAAATGATCGTTATTATTCCATCAAATTGAGAAATAAAACAAACGCGTGTGTCTATTTTCTCTTTATAATCTTACTGACGGACTAAACAGAATTTTGATTTTCATACTCCGCCGTGCCTATTGTCTACAGGCATTATTGAACAGAAGTAAGTACATAACTCAGGAGTAGGTATAAATCACTCCTATGTTTCACACGGCCTCTGTTAACTTATTGACGAGGGCTCATAAGGGACTGCTTGCTCATGAGCACACAATACAATGCCACTTACATACCTAATGTTACAAGTCAGCTATAATTCACGTCAAAGAATTAAGAGATGTATTTCAAGAAGAAATCGATAAGTGAGTGTTTCAATTTATTACTTAAGTAGCTGTGTCTTTCATTTTTGACCGCGCTCTTAAGAGTCATAGCGTTGTGTTATAATTTATAAAAGGTTATAAATTATAACACAGAGAGGTCTCAAGAATTGCGCTATAAATTGTAATAAAAAATATGCATATTCGTCTGACCGTTTAAAATAGATAAGCAAGGTTAAATAAACAAACTCTTTAGTTTTACTATACCGTAAAAGATTGTTTTCAGGTCTTAAACTCTACTAAATATTTACGCTTAAAACAAATACATTACGTAAGTAACGTATACTATAAATACCAACAAATTCCTTCAACACTATACATTATGTCAATGCTCATAAATACGAAATTAAAAAAAAATAACATATTTTCTAGAATAAAACGCCAACGACTACTTCCACTACGACTATTCTATTCTATTCTTCTTCTTCTATTCTATTTTTTTCTATTCTTTTCTTTTCTCTTTTTCGATTATTTTCTATAATGATCAAAAGACTGATAACCACTAAACTCTTGACCATTTTTTGTTAAAGTGACTTTTTCAAATTCTAAGAACTTTAGAAGGTATCTAAAAATGGGTGGGCTTTTTGAGGGAATGTCTTCACGTAATTTCGACGTTCAAAAAGTGCTGATTCTCAGCTTAATTTGAATAAAATGACCTTTGCTTTTGATTTGATTTAGGAATTTAATTATCTTAGACATCATTGGCATCGGTGAAAGAAAACGTGGTGAGGAAACCTAGACTCTCAGTTAATATACAATTGAAATCACCAATCCACCGTGAGCAAGCGTGGTTATCAATGCTTGTGCCTTCCCTGTATGTAAAGAGGCCTTTGCTCTGCAGTGGGACAGTAAAAGGCTGGTAATAAATTAAGATAGTGGCATGAATATAAATAGTTACTTACAAGCAGTGGGCAGCAGTTATGACGACATGATCATGAATGATAGTCCCAGTACACATACGCTTACTTCCATCTGCGAAAAGAATGCTGAAACAAAGAAAAGAGTGTTTATTTTTCTGGTCACAATTCTTTGATTTGGTTTACGTACTACACGCCAGTAGTACTTTTTCTCTTCGTGTGGTTAGTCTTGTGACAAAGCTGGTGTCAGAGATTTTTTTCTGCTGTATTACTCGTACTCGATGGGAAAAGTATAGGAAATGTCTGCCATCATCTAAATCATCATTATGATTATCATCAGCGTATTATCCTCATGCTGGTTTTAGACCACCAATATATGTACGCATGCTACTGGGATGAACCCCCAGACATTTCCATCTATTCAATTGACTGACATAACATAACATTACGCGTGTATTCTCCAAATAATTGGGCGAAGGTGTACACCTCAAAAAGGTGAGCCCATTGCCATCAATCAGGCACAAATCCAGACTCCGGGCTGCTATTTTGAAAAAACTACAGATTTTACCAGACTCGAGAATCGAACCGAGGATAAAAAAAAAAGTTTTTATTGTTTCTCATACAATTGTTTTACAGCAAAAAATTGAGGCAGCCCCTTTACGTTATAAGGATACTTGTGTTGGGGTTACCTCGCAACTTCCCATGGGTTACAGTTTACAATGTTGAGACATATTTAAAACAAAGTGTTGAGACATATTTAAATAAGAGAAAATAAAGAAAAAAAAATTGGTTTAAGGATGTTACAAAAGTTGTTCTAGCAAGTTCAGGTATGTGTAGTGGTTGTGGGTGTAGGATGCGTAGCATTAGCGCTCATGATCTATTAACCAACCACGTAGTCCAATGACTCTGTATTCAAATTTACATGGTGGACATCCCACCCATACGTACTAAATGTTTTGGGAACACATTCATTGAGCGTGCAACTAAGGAGTGGGATTCCCTGACGGATTCGGCGATTCCAGATGGCTACAACCTAAGGGTCTTAAAGGCAAGTGATTAGGTTACTTCAAGGCAAGTGTTACCGTACCATCAGGTGGGATAGTGGTCAAACTGGCTATCAATAATAAAAAATATAATAAATGTGACAGAAAACAGGTAATAAATTAACATACTCAATCAATGCAACAAATGAATGGTTTTCCAATGGAGGAGATTCAGTCCTTTCTTCTAGAGGTTCCTCCGGCGGTACCGTCGCTACATCTGTATAAAGAAGTTAATAATTATGCTTTAGAAAAAAAGGTGACGATTCCACAATAGCATTTTTTTTGGAGTATTCCCGTCTAGCACCTATTTATTGAGCACCTATGCATTAACCTATGGGAAATGGGAATACCTTTGGTGCTAAATGCATAGGTGCTCAAAAAATAGGTGCTCAAACGGGAATACTCTTTTTTTTTTAGTAAGACACTGTTGTAGTCATTACTAAGAGGCTTTATTCCTTATTACACCATCAATCAAAACTGGTCACTGGCCCGATACAAATACGAAACGTACGTATATATTTGAAATGTGCTCAAAAGTTAGGTACACTTCTCAGCCAGGAAACTAAGTAAAATTTATATAAAAATTAGGGCTTAAAAAGAAATTACGTAATTTTGTTATTTGACTGATCTGGTGCACTCATAAGTGCGGTTTTTTCCTCAAAAGACCATTATCAGATACAAATCTGCATGGTTCTTACATAATCTGACCAAGATAATGTCTGAACTTTGAAAGAGACTGTGACCTCTGAGTTTCTTTCGGTGTTTCTTCTCAGAATAGTCAGATGGTGAAATAACAACTTTATCTTCTAATTAATAAAAGAATTTTGTAAATTGGTCCATTATTGACGGAATAATCGCACAACAAACATACAAAAAAAATATACAGTCGAATTGAGAACCTTTCCTTTTTTGAAGTCGGTTAAAAATGACATGTAAAAGTGTTTGTATGTACCTATTTACAGAAATTAATATCATTTATCATTTAATTTTTTTTTTGATGAAGAAAATACCACTAAAATCAATTTATGTGCTCGCTGTGGTCTGGCATGCATTTCTCATACCTTGGTGCAACTGTGCCTTATTTTAAGTCGTACAAATAGAGATGTAAAAACCAAATATTTTTTATCACAATCTTGAAAAAAAAACATGAACAAAAACTTAGCACCGTTGTTTTTTTTCCAAATTTGGTCATTTCAGAAAAAGTGAAATACATTGAATAAAATGTAAAATAACTAAATGTGATTGCTTTATTTTTAATTCAAGTCAAATTATGTTAAAATAATGAAATTAGAAATTATACTGGTAGATACGAATAGATAAATAGAGAAGATTTCGTAGATTCGAATATGAACTTAAAAATACTTAACCAATCAGTGCTAATAAGTATTGCCAATTATTTTGTGACATTTATGAAATTATTTGATAAGAAATAAATGGTATTTCTTTATTAACTAAAGTAAATCTAATATCAGCTCATTTTTAATGTCCGCCATTACTTACTAGGTAGATATTTTTATTTTCGTAATTTTGAAAAAAAGACCTACTTAATCCAGATAAAAAGCCGTTTTTTTAACGTTTTTATTTCATCGCAAAAAAAAAAAATACTTCTCCACGTACAAACCTTCTTCTTGAGTAAAAACAGAAATATCATTTATCACCGTAGTATAAACGAACACAGTAAACACAATTATAACCAAACACATTCCGAAATTAAACCGAAACGTGGTAGCGTTATGAGTTACATTTTTAATTAATTTGATAAGGCAAGTGCATGCACCTTGATTGGGCCGTAAAACTGTTCAATAACAGTACCAAAATGATTAATGTAAAGCAATATTATGCAAGTATTTCTCTTCTTGGTTACAAAATTACTATAGTATAATAAGACTAGGTTCTTGAGTCATACAACTAAAGAATAGAATACCTATAGGTACACAACAGTTTCCCAATTGACCATAAACTTTATAATTTTGCAATATAGTTCTATTTTTTTTTGTTATGGCAAACAATGCCGATGTCGACTATTCTGCCAATTGCAGCTTAGTTGTAGGTATATAACTATTAAAGAAATTTGACAGATTGGGATAGCTTGATGTGATAGCCCCTGATCACCATACAAATAATAACTGAAAGAGCTACATAAGACAATGCGCGGCCTTAATATTTCTATCTTATTATTTAGTAGGCGTGGTCGTCGTTGCGAAGTAAACACATCTTATTTTTACAAATTGACACAAAACAACATTATTTGACGTAACAAACTATGATTTGTGAATTAGTTTTTCTATTTTTAACACTCGATTTTAACATTGAATTAACTCTCTACAGTTTAACTCAGTAGTTTC
The DNA here is from genome assembly GCA_921972225.1 of Euplexia lucipara. Taxonomy (NCBI): domain Eukaryota; kingdom Metazoa; phylum Arthropoda; class Insecta; order Lepidoptera; family Noctuidae; genus Euplexia; species Euplexia lucipara. Next base: position 7,315,043 of record OV179152.1, on the reverse strand, counting down.
AACTATGTCTTAAACAATAATTAAACACAAATTATTTTATAACGAACGCATGCAGTTTATTTATTTATTTAATACTTCAAGCACACTCATGTACAAAGGCGGACTTAATGCCATAGGCATTTACACATTACATGTAATCTAGAAAAGAATTTAGCGATACATAACTTGTTTTCATTAAACCTAAGTTTAAAAATAACTCCTTCAGTTACGGTCTGCTGTAAACGCAAATCATAATACGGTTTTTTATCTTAAAACGTAGCAAACTGACTAGTACGATAATCAAATCTAAACGAATTTAATTCTAGTTAGTCATATTTGACTGTTTTGAACTTAAAGTTAATTAGTTTACGTTAACGATAACAGTAAATAATACAAGTTAGGTATTTAACTTACAAGATAAATAAATAAAAAAAAGCCCCTTCTAGAAACTCAAGCATGAGGGTCGACTAAAAATGTGTAATGCACATAGATTAAATTGAAGAGCTTGGGATCCAAACTGACCTCCATAGTTGGGTCACAATGCAGCGATCCCAAGTCAAATAAGCTTCCTCAAGTGCCACTGAAGAGGCTTCGGAGCCAGGTCAAGGGGGTCCGAGAAATATTGTCGAGATTAGATGGCATTTCGTGTTGACAGACACTTTGGCACGTACATATGCCCCACACGAGGGTCCGATATTGTGTCAACTTATGTTTTTTTCTGCGATGGATACTTTTGGGACTTGGCTGGTAATTTTTATTTGGGTTAAGAGGAATAGAGGCTCTTATAATAATACGAAAAACTCTTTAAAGAGGCTAGCACATAAAGCTACCCTAATGTGTCAAAAGTCTTAGATAGTTTTTCAACTTTACTACAAAACAGGATAAAGTACATGTTCAATTAGGACAATTTGACAGTTGGGGGTAGCTTAATGTGCTGGCGTCTATAACAGCGCTGCGATATTTATATTTTTAAATGTCGCAGCTAATGCTGAGATAGGCGCCTTTTTGGTCTCGCACAGGTCTTTTTATTATTATTTTATTTTTTTTATTTTTGTCTTTTGTTTTTTAATCTTTTCTTTTTTTTATCTGTATTGCTGATCTTTCGTTTTATGTTCTGTGCGTCCAAATAAAATATTTTCTTTCTTTCTTTCTTTCTTTCTTTCTTTCTTTCTCTTTTCTTTTACCTGTAAATAAACTATTCTGTCCTAAAGATTTTTGTGACTGGCCATTACGTTACTTACAAGTTGATATACTTCTATTATACTTGACTTGTTAAGGCATTTATGACATCTGTATTGTGCTTATTTAGAAAAAAAAATCTATGCCAATAATAACTTGTTATGTACTGTCTCAACTACAATTATGCATTATTGATTTGAAATAATAACTCCATTTCTGTCTGCCATTCATGCTGTCACAATCATTACGTTTGGCATGATTGATTGCTTGTGCCAGCTAATTATCTTGTAATTAGCATTATCATGCCGTTGCCCAACCCTTTTATCCCTTTGATGGGACGGACAGGAACTCATCCCCTTTCTGTGTTTATTCGATATAACAACAATCCATTAAATTGTTTTATTTTTTATAAAGTTTGTTAGCAATGTGGTTTGCTCATTAATAGTAGGCTTGTTAACCCCTTCAACTAAGCTAAATAATATGCTTGTGTCTGGAGTAGCCTGACGGCAATAGTGCAATGGATGGAGATAGAATTCACGACCACTCGATTGCCAGTCTAATGCCTTAGCCAGTGGGCCATTGCCTCTTAATTTTTTTTATTTTATTTATTCATTGCTCAAGATCGCTTATTCTACATTACATAACTTTAAATGCTAAAAACCACAGAAGCCTATAATGGCTTTTATGTGGCTAGTGATAAGCAATAAATAAGCAATAGATTAATCATTTCAAAAACAAAATTTCTTTCCAACATGTGTTTAAATGACCGGTCTGCGGGTAAATTGTGAAGAGACTCGTAGTTTTGTTTAGCGGAAAAATCTCGGTTGAAAAATAAAAACTTTGTACACAGTCAGTAACCGCCCGTTTTAGCTATTAGAGAAAAGAATTGGCCATGGAAACGACCATTAGGTTGCGGATTGTTACCAACGCGATAGTCCCTTAATCCCATGTAAGGATTCTACGTACTGCGGCGCTTTAACATGTATAATATTGACATTACTTCCTCCTTAAACTTTGGTCGTTATGTTAATGTAGGATGTTAGGCAGTTTATCATTGATGTAATAAGATTTACAGTTAAAGACCGCCGAGAATTTGGGACTTGTGTATGTTTACGTTGATGTGTGTTGGGGCAAATGTTGGTTAGTTTAGGTAACATAGTTTCAAGGAACTGTACAACTGCGTTACCTAAATAATTATGTTAGTGTCAATTTTGTATTATGAAGTTGATGGAGGTAGTTTTCTCGAGACGCATAAATTGCCACCATTGACGTATTAATTTATAATACCTCCCAATGGTTTAGTTTAGGATGTTAAATTGTTTCAGTAAAAGGGAAAAAAATAAGATTCAGAAACAACTTCATACATAGACTCACTACAAATCACGAGCAACGATTCTTACATTATGAATTTATTTTATTTACATTCATACATGTTGTCATGCACACACGCCGGTTGCAAGTACCTACTACGCACACAGACGTAAGTTTATGTATATGTGTAGGTACCTATGTCTATAAACAACTTCAACAGCTTAGAACAATAGCGCATAGCAACCTAGTTCGGGTGCAAAAAATGAGGCAACTACTGAGCCAAAGTGGTTTTCTTTGCTCGGCGAGCCGTCAGTAGGTACAGAATATGAACCTTATTGTGTTTAGCATAAAGTTGAGAACCCAATGATATAATCAGTAAAAAGGTGTAGATACCTAAACAATATTCGATCTTCAAAAACGCCACACTAACGCACGCACGCGCCACATTTTTAACGTGCCGCTAGCTGAGCGCTTATAACCTATCTTCACCTTTTTACTTATAATATCATTGTGAAAACCTATCAAAGAAATTTTACATATTTTGGTAGGTTGATGTGCTGGCGTCTGAACTCAATCACGTTCCGACGAACAGGGTTCGCTCATCATACAGTGGACACACGAATTCGCCTGTGTTTTGTACTAGACGCGGCTGTTATACGTTGTTATTCTAAGTTCAACAGTAATAATTTTCGTAATTTTCATACCAGTTTACGAACATCGTAAATAACCGCGCAGTTTACAATCCTCACATACATCAAAACAGATTAACTCGAGCAATTCCGAAATAACTGGCACCGAGAAAATGGCGGAAAAGCTATGCTTTATAACCACTGTTGTCTAGGAAGCGGAGCGCTTAACTGAAATAATTTGTAGAAAATAAGCGCGAAATTTACTGCGCTCGGGAGTCTCTCGACTTGAATTTATTGTACGCAGCGCAATTGTGGAATTTTAAGCAGGCTGCCCGCACTGCAGAAGGGAAGTTTTTGAGGTTGTTGTACGTGTGCCGCCGGGGCTAATGGACGAACTATCGTGCGTATCGTAAATCTGGCAACAGTGCGTAAAGCGTTTACTGAATGTAAAGGGTATTTCTGTTTCGGGTTTATTTTTTTGTTTTTGTTTATTTAAGAGTAAATTGTCGATTTTTGTTTCGAGGTTTTCGAACAATTATTTAGACGTATTTTCTTTTCCTTAGTTATCGGATCCAGTAAGTTTCAAAATTTGTTTTATTACTTAAAATTGTCGTGATATTTTATACAAATCACCCCGCAAAAAGTTAGGTAAAGTAAGCGTGAAGAAATAACATTGTTATTTCACCTTCGCTTTCACTTATTAATATCCTGCAAAGACACCTAAAAGCAGATTCAGTATTTTACAAAGCATACCTACCAATTTTTTCACTATCAAATAGGTACTAGCGAAACACTAAATAAAAACAAACTCCAGTTATGCCAAGCCAAAGTTAAGCTCTAAGCCAGGTTTACAAACATGTATCCACAACTGTTGCAGTTGGTTAATAAAAATAAAACAATCACAACTTCAAACTAAAACCGTGGTAGCGTGGATTGGTACATTTTTGCAGAACTACTTGCCATTATAAATTGTCTGACACAAAACATAACATCACTTGTATACCAGTTGCTTGTGTTACCTGAAGGTTTAGGCAGAGTATACCCCGGGTATAGGTTTAGGCAGAGTGTATGAAATGAAGTTATATTTATTTCTGAACGAAGATCTTTCTATATACTTTTACATGTAATTTTTTGTTTAATAAATGCCTCCAGCGTTACCTAATTAACTGATCCCTGAGAAGAAATGCCAAAAGAAACTCAAGGGTCATGGTATCTTTTAAAGTCCAGACATAAAGATATAAAATAGATAAATGGAAAGGTCGTTAAGAACCATTGCAGCTTTCAGGTAGCACAACATACAGTACCTATGCATTTTTTAAAGGTAATTAACTGCGTTCCCTCCTGGTGGTAAGCAGTGGTGCAAACAATGATGGTGAAGCGCACTAGTAGGTATATGCATACATAAACTATGTGCTGTGTAAACCAGTGTGTGTTGCGTTAGTCATCGTGTAACTCGAACCTATTTTAGGGAGCTCAACGACGCGTCTGATCAATGGTTAAGGCTACATTAAAATAGGTACCTACTCGAAACTGCCAGACTCATGTTTTCTATCTAGCCTACACAGTGAAAACCCACATTTCGCCAGTCATGTTTTACCCAGGGATGAAACTTAGAACGTCATGCTCAACAGTAGTGCTATCACCCACTAGACCAACGCGGCAATTATTTAATTAATTATAATATTCATTCCACATCGTTGAACAATAATATAATATTCAACTGATTAAACAAAATTATGTTAGTAGGTTCTTGATTTTATAATTGAAATGTTATATTAACAAATTTTATAAGTAGGTGGAATAGGTACGTGGGCTTAATCGACGAGCTAATTGTATTATGATAACCTTTAAATAGTTTAATATAAACAAAGATAATACCAAAAACTTAAAAAGATAGGACGAAAACGTAGACTATGATATTATTATTATTCTCTTTGGAAGACTAGAACTACAGTGAGAATTATGGTCGAGCGAAAAACGCTGAAAAATACACTAACTTGTATGTATTAATAATTAGAACTAAATTGTCACTGTCCATTTGTAGGACACAAGCCCAAGCCACGGCCTCATATATACAGAGGTAGCACGAGCATTGACAACCACGCTTAGGTACTCCAGATGATTTCAAACTTTTATATTTCCTTGTTTCCTTTCTTTGTTTTCCTTTACTGATGTCAATGCTGCTTGAAAAGCTTAGAAAGTAGGGCACTTGGTGTTTTAGCGCCAAAGACATTCAATACCTATAGACCGGACATCACGACCACAATTTTCGTCCGAAGCTTGTGTCCTGCTTGGACACAAGTCTGTGATATTTTTTAGTACGCTCCGCTGCCGCTCCAATATTCTATATTATTCTAGATGGCGTTACTGAGACATGGGATCAAAGTTCTTTTATGACATTTCCTTGACATGCCCGCTCTATAGTATTTTAAATCTCTTCGTATAGCGCCAACAGAAATACTATTCATCAGATTCAACTCGCTTTCATACAGACTGACAAAGAAACGAACAGGTAATGAGATAGGTACTTTAAAAATGAACATTATGGAAATTCTATGTAAAATCGGGACTACTTCACTTCAACAGAGCTAGGACGAAAATACTCGGAGATTCAACAAGTCGAAACTCTTGCACAAGTTTCACCGTTTTTAGTTTGCCAGAGTATTTGCGAAGTGTCGGGATGCTAGTTTAAGTTCTGAACAATGTTCGCGCTTATCATCATGCGAGAAGTTTAGACACCCCTTGAGCTCGCCTCCGTAGCGTTAGTTGAACTTAGCTCGGTGTATGTGACTTAGATCTGTAACCTAAATACAACAACACATTACTCGTATATTTACTAATGAGCACGCTGAGAGAATTTTGTGGTACTACACGAATGGATAGAATGAGAAATTAGTTTTCAAAAGTACTTCTAAAATAGTAAGTAGCATTCAAATTTTCCAGAGACAATAATGTCCTTACTGGTTAGAAGTTTCTTTTTTTCTTAGACAGGGAAAAATCGTCCCACACATAGGAATTTCTACTATGTCGTACAGACACTTAAACTCAAATACAACAAAAGTCGGACCGGGAACCTGGCCTAGGTATATTAATATATTACATATGTCGTGGCGAACAATATTCAGAAAGAAGAAGTTGTGAAGTTGATTACATTAGTACAGAGTATGGTAAACGCCGTGACGTCGCGTCGGCTGTCATTTGCAAATGGCGCGAGCGATGTCACGTGGATGGAGTCGTGTTGGGAAGTGGAAGCTAGGCAGAGCTCAGTTGGATTTGAGACACCAATGAAGACACTATATAGTCCAGTGCGAAACTATCTGTTTACCTATCTGAGTTAAGTATGTTATGTGATTACTTTTAATAAAGTGAGATTATTACTGCATTGAAGATTATTATTCAACGTTATGTACCTGGTACCACGAAACTCCTGATGTCGGCCCATACCGCCCAGCTATCGCTGACGCCGACATTTATTAATATGTTTTACGAAATGAAATCGGAATCCCGACACACAGCGCAGCAGCCGATCGGCCAGCTACTGCACTGACCGTGTCGTCACTTATTTACCAGTTGTCCTTTACAATCCTATATTTTTAACCCCCGACGCAAAAAGAGGGGTGTTATAAGTTTCACCGCTATGTGTGTGTGTCTGTCTGTCTGTCTGTCTGTCTGTCTGTCTGTCTGTCTGTCTGTCTGTCTGTCTGTCTGTGGCACCGTAGCGCCCAAACGGGTGAACCGATTTAGATGCGGTGTTTTTTATTTGAAAGCAGGGTTTCTTGCGATGGTTCTTAGACATATTTCATCAAAATCGATTGAGCCGTTTCAAGGTTATCAGCTCTTTTGTGTTAGCTACCATTGCTATTTTAGACGTCTATGGGTATTAACTTTATTTACAAACATATGTGTGTCTTAAAATTTCAAACACCCATGTGTGTAATATTAATAAGCAACATTGTGGTGTATTTGGTCTGATGCAGCCAGGATATCTAGCAGACTAATACACTCTTGGAAAAATAACAGCAGATATGTCGTGTTTGGATTCATTTTAACCTGCATTTGATTCTGCACACAATGCACTGATTGCAACTGGATGAGCTGATGCTGCAGCCAGGCTACCCAGCACATCAGTAGGTAGACTCTTGACAAAATAATAACAAATAATATCGTGTTTGGATTCATTTCAACCAGCATTTAATTCTAAACACAATGCACTGATGGCAACAGGATGAGCTGATGCTGCAGCCAGGCTATCCAGCACACCAGTAGGTAGACCCTTGACAAGATAATAGCAGATATGTCGTGTTTTGATTTGTTTTAACCAGCATTTGACTCTACATACAATACACTAAAAAAATCTCATAACTGTAAACTCTATAAAACAAAATTAATGCGTTTAAAAAATATAAAATAAAAATTAAATTAAAAATTTAAAAAACCCCCATCGCAAAAAAGTAAAACATTTAAAAAAGGTAAAAATAACACTTTAGCCATGAAATTTTACGTAACGTCGGGGTACCGTAAAAATAAGTACCTACATACCTACAAGTACTAGGAACATTTCTTACTTAAACGGTACCCCGACGTTTTTAAATTTTTAATTTAATTTTCTTACAAAATTACTATTCTACAGACGCTAGCACATCAAGCTACCCCAAATTGTAAAATTTTCGTAATTGAACATGAACCTTATTTTGTTTGTTTGAAAGTTGAAAAACTATCAAGAAATTTGACACATTGGGGTAGCTTGATGTGCTGGCCTCTCTACATACTAGATTATAAACAATTACATCATAAACCCTCGCATTTTCTTCCTGGGGGTAGGTAGAAACTACAGATCACCACCTGCAACGATTCTAACATACCTACTTTCATTAGCTTCGTTAACGTCCATACATCAGGTCACACGTGCAACCCGGTTACGTGAACTACGCACCTGACCTTCCTAAAGAACAGCAATAAGATCATGTATTAGATAGATAATATACTTAACCAATAGAGACCGTATTTTCCCCAGCAATAAATTCTCCTAACACAGATACGTTAGACAGAAGCGAATGCCCTTCATCGTTTCGGTTCCTTTGATCGCAGCCAGCCGGCATCGCGGTAACCGTATAACATATATCACTCAGGATACAATCAAATCTTCGTCACTCACGAGACGTCGCCCCCCTTCACGACGTTGGGGGTAACGCGTTTTAGTGCCATTAAATAGATTGCTGTTTTTCGCACGTTTCCTGCTTTTCGCTGTATGTATTATACTATTGAAGGGGATTGGATTGCAAACAATAAAATTCGACGTTACTTAAATTGGAACGGATTTGTTGAATGTCGTTTATAAGGACAGCTCTTGTTTAGATTATACTAGGGAACGCTTGTTAGGTGTTTCGTAGGAAGGACCGTCTTGCAGAGTAAATGAGTTACTCCATCGCATTTACTTAAGACTTCTTACTGAACATTATGGAAATTAGAGTTATATCATATTGTGGTGACACGGCCGTAGTTTCGAGGAAAGAATGAGTAGATACCAGTCCAACACATCGTTGAAAGTTCGCCAAAAGATGAGGAGTATAACCATACTTTGCAATCCATTATCAGCCTAGCCTCTTTCGGAGGTTTGCTCAAGTTAACCGGATTCAACTGTACAGTATTTTACTTAGAACGACCGCCTGGCATACACAACCGGGCACCTAATTGAGTTATTCATGAGTAACGTTTGTCTAGACTGGTTTGTCAGACTTTAGAGATACCGTAAAGACTGTAAATAAAGAAACGACCATTAACTGGGATTGGCTCAGAACAAAAAAAAATGATATACAAAAAGGTAAAGGAAAACATCGTGAGGAGACCGGCATGTCCTAGAACCAAAAAAACGAAGATCCGACCAACCCGCACTGAGAACACGTGGTAGAGGCCTCTATGCCAGCAGTGGAAACATTGAGCTATGTCATGTTACAGCTTAGGTTTCGACCTAGTTGTTATTATCTCCGACTATCTTAACATTAGCCTAAGTCACAAAAAACAAAAGCAATTCAGTTCAGTCCACCACCTTTTTTTTTGTAGGGTGGAAAATCCTCATGGATGTTGTCCGCCCCGGGGAGTGCGAAGGGGTCGGTCAGACTCTTATTGACTAAAAACCACCCCGTGTCCCGTCTCACACCTGCGCCGGGGGTCACGGGAACAGAAGATACTTCCGCGACCCCCGACTGAGTCCATCACCTCCAGCTCAACTATAATATATTATAATAATATAATAACATATTTTTTTATGAATATAATAATATTTTTTTTTTCAATAAGAATCTGACCAACCCCTATATACCTATCGAGACTCTCAAAACTAAACCTCTAGCGCTATGCGTAATGCGTAGAACACAATGCAAATATACGACACAGCTAGGTTTATATTGCGCCCATAGATTTAACACCGGCCGCCTGTAAACCCGGTGAGAATTTGTCAACAAACATTTTAGACAAGCCGCAATTATTTGCTCCACAAAATTGCCAACGATTTTGTCGAAAATTGTTCGGATGTCACATAGCACGCTTGGGGTTTTTAAAGGGTTAGACAATTTGGTGGAAGGGCTTTCTTTTGTTGATATTTAAGATAATACTCGTAAAGGATGGTAATTATATCGGTTTGAGTTTTCAGTCGTTATGGGTTGTTTGTAGCCCGAAAGTCTGATTGATAACCAGTCGTACCAAGGGTAATATGACCATGTTACACAGTAACTCTTTTGTGGCGGTAAATAGGCAGTCGTTCTATGTAAAATATTGTAATATTGTTTTTTACTGGAGGTCGATAACAACTTAGTTAGGAAAAGTCACGAGACCACCTGTACTTCGTGAACTTTCTACCCATACGTACTAAACGTTTTGGGAATACAATCATTGTGCGTACAGCTAGGGAGTAGAATTCCCTGCCGGAGTCGGTGTTTTAAGAGTGAATAGGTTACTTCTAGACAAGCGTAGTTCATCGTCGATCACATCATCGCTTACCATCAGGTGAGATAGTCGTCAAACGCGAGCCTATCAATACTCGTAAATAAAAAGGCTATGCAGAATATTAAGACGTACTTGTATTAATAAGTTAAATCGACGAGCTTAAACATTATAATTATGATATTAAACAAGATTTTTCTCCTAACAGTATTGCACGCGATGCAAACCAAAACAAACTACCTACATGGTAGATACTTCAATAGTTTACTTTAAGTTCTAAACAGAAGCCATTTTTATAACAACACAAACAATAATTATATAGTTTACTTTCTAAATAGAAGCCATTTTTATAACGACACAAACAACATAGGTACCAGTCTAGATCTAAAAGCGTTAATTTCTTCAATAAGGTGTTTTGGTGTTTGTTTTCGTTTAAAATTAAAATTTAATATAGTTTGTCGTACAAACATTATTAGGGTTTTATAACCCACGAGTCCCTAGAGCTATAAGTGCCTCTGTTTTATCTCAATTTATTTAATTTGTAAGTATAACGTTCAAAAGTGCCTGTTATCATGTCTAATTGAAATAAATAATTTGACTTTGACTTTAAAAATCAGCAAAAATATTCTTTAAAGTTTCCATATAAACTCTAAGCTTGTGTTTTAAATTTTGAAATGTAATAATTTTGCAATTTTTAAACACAGTAAAGTAACGTACTGTGTAAGTATGTTATTTTACTGTGTTTTTTACTGTAGTTGTTAACAATCAGAACTAGGGTAATCTGTGTTCTTCATGTGATATATATTATGGAAATTAGTAGGTATCCTCATATTCATTTGTTTTATTTTTTAGTTATTTAGAACAACAAACAATTACACAGTAAATATTACAAAAATGTTAATAAAATTTAACAAATGTATAATCTACAGCATTATGCACAGCATATGACCAAACTAACTAAAAGCTTTATTTTCTTTACTGACGTCAGTAATTTTAATTCTACTGTTACGACGCAATATTAAGACTGAAAAAAAAATTACACTGAATTTGAAGGCCGTGGCAAAAGAATCTTCATAAGACTCCGTATTTTACTAGGGTCTTAAAAAAGTACCTAGCAAGCAAGTTTTAATCAACTTGTCAGTCGTACCTGTAATAAGACGAGCATTGAAGTTTATTGTTCTCAATTAAAGCTCCAATTGTGAAGGGCCGTGTGTAGGGATCCTAATATTCTCGGGCCATTTGAGTTGGTATGTGGCTTGAGATACGATGTGTTATTTGTTCTGTAAAACTAAATGGTAGTTTTAGTTAACAAGGTAGTAAAGATGGGAAACTAGTGATGGGCTAACGGGTGTGTGTGCCTTCGCGCAGCATTTGGGTGATCACTGTAACCAGAGTTGTGCTGTGGAACCCATGTAGTATTATAGCATTATGCTAAGTGGTGTATTCTACTTACCACAGTTACAACACGCAACTGCTGTACATTTTGATGTTATGTATTACATACATACATATCGTCACGCCTGTAATCCCCGAAGGGCTAGGCAGAGGTGTACCTGGTAATACACCCACATTTCGCCAGTTATGTTTAAGTCCCATGTAATTGGGGGCGAGCCTATTGCCATCAATCGGGCACAAATCTATGTTATGTATTTTATTTTTAATTTGTAGTTTTTGTCCTAAATGATATGTCAAGCCCATAAAAGGTAACTTTTGATATTTCAACTTGCTTTTGTTTCTTCGCCTTTTACTTTTCTTTCTTTATTGTCTTTGTTTTCTTCCTTTTTTTAACATCAGATAATCTGTTGAATCTTGCGGAGAGGTATGAAATTAATGTCATCCATAGACTGACCTCAGCGAGCATAGCTTAACTTCCGATCGACCTACGCAGCTGTTCTGTTCAGCCAGAAGTCCGTCATATATCTTATGACTCATATCAGTGGTAAATATTTATTGCAATCAATTTAGTTGGTATCTGTATAAATTGCGAGATGGACGTAGCAACCATCTGACGTGTCTAATGGGAAACGCGGTGTTTGATTGATCGTCGGCAATAAATAACGAAACAGGAAGGTGCACGTTTATTTATTTAGTAAGTAGAGTTGGGATTTCTGTGGTTAATATTAATATGGTATACCTTTTATACAAGTCAAAGTCCCGTTACAATTTTTCTAGTCGTTTTGAATATTCGCTTAAACGAAGGGATAGGCAGACAAAAATTGGTTGTTTGGTATAACAGACTTTACTTTCTTTTGCAAGGAATAGATTTGCGAGTACATATATAACACAAAAATATGTGGTTAGTAATTTACCCGCAGTCAATGATATTATAAGTAAAAAGTGTAGGTTATTTATGCGCTCAGCCAGCGACATGTTAAAATGTGGCTAACTAGCCACATTTGACCACAGTGTCACGTCACGCCGTCAACGGACGCGTGCGTGCGTTAGTGTGCCATTTTCGGAGATCGAATGTTTTTTAGGTAACCTATCTAGACTTTTTTACGTAAGTATAATATCATTGCCCGCAGTTATATTTCACAAAAATCACCACGAGAAAATGTAGGTGAAGTGAAAGCGAATTAAGCTGTCATCCCATACTAGAACGAATGCTAGGCATTGACAGTTCACTTCACTCAAGTTTTCACAGAGTGTCTTTTACTGAATCTACCGGCTGGTTTCAGAGTTTATGTCGCCCATAGGTCTCTAACTTGGCTATGAGTAAATAGTACACACAAACTGCCTACTCATCTTTTCTCCTCCACTACCAAGTCCATCCAAAGGTTGTCTGTAAGAGATCGCTTGTAGCGATAAGGCCGCCCATTGTATTACCCTAAGTAGCCCTTAGGCCCGGTATCCACTAAAGCGGAGCGGAGAGGACTGATGTGGCGTACAACCAATCAGCTTGCGTCATTTTGACAGCTCAGTGCTTAGCTGCAGCACAATACAATATTCTATTGGTTAATTATGAGACATCTCCTCTCGTCTCCGCTTTGGTGGATACCGGACCTTAAAGTTATAATTTGTATGTTTTTTGGTGTACAATAAAGAGTATGATATTCTATTATATTCTCCACAAGCCGCTGATAAGTATCTCTCAAGCAAGCCGTTTTCCTCACGATGTATTCCTTCACCGCACCGAAACAAATCGAAAAGTCAGAATCCTCGGGATCGAACTCGAGACCTATTGCTTGGCAGTCCGCTGGGCAAACCACTAGGCAATCACTGCTTGTGCTCACAAAATAAGTAGTTACATAACACTAGCCATACAAAACTTCTTGTACTAAGTCAAAACCTTTCATATCATTATCATTCTGTCACACTTACATTGTAATGTGTAACTGTTTTATGTCCCAATAAAGTAAAATAAAATAAATAAATAAAACAAAATTCAAGAAACCAAGCTAATAATATTATTATAAAGTCCATTATTCAAGTTTGAATACGAGAGTTTTGTTTCGGAAATCCTGACCATGTGTATCGCCCCTAACGAGCCTTATCCACCAAGGCTGTTATAAAGAGTAGTTCATTTGAAAACTGAGGAATCTTGGGACTTGTTTAACATTTCATTGATGATTTTAAGACTAGATGAGGTATCCGTAGGTAAGTGAAAAGTGTCAAACATTTTTTTTGTTTTAAGTCTTACAACTTTATCGAATAAAGTTCCTGTCAGAATGACAGTTGTTGTGAACTGTCTTCACAACAACTGTATATCACATTCCTTGTGTCATTAAAGAAAGAAAGAAATAAAAAAAGTATTTATTGACTAATAATGTAAGTAAACATGTAAATTGATAATGAGTGTCATATTTGATAATGAGTCAAAATCCGTTTTTTTTTGTAATCAAATTTCTTGTTTTGAACTCTGTTAAAAAAGGGACAGACACATGAATTCATGAAAATGAGATAAGAGGCATTATGCAGTGTTTTTTATATTCGTGGTTCGTTTTGTGTTGAAGGTTTCACTTTCACCACGTGTGAATTTTATTGCACACATGTTTTTTTGTCATTGAGTTAATATTTCATTTTCATAGTGATGTATATGATTTTGGAAATCCCGATACTATTGATGCTGACTGTACGAAAGTAATGTGTGTCTGATTCACACTTGGCTAAATTCATCCATATTTATACTCTGTATTATATGTATACAATTTACACTCAAAAAATGCTCAACTGATTTCAAAACTTCTTTCACCATTAGGAAGCTATTTCACCACTGAGTTCCAAAGGTTATATTCGATTTTCAAGTTTAAACTACGAGGGGATGTTAAAGTACTAGTTTAATATTTATATGCACGTATGTCTTCTGCAGCAAATAAGCGATGTTCAAAGTACAAAAAACCGTCTTAAAACTAAGTGACCTCAAAATGGTTAGGTCCCTTAGTCAAAAAAGTTCGTGTAATTAAGCAAAGAACTTGAAACATTTCAAGTCACTTAATTTTTTCGGACGATTTAAAATGAGTTTTATTATCATGAAGTTAAACGCGTAGGCATTACTTGTTACAAGAATTTTCCATTAAGACTATTAAACTTTAACAGTGCCCTCAAGTACTTCACTTATGTTAATTGAAACCCGCACTCCTGTAATCTAGTATTAGATTGGAGAAAATTGAATGCTAAGCTAGAATTACTGATAGCCTCGTTGGTTTAGTTGGTCGCCTGTACGATTGAAAAATAATTTAAATGAATTTGACCGAAGTTAACTTATAGAAGGAAGCCATACAGTATTCATACAAAAATCTTACCCTCAATGGACTATTTGACAAAATTTTTAGTTGTTAGTCCCTCATCTAGATAACAAGAAAATATTCGACCCATACTTTTTTCTTTTTCACATTGATGGAAAACTGCTTAGATTAAGCGCATTAAAGTTGAGGAGTGGGGGCTTGTAACGCCATTAGCTAGCATAAACTGTACTGCAGGCCTAGACATATTACGAATTCAATTGCTATTCTATTTCTATTATAGAAAGAAAATGGCGTATATGGAATCAGCTGTTTGACAACTGTCAAGTGTTAACGAGTAGAATTTGTAATATAAATACACTTGACAGTTTACAAACAGCTGATTCCATTTACGCCATTTTCTTTCTATAATAGAAATAGAGCAGTTATTGAATTTGTAATATGGCTAGGCCTGCTGGCTAGTGACGTCTTGCGACATCTTAACTCGATGTATCGCCGTTATTTGAAAAAAGAAGAAATACGTGTTTAATATTTTCTTGTAATCTAGATGAAAGACTAAATATTAAAATTCACCAGTTTTGACGTGACAACGTCTTATAAATTGGTTTGCCGGGTGACACTTCAAGAAACTGCGTTACGCTCCGCTCACGTTATGCGCTCACAATGAGAGCGAGTGAGAGGCACGCGTCTCTTCCACTCGGGCATGGTTAGCCCGCCTAAGAGCGAGAGAGACAGACATAAAAAGTGAAAGGCACGCGTCCCTTCCACTCGAGCACAGTTTCATCCTTCTTCCTACTATACGAATGAATATTCACATTAAAATTATTTTACCACTCAAAGTCGTTGTCACGTAAAACTTTCGCCCGTATACCGACTTTACAGGCAACCAAATTTTTAGTAGCCATCCCCTTGTTAATTTAGAAGAAATAATATCAACTTAAAGAAATACATATAAATTTCTTCATCTTATCTTTTTTTTTTGCTTTTTGTATGTGACCTTCCAACGAAATCATACAAAAGAATACAATGATTGATACTTAAAAGGTATCTCCTTGCGAAGTAAACATCTCTAAAGAAACAAAGGACTGTTAAAATTTTATTAATAATGCCTAACTTCACATTATACAGTAAAAAAATCACATCAATGAAATATTCAAATTGATCATGGTTAGCTTCCGTTGCGAATCTATGAGGTATTGCTAAGCATGAGGTCTTGGGTTCGATCCAAGGGTCGGGCAGTAGGTTTAATGGATCTTTTCATCTCTTATTTCTCAGTAGCAGCTCAGAGCTCTGGATTTATACCCGGTTGACGGCAAGAGGCTCGCCCCTATTTACATGGGACTTCAACATAACTGGTGAAGGTTAGGTACGTTAGACTATACATATATACACCTCTGCTTTACACTTCGGGGAGTACAGGCGTAATGTTATGTGTGTTTGTAAGTTAGAATAACACAGTAAAGTCATCTCGATTGAGAAGATCGTATCAGTAGTTTAATAGTAGATAGCCAATGCAGATTCAATCCCATACGGAGTGTCTATAAGGTGTACGAGTACTGACCTATTTTATCTACTCTCCTTGAGTAATAATAAATTTAGACCTTATTGCGTCACATTTTAGTACCTTTATACTATGTACGTTTAGTCTGTGCAAAATAGTTATTTTGTGATACATCTTAATGACACAGTCACCGAGTCCCTGATCGCTATTGAAAAAGGTAACCTACCTACAGTCTACAAGTTTTACACATTATTTTAGATGTTAAAATAAAACCAATACATCTAGTTATACAATCTATACAAATGACAAATGTTTGTGTGATGAGCACGATCATTTGTTCTGTGTCTGGGTGTAATTTATCTATATCTATATCTATTCTATATATATATACTTACTATTATAATAAATCTGTAGAAGTAAAATTTCTGTACATTGAAAATATCAAAAAAATAAATAGCAGGGGGTGTTAATAGACCGACAGCGAACCCAAAAATATGATTAAAAAATTTTTGTCTGTCTGTCTGTCTGTCTGTCTGTCTGTCTGTCTGTCTGTCTGTATGTTCAGGTATCACGCAAAAACTACCGGTTCGATTACGATGAAACTTGGTATACTTATTCTTTAATATCCTGGGCACAACACTGGGTACTTTTTATCCCGGAAAAGTATATACAATAAAAAACAAACTTAATTTTGCGGTTCGACCCCTAGACCCGACTACTGTACCAACCGCAAATAATAAGTTTGTCGTAGGTTACGTCACCCGCAGTGGAGTTCACCAAGGGGCGCTGCACACGGCTAAGATATTATAATATTTTATCTTAAGATACAATATCGCTCGCCATACAGTTCAATGGACTATCACACACTACGAAGATAATTATGTACATTGAATATATATTCAAAATTAATATTGGAGGATGATTGGTGATCGATACTGAATCTGATGCCAAAAATGCAATCAGTAAATGTTTTGTCTGTCTGTCTGTCTGTATGTGCACGCATAGTTCAATAACTATTATAGGGATTGGGATTGACTTGGTACGGTTGTAATCAATACGCCTGGGTAGGTTGATCTTAGTCTCAGTTGTACGGCGCTCTTTCCCGGGTCAGTAGTTCAAGAAATCTTTATGCTTACATACCGGAAGGATTGACAGTAGGTATTCTATCCGGAAGTATTATGCTAAAATTGTTACGTTTATAATATATCAACGCACAGCCCAAGCCGCTGGTATTAGAGACATGAAACTTGAAGGAGTGTTCTTAGTGAAGAGTAAGTATCCACTAAAAAAACGATTTTTGGTAATTCAACCCTTAAAGGGAAAACATAGGGGACGGAAGTTCGACATCCACGCGGGCGAAGCCGCGGGCAAAAGCTAGTACTTATAATAAATCTGTAGAAGTAAAATTTCTGTACATTGAAAATATCAAAAAAATAAATAGCAGGGGGTGTTACTAGACCGCCACCGAACCCAAAAATATGATTAAAAAAATTTTTGTCTGTCTGTCTGTCTGTCTGTCTGTCTGTATGTTCAGGTATCACGCAAAAACTACCGGTTCGATTACGATGACACTTGGTATACTTATTCTTTAATATCCTGGGCACCACACTGGGTACTTTTTATCCCGGAAAAGTATATACAATAAAAAACAAACTTAAATTTGCGGTTCGATCTCTAGACCCGACTACTGTAACTAGTCGTAGGTTACGTCACCCGCAGTGGGGTTCACCAAGGGGCGCTGCACACGGCTAAGATAGTATAATATTTTATCTTAAGATACAATATCGCTCGCCATACAATTCAATGGAATATCACACACTACGAAGATAATTATGTACAATGAATATTTATTCAAAATTAATAATGGAGGATGATTGTTGATTGGTGATCGATACTGATGCCAAAAATGCAATCAGTAAATGTTTTGTCTGTCTGTGTCTCTGTCTGTATGTGCACGCATAATTCAAAAACTATTATAGGGATTTTAACCAAACTTGGTAGGTACTGTTGTAATCAATACGCCTGGGCAGGTTGATCTTAGTCTCAGTTGTTTTACACATGATCAGTTGTACGGCGCTCTTTCCTCGGTCAGTAGTTCCAGAAATCTTTATGCATACATACCGGAAGGATCAACTTTGAAAGTAGTCTATCCGGAAGTATTATGCTAAAATTATTACGTTTATATATCAACGCTCAGCCCAAACCGCTGGTATTAGAGACATGTAACTTAAAGGGGTGTTCTTAAATCATTAACTCAAAAACTACTTAGGTACATCAGTAAGTATCCACTAAAAAACGATTTTTGGAAATTCAACCCTTAATGGGAAAACATAGGGAACGGAAGTTCGACATCCACGCGGGCGAAGCCGCGGGCAAAAGCTAGTCTATAATATGTATGTATTTAGAAATATATAAGTATGTTTATCAACTGTTTAGTACCCATAACACAAGTTCTCAAGCCTAACTTGGGACTAAATGGCGTTGTGTGAAAAGTTGTGGAATATTTATTTATTTACATTTTATAAAAGAAGTCGAATTGTCTGTTTGCAATAGCTAAATAACAACTTTCCACTAAATACATTGTTATTATTGCACCTACCACATTTTCTACAACCAGTCAACCTATAGCTGATGAAGAAAAAAGCTCTGCATCAGCTAAAGGTTGACTGGTAGAAAATGCTTGTGACATAAAGTCCACCTCTGAACATAATTTAGTGTACTTAAAGTAGAAATAAAGTCCTTTTTTTAAAAACCTCTTTTTGTCTCTGTTTCTGTTTGTTTGGGGATATGCATATATTATATATTCCCAGATACCACGCAAGCGAAGTCAGCAGTTGTAAAAACAATATTTTATTACTGTTAAAATTATAAAATTGGTTTGCAGCTGAAATTAGGAATAGAAAATCTTTAAATTTTATTAAGAATCTTGAAAACTCCTCTGAAGTGTGATAATTGCTAAAGTTACAAGATTATTTGTAGAAGTAGAGCAGAAAACTAAAACGGTCGAACTTCGACCACTCAGCGACCACTAGTTCAAATAATTCCCTCAAATTTATCCCGAAATCGATATCACAACACAGTTAACCGTAAATAAATAAATAATTTCACGTAAGCCAATATCCAATCAGTAGAATACAATGTTGTAATTTGATAGCTATTAACTTCGACGGATGAGGACTGACGTAATTATTGGGACAATCGATTAAACGAAGGTAATTTAAATCGATTCTACTTGAGTTTAAATAATATTTATAATGGGATTGTTTTCGGAGCGGCTTGTCGCTATGTAATTATATTCACAATGGATTGACAATTGAGACTCAAATAAGCCAGCCAAGGTCGGTTAGTGGATGGGTGATCATCAGTACATACTGAGAACCCTCCTCCGTTAAGATGTTTGTCGCAAATGTCATTTTTGACAGCCGCTACGGATATAGTCACAACAAATCCGAAAGTCTTACAACTAGTCCCTCCTTAGTGTAACGTGGTAGCTAGGTTTTGAGGGACAAAAATATCAGTTTTTTCATAAACTTTTTCGGGGCGGCCCTATTTGGCTCACAAAGACAATCTCAAGGCCTCACATGGCGTGGCAACTCACAAAAGAGAAGTAAGGTTCAAATGAAAGGAAACAGTGATACAATCACTTCTACGTAAAATTGTCAAAAACACACAGATTGCATTAAAAGATTTAATATTTACCCATAACAGCCCTTTTGGAGAAACTTGCCAAAAAGTATCTATAATTTTCTTAGTTTGCATTGCTCCCAGTACACTAATCCCTTTCGTAACTCCGAGCTCCGATAAGATCACGTTCGTCGAACATAAAAGATAATGACCCGAAACAAAAGTAATTTATTCCCAATAATTCGATTTCCCTATGGAAAACCAGAAGAAAGTTCAAGAATGAAAATAGAGTGAAATTCTCCAGAAAAATATAACAATGGTATTTAGGAAGCAAAATTGTTTACTATTTTATAAATCAGGAGGACCAAAATAATAACAGCCGTACGAATCGATCGAAAGTTAAGCTACACTTTATGTGGTTGATCTGTAGATGGGTGACTATATAGGCATTACAAATCGAAACCCATTCGACTCTATAAAGCACAAGCCAGCCATTATTTTGGGCTGTTATTCGCAGATCTTCAACAGTCAATACTGGTATACAGACGCCCAAAAGTCTAGCCTTACTCACTTAAACAGTTCCTGGTTTGTAGAAAAAAGAAAAACAGGTTATTAGAAGTAAAATACTGGTATTTAACTGCATACATCTGATCGATCCTAGCAAATGCATGCCGTCTGTAGGGACAGGTCAACTCAAAGCTAAATTGATTCTTTCTTCAAAAGGCTTTTCCAGACTTTGCCCTCCATCCGTGAGCCTCGCATAATAAATGAATACAATCTTATGTCTGGACTTTAAAAGAGACCATGACCCCTGAGTTTCTTTCGGCATTTCTTCTCAGGGGTCAGTCACTTTGGAAATGCCATTTAGTGCCATTTAGTTTAAAAAAAAATGACATGTAAAAGTATCTGGGAAGATCTACTTAAATTAAATATCATTTCATTTAATTTCATTTCAAATTTGGAAAATGACTAGATAAAATAATTATGGCGATGATTACTATAGAAAAGGAAGAATTAACACTAGATTAGTGGGTTACTTTGAGTTCGTTTTTTTTTAAGCTATTGCATAGCTTCTATCGCGGGCCTTGAGCGCGGGGACCGAATCCAGAAATTCCGTAACGAAAAAAAACCTCACGCTCGCCACTCCGACGGGCAAGGAGGTGTGGCTTGAAGGCCGTGCATCGTCTTACGTCGTTTCAGTTCGGGAGTTTTCGACCTAACACAGGCATAGTGGTGATAGTGGGGAGGGTAAAGGGGAGGGGAGGGGGAGGAGGAAGGGAGGGGTGGGGGCGGGAGGGGGGGACAGAGAGAGGGGGTGGGGAAGGAGGGGGAGGGGAAGGGGAATGGGAAGGATGAGGTGAGAGGGGAGCGGAGAGGGGGAGGGGAAGAGGCAGGGAACAGAAGGGAGGGGAAAGTGAGGGAGGGGTGAGGGAAGGGGAGGGAGCGGTGAGGGGAGGGGTGTGGGAGGTGTGGGGGAGGGGAGGAATTGGGAGGGGGAGAGGAGAGGAGTTGATAAAAATGCTATGCAATGGCTTTACCGTGGCAGTCTCCGAGTGCCACACGTCATTTTTTTCCTTACTTTTTAGCTTACTTGCCATAAACAAGCGAAATACAGCCTTTCCCAATCGTATATAATAAGCCTATAATTTACTCACTGCTGGGACACAGGCCTCTTGGCTGAGAGAAGGAGGAAGCCGATATCTACCACGCTTGTCCAGTGCGTGTTGGTAGATATCACAAGTCTCAAATTTTGGTGCTAGGACATGCTGGTGTCCTCGTGATGGATTCTTTCACCGTTTTGCAAAAAAAAAATAATAACTTAGAAAACCTGTCTGGCTCCATAACCATGGGGCCATCACTGCCCGTCCGAATAAAAAATGCAAAAATCGAACAGATATTAAAGCTTTCTTATTTCCTTTAAGATTCCGCTTCAAACAGATATCTCGCCTGAAGTTACTACTAATGAAAAACTGCTCTATAATCTAAGAACTATTTCATATCTTAGCTTTTTACTCCTCACGATTTACGTAGAAACGAGCACTTGATATACTTTATTACTTTTGTTCCTTTTGTTTCAGTAGCAAATGGAAATAAAATCATGAGGGAATAAATAACAATCCGAGTCGGGATGAGATGCCCTTGAGTCAGTTGGTTCCGTTACTTCTGTGAATCTGGAACATTATTCTAGTTATTCAACGATGCTTGAGGTTTATCTGGAACCGAAGTCTATTCTTTATTAGTATAAAAGTTGGCGGTGTAGCACCTCACTTAAATATTTCGGTAGGTATACAATCTTCCAAAATTTATGTTTGTAGACGTATCCATTATAGAAAAAGTGTAGGGCATAGTTTTTGTTTTTAAAATATAATAGTAGGAACTATCCTACTATTTAATATTAATAATGACAAAGTTAGTGATAATAGATGTATGTAAATGTGGATGTTTGTTAAACCTATGCAATCAAGCAATCTTTGACAAGCCCAAGCTTGTCAAAGATTGCTTAGCCATCATTATACTTTCAAAGTTCCCTCCTAAAATATTAATTCAAATAAATACTAGCCATACTAGCAAGTAAGGCCTTGCCAACTATTAATTAACACAACAACTTTCTGGAATATATATGCCGCACATATATTTAAATAATTTAAATCTTTAAAAATAACAAAATAATTATAAAAAACACTTTCACGCTACTCGAAAGAAACGGAAATTCTGAATTCTGTTTTAACAACACAAAATGACATGCATAGATGACAGATATATATTTTGTCTACATTGCTTGATTCCATTCCACGGTAGGTAATATGAAACAACTTATTGCTAAAAATGTTAACCTTAAATAAAATTCAGATGAGGTTCATGTGTTTAATGGATACATTTTTGCTTTTTAAAAGCCGATAATTACTGTAACAATAACGTACCTACTGAAGTACAATGTTTTCATTTTCTAACATGAACGTTACAAAATAAATAATGTTTCATGACACGCATTGTTTGCAATCATGATGACCAGAACAGCATACATTAAACCGCAAAATGTATCAAGTTTTTGCATTTTCATTAGAATTTCATGATCTCGATTAGATTTTACAAAAAAATATGCCCTGTTTACAATAATAAATTAGTTACCTACACTTTTATACCCAAACAAAAAATGTGAGTGTGTGTATTAGGTACGTGTACACACGTAAGAACTGAAACTTCTAAAGACATCATTTTTCAAAAAAATAATCTACTATTTACACCTTCACAGAAATTGGTTAAATAAAGCTAAATTGGATAAGGTTTGCGGAAAAGGCTTTTATTATCATAGACATGGATACAAATAAATATGGCGCGTAACGGAAAAATGTGACAAGATGGCCCGTAACAGAAAAACGTTACATTGCTATAAAATTTCTCCCATACGTCGATACCAAAGTTTCACTACAAAAAATGTCTTCTTCTAATTAGTTACGTAGCATACACAATTTACCGCTACATTTCACGTAAATTTTATACATAACTGAATACGATAAACATGAAACAAAATATACCTACCGTGAGCACCGGACGAAAATGATTGCCGTTCAAAAGGGTTTCGGAAAAAAAACACTATTTTCCCGCCTCGCAGATAACGGCCTCTCCGCTTCACAGAATTTCCTGTATCTTTTTAAGATAGGTACCTACCGAAAAGTTTGTATATTGAATTTAACAGTTTTTGTATTTCTATCTCCGAGAAAGGAATTGTATTGTTGCCTCTGGAATGACTGGTTTCAATTTGGTAGATAGTCAAATGTTTTTTTAAGTTTTGGACAGAAAGTTATTTTTATTTCTTTATTGTTACTTTGCTCGCTTGCATCATTTGAATAAGTACTAAGTTAATTTGCTTGTGTATCACCTCTGTTTGTTTCGCATAGTTGCAATGGTGACCAATATTTTAGCTAAATCTAAATTTAATATGGACTAACATTTCGCTCTCATATTCGTCTGCTTGGATTATGTTATTCCTCTTTCATGGATAATTTTATAAAATAAACATAAAATAAACACACAACACAAACAACGTCAAGTTACCCTAATGTGTCAAATTTCTTTGATCGTTTATCAACTTTATTTAACAAACAGAATAAGGTTCATATTCAATTGGGAAAATTTGACACATTGGGGTAACTTGATGTGCTGGCGTCTGTACATAAGCCATTTAATACTAACCCGATGCCTGCCTGAAGAACTAGTTAGATTCTTGTAAATATGAATAAAAACTGTAAGTACGAAACGTTGTTTCTTATTGTACCTACTTCTTTACTAATACATATACCAACGCCTGTCATTTATTTGAGGAAGTACCTAATAATGTCATCATTACCTATCAACCCATCTTCCCTGGGTCAGGCTTATAATTTTAGTATAAAATTTACGACCTTACAAATTGAAACAAAAGAATATACCTAATACTGTTTCAATTTCCACCTTTGAGAATTGGGACAGTATTTATTTATGTAATTACCCAAACATTATATCACGTGTAAAATAATGTCTTCATTCCCAACGGCGCCGTCTAGTCCTAATTCCACATTTCGCAGTAAAACCCACATAAAATGTAATGAAAAAAAAAGAAATCAAAACAGAAATGATCTAAATAAATATTCCCAGAATCACAAAATCCCTTCGAAAGGTTTTCACACAATACACACATAGGTACACATTTAACGTTCCCAAATGAAACACGCGTCTAATTTTACGGTACTTGGTTCACCTTTATTACAGTGGGCTCATTTAAGTACTGTGTTTTATTTTATAGGTGCCTGAAGCCTGGTTTTACGCCAATCACTAGTAAAAGAAAAAATTGGGCACTATTCTTACAATTACCTTTATTGCTAGGTTCTTAGTTACGGCTGTAACGCGCATTATTTGGTAGCTATCGAAGACTTGCTTGTGTTTTTAGCGTTAAGGCCCAATTTACAACTCCTAAAGTTATTGTTTGTAAGTTTTTGTTGTACGACAATGAGTATTCTAATGTATTCTAGTACGTTTTGGTACTATAACAGTTTTGCTCGTATTTGAGCAATGATATTATAAGTAAAAAGGTGTAGATAAGTTACCTAAACAACATTCGATCTTTTAAAACGGCACACTACGCCTGCACGCGATTTTTGACGGCGCGACGCGAAACTGAGGTAAAAGATAATAAAGTGGACGCACGATTTCGCCCGTGTTTTGTACTAGACTACACGGCTTATCTGCGTTATTATTGTAAGGGTTAGGAGTACTACGCACCTGACCTTTCTGAAGAATATCAGCAATACGGTGACTGGTTTTTTGAGGCGTATTTTATTTCACTTATATACCCAGCAGTTTGCCTGTCACACTCCTTAGCAATCAATTTGAAATCACACAAATGAAGACTACGAGTAGAAAGTAACTAGGTACAACGGTTGTGTTGTAGGTAACAGAGTTCTCTCAAAAATTTTGTTTGACGTAAACCGAATTGTAACTACTAATGTGCTTCCACTAACTTTAGATATACTTTGTAGCAAGTTTGAACAACATAAAATAATAAATACAGTTACCTACGTAAGAAATTTTGGAACATTTTCTTTCAGACAGACTGCCTTTTCGATACTTTGATCTTAACTTTG
Source organism: Euplexia lucipara (assembly GCA_921972225.1). Classification (NCBI taxonomy): domain Eukaryota; kingdom Metazoa; phylum Arthropoda; class Insecta; order Lepidoptera; family Noctuidae; genus Euplexia; species Euplexia lucipara. The sequence goes on along the minus strand of OV179152.1, from coordinate 7,289,578 downwards.
TTTTTTTATTAAATTTCTTATTTGAAAGAGTAGATTTCTTTTTATATAAAATCACTTGAACGTGTTCTATAATATTTGTATAAAAATGGTTTCTGATGGTTGTTGTACGGTGCACGTACATGAGTTTTAAAATATAATTATTACAATAAGTTAGCCAGTAGGCTCGTCTACTTGTACTTTGGATGCGACCTACATTTAGCAGTGCATTGACACTGGCATATTGCATTGTGCTATGCAATTTATGTACAGACGCCAGCACATCAAGTTACCCCAATGTGTCAAATTTTCCCAATTGAATATGAACCTTATTCTGTATGACATAAAGTTGAAAAAACGATCAAAGAAATTTGACACATTGGAGTAACTTGATGTGCTGGCGTCTGTACATTACTTTTAGTGTTCAATTAGACGTGGTTTTAATCGGACAACTTGCATTTTTATTTAGATTCTTCCCGTCGAGAATTCGCTGACATTTTCTGCATTTAAGTTTAAATTGACATTTTACATCTAAAAAAAAAATATATTCTACAACTTTTTCACACAACGCCATTTAGTTCCAATTTTGAGAGATTGTGTTATGGGTACTAAACAGCTGAAAAACATACTTATATATTTCTAAATACATACATATTATAGATAAATTACATCCTGACTTAGAACAAATGGTCGTGCTCATCACACAAACTACTAGACCAACAAGCCAGTCATCATCTGCGTTGACATTACTTATGTTAGGGACCCACCCTACAGTCGTTCTTATAAGTTAAGCCAGTCTATTCAGTAAAAGTAAAAGAGATTTTTAACCGACTTCAGAAGGAAGTTAATGACGATTACTCCGAGAATAACGATCCGATTTACGTGATTTTTTTTTAGTTCGATGCAGAATAGCTGCCATTTGGTTCCATAAAAATTAAGCATAGTTTGACCCGTCAGTTTTCATTTTATGAACATTTAATTTATGTTAAAACATTTTTTTGTATGTATGTGCACCGATCACGCTGAGATTTATGTACCGATTTAGGTGATTCTTTTTTAGTTTGATAATAATAATAATAATAATTTAATAATAATTTATTTAGGTCCTTTTACACATTATTACATTTGTAAACTTAAAATACATAGTCGAACCAAGTTTTTTTAAACAAAATAGCTTAAAAACTTATAATTGTAAAAAACGAGTTTAATCAACACATATCTCTAAATATCTAAACGAAGGTGCGGTGGAACTGACATTATCTTGTGGCGACCTACCTGAGCTAGGTTAATGAAAACCTGTGTTTCAGGCCAAATGAGGAATAGTTGTTTTTTGGTCTCATAAAAAATTACCTGTTAGTTTTCATTTTATGAACATTTTTGTTAATGAATTTTCCCTTTTTAGATAATATAGAGACGACATGCGAAGGAATGTCATATAACTGTTTCAGTAACGCCATCTATAATAATATAGCAATATTGGAGCGGCAGCAGAGCGTACCAAAAATGAACTCAAAGACTTGTGTCCACCAGAACACAAGTAGGTATCGAATGAAAATTTTATTCGTGATGTCCCGTCTATATAATTTATAGTCTTTGGTAAAAGCCATCCCGTGAAAACTTGATTGAAGTGAACTGTAAATGCCTAGCATTAGCACAGTATAAATATTAATACAGTAGGACGACGCCTTTGATCTCTGGAAAAATGCCGACAACGTCTACACGCGTTAGCCCTGAATAATACCTCCCGAACTACGAACATCGTTTTGTTCGCAGTTCGGGAGCAGCTTTCCCGCGTTCGCCCCTCACACCCCGCACGATTGCCCGGTCTAGACTGCTTCGTCGGACGACTGTATGTTTTTAGACTGTGGCATTAGTACAGAATGACAACTCTCTTCACCTAAATGTTCGGTAATTTTTACAAAATAACACGGCTGTGGTTTTGAATTGTAATTTGTTTGTTTTCAACGGATGCCCATTGTGAGACACTATATAGTAGTATACAGCTCTAAAAGTTATTATTTACGTTTTTGTTCAGAAAAGAGTATTTTATTTTATTCCTACACGCTTTGGTAGCATCTAAGTGCTGGCTCTATTCATATTTGACTGGAAATATTTGAGTGGCCTGTTGGTCTACTTAGTTAGTGGCCCTGACTGCTATGCTGGAGGCCGTGGGTTCGATTCCTACGCAGGACAAATGTTTGTGTGATGAGCATAATTATTGGTTCTGTGTCTGGGTGTAATTTATCTAAAGTAGGTATGTATGTATTTTAGTACCCATAACACAAGCTCTGCTTAGCTTGGGACTAGATGGGGTTATGTGAAAGTTGTGGAATACTTATTTAAAAAAATATCATAACTAGTAGCGAATTTTATTTCTTTAACTCTATAACGTAAACGTAACGTGGCGTGGTTTTGCCAGCGATTATATTCGCAGGAAGGCTAACTATATCTTATAGTTCTCGCTGCTAATGAAGTTTTCCATTAGTGAAAAGAAATTGAATTAAGTGGAATGGTTTCTACATTACTCCCTACATCGAAACTTACAAACAATTCGCTTCTGTAGTATATTGTTCTATAGTATGTATGTTAATGCAATATCAAAGTATTATTCTTAATTCCACTCCTACTCGTTTCCTATATTTACATGAAAAGGAACTCTCTGCAGCGAACATACATACTTACATATTGGTAGATAGTTGTTCCAAGCACTATTGCACAAATTTCTACGCGAACATTAGAAATTTTCGGAGTTAGCAAGCTCTTTGCACGCTAAAATTCGCAAGGGACTATTCAGTCGTGAACCTTTATGTCTCCCAGTCCCGTTTCAAAGGCTATAATCAGGTTATTGGCTAAAAAGTCAACAATAACTTGATGGATCGAGTTCTGATGGATCTATCCAATTTCGGAACGGCCTCTGTGTTTGGCGCTAAGCATTGAGGCTCGAAGCGTGGAGGTAGATCCGTGTTCAAAATTGGAATAATTCCGGGTTTCGGTTATTTGTAATTTGATGGATCTATGCCTGGATTTTAAGGTATATTCTAACTGGAGTATAAAAGGAGTGATTGAAATTATTGATTAACGGCCATTGTGCTCTTCATTACGAGCAACTTTAACCATGGAACCAACACCGATCTGAAGGCCAATTCCCGCACACAATTATAAACGTTGAAAGTTTATTTGCAATCTCATCTCAACGACAATCTAGTGTTAAAAACTTGTCAAATGTAGGTAAATTAGACTCATTTTGGACAGATTGAGACTGGAATTAAAATTTGAACGTTCTTAAATGTTCGGGGATCGCCCTTCTGTTTGTGGATAACTGTACAAAGATCTTATTGACTTATCACACTAGGAATTGGTGAAGGGCGGGCGTTTTGGGGGACTGATGGGCGTTTTTATTTTGACAGAATTACAGAAGTGCCTACTGCGAGAGAGATTGATTTTTAAGAGTTGTTAACTTCTATCGTTTTGATTACTCAAAGCCTTAATTTTATATTTAACAGTGTGTTTGAGTATTGTAAGGCATCGCCATAGGCAATTCATACATTGTGTCAACCTATGCAACAACAAACATACTGAGTAGTTGTTTCCAATTCTTGGTTCATATTTAATGATAATCTTTTAAGATCTATTTCAGTTATTAGTGCTTTAGGTAAAAATAAATAAAAATAAATATTTCACACAACGCCATCTAGTCCCGATCTAAGCAGAGCTTGTGCTATGAGTACTAAACAACTGATAAACTTACATACATATTTTTAAATAGACACATTTTAGATAAATACAATGGACAAATTTTCGTGCTCATCACACAAACGTGGTTGGGAATCGAACCCACGGCATAGCAGTTAGAGCCACTTACCACTAGACAAACAGACAGGTAAATTAGCACTGTCAATAATAATTGTCATTATTGAACAACTTGATACTGGCACGCGTATATTACTTGCTCTCTACGAAACCTCGCGTACCAACACAAACATTGACACACTACAAACTAAGATTTTCATTTGAACAGGAGGTATAGGTACGGTGAATACATGCAAGTATTGCTTAAAACTCGAAAGTAATATAAATGTAAATGCGTTGAAACAAAGCGGCGTTGGATCAAGTCGCAACTTTGCTGTTATTAGATACGCGACCTACTACTGGCTTAATATAAGGAGAGTTACGCTTGATAGTGTAGAGAGTAGAGAAAAAAGTATTTAATAAAAACAGGTCTTGTTTATGTTTTTTCATAAGGTCACTGTTATCTCAAATCATGTTAGAAGTATAGGTACAGACGCCAGCACGTCAAGTTACCCCAATGTGTCAAATTTCTTTGATCGTTTTTCAACTTTATGCGAAACAGAATAAGGTTCACATTCAATTGGGAAAATTTGACACATAGGGGGGTAACTTGATGTGTTGGTGTCTGTACATTGCTCTATATTATCTTTAACAGATTCTATATCGAACTGGAGAGAAAACCTGCACTTAAAGTTAATATAAGTTTGAGATCGCCAATCCGCCTTCATCAAGCGTGATGATCAATGCTTGAGTCTTCTCTGTATGAGAAGAGGCCTTTGCCCTGTGGGACAGTAACAGGCTGCTTTTTTTTAGTTTCTGTATTAATAATTTAAAGAGTAAATTTAGTGAGTTTTTGACAGTCTCTGAATTTACTGAACCGATTTTTAAATTCTATTACCAATAGAAAGCTACAATATTTGTTTGTGTCATAGGTTACATTTTATTTTTTAAACTAAGAAGGGGTGAAGGAGATGCTAAAGTACGAAACGCGAATGAAGTCGCGAGCGTAGTGCTAGTATTTTATAAATGTAAGGAACGTGTAAAACAGGTCATAAAAAAACAATCGGGCACAAATCGAAACTTCCAGCTGGTATATTACTGAGAAATTCCAGATGAAAAACTGAATTATATTTAGCCCTAACCGGGGAACGAACCGATTACTTGACCAAAAGGCAGTAAAATTAAAAAAAGAGTCAAATAGAGACTCTTCTTAAAAATAACTAGTTACTGTGAAAAAAACTGCTATGATGATATAATTATTGCACGTAAGTACCTCCACCACTGTTTACATTATTCATTTCAGTTCAAAAGATAAGCAAAAATATAAAACATACAAAAAAGATATTTTGCGCAATCGTATAGCTTGCAGAGACAAAACTATTACATAAAGGGTGAACATTCTACGAACGCTTCTATTTTAATGCATTACTTCATAAGTTCATACATTGTTTTCATGAGCCTGTAGATAAACGCTTATAAACATAGAAATATACAAAAAATTGATTTAATTTTCATTTCTTTGGCAAGCCTACAGACAGCACATCAAGCTACCCTAAACTGTCAAATTTTCACAATTTAACATGAACCTTATTAAGTTATAAAGTTGAAAATCTAATAAAGGAATTTGACATATTGGGGTAACTTGATATGTTGGCCTCTGTACAAAAGAAAATAACAACTGCAGTGCTATTCTGTAAAAGACACCCCGTCAAAATATATATAGGCAGGTGAAGTGAAGGCGAATTGAGTTGTTATTTCACTCAAATTTTTACGGGGTGACCTAACTGACTTTACACGTTACAGATTTAGTTGTAATTTTTAGTTTTGTTTTTGGTGGAAGATTGAATGTCATCGATTGATCATTTGTTATGGGGCCATGTGATGTACAGATGCCAGCACATCAAGTTACCCCAATGTGTCAAATTTTTCCAATTGAATATGAACCTTATTCTTTCTGACATAAAGATGAAATACGATCAGAGAAAAATGACACATTGCGGTAACTTGACGTGCTGACGTCTGTACTTAAAGAAATTAGGATCATGTTTTGAGAAAATCTTTAAGTATCTATGTGGGGTATAAAAGAATAGGAAGACCAATTAAATGGTGTGAACGATGGATAAATTGGGTGTAAGAAAATATGGCTAGAAAGAAGGTGACCATTGAGATGACGGCAAATAAAGATGTGACACCAAACATCAATCAATTCGGCATTACCACTGAAATCGACCTTTTAGGGTCAGTCATTAACAATACAATAAATTCTAACAGTAGCAAGCAAAAACTTTAAAGCAAAGTGGCATACGACCGCAGTTATCCTTTAAAAATCACTGTGAAACCGTATTAATAATAATTCATAATGTGTAAGTTGTTTATTTAGAACGCAATAAATTTTTGTGAAAAAAATCTTTTGTGTTCGTTTTTAGAGCGTGATTTTTCTGTAGTAATGAAAAGTACAAAAATAAGTTCAAAACCGTAAGGTTTTGAACTTATTTTTGTACTTTTCATTCTGTTCTTTATTTATTTCTTAAACCATAGTACGAAAAAAAGCCTTGGACTGACATGTCGATATCACAAGCTCTGAGTTGTATCATTAATATATTATTATGAGCCTATTCACTCTGCTTTTCACTTATTGGCCTAAATAAATAAATAATTTGCTGTAAATAACCTAACTAAATAATTGTTATCAAACAGATTTTGTAGGTTTTAAACCTAAACAAATATATGAGTTTATTAATTAATTATTTAGGTCATGTGTGCTCATAATTATGTATCTACATACTAAAGTTTTCTCTGAAAAACATTTAGCATTAAACTAACATTATCCAAAGATATTGTTAGTTTTAAATAATCCGACAAAAATATTGTCTTGTAAATCTAGGGGTAGGGTAGCATGTCTGTGTAAAATTTTATATTTCAATTCCAACTCCATTTAACACAGTCAAGGAAATCTTCTAAAAAATCTCATCAATGTTGAGCTTAACTATGAACGCGAAGCCGCGCGTTTCTCACACTATTTATATAATTTGCCTGTTTGAAGAAAAAGTTCATAAATATATATTTCAGTCTTTATGTTCTTTATAACTTTATTATCTAATTTAAGTACCGTTTATCAGCGATTTCAATACAGTCTTATGTTTGATTTTCATACGGTAGTTTGTGCGACTACACTGCCCAATGTACTGTTTCAAAATATTACGTTAATATTAAAATGTTATAAGTACCAAAGATCATTTGGCTCGGTAACTTTAAGATCTACACTTAACCTAAGTGTATCCTGGGAAGATCAGGATAAAATAAATTGGCCCACAGGCCACAAACGAAGCTCGTAACTTATTCACTCAACTTTTTTTTTAATAAGGCGCTGGGTAAAACGATTCTTTGAAGGTTCTAAATTTAATATAATTGACGAACGAAGAAAAATGTCCTAATACCCACGGGGTCGTTTATATGACCCGGCGGCGGTAGTAAAGTTTCGCCCTTGTCACTCACTTGTCCCTAACAGCCAGGCTGTATTAGCATGCAAATTGATGACCCACGATTTATGACCTTTAAAGCCTTATTTTTAAGGACTGGGTGGAAATGCTCCTTGTTTACTATTGGGCCTACTTTTCGGGTTAAACGGGTTTGTGCTTTGAATTTAATTCGTTTTCTATTTTTTTCGACTTTAAAGAAAGCTGGAGGATCTCAAATGTAAGGCATTAATGGTAAAATATCTTGAGCATTTCTCAAACGAATGACTTTTAGTCTGGTTATGTATTAATTTGTTGAAGATCAATTAATAAAGCCAAAATTAGTTGCTGTGAGTACTCACTGAAGATCAAACAAGAACGTCGATTATACACGAATTTAAGAGTGATATCACGAACAAAAATGAATAATTGAAAGTGAACAATTTTTGACACAATTAATACAACCAAATTTTCGAAAAATACTACGGAATATCAAAAGTGAACTGTACTTTCGGAAGCCGGAAGATAAAATTAAACTAAAGTAGCCTAAAGAAAAAATAAATGCGATAGTTCTAATAAAATAAAACGAAAAAAAACAAAAAGTATGAAAATTCAAACAAATTGAACTAGAAAAACGTCAGCAAAAAAAAAACAACCGTAAATGTATGAACAAAAAAATCTGAAACAATTTATACACCGTTTGTCAAAGTTTTTCAACAAACAAGCACTCTAACAACATTTAAACTGGACACACGATTTTCTCGTACAAAGAATTCCACCAACAAAATTATACAGGGGCTAACATAATCCAAAAGCTAAAATGCTTTCTACCGGAACACTTAAACCCTTTCAACTTGATCCGCTGAAGGGACACAGCCACGCACAAACAGAACTTTGCAATTTTCTCCATTTATATTTCATCACAGTGTTCGGAACTACTCGGAACTGTTCGTGAAAGTTCGGGACTGTAAGCCATAAATTACCTTCATTTGTCTGTTGCAAAAGTTTTAATACAAATTACGGTTGTGTCCATGTGTCCTAAATAAATTGGTTACGTTATTGCTGCGAGTACAAATTCAATAAGAGGGCTCTGATTTGATGTGTTTTGTTATAATGGCTTTTTATAATATATTCGTTTTGTTAATTAATTCTTAATGAAGAGAGTTTTCAAATTGAGTTTGCATTATTGTTTTTTAATTGTTTGTTTGTTTTCCCTTGTATTTATATAACTCGAATTTGTCAGAAACATCCTTCAATTGCCATAATTTTCTTTCAGAGTCAGGAGTTTTTATTATTACGGGAAACAATTTAACATATTAACTCAATGCTAAAAGATTGTTTATTGCTACATATATGTTGCTTCTCTTATTGCATTTCTTGACTGCATCGTTGGTCTAGAGATCGCATAGGCTACTGTTGATCATGCGGACATCCCTGGGTCGGGCAAAGCGCTGTTAAATCAAATCAAATTATTTATTTATTACCACAACTTTGCCTAACCTTACTGGGATTGTTCTTCACGTGTGGTTGGTGACTAATTTGGTGTTAAGACCCATATGGGCCTCTAACTTAGCTTCACATGCCGTTGAGAAATATCTCTCAGGCATCGGGTTTCCTCAAGATGTTTTCCTTCACCGTTTATGAAGCAAGTGTTATTTAGACAATACGGACCTAAGAATCCGAAAAGTTAGAGAAAGACTGGTTGTAGTACATGTAAAGGCGGATACAGATATTGAGAGGCATTCGCTGCGCACAGAGTTCATTGTATGCTTCGCGCTAGATGGATGTTTATTTTTGTGGTGAGGCTTTTAGTACTTAATACAAATTTTATAACGAGCCTTGAGTTCCAAAGCGTGCGCTGTGCATGCCTGGCGACGTCTATATAAGCCCTTTTGTTATGTATTAACGTTTTTAAGTCATACTTGTAAGGCGGTCGCAAAAAGAACAAAATCACAGTGCAAACCGCATTAACAATGCAGCCACGGTCATAAAGGACAATGCCCACGGCGCTATGGACAAATGTACTCAATTTAACATTGTTGTGTCTTCATCAAATTATCTTTAAAATACTCGATGGCATGTCTATATACTACCTCAAAAGATTTAACACAAACGACAATGGCATTTCCGAGATATTTACAAAAATGATATTACTATTTTGAGGTTATGTTAGACCAAAAATTAGTTGAAAAAAGTTATTTAAAAGGGTCTGAATGGGTTTACGGGTTAGCTTGGTGTCTTTGAAGCATATTTGTGTAAATCTGTGTCTACCTCACCAAGTCTTACTGATTTAGATTTTACGCATTTTTAAATCTTATGCCTCGTTTCATGAAATTGCAAAGCGTGGAAGAAATCATTACTAAGATAGTCAATTCCTGTGTTATATAGATATGAAACTGAGCGATTGATCAGGATCTAGAGATCCTAGGTACTCAAATCATAGATGTGGTAGGTATCATGAAATTGTCTTCGTAAGTAGAGAGGGAAGGAAAAACACACAACACTAAATACAATAAATAAAAGAATGATTATTTCTTAAACCTGTAATTTATTCTTCTAATCCTAGTTAATAAGTTAGTTAGTACCAACACATCAGTAGAAGCACGGTAATATTATCATAGTAGAAGGTTCCTACCTATATTAATATAGGTCATGTTAAAATCCAGTACGGGTTACTGGATTTTAACATGACCTATATTAATATAGGTAGGAACCATATCAGTCGGGACTGATGAGGTGAGGAACTAACCCACAGATATTGATTGTATTTTTGTCCTCTAAGATTTTGTTATATGGTACGTAAACATAAAGCGCAGTTCCTAAGTAAAAAAATCATACTACGATAAAGAGACAATGTGCATTCTTACCGGCGTTGGTGAGATCCAGACTCGTAAAATGTTCATGATGTTATTCGAAATCTCCGACAACATGCGTCTGCGGCTAAGTGGCGTTAATCTCAAAGAGCAGTTGAGACATTGCATCACAGTCGCACTCGCCATGATCACAACTAAAAAAGTCCTGCCTTTCGTAATAAACAACACACACGGTGCAGCTACGGCGTTAGAATTATGTTTATTTTCAATGGTTTGGCAGCAGTAACGGAGGAACTAAAAGGCTCGACTCGACGCACAACGTACCAAAACCAGTAGAAATGACAGTATTGTATTGCAAAAATATGACAGACGCAATAAATGTCAAATAAGGTTGTACCCATACTGATGAGAGATAGATTTCCATAAACCAGCCAGTGATATTTCACGAATACCACTTGGCGCCGATGCCGCCGTTTACAACCACTGATATTAAAAATACTATACTTAGAACTCTGTTATTACCTACTTTACAATAATAGATTGAACAATCAACACAAAATCGATATCGTTTTATTTTATGTAGGTAGGCATGCACATTACCCGCAAAAGAAAAAAACGTAACGTAAAATTATTTTTTTGAAGGCGGTTAAAAATAAACACCCCTAGTATTGACAGCTGATAGTAAAAAATGGCGTTCTATAACGTCGGAAACATAAAAGTACTAATTATTGTTCAAAAAACTATCCCATTTTAAATGATCATTATGTCTTTTTAAAAAAGATATTTTTATTTTAGATATTTCATGTCGTTTAAAGAATTGAGACACAAGTGATTTATCAAGAGTACTGTTCCTGGGCAATCTCTTTTAAAAAGAGTTTGGTTAAGAAACAATGTCAGCGTCGAGGCATTACCATGTTGCGAACGCAGTCGTGAGCGCGATAGAAAGATAATATTTATTCTTGTGTAATGCAACGGTAAGTTAGCGGAGTCTTTAGTATTATCTTCATATACTTACCATTCAAGTTAGCTCTGAGCCCTTTGAGCATTGTGGTTATCCAGTGCATGCTATCCTGACTTACCTACGTGACGTTTATCGCGGCAAGCAGAAACTTTTTTTTTTGTTTAAATTATCTTATTATCAGAAGCTTAGTGGACTGTATTTTGCGATGCGATCATAAAACAATTGACAAACGCTTTGGCGATAGGTATTTCGAAATGCGGGGGGTGTGGGAACAAAACAAACAAACAAACAAGTGTTGAGTTGAGTTGAGAATGCAACCCATTAATTAGGGAGGGAAAGCACAAACCTTTTACTCCAGCCACGTGCTCGCGTCGTCGCCGGTACAGGTTCCAGGTTCAGGAGCAGTTGGGCTTCAAGCTATTGTCCTCACACGTTAAGCACAAACACAAACTGGTTTTTTTTAAAGTCTTATTACATGCGAAAATGCGGTAATTCCAAAGTTATCAATATTTTCAAGCGGAGCGGGCCGTCGCCATTGCGCACGCGATGCGATTCAATCCGGAAGTAATTTTGCGACAAATGGCGGGGCGAATCTTCTTGTTCACTCGCGAAGTATGTGCGGGAAAGGGATGGGTATAGGGGATAGCGGATGTCAATCATATTTTTGAATGTTGGCGCAACCATTCCCCCCGGGTTTGAAGGGTTAAAGGAGACTACGCAAGCCGGGTCCCCTATGTTGTTTCGAACGCCGCTGTTTCGACACACGCTGTTGCGAATTATTTTCCCACTGCCTCACAGGTTCGAAAGCTCGTGGACTCGAATGAAGTAGTCGCGAAAGACGCTGTTTCGAAAAACATTTTCACTGCCTCATACGCTCGAATTCTTGTGATTTCGATTTATTTAGTCATAAAGTGTACAGAAAAATATTTAAGCAGTAATTAATTAAAATCAACAAATTCCGTGTCAACATCAACATTTAATATTATTATTAACGTACTGTTTTACGTTTGTTGTTTACATCGTACATCAAAAATTATTTATCTATTCGTGAGTCTCGTCATATACCTATTTATAGGGTTTTATAATTGCGCAGTTTTGCCTCCCATCCCTGCCTAGATAGAATAAATGATGTAAATGTAAATAAATAAAAATAATAAATAATGCATAGAATAAACGCAACACATTCAGTTTCATCGATTTCAATAAAAAACCAAACGCAATCATTTCAAAATCTGAGTGTAGGTGGCCACCACAAAGTATTTGGTTATCTAAATACGATTTTAGATGTACCCACGAATATTGAGGAAATTAAATAAATACACCGAAAATCATTGCCGAAAATATAATAAATTAATAACTAAAACCGGCCAAGAGCATATTGGGCCACGCTCAGTGTAGGGTTCCGTAGAATATGTAATGGAAGTTAAAAAAAATGCTTGCATATACGATTATACTACAAACTTAGACCAGAAATTATTTTGTACAACTTTTTGTCTTTTTTGTACAAAAACTGTGGTTTCCATAAAGTTCAAAATAATTTTCCTAGAAAGTCCTTATAAAGTTCTACTTTTCAGATTTTTTTCATATTTTCTAAACTTATGTTTCAAAAGTTAGAGGGGGGGGGGGGGGACACATTGTTTTTTACTGTTGGAGCGATTATTTTCGAAATTATTGACATTATCAAAAAATGATTTTAGTAAACCCCTATTAATTTTTATTTTACCAATTTGTCGACGTGATTGATACACATATTGATACCCAATTTCAGCTTTCTAGTGCTAACGGTCACAGAGATTAAGCGAGGACGGACGGACGGACGGACAGACATGGCGAAACTATAAGGGTTCCTAGTTGACTACGGAACGTAGGTATTGCCAAAGCATTGTGTGTTAAAATATGACGTATCAAAAAACAACAGGGCCTCTTTTGGCGTCTGGAGGAACTACTTCTATTCAAATTTACACTACACTAGATAAAAATCAGAAGAATCATAATATAGTTATTGTTTTTTTTTTCTCAACTGAAAGAATATTCTGCTGAATTTAACATTGAGTTGAATCCAGGGCAAATCATGTCGGATTTTGAACAAGCTATAATAAACGCTATTCGAATCGAATTTCCAAACACAATTCAAAGTGTTTGTTTGTTTCACTAAGGCCACAGTATATGGAGAAAAATTCAAGCTTGTGGTTTAAGTGCACGATATGGTGCAGTGATAATTTTGCGGTACAAATGCGATGCTATATAGCGTTTGCCTATCTACCTGCGGAAGATATACCAAATATCTTCAGACAATTTAAAGACACTCTCTTCCTAGAAGAAGCCGAAGAAGTTACTAATTATTTTGAAGAGTACTAAGTTTTAGGACGACTGATAAGCCGCAACATAGAAGTAATTAAAGTTTCACGCTTACAACCACTTTTTCCACCGAGCCTATGGTCTATAGAAAGAAATAACAACTTGTTCCTTCCACTTACTCAAAACAGTGTAGAAGCCTGGCATCGCCGCTGGAATTCTTTGTTAGAAAATAAGAGACTTGGACTGTATGGATGTATACAAAAACTTATTGAGGAGCAAAGTGTCACGGAAAAATCGAGAAGATTTTGGGTAATTTACCTCAGACACCTCCCAAAAAAAAACAAAGAGTTGCAGAGAATGCTATTTCAGCAATATTGAAAAAAAAGTACAATGAGCACGCCAGAATTTATAAGAGCTTTAGCGTTAAGTACTCGTATATACTAACAAATACATGTGAAATAAATTAATTTCCGAAAAATACCATTAATAATATTAATACCACTTAGGTACCCAGACAATTTTTTATAAAGAATAGTCTTAGATTTTGTGTTCAGTAGGTACTCATAGAAAAAAATTGTACAGTTGAAGTACTTCATATGTTTTATTGTTACTTTGTTAATAATAATATTAAATGTTGATGTTGACACGGAATTTGTTGATTTTATTTAATTACTGCTTAAATATTTTTCTGTACACTTTATGACTAAATAAATCGAAATCACAAGAATTCGAGCGTATGAGGCAGTGAAAATGTTTTTCGAAACAGCGTCTTTCGCGACTACTTCATTCGAGCCCACGAGCTTTCGAACCTGTGAGGCAGTGGGAAAATAATTCGCAACAGCGTGTGTCGAAACAGCGGCGTTCGAAACAACATAGGGGACCCACGCAAGCCACATCTGCCATATTTCCAATGGACCGTGGACCAAAATAACCAACACTTGGGGGCCTGAAATAGGTTAAAGGAGTCGTGGCAGATCCCGAAGAAGATGACGGAACGACCTGGACATAATAAACGACCAGTGGCCCTTAGACTATGAAAAAAAAAACATGAAAACATCATTTTAATTATAATTTTCAACGATTTAATATTTTGGTTTTCATTTCCCGATAAATATGTGAAAAGAAAAACATATTTTCTTTGGTTTTCTGCAAGTGCTGTGTAGTTCTGTATGTGACAGATTTACTTACTTTGCCTAAACATTAATGTATTATGTGTCTATTTTAGAGAATAAGTCGTTGACCAATAAATATAATGTGGATAAATAAGTACCCTCTGTAAGTCGCCTTTCACGAAAATAACAGTCAGGAGAAATAACACAAGCACTTAAATGAACCATCGCTACATTTGAACGAAGCTTACGGATTATCGCGTCGCTGCAACTCATGCAGAATAATCCTTTGCATTTCATTTAATTAATTTTACGGGTCCTTGGACGGAAGACTGCTCTCGTTGTGTAACATCAGTGAGTGAATTACGAGCTCGTCAAGGAGGGAGAAATGTGCGGTACAGTCGGAGGCAGTAAAACGTGATAAGTTCTGTTGGTTGTGTTCCGAGAATGGTTTTATTTATTTTGTTTCTAGTGTTATCAATAATAACAATCTATTTTAATTTTAATTTGTGGAATATTGGCAGTGAATTCACAGTTCTCAAATAAAAGTTCACTGGTCGCTATTATATGCCAAGAGGTGTATAAATATGAGCTTCGTCGCAAAATGACTCTTTCTTATAATGTCGCTTTCATAATGACTCTTTCGCAGAATGTCTCTTTCGCAGAATGTCTCTTTCGCAGAATATCTCTTTCGCATGATGTCGCGTTAGTAACTTAGAATTAAAATGCGCCAGGTTTAAAAAAAGGTAATTAATTATCTTCTAATCTTAATAAGTGCTTACAATTTTAACAATCATTTATTCATTAAGACAATTACGCATATTCAATTTATAATATGAATATGTTGTTTACGTTTTATTTGTTTGCTTTTTACAATAGTGTACGAATTTAACAAATATATTGTTATACTTTCTAATTTTATTCTAAGTTTTTGACGCGTCACTTTGCGAAAGAGACATTATGCGAAAGCGACTTTATTGCCACAGCTACCTTTGATAAAAAATATGTCACATAAAACACAGTACACCCAAAAATTACCAAATTTCCACACGTCATAATGATAATTTCAGTACCTACCATTTCCATACCATTCAGTACCTACCATTTGTGAAATTAACAAAAGTCCCGAGGCATACAATGTGTATGTGCTCAATCAATCGATTTAAATTTTATTGTAGGTAGTTGAAAATATTTATGATAAGTTTTTATCGGAAACCAGGAGTGAAATGATATTTTTTATAATAATTATGACGTTAACAAATAGGATGAAATTATCTATATGTCGTGGCGAACGATATTCAGAAATGAGAAGTTGTGAAGTTGATTACTTTAGTACAGAGTCTGTGGTAAACGCCGTGACGTCGGCTGTCATTTGCAAATGGCGCGAGCGATGTCACGTGGATGGAGTCGTATTGGGAAGTGGAAGCTAGACAGAGCTCAGTTGGATTTGAGACACCAACGAAGACACTAGTCCAGTGCGAAACTGTCTGTTTGCCTATCTGAGTAATGTTATGTGATTACTTTTATCAAAGTGAGGTTATTACTGCAATGAAGATTATTATTCAACGTTATGTACCCGGTACCACGAAACCTCAGATGTCGGCCCATACCGCTCAGCCATCGCTGACGCCGACATCAGAAGTGAGGATAAGGACTTGCTTCCCACTTGGCTGGCGTGCTTTGCCAAGTCGTCAAGATATATCAGAAGAAAATTATCGAAGCTTGCTTGATATTGTCAAGGCTGTGCTGGGAACGCTGGCATGGCGAACGAGCAGCGATAGCTACATCGGGCTCTAGCAAGAACGTTTGCGAGGTGCAAGATGCAAGTGTAGCGGGTTTGCAGTGGCGCGGCGGTCGATAGAAGCGTGCAAAATAGCTGGTATTGTGGGCAGTCACAGCACAGCAATCCGGTGAGTCGTGTAATTTTTGTTTTGATCGACTGATGTCGTTCAGAGATTGTTTGTCATTTTAGAGGTTAAATACAGACGTTTGTATAAAGGGTATGTAGGTATACCTATGAAGTACAAATAGACCGTACTGTATGTACCTACATAACGAGCAAATTCATTGCGACGTTTTGGTTTATGGTCTTTGTTTACCTGTTTTATTTTGGGGTAGGTACCCACGTATTACGATTAATTATCATTTGAAATATAATGTGACAGGCGGTCACGATGTATTTTTTGGTTATTTCTAAACAAAAATGTGCAGTGGATTGTAGTTACAAATCTAACCAGAAAGGTACTTGAAATGCGGTACGTAAAATAGAGAAACTCTGATAACTTTACTTAATGAATATTGCCTTACTTTTATTATTGGTTTACCGTACGTACACGATACGTCTATCGGCGCCTTACAAAATTAGCTTAGATAAAAGGCTACTAGTGCGAGCAACGGTTCAAGAACTAGTTGATGCTTATTACATACGCTTTAGTAAGCCTCCGTTTGCTAAGTAAATAGGAAACCTATTTGCTTAGCAAAACATTAGACAGGCTATTTGAAGTTAAGTAAACTAGCAGAGGGCTATTTTAATGCGTTTTAGGAATGACAGTAATGCTATCCTAATATTATTTAACGTTTGATTTACGTAGCCATATTTTGTTACGTTGTGATACAACAGCGATCGAAGTTGCGACAAATAAACTCAGTAAGTGAATAGACGTAAACAACGTGATGCAACAATATTTACTACTATTGGTATCATCGCAGTGAACCGAGAAATAGGCTTCAAAACCCGAACCTTAACCTCTGACGTCAACCTTACAGACTAAGTCTGACGAAAGGAAAGTAGTGTGATTACTCGGTTCAAAAACTATTGTGTGATAGGTACTGTTATTTGCCCTAGTTAATCCCTCTAAGTCCTGCTACTTTAGTAAGGATTGAAAGGCTGCTTGGTGTATTATAAACGTCGACTAAAGCCGGATTTTCCTTGAACATTTCGAAGTGTTCATTTGTGAAGTGTTGCTGAAGCTTAGTTAAACTGCTTTTCTTGAGAACATTCACCATGTTAGGCGGTTCATAGGTAGTACCATATTTTCGGAAGTTCGTCAGTTGAATTTTTCGTTTTTAATGTACCCTCAGTGTTTTTATTGATGACTAGTAAACAATTTGGTCCATTTATTTGGAAATTGGGACACTGACAGATAAGATGACTAATAATTTCAATTTTACAGACTATACCTGGTTGATTATTTTCTTATCATGAACTCTCAATTTAAATGAGATTGAAATTCAAACTGATGCAAGTGCGGCGCTATTCCCTTTCCTTTTTTTGTAAATCGGATGGAAACTTGTTGATATCACCACGGTATCAGAAAGCTGGTTGTTAGCCTAACTTTAAATTGAGCAAAGATAAAAGTCGGTTTGACCATATTATTAGGCTCAGGGTTTTAAATTAGTTTGATTGTGTTTTAATTAAAAATGAGGAAAGAAGTCTAACTAAATTAGATTCAAGTATGAAGGCCCCGATCACAAAGTTCCTCGAGAATTGAATGTCATAGTTAATGACAGTGGTAGTGAAACCACATCTGCTTGAGAATAGCTTGTATACTCGTACTCGAACCTTTGGACCGCACCTCAGGAGTAACATGTGGTGATGGGTCTATAAGGAATCGTTGGTGCGATTACTGTCTGTGTTGGTGCACAGATTTTAATGAGTTGAGTATGCATTGCTTATAAATGATGATAAAGAGTAATAGAACTGTTAGAATTACTGCGTTGTAACTTATTGGTCGGACCTTTTCTAATTACTAATGTAGTGCGCAGTGCGCTGTGAACGAAGGCTAAACAAGGTAGTGTAGTTATCAGCAGAGTTCAATACTGTGCTTAGACATGTGAAGTACCAATAGGTTATCTCGTTTATCAATGACAGAAATTCATTTGAATAAACCTAAACCGATGTTT
The DNA here is from genome assembly GCA_921972225.1 of Euplexia lucipara. Classification (NCBI taxonomy): domain Eukaryota; kingdom Metazoa; phylum Arthropoda; class Insecta; order Lepidoptera; family Noctuidae; genus Euplexia; species Euplexia lucipara. The sequence goes on along the minus strand of OV179152.1, from coordinate 7,271,274 downwards.
CGCCGACTAGGCGACTGCCCAAGATAGCCGTGAGTGACTTTTGACTGAATTACAATCGCGATTAATGGATGGTTTACCATTTACTCTGGTAACTTACAAAAGTTCCAAGTCTTACTCGTGATGTTTATCGCTGTCCTTAACAACTCGATCTTCGCGAAGTAGAGATAGTACGTACGACTATCTGACAGAGTAGTTCCCGCTTTTCTAACCTGTTTCTTCTTCTGGAAAAGCGTGATGGTTTCGTGCGTATGTCAGTAGATGATTGACAGTCAAATTTAGATAGTAGGTACTTTGGGTGAATTCTCACTACCGTGTAAAGAAATCAAACTTCTTAGGTCAATGGTAATGACAAACGTTTCTCTAAGTCCCGTTTTGATAGTAGGTACCTACTAAAATGAAACTTAAGTGTTAGTAACTTGGTTTACATTAAAAATGAAGAGCCTAGCTTAACGAAGCTTGACCCAAAATTTAAAGGGTTTTTTTTAACGCTTGAAGGCGACCAGTATGTCGTAAAGTCAAGTCGTAGGGTATCAACCTGTGAAGTTCAAACGAGTTAGAAGTAGAAGACAATATTTCTGAGGGCAAAAGCACCTCGATAGACCTATGATACGCTTGTGAGCTATCCGGTCAATCCGCATCTATAAGATGCAGTCGCAACTGCGAACGTTATCGTTCAGGGCATGCAGAGCGACTTGTGGTATGGCGGGGACCCAGGCCTTGAAAGAGACTATTTGTACGGTCATGTAATGACTTCAGAGTCGTGGACTCTAGATGAAGTGTTGGTCGTATCACGTGAGGTGATAACGATATGGGTGGCAATACCGAATTGTCAATAGCAGTGGCAGGGCCATGAGTAGTGTTTACTTTTTTTAAATTTGTTAATTATGAGGCTTTGAAGAACTTTCCGTGTTTAAGTTCTTAAAATGGCTTAGCTAAAGTTTAGTTATTATGGGTACTGAGTAGTCATTACTAATGATTACCTGTAAAGTTTTGGAATACATTTCATCTAACTTAACGTGTACTCTATGGATTAAGTGTGAGAGTTTGGGTGACCGATCCAGTTGCGCCGGAGCATGTAAGAGGTGCGCGTGTCTGCTTCTTATGCGCAGCATATCCTTTCCGAGGGGTAGCACTTATGCGGCTGAGATGGTTAGCTTCTGGGGATGGATCACAGGCCGATGGACTGGCAGGCCATGACTAGCCGATGGACTGGCAGACCATGACTAGCCGATGGACTGGCAGACTATGACTAGCCGATGGACTGGCAGACTGAAAGGCCGATGGACTGGCAGACTGTGAAAGGCCGATGGACTGGCAGACTGTGAAAGGCCGATGGACTGGCAGACTGTGAAAGGCCGATGGACTGGCAGACTGTAAAAGGCCGATGGGCTGGCAGACAATGAAAAGCCGATGGACAGGCTGACTATGAGAGTCTTTGTACTTACAATTTATGTCTGACGACACCAAGTGACGTTTGTTTAAAATGATCTCATGTAAAGTGATCTCATGTGTTTTATGGGATGATTCCCTCCTAGAATTTTACCTGTTTGGTTCTAAAGGGCTGGATTATTGTGACTTCCTTAATCCTTAAGACCTTGTCAACGCTGGCTATATTGTACAGCTATAGTTGTTAAGATTTAACGGCAGGATAGCCGAACGGATTAATTTCAGAATATTTCTGTTGTCAGATCAGACACACGAGGACGTGTGAGGGTCATGATGGCCGTGTCGTGGCGAACGATATTCAGAAATGAGAAGTTGTGAAGTTGATTACTTTAGTACAGAGTCTGTGGTAAACGCCGTGACGTCGGCTGTCATTTGCAAATGGCGCGAGCGATGTCACGTGGATGGAGTCGTATTGGGAAGTGGAAGCTAGACAGAGCTCAGTTGGATTTGAGACACCAACGAAGACACTAGTCCAGTGCGAAACTGTCTGTTTGCCTATCTGAGTAATGTTATGTGATTACTTTTATCAAAGTGAGGTTATTACTGCAATGAAGATTATTATTCAACGTTATGTACCCGGTACCACGAAACCTCAGATGTCGGCCCATACCGCTCAGCCATCGCTGACGCCGACATATATTAATTAATTATTTCCTTTGGAAGTTTAACAGTTAAATTAATGACAAGTCTATAAATATACGTCTTTGTGTATTCTTTGTCTTGTCTTCTTTTATTATTTAATCTAAAAGTAGTCTATAATAATATATAACCGTTTTATGCCTTATTACAAGCAAAAAAAGTAAATATAAAAGAATATTTTGTACTTATTCAAATTCTTTTAATGTGATATTTAAGAATTTCTTACAACATGATACAAAACAACACTTTTGATTAATAGATTCTTTAAAATTTCGACTCATATTTTTGCAGTCTTAACATACATATAAACAACCTTATAATAATTTCACAAATACATCAATTAATTGCCGCATGCATTACTAAACATCTCGTGCGAACGGCCTACCTGATATGACATATTTTGTTGTCGTCGTTTATACAAAAATATGCTTAAATTGTGTGAATAAATCTCTCAGAAAAAAAAAAAAAAATCAAAATCAAAATCAAAAGAAACAGAAATGGTTATTGTATGAAAATCTTAATCTTTTTGATAAAAAAATGTTTCTCATCTTCTCTCTGTTCATGGCTTTTTTTCTTTGTTTAGGCACTAATATTCTATAATAAAAATAATCTTCATACGACTATTATATACGTCTGCATATTTTGCAGCAAAATTAATGAACACAATCTGATCGAAAAAAAAATCAACTACCACATTCGAAAAATACATACAATATTTTTGCCTTGTTCACTATGTTCACTTTATAAAAGTTAAACAAACGCTTTAAAAGATTTGTTTACATTTAATTTAAACGTCGCCGTGGCTGGTGGCAGTGCTGGCAATTATTTTTTTCTGTGTTAACCCAACATCGCGGACTGTACCCGACAGAGTCACGTAGCTAGCGGAGAATTTCACTTTCTTAACCCTTGCACATTTCTGCATAAATTTTGCCGGGACTTGTGGACCGACTAAACACACTTCCAGGGGTTGACACGCTCCTACGTGACACGGGTACTGCGTCACATTTGCATTATTTGATTTGTCATAGTTTATGCTACGGAAACACCGGTCAGACGTTCTAACGTCATTTTCAAACAAGACAGGCGCAACAAGAGGTTGGTTTTCACTTCTTACTTTGTGACGTACATTTTATTTTGGGTTTGAGATGTGTTAATTGCCGAGCTCCAGGTTAAAGTGAAAATCAAATCATTTATTTCAATAAAACCGTTAAAAGGCACTCTGAACGTAGTACTTAACAGGCACTCATATTATACAGGGTGTTTTTGAAATCGTGGGCAATATTTTCACAGGCTGTTCTAGCTATGAATATGAACAACTTTCATTAAGGGAACAACCCGGAAATCGCTAAAAAAAAATCAGCTGTTGCTACGACATCTTAATATCTAATCGACTAAAATGTATGCAACAGCTGATTTTTTTTCGCAATATCCTGGTTGTTCCCATAATGAAAGTTGTTCATATTCATGGGTGGAACAGCCTGTGAAAATGTTGCCCACGATTACAAAAGCACCTGTATATCCAATGACGAGCGATGTGATAATTGACATTGACATTATTTCGCACAATAGGGTAAACAACCCAATCGTTGGTACATACTTCAAGTCATTTCGTGTCAGTCGGATATTATTAAACAACCATAAAACATCTTCTAAAGAAATTGCTAGATAAAATATGTGTTCGTTTCAAAGAAAATACTTAAATATTTACTTTTATAGCCAAAGGAAAAAGGCGGTGGTCACTTCGAGCATCTACTAAAGTAAGTTAAAGTATGTGGAAACCATGCATTTTATTCATTTTAGACATCATGTTTCATGCAGACATTTACTGCTTAAGACCTACACAATCGATATCTAAATAGAAATAGTGTAGGTTTTTTTTTCAAAATAACCGGGTTCGATTCCCGAACGGAGTACAGATGTTTTTTAAAATGTATGAATGCAGTTTTTCTTTTTATTAAAATCGATGACATGGTTCCTCAGAACAGATCTTCGTATGTCTTATAGTTTCAGACTTTCCCATACTGACCCATTTGAATGAGACACCCTGTATAAAGATGACGCAAAAAAATGTGCCCATAACGCCAAGCGTCAGACCTACATGATGACGAGGTGGTCTAGATTAGCACTTAAGGTACAGGTACTTGACCTATAATTTTTTACTGTTACAATAAAATTAACTATTTTGATTTTTTTTAAATTTTCTAATAATCCAAAGTAGCTACTAAGTTAGTACCTAAGTTGTTCAGACTTATTTTAGCACTAAAGATATTCTGTCTATTAACAGTTTTAAGTAAAATAATACCCTTGCTCATGATCTATTGAATAATAATATACTTACCTACCTCAAATGTTTAAAACATTAAATTATTTTCTCAACTACGCAATAGTCCCTTCAAAGATTATTGTATTCAAACATGTTAATAGACTTGTAGCAAAATAATATTAAGTTCTTATTTTGATCAAACATTAATATAGGTATTTGTAATAATATTCTTGTTTGGGCAAAACGTAATTGTATCTACCTAGAAGTGCCTAAAATATTACTGTCTAGACGATGTAATGTACAGAGTATATGATGAATAGTACCTACATGAATAGTTAGAGGTTAGTTTGATACTACATCTAACTTAGCTATTGTACCTACTTGGAGAAGTTAAAAAAGGTTATTTTTAATGCACACTTTGTAACGAAAGTACAGACACCAGCACATCAACCTTTTTTTTTAACCCACCACGTGTTCCTTCTCACATCTGCGCCGGGGGTCACGGGAACAGAAGATACTTCCGCGACCCCCGACTGGTGACGGCCCTGCGGGCCTCGCCAAGTCAGCGAGGGGAGTGAGGTGTTAGACTCCCCTTCTCTCTGGAGTAGGCAGCGACAAGCTACTGCCTACTCCAGAGACGAGGGCACGGCTCGGCTCCTCCCAAGCGGCACACTCTGCCAGTGTATGCCGCGCCGTGTCCTCCCGACCGTCAACGCAGTGGTGACACCGGGCGTCCGGCTCCCTGTTTATGCGAAAGTATCTGTGTCACCCGAAACGACAGGGAGCCGAGCCTCCTCCCGAGCCAGTGCTCGAGCACCGACCGGACCACCTTGATGGTGACGAGGCCGGCGCGGCGGTAGGGCGCGAAAGCCTGTTCCGCCATTCCGCCACCAGGACTTCGCGCAGCTGCGACCAACGCAACTCCATGTGTCGCTGCGTCGGTCGCGCGCCGCGCGGCCGCATTTCCTCGCGTCACCGGTACAGTGACGCGAGTACTTTCGCCTTCAGGTCCCAGGGCGGGGATCCGGCCAGTCTCCGGCAACCTCGTGCCAGCACATCAACCTACCCCAATGTTTTAAATTTCTTTGATAATTTTTCGTCAACAAGGAACAAGGTTCATATTCAATTGCGAAAACTTTGACTGTTTAGGGGTAGCATGATGTACTGGCGTCTGTACAATAAGTATGTTAAAATTAAGATAGACACCGAATTTATTATCTGTTATCACAAAAGCTGTCAGCTTAGTTCTTCTGAGTTGTCAAATAGTGAAACATCGACCTCACCTTCTAGTTTACTAGTAGTTTTTATTTAGTTTTGTATCTTCGTTTTTTTAGTATTTTAGTTAAATTTTATTTAAAATTTGTATGCCTTCGCGGCAAAACATAGCGTTCAAATATGTTAAGCTAACACCTATGTAAATATCTATGTTTCACAAATAAAGATTCTGATTCTGATTCTGATAGTTATAAAATGACATGTAAAAGTGTTTGTATGAACCTATTTACAGAAATAAATCTTATTTATTCATTTACTGACTTACCTAGTTTTATTTTCCAAAATTTATTTTGGCAAGTGAACAAACACTCGCTTTAAGCATCTAAAAGCAATCGCTTTCAAGCGTTGCTTGTTTACGCTAAGTTTCGCAGGATAATCAAGCAGGCAAGTCTGATAATAAAACTCACCCGTTGTAGATTTGTGCTAACATATACGTAGGTTCTCAATTCGGTTGTATTTGTTTTTTTTACTCCGTCATTAATGAACCGATTTTCAAAATTGTTTTAATATTTGATAGGGTATACTATTTACTAGATCGATTGTTCCCATTTGTATCAAAACTCATATCTGATGAGGGATCCTCGAGGAATTGAGGGAACTCCTCAAATAATATCGGTAGGTACACACGCACCGATTTTTACATTTTTAACCCCCGACGCAAAAAGAGGGGTGTTATAAGTTTCACCGCTATGTGTGTGTGTCTGTCTGTCTGTCTGTCTGTCTGTCTGTCTGTCTGTCTGTCTGTCTGTCTGTCTGTCTGTCTGTCTGTGGCACCGTAGCGCCCAAACGGGTGAACCGATTTAGATGCGGTTTTTTTTATTTGAAAGCAGACTTTTTTGCGATGGTTCTTAGACATAATTCATCAAAATCGGTTCAGCCGTTTCAAGGTTATCAGCTGTTTTGTGTTAGCTACCGTGGCTATTTTAGACGTCTATGGGTATTAACTTTACTTAAAAACATATGTGTGTCTTAAAATTTCAAACACCCATGTGTGTAATATTAATAGGCAACATTATGGTGTATTTGGTCTGATGCAGCAAGAATATCTAGCAGACTAATACACTCTTGGGAGAATAACAGCAGATATATCGTGTTTGGATTCATTTTAACCTGCATTTGATTCTGCACACAATGCACTGATGGCAACTGGGTGAGTTGATGCTGCAGCCAGGCTGTCCAGCACACCAGTAGGTAGACTCTTGACAAAATAATAGCAGAAATGTCGTGTTTGCATTCATTTCAACCAGCATTTGATTCTCAACACAATGCATTGATGGCAACTGGGTAAGCTGATGCTGCAGCCAGGCTGTCCAGTACACCAGTAGGTAGACTCTTGACAAAATAATAGCAGATATGTCGTGTATGGATTCATTTCAACCAGTATTTGATTCTAAACACAATGCACTGATGGCAACAGGATGAGCTGATGCTGCAGCCAAGCTATCCTGCACACCAGTAAGTAGACTCTTGACAAAATAATAGCAGATATGTCGTGTTTGGATTCGTTTTAACCAGCATTTGACTTTACATACATTGCTCTGAAAAATTCTCATAACTGTAAACTCTATAAAACAAAATTAATGCGTTTAAAAATTATAAAATAAAAATTAAATTAAAAATTTAAATAACCCCCACCGCAAAAAAGTTAAACATTTAAAAAGTTAAAAATAACACTTTAGCCATGAAATTTTACGTAACGTCGGGGTACCGTTAAAATAAGTACCTACAAACCTACAAGTACTAGGAACATTCTTTACTTAAGCGGTACCCCGACGTGAAGTAAAATTTCATGGCTAAAGTGTTATTTTTAACTTTTTAAATGTTTAACTTTTTTGCGGTGGGGGTTATTTAAATTTTTAATTTAATTTTTTAGTAACAAATTAAGCATGTATGCTTAGTGTCGAACGTAACAAATAAGTTGTACCTGACACTAATTGCTGGTTGATAACGAATACTATCGCCGCGATAAAATCTGAAATTTAAACCCAATCCAACCCGATTCGATTGGCTGGTGATAACAAATTAACCAATCAAAACAGATTGCTTGCTTGACAATCTTTTAAAATAAAATTCTAGTTGATTTTTGCTCAATAAACAGGGCATTAATATACTACCTAACTACTACATTCTGTACCAAGCGACCAATCTCAAACTATGAACATTTCCAGCTTGATATACTGATAATCAAATTCAGTTCACCTCTGGCCCATAAAGCTATTAACCTTTATTCGATAGAGGAAATTAATATGCTTTCAAAACCTATACTCCTGTATCTAGGTTATATGAAATGGGACGCGTTCTACGGTTATTTTTGTCTAAAGACTTCAACATACTGAAATGCGTTTTTAAAGCATGAGTTGTTAAAGTTAGTGCTCATGTTTAAGTGTGCCATTAGTTAAGAGCGGGTAGACTGTTTTCTGTTTCAAATATTTATAAAAGGAGAGGAGTTTCAATGCTGCTGCATTAAAAAACATCGGTTGGTTGTTTCCTTCAACATCATCATCATCATCATCATCTTTACAGCCATAGGAAGTCCACTGCTGGACATAGGCCTCCCCGATAGATCTCCAATAAGACCGGTTGGAAGCGGCTCGCATCCAGCGCGCTCCCGCGGCCTTAATGAGGTCGTCTGTCCACCTTGTGGGTGGACGTCCTACGCTGCGCTTGCCGAGACATGGCCTCTACTCGAGAACCTTTCGACCCCATCGGTCATCAGTCCTACGTGCTATGTGCCCTGCCCACTGCCACTTCAACCTGCTAATCCGCTGGGCTGGGCTGGGTTCCTTCAACAATGTAAGCATTAATATATTTTTAAAAATGTACTGATCATGCTCTTTATAAAAAAGTGCTCGTAGTTTGTGTCAGGGTAGTAGTAGTAGACCATTGCATAGTAAAGTACCTATTTGATTAAAAAAAAGCTCAAAAACTTAAATAAGTTAAAAAATCAGGCCATGGTTATTAATTCATTAAACCCTGAGAGGACACCGGTATCCGCGCTGTCATTGTCTTTATATTGTGACTCTAATTAACACACACCAAATACGGGAGTAATCCCCCTTTCCTGTATCATCAGATAGTGTAATGATATTTTTCACGATTTTGACTTCGACATATTTTCAGGCAGCATCACTAAACTTAAAAGAGCTGTGCTCAATAACGTGTAATTTTTGTAAATTGTGTAATTTAAAAAAAAAATGTACTTTTTTGTAATTTTTTGTATTTTTTGTAATGTATGCAATTTTTGTATTTTTTTTTTACTTTTTTGTTTTTGTTATAATTAAAAAAAAAGGAGTTCCTATAATTTTTGTAATTTTATTGTCGTAATTTTTGGTATTTTTTATAGGTAATATTGTCTTTTATTTCTATTTAATGTGTCTATTATTTAAAACAATCTTTTTTAATTTATTTTAATTCCATGTTATTTATTTTAATCTTATTTTATTAATTTTAAAGATATTATATTGTTGATCTCAGTTTTAATTACGTGTTATCCATATAAATATTAATTATTGTAAAGTGAGATCTGATTATAAAATAATGCTGTGTTCACCTATAATTTAGATGCATGCAATACTATTATAATAAATAAACACGATTGAAAGGTTAAATCCATAAAATAAATACCCTTCCATATCTATGTAAATACGCTTACATATCGTCAATACTAATGTTAGGATATCACAAATATTTTGTAGACCCACTTGCCAAGTTTTAATAGTTTGGCTCGGATAACGGAACAAAGTTGAACCACTTATCGGAACAGCTGCTTGTCAAATATTTAACTGATAACAACCCGGGCTCAGTTTATGTGAAAAGTTAATTTAATTATTGAACTACGCTGTCCCCGACACTTTGAAAGTTCCTGGTTTTTGCTTCGGATTATTTGTTATGCCTTTATTTCATGCTACTTTTTAGTTCGCCTTGAGGAGTTTGTAGCTAAAGAATAACAGCGACATGGGTCGATCGAAGGTTAAGCTACGCTTGACGGGGAGGGTCTGTGGATGGGTGACCATTAATTATGCCCATACATCCCCGTGTATCGGAGAGCACGTTAAGCAGTCGGATCTTAGCTGTTATTTGTAGATCTTCGACAGTCGTTATGAGTAGTAAGATCCACCAAAATCTGACTACCAGGCCACCAGTCTGCAAAGCATCTTCTTGGATTCGATTCAGTGTTTTATGTTCTTAAGCAATACAATAAATCCTTATCCTAGAAAAATATGATCTTTTTACAGATAGGTTTATTGTAAAATCATCTCTTAGTGGTTGTACGAGTTGTCCCAAAACATAGAGTTAGTAGCTGGTAATTACAAAATATTAAATCACAAAGTTCTTCTCAGTTTCCAACCGTCTGACCACCATTTAAGATTTTAACTTCACAACCACTTCAATTTTCAAACCAGCGCTGCACTAATCACTATTCTTCAACAAAAAAAAGTAATCTTGTATTAACAAAAAAGGTCTCCATTTTGTCTGAAAAATAGCTGGGGTCAGAGCTAGTAGATAATAACCACAGCGTCGCACGAGCCCCATCCGTCTCGCCGACAAAGCCTCCGCAGGACTTAACGAGAATTACACTTTTTTGTTTTTAAGCCAAATTATTTTTATACGAAAATCCGTACAATATTGGAGCAGTGTGTTGGGTTTTCAGGAATGTATTAGACATAACCTAGTAGTTGGCAGGTTAGAGATTGAATCTTCGCTGTTAAACATGATTAGTCAGGGCATAATGGGTAACAAGCAGTAAAGTTACTCAAGGATCGCTAGACCCTCGCTACTTGTTCGAATTTTAGAAAATAAATTTCTACAAAGTGGTTGAGTGGGTGACAGTTCCTAGTGTGGAGGTAGTATAGTTTCCACGCTGGTAAAATAGTTAGTGTCGGTCGTCATAGCGTTCCTCCATCGGCCAGGCTCCATCTTAGCACGAAGTTAGCCGTCATAGCGACGGTTCAGTATTGCTATCTCTCGAAACTAGAGCTGCGCTTCGTTTTAACTTCATACTAATTACTGTCTTTGATAGACTGTATAATGTAAACATAATATTAACTCTTATAATATTATAAAGTTATTTATAATTTAATGCTGAAAAAAAGCACCATTTTATCTTCAGTAATTACAAAAGACATAGGTACCCAAATTAAGTTTGTACGCGCTGCACGCAAAATAAGTGCACGAAATCAGAAGCAGTTTTTACAGTTGTAATTGTGCAGGTGTAACTTGAAATTTGGTTGATGTTAGGCGATTATCACACTGCCCCGCATCACGCTGCTTGTTGCATGTCTCTGAACTGAATTGAACGCGCGTGGATGCATTTTCTGTGTGATGGACTGTGCGTGTTATCCATACAAACGGAGATACTTACAAGCAACGGAAGAACACGCATCCACGCGCTACGCTGCATCATGCGGGGCAGTGTGTTAATCGCCTTAATCTTTACATCACTACACCGCTGATTTGAACTGATTGAGCAATACGAGGACATCGAAATCCATAATACAATATGTTTCTCAGTTTCCTGTGGTTACTGACTTTGCCTTTAGTTGCTTTTCGGTATTTTTTTTTTCCATAGTCAAAAGTTTGCTTTAGCGCAGACAAAAAGTAAAAATAGCAAAACATAAATTAGAAGCGGATGGACTTAGTTTCAAGTCAAGATCATTTCAAAGGGATATGCCTATTTGCTGAAGAAACTTTGACAAGTGATGCACAAAGATAAAACAAATGACAGGCATGATAAAAATATGGTGATAAGTATCAATCCTAATTGACATCACAGATAAAGTAACAAACGCTGTTTTCAACATAGATCTCAGTGGGACTTTTCGTATTATAAATTGTAAACTCTACTTTACCGTTCGCCGAACGAAAATATTAGAATACAGTCAAAAATAGTGTCATAAAAAATCTAAAACGTTTTTTATCCCTTTGTACTCATTACAAATTGATAATAGCAATATTTAAGTTACTATGTTAAGTATTTTTAGTATTTATAACATAAATGGAAAAAACGTGGCTAGAAATGGAATTTCATTTTGAGGAAACTGGCTGGTGCAGCCTAAATGATGTAACATGTCCTTTAGAATATTTAAAAATTTGTAGTAAAATTTATTGGCATACCAAACTGTGACTTGTCTTTTAGCATTTTGACCACGATGCGCCCGGCGTTCATCACAGGCGGCGGTCTTACTAAACGGATATTGCTCCTGAGGCATGGACCACAAGGAAATTGCCAATGTTGTAACACGTCATCGTCTTTAAATTAGGTTATATACAACACATCGATCAAAATGTAAAGGTAAAGTTGGTGCAGATTCTAAGAATTTGCTAATACAACAATGGGCAGGTAAAGTAGGTACAAAGGCCAGCAAATCAAGCTGTGTCAATTTTTTTTGTTTTCAACTTTGTTACAAATCAAATAAGGTTCATGTTCAGTTGGAAAAAAATACAGTTTAGGGTAGCTTGATGTGCTGACGATACAATAATGGTAAAACACCAAGCTCTTGGCATCCCGTATACATCTTGTTACCATTTCGAACTGTAAAACATACTCTCCGAATGTATGTGGAGCTCCTCAAGTTCCGAGTTGAGCTCACGATTACTGACAAATGCTTGCACTGACTGATCTGGACCCCTCATTCTGTGTGGTTCTTTCCTCAAAAGACCATTTCAGACACTAATCGGCATGGATCTTACATGATTGGACCAAGATAATGTCTGGACTTTAAAAGAGACTATGACCTCTGACTTTCTTTCGGTGTTTCTTCTCAGAGTAGTCAGGTAGTGAAACACCGATCTTATCTACTAGTTAAAAAAAGAGACGTGTAAAAGTGTTTGTGAAAACCTATTTACAGTAATAAATATCATTTATCATTTATTTATAATTTATGGAAAATTATTCTTTGTGGCTATTGTAGGTATTCAAGTTAAAATAAAAACATTTTGTCACAAAAGAGATAAAATAATTAAACAACCTATTCATATTATTATATGAATACTACGGATAAGATAAGTTACCAAAATCAAAAGTCAGTTGCTAATTTTATTCGGCTAAGGATTTTTTATACGTCAAAATTACGTAAAGCAGTGCTCCAAAAAGCCTACCCTTCACCACATCTAGTGTTTTTGCTGGGAAGCAGAAGTTGCAGAACAAACTCCCCAGCAAAACTACTAAGTTAGAAGAACTTGGATTTGAATTACATTTAAATTCTTCAAAGAATTAAATTAAAATCGAAATAACGAAATAAAAAATAATAATATAAGCAATACCATTAAAGACCGCATTGTCACTCGTCCCCATCATCAGTCATATCTACCCAAGAGGTCAGACTGAACGGATATTGAGCCAAAGCCCGAAGGTGAGCGGCCGACATTAAGACGACCAGGAAATTACCAATGTTGCTACACGTCACTGTGTTGCCATCTCAAAAAACAAGCCCCCTCGCCCCTCGGCCCTTTGCGGAAATGACGTCAATTTGCGTCACCGAATTAGTTAGGTCGGTGACGGAATTTTAGATGGTATTACATGATAATGAATGGGAAAATGTTGTTTAGCCGAGGAAAATTGGACGATTAAAGTTAGCTTGGAATTTCTTAAATTAGATGTGAATTTAGACGTGATGTCTAAAGAATGTTTTTAGGGTTGGTTTACTATAAGTACAATATTATTATACTCTCTCTTTTGACACACAAATTGAACTGGGAGACACCAGGCATTTGACTTGCCAGGTTAAAATATTCTAACCTGGCAAGTCTAATTCCTGGTGTCTCCCAGTGTAACAATAATAATGATCTTTATTTCAGACATGGGTGTCCATAAGGTTCGTTACACAGATTTCGTTAGTAAGTTGTTAGTATTACAAACAATAAATAAAAAGTGTTAGTAATTAATATGTCAATTAGTATGCCTACTCACATTTTATTTGCTGTCATATTTTTGTTGGTTTTTAAAAGGTTGATCACTATGCTTACGTTATAAAATTGATGTTGGCAGAATAGCTAAACGTCTTAAATTTACGAAAACAATGAATATTTAATTTAATTTAAAAGAAAAAAAAAATAATTGAACATAATTATGTATAAATGTTCCTATTCCTTTTCTACTCCACATAAACTTTCACTGTGTCAAAGTTTACACTCTTCTTTGCGCTCAATTTTCTAAACAAACTATTCCAATATTTCGCTTAGCGTATATTTATAAACTAGCTTCTGCCCGCGACTTCGTACGCGGATCCTGTTGCTTATGCCAGCGACAACGGGGTCGTCAAAATCGAAGATCTAAAACATCTGATGTCGAATTCTATAAGCCCGGGGACGGGAAATCAATGGGATGCGCGAGACGATTCAAGATGTTCCAGATTTTTTATTTTTGTTGGTCAACAGGAAATGCCATCAGACTTAACAACTTTTGCTAAGACGCCATTTCTATTATGTATTATTATGTTATATTGTCTCTGGGCTTTGGAGTTCCCCTACAGGTGCTCCAGATCTTCAAATTTAGTCTCACAGCAGAAAACACTCTTCACGTGGAATAGTTTTAGCAATGGCACCATTTTTATATCTCTTTCACTTTAGGTGTTCCATTTTCCAAAATGGAATGGAATATGTTGCGTGACGTTCACGATCAGCGGTCAGTCGCGCATCTCCTTCCCGCACTTATCTCTAGAGTCGATGCGTATATACGCTGAAAACTCAAGCGTCATGCTTTTTCCGTGAACGTCTCCAACTCGCGAGACAGTGCATGATGTTCACGATCAGCGGTCAGTCGCGCACATATTCTTCACTGGTCTCTAGAGACCTGGATGTAGATGCGTAAATACGCTGAGAATGCAGGCGTGCTTCGCGATCCCAAGAAGTTACCACGGAGCAAGTTGCAGCCTCATGTTCTCGAACAGCATCAAGTCTCTCCTAACGCTCTTCGGTAGATTGTTGGGATCTTACGATCTTTAATCATTTAGCACCTTTGGAACATTGGGAAAAATTTGACCTCTTACCAGGCATGGTTATAGTTTTATTGTGATGATACCTGATCAATTGAAATCTAAGTGGCTGCTCCCCTGCGTTACCGGGTAAGCTACCGTGTAACGAAGATAAATGGAAAAGGAAATTAAACACTCAAATAACATAAGCCCGAAGGCATACGATATAAAAAATGGGAGTTTTAGCCAGTAGAGTCTACTTTTCAACGATATACCATCGTCATCGAAAATGAGTCCTGAACTGTTCACGCCTTCACCGCGTAGTACTACTTATGTTATTTTATAATTATGCAATGAAATTAGTGATAGTTTTAATTTCTATATCAAATGTTTCTGATCTTCGATTTTTATAAGGCAACAGGAAATGCCTATCAGACCGAACAACTTTTGCTAAGACGTCATTCCTATTTGAGTTATGGTGTAGCTGGGCTCTTGGAGTTCCACAACAGGTGTTCCAGATCTTCGATTTTTATACGTCAACAGCGAGTGCTCATAAGGCTAAACAACTCTTGCTAAGACGTCATTCCAATATATGTTATAGTGTAGCTGGGCTCTTGAAGTTCCACATCAGGTGTTCCGGATCTTCAAATTTATTCTCTCAGCAGAAAATGCTCATAACGTGGAACAATTTTTGCTATGGTACCATTTTTGTATCTCCTATAGTTTAGATGGTCTGTTGCGGTTCTGCATCAGGTGTTCCGGATCTTCAAATTTATTCTGTCAGCAGAAAATGCTCATCACGTGGAACAATTTTTGCTATGGGACCATTTTTGTATCGCCTATAGTTTAGCTGGTCTGTTGCGGTTCTGCATCAGGTGTTCCAGTTTCCAAGATAAATTATAGCGACTATGTGTTGACCAGACTTAATATCTATACAACAAAAAAAAAAAACATTCAAATCCGTCCAGTAGTTCCGAAGATTAGCGTGTGCAAACAAACAGACAAACAGACAAACAGACAGATTTTTTTTTTTGGATTTGTGCTCTATTTCTGTTTCTAAACCCCCCTCAATCATTATTTTTTAAATATATTCAATGTACAGACACAGTTTTTTTACAGTCTTATTATATGTATAGATATAGATGATTCTTTTATAGCAAAATTCGTATCAAGTTTTATTAAAAGATATTATTTTGTATCCTTTTAAGTGGACATTTCTGCCTCGTCGTGTGTCTGTACCACAGTCTACACTATAAATTCGTAATGTCCCTCCCAGTTGCAACCCGAAACTTAAGTACTCTGCGGCGTGGGTGTTTTCCCAACAGATCAAAAGCATACATTCGGACTTGAAACAAATATTATGTGTGGTCAGTACATAAAACTGTTGGTTCAGTCCTGATGTGGGACGGAACGAAACTTTCTGGACATTTAATGCTTTTCTTTTTTGTCTAATGGCGTATGGAGTTTCTTGGGACTCGTATAATTATAGAATATAATGGAATGGATACGAATGACATAATGAATGGAATGGAGTGAAAATGAAACAGAAAATGAAAATGAAAATGAAAGTAAAGTAATAAAATAGAATAAAACACAATAAAATAGAATAAAATGGAATAGAAGAGGATAAAATAAAATAAAAAAGAATGAAATAGAATAAAATAGAATAAAAAATAATGAAATAGAATAAAATAAAATAGGATAGGATAGAATAGAAGAATAGAATACTCCTAATTGTACACTATAAAAACTTATAAATGATAACTATAAAGCTACATATGGTCATGTTACAAGGGCTACAATGGGCGGACTTATCGCTAAAAGCAATCTCTAACAAACATCTTTTGGATGAACCTGATAGTAAAGGAGAAAATATGAGCAGGATGCAGATGCTTATAATTTAATTGTTAATGATGCTCATTGTTGATAATTCGTCGTTGGTCTAGGGGTCGCAATCGCTACTGCTGCATGAGCATTAGGTTTCGAGTTCGATCCCCGGGTCGGGCAAAGCGTTATTGAGATTTCCCATCTGGAATTTCTCAGTATCAGCCCGAAGTCTGGATTTGTGCCCGATTGATGACATTAGCCTCAAAGTCAAATCATTTATTTCAATTAGGCCTGATAACAGGCACTTTTGAACTTTAAACTTACAAATAAATTAAATTAGTATATTATAATTCTAGTTGCAAATTCCAAAAGGTAGTTTTGTATGGAGAAGAATGTGCAAGAAACTCCATATGATGCTTAAGCTCGGTATGATGTTTAAGTTCCATATACTCGTATAACAATATATGGGACTTAAACATAACTGGTTGAATGTGGGTGTACTACCTAACCCTACACTACACTACACCACACTTCTACCTAACCCTTCGGGAATAACAGGTGTGAAGTTGTGTTAAGTTAAATAATTCATTTCAGACCACATTTTGTTGATATTGTTAATTACAAAGATCGTACATCTATGTATGTTAGTGTTAGTGTTTTCATAAAATGCAATAAATTTTAATATTATTTAAAAAAAGCAAAGGGCAGGCTTCTTGGAGGACCGTTTTATTTTCATTATTTTGTTATGACGTTCAGAAAGTGTTGATCCTCAGTTTAATTTGAATTAATGAAGTTTAAATTAGATTTTTGCTTTTAAGTAGCTATACTCTCAACATAAATATTAGGTAGTCGTTAGTCGTACTAAAGTAAAAGATAAAAAAGTAACTCTAGCTTGTAACCATGTTTGAAGATTCTTTAAGAAGGCAGACAAGACAATAAACCTATACCTATTTAGCTAAGATAAAAAAAAAAACAATAAGCTTGTAAGACAAGATTTCACAAACAAATCACCTCTAAGCCGATTACGCTTCATTATTTTTGTATTAACTTTCATAATAAAATCATTAGAATATCAAATTGTCGGGGACGTGATTTGGCAAAATGAACTTTATATCCCCTCATTTTGTGGTTTATAAACTAATGTAATATACAAGCGAACCCCATGTCTCCTCCTAAAAACATATTTTACCCCTTGTTACCCTTTAGGGGTTGAATTTCCATTACCAGACACAAATGTTCTCGGTAGAAAAGCAATATAGAAATTGAAATTCACGTTCTACAAGGGTCTGCGGCTGATAAAGGCTAGAAAGTTAAAGGCTATTTTTAAGGCCCTGAACATATTTTCGGCCAAGTTTATTTTTTATAAAGGCCTGTTCAGTTAAAGGTCAGCCGTAAGAGGTGTTAGAATATAGCTATACAGGGTGTCAAAAGATCGATCACATAGCCGATAACTACACATTCGGTACAATAATTAAGTAACAAAACACAAAAAATATTGCTGGGAAAATACTTTTTTTTCCATCTTTAAAAAAGAGATGCTTTTTATTGCGCGCAATTAAAGCGCGACAACGCAACGCAACTTTCGACCAGCTGAGCGGCCGGCCTCGGCCACTCGCGTTTGGTCGTTGACCCGACCGGCCCGCTTGTGTTTAGTAACTGTTGTATTTTTGTAACTTCAAATGCGAAATTTGTTTTGATAAATCGTTAATTTCGATAATGTTTGTTTAGAAGACATTATACTAATCATACTTGGAATACGATTTTGAAAAAAAAAACAAAAAAAATATTGCACTTAGACCTCCAATATCTACAAAACCAGTCTTTACTATCCCAGTGATGAGTAGAATATGTAGTTTTCATTTACGTTAAGAATCTTTTCACACCCTGGATATTGCTGTCATTTTATAATAAGCTGAACAATAGTAAACACAACATTATGCCTGTTTTCTTGTTTTACATTCTACATTTGGGTGGTTACGTTTAAGTCCGATATTAAAGCGGGTGAAAAACTAAAGAAATATGGGCCATTTCACGTTTTTTCACACATTTTATTTTAAGGCACATTGAGTTTTTATTAGGGCTTGTGGCTAAATAATAACAGCCGCTCGGGTCGACCGAAGGTTAAGCTACGCTTGATAAGGTTAGTCTGTAAATAGGTGACTATTCATTATGGGATCCCTTCTTTTCGCATAATGTTTTTGTCCTAATATACTTTGGCATAACGATTTTGCCACAATTTGTTTTGGCATAATAATACTTCGGCATATTTTTTTTAGGCATACATTTTAGTTATTTAATCCCAAAGAGTTTGCTTTCAAAATGAGGACTAGGGGCATCCTGACGTTAGGTTAGTTAGGTTCCTTTAAACCCTGAAGACAGAAATAGGAGTCCCGCGGTGGTGGGGTGTGGTGTAGTGGTGGGGAATGGTGTGGTGTAGGAGTGTGGTTGAGTGTTTGTGTAGGCTCTTAATAAACTAGTGCGCTTCATCATCACTGATTGCATCACTGCTTACCATCAGGTGGGATTGCAGTCAAGCACTGGTTTATAATAATAAAAAAAATGTCAAGGATTAATTTGCAAAGTACATGAATTGACAAAGCCGCATTGACTTTCACAATGTTTTGAATTCACAGACTGAGATACCATGCCATAACTAATCAACCATCACAAGCTCAGAGTATAACTGTAAAACAAAATAATTCTTTAGTTAGCTCATTCGAGATGGTGGGCGATCATCGTAAATTTGCCGACCGAGGTAGGTAAAGAATTAGCATTTTAAAATAACACTACGCAGTTGCTTAACTTTAGCAAAATAATAGCACTTAAAATTTCTCACTATACTCAGACCATAGTAATATCAACTTACACAATCTCACTTTGCTGAGTAAATATCAAAATATATGCAGAACCCTTGTAACTAAAACGACAGCCTATATGAAATTACATCTCCATTCAAGTTTTACATATTTAGACATAGGAGCCTAATTAAAATTTTGTTGAGAATTTTGTTTTGGACGAGTTCTTCATAATAGTATCATGATTCCACATGGGATTTCTCATGGGTATAGAGTGTGAGATTCAATGTGGTAGCTGATGTAAATAGAGCTGTTGTACCAACAATTTATTTCCTTCTTTTGTCTGTAGGAATATCGGATGCGGGGGCCAGGGTAGGTCAAATTATATTGGTAAGATATCTGATAGTTCTTGTAAGCCAGTGGGGCTTTGTCGATCCCACGATCCCGTCGGGTTTAGCCCGCCGTCAACATAAACAAAATGCTATTATTGCCTGTATCTTATCTTGGGAAAAAATATTCGACATTGCTTTCCAAGCCCCGTTTTCATTTATCGATATTACAATGGTCGGATTTGTGTACATACGCATTTATAAGGAAGGTGTAGCATAAAGTGTTATTGTTTTAGTTTGGGGTTTATCTAAGGCCGTTTTGTTTTTTATTAAAATCACTAAATGATGAATTTATTTTTAAATCGATTGAAAAAAACACTATGAGGTTTGATTTGTAACATCATATAACATAACATCACGCGTCATCCCTAAAGGGCTAGGCATAGGTGAACCTGTAGTACACCCACAGTTAGTCAGTTACCTTTAAGTCCCATGTAGTATAGGTGAACCTAGTCCCATTAAACGGGAGCAAGTCCAAACTCTGGGGTTGTCCTAAGTAATTCCAGATGAAAAATTCAATAACACTTTTCCTGACCTGATCCGAGGATCAAACCTAGAACATCATGCTCAACTGAAGCACTAGAACTACGAGGCAGTAAACACAAAAATTCAAGAACCATTACTTGCCTTTATCGCAAATTCATCGTTACTTTACTGAAAGTAAACATAGTTGCTGTATCAAAAAATAATGCAATACCTGTTAAAATGTTAAGAAAATCAACTCAAAGAAAAGCGCAATATTTTTAATAAGATTTTACTGAGAAGCCACTGTAAGTAAGTTTTCTTGTTTTTCTCTGTCGAGAAAGAAGCTATTTCAAAAACTACGGACCGTCTCAGTATAAAGACTCGTGCACACTCTTCATTTACTCCACAACGACCTTATTAAGGCCATGAGTATAAAACTCAATTCACTCATAGTACTGACACAATATTCTCCAAATACGTAGATAATAAATCCATTACAGCCTCCACTGATGCGATAAATAAATAAAAACCTTTTCTTCCAGGCTTAGTGAACAAAATAAAATAACTTATTCGAGGGAAAAAAGTTGCCCAATTTTGGTCCGAGTTCACTAATGCCCTCAATGTAGCAACGCCTTAATATCGGGAAGAAAATTAAATTATCTACGAAATACGTTTCAGGCGGACTTTTCAGGCGTGTTTTCTTTATATTTGATTGAAGTTGCACGGTTGCTTCGTAAATGGAGGTAGTCCACCGAGAGCACCCAGAAATGCAGTTACGCACACACAAACACTCACACATATGAACAGACGCCAGCAGATCAATCTACCCCATTGTGTCAAATTTCTTTGATAGGTTTTCAACTTTCTTGTAAGCGTAATAAGGTTCATGTTCAATTGGGACAGCTTGGGGTAGCTTGGTGTGCTAGCGTCTGTACATCACAAAGTTTTATTTGAATATGTAGGTATATGTATTAACCTTCACATTTAAGTTATTAACTCATACTACTAATATTATAAACGTGAAAGTTTGTGAGGGTGAATGGATGGATGTTCGTTCCTCTTTCACGTAAAAACTACTGAATGGATTTTAATTGGTATGGAGTTAGCTGACACCCTGGATTAACACTTAGGCTACTTTTTATCCCTGTATTCCCACGGGAACGGGATCTACGCGGATTAAACCGAGGGGCGTCTGCTAGTTTAATATATTTTTAAACGGTAACAAACGACTCTAAAATGGAAATGGTCAGGTCACATTCAAAGTGCTATGGATGAAAGATGGTCACAAATTACTTCAAATTGGTAGCCAATGTATAAAAAAAAGAAGGAAAGGTAGACCTTTTAAAAGATGGAGTAACGACATCATACAGATAGTTGGAGCTTTATGGCCTCGACGGGCAAAGCACAGAGCCACCAGGAACGGTTTGGAGGAGGCTTTCACCGCAATAGGCGGCCCCTAACATTACTAACCTCACTGTCAAATTTTCCCGATTGATTATGAACCTTATTCTGCTCTCCATAAAGTTGAAAAACGATCAAAGATATTTAATTCATTGGGGTAACTTGATGTGCTGGCGTCTGTACATAACTAACATTACTAACAAATAACTAAATAAGTACCAATACACAAAAACTAAATGTAAATGATAAAAATAAAGCTAATAATAATAATAGAAAAGGAACTCGTGGTTTGCAGCTAAAAATCAGCGTCAGATAGTATACTCTGTATTCTCATCTCAATTTAAATAATAAAAAAAAAAAAATATGCTGAGCTGAGGCCCTTGTGGCATTATAATCTACTAACCGCGGGACGTTAGCCCCGCGGTTTCACCCGCGTAGGTCCCGTTCCCGTGGGAATACAGGGATAAAAAGTAGCCTATGTGTTAATCCAGGGTGTCAGCTTACTTCATACCAAATTTTATTAGAATCCATTTAGTAGTTTTTTACGTGCAAGAATAACAAACATCCATCCATCCATCCATCCTCACAAACTTACGCATTTATAATATTAGTAGGATGTGCTTTATAGTTTTAAGGTCTTTTGCTGTAATGCCAATAAACGCATTTTTCTTTCTTTCTTTCTTTTGTCCACAAAGGGCACCTATCAATATTTTTGGCCGGTGCTTGTCGTGGACTAGGCTAGGTGCCATTCAGACGAGTACCACAGTATAAATATTAATACAGTAGGACGACGACTTAGATCAAAGACAACTTCTACACGCGTTAGCCCTGAACAATACCTCCCGCACTACGAACATCGTTTTGTTCGCAGTGTGGGAGCGGCTTTCCCGCGTCTCGCCCCTCACACCCCGCACGATTGCCCTGTCTAGACGGCTTCGTCGGACGACTGTATGTTTTTAGACTGTGCGAGTACTCAAGGTGAACTACCCCCGCAAATCGATGGAATGAACTACGGAGAAAAAACAAATGTTTTTTTTTGTTATATTCTTCTTATTTCAGTTACCGTCGATAAAAGTCAGCTGCTCTTTGTAAAAGTGCTGAATATTTTATGCATTTTTTATGAGGTGCTTAAGTGTTTTATATTTGAGTGTAGAAATTTTTAAATTAAGCATGTAAGTTTATTTTTTATAACGTTAAAGATATTCATCAAACAATAGTATTATATATTATATTATTTTATAATTGCCTTCTTGAAAGTCATCAAATGGATTTTGAAGTATGAAGTAGTAAACAACACCGTCGACCCAATCATTTATGAACTATGTTTATTTGTGCCTTTGTGTTAAAATCTTTTACCACATTTATTGAACCACATAATTATTTATGTGCAGTTGTGCACTATGTATTCAACTAAAATACAATATTGATAAATTCATCGCACATTTATTAACAAAAACAATGAGTTTCGCAGATAATACTCACTGAAACCATAAAATATTAACACAGCATACTAATAGCATTAAAGTCATTATTGCAAGTAGGGTAAACATCACCAATTAATTAATTTATCGTTCACTGTGCAGTCGCTAATTGCAACATTATAAAAAACTGTTATAATTGGTATGACGTCAAACACTGGTCGTTGGATGTGATTGGGGATTTGGTATAAGGAAAACGGTTTTTTTATTCTTTGGTGGTTTTTCTTCTCATCTTAGGCTGGCTCAAGTTTAAAATTGCTGACGGTTCTTTGTATTCAGTCGCTTCAATTGTGTTTTCTTATATGTGTGTGTGCTGACAAAATAACAGTACACACTGTTTGTTATGTCGTCTTCAATTTAGAATTTAAAAGCACTTACGGCTTTTTATTACGCTATATTCAACAAAAATAAAAAGAAACGACTGCTACAATAAAATATTGCTACGCGGCTACGCGGCTACGACGCTACGAGTCTACGAAAAAAACTAGTTATTGCCGAAACGTGAGTACGTAGCATCCAAATATTCCCACCCAAAAAACTAACAATGAAAATGTTCCGAGTGATTTATTAAAGTAAACCTCACTACAGTAATTTTTGAGGTCAAATCCTGAAAACACGTAGACCCGCATAGCGGAAATTCATCCTCGCCAAACGACGGTCCCCACTTTGCGTGTATACTGTATGTATAATAAGACCGAGTAAATGACAATTTGTATTTCAAAAGTAGGTAGATAAGTTAAGCTCCGCGTGACTTGCGCATTTCACACCGTTCTTCGCGAGCTTGCCGGCGTTCACGTTGACGTGTTTCAGTATCCTTCTGTGCGCCGTGGGGGGAGGTCGTGTTGCGTCGGAAAATTACGACCCTGACGTGTTAGTACGCGACCGTTCATTATATAACCGTGTGCTGTTTGTTTTGTGAGCCAGCCCTATTGTGAACAACGGATGTATTGAACTTTATAAAGGTAATTTTCTTTGAAGTATTTTGTTTAATTACTGCAGTTTGTTGAGAGTAATAATATGTTAATGGTTTCGGTGATTAATTATCTGAAGTTTTATTGATGTTATTAAACATTCTGAATGGTCGTTGATCCGTCTTGTTGAGTGTTTTAGTGTGTGTTAGGTTGTAACGTAGTAGGCGGGGAAGATCTCGTAAATAATGCAGAGGGACCTTTTCCGAGCGTAAACCTCGAGGCAAAGGATGATGACGTGTTGCAGTTAATTCAAGCCATTATCTTTTGAGTGGTAACTGAATAATTTTAAGTTTAGAGCTTTGTAAATTAATTATAATTATTTGGACGTTGTTGCCGGTTTTTGATTATTTTTAGCATAAAGAAACAAAAATGGTTTGTATTTGACTTGTAAATTAATCAAGTATAGAGCTAAATAACAGGCGTTCGTAATATTTAAAATAAAATAGCACTACAACAATATTATTTTCATTACAAATTAACAATATTATTACATTTCTTCAAGTTAACCAAATTCTTCACTCTTAACTCAAAGGGCCATAAATGAATGACATTTTAATAAAAACTTCTTTACCTTGTTATGGTTCTCAGCATCAGTCTCGTGCCTTCGGCGTCACGAAAACAGATTCGTCTCAAATCCGGTGCGCTATCGAATAGAACGAATTCAATAATATTTACATTTCCCACGACACAGGAGAAACTCGTAATGTAAGCGAAATAGAAAAACTCGGGCGAGCAATCTTTTTTTATTTATTGACAATGAAATATAAACAAATATTCCGATTTGTTTGTTTTAGGAACTCTGCTGTATCCACAAGGGATGTTAGCGTGTTGTATGTTTGCATATATTTTTTGTTTTGCTTCGCCCTAAGCTAACGTATACATATACTGTATATCTAAGCAATGGGCTACATGCATCGGCCACCAAATTTGAAATATAATGCTCTTTATTGTAGCTACACCAAACAAACTTTTATATTTTAACTTTAAGAACTACAGGGATTGTTACTATGGGTAGGCTTATCACTAAAAGCGATCGCTAACAAACAACTTGAAGACTTTTACATCATATAATTGAATACAGTATCTAAAGAATTGAGCATACATACATTTAAAACCTATTTACAAGACAGAAATGAGTAATTTTGATACAATAAGGTATAGTAAATCTTTTTACGTGGGATTAATTTTGGACCGATTTAAACAAGAGCGGGAATCGATAGCCGATCAAAATAAGTTCTACAGAATGAGATAAAACTTCGGTTTATATTAGTAACAGTCCTTATATTTACTGGTTACAACTTTTAATGATTACTGCAAAGGTTTTTGTAATAATAAGAACAGTGGCACTCCGAGACTGTCAACAGTAGTAAAACCTTATCGTCAGAAAATAAAAAAATGCAACCTATAGCTTAAAACGTCAATTTACTTTAATACAGAGCGGTCGGTTACGGTAACGGGAACAGTATCGCAAATTTAATTAGTTTTGCCCAACGCGCCTAGAGATTTTTTCAATTCAACATGCAGTACACGCCCTATTTGCTTATAGAGGATTTCAGATTCAAACCTGAACTTTTCTTTCATAGTACCACAATAGCAATGTAAAGATTTAGGTCCTTTGCCTGTGTAGGTTCTCATTTTATTATCATACAAATTCAAAAACACAGCTTTCCTTAAAAAATAAGGTGGTACGTGAGAATGATTCGTACAATTCCTTACAAGATTATACTGAAAACACCGCGTGTCTACCGAAAGGCGAAAGAAAATTTAATTTCGATGCCTGTGAGTTTTCTTTTACATTTTAAGCTACGTCTTCGAGCACGTCTTATTCAACATTAACATACATTTATAGCGTAAAATTTCCAAAATGGCGACATGTGAAGGTCACGTACGAATCGGGCCATTCCATGAACAGTTCATAACTTATTCTATGTTTAAGGAATCTATCTATAGACTCAAAGTAGTTTTTGATTAAAATATTTAAACTTGCTTGAATATTATAACGTTACAAGAGGAAATTGAGTAGGTATGATTGTAATTTAAGTCGAGGCCTACTAGAAAAAAATATAGCCTTTGTAAGAAACACATGTTTATACATTGTATTCACATATTTTTCTTCACGAAAGCCAAGTTACAATACTTACTATATTGTAACATTTTATGAAGAAGATGAAACGTGAGACTTTGTAATTAATTTTTTTATAAATGTATGGCTACTATATTTAGTTTTAAAACCTACAACAGTATTAAATAAATAAAAATAAGTAAATAATAAAAAATATATATTTTGTCGTTCTTATGATGAACTAACAAAGCTATAAGTTATATGCTTGTAACTGAGTTTGTTTTGTTTTTCTAAATAAATCCTACAGTTCTGTTTCTAACATACGGCTAAAACTAAAAGAAAGAATCCACGATTTTAACTATGAACTTAACAGTAAATTATTATAGGAAAGCGCCAAATAATTTATATACATCGCTGTCAACCGTCAGAGTCCCCAAAAAACTGGCAGCATTACCACGCTGATTGGCAATAGAACCGAAATGAAATGTATTTATAATTCAAATTTACATAACAATATATTATTGTATTATAATACATAACTCGTTTTCTTTCTTCATTAGACTAAGTTTACTGTTGGAGATAGGAACATAAACGCAAACGTGTGTTCTAACCCCCTTAGTTAGTGGTTAAAATTTGACGGAACAATGTTACTGACCACTTTGCTCTTGACATGTCTTGGTAGGTAGTAATTTCTATTAATGTTCATCCGTGAATATTGATCTTACAATGACTGATCTGTTATTAACTAGAGTTAGGAAGGCTTTGGAATTGATGTTGGCACTAAATAAGGGCACTATATGGTGGCACTAAATAAGCTAGATATTTTAATTTATACATACGTGCATAAACTCATGCCTTTTCCCCATGGGAATAGGCAGATAGAATCTGCTACCATTTTTACATACTTCTTTTCCTTAGTTTATATTTATACAGTCACACCGTTATTATACACACACGCCGGTTCGCGAATACTACGCACCTGACCTTTCTGAAGAACTCCTCTAATAAGTTGTTTATTTTAACTTATCACTAACCACATTATCACAAAGAGAGAACCAAGAAGTTAGTCACGAAAAAAGTTTAAGACTGTAGTGTTGTACCTAAGATTACTTAGTTCTCAATTGAAATTAATGTTTGATTTAGTATGTTTTATAGGCTCAAATTATTATTCTTGGATTGTGACTGTTGCCGCTTAGCTCCGTTTTGTTAAATAATTCTATTTTAATCGATGTCTTACTCGGAGTCATATAAAATCGAATTGACTTTCAATACTGTTCTCTGATTAAGTATCTTACCTACAGATGTAAGAAAAATATCATAGGCCAATCCCACATCATTTTATGTTTAATCATATTATGAAATAATCGCACTTGAAAGCGGTGCTAAAAAGTTTTTCCTTGACAAGTTAATACATACAAAATAATTTATAGATTAGATTGAAATCAAAAACCTGCCACAAAAAGCAGTACCTATACCGGAAAAAAATCCTGGGAATGGCACCACATAAATAAAATAAATTGCCCAGTGCTTTGTTAGATATAAATGATATAAATTTCTTTAAGAAACAATTAAATAATCTAATGCTAAGCAAAACTTACTACACAATAAATGAATACTTATCAGATAGTAATTTGTGTGTATAATAATTTGCCATTAACTATGGTGCCTACTAGATTAGAGTCCGATTTATTTCTATGAAATTGTGTTTTTAATTTAAGGATTTAAAAATATTTATTATTATTATTAATTCATTCAACCCTTTGACATTATTTTATTATGAATTTAAATTTATGACATTGATTTGTGTTTCTGGCATTGTATACTTGTTTATTTGAATTTATGACACAGGCATGATTTAGAATTTTGTATTTATGACATTTTGTAACGCATTATTAGACAAAATGACATTGTATATAGTTGTACATTGTATTAATAAGGTATTAAAATCACATTATTAAATTGTATAATTTTTGCATGCCTAACTTTGTGCAACAGAGTTGACTTCACATTCAATTGACATTTAGAAATATATAACTAGGTATGTACTGTGTTGAGCAATAAACATTTGAATTTGAATTTGAATTTTCCTAGGACAAGCGTGGTGCTTATTACTTGTGCCTTCTCCGTACAAAACGAGACTTTTACTCTGCAGTAGTTCAGTAACAGGTTGTTATTATTTACAAATAATTCCACCGTTACTTAATATTACTTTCCTTCTAAAGATTTTTTAAAATTCTAAAATCTAAAACCACACGCTGATTTATTTAAATTCCAAGAGTCGCACTGGTTCACAAACCATTCGCGATATTACTTTGCAGACTACGTGAAATTTTGATCTACTAAAACAGCTCGCAAGTGGAAAATGATTTTGATTGTGACGTGAAAATTCAATTATTTCTTCATTCGGATGAGTGGTTCCCCTATGCTGTTTTGCATCACATGAATTTGTAATAAACGTTTAGCCTGTTTTAGTTGGATAAGTATGTTACATTCGCCATATTTGTTTTAGTCTGATTAGTGTAGTAGGTATTCAAATTTGCGTTATGTAAAATTTATGGAATTTTGAAACTACTGTTATTTTAGATTGATTAGTGGAAGACTACATTGATTAAGCGGTAAGTTAGTGATAGAAAGTGTTTATTAAACTCTAATTATAAGTGTCGAGACCTACCACATTAAAAAATGAAATACAATATACCGTTTAAACGGTGAGACATGTCTGTAGCACTATTTATCATTGTGACCAGCTATGTATTTATACCATGTTTTTGGCAAATAAATATTCTATTCTATTCAATTCTATGCCAATACAAAAAATTAAATGGTAATTTAAATTATCACAGATCCTAAATAACATTATTATTCCGGTTTAAAGCCTTCCCAAAACAATCTTATATTACAACAACCTACGCTTTTTTTCTATTTATAGAACGAATACGTCCTTTATTTATTGTCTGGTAAATAAACAAAGTATTTGTTTCAAGTTTTTCTCCCCTTTATAGCATTTAATCTTCGAAAAAAAGCACCCAAAATTCGCCACGGCTTTCGGCTTTCCAATACACATTAAGCCCAGCTGCATGCATGCACGGGTAAGGCACCATATGGTAATGCCATGATTAACATATTTTAATATTAGCATGAAAGGTTGCACATTCCGCTCTCCCCAAATTACGTATTTGGGCATATTTGAAATATTCATCGGCCTGCCACAAGCGCTATGTAGCCAAGTTATTAACCACGTACAAAAATAAAGTTTGAATTTTGTTCGCTGGATAGTCGAGTTAATTTTACATGTGAATGAACTTCGAATTAAGCTTTTCTATATGGAGTTCTAATGTTTTGGTCGTATCTCATCTGGTTTTTAGACTAACTTTATCGGAGTAGGCTCCCAGTATTTTACAATGTAGCAACTTCCTATGTTATCACCACAGCCAAGTTACTGAATATCACGATACAAATAAATATGACTATGTTCTTCTCTTTTTTTTTGTTTTGTTGTTTTTTCTTTCTTTTGATTGAATTGAATTGACTGTCAATGGGTCTCGGCTGCCGTTTTTAAGTCGTAGACTGTTGTTACGGGTAGAGTAAAAGTCGGACAAACAGTCTTACCTGTGGTGGCTTATAATTAAATAATATGTTAAAGAAATTAATACATAAATTAATTTATAAATAACTAGCAGACGTCCCGCAGTTTCACCCGCGTAGGTCCCGTTCCAGTGGGAAAACAGCGATAAAAAGTAGCCTATGTGTTAATCCAGGGTATCAGCTAACTCCATACCAAATTTTATTAAAATTAATCAATTGGTTTTTACGTGAAAGAGTAAGAAACATCCATCCATCCATCTATCCATACTCACTAACTTTCGCGTTTCTAATATTAGTATCTATCATAATATTATTACAATATTATTAGTAACCACAGGTTGTCCAACTTTTACTCTACCCGTAGCGACAGTCTTCGACGAAAGATTCGCTGTAATAAAATGGATGTTTATCTATTACCAGGAAAACTTTACGATGAAAAGCATAGCTTACTCGAAGTCTTTATAATTTTCATAGCGTGTCCTTGCACGCACATATTGTTTTTGTTAGTAACAAAAACATTATGTGCATTGTTCCGTTGCAATTAAATTTCATCACAATTTTAACTTTTCATTTAGCGTTCTACTAGTTCAATAAGAATGACGTTAGAATAATAATATGTACATTGTATAATAATAGTTGTAGCATAACCCCAAGGCATATCATTACAAGATCTAGAGTACAAGGGAAATGTATATTAAACTCAACTAAGTGGGTTACCTAGTTGTTACTTGTGCCTCTAGGCTAAGAGCCTGGCACTCCTATATTTTTGTAGGGTTGTATAATATATGAAACATAATAGACGCTTTGTAGGCAGTCAGACTGTTGGCAATGACATGACTTAAGACATTGTATACATATAAATTAATTAACTTTAACATGTACTTTATTACCTACGAGACATAAACTGACGGCGTATGAAGCATATTACAAGGAGGATCAACTACCTAATCCTTCATAAGTTGAGGGCGTAAAAGTGATGTTGGTAGTACCAATTGTATGAAGGTTAAGACCAAAAACAATGCCACACTTTCTGAAATCACTTAATATCATTTACGTAAGCAAAAAGATAATATACCCATGTGTTAAGCTGGCAGGTAGGTACTTTGGTTTTTTTACATATAAATCACGTTTCAGACATATAATTTTTTCGAGAAAAAGGACCTTACTTTCCCATACTACACAAAGACTCAAGAGGAAGTCAACTTAGTAGTAGAAAGTTTCTAAATAGATATTAGGGTTATTTTGGGGCACCTATAGGTACCCCTGGGGCATCTATTCTGTGCCCTAAGTGCGAGTTTGTTTTACGTTAACGCGATCGACACGTTTATGACGTTCGGCGCTCCGATTGGGCCGCTCCAAGCTTTTCACCAATCAGAGAGCCAAACGCGGTGAACGTTTCGATCGCGTTAGCGTAAAAACAACTCACACTTAGGGCACTGGTTTCAAACTATGTGCTCGTAGCAAGCAACTATTCTTAGTACATTTTTAAATGATAATAGATCATCTTCACTATTTGTCGATAAATGCTCTCTGCATTTAATGGTGATTCCATTTGTTAGTTTGTGACTTGTTAGTTTTACGTTCAAAAGTACTGATACTGACACTGCTAGCCTGCATCATCCCACTGCTGGGCAAAGGCCTCCCTCTATGACTTCCAGTTTTTTTGATCCAGGGCTAAAGTGGGCCATTGCTCGTTTAATATGTCCAAGTCGTCCCGCTATCTTCTTCGGGGTCTGCCGAGACCTTCTAGCTGAGTCAGGGCTCCACGTGGTGGTTATTTTGGCCCACAGCTCATTGGGCATACGACAAACGTGGCCAGCCCAGTCCCAACAGTGTCAACCGTGCCTATAAAATAATATGACTTGGAATTTTACATGTATATATTTACAGTTGTATTGCTTGTTTCACTAGATTTGGTTTTACAATAGGCAATCTTACAACTTCCAGCGATTTACTTAAGGTAAATCCATATCGGCTCCCAAGACTTTCACGGCGAAGGTCGGCTCTATTTTTAACCCACACACAACATTATTGCGACCTTTTCCTCCTGAAATATTCCTTCACAAAGAAGAAACTCTTTTTTATTGGAATTCCGTATTATTTCGCCATGACCCCGTACAAATTGAAATGACGTTTACGTAGGTGCAGACTTAGTGAGTTATGTGACGTAAAATTGCGTCGTCAGAAAAGGGTTAAAGATTTATTTCCGCGTTGTGGTTTAGGTCAGGAGCTGACGAGCGTGAATTTGTGTTGATAAGTCACCTACCCATGTGAGAAGCGTAGTTTTCGGCTTCTTAAAACTATTCTCGAGTTTTAGGGTTAACTTCTTTCCATTGGTTGATTATTCCACGGTCTGTTCACTTCAATTGCCACTAAGACACTGATAATTATTAAAATATTTGATTTGTATAATTATTGTATTTGTCTTTTTTATGCTGTAATTAAACTATTTTTCTTCTAAATCGTCTGTGTGAGAGATAGACTAGCATATCGACGGCTTATCATCATCATGCTGTCATTCTTATTTGTTTGCCTTCGCAGCATATCTGCTGTCATCTCTATGTACTCCTCATCTTGCCATAATTATCATTTAACACCATCCCGTTATCGTTTTCTTTTGGGTTTTATTTAATCTGGATTAACATGTATACTATGACAAGTGCCTTACACAAATATACTTACCTAATAAAAAACTCTCGTTGAAAAAATTCAAGCATCGCCCTTTGTTCTAAGATTATGCTG
This sequence comes from Euplexia lucipara, assembly GCA_921972225.1. NCBI lineage: Eukaryota > Metazoa > Arthropoda > Insecta > Lepidoptera > Noctuidae > Euplexia > Euplexia lucipara. Next base: position 7,239,024 of record OV179152.1, on the reverse strand, counting down.
TGTATTATCTGCAAGTTCATTGCATCTCATTCTAGATGTTAATCTTGTTATTTATCGTTTCTGTACACTTTTCTAAGATAGATTATTTATTTTCTGAGACCTAAGTCTTATCATTTTATTTTGATTTATAAACTTTTATACGATAACTCATATGAAGTGCTAAGTAGGTAATAATAGTTCTTGATGAATTAAAGGTTTAAAATACATTGGCCGAGAATAAATTACATTCCTATGTTTGTTCGAGGCCAATTCGTTGCGATGTATTTTTTTAGTTTGACCGACAACAAATATAGTAAACGATATTACTTAAATACTAATAAAATATATTTGTCGTTTCATCATCATCTATCTAGCCTTTTCCCCACTATGTTGTAGTCGACTTTAAATGTAACCAAGTACCACTATTTAACACAGAGCAACTGCCAGTTTAACCTCCACAACCACAACCCAGTGAATAAATACCCTTTCAATAAACTGGATGTCAGACTTTTACTGCTCTAACTACCCGTATCTAACTTCTGTCGATGATCTACACCAGCGGCATAACGTGATTTCTAAGGCACAAAAGAGTATTGATAAGTAATAAATAGCCATCGGACCAGCCATGGTATACTTAGCTTTATCTTCGTTCCACCTTTGAGTATGTTACCATTTAGTCACAAGCTTTTCATTTTGTCACTTGTTACTGTATGTTTTTAGTGATTGAAAACATGTTACTGGTACATACTATTTTCCTTTAAATATACTTACGTGACATATTATTTTTAATAGAAAAGTATTTAAATAACGTTTTTGTACTCAATAGGTATTACTAATACTAGTAACAAAAAAATAATTAAATCGACAAGTAATTTATGTAATTCAATTGTGTAAAAAAAATCTATCAGCTAATAAGTAATTGAATACAATAAAGGTTTAGTAAACTGTCTGTATTAATAATTAACGAGTTTTAGCATTCAATCGGTGTTAACTTTAAAACGCTTAGTGTATTTTATTGTTGTAGACTCTTCGTTGTACCTATATCATAAATCTTACAAATAAATTACTTGGCGGCCATATTATCGTTAAATGCGATCTCTTATACGCAACCTTTGGATGGACGTAATAGAAAAGATAGTAGTTTGTGGTGAACTTTTTACGTTTATAATAATACTTCGACGTTCTTCTTCGTTTATAATATATCTTCAAAGCGATTCGCTTCGTCGTTTATACCGCGTACATCGAAGGACTGGAACAACTTGCCTGCTGCGGTCTTCCCGTCCGATTATAATTTAGGTGTCTTCAAGGCTAGAGTGAATAGGCTCTTAACAAACTAGTGCGCTTCACCATCACTGATTGCATCACTGCTTACCATCAGGTGGGATTGCAGTCAAGCACTAGTTTGTAATATTAAATAAATAAAATACTTAATTGCCAACTTATTATATTGAAAAGCAACCTCTAAATAGAAAAAGACTGCCTCGTTCATCTAGAGGTCCCGAGTACAGGGACAAAATGTAATTGTTTTAATGTTGTTGGGTTTCTCATCTGAAATTACTCAAAAGCTTCCTGAATTCTAGTTTTGTGCTCGGTTGGTAGTAATAGACTCGCCCTCAGTACATGGCCTAAACATAATTTGCGAAATGTGAATGTAGGTGCATGGTATACGTCTCCACAATTCTCGAAAAATACAGGCGTAATCTTATGTGATTTGAAACGATAAAATAATTGGTGCTACACTGATCAGACGGACCTCTCATCCCAGACACAAATGATACTGGGATGAGAGTTAGACTACACTTTGTAGTTAGTCAGCATTCCAATCGCGCCGCACCTCCCCGAATAAAAGTTTAACGAACTCAAAAAAAGTAATCTGATTTTTAGACGGCTTTATTTTGTTCCATGATGAAAAGGAAAATGGGGAGCAGATTCCTTCCTCCTTAATAAATAGGTACACACGACTACACATTAAGCAATACATTTCCAGTATAAGCCGATCTCGCATTGTATAATTTGACATTGCATTATTGAATTTGAATTTGACTGGCCTGTTGGTCTTGTAAGTTAGTGACCCTGACTGCTATGCCGGAGGTCGTGGGTTCGATTCCCAACCAGGACAAATGTTTGTGTGATGAGCACGATCATTTGTTCTGTGTCTGGGTGTTCTTTAACTATATGTATGTACTAGCTTTTGCCCGCGGCTTCGCCCGCGTGGATGTCGAACTTCCGTCCCCTATGTTTTTCCTTTAAGGGCTGAATTTGCAAAAATCGTTTTTTAGTGGATACTTACTCTTCACTAAGAACACCCCTTCAAGTTTCATGTCTATACTACCAGCGGTTTGGGCTGTGCGTTGATATATAAACGTAATAATTTTAGCATAATACTTCCGAATAGACTACTTTCAAAGTTGATCCTTCCGGTATGTATGCATAAAGATTTCTGGAACCATTGACTCGGGAAAGAGCGCCGTGCAAATGACCATGTGTAAAACAACTGAGACTAAGATCAACCTGCCCAGGCGTATTGATTACAACCGTACCAAGTTTGGTTAAAATCCCTAGAATAGTTTTTGAACTATGCGTGCACATACAGACAGACAGACAGACAGACAAAACTTTTACTGATTGCATTTTTGGCATCAGTATCGATCACCAATCATCCTTCAATATTAATTTTGAATATATATTCAATGTACATAATTATCTTCGTATTGTGTGATAGCCCATTGAATTGTATAGCGAGCGATATTGTATCTTAAGATAAAATATTATAATATCTTAGCCGTGTGCAGCGCCCCTTGAACTCCACTGCGGGTGACGTAACCTACGACAAAGTTATTATTTGCGGTTGGTACAGTAGTCGGGTCTAGGGATCGAACCGGAAAATTAAGTTTGTTTTTCCGGGATAAAAAGTACCCAGTGTGGTGCCCAGGATATTAAAGAATAAGTATACCAAGTTTCATCGTAATCGAACCGGTAGTTTTTGCGTGATACCTGAACATACAGACAGACAGACAGACAGACAGACAGACAGACAGACAAAAATTTTTTTAATCATATTTTTGGGTTCGGTGTCGGTCTAGTAACACCCCCTGCTATTTATTTTTTTGATATTTTCAATGTACAGAAATTTTACTTCTACAGATTTATTATAAGTATAGATATAGATATAGAAGATTTAGAAATATATAAGTATGTTTACCAGCTGTTTAGTACCCATAACACAAGCTCTGCTTAGCTTGGAACTAGATGGCGTTGTGTGAAAGTTGTGGAATATTTGTTTATTTATTATTATTTATTATTTATTTATTTTATAAGATTTCTGTACAATGCAAGGTCAGTGTAAACTGGAAATTTATAGCTTGATGTGTAGTCGTGTGTACGTCTGGGTTTAGAACGAGGCGATACTGTGTGATTTTTATGAGGTTGGTATTTGTACATAAGCAGGTACATACTTGCCTTATGTAAATCTGAATTGGATGTCGAAAAATGTTTGATTACCGTACCGTTTTATAATTTTGGTATATGATTTCCATATTTTATGATTCGGTGAATATGAAAGATTGTTTTCTTTCGGAGATTTTTACACATAATCTTCGTCTTTTATGGTGATTGAAATTTATCGGATGACTTGTTATCATTTGAAAGGATTTTCAACCCATGTTTATAAGTCGATATTTAAGGTGCGATATGAATAATACCCAATCGTAAATCTGTTCCGTAGTAAAGTGAAAATCAGATAAGAAGTAGGTAGCTATATCTACGTAGGTACCTGTAGTACCTACGTAGATATAGCTAGACCGATAAAATATAATTATGATCGTGTTAAGAAAACTGATACACTTCGCAAAGCTAGGCGAAATACCAGTGACACAAGCTACTTGACAACTCAAACAAGATTTGAGTTATTTTTCTCTGGTGCTCTTGTTCGATCGAATTTCATTGCTTCAAATGGCTTCAATGGGCTCGCTTTTGATCACCATCAGCATTTGATAGTAAGCTATGATGTGGTCGACGATGAAACACGCTTGACTAGAAGTGTGTGTGTGTGTGTGCGTTCTCTGCCGGAGTCGGTATTTCCTGATAGCTACAACCTAGGGGTCTTTAAGTCAATAGTGAATAGGTCACTTCTAGGCAAGCGTGTTTCATCGTCGACCACGTCATCGCTTACCATCAGGTCAAACGCGTGCCTATCAATAATGAAAAATAAAAAAAGTAAACTACCAAAAAACCACTACCGTTACTTTTACCAAGATGGACCGCATAGTTCCCAGAATAGGACACATCATTAACCCAGTTGCTAAATAGCCGCGACTATCGTGGAGCTAAAAGTAACGTGTCTACTATGCAGGTCCTAATAACGTATTTATACAAATATTCGAACCATCGTCGTTGTTGATATGCTGCTCAGGCGTTCGTCGAAGTAATTTTATACAAGATTGATAGGTTGATTGAAACAAAGACTTATGGAATAGACAGGGCCTCAAGACTGTTTTTAATATCTGATTTGTATTGTCTTTACACCTGTTTAAGTATAGGTATTTTTACGTTTACCTTTAGTTGATTTTTTTCTATGTTATCAGACCTATTATAAGAATTTTACTAGGTACGTGACGATGGTTTTTGATTAGTCTCTGTTTTGATCATTTCCTATCAAAATTTGATAATGCTGGTAAGTACATTTTACCAATCAATAATATTAAAAACCTGTATAGCAAGGCTGTCATTATGAATATTTTTGACTGTTTTACCGAAGAGTATATTAATAGTATATAATATGTCCAGTAACCATAACATCTGGATACATACGCTTTCTCCAAAAGTTTATATTATATGAAATAAACAGTACCTATTGAGTGAAATGGCATAATACCTTTATGAATTATAAATTGAGTGATAAAACTGAGTTGTGGTTAAAAATAATATGTATTGCCTAAAATTTAAAAGAGTATGCTAAGACTTACACCTGTCTAGGGCCTTGGATAACTATACACTGAACTTATCGGTGATGTTGTTCAAAAATGTCAAGGATTTAGCACTCGTAACTGGCGTGCGTGTATGATCTTCTATATACATATAATAAAACAGTAACGAAAGAAAAACTGTACATTGATAATTTTCAAGAAAAAATAAGTGGGTTTTGTTAGAAAAACGTAACTGGTGACAAAAAGTGAGTTTTTAGAATTTTTGTCTGTTTGTCTGTTTGTCTGTTTGTCTGTTTGTCTGTTTGTCTGTTTGTCTGTATGTATGTCCGGGGTGAACTCAAAAAGTACTGCATGGATTTACTTCAAATTTTGCATGAATATTACTTAGAGGTCGGGTCAACACATAGGCTATATATTATCACGCTATCACCTACGGGGGAGGAGCAGTGAATCTTTATTCTTCTTACTCATTCTGTGGAAGCGTGTAATCAAAGGACGCATATTTAAATGTTGGTTTTGAGTAAGCTATGCTATTATCTAGCTTTACACTATAAAATCTACGCCATTAAGTAACTTTGGCAGAGAAACATAGTTTAATGAATGTTAGTAGCATAAAGGCAATTTGGAATCAGCGCCATCTATGAGAATGTATAAAAATCAAATCAAGTAACACATGAACACTTTTTGAAAAGTAATTTAAATTTTGATCGTGTTGGTGAGGTTAGTAGTTAGTTATTTTTAAAATTCATAGATGGCATTGTGCATTTTTTTCATCTATACATACTAAAACAGTAACGAAAGAAAAACGACATTGAGAATTTTCAAGAATTAATAAGTGAGTTTTGTTAGAAAAACGTAACTGGTGACAAAAAGTGACTTTTTAGAATTTTTGTCTGTATGTATGTCCGGGGTAAACTCAAGAAGTACCTACTGCATTCGAATTTACTTCAAATTTTGCATGAATATTACTAAGAGGTCAGGTCAACACATAGGCTATATATTATCACGCTATCACCTACGGGGGAGGAGCAGTGAATCTTTATTCTTCTCACTCATTCTGTGGAAGCGTGTAATCAAAGGACGCATATTTAAATGTTGGTTTTGAGTAAGCTATGCTACTTATTATCTAGCTTTACACTATAAAATCTACGCCGTTAATTAACTTTGGCAGAGAAACATAGTTTAATGAATGTTAGTAGTATAAAGGCAATTTGGAATAAGCGCCATCTATGAGAATGTATAAAAATCAAATCAAGTAACACATGAACACTTTTTGAAAATTAATTTAAATTTTGATCGCGTTGGTGAGGTTAGTAGTTAGTTAGTCTTAAAATTCATAGATGGCAATGTGCATTTTTTTCATAAAAGTTGTATCGTATAGTTCGTTTTGACAAATTGAAGTTCTAACAAAACCCTCAAAATCTTGAGCAGAGTTCGGATCGTATCATATGGGATAAGTGTATGGTGTCCGAAAGGAAGGCAGTTGAGGCTGTGGACAAAACCCTGCAGGGCATCTGCAGGACCGAAAATTTGATGGGTAGTGTCACAGTTCTGTTCAGTGGCGATTTCAGGCAAACGCTTCCCGAGTTGACGCAGGGATCGAGGGCGGACGAGGTGAATGCTTCGGTGAAACGATCTTCGTTGTGGTCACAAGTTCGTACGCTGCGCTTGACCATTAATATGAGAGCTCGGCTCGGCGGCACTACACGCGCTCAAGAATTCTCCGATGTCCTTCTAAGTCTTGGCAAAGGCACTCTACCAGAAGAGAGAAGTGGACAGGCGGTGCTTTCAGAGTCTCTCGGTAGAGTGATATCCAGCTTCGAAGAACTCATTCGCTGTGTGTACGTGGACATCAGTATCATCAGTAAAGCGCACCAGCAGAATTCGTGTGAGAGGGCCATTTTGGCGCCCAAAAATGATCATGCTGCAGCAATTAACGAATGCATTATCTCGGACATTGAGGGGAATGAAGTGGTCTATACGTCGATAAGCACTGTCGTCGAGCAAGATGACGCCACACATTATCCCGTGGAATTTTTGAACTCCCTGTCAGCAAGTTGACTTCCAGCGCATACCATCAAGCTGAATGAAGGTCGGCGTCCCGATTATGCTTTTTAGGAACAAATCTCCTCCGAAAGTGTGTAACGGGTGGTGCCTTAAAGTCATCTCGCTCCACAGACCCATTGAGGTGGAAATTCTTACGGGTTGTGGCGTCGGCGAGGCAGTATTTATACAACGCATTCCCCTTATACTTCATAGCCTCCCGATCCAGTTCGAGCGCGTACAGTTCCCCGTGAGTATTTGCTTAGTGATGACCATCAATAAGTCGCAGGAGCCGATACTCAGAGCAGCGGGTGTAGATCTCAGGACGAGTTGCTTCTCACACGGGCACCTGTACGTCGCTAGCTCCCGCGCCACCAGTCCTGACTATCTTTACATTTTGGCTCCTGGCAGTATAACTACCAACGTAGTTTATAGGGAAGTGTTATAAGGTATAAATACCTTTAAACGTATTTTTAACCGACTTAAAAAAAAAGACGAGGTTCTCAATTCGATGGTATGTTTTTTTTTTGTGTATTTGTTACGCGATTACTCCTCTATTTATGGACCGATTTTCAAATTTCTTTTTATTTGATAGGGTATACTACCGGGTTGGTCCCATTAGTATTAAAATCTAATGAGGGATCCTCGAGGAATTGAGGGAACTCCTCAAATAATATAGGAAAACATGTACCAATTTTTACATTTTTTTTTGGTGACAAATCAAGCATTTACGTTTAGCAAGTATCATTTCGTGAAGAAAAACTGATGAAGAAGACAGGCGAAGGAACTCTTCAACGCAGAACGCACGCTTAACAGCAAATTACTCGCAATAGCTAGATATAGTCACATGTCTGTGCATGGTTTATGTATTTCCATAACATAACATTACGCCTGTCTATTTTAAAAGATTTAGAAAGAACTTCATTTGCAATTGTTAACCGATTTCAATGATTCTTTCAAGTTTTGAAAGACTTTCTTTACATACAAAGAAACTAAAAATTGCAAAATATTTTTTTTTTTACAAAAATAAACAACCGACTTCTTAAAAAAACACTAACACGTGAAAAATAATTCCAGTTTCGGAAGTCGGTGGCCAATAATGAACGAAATAAAACCACCAAGGCCACAGACTTCCGACACTGTAATTATTTTTCACGTGTTAGTGTTTTTTTAAGAAGTCGGTTGTTTTTTTTTATAAAAAAGATTTTATTACTCTGTTGTGTCCTGGAATGTATTGCTGCATTATTTTGTCTATTTCCGTGAGTCACATGGTATGACTGAACTCAGCAGGATTCCCTTAAAACTCTCTTCATGGAACTTATATTTTAGTGCTATTTTAAAAGTTGTTTACTTATATTGCTATAGCGGAATCTTAGGTAGGTATGTTTGGTGCTGTAGAACCTTCACGCAGACGACGTCGCGGGCAGCAGCTAGTCGTACATAAAATCAAAGAAGAATGTAAGGAACGAAGCATGTGACGTTCTGCAGTGCCTGCCTTATCCATGTGCAAAAGGCGTTAGTTTACGAAGGTTTGTATAGGAAACTGTTTGTAGATATATTATTATGTATCAAGCCTGCCGAGACAGACACAGTCTGAAATAGACTACTGACACAATAATATCAAAGTGGGCGAGCTAAAAGCGTAAGCCTGTTAGAGAACAATTCCGTAGGTTAATTGGGTATCGTCCATCTTCATAGTATGTAAGTACTTTGTAAAGTATTATAACGTTATCATTAAAATTTATAATGTCGTGAATATGAGGACAGTGTGGTCTATTGTTTATAGCTAATGCTATTTTTCTTGAAACAGTACAACTATTAATGCAAAAAAGCAACTAATTAAAGTTATAAGGGAAGTGGTTACGCCGAAGTACCGGCTAGAAAAATATACTGATCTTATTTGTGACGTTCTTTAGAAAGAACAATAGTGTAGTAGTGAAATGTGTATGCCTAGATGTATATTGTTAAACGAGGTAGAAGAAGTATCTTAGGATCGCATTTTTAAAGAGTAAGTATATAGTTTCTTGCACATTCTTCAACATACGAAACTACCTTTTGCAATGTGCAACTAGAATTTTTCTCTTAATTTATTTAATTTGTAAGTAAAGCGTTCAAAAGTGCCTGTTATGGGTCTATTTGAAATAAATGATCGGACTTTGTCTTTGCAGCAGGTGGAATTTTGTGGTTTCTGCCTACTTTGATAACAAAATGAGTGGGTTTGTTTATTACTATGCATACATACCGTCAGCAAATTACATAACAGCCAGCCTGTTATATAACTTAAGACGATTACCAGGAAATACCTTTCTCTTTTGCTTTACAACTAAAAACAACAACTACAAGGAAGCAGATTACCATCACCTCCAGTACATAAAACATAGTACCTATAAAAATAAAATAAAACGGTGCTTAAGAAGGCCGATGCGACGTGGCCCACCGTAGTAATGGTTCTAATTTAACGCCAGTGGCGCACCGAATACACCCCCAATTTTACAATTACCTCTGCTGTGTCAACAGAAAGGGTAACCCGTTCGCAAAGGGTTAGCTTTCGTAGCGGTCGGGCTTCGAAAGTTTCTGCTAACTTGACGTTTATGGCTAAAACCTTTTCCGTATTTTTGGGGCTGACTTCTTAGTGAAAAGAACAAAAACTTTTAGTTATAGATTAATTGTCGAGTTGTGTTTGTGTTTGGCTTTTGTTTAACTGGGAGGGATGGAATGGAGACGTGCTTTGAAAAGTTTTTCTATTGTGGTTTTAGATATTGGCACTATAACAAAGAAAAGCGATGACTAGACTGTTGGTGTAGAGGCTGATGGCTCTGACTGCTGTATGCCGGAGGTCGACAAATGTTTGTGTGATGAGCATGATCATAATTTGTTCTAGTCTAGGTGTAATCTAATCTATAAAATTCTCGTGTCACAATGTTAGTTACCAAAATCCTACGAAACGGCTGGATCGATTCTTATGAAATTTTGTGTGTATCAGTAAGTCTGAGAATAGGACATAAACATTTTATTTGAATAAATGTGTATAAATAATAAATCTAATACATAATAAATGTTTCTTTCTCATTTGAATAAATCTTTGGATTTTGATTTTTACCGGTAAGACTGACTATCGAAGAACCCGTTATGACTCTCATCTATCTACCAAATAGATTCTATCTTCATCAGTCTGAACCTCGAAAATCTTTTAGTCAATATTATCAGACTCGTTGTCAGACTTTCGACATACTAACTACGAGTATTTAGTATCTCGGCGTCGAACCAATATTTGACATAACCGTGTTAGAATTTCTGCAAGAATGATTCAGGTTGCTACGTTCTGTTACCGAATCTACTGTACACGTGAAAACAATTTCCAGGAATATTCCAATAAGCACGTTATCCATCTTACACACCTACGTATCGATTTTGATGACAACCGTCTCTACAGGAATAGCCCGTCTCGAATATTCCAATTTATTATCGGCTCCCAGCGGAACTCAGACGGTTCCAGATTTTCTAAAATACGGAAAATTGTTTCGAGATTCTGTAGCTAGTTGCCTGAACTTGATTAAACATAGGTCATATGTTTGTGTTTATATATTATGGCTAAAGATTCTTTAAATGAGGGGAGTGTCAATAGAGTGTGCCAAATAAATAAATATTCCACAACTTTTCACACAACGCCATTTAGTCCCAAGTTAAGCTTGAGAGCTTGTGTTATGGGTACTAAACAGCTGATAAACATACTTATACATATCTAAATACATGCATATTATAGATAAATTACACCCAGACATAAAACAAATGATCATGCTCATCACACAAACATTTGTCCTAGGTGGGAATCGAACCCACCACGTCCGGCATAACAGTCAGGGTCACTAACTACAGACCAACAGCCCAGTCTAAGCCAAATGTGACAAGTCTATTCGAATTGAACATCTAATCAAAATAAATACTGTCGATACTCTTGCGCCATCCTATCTTCCTGGGTCAACATGCTGAGCTGGCGCTGCTGCGGCGTAAATATAGCAACCTTGTTGGTAGTTATACTTTCGAGCCGTTTGGGTTTGAAACTCTTCGGCCGTGGGGCCCGTCCGAGTGCTCGTCTTCTTTACAAAGACATCTGCAAACGTTTAGTTGACGCTTTCCGTGACCCAAGGGCTGGCCTCTACTTTGGCCAGAGGCTAAGCAATGCCATTCAACGTGGCAATGCCGCCAGTCTTTTGGGCACTTTACCAGCTGGCAGCAATGCAGAAGAATTTTTTGACGCTTTGTAGTTATTTATTGTTAAGTTTAGTTATTTTTTTATGTAACTAATAATACATTTATTACATACTTAATAAAAACTAAAAGAAAAGAAAATTATAAGGCATCAAAAAATTCATCCGCATCGCTCTCAACGGGAAACGTGCCCAAAAGACTGGCCGCATTGCCACGTTGAATGGCAATGTTGATTCTCTGACTTAAATAAAGGCCAGCCTTCTGGTCACGCGAAGAGTCGATCAACCGCTTGGCAATGTCACGGAAAACTATATGAGCATTCGGACCCCACGGCCCGAGTGTTTCAACCCCAAACGGTTCAAATACATAATTTCCGATAAGGTTGTTATATTTTCGCCGTTTGAGGTTTTCAGCACCTGCAACAGCCGCACCAGCACGACCCATGATTTATTTATTTTAAGTTTTTGTTAGTAAGATTATCATAAATAAATTAGGTATTTGACTTTGACATCTTTTTTCCAGAGTCTTCCAACACAGTTTGCGTCGTCTCAGTTGTAACCTCCTTTCTAGTCAAATACACTTGATCAATTACGCTATCCATTCACGTTTCTTTGGTCTTCTTCTACAATAACCTTTGTAACCTTTCAAATTCATAATTAAACTTTCCTTAAAACATTATCCTCATTTCTTAACATTTTGAATAGGAAATAGTAGCCTTCTTATTTATAAACGTGGAGCAAAATTATAAATAAATAAAATAAAATAAATTTTTGGTGAAAAAACTTGATAGAATGTGTACAAATAACAATTTGCTGAAAAAAGAAAATAAAGTGAAATGAAAGATTGTTTTATATTTGCCTTTGCCTTAAAGTGTGATACGAAAGCTTTAAACAAATTATAAAAATAAAAACAAAGTTGTTCTAAAATTTAACACAGTACGGTCATTTGATACTGGGACATATAAATCTTCTGTCTTTTGTAGTTAAGCCTACTCTAAAACCTCATACGTCATGTGGAGGAAGATTAAAAAAGATTTTTTGGAAACTAATCTCATTAGTCCTCTGAGAATCCTTTCAATGGATGTTAGAAAGATGGCGTCTAGGTAGATAGTTATTCAAAGTTGAGAAATACCGCTAAGTAGTCTATTTAGCTAATGGAGGTCTGTGGATTTTGTGGTCATGAATTCAAGCATTTGATCATACCTGTCCCTGTTTTCCCCAACACTAAGCAACATCTAAATAATATTAAGATATTGCTGTTGAATTTAAAATCAAGTTCTTACTCGATTTATAATTTGTATTTTTATAGGTTATTAGCAATGTGGGTTGCACATTATTAGTAGTCTTGTTAACCGCTCCAACTAAGCTAAATATACTGTCTGGAGTGGGTTTACGTCAATATTGCAAATGGGGCTTAAACTCACGACCTTTAGATTGCCAGTCCAACACCTTACCATCAATAAAACCATCATGACTTATTCATCCTGCATGCCGAAAGTGTAGCACGTAAAGCTACCTTGACAAACATTTATTTTTTGTAGTAGCAATTTCCTTCTATGTAAAAAAGAAGCTTATGCACTGCAGTGAGACAAAAGTTAGTGGCCCGGACTGCTATGCCGGAGGTCGTGGGTTTGATTCCCACCCAGGACAAATGTTTGTGAGTTGTGCACGATCATTTGTTCTGTGTCTGCCATGGGTGTAATTTATCTATAATATGTATGTATTTAGAAATATATAAGTATGTTTATCAGCTGTTTAGTACCCATAACTCAAGCTCTAAAGCTTAACTTGGGATTAAATAGCTTCGTGTGGAAAGTCGTGGAATATTTATTTATTATTTTTTACCAATAATTCTCACACACACATTATAAATTTAACCCTTCGAATAATAATACATAGGAGCCGCGTTCAGTACAAAACATTGGCTAAGTCGTGTCCGCTTTACTATTTTTGTGTCCGTAAGCCGAATGTGTTTACTAGCGAGCTTTGTTCGACGAAATGTGACTTTTAGTACCTACTGACACGGCTCGCCAAGCAAAGAAGCCAATTTCAGCTCAGTATTATTTACCCCTCTTTTTGCGTGATTGTTCTAAGATTTTACAAATACCAGTCAAAGCTTTCACTTAGATACTATCAACATCTGTATTTTGCTGCAAAAAATTACACCGAAGCCAATGAACTTTAGTTAACCTCTGTCGATATTAAATCACGTTAAGCCACGTCATCTGCAGCTAAATTACTTAGTTCAGAAAACGTTTAAAAAACTGAAGGAAACGCTCGCTGAGTCACGAATTAAAGTGATTCTGAATACTTTATTGTGTGCTGTTAGCGGTTGATGTATAAAACCTATTGTTTATTGCTCGTAAATGGATATTACAATGAAAATTTGAAAGTGACAATCTTTTCCTTTCTTTCAAACACCGCGTTTACCAAAAAGTCTGTTTTAAATAATATGAATTATAAATAACACAATGGAGCTGTTAACAAGCTAAACCAAATTTAAGGTATTTCCATCTTCTTTCTCTCATAAAATTAAAAATTTAAAAAACCCCCACCGCAAAAAAGTGAAACATTTAAAAAGTTAAAAATAACACTTTAGCCATGAAATTTTACTTCAGGTCGGGGTACCGCTTAAGTAAGGAATGTTCCTAGTACTTGTAGGTATATAGGTACTTATTTTAACGGTACCCCGACGTTACGTAAAATTTCATGGCTAAAGTGTTATTTTTAACTTTTTAAATGTTTCACTTTTTTGCGGTGGGGGTTTTTTAAATTTTTAATTTAATTTTTATTTTAAATTTTTTAAACGCATTAATTTTAATTTATTGAGTTTACATTTATGAGAATTTTTCAGTGCATTGTGTGTAAAGTCAAATGCTGGTTAAAACGAATCCAAACACGACATATCTGCTATTATTTTGTCAAGAGTCTACCCACTGGTGTGGCGGATAGCCTGGCTGCAGCATCAGCTCATCCTGTTGCCATCAGTGCATTGTGTTTAGAATCAAACGCTGGTTGAAATGAATCCAAACACGACATATCTGCTATTATTTTGTCAAGAGTCTACCTACTGGTGTGCTGGATAGCCTGGCTGCAGCATCAGCTCATCCTGTTGCCACCAGGGCATTGTGTACAGAATCAAATGCTGGTTAAAATGATTAAAATGAATCCAAACACGACATATCTGCTATTATTTTGTCAAGAGTCTACCTACTGGTGTGCTGGATAGCCTGGCTGCAGCATCAGCTCATCCTGTTGCCACCAGGGCATTGTATACAGAATCAAATGCTGGTTAAAATGAATCCAAACACGACATATCTGCTATTATTTTGTCAAGAGTCTACCTACTGGTGTGCTGGATAGCCTGGCTGCAGCATCAGCTCATCCTATTGCCATCAGTGCATTGTGTGCAGAATCAAATGCTGGTTGAAATGAATCCAAACACGACATATCTGCTGTTATTTTCCCAAGAGTGTATAAGTCTGCTAGATATCCTGGCTGCATCAGACCAAATACACCATAATCTTGCTTATCAATATTACACATATGGCTGTGTGAAATTTTAAGATACACATATGTTTTTATGTAAAGTTAATACCCATTGACGTCTAAAATAGCAACGGTAGCTAACACAAAAGAGCTGATAACCTTGAAACGGCTGAACCAATTTTGATGAATTATATCTAAGAACCATCGCAAGAAACCCTGCTTTCAAATAAAAAAAACCGCATCTAAATCGGTTCACTCGTTTGGGCGCTACGGTGCCACAGACAGACAGACAGACAGACAGACAGACAGACAGACAGACAGACAGACAGACAGACAGACAGACACACACACATAGCGGTGAAACTTATAACACCCCTCTTTTTGCGTCGGGGGTTAAAAATAAGAAAGGTACAGACTTACATAATAACAATCAATCTAAGTATGATCTTCTCTAGTAACAGAGTTGGTATTTCAGAATACATGAAGGGAAAACTTGGCGAATTCAACTTATTTCTCATTTACTAGTAAAACTTAATTCTATGAGACAATTCACGTGTCCTTAGTCTTAATCTGTCAAAAATAATCATGTCTAGACTTTTTACAAAAAGTTGATATTAGGTAATTGTCTCTAAGATGTGGTTGGATTTTGAACATTTTTAATGACTAGAATTGGCCTGCTGTACTGTTACCGTACTCCACTCGAACTGCTGTCAAAAATATGTAGGTCATTTCTCTAATTATAATATTAGTTTTGAATAAGGGAATTGGTGCGATTGCTAATAAAGCCAAACGAGGGCCACCCCTCTGTCCTCTAATCACCTACTCTCTCTGCTAAAATCTCCCAAAAGGACGACGTAAAGCCAACCACGGCTACCTCATTAACGCACACGTTAACGTTCCTCGCTCATAGATAGCCCGCTTACCGCTGTCAAAAACGCAACTCACAGTCCATTGTTACTTACGGTCTCCGATTAACTCGCTTGATATATTATTAAACGGGTCTTTGGCGACCTTTAGCTAGGCATGGTTGTTGTACGCACAAAATATTTAGGTTAGCTTTTAACCGTGTGAGCGCTGTCCTACTTTTATTCTGAACTGTTAAGGGGTGGTATAAACGATAATTGTTAATCGTATATTTAATTTCACACTAAACTGAGACAAAAAATATTTATCTTATCATGTATATGTCGTGGAAAACGATATTCTTGAATAATAAGTTGTGAAGTTGATTAACTTAGTACCGAGTCTATGGTGACCAGCGTGGCGTTACTTGTCATTTGAAAATGGCGCGAATGTGTTTTCGGTAATGTCACGTGGACAGAGTCGTGCTGGTGCGTGGGAGCTGGGCAGAGCTCAGTTTGATTTGAGACACCGACGAAGACACACATCCAGCACGAAACTGTCAGTTACCTAGATTTGAGTTGTTTTGTGATTAAGATTGTTAAGTGAGGTTATTACTGCAATGAAGATTGCTACTCTACGTTATGAACTCTGTACCACGAAACCCCCATCGGTGTCAGCTCATCGCTCAGCCATCGCTGACGCCGACATCAGAAGTGGCATAAAGAACTTGCTTCCAACTTTACTGGCGAGCTTCACCGAGATGTGACGAGATCTTCGGCGTGATGCACCAGAAGAACAAGATGCAGTGATCGAAGTCTGCTTGCTACATCGGGCTCCATCAAGAGAGTATGCGAGGTGCAAGATGCGAGGCTCCTGCAGCGCGGGTTGGCAGCGCGGCGGCGCGCGGGCAGCAGCGCGGCGGTGCAGCGTGGCGCAACTACAGATGTGCAGTTGTGCACGAAATAACTGGTATTTTCTGGTAGTAACAACAATCCGGTGAGTCGTGTAATTTTTGTTTTGATTTCGGTAGGTACCGGATGTTGTCTTGCTAAGTTGTACTATAGTCGCAATTTTAGAGGTCAATGCGAACGTTTGTGTAAAGGGCATACCTAGGTAGTACCTAGTAGTACCTACAAACATAGACCTAGTACCGAACGAATTATTTACGAAGTTTTAAATAGTGGCAATAGTTTATTTTATATGCGGGTAGCGCGTAAAAAAGATAATTAATCATTTCAAATAGGTGTGTGATGGTAATGATCGTTCGAGAAATGTTTTAAGGAGGGTATCGCAATCAACAAAATGTTTGTTGGTTAATTCGAAACAAAAATGTGTGGTGGATTATGGGTGTTTACCCAATCAGTTCTTTGTTTTAAAAGCGTCGATACCGCGGGTATGTACAGAGATCCTATATGATTACTTTACGTTATGAATATTGCCATAATTTTAATTAGGTAATGGTTTATCGTGCAGGGGTTGAGTACCCCTTGTGAATTGAGAATTAGACTTCAAACTCAAACCTTATCGTCTATAGGCAAGCTTAAAAACTCAGCCTAGACAAAAGGCAATAAGTAGTGTCAAAGGTCAAAGGTCCAGGAACTATTGGATGCTTACGGCATGCGTCCGTGTCAGTCCCCTATTAAGAAAGCTATTCTTTTAACAAAGCATCTAATAGATAGGCTACTTGAAGTTAAATTAGCAAAGGGCTATTTTAATGCGTTAAATTGACAATAATGCGATCGAGATATTGTTTAGCGTTTTGCCTGGGGTCTGTTTACGTAGCCATATTTTGTTACGTTGTTATACAACAGCGATCGAAGTTGTGACATTTAAAACTCAGTAAGTAAATAGACCGAACCGAACCGAGAAAAAGGCTTCAAAACCTGAACCTTAACCTCTGACGTCAACCTTACAGACTAAGTCGGACAAAAGGAAAGTAGTGTGATAGGTACTCGGTTCAACTATTGTGTGATAGGTACTGTTATTTGCCTGAGTTAATCCCTGTTTCTAAAACCTGCTACTTTAGCTAGGATTGAAAGGCTGCTGAGTGTATAATAAACGCCGACTAATGCCGGATTTTCCTTGAACATTTCGAAGTGTTCATTTGTGAAGCGTTATGTAAAGTGTCTAGGCTATGATATCACAGCTAAGGTGAGCTGAAGCTTGGTTAAACTGCCTTTCTTGATAACATTCACCATGTTAAGCGGTTTATAGGTTTTTCGTATGGGTTTTCGTTTTTTTAATTTACCCTCACTGTTTTTATTGATGACTAGTAAACAATTTGGTCCATTTATTTGGAAATTGGGACACTGACAGATAAGATAACAAATCATTTAAATTTTACCGACTATACCTGGTTGATTATTTTCTTATTATGAACTCTTAATTTAAATGAGATTGAAATTCAAACTGATGCAAGTGCGGCGTTATTCCCTTTATTTTGTAAATCGTATGGAAACCTTGTTGATATCATCACGGTATCAGAAAGCTGGTTGTTGGCCTAAATTTAATTTGAGCAAAGCTTAAAATCGGTTTGACCACAATATTAGGACCAGGTTTTTAAATTAGCTTAATAATTGTGTTTTAATTAAAAATGAGGACAGAAGTCAAACTAAATTAGATTCAAGTATGAATGCCCCGATCACCAAGTTCCTTGAGAATTGAATGACACAGTGGTAGTGAAACCACATTTGGTTAAGAATAGCTTGTATACTCGTACTCGAACCTTTGGACCGCACCTCATGAGTAACATGTGGCGATGGGTCTATAAGGAATCGTTGGTGCGATTTCTGTCTGTGTTGGTGCACAAAGCGCTTCATGTGTTGTAGCACATATTGCGTTAGATTTTTGAGAGTCGTTGGTGCGATTCTCTTCGTGTTGGTGCACAGATTTTAATGAGTTTCATGAGTTGAGTATGCATTGCTTATAAATGATGATAAAGAGTAACAGAACTGTTAGAATTACTGTGTTGTAACTTATTGGTCACAAGTGTGTTACTAATCACAAGTGCGCAGTGCGCTGTGAACCTAGGATAAACAAGGTAGTGTAGTTATTAGCGGAGTTCAATACTGTGCTTAGACATGTGAAGTACCAATAGGTTATTATCTTGTTTAATAATGACACAAATTCATTTGAATAATTAAAACTGATGTTTCACCGACTAGACGACTGTCCAAGATAGTCGTGAGCGTCTATTAACTGAATTACAATCGCGATTAATGGGTGGTTTACCATTCACTCTGGTAACTTACAAAAGTTCCAACTCGTACTCGTGTTGTTTATCGCTGTCCTTACCAACTCGATCTTCGCGAAGTAGAGATAGTATCGTACAACTATCCGACAGCGTAGTTCCCGCTTTTCTAACCTGTTTCTTCTTCTCGAAAAGCGTGATGGTTTCGTGTGTATGTCCGTAGATGATTGACAGTCAAATTTAGATAGTAGGTACTTTGGGTAAATTCCCACTACCGTGTAAAGAGATCAAACTTCTTAGGTCAATGGTAATGAAAAACGTTTCTCTAAGTTCCGTTTTGATAGTACCTACTAAAATGAAACTTAAGTGTTAGTAACTTGGTTTACATTAAAAATGAAAAGCCTAGCTTAACTAAGCTTGACCCGAAGTGAAGGTTCTTTTAAACGCTTGCGGGCGACAAGTATGTTGTAAAGTCAAGTCGTAAGATGCCAACCTGTGAAGTTCAAACGAGTTAGAAGAAGAAAACAATGTTTCTGAGGGCAAAAGAACCTCAACAGACCTATGATACGCTTGTTGGCTTTCCGGTAAATCGGCATCCATAAGATGCAATCGCAACTGCATACGTTGTCGTTCAGGGCGTGATGAGCGGCTTGTGGTCTAGCGGGGACCTGGGCCTTGAAAGAGACTAGGTATTTGTACGGTCATGTAATGACTTGAGAGTCGCGGACTCTAGATGAAAAGTGTTGGTCGTATCACGTGAGGTGATAACGATATTGGTGGCAATACCGAATTGTCAATAGCTGTGGCAGGGCCATGAGTAGTGTGTTTACTTTTGAAATTTGATAATTATGAGGCTTTGAAGAACTTTCCGTGTTTAAGTTCTTAAAATGGCTTAGTTAAAGTTCGTTTAGTAATTGTGAGTACTGAGTAGTCATTACTAATGATTATCTGTAAAGTTTTGGAATACATTTCATCTTACTTAACGTATACTCTATGGATTAAGTGTGAGTGTTTGGTGACCGATCCAGTTGCGCCGGAGCATGTAAGAGGTGCGCGTGGTCTGCTTTTTATGCGCAGGATATCCTTTCCGAGGGGTAGCACTTACGCGGCTGAGATGGTAAGCTTCTGGGGTTGGATCACAAGCCGATGGCCTGTGTGGTAATGACTAGCCTGTGTGGCAATGACTAGCCTGTGTGGCAATGACTAGCCTGTGTGGCAATGACTAGCCTGTATGGCATTGACTAGCCTGTGTGGCGATGACTAGCCTGTGTGGCAATGACTAGCCTGTGTGGCAATGACTTGCCTGTGTGGCAGTGACGAGCCTGTGTGGCAGTGACGAGCCTGTGTGGCAACGACGAGCCTGTGTGGCAACGACGAGCCTGTGTGGCAACTGTGAGCCTGTGTGGCACCCGTGAGCCTGTGTGGCACCCGTGAGCCTGCGTGGCACCCGTGAGCCTGCGTGGCACCAGTGAGTACCTATGTGTGGCACTCGTGAGCCTGTGTGGTACCTGTTAGCTTTAGCCTGTGTGGTATGTGAAAGTCTATGTAATACCTACTATGTCGTGCATTTGCATAGCACTATCTTAGTACACTTTCAGTTCTAGTAATGTTATCGGTCTTAGTGACGATTCATTCTGCCTGGATTTGTTTCGATTAGAGGTGTCAAGGTTTGACATACACCCTTGAAAATTTAGTTGTGGTCAGAATGACCGAGTTTTGAAGTATGTGAAAAATGCGTGCGTGTTTGTGTTTTGAAGTATGTGACCAATACGAGCGTGCGTGCGTATACGTTTGTTCTGTGTGTGTGTGTGTTTATTTTTTTCACAAATATTGAAGAAAGTAGACACGAGGACGTGTGATGGTCATGATGGCCGTGTCGTGGAAAACGATATTCTTGAATAATAAGTTGTGAAGTTGATTAACTTAGTACCGAGTCTATGGTGACCAGCGTGGCGTTACTTGTCATTTGAAAATGGCGCGAATGTGTTTTCGGTAATGTCACGTGGACAGAGTCGTGCTGGTGCGTGGGAGCTGGGCAGAGCTCAGTTTGATTTGAGACACCGACGAAGACACACATCCAGCACGAAACTGTCAGTTACCTAGATTTGAGTTGTTTTGTGATTAAGATTGTTAAGTGAGGTTATTACTGCAATGAAGATTGCTACTCTACGTTATGAACTCTGTACCACGAAACCCCCATCGGTGTCAGCTCATCGCTCAGCCATCGCTGACGCCGACATATACATTTTTATCATTTATCTTAAAATAATAAAACCTTAACAGAAAATCATTATGAGTTGAGCCCACAATTACTAATGATGCGTGCACTAACTGGACAGGTCCATCCATAACTGTAGGATTTTTTCCTCAAAAGAACATTTCGGACAATAATCTGCATGATCCTTGCATGATTTGACTCAGATCATGTCCGAACATTTTTTCATTTTTGATTTTATGTTTACTAAAAAGATAAAAATAGGTACTTAATTAGTTGAACGGATAATTTATTATGTCGGATAACATAATATATTTTAGTAAATTATTCCTATTTTTGGATTTTTAAAAGGCTTTTAAGTACATCATTATCTCGAGGTCGAAAAAACTCTTCTGTCTCATATAATGTGAACTAGAATTATGTTTATACCTCATATATCAAGGTTGTACAGGAGTGTCTGGATACGCACTCTTAAGAGTAACTTCCTTAATTGTTTCACCTATTTAGATAGAGCTTCTAAGTAAACGACTCTTCGAACGATTGTTGGGAATATTGGGGTGCTTCAAGGAAGGTTAGTGGGCCCACCGTTTGTAAGTTTGCCCCTTATTGTTTGACGGTAATGTTAAGTGTTCTTAGTGCTGTGACTTTGTGTCCTTTCTGCTTAATTGTGAAGGATAAAGTACAAAGGGGTATTTACTTACCTTGTGTTGTTGAAATACTGTTACATTTTGTAGTGGTTTTCTTGTTGCATAGTCGTGTGGGAGAGGAGTCGTCTTTTGTTTTACCAAGATTTCGTAGTCTCCCGTTGACATTTAATGAAATATTGTGTACTTATTAAAGAGCAAGCCGTGGGCCCAATAAAATTTCCTAACGGGAAATCTTATAGAATTGGATATATTATGTTTCTAATACAGCTTAACCCTTTCTGAGCGTAGGCCAGGAAATTAAAGATTTATGTAAAGTAGCAATAGCAGCATATGTAGGGAACACGCCATTCATTCATTAATAAATAGAGAATTGTTTTCCCATCATGACATTTGAATGATTCCGATGTTTCTTATTTTTATTAAATACCTACTTATCATAATATCTTTCTTTTAATGTCTTTTCTATCAGCCACAGTACATTTGAATTTCAGAAGTTCCGAAGGTACTCTTCCCAAAATTTAACCGATAACCCCGTGCATGAATAGCCTAGTTTTCTTTTTGAAATTAAACATTTAAAAATACTTTGATTACAAATTAAAGAAAACAAATGTTCAACTAACTGAACTAGTTTCCGTAGTATGTAATATTTAACGTTTCATGTCAACCTATCATAATAATATTCTGAGCACACAAGTCGTTTACAACTAAGTGCATTACGCTAATAAAGGACTATTTACCTTGTTATAATTAAACGTTGGCACGTTATGTACACACGAAACAAACATATTAAAGCATTACTAATTTTAATTGTTGTACAGTGAAGGAAAAAAAACGGTGAAGGAAAACATCGTGAGGAAACCGGCATGTCCTAAAACCAAAAAGTTCGAAGACATGTGACATCTACCAATTCGCACTGGGCCCGCGTGGTAGATTATAGCCCATACGCAAAATACGCGCTTTGGCGTGGAGTTGCGGATACCAGCCCGGTACCTTCTTTTTTTGTGATGTAGGTACAGTGCTTTGTTGTTCGGAAGGCACATTAGACCGTTGGACCCGGCAGTCAATTATGTTGGTCTTCGACAGATGTTATTAGTAGAACTCTGAAGACCTTACAGCTTGTCTAGGGACAGCACCAAAATGTCGTTTACTCATTTCACTTTCCACATTATTTGTTCAAGTGCCTGTTTCCTAAAACTCTTTTTACATGAAATTTGGCAGATTTGACCCCTGCCTCCCATAACCCTCCAAAATTTGGTGCATATGGTGGTATGAAGGCAAACTTCATACCTTCATCTGAACAAAAATTATTTATGTCTTCTTTATTTACTAATAGAAATTTATTTAGTTCATTACTAGCACCTAAAAAATTTGTCGCATTATCGCAGTATAGTGTGTTAGGTTTTGAACGCCGTGAAATAAATCGCCTGAGTGCCAATAAAAAAGCTTCGGTACTTAGGTCGCTGACAACTTCTAAATGCAGCGCCTTGGTTGTAAAGCAAACAAATAAACACATGTAACATTTACTGATCTTACAACCGCGACCCTTTCTATCAGTTATGAGATAAGGCCCAGCTAAGTCAACTCCAGAAGTTTCGAAGGGTGTCCCTGGATTCAAACGCTGCTTGGGTAAGTTCCCCATAATGGGCACTATAGACTTAAACCTAAATCGCTTACACACTATACAACTATTAGCTACGCTCCTAGCTATTTTACGAGCATTAATGACCCAACGTTTCGAATGACCCAATTACGTTGACATCAGCTGTTTGAGGTTTACTTCTATGCAATAGAGAATTATGTTTGTATTTGCATGTTTGGCAGCCACGTGATTTACAATTATATGCGCGATGGCCCGGTTTAAAACAATTAAGACACAATTTATTTTTTGAAACAACTTCGTTTCTTTCTGCCAAACTCATAGAAATAAACCTCGTGCATTCAAACAAGCGATGATCTTGATTACAAACGACACAACTCGTAGGACGATTACTGCCAGTTTGAGCAGACGCAACCAAATTAGAGGTCCTTTCATGTTTACTATTTCCACTTGTTTTACACGACCTGCTAGATTCGATTACGTCAGCTCGATCACGTAAAAATTTAAAGAATTCTTCGAGGGTAGGCACATCTCCTAAGGTACTTTTATATTCCTCCCACTTTCTAGAAGTTACATTATCTAATTTACTTACGGCTAAATGAATTATCATGGTATCCCAGTGTTCTACCGGTTGTTCTAAAGTCTTTAAACCTCTTAAATTCTTAGTTATATTGTCAATCATAAATCGCAATGATATTTCAGACTCTTTGGTAACATTTTCTATACTAAATAATGCCTTCATATAATTACTTATTAAAAGTCTTTTATTGTTAAATCGTTGACACAGTAAGTCATACGCCACGGCGTAATTATCTGAACAAAACGATAACGAGTTAACTATTAATGCAGCGCTACCCTCTAATGATGATCGCAAGTAATGGAATTTGTTTATTGGATCAATGTTTTCGTTTTTGTGAATTAATGCCTCGTATTTATCTCTATACTCTAACCATTTGTTACAAGTCCCATCAAACATGGGTAACTTAATAGTGGGTAATTTGATAGAACTAGTAAATGCATCGGCACTTTCGAAACTTCCAGATTGTCTAAAAGACTGCTGGGCTATACTTTTTCGTTTAACATGAATTTCTAATTTATCTAAAATGCATTGACCTTGAGAAATTAAAGAATAAAATTGACCTTCGATCTCGGAACGTATTTTCATTTGTTCGCTCGGATCTTCAGATTCAATTTCAATCTCAGATTGTAGATCATCGAAAGTTGAAAAACATGCTTCTAATTTAGCTAACCTTAATCGTAACTCTGAAATTTGCTGATCTGATAGTTTTTCTAAACCGTTAATATCTTCTAAATACGATTTAAAAATTGTCAATCTACCCTTTATGTAACTACGCCTTTTTATTGGCTCTGCACTTTTTCTGGCCGCTAAAGACATTGTACAATAAGACAAATTCTACGTTGTGTAATTTAAATAAACTATCCCCAGGTTCTATACAAACAAACACCAGAATATCAGAAACTTTATCACAAATCTGTTAATATCGGCACTAGGAGAAACGTAAGTAGGTAGTCAGGGAAAAAATGGAATGGGCTCACCAATTGTTGGCGTAAAAATGTTCCTTTGGTCTACTCTCTCTTCCCTTTGTCCTTTTATCTCTTTATATCCTTTGCCTTGTCCTTTGATTTGTTCCTCTTTGATTGCTTTCCAAAATTTCCAATAACCTGATATCCTGGTCACGGCACCAAAATGTCGTTTACTAATTTAATGCGTAAGGTTTAATGCGTATTGAGCCCAATGTGTAAACGGGCCTATAAGAGTGAAACTCTGGATGCCAAATACTATATGGTTTATTACTTTCAAATTTACAATAGTGACTTGTTTGTCGTTTTTATGCGGAATGAATACAAAGCTAGTTAGTCGCCGCGAAATGATCCGGGGCACACGTTATATAGGCCCGAGGTCGCAGAGTAGGGGTCGAGCTGATGCCCCGCTCCCCGCGCCGCGCGGGGTTAGGCGTTAACATCCTCCCCCCTTGAAGGTATCTCCTTCAAACATTTGCCTGTGTCAAGCAAAGGGCACAAACGATTTACTGCACGACGAACGATACCATTTGACGTCCTCACGTCTGCTACTCTGGCCACTTCATCATTGCCCAAGTGCACGGCCTGTATTCTACCTATTTTCCATTTTAAAGGAGGTAAGTTGTTATCCTTAATAATGACCATATCTCCAATCTGTAAGTTGATATCCGGTTTACGCCATTTGGTACGATGCTGGAGCTCAGTGACGTAATCATGCTGCCATCTCATCCAAAAACATTGTCTCATATGTTCTAATTGTTCGTATCTGTGGAGTCGATTGCAATTAACATTTGAAAAGTCAGGAGAGGGAAAAGCTATCAGTGGTTTACCAACAAGAAAGTGCCCAGGAGTCAGGGGTTGGAAATCATTAGGATCGGATGACATAGGAAATAAAGGCCTGGAATTCAATATGGCTTCTACTTGAACAAATAATGTGGAAAGCTCTTCATATGTCAAGTGCCTGTTTCCTAAAACTCTTTTTACATGAAATTTGGCAGATTTGACCCCTGCCTCCCCTAACCCTCCAAAATTTGGTGCATATGGTGGTATGAAGGCAAACTTCATACCTTCATCTGAACAAAAATTATTTATGTCTTCTTTATTTACTAATAGAAATTTATTTAGTTCATTACTAGCACCTAAAAAATTTGTCGCATTATCGCAGTATAGTGTGTTAGGTTTTGAACGCCGTGAAATAAATCGCCTGAGTGCCAATAAAAAAGCTTCGGTACTTAGGTCGCTGACAACTTCTAAATGCAGTGCCTTGGTTGTAAAGCAAACAAATAAACACATGTAACATTTACTGATCTTACAACCGCGACCCTTTCTATCAGTTATGAGATAAGGCCCAGCTAAGTCAACTCCAGAAGTTTCGAAGGGTGTCCCTGGATTCAAACGCTGCTTGGGTAAGTTCCCCATAATGGGCACTATAGACTTAAACTTAAATCGCTTACACACTATACAACTATTAGCTACGCTCCTAGCTATTTTACGAGCATTAATGACCCAATATTTTTCTCTAACAGCTGATACCATTAATTGACATCCACCATGAAATAACCTAATGTGTTCATTTTCAAAAATAAGCCTTGACAATCGGTGATTGGAATCCAAAAGAAAGGGATGCTTTTTATCATATGGAAGAGGTGAATTGCGGATACGACCCCCTACCCGCATCACCTTAAGTTCAGAATCCAAAAACGGACTAAGAGATAATAATCTACTTTTATTACTTAAAGGCTTATCTGTTAACAGCTGATGATACTCATTACTAAATGAATCTAACTGCGACAGTTTAACTAAATAAAACATGCTATCATTTAGTTCATCAACAGTTAAATAACTATAAGTAAGTCTATTTTCGCGATTCTTAATTCTACAATTCTTAACAAATCTAAGTACGTAGGCTATTGTATTTTGTAATCTCTTCAGCTTAGAATACCGATCGAATTGTAATAAAGTATTTTTAATATTTACATTTGCTACCAAAGTACCTACGAGTTTTATTTCTGGCAACTGTACATTTTTAAACTTATTTGTATCTACAGTTGGCCAATCATTCTCTGATAATAATAGAAAGGATGGCCCACTCCACCACAATTTCTGAACTGAATCATTCATTTGATCTACTCCTCGTGAAATGTAATCCGCTGGGTTTACACCGGTTGGTACATATCGCCATTCACTATCTTTCGTTAAACCTTTAATTTTAATCACTCTGTTCGCAACAAACACCTTTAATTGTTTAGAAACTGCGCGATCAGTACGCAACCACCCGAGCACAATCATTGAGTCCGTCCAGTAAACATAACGAGCTACATCACAACGCAAGGCGTGAGTCACCTTTTTTCCCAACTCGGCGGACAATAACGCGCCGCACAACTCAAGTTTAGGTATAGTTAGACTCTTTAATGGAGCGACCCTTGATTTAGCGCAGAGTAATTGTACATGAATGTCTCCGTTCCGATTCATTGAGCGCACATAGGCACACGTCCCATATGCATACAGAGACGCATCCGAAAAAATATGAATTTCAAGGTGTACGGCGTCTTTACATATGACATGCCTAGGTACTTCAACACAGATAACACAATTCATGTTTTTAATAAAGTTATGCCACAAGGTTTGTATTTCTTCAGTTACGGGGTCATCCCACTCATATTTATCTAACCATAACTTCTGTAAAATTAATTTAGCCTTAATCACAAATATACTTAAAATACCTAAAGGATCGAAAATCTTTGCAATAGAAGATAAGATACTTCGCTTGGTAATTTTTTGATCGTTGTCTATTTGTACACAAAATTTTAATACATCAGACTGAGGGGACCAAGTTAAACCTAAAGTACTTGTAACCGTTTTGAATTCAGTAATTGATTGCACTTCATTCGACTTGTTTTCACAAAATAACTTAGTAGCATTTGATCTAAATTTTCGTAAACTAAATCCGGCCGAACTTAAGGTTCTAGTAATTATTCTACAAATTCGATTTAACCCTTCCTCAGTCTCATGCCCGGTAATTAAATCGTCCATAAAAAAATCATGCTTTATTATTTCCTTGATTTCTACATCATCACACTCATTTGATAACTGCAAAAGACAACGAGTACTTAAAAACGGGGCGGACGCGGTTCCGTAGGTAACCGTGTTTAACTTCAAATACGTAAACGGTTCGTGCTCATTATCCCTCCATATTATCATTTGCAAATGTCTTTGACTGTCAGATATTAATATTTGCCTATACATTTTTTCAATGTCTGACGTCATGACAAATCTATGTTGCCTCCACCTGAGCAATATAGTAAATAAATCATCTTGAATCACTGGACCTACCATTTGTATATCATTCAACGAATACCCACTGCTTGATTTCTGTGACGCGTTAAACACTACACGAAGTTTTGTTGTCTCACTCTTTTCGCGAATGACTGGATGATGCGGTAAATAATATGCAAAGGCAGGCTTACAAGTCTTAGACAAGTGATTCAATTGTTCATACTCTTTTATAAACTCCGTATAGGAACTTCTTACACTAGGTTGTTTTTTAAACCTTTTTTCTAAATTAATTAAACGTGATTTCGCTATTCCTAACGAATCGCCTAATATGGACGGAGACGTGTGAAATGGCATCTTCACACAAAACCTACCGTCACTCGTTCTACAGGTATTTTCTACAAAATGTTTTTCACAAAATTCTTCTTCAGTGCTATACGGTTTTTCATTTATATTCAATACATCTTCAATTTTCCAAAATTTCTCTAATTGTTCACTAATACTTCTAGTTAAATTACATTTAACTTCATATTGCGGAGCATTCCTACTATACACTGGACCAGTGACAAGCCAACCTAACTTAGAATTCTGCAGTGTAGGAAGACCCTTACCTAACTTTACTTGTTGACCGGTCACTAAATCCCAAAACAAATCGGCCCCTATTAATATATCTACGTCGGCAGGTTCATAAAATCTACTATCCGCCAAGTTCACGAATATGTCACCCGGAATATTCAATTCATTTACATTTACCTTTACATTTGGTAACCTATTCGTAATTTTTGGCAAGATCATGCAGTTAACATCTACCGAAAACTCATTATGCATTGAGCTTATTCCTAATTTACAGCTGTTTGCTACTTGTATCTTACTACTTCCTATACCATAAATATTCATTTGATTAGTTCCTGTGCGTGACAACCCTAACTTATTACATAAATCTACAGTTACTATTGATATTTGGCTACCAGAATCTAATAATAAGCGTGCTACATAATGTTTATTATCTAATTTGCTAAATACTTTAACTAGCGCAGTTGAAAGAAGTACGTGTTTCGCGGCGATCGTCGATAAGGAAACCGGTTCCGCTGCGAGCTGCGTTGGCGCGGACGCATGTTGCTTAGGCGCAGTGATCGACTCGGCGGTCATTGGAGTCGTTGCCGGTTCGACCCTCGCCTGATGCACACTGCTGGTCGAGTTTACGTTGACATCAGCTGTTTGAGGTTTACTTCTATGCAATAGAGAATTATGTTTGTATTTGCATGTTTGGCAGCCACGTGATTTACAATTATATGCGCGATGGCCCGGTTTAAAACAATTAAGACACAATTTATTTTTTGAAACAACTTCGTTTCTTTCTGCCAAACTCATAGAAATAAACCTCGTGCATTCAAACAAGCGATGATCTTGATTACAAACGACACAACTCGTAGGACGATTACTGCCAGTTTGAGCAGACGCAACCAAATTAGAGGTCCTTTCATGTTTACTATTTCCACTTGTTTTACACGACCTGCTAGATTCGATTACGTCAGCTCGATCACGTAAAAATTTAAAGAATTCTTCGAGGGTAGGCACATCTCTTAAGGTACTTTTATATTCCTCCCACTTTCTAGAAGTTACATTATCTAATTTACTTACGGCTAAATGAATTATCATGGTATCCCAGTGTTCTACCGGTTGTTCTAAAGTCTTTAAACCTCTTAAATTCTTAGTTATATTGTCAATCATAAATCGCAATGATATTTCAGACTCTTTGGTAACATTTTCTATACTAAATAATGCCTTCATATAATTACTTATTAAAAGTCTTTTATTGTTAAATCGTTGACACAGTAAGTCATACGCCACGGCGTAATTATCTGAACAAAACGATAACGAGTTAACTATTAATGCAGCGCTACCCTCTAATGATGATCGCAAGTAATGGAATTTGTTTATTGGATCAATGTTTTCGTTTTTGTGAATTAATGCCTCGTATTTATCTCTATACTCTAACCATTTGTTACAAGTCCCATCAAACATGGGTAACTTAATAGTGGGTAATTTGATAGAACTAGTAAATGCATCGGCACTTTCGAAACTTCCAGATTGTCTAAAAGACTGCTGGGCTATACTTTTTCGTTTAACATGAATTTCTAATTTATCTAAAATGCATTGACCTTGAGAAATTAAAGAATAAAATTGACCTTCGATCTCGGAACGTATTTTCATTTGTTCGCTCGGATCTTCAGATTCAATTTCAATCTCAGATTGTAGATCATCGAAAGTTGAAAAACATGCTTCTAATTTAGCTAACCTTAATCGTAACTCTGAAATTTGCTGATCTGATAGTTTTTCTAAACCGTTAATATCTTCTAAATACGATTTAAAAATTGTCAATCTACCCTTTATGTAACTACGCCTTTTTATTGGCTCTGCACTTTTTCTGGCCGCTAAAGACATTGTACAATAAGACAAATTTTACGTTGTGTAATTTAAATAAACTATCCCCAGGTTCTATACAAACAAACACCAGAATATCAGAAACTTTATCACAAATCTGTTAATATCGGCACTAGGAGAAACGTAAGTAGGTAGTCAGGGAAAAAATGGAATGGGCTCACCAATTGTTAGCGTAAAAATGTTCCTTTGGTCTACTCTCTCTTCCCTTTGTCCTTTTATCTCTTTATATCCTTTGCCTTATCCTTTGATTTGTTCCTCTTTGATTGCTTTCCAAAATTTCCAATAACCTGATATCCTGGTCACGGCACCAAAATGTCTAGGGCTAGACCTTATATTTGTGTGTCAGGTATGTGTGCGGAGCTGAAAAGAAACTCTGGATGCCAAATACTATATGGTTTATTACTTTCAAATTTACAATAGTGACTTGTTTGTCGTTTTTATGCGGAATGAATACAAAGCTAGTTAGTCGCCGCGAAATGATCCGGGGCACACGTTATATAGGCCCGAGGTCGCAGAGTAGGGGTCGAGCTGATGCCCCGCTCCCCGCGCCGCGCGGGGTTAGGCGTTAACACAGCTAGTACAAGCAAGGGGTAGTATACTATCCAGTCTCTGGGTAGTGGAGGTCAGATCGATAGTCGTTCTATGTAAAATACTGGCTTTACAAAGAATCCATCATTGTTGAGAGTCTGGGCAGATTATGATGAATGTATAGTACCTTATTTGTAGTATTGTATTTGTAGAACAGTTAGTCCACATGATGCAATACTCACTACTGACCATGATTGTAAAGGTTCGTACATAGTGTTATAAAGATTACGATCTGGATTTTTTTAAGTTGCAAGCCGAACTATGATTAAGTGACCGGTTGACGACAATAAGAACAACTACTGGATTTAATAACTGACGAAATATGGTTATGACATACTAATAGGTACTCCTCTGCGTAACTTTTCGGATGCCATATGAGTGGTTCTGACAGTTGCAGTAAAGTTGTTCAGTATTGTTCAGTTTGCGCTGCGGTATTTATATTTTTGTATTTAATGTTTTATTCTTTTTAACATGCTTGCCATATATTTTTCCGATTAGCCACTGTTTTAATGCAGAGTTAACTTACTAGCAGGCCTGGCCATATTACAAAATTCTATTTCTATTGTCGTAATCGAATATAAAGAAAATGACGTACATGGAATCGGCTGTTTGTCAACTGTCAAGTGTTACGGAGTAGAATTTGAAATATGGCTGAAAATGAAATACACTTGGCAGTTGACAAACAGCTGATTCCATATACGTCATTTTCTTTCTATATTCGCCTTATCGATAACGATAATAGAAATAGAATTTGTAAACGTCGTATAGTGCCCTTAGAAACGCCCGCTCAGTAAAGACACAATCAAAACTCCTCCATAAAAATACTTTAGCTTAATTAAATCTCGCTTATAAATTCATTAATTTCAACGTAACTTAATTACTAAGCTCTTTGCCGTCAGTAAATTGGTTATCTCACACTAAATGTAGGTACATAATATATTTGATAAAGAGGATCAAAGTGCGCGAATCGTGAGAGATTCTGGCTAACTGTGAGGGCTTATGACCTCAACTTCAATACTATAATATTCAAGGTGCTTAGAAGACCTTAAGGGGACTATTTTACTTCGGAGGAGTCACCTTAGGTGTCGTTAAAGATAATGACGGTCGAAGGATAGGTAGTGGTAGAAACTTTACACGAAAGGTTGCCTATACAGGGTGTAAAAAGACCCTTAACGTAAACGAAAACTACATATTCTACCCATCACTGGGATGGTTTTTTTCTTCTAGAACATACCTGGGAATTCACTGTGCAATATTTTTTATCGTTTTTTTTTTCAAAATTGTTTTTCAAGTATCATTAGAAAAAATTCTTCCGAACAAATATTATCAAAATTATCGATTTTTCAAAACAAATTACGCATTTTAAGTTACAAAAAATGCAATGGATACTGAACAAGCTGGCCGGTCGGGTCAACGACCAAGCGCGTGTAGCCATACGCTTAGTTCATCGAAAGTTGCGTTGCGTTGTCGCGCTATTCAATGCGCGCAATAAAAAGCATCTCTTTTTTAAAGATGAAAAAAAAAGTATTTTCCCAGCATAATTTTTTGGTTAAAGTTACTAAATTATATGTAGGTACAGAATGTGTGGTTATCGGCTATGTGATCGGTCTATTGCGTATCAATGTTGACAGTTCATAGTGATGATCACCAGGCAAAGTGTTCAACGATTAACTGTCAAACAGCTAGTTTAGTATTGGTTATCGTCAGGGTTTATTTAGGATGACGAAATGCGTACTTGCAGAGATGTAACTTATTTATTTATTTATTTACCCTCGCATCAGAACGCCGTACAGCAATAACACTAATGGAGCAAAATTAATAAAAAAATAAAATAATATCAACAGCTTCTTTGCACCATTCTATCCTGGGTCAACGAACTGGTGGCGGCTGCTATAGATTACACATACATCGTGTCTGCATTATTTAAAGTAGTGAAATCATAATATCAAATGTAAAACTCGAGGTTCCAGCTGATGTCGGATCCGCGGTATAACAACGGCCGCAGGATCTCCATGGTCAAGACAAGGCAGGAAGCTGGGCGTTGATCTTCAAGCATCCCGTTAGAAGGCCCACCTTTCCAGCCATTACTCTTGTATATTTTAACTTAAAGTCTCCATTGTCATCAACGTTCAGTATGCTATTGGACGCCAGTTAGTTAATGGCAATGATAAGATGGACTATTATGCATACAGCCCTTCAAATACGCAGTCGCTTCATGTAACGCCAACGCCAACAAATAAAAAATCGCCAACGGTATTGCTTATAGATAACTCAATACTCAATACTTTATTGCGTACCATAATGTGTTACAGGGTGTTGTTCAATTTCATAAGTATTAATTATTCATATTCATATTCATATTCATATCTTTATTTGCATTCCATAATGTGTTGAGATCTTACAATGGGCTTAAAGCTAGAGTACAATTACGGACCCTGTAGGGCACAGCAAAAAGTATAAAATTAAAATTAGTGTTTTACAGATTAATGTTCAACAAATTCGAAATTTGAAATACAATTAATACGAGATAAATCAACAATTATAAACATGTCCTTAATAATAATTAACTAAATTATAACATTTATTTTTGAGATCGTTTATATCATAATCCTTTATTTATTTATATTAATTTAATTATGGACCCTGTCGGGCACAGCATAGTTTGTTAAGAGAGAGGAGGAAGGGCGCATGTTAGATTAGAATACATGAGTTACGATTCAATATTTGAAGACGTATTAATAAAAATTAAAATATATTAACACTTAGTATTTATTTTATAAGATTATTTTTAGTAAGTAGGTACCTATTTTATTTTCAAATTATTTTGTTTGAATGTTTTAATTTTTTTTTTTCAATGTTCCTATTTTATTACATTATAATATTTTAATGCGTTATAATTATAATTTATTGCAAAAATATAATTTAATTTTTTTTTAAATTATTATGTTTAATTTGTTTATTTTTTGTTTTAATGTCATGATTTCATTTTATTATGTATTCATCGAATCTATGTTAAAGTAATTATAATAAATTCGATTATTTTTAGGAATAACATTGACTTGACACCGTCTTCCAGACTAATTGAAGAACGATGAAGTTAAGAGAGATTGGCACGTTTAGGTTCGTTGGATTTCGATACGGTGATCTGGGTTGGAAATTTCAGGGTCACTCATACTTTGTTTCAAATATTCTTAATCTTAACATTCAGATACTGTTTACAAGCTTGTTCGTTCCACGACTTTCAGACGAATCACCATTATCAAATTAATAGGTTTAACGTAGTAAATTGGCACAACAATTTTATTGGTGCAAACTGGTACAGTCGCGTAATTTCAGTTGTTAAGAAAGCGAAACTGTTCGTGTAAAAAGACTACAAAACCGTTAATTAATAATTGCCATGTTCAAAAACATTTCACAGAGAAAATAAAATTTCCCCACGCTTTTACGAATTTCTTCAATCTGTTAATAAAATAAATGAGCGTGGTTCTGATTATCATATTTTTGGGTGGTTTTAATAGCCAAGTACTATTGTCATTTGCTTATATATTTTTTTTGGATTCTGTACATACCTACAGGGTGCCCACTTGCCGTCTGTCTATCCATATGTTCGGCTGCCCACCAGAAGACTGTATCTTATGACCTCAGTGCTGCAGTTGTTTTTTTTTATTTGTCTTGTCACTATAACAAAAATTGTAAAAATGTTATTCAGTAAAACATTATGTAACATAAACAACATAGAGCCTGTTATCCAAAAGGGCAACGCAGAGGTGTACCCGTAGTACGCCCACATTTCACCAGTTATGTTCAAGTCCCAAATTTTAGGGGGGAGCTTTTTGCCATCGATCGTGCACAAATCCAGACTTTAGGCTGCTACTGAGAAATTCCAGATGGAAAAACTCAATTACATTTCCCAATCCCGACTCTAACTTAGGCAACCCTTATAATAAATACTATTTTTTATCTTGTGCGATAGTCCATTATGAATCTTTGTGTTAAAAATACCCATCTGAGTAAAGCTAAATATTCTACATGTTATTTTCGTAACCAAGGGCATGACGCCCTTGGCTGAAGTTTTGTAAAACAAGCTTCAAGGTCAAAGATTAGGAGAAATAAGTTTGTAACATTCTAGAAAATTGTTTCTACCGAATTGCTCTAGAGCATGCGATGAACGTGTTACCAAAATCAACTTAGGTAGGTACACACAGTTTCTGGTATAAAAATTAACACAGAATGAATGTGATACATTTTCAAGCGCATGTTAAATCATAATCTACTTAGCCTTTTCCCAACTTTGTTGGGGTCGGATTCCAGTTTAATGCAGCTGAATACTAGTGTATTTCTTGGAGTGACTGCCTGTCAGACCTCCACAACCCAGTTACTGGGTAGAACGATACCTCTTGTCTAAACTGGCTGTCGAACTTTCGGGCTTCATCGTAACGACTGACAAAAATCTACAAATGACAGCCAGGACCAACGCAAGCGCATGTTAAAGGATAAATGATATTTATTTCTACACATACATACATAAACTCACGTCTTTTTCCCGTGGGGGTAGGCAGGTTTTGCTTCGTTTACATTCATACATGTGTCATACACACACGCCGGTTGCGAGTACTACGAACCTGACCTTCCTGAAGAACCTCACCAATAAAGTCTATGTATGTCCTTCTAGGGCGTCCTCTACCACTTACATCCCAATAACATCTGCCTTGTAAATACCTTTCGTTAGTCGCCTTTCATCCATCCTTTCAACGTGACCATATATATATTTATTTCTGTAATTAGAACACTTTTACATACATAACATTTGTAAACTAGAAGGTAAGATCTCTCAGCCAATCTGGTCATGAGAAAAACAAAAGATTGTTACTGATTCCGTTTCTCTCAATCGCATAAAATCTGTAATCGCTTACAACGCGTTTTGCATTTGTAATGTCTTCCGTACGTTTCTAATTAAATTCTATAGAAATTGAGATTAATTATTTATTCATCTTCCCTACATAACAAAATTCTATTGTAAACCTTCCAAACAGCTACGCTATTTATAAATCAATTAACTAAATGAAGGGATTGTTTACTTCCGGATGGGCGTAACGGATTATTTACTGGATAAATAAATGTGCTGTTATGTATTTTGAATTTGTGATGTAAAATTTATAACTACTAATTTATTTTCATTTACAATGTGCAGTCAAATCTATATATATAAAAGAAAGTCGTGTTAGTTACACCACTTACAACTCAAGAACGGCTGGATCAATTTGAATGATTTTGGTCTTTTTGGATTTGTCTTTGTCCGGAATAGCATAATAATTAATAAAAACATGAAAAGTCCTCGAAAAAATAAATTATCAAGAATATTCGTTGTCTCAAACATTTTTCAAACGCAGCGCCATCTTGGATGACATGACAGGAGTCAAACTTTCCAGTTCATTATCAGGTGACAATTTGACATTGACAAGTCATAAGCTAAACCTAAGAAGGTAAAATTGTCAATTTATACGTACCTACGTTCTGAAATTTATTTTGTTACTAAACTTAGAGTTTTTATGTAGCACAAAAAAGTCTTATACTTCAGAAATCAGTTTACGTAATTAACAATGACGACAGAGACAAACTTTAATAATTCTTTGCAAATAGAACTTATTCTACTGTTAAGACTTTAATTAAAGTAGACCGGGAAAACTATAAGTATAAATTGTATTTAACATAGAGGCAATAGTTCAGATTAAAATTATGAATTTAGTATTTTTTAAATCAATGCATTTTAGTAAGGTAGTTAGGTTAGGTAGTAAGGTTCGCTATAGGATAGGTATGGTTAGTTAGGTTTGGTTATATATACATGTTGTAATTTTAATTCTATCGAACACAAAATGTTTAAATAAGATCACAGTAGAGACTCGCTACATAAAAAGTAGTAGTAGTTATTATTGGTTTGGGTTTATTTGTTGTCGTCTTATTAAACGTATTTTTAGATATACATACGTTAAATAAGACGACATGTAAAAAAAAATTGATGAGAGCAATAAATTGACTCTAAGGCACAACGAAGTTTGCCGGGGCAGCTAGTACTTTATATTTGACTTTTGTTTTTCCATTAATATTGCCGCAATGTGGTACCTACCATCCATACCTACGCATAGTATTATTTTGAAGGGGTTGATTTTTTTTTAGTTTTAAGTGTGAATTCTTTTCCATGTTCACGAACCCACCTGTTCACCTTAGGCTAATAAGTATTAAGGAAATTAATTAAGATCACTAGATTTTTACTTATTAAACCTGCTTTGGCTAGCAAATGGGCTATTTGGCAAAATTTTAGTTCTTAGTCCCTCATCTAGATTGCAAGAAAATATTCGACACATTTTATTGATTTTTTTAAATTGATGGAAAACTGCTTAGATTAAGTACTTACATTAAAGTTGAGGAGAGGGGGCTTGTAACGTCATTATGACATTTTGACTCGCTGTATCGCCGTTATTTTTTGATTACGTGAAAAAAGAAAAAATATGTGCCGAATATTTTTTTTCTAATCTAAATGGGAGAAAAAAAAAGCTAATTTTTTGTCAAATAAGCCATTATGCGATGGTCCCAAACACCTACAGTTTTATTGGCAACTTTAAAATTTTGAATACCTAACACGTCTATGAAATACACCCTAACCTTAAACCTATCTCAGTATTGAAGTTTTTATTCTAGTTCCATCGTTCTCACATAATAACTTAGTAAAGTATACAAAGTATTGTTAAACCTACATTATTTTGAAAGAGAAAGTATTTTTTTTAGTTCTTGCCCATTCTTATCCACAAAATTTAAAAAACCCCCACCGCAAAAAAGTAAAACGTTTAAAAAGTTAAAAATAACACTTTAGCCATGAAATTTTACTTCACGTCGGGGTACCTAGTAAGGAATGTTTTTAGTACTTGTAGGTATGTAGGTAGGTACTTATTTTAACGGTACCCCGACGTTACGTAAAATTTCATGGCTAAAGTGTTATTTTTAACTTTTTAAACGTTTTACTTTTTTGCGGTGGGGGTTTTTTAAATTTTTAATTTAATTTTTATTTTAATTTTTTTAAAAGCATTAATTTAGTTTTTATAGAGTTTACAGTTATGAGAATTTTTCAGTGCATTGTATGTAGAGTCAAATGCTGGTTAAAACGAATCCAAACACGACATATCTGCTATTATTTTGTCAAGAGTCTACCTAATGGTGTGCTGGATAGCCTGGCTGCAGCATCAGCTCATCCTGTTGCCATCAGTGCATTGTGTTTAGAATCAAATGCTGGTTGAAATGAATCCAAACACGACATATCTGCTATTATTTTGTCAAGAGTCTACCTACTGGTGTGCTGGATAGCCTGGCTGCAGCATCAGCTCATCCTGTTGCCATCAAGGCATTGTGTGCAGAATCAAATGCTGGTTGAAATGAATCCAAACACGACATATCTGCTATTATTTTGTCAAGAGTCTACCTACTGGTGTGCTGGATAGCCTGGCTGCAGCATCAGCTCATCCCATTGCCATCAGTGCATTGTGTGCAGAATCAAATGCAGGTTAAAATGAATCCAAACACGACATATCTGCTGTTATTTTCCCAAGAGTGTATTAGTCTGCTAGATATCCTGGCTGCATCAGACCAAATACACCATAATGTTACTTATTAATATTACACACATGGGTGTTTGAAATTTTAAGACACACATATGTTTGTAAGTAGAGTTAATACCCATAGACGTCTAAAATAGCAACTGTAGCTAACACAAAAGAGCTGATAACCTTGAAACGGCTGAACCGATATTGATGAATTATGTCTAAGAACCATCGCAAGAAACCCTGCTTTCAAATAAAAAAAACCGCATCTAAATCGGTTCACCCGTTTGGGCGCTACGGTGCCACAGACAGACAGACAGACAGACAGACAGACAGACACACACACATAGCGGTGAAACTTATAACACCCCTCTTTTTGCGTCGGGGGTTAAAAAGAAGTTAATAGTCTATTTCATTTAAAAAACATCATATTTAACATAGAATTTAATTTACGACAAACATGAGAAGTACATACCTATACACAGAATAGTTTTCATATCGGTATCTATGAACTATGACAGTAAAAACTTTTTCCATGTGATCAACTCTAAAATCAATAATTTTGATCAAGTATACAGGGTGTAACGGAAAGGGTATATACATACGAAGGGCACGGATTCTCTTGGTGATAAGAAACGACATGGCAACGTTTTTATACATATACATACATAATTGTAAAGTTGAGGCTGCCCGCCGTCGCGCCTTCGTCGGTTAGGCAGAGCCCGATAGGTCTGTACTAGGCGCGCAGAACTCGAGATAGATATACTTGAACTTTGCCGGACAGGATTATGACCCTCATAGTGCGGTGACACGTTTGTTATGATTTTGCATTTAATAAACTGTCGATATTAAATAACATCGTCAAGTTTCAAAGTTATTAGTTGGGAGCTGAAATTTTGAGGAAAGACTCGTTATTAAATACTCTATTCACCCCGTTTGTATGTATATACCCTTTCCGTTACACCCTGTATATTAACCGGAACAAGGAACTTGGCCTAGGACGGTCATCTCATTAGTTCGTCTTTAGTTAAGTTACTAACAATAGTATTTAAGTGTGAACCTGTTACTAGCAATTGTATGGATCCTGTAGTTGGCCGAAATAAAATGATTTATTATTAAATTTGTATATGAAACAGTTGATTTTATTTCGTGATTTCCTAGTAGCATTTTCAAGTTTGGGGACTGCGAACATGACTAACACTATCACCTGCGAGATTGTGAGATGTCGTCTGCTGCAGGAGGATTATCGGCGAAATGGTTATGGTGAACAGTCTCAGGCGTATGTGGTGAAGCCTAGGGGAAAGCTAATCTGTGACTACCGCAAGAAGTTGGAGCACACTAGCAAGCGATGTTTCAAGAATGTATATATTTTGTTTTCATATTCAAGGACACGCTGTTACTGATACAAAAAATACCCCGCGTTAAGTCTTACTTTTGGGAAGACACGACAACAAGCACAGACAGGCTAAGTAGAATTATTCATCTATTCCAAAACGTAACATTACTATTTCAGCTCAAGCCGTCCTATATTTAGAACAGTTAAAATAATTACACAGAGGGAGAGATGAATTACTATCTCCGTCTGAAACATCTGCATAATATTACTTCAAAGACAGATTCCAGAATGGAGCGATGGGCGAGTGAATCTGAATAGGCCTTAGGCCCCTCAGACCCTGTACGAAGCCTTTGCAAGACGACGGGCGTCAGATGGTATTCATCGTCCGTGTTACTGCCAAACTCGTGTACCTATAAAAGCGGAGTTTATGGCTGAAACTATGTCAGGAGCGATCGGGTTTATTGTTACTAGACGTTGGCAACGGCTATCACGTTTATGTATTAATTTTGGGCAGTGTTGCTTGTGTACCAGCCCACAAATTAATACTAACGTTTCAATGACGTACCTACTGATGTAAGTTCAATACGATTATATTTGTAAAATAAATCACAACAATGAATTGTAGGGAAGGAAACGCGCTTGGTGTTCGTTAAACATCAAGCTGGTAAAGCTCTCGCTACGCGCGTATATTTGCTACGGCGTAGCAACGGTGCTACGGCGTAGCAACCGTGCTACGACAAAGACACCTAGATTTTGGAGCTCAAGAAAAAAATAACCTCTGTTACTTATATTAAATTCCCGCCTGATTTATACCTAGCGTGTACTATCATTCTAAGCACCTTACTTTACGATTACATTTAGCCTAGATATTTTTACGAAATCAAAACTAAAAAAAGCCGATTCTAACTAACATAGTTACGTCATGTTTATAAGAATGCCTCGTTAGTCTGGTAGCCTCAGTGCTACCACTAAGCAAGAATCTCATTCTGGGTTTGATTGCCAAAGTGTGATTAATTATCAATCTGAAATTTGTCAGTAGCAGCCCGGAGTCTGGATTTGTTCCTAGTCGGTGGCAGTACGAGTAGATTCGCTCTTAATTACATAAAGGCGCGGGCCCACCGCGGCGCATGCTGTGCCCGGGCACGCGGCGCATTTTAGCTGCGTGTATTAATTTGTTTGACAACGTGGGTCTACGTTTCCAGTGGAGTACACGAATATGACCCACGACTATGTATAGCGTGGCACGGCGCACGGAGAGGCTACGCACGTGCCACTGCAATCCACGGACACGGGCTTCACTGCGGGAGGTGCGGGGAGGTGGGACGGGCGGGAAAGCGAGCGACGCCTGCAGTGTTGCCAGAAGGTTACTTTTGTAACCTTTTAGGTGATTTTTGAACTGCATTGGTTACTTTTAGGTTACTCATCAGAGTAACCTAAAAGTAACAAATAGAAATTCCTAAACTTCACCTGAAGGTTACCTTTGTATTAACAAAGGTAACTTTTAGGTGATGTTTTGGAATTTCTAGAATTAAATTTTAATTTCTTACATAAAGGCAACGTAAAACGAAACACTCGTTTTAGAATTTTTCGTGTTCGTAAGCTTCGTTAGCAGTAGAACTAAAACCGATAATTGAGCTGTACATAGTTGTCGGTCATATTCGTGTAGGTACTCCAGTGGAAACGTAGACCCACATTGACAGCGTTGAGCTATATAACCGCCTATTCGAGCAAGCCACGCGTGTATCAATGTCGTCAATTCATGCGTAGTCTCTTCGTGGGTTGCAGTGGACACAACCACATACATTTTCTTACAAAGCGAAGCTTAATACACGTGCGTAGCCTCTCCGTGCACCGCGGTGGGCCCGCGCCTTAAGACTTAAACATGGTAAAAAATGAGTGTAGGTACTTGATAGCAGTGTCGATTGAATTTAATAACACACAAAACACTGATAGCTTTAAACTGTTACAGGGTATTTTATTGGAAAAAACAATTAATGAGTGGCTACAAAAATGTTGTTTCTATAACATTAAGGAATTTATGGAATTTAAAAATTTATATTAATGTTAGATTACGAATGAATGATTGATTTTATAATAATTTAAATAATGATATTAATTGTATGATCATTTTATAATAATGACATAATAGTAAATAATTTGCACGCTTGCTTGCTGGCAGAATACAGTGACTTTTTAGGATATAAGATCTTTCCCTGTAATTTTTATGTATTTTCTTGCAAATAAACATTTTTGATTTTAGATTTTTGATTTTGATTTGATTTGATTTAATTTTAGTAGCAGCCCTGGAAAATTTCGTACAGCGTTAGAATTAAGGTTATGTTACCTTCTTAGGTTTAGCTTAAGACTTGTCAAATCTCAAATTGTCACCTAATAATGAACTGGGAAGAAATGTGTCACCAATCATGTTATCCAAGATGGCGTTGCATTTGAAAATTGTTGATTAATATTGGCGTTAAGTTTTACTAAATTTTATAATGTATAATTCAACACTTAGTATTTTTTTTCTTTCATAAAAACCTTCTGCTAAAAATTATTAAGACAACAAGAAACCAATTAGCGAAATTGGTTCGGCCGTTCACGCGTGATGCCGTGATCAAGGAAAATAGGGATTTATTATATGTATATAGACAGAGCAGCGGTGGCCCAGTGGTGGCGGCCCCGACTTACGAACAGTAAGTCGTGGGTTCGAACCCAGGCAGGCGCATTACTTTGTATAATTTATTTCATCACCGCTGCTCTCAAAAACGGTGAAGGAAAACATCGTGAGGAAACCGGCATGTCCTAGAACCAAAAAATCGAAGACATGTGGCATCTACCAATTCGCACTGGGCCCCCGTGGTAGATTAAAGCCCATACGCAAAATACGCGCTTTGACGTGGAGTTGCGGATACCAGCCCGGTACCTCTCTCTCTCTCTCTATGTATATAGACGACCAAAC
Source organism: Euplexia lucipara (assembly GCA_921972225.1). Classification (NCBI taxonomy): domain Eukaryota; kingdom Metazoa; phylum Arthropoda; class Insecta; order Lepidoptera; family Noctuidae; genus Euplexia; species Euplexia lucipara. Next base: position 7,196,156 of record OV179152.1, on the reverse strand, counting down.
CATGACAGATGTAAAAACAATTATACACAGCAGGGGTAACTATTATCTCCAAGACAATACTTTTCAGAATGCAGTTATGTCTATAAAATTTCTTGTCGTAGTTAGAAGTACACACCAGCAAGGGTGCAGTCAGACGTAACTGAACAGAAGCCTAGCCTCTAACCTCATTTAGCGCACGAGTCGAGCAATCAATCTAGTGAAGCCTTAATCATGTCGCGTAAGGTTTAAGGGCTACTAATGTAGGTTTTATTACAATACTAGCCTCAATAAAAATAATAGCCAAGCATTTTTTTTATTTTTTAAGTGGTGGAAAACTACTTAGAGGGAGCTTGTGACGTCATAGTAGAGTATAAATTGTACGAAATCGTGACGTGATGCGACATTTTGACTCAATATATCGCCCTTCATATGTTTTTATTGGATAACGTTAAAAAAGTTCAAATATGGGTCTAATATTTTCTTGTAATCCAGATGAGGGACTAGAAACTAAAATTTAACCATCTGGCCTAAAGCCCAATAGGCTAAATGATTAAATTTTAGTTTTTAGTTATAGTCGAGTTCATATAGGCCATCGCTTCATTTAAAGTACTGGTATTTGGCTGAATCAAGACGACTCAAATATAGTTAGAATAAAAAGAAATTTATTTATTTAAACTAGCCTAGGAGAATCAACACTTTTTAATCGTGAAAAATCACAAAGACCGTCCCCCAAAATGAAGTGGGCGTCATCACTTTTGCTGGGAGAAAAGTGAAAAACAGTCTCTGTTATAATTTTATTTTTTTTATTTTTTATTTTATTTTAACTATAGTCAAATAATAAATTTTTAGTAGTTTATTAGAAAATGAATCTAGTTGAAGCACACCTTAACATTTAACAACCTGGCATATTGAAATACACAGCGCGGTAAGATTAAATAGGAAATGTTCGCACGACTGGAATCAATCAAGCCTTCGTAACGATGTCGTTAGGCGACGTAGATGCACTAGCAATGTTATTTCAATAATAGAGTTATATGTAGGTATACATATAGAAATTTATAATTGCTTGCGACGTGGGATCAAGTATATACTTGCAAAAGTAATGAAACAAAGTTGACTAAAGAATTCAAACCTCAAAATCAAATTGATTAATCTATATTACAAATAAAAATCAATGCTACTTTTCGTTGTAATTGTATAACTCAAGAATGATCTCACCTATCCAAACCAAATGTTTAAGCTTTGTTCGGACTATTTAGTAGACGGTTTATGTGAAGTTTGCACAAAATCGGTCGAGCGGTTCTTCATTTATCACATTTATTGTAACAAATGAATTCAATAAATGGTGGCTCACTTTGTTAATGGGGATTTTGCTGTCAAATTGAAACTTTTTTCAGATGGGGATTGTGTAAAATAGCTAGTAATTAATAAAAAATATTTTTTTTGTTTGAATAAATGAATTTGATGTTAGAATTTTTATTTATTATTATTGACTTTATACGTAGCGAAGTACGTACCGGGCCGTTAGTTCATCATAACTATTTATTTCGATTCTATTACTTTTATATTTTGTTTTTCTGGTACGTAATAAGTATTAGGTGATAATAAAATCTATTCTGTCCTATTTTTTCGTTTTCCAGCTAATGGAAAGTGAACATTAATTTATTTACTAATGAAAAAAAATGGGTTTTGTTTTATTTCTTATTATTGTTTTATTTGTAGTTAGTTCTAGTGTAGATACATATTTTAATTAGTTTCATTGTTTTAATAAAGAAATATTTATTTAATTACTAGAACATGGGTATTAGCAAAATAACATAGTAAATAATTTTAGTCACTTTATTCAACTTATCAGTCGTGCGAATACTTCTGGTGCAAGCAATTGTTAAGTAAGTAGCTAACATGAAATAAATGAATGAATGTCACTAGCAAGCAGGAATAGCTTTGTACTATGACCCGCAGACTGCCAAGTCTCAAGTCTTGAGTTTGAACCCAAGGCACGGATCTCTGACTTTTTGGTATCATGGGCGTATTGTACAGACGCCCGCACATCAAGTTACCCCAATGTGTCAAATTTTCCCAATTGAATATGAACCTTATTTAGTTTGTCATAAAGTTGCAAAACGATCAAAGAAATTTGACACATTGGGGTAACTTGATGTGCTGGAGTCTGTACAATGATCAGTTACTTAAGAAACGGTGACGGAAAAATCGTAAGGAAAACTGCATGCCTGAGAGATATTTCTTGGAGGTATGTGACGCCTGTCAGAGAGAGGTCTATGGCTGGCATAAATTCGGACACTAGGTTTGTCAACCACACACTAAGAAGTGGAATGTCACTAGTCATACATTTCATAATTAAATTTGAAATATCAGTGGAAAGACTAGTAGTCACAAGTACCCTCCCAGTACACGTGGGTGATTAGATTTCTTGATTACGTAAGTTAATTAGTGGCAAAGAGTGACGTGAGTACGTAATCAGTGGAGTGTAATAGCAACATATCTTGATTCTCCAAAGGGATAGGTATAGCTGTATTTATTATAAACGTACATTTCACCAGACAATATGTTTAGCCTATTGCCATTGAAAAATACTCCGGACTACTTTTTTATTGTTATTGATAGGCTTGCGTTTGATTACTATTTCAACTGATGGTAAGCGATGATTTGTTCGACAATGAAGCACGCTTGCCTAGAAGTACCCTATTCACTCTTGACCCCTAGGTTAAAGCTACTGACCAAAATAATGATGGGGAAACCATTTACACCCAATAACACTTTGTCTGTCCTGGGAACTGCACTTCGAACCTCTTGATCAGCAGTTGCACTTGTCACAGCCACTAGATTAACAATGCAGTAGAAATACAAAACATAAGAAATTACGGTTCACGGGTCGCGTTAAGGTTCTTCTATCCGGATTTTCTTTTTACCAAAAAGAAGTCTGGATTTGTCCTCTATGAATGGGAATAGGCTTGCCCCCTCTTATTTGTCCCATTAACCGATTTATCTGACAACTATTTTCTGATCCATTCCGCCTGAGTCGTATTTAGGTATACGATCAAATAAACCTGTTTGATTTCTCGATTCTACTTTACATTCTACCCAAATATAGGCTAATTCAGGTAACATGATAAATGTACGAACGATTTATAAGTTGGGTGCTAGGGGCACGGCAATTGATATGTAATCAGGTGGTTACACAACGGGCGAAATGCAGCAACTGTCAACTTTTCAAAGAACTTCTATTCTTCGTTCTTTAGTCCTCATTCACAATCAAATTAGTTTCAAAACACATTAGATTTAAACAAAGAGACAGTCCAAAGTTTAAATTAGTAGCTGAAACTAAACACAGTGAGTTGCATTACGCTTGCAAATGTGCTAAATTGTGCAATGGGACATGGGACTGCTGAACTCGTGTTGTTTTCAGTGGTGCGTTAGTTTCTTATCAGATTGTGTATAGGGATAAATAAGGAATTCAGAACTCGAAAAAAAAACCTGTCTCGTCTACAAACTGCATGCAGAAATGCAAAAAAAAAATATTAATAATATTTTTTTATATTTTTAAACTAGCTAGAACTTTCAAAATATAAAAAAAAATAGATAATTAGTTAGATTTATTCCAGACTTTTCGCTTTCTACAACATATATTTCGTAGATTGAGCCTAAAACATTTGAGGTATACAATTTGGTTAAAATGTCCAAGCTTTTACTATTTTAGTACGGAACTCTAACGATGAATGTAACGTTTGAACCCTTTCAATTCGAAGAACTATTCAACCTTGTCAAAAGAAAACCTCTTGTTTATCATGAGAAAGCATTGTTACCGATCTGAATGTGTTTTAGGTAAAGAATATTTTAGGCTCACTTTTTGACTTGACTTACATCGCCAAGGGATTTGTTGAATTTATTTATTGTGTACCTTAATTTTGAATATATAGAAACCAAAATTTTGTTTATCAAATTATTTCTTCTTATGTCTGTCTCCAGAAAAGCTCAAGGCAAAACTATTTGAAACACTTTTTTGTATGTAAAAGGTTACAATAGAAACATTTTAACGATTAGGTACTTGTCTTCATCTAAAATATTATTCTAGTTGTTAGTTCAAATATTAATAACAGAAACAAGTTTAGTTTTTATGTCTTAGTATAGTTTGTACCAAAAAATGTTTAGATTCTAATAAAGAAATAGAAATTGGGCACAACATTTTTCGATTAGTTCTGTTATTAGATATTCAATTCAATTGATTTCTTTCTAAGTTAGTCTTAGATAGAGATAGACAGATTTATAAAATACTGAGATATTTTAATAACTAACACGGGTAAAGGAAATCATGACATAACCTGAAATCTGTACATAATAATAAAAGGTGAGAGCAGAGGTGGCCCAATGGTGGCGGCCCCGACTTACGAACAGTAAGCCGTGGGTTCGAAACCACGCAGGCGCATTACTTTGTGTAATTTATTTCATCACCACTACTCTCAAAAACGGTGAACGAAAACATCGTGAGGAAACCGGCATGTCCTAGAACTAAAAATTCGAAGACATGCGACATCTACCAATTCGCACTGGGCCCGCGTGGTAGATTATAGCCCATACGCAAAATACGCGCTTTGACGTGGAGTCTCGGATACCAGCCCGTTGCGTATATCTTTAATCTTTTTTTATAACATAATAATAAAAATAAGTAAATAATAAATAATTACTCCAAATTTTAATAGGTGAAATAAACATACAAAAAATCGAATGTCAGATACCTGTACCGGTATAACTACTAGGTTAAATAAACCTGTATCCCACAGGAGATAGGAGCATAATTTGGTTAATAAACTACAAAATGTTAGTAACAATATTTAATATACTAGTTGATCACTTAATCGAAACATTAAACTATTAACTACACGTAAGTAATATAACTCTTAAATCGCTAACCCCAGAGCAAGTGCGGTAATTATTCTTTGTGCCTAATTATCCGTATCAGAAGAGGCCATTGCTTTGCTGTTGGATAGCAACAAGTTGGTTAAATTATTATTTATTATAGGTAGTACAAAAACTAAACAATGAAATCGTCAAACATTACGTGCCTCAGTTGCACAAGTCAATGTTTAACATAATAATCCTTTACTACCTTATATTGATACAAACTACCCTTTTAAATTAAACGCTGCCTCGGCCCCCAAGTAACTTGGATCCCCTACTTTATATACAGGCGGCATTTTAAGTAGATACCTACATTCGGTTGCATGCGAGGCTAAAGTTCACGAAAAATGTACACCGTTTAAGGTTATGTATATTTCATGTATAGGTCGATATCACACTAAAACACATCTCGCTCCAATCGGGGCTTGACTTTGTTCAGCGCTTTTCAGTGCGATACAATACGCAGCTCTTCATAGAAGAACTTTGGTAGTAAGCCTAAAAGTAGGTCCTACCAAAATACACTGGCGCCACGCGACGACAGCGAAGACAGCGGGTAGCGAGCCGCGAAGCGGAGCAGAAGCGTTGCGCAATTCCAGTTCCAATATATAAATTAATATGGAACTGGCCGCAGAGACAGCGGGACGGGAGCGAAGCGAGAAGCGCTGTTCGAGCTATTGGCGCCCCGCTGCCCGCTAACTTCATGTCCGTGGCCTTCACCGAATTGCCACATCTCTTAATGGTGTGCGTTCCAGTGTAATATCCTTAGTCTGGTACATATATATCATCACGCCTGTTATCGCCAAAGAACTATGCAGAGGTGTACCTGTAGTACCTACACCCGCATTTTGCCAGTAATGTTACAGTCTCCTGTAATAGGGAGCGAGCGTATTTAATTATTGCCTTCAATCGAGCACAAATCCAGACTCTGAACTGCTACCGAAAAATTCTTGATTATTGAGTCTGGTACGTTGTAGTTAAAACAATCACGACGACTTATCCATGTATGCTGACTAGTTTGTGGCCTCAACTTCGTACGCGTGGATTTATATAATGTTATGTTCATCAGAGCCCCTGGCGTGAACGCTTGGCATAAACGTCAACCATTTTTTTTAATAGAAAATAGAACTATTCAAATATAATATTTGTGTTATAATTTTGTGGTATCAAAAAGGCCTTCGCCTTAGAGCAGGACAGTAACTGGTATCTATCTTTTTATATAAATTCATGTTTTCATAATTAGTGATTTGTACTATGTCTCCTCTCTCAAGTCGATAAACAAGGCACGGAACTGCTTCACAAACATATACATATCTTTACTCGTATATACTCAGAAGATTTTGAACAATCAGTGCGCGTATTACCTTCCTACCGCTGTAAATACACGAAATTATATGCAGAGTGTGTTTCACTTCGCTTGTTGAATAGTAATCTGGTATAAGGAAGTGGCTTGTCTCGTTGTAGCGGGATATTATAGGGAACTAGGAAGTATTCGGATTTTGAACGTGTATATAAGACGCATTCTTAGTGAAGACAATTATAAGTTTAAGTCATAATGAAACTACTTATTGGTTGTATCTTTTGGATGTACCTACTCTTAAATAAGGGAAAAAAATAAATAAAAATAAGACACACTACACACACACGCACACTAAGCTCGCAATAAACGTTATAAAGAATTTTAAGATCAATTAGCGCGCATCTTAATGTTCTTTAAATGAACGTAATTACAGAGTAATTTGTAATTCACTAAAAACCTCACACGGGGGTTGAAGTACTCGTTCGCACCCGCTTCGTCCCCATTGGTGGTCATTGACATATTTTTTTTTTAACTGGAGGTCCACAGGCTCCTGGAAAGTAGTTACACAATCTATCTAAATTTATATTTCTTAGCCACCAGTAGCCGATTACACAGTAGCCACAGTGATGCCAATATTATTCCCACTGACAACGTTTTTGATTTTCATCTAAAAGTCGACACTTTTTTACTAATTTTCAACCGTCCTAATGAAGTTGAGTGCACCCAATCCAGCGTCACTGACCCGAGCATGACTTACCACACCAAAAGAAGAAAGAGAAAATACAGTGGGTCTAAAGAATTTTCTGGTTTTTATACCTGGTGTGTAGTAGGTACAGACGCCAGCACATCAAGTTACCCCAATGTGTCAAATTTCTTTGATCGTTTTTTAACTTTATGTCAAACCGAATAAGGTTCATATTCAATTGGGAAAATTTGACACATTGGGGTAACTTAATATGCTAGCGTACTACACAAAAAATTTGAAGAATATTTGTTCTATTGTGCCCAAAAATTGTTCCCAAATTTGAGTATCTTCCATGCCCAGCTTTCCCGGGTTCACCAATCCCACCAATCTCTCAACCGCCTAATGTTTAAACTAATGAGCTGACACAGTGTAAATAAACAGCTATGTAGCAGTGATTAGCAGTTTATGACGTGCCATGAATAGTTACAAGGCTGTGACTAGGCGTAATTAATGCTTGACTTGTATTACACACTTGCGTTTCGTGAGTGCAAATTGAGTTAGATGTGTTCATTTTTCAGTGTGAAATTTTGAGAGTCAGGTTGTATCAAATTATGGTAAAAACAACCTGTCATTACTTTTTAGAGCTGCAATAAATAAAAATGGTAGGTACAAACACTAGTTTTGATCATGTCAATTTTTAAATAGATTTATTGTATGCAAAACAAAAACAAACAAAGTTAGGATTTTTTTATACTAAACTTAAATAAAAAGTAAAAGCAATGCATATTATAGATTTGATTCTTTTATCTGTATTGATTTATTATTCTTAAAGGTGTGTGATGTGTCAAATTTCTTAGATCGTTTTTCAACTTTATATCAAACTTAATAAGGTTCATATTCAAGTGGGAAAATTTGACACATTGGGGTAACTTGATGTGTGGGCGTCTGTAAATAAGATAAAAAATGGTAAATTGGTAATGCCAGCATATTGATTCTGGTCGAATTAATTATTGTAGATCTTTGACAGTCGTCACTTGTAGTCAGAAGCCCGAAACTCTGCCAACCAGTTTAACCAAAGGGTATCATGTTACCCAGTTACTGGGTTTTGGAGGTCTGACAGGTAGTCACTCCATGTAAAACACTGGCTTCGGCTATTCAGCTCCATCCGGTTAAACTGGAAGCCGACCCCAACAAAGTTGGGAAAAGGCTATGATGCAGATGATGGTCGAATTCATTATTGATCGTTCATTGTTAGCTCGTGATGTTTTGAAAAATATTAACTTGATTTTACTATAAATGTTTTTTTTGGAACTGTACGAGTTTCGTTTGACCTTGTATTGTGTTTGTATTGTAAACAAAAATAAATAAAACAGGTATTCATGTTGTTATTTAGGGCACGTTTTTTTTAGGTTGATAAAAGCGTGTTATTTTTCCATTTTGCTTCCCACAACAAACTTTATACTGTCGTACGCAGGCTGTGGGTGTTGGTAACAACATAACTGTGGCCAATTTCCTAGAAATTGAGGCTGGCCGCATTTACGGTCATTTAAAAAGGTTGGGAAAATTTCTCAGCATTTCAATTAGAGTACCCGTGTACGTACTCATACTACTTTCCTTTGGAAAATAGTTTTGTAGCGTATTGCTACAGCTCTATTTCAATAGGCATACTCTGTAACTGTTACTTTTAAATAGAGAATAATAAAAAATATAATATTCCACAACATTTACACAACCTCATATGGTCCCAAGCTAAGCAGAGCTTGTTTGAGTGCTTGTGTGTATACTTGCTTGTGGGTATATAAATTTATTATAGGTATTTAAATTGGGTGGGAATCGAACCCACGACCTCCGGTATAGCAGTCAAAGCCACTACCTACTAGACCAACAGGCCAGTCAAATACAAATAATTTAAATCCGTTTTTTTTTGTCATTTTTTGTAAAATATGACAACCAACGCGACGTTTTGAAGTAAACATGGCTTCTTACTGGTCTTTCTAACAAAACTCCTAAGCAAACCCAAACTTGAATTTAAGATGTCCTATCCACCTTTTCAAAACTACATTGCTGCTGGTAAGAGCTGGTCGATTCCCGCGTAAAAGTCTAGGTGAAGTGAAGGCAAATTAAACTGTAACTATGCTGTTGAAAGTTAACTTCACTGAACTCGTTTTCAAGTGGGTGACTTTTACTGAATCGACCCGCGCTGTTAATAAAACTATTCACGTCACGACTATTCACGACACAGACCGGGTAATCGCAACTGTTTCGTATAATAAAGTTTAAAGTCATAAATACAACAAATTATTAAAGAACTATATGCACACGAGTGGAGATGAAAATTTCTTTTACAATCTATTCTAAATAAAAAGAGAAGATGATAACTTATTTTAACAAAAATGGAAATTAAAACAAAATAACTAACAATCTGTGTTACTTGATAGATTTTGGTATGATGGGATGTAGCAACGTTTTGGTTGAAAAGAAGATGTAGTGACAAACATGCTAAAGCGTGCCAGTCTATGCTTAAATGGCTTGGTCACGTTGTGAGAATGAATGTGAGGTGAATAACAAAATGTATTAAACAAGGCAGATGTAAGTGGAAACGCCGAGAGAGGACGCTCTAGAAGGACATACCTTATCAGCGATGTTCTTCGAAAAGGTCAGGTAGTATTCGCAATGGCGTGCGTGTATGACTATATGAATGAACGTAAACGAAGTAAAAGAAGTCGGTATGTAAAAATCGTAGTAGCAGGGGGGGTCTGTAGTTTCTGCTTACCCCCATAGGATAGTGTGGCAGGATATGCTGATCCTCTGTAACCATCTCTATATTGTACCATCTTTTAGGAAATACTCATATTTGATTTGTTTTGGATATAGGCATACGTAACAGTGATGTCTAATAAAAACTCAAAAGAACATGGTACATAATTTTTCGTTCTTTTACTTTTCTTTATTTCGTTTGATTTGTCCTTCTTGTTTCTTCCTTTTCTTCTGTCATTCTTTCTTTTCTTCTTTCATTCTTTCATCCTAAAAATAAAACACATACTCCAACTTTCATTACAGAATCAACTCCAATTCAATAGACAAAAAAAAAACAATTCATAACATTAAAGTAATCAATAAAAAAAAAAACAATTTAAATGATAATTATTTGTAAAAAAATACAATAAGAAAAATCAACATAATACAATTATTATTTTAACATAATTTTAATTTTTGTGTTGTCTACATCTATCGCATTGGAGTTGATTCTGTAATGAAAGTTGTATGTATGTATGCAATAAACAAATAAATAAATAAATCCTGTATTTCTTTTACATGAACAGAAAAAGCAAACCAACCACACTAAAGCTACTCTATAAACATTATATATTCACTTCAGTTGCCACAACTTTATGTCGTGTCGTGAATAGCAACAGTTTTACAAGCACGGCGACTAAGCGCAATTAGGGCGTGTGTACACGAAACAACAGAAACGGAACGCGTTCGTTACCAGCCTTAATTGTTTTAGAAACGTTGCGTTTTTTTCACTTGAAGCACATGCAAAATTTTGTTCAGTAATAAATAGTGTGGCAGGGTTCGGTTGGTAATTTAAGTTTGCATGTTAGTTGAGTAATGGAGTACGTTTTCATAAAGGGAATTTCCCATTTGCTGAAGAAACTTTAGCCAAGTAATGCGCATGGAAGTAACAAATGAAAGGCATTAGGATTGACAGAATAATAGCAATATTAATAAAATAACGTGTTCATCGTTTAGATTTGAAAAGCCGAACGAACGAAGACGAACCGAACGACCGACGTGGACGAAGACTAAAGACAACTTTTATTATGCTCATAAAATATTTTCATAGACTAACTATTTATACTAAGTGGCTCGTAGTAGTTGCATAATACTACATACATAATAAATTAGTATACTCTTAGTAATTTTTATCACATAGATGGTAAATACAAAAACATGGCCAGGAATAGGCATTTCTCTTTGAGTTGACATTGTTGAAATTTTTAACGAAAATTGATGAAAATGAGGCAGAGGTGTGACCTATGCCTACGTTTCACCAGAATTGATTTTAATGGCAATAGGCTAGACCCTAATATAGGTTATAAGCCCAATTAAAGGTCTTGAATTCGAACCCAAAACACGTACCTTTGTCTTCTCGGATTCGTGTGTGTATTGTCATAATTATCACTTGCTTTAAATATGGTTTAAAAACGTGAAGAAACCTGCACGACTGAGAGATGATTTTTGACGGGATGTGAAGCCAAGTTAGAGGCCCATGGGTGGTATAAAACGTTGACACCAGGTGTGCCTAAACACGGCACAGAAAACAGACATAATGCTTTGTAAAAAAAATAAGTTTTCAGCCAAATTGTTACCTCCGCGGTCGACTGTACAAAAGCACTTTGAACTTAATGAAAACATTTAATTAATAGAAACATTTCCCGGAAAACATAAGTCCGTAGTTCGGATGTCAGAAAATAAACACCGTAAATATGACCCAAAACATCAGAAGTGCTCCAGTTAAAGTATGCAAAGCCCCTTAATTTTAGACTCCACTATATTCTTGTGAGACTAAAACAATCTCTATTGTCACTACCATAAGGAGCACAATTGTTTGGCTAAACTAGCGTAGTACATTGTTCCTTGGGTCGTCGGTGTAAATCAACTTAATTTGTTGCGAGTATTTCTACTTGAAACCTTGTCTAAGTGGACCGGTCTTCGTTTACTAAATATGTCTTTTGTAACAACAAGTAATTATTTGTTCATGGTTTAACAAGCGGTACTAGTTATCGTTTTCTTGGAACTTAAGTTTTAGTGCCAGGTAAAGTTTTCCCATTCAATATTACTTACAGAATAAATTAGATGCAATAACTTAGATATAAAATAGTAGAAATCAGTTACCAAACAGCCTAATTAGGGAATTACAAATGGTTTGGGCCTGGTAAGAACACATTTTGTAATTTTGTGCTTATGTTTTTTTGTTATTAAAATATACCAAATTGACAGCCTAGTTCAAGGGCTTTCATCATGCGCTTAAACAAGGCTATCAACTTTGTGTCATACTTTTTCTGTACCTTGAATCAATCGCCTTTGAAACGTTAGTAGTAAAATGTCGATGTATTAAGTGAGTATAATGTATCAACACCTCTGCCTTACCCTTAAAAGAGTACAGACGTGATGCTATTATATTTTATATGCCAGCCTAAAGTATTCGTTGAAAATTAAACCATACAATTTCGAAAGAGTAGCACGGTTTCATTTTTTTTTTATAAAGGATAATGAGCAGAAGTGGTCCAAATTTCCACCACTATTGGGGGCTATGTAAGCTTAAAGTCGACTAAATACCATACAATTTTGACTACTAGGCGAAAAAAATATATTCACTCAGAAAAAAGTTATGACTGTTTTAAAAATACGTGTTTTTAATTATTTAACCGTTTATTTTTTTCGCACATATCCACATTTCAAGCAGTAAAAACATGGTAGCAATGATGACGCATTCCCCCTGTTCTGTAATGCGCTCAAATCGTCTGCAAAGTATACAAAGATAACGTTAGCGCACCTACCCATATAAAAATGTAATACGGAACGGTTCGCAATCGTGCTAAAAGCTAAAAGTATTTTTTAATATTTTTGCATTTCGGAACCCGGGGATTGCTAGCGTCGACTCGTAGATGGAGATAGCATTAGTTTTGTCCCTTTCGCACTTAGGAAGCAATACGGTATACGCTGCGCCGACGACGTTGAAAGAAAACTGGTTTTGACCTAACTACCTGACCCAATCGACACATGTGTCCCACGCAGTCGTTCGTTTGCTTGCTTTCGGTGCGTACTGTGCATTTTCTGGTCATATTTTATTATTATTTACATTCTTCCCAGTATTACAAATATTTTAAAATAAATATAAGCATTGTAAAGATAGGTATAAGACCTTTCATTTGATACCCCACATGATAGGGTTTGATTTTTTTGACGTATCGAGGTACCTACCGGGGCCGCCATATTGTTTTTATTTTGACGTCATATAGCTTATATCAACCTGAATAACGTATGAATTACAACGAAATGTCATACACCTAAATCAATCGAGTAGTTTAAAAGATATAGTGAAATAAAGAAGCGTAAAAAGATTTTTAAATTGCAAGTTTTCATGGGGTCATAACTTTTTACTGAGTAAATATTTTTGGTTGCGGTCTTCTTACAATGATTCAGTACGCAGTGGTCCATCATATGCCATAGTTCTTATTGGTGGTGGAAATTTGGACCAAGCTCCATATATTTTTGCCCATTCCCCTTTAAACAATTGCCCCATGCTAGGGATTTCTCTTATCGCGTTTCGTGGGTGTGTTTGCAACTTACATCCTACATCGCGATGTTGAAGTTATCCGCGCGATTGAACGTATGCAAGATCCCGACAGTTGTTGTTGGGATCTTACATTAGGCAGTAGGCAGTAGTAGCCCAACAGACATTACACCCGTCTGGTTGGAGGATCCTCCGTTTTCTATGGGGGATGGGGAACTTGACGCCCTGTTGCTTATACAATACAGTCAAACCCGGATCAACTACTTGTAAGCCATAGAAATATTCTGTTCCGTGCGGTAATCAAATCCACGACAGGCAATCGCTCAGGCACTGCGCCAAATGGTGCCTGCAAAAATGTTGACGCAACAAACTTCTTCCAAACAAAATTGATTGCCACACCGATATTGTTCGGTTACATTGAAATGAGACTATTATCCGCTTAATGGTTTTACCAAATTGCTGATAGGCAAACTTGTTTCACAATAAATAGGGGTAATTTGTTACCCGACCCCAGCTCAGTGGAGCGACCTATGAACCTAATCAACTTGCCCTTATTGACCTGAGGAGGCAAGGCAGGGTAACAAGACAACATAGCACGCTCCATTAACGTGAAATATTGCTTTTACAAAAATTGTTTAGCTATTTTTTCAGGGAAAATCAATCACTGGAAGTTTGTAATGGAAAGTTATTTCGAAGACACTTCCCGTTTGGGGTTTAATTTAATTTTTAATTAAGTTTAAGAGGCACTCTCTTTGCTGACCTTGGTGCGATACAACAGAATTTAGCTTGTGAATTGTTAGTTTTGTTGGGTCGTGTTTGTCTCGGCTAAGTATAGACTGTTGTTTTAGTCATTTTATTGTGGTTTGGCGAACGAGACGTGTATGTGTTGAAAACATCGTTTCGGCACTGGTGGGTATTGTGTTTGTGAAAATACAATGGTTTTAGATATAAGTAGTTTGTATTGTGAACAATTGCCTCGTTGGTCGTAAGCGTTTCTGATGAGCATGAAGTCTTTAGTTTTATTTACGGGTTAGGTGAATTATTTTCGACTTTTCCATCTGGTAGTTCTCCTTATCGAGTCGGAGTATGGATAAATCTTCAGTTGATGGTAATAAGCTTGCATCCTATGTTAGATAGGACTTAAAAATAACTTTACTGGCAAAGGGGGTGTGTTACATACATAGGCGTATTAAAAGTGACTTTTTTACATGTACGTAAATTTTGCAAGAAAGTATAAAATTAAAATAGGGTGGGCCGAACAGGGTATTGTTATAAAATCTAAGTGTAGGTATTTTTATAAGCTTCACAAAATTTTAAGCAAGGAAATAATCGTAAAGTGATGAAAAGGCAGACCGAAATGAGAGTTCACACTCTAAATCTCTCAAAGTGGATGGGCAATAAATTAGACCAGTGCATTTTAAATTACACACAGTATAAAGAGATTCGTCATTAATTATCGCTTCCTGATGCGTAAAACTAACAGAGTAGGAAAGTCTTAAACAATTGAATAAGATGCACCGTCAAAGTCTTTAAACTTTGCCTAACATCGCGTCGCAAGAAACTTTGCAAGCATGTAAGTGTTTCAAGTAAAAGTAATTACAAGGACTGTTGTCATTATGTCGCACATTTAACTACCTTCCGACGTCTTAATGCCGAACTGTTTCGTTTGCCGCACTATTAATTGCCTTCCAGCTGTTTCTTGCCGTCAGTTTGCTTAAATGTTAGGCAGCGTTCTCATCTTTGTATGCGCAAGAGAGCAGTTGCCACAAATTTCTTAATAAGAACTTGCAAATGCTTTGAATGCTTTCGCGGAGAACTTGAGAAGTTTCATACTGTTCAACCTTATTGATTAAGGCGGGTTTTTAAGTCTTAAGAAACAGTATCAATCTTTTGACCGCCATGTTGAATAAGCAAAAATTGCCGCTGGCGCAAATTTTGCATGTTGTCGTGACGTATGGTGTTTGACACATTTTGGTTCGCTATCTATACATGACTGGGGTGGTCAAAGACTCACACTATCAAGAGCAAGACACATCTAATCTATAACGTTTCCAATGCTGGCAAACAGCCTATAGTATTGCCGAAACCAAGGTTAAATAAATATTTGGTGTGAAAACAGAATAAAAGTTTTCTGGGCACGTTTTTGGATGACAGCTTTGACTCCTAATTTTTTTTTGGTGTTGTTTTATTTCGTATGCTACTTTATTTATAGTTAGTTTAAGTTTAGATATATATTTGTAGTTGGTACTTAAGTGTAATGTATATATTGTGATTCCTAAGTATCTTCCTGTTGTCTGAAGGGTAGTTACTTAAAGAGTAAAATGGGTAAGAAACTCCTTACCTACTCCTTTTAAGGTTCCGTATCCAAAGGGTAAAAACGGAACCCTATTACTAAGACTTCGCTGTCTGTCTGTCTTTTAAGAACCGCAATAGCAGACTGTTGTTTACAACAAACGCTATTGTTTGCCCTTTTTTTGCTCGAAATCAAAACTGGCAACGGATAGTCATTTGTTTACCTAGTCAATGGAGCCCTTCGTGCACGAGTCAGATTCGCACTTAGCCGGGTTTTTTTAATCTTATACCCGAAATCTTCCTGTTTGCAAATGTAAACGCACCCTTACTTGTATACAGTTATACACCCGAAGTTTTAATAACTTTGCTATGTCGAGAATAAATCTTAATTGTTTTAAGTAACGTTTTCTTAGAAGTCTTGTTGATACTTAATCAGATTACGCAGTTAAGAGTTAAATTATTACCGCGCTTGATGGAGTTTGTAAATCTTTTGATGTTCACTGTGTGTGATCTAAAATTGATTGAGGCAGTTAAAAGTTTTAATGATGTTGTGTACATCGTTATCGAATAAACCTATTAATTCTAATACGTCTTTTGATGCGAGTAAATAGATTTCTGTGAATGGCTTTGTATTGCCAAAACTAGCTATTGAAGTTAATAGTATTTGGAAACTTATAGTGGAATATAAAATTTGATTTTATTTGTAAATAGACTAGCCTAGATAGGGTTGAATTTGTGATTTCAATTTACCTTAGTCAATACTTGGGCCATAATGCTACAATAACTTTTCTACTAGCGGGATAACTGATTTAAATAATTTGTCGATATTTTGGTTCATCTACTTCAATTTTGTTGCTTGCGAACTACTTTTTTCTCTGTGTTGAGTGAGTAACCTGGTGTCAGAGACTTTTTGCCGTCTCTGGGGCTAGAACTAGACTTTTCATGGGCCTCTGACATGGTTTGTTGAACTGAAGAAAACGAATACATTTATTTTTACTATAGTGATGAAATATTGAGCTTGGAGCTAATTGGAGCTTGTGGCTAAATTATAACAGCCGCATGGGTCGATCGAAGGCTAAACTACGCCAGACGAGGTCGGTCCGTGGATGGGTGGCCATTTATTACATACCAAGGCTCCTCCGTGCCTCGGAAAGCATGTTAAGCCTTTGGTCCCGGCTGTCATTTGTAGATCTTTGACAGTTGTTACTTGTAGTCAGAAGCCCGAAAGTTTGACAACCAGTTATTGGGTTATGGAGGTCTGACAGGCAGTCGCTCCATGTAAAATACTGGTATTCAGCAGCATCCGGGTAAACTGGAACCCAACCCCAACATAGTTGGGAAAGGGCTAAGCAGATGATGATATTGATAAAATATGAAAATATCTGTAAGATTAGCAAGCCACGATCACTGTTTGCAAAGCTTTTAACTGGAAAGATTGAATTTCTTACTACCAGTCTCTCAACCTTATTCGTCACACTATACAGAGTTATTTGTAAAATACCAACAACATCGCAGGAGTAGATTACTAACATCATAAACAATAACATTTGTTCTACGACTTTTTCGAAAACAGACAAAAAAAAATTTAATCTCCATACATAATTATATCCGAAGAATTGATCGAATTTTGTACGGACAGTTGATTTTTTTTTGTCTGTTGTTTATGATGTTAGTAATCTACTCCTGCGAGGTTGTTGATATTTTACAAATAACCCTGTATAATAGGGGTATTAAAGTCCAATAGCAAATGGCAATAGCCTCGCCCCCTATAACATGGGACCCAATCATAACTGGCAAAATGTGGGTGTACTACCAGGTACACCTCTGCCTAGCCCTTCGGGGATTACAGGCGTGATGTTATGTATGTATGTATGTAAAATCCAATTTTAATTTTCCAAGTTAAAAATGTTTTTTTATCCAGTTTATTTATTCATAGCACCTTTGTTGTACTTACTTAACTCGACATATTATTCACAATGGCATGAGATGCTAAGTCAGAGGCAATTAGTGGCATTAAAACTCAGACACGAGACTTAAAACTTAGTCACTAAATATACTAAAATAAAGAAGACATTGCTACCAAGTTCTCCTTTACCCACTTGACTTGAACAAAAATAACAAGGATAAATATAGAAATCTCAAGGGATTTATTAGAAACAATTGGTCCTACTTCAAGATTGAGCAATGGCCGCCGCCGCCCGCTGGCATTTTGTTTAAGTAATTGAAGTTGCGATACTAACATAATTTATTCAATTGAATTGAATATTGCTTCGAAGAATGTTGAATACGGAGTTTTCTGTTTTATTAAGATAACTAGAAAAGTTTGCCTTACAATTCACTGATAGGCATGAAATAAGGCTATAAAGCTTTATTGCGTAACGGCACATGTACTTGACTAGTAGACGTCCCGCGGGTTCACCCGCGTAGGTCCCGTTCCCGTAGGAATACAGGGATAAAAAGTAGCCTATGTGTTAACCCAGGATGTCAGCTAACTCTACACCAAATTTCATTAAAATCTATTTAGTAGTTTTTACGTGAAAGAGCAACAAACATACATACATCCATCCTCACAAACTTTCGCGTTTATAATATTAGTAGGATTCTAAGCAGTTTACACGTGGAGGCTGTGAAAGTTAAACCTTATAATTTATGCCCCTTGTGAGGTTTTGCATCACCAGTACCAGTATGTAAAGCAACTTTTTTATTATACCATTTGTTACATTTATTTAACATTATCATCATCACGCCTGTATTCCTGAAAAGTACATTGCACTTTCATTTTTAACCGACTTAAAAAAAAACTTTTTTGCAAAAAATAAAACCGACTTCAAAAAAAACACTAAACGGTGTAAAATAACTCTAAATTCGGAAGTCTGTGGCTTTGGTGGGTTTGTCTTACTCATAATTGGCCACCGACTTCCGAAAAAAAAAAAAAAAATACATACACACGAACATAGAACTGCCTCCTTTTTTGAAAGTCGGTTAAAAAAGGAGGAGGTTTTCAATTCGGTCATCCATGGACCGATTTTCAAAATTCTTTTTCTATTTAATAGGGTAAACTAACAGATTGGTCCCATTTGTATCAAAACTCATACCTGATGAGGGATCCTCGAGAAATTGAGGAAACTCCTCAAAAAATATAGGTACGACATATAGGTCGATTTTAACATTTTTAGTAACAAATCAAGCATTTTCATTTAGAAAGTATCATTTGGTGAAGAAAAACTGATGAAGAAAACAGGCAACGGAACTCTTCAACGCATAACAGCAAATTATTCGCGATTGCTATAGTCTATGCTGAGCTTTTGTATTACCATAACATAACATTACGCCCTTCTATTCTAAAAGGGGCCCGGCCGAGATATACAGTATAATGTTTAGATAGAACTTCTGTAGCAATTGTTATCCAATTTCAATGATTCTTTCAAGTTTTGAAAGACTTTCTTTACATA
Source organism: Euplexia lucipara (assembly GCA_921972225.1). Taxonomy (NCBI): domain Eukaryota; kingdom Metazoa; phylum Arthropoda; class Insecta; order Lepidoptera; family Noctuidae; genus Euplexia; species Euplexia lucipara. The sequence goes on along the minus strand of OV179152.1, from coordinate 7,177,233 downwards.
CAAAGAAAGTAAAAATTACAAAACAAAAAACTTTTTTACAAAAAGTCTGTGGCTTTGGTGGTTTTGTTTTGTTCATTATTAGCCACTGACTTCCTAAAATGGAGTTATTTTTCACCTGTTAGTTTTTTTTAAGAAATCGGTTGTTTTTTTTTAATAGGGGTCTTATGTAATAGGGGTCGAGCCTATTCAACATTGCTACTGAAATAATATATATCAAATGTTAAAAGTCAATAACAGCTGAAATATCTACCAGAGTTTTACATGGAGCAACTGCTTGTCTGACATCCACAACCCAGTAACAAGGTAACTGGTTGTCAGACTTTCGGGGTTCTGACTACTTATAACGTCATTGTAAAATATTCCTATCAAAACAATATATAAAAACGTTTAAGGCTAAAAAAAGAAAAATAATAAAATGCTTACACAACAATATCAACTGCCTACCCACACTTTTTGTAACTAACAAGTTACCCACGTCGTAATAGTCAATCTTTTCAAACTGAGTCAATTACTTTTCAATAGTATGCATCGTGAGGTAAACATAAATTTCAATTGTATTTGTAAGTTTAAATATAGACTAACTGCCCCGGCAAAATACGTTCCACTAAAAAAAATAGTTTACGACTTATTCTCACACTTACTGATTATATTCACAAAATTTCATAAGAATCGGTCAAGCCGGACGAGTCTTGTTATAAATACTGTGAGACGAGACTTCTAAGCATTAGAATATAGGCATAATAAAATATATCCCCCCATCTGCCGATACATGTGTCTAGGCATTTACCGAAACTTCTAACAACAAACTGACTTCTAGTCTTTATATAAAAGCACCATTACGCCACCCACTGCATTCGTATCTCACAATAAACCCTAATAAATGAATATACACAGTAAGCAACATGTACACACACATTCACGAAACTTTTTTTCATGAAACGATTCGTACAAAAAGCAGAAAAGTTTGTGAAAATCCACCTTTGAGCTTTGTAATGTACTTTTTAACTTTCGCAGTATCACGTAGGAGTGTATATAAATATGTTTCAGTATCTTTATTTTTATCTTTACACTGTGAATTTTGTACCTGAATTTCAACAAAGTAATTGGAGAGGGTCTGCAACGTTATAAGAGGATTTTATCGGTTCAGACTTTACAGCTTAGTATTGGAATCGACATCAATAGATTCTTGCCTTACATGGTAGGATCCTTTTATATTTTTCAAGTAACTTATCATACATTATGTTCAGGGTGGGCTACACCAGCTGAAAACTCGTGTTTATAACCCCCGACGCAAAAAGAGGGGTGTTATAAGTTTGACCGCTGTGTGTGTGTGTGTCTGTCTGTCTGTCTGTCTATCTGATGCACCGTAGCCCTTAAACGGGTGGAGCGACTAAGAAGCGGTTTTTGATTTGAAAGCAGGGGTCCTTGTTACAAGAAGAAACTGCCTATCTGGCCTCCACAACGCCGTTTCTAGGTAACACAATACACCTTGGTTAAATTGGTTGTCAGACTTTCGGACTTATGTCTTCCCGTACCAAAAATCAAATCGATCGTCAATGATCAAAAAAATGACAGCCGGGAACAACAGATGTACAGACGCCAGCATATCAAGTTACCCCAATGTGTCAAATTTTCCCTATTGAATATGAACGTTATTCTGTTTGACATAAAGATTAAAAACAATGAAAGAAATTTGACACATTGGGGTAACTTGATGTGCTGGCGTCTGTACGTGCTTTCCGAGGAACGAAATGGTGAAGTAAATGAAGGTACTATCACGAACCGATAGTACGGACTTGTGAAATAAAATAAAGAGTGTTTATTTTTTAATTGTCAGCTAGTTTGATTTTCAGCTTACCTTAGTAAGCCGGTCGAGAAAACTGTAAATGCAGATAAGTTTCTTTTAAAAATAAAGCAATGTTTTCTTTTAATAAAATAATAAGTACCTACTCGTATTATGAATTTAACCCTTTAAAGTGGTTTACCTTAAATGCTATTTAATTTTTTTTTTACCTTATAATCCCTACACTCATTTATAAGTTACGTCACAGCTCTATATATTAGCGTGACGAACGAGCAAGAATAAATGGCTTCATTTAAAACTTAAACCATGTTAATATAGGTGTGTAATTACGAAAATTGGAGCATTTATGAAACTTCTACTAAACTTAGTTTAATATTTTGCAAATTAAGACGAGCTTCTGCTTATTATTTTATACTCACGAGGTTAGCGGGCGCCCGTGTTTGACGTCACATGCTGAAATTAAATGGTTATTAGTTTAGAAACTTTATCAAAACTTTTATTTTAAATAGTTTGAGTTAGAATGGAGAAAGAAAAAACGAACGAAATTAGATTATTCCCACTCAACATGACGCATAGAATTTAAGGTAGGTACAGACGCTAGCACATCAAGTTACCCCAAAGTACTAAATTTCTCAATTGAACATGAACCTTATCCTGTTAGCAATAAAGTTGAAAAAGTATCAAAAAAATTTGACACATTGGGGTAGATAGATGTGCTGGCCTCTGTACATAAAATATTAAAAATAAAATGGGATAAAATGCGTCACAATCAGGCAATTCTGTTCATAAGAGTAAAAAGGCTTAATATTTCAATTTTCAGATAACTTTGATCTGAATAAACATGGCAATATGACATATTGTCCATACAAAAGCCTACTGCCAAATCGCCATTTTAATTGCTTGGATTAAAGTTATCTGATTATTAAAAAAATGGCATTAGTTTACAATAATGTAAAACAAATATACCTAAACAGTTATTTATTTATTTATCAACCGTATATCCGGAATTCCTGGGTATTGAAGCTCATACATAAAAGGTGCAACCTTAACTCCATGGTCAACCCGATGTTCATAAACTAACGCCTTTTTCTTACAACTTTTCAATTGCCTAAAACCGAAGCCTAAAACATTAAGTGATGTACAGAAAATACCAACAAAGATTTATAATGCCAGTAACAAACCAAACTGAACCTCCCTATGAAAATCTCTTGCGATAATCGTAACGGAATTAGTCAACTCCAAAATTTAATGAATCATGAAAAGACCGTGTAAACCGTTTACAACATGTATACATCATTTTATATCGCTACATCACCTTTAGCTGTAAACTCCGTTTGACAGCCCTTAAATTTGCCGATAGACTTTATAACCCGTAATAACTCTGAGCCATGCTTTCAATCTTGATTTTAGGGATGGCATCGTAATATTATAATGCTGGGCATTTATTTTAAGGTTTGTTTTTGGGTTATAAATGTATTAAAAATACCGTTTGTACTGGGGAAATGTCGATTAATATTGTAGATAATCTTCTACCCAACCATTCGTTATAATACATAATGACGTAGTTGATGGTAAAGATGTCAAATATTACTATAAGAAATAATAAAGAATATATTATTATACATTTCATTTTGCCCACGACCTCCTCGTATGTAATTTAACAATTTATTGTTTTGCGCAGAACCCAAATTATTTTGCGAAAATAAAAATAGACCAAGTTACTAACATCAGCTATTTCAAGCCAGTGAAGTTCAGTTAAAATCAAACGAACAGGCAGGGAGACAAACGTATACTTTTTAATAATGGACTAATAGTGAAAAACTGTTATTTTGTCATTACAAGCAGATACTTCAAATGTATGCCGTATTTATGTGTATTGTTTCTTTTATTGGTTTGACATTTTTACTATTTGACATTTGTATAATGATGTAATGTAATTTTAATGTTTGTGTTTTGTTTTATTTTCAATATATTTTTTTGTTTTTATTTGACCGCTATTTATTTGCTTCTCTAACTTGTTTGTCATCTTGTATTTGACATTTGTTTAATAATTTAGGTGATGTATTTTTTAATAATTGTTTATCAGCAAAATATTGAATCTGTATATTGACTTGTAAGAATCCCTTATCAATAAAATACTATGACTATGCATTTGTATGTCATGTAAGAATGCATCGATACGAATAGTAACTGAATTGTGTTCTAACTTCATCCTTTCAATTGTTACAGAATGCGTTCAACCTGTCCAGCAACCTGAATTTCTACCACAAATGTGCAACGATGTGCCTCGGACACTCTAGTGGTGTAGTGGCGGTTGTTTGGTGACATGTGCGCAACACTATGAGCAAAGGCAGCTGGCTAGCGATGGTGGCGGTGGTGGTGGTAGCGGGGGCGGTGCGGGGGTGGGACTGCGTCTGCAACCCCCGGGAGTGCGAGGTGCTGGAGCCCAGCGGATGTCCCGGAATGGGCATCGTAGTCTGGGATCCGTGCAGGTGAGCGATACTGGTATAACGCCAGTCTTCATCGTCAATTTATACTACGTCGTGTCGGAGGCCTACCCACGTCGAGTCTTCCGGAACGTTGTCGCCACCCAAGAACCCTTTCCCATCTAATGTGATGTAAAGTACCTCTGTGAGTCCTACAAAACGATTCGTTATGTCCAAACAATTAAATTATCTCCTTTTCGCGGAAGCCGGCTTCCGATCGGGGCCTGATGATAACGTACCCAAATTTCAGATAAATTGACTAAACAGCTATTTCGGAAAAAAATATTGGCCTTAATAATTTGTGTCTAGCATTTGGTGGCTACAACTTATAAGGTAATAAGGTGATCCAGATTACTTTTCAATAATAAAAGTTAAAGGTACTTAAATAATAGGAGTTTTAATTTTATTAAGTAACCAAGTGGAAACGCTTTCTTACTGAAAACTTCACCCTTATACAACCTCTCACCAAGTCGTGTCCCTTTGACTTATACCCTTTTACTTCGTCTATTCTAAAATATTTAATTCCAAAGTGGAAGGAAGTACTTAATAACCATTATTATGAAAGAAGTTTACTTTATAAGTACGCTTTTAAAGGTTCTTAGCAAAGAACAGTTCAAGGATTATGAAAAAGGGCCGAAATTTTTCGGGAAACAATGGCACGCAACTCTATGGAAATATTTGACGCGTATCGGATTGTTTGGTTCTCAAAACTCAATCACTCGATACGCAAGTAAAGAAGTATTTTAAGTTCGTTTCTTGTTTTTTCGGGTATGAAATTTAATTGACTAGCGTTCGCTATGTTAGTTGAAGTTTGAAACTTTAGCATTCTGCACTTTTTTCTGCACGACGTATTTATTATAATTTAACAAGGAGTGCACCACAGTAAAACATTGATCGTTTCTGTACTATTTGTGTCAATTAATTAATATAAACATAGCAGTAGTCTTTATGTGTAATTGTGAATATTTTAGTTAGTATGGAAGACATACAGCTAGAAGAAGACCAAAGTGGAAACAGCAAATTAGACTGACAGCCTGGCTGAAGTCTATTCGTAGTGATTTTTTTCATTAATAACTGCAACATCTATTTAATTATGGTCATTTTCCGGATACTGCCGCGCTAACCGTAAAAGCGGTATCTCAGAGAAAGCTAGTTTCGAGAAAATAAAGTTTCTTTTTACTTTATATTTTGTATATTTTAAATAAGATACCACTAATAGACATAGTTTATTGGATGTGTCTCTGAAAAATCAATTTAACTTTACCGTTTTTTCTTGTTGAGATACCGCTTTTGTAATATATTTAGCACTATAGTATAATAGCTTTCATACTGACAAGCAGACAGGCGCGATGACGTGATAATGCGGCAAGAAGTTTCAGGTTAATTTTGAAAGATAATTTTCTACGTAGGTATATTAATCGCACAATCGTGTCTAAGTGTTTTGTGGAGCCTTAACACCACACGATAATTCGTGTTAATAAAAGTATTTCTGTTATATTTAAAGCATGACCTACAATCGAAGACATTCAAAACTTTCTATAAACGGGACATCACGAACAAAATTTTCATCCAAAACTTGTGTCCTAAAGGACACAAGTCTACGAGTTGTTTTTAGTACTCTCTGCTGCCCTTCCAATATTTATATATTATTCTAGAAGGCGATACTGAGACATAGAATCAAAGTTTTTCTATGACATTTCATTTTTTTATTTTAAATCTCTGCCTACAATACCGTAAAACTGGGTGAAAAGCAAAGACATTCAATAGCTATAGACCTGACATCACAAACAAAATTTTCGTCCGAAAAAGTGTGTCCTGCCGGACACAAGTCTATGATTTTTTTTTAGTACGCTCCGCTGCCGCTCAAATATTCATATGTTATTCTAAATGGCGTTACTGAGACATGGGATCAAAGTTTTTCTATGATATTTCCTTGACATGCCCGCTCTATAGTCTTTTAAATCTCTTTGGTGAAAAGAAACTTAAGGGTGAATTAAAACAAAACTTTGAGGAGGACTTTCGCGCTAGTTTAATATTGTTTGATATTATCAAGGTGTCAAAACTATTTATCTCAATTATTTAAAAGCATTACAGGCCTCGTTTATAACAAACAACTTTTAACTTACGTGAATAACTTCCTGAAGATGTTGTTTCTATTCACCCTTATGTATCGATTCACCCCATTTTACCCGGTATGTTAAAAAAAATGATTTGTTGTGTCTGATTAGAAGCAAAACTGACACTGGCAGTTCTCATGTCTTAGCTAAATATTATACCATCCATATTTTTATATAACACAGCACCGAATTTTATACAATCCCCGAAGGGAAAGCTATTATATAAATCGGGCACGAATCCGGACTTTGGGCTGCTACTGAGAAATTCCTGATGGAAATACTTAACGTCACTCAGCATTTAAGTACTGTAGTAGTTGTTTGTTTTTACACGACTGCCCCAAAAAAAGAGTGTTTTGTTTTTAGGGTTCATGTATGTATGTAAGTTGATTCCACTATAACTTCTAAATTACTGAATTGATTTACATGTATGGGGTATCGTTAGAATCCTTGCATTATCCCGAGTAACGGTATAGAAATGCGGTGGGTACAATTAATAAATGAACACCCACCTATCTTTTTTAAATCTGTTAATACATGTTATTATTGTTTAGGACTTAACGAGTGGATTCAGACATATTTTTATACGAAACTTTTTCACTAACGCTGGATATTAATAATCTATCTCGGTTGCTATCTTGATCCCGATCTTTGTCTGTAACCAATCAACGACCGAATTCGCCTATCCGAGTCTTTAAGATGTCCAATCAGAAGCAGCCGTTAAAAACAAAGGATCGGGATTGGGATTGAGATAGAATATTAATATCGGGCGTAAAAGGTTTGAAATAAAAATAAATAATTAAAAAAAACAGAAAACACGACTGCCATGTCAAAAATAATGGCTTGATATGGCAGTCGTGTTTTTTTATTTTTAACTTTATTCATTAGTTTAATTAATAAGTATTTCCTTTTTAATAACAATCTACAGTGTACAGTGTATATTTTTTAATACAATGTATCTGGCAACATATTGAATTTAATTATCAATACTATTTATTATTACCCTACATCTATCTAAGTATAGTTCCTTTTATTCTAAGTGTATCGTCCTCACCTATGATCTGATTCAGGTATACAAAGTATTGTAAACCTATTTTAAAAGAGTATGGAGTTTCTTGTCTACTCTTCTCTATAAAAAACTACGTCTTGGAAGGAGCAACTAGAATCATTTTCTTATTTTAAAGTATGACGTTCAAAAGTGCCATTTAACGTTGTAATTGAAATAAATTATTTGGCTATGACGATAGCACTTGCGACCAGTTAAACCGACGAGACTGCCATCTTTATATAGGAACAACACATCAGAATATAAGTTTTCCGTCATATTGATCAATAAAGAAATTATTTCCAATAACTGGAAGTAACTATCGTATATTAACATTAGTTGCCAATCAACTCTCGATGCTCAAGTAATTTGTTAGGACTTAAGTGGAATCAAACAAATTAGCGTCCTTCGACCGAGGGTCTTATCAACTGAATAATATCTCAAGGACATTAATGATAGAGAGACTTTTACTGTAATAAAAGGTGGTCAAATAAGTAGGTACGATATCGGTTTGTTATTTCGCAAAGAATGCAATTAATAAAATGAAATCAACAAAAAAAAACCTTAAAATGTGACTGGCCTGTCATGTGGTCTAGTAGTTAGTGGCCCTGACTGGTATGCCAGAGGTCGTAGGTTCGATTCCCACCCAGGACAAATGTTTGTGTGATGAGCACGAACATTTGTTCTGTGTCTGGGTGTAATTTATCTATCATTTATGTATGTATTTAGAAATATGTAAGTATAATATGTTTACTACCCATAACACAAGCTCTGTTTAGCTCGAGACTAGATAGCGGTGTGTGAACGTTGTGGAATCATTATTTTATATTTAATACTAGAGCCTCGAAGTTGAATGTAAGTATAAAGATTAACTTTATTTTATTTATTCATTTTTATAAATAAAATTAATAAAAAGTGCATTTAATACAATGCGCAACGGAGAGGAATAGACGACGCACTACCTGTAATACCATTAGAACTAATTGATAAAATAAATAAATATGAATAAATAAATATTCCACAACTTTTCACACAACGCCATTTAGTCCCAAGTTAAGCTTGAGAGCTTGTGTTATGGGTACTAAACAGCTGATAAACATACTTATATATTTCTAAATACATACATATTATAGATAAATTACACCCAGACACAGAACAAATGATCATGCTCATCACACAAACATTTATCCTGGGTGGGAATCGAACCCACGACCTCCGGCATAGCAGTCAGGGTCACTAACTACTAGACCAACAGCCCAGTCGAACGAGTCGAAAATAATTGATAAGAGTGTGGAACAAGTGAATGAATTTAAATATTTGGGTAGTTGGTTTACAAGAGATGGATTGATGCTGATAAAAATGCGGGAAATAAAGTGAATGGCGTTGCGACCGGCCAGTCGATGTCCAAAAAGGCTCGACTGACTGATCTGGTGCATTACACTAATGTATGAAAGTTGTTTTGTGTTAATATGTTAGGCGTAGTAATAGGCATGACAGTAGAATAAATTCTGTAGGAATGCGTTCCTTACAAAGTAGATGTAGTGTAACTATGAAAGATAGTCTTTTTTTAATATTATAAACTAGTACTTGATTGCAATCTCACCTGATGGTAAGCAGTGATACAGTGATGTGTGTTAGATTAAGGAATGATTTCATAAAGAATCGTGAATGTTTCAAAAAGACGAGCAACCAACATTTTAATGAGTGTACTATGCTAACCTAGTCACAATGAGAGCATATTCAAAAGGCCACTAACAAAAGATAGGACAAACGTAAATGGAAACATCGGAGTGGACGCCTTAGCAGGGTATATCTCATACTTGCAGCGGGCGTGAGTGTATCATCACATATATGAATGTAAACGAAACAAAAGAAGAATGTTAACATAGTAGTAGGCTGTATAAATGTTGTTTTACAATATTATCGAAATGTTTTGTAAGACTCATAGATTGCGAGCATTGAGAATTAGTTTCTGGTATGGATTCTTGCTTAACGCTTATAATAACCTCGTCACTCAATTTAAACATAACTTTCAAAATGTCAGCATTCTAAACATTACCATTGTCTTCTTTAGTTATTTTTAAACAAACGGAAAAATTATTTCGAACCTTTGAATTTTATGAATCGCTACAAATATGGAGAACAAAACCACTGACACGTTTGAAACGTATATTTTACGTAGACAGCCCCTTTTATCCTTCTTCTGTACGAAACAAAATGGTCGAACGTGGAATAGGATTTCTGTGAAAAATGTAAGATGGAACCGTTCAGGGATACATGAAGAGATAAGCTTTTTACAACAACTTTTTGTTAGTGGAAAACATACATATTTACTTCTTTTTTTAATAGCCTGCCTAGTCAAGTGTAGGTAAAGGCCTAGATGTGGACCAGGGTCTCTCTCTATTCTTTAAAAAAGTCAGTCAAAAACACAACAAACATGACATAACAACAAAGTCAAAGTCAAAGTCATTTCATTTATTTCAATTAGGCCATTTAAGGCACTTTTGAACGTTAAACTTACAAGTTAAATAAAATATAATGATTCTAGTTGCCCCTTCCAAAAGGTAGTTTCGTATGGAGAAGAATGGGCAAGAAACTCCATACTTACTCTTTTAAAATAGTTTTTACAATATTTGTATACAATAAAAAATACATTATATGTGAATACGATGTACCAAGAACAAACAAAGTAAAATAATAAAAAATAACATATTATGCTAAGATAGATTAAGCATTTTAGTAGATAAGTACATAATTATGTGGATAGATACATGGTACTCTCACATTTACAAATATTAAAATCACGAATTATTATTTAACAAATCAAGAAAATAATAAATCACGCCTGTTATCCCCAAATGGATAGGTAGAGGTGTAGCTGAAGTACACCCACATTTCGAAAATTATGTTTTAGTCAGCACATTACCATCAGTCGGGCACAAATCCAAACTTCGGGCTTATTCTAAGAAAACAAATTCATGATGGAAAAACTTATTAACGCTTTGCCCGACTCGGAGATTAAACCCGAGACCTTATACTCAACAGTAGCGCTGGTAATTACTAGACCAACGAACACTAGTCCATCAGTACATACTAATTATTTTGTTAATTTGACGCACAGTATCGCGAGGTCTGAGCGATCGGCTGCTGCATAATTGCGTGTCACGCTTTCGATTTCCTCACGGTGCTAATATTTATATTGCCTAATCAGTTTCATGTTTAAATTAACTGAAATTTAAAATTTAAAAGTGTAATGGTCTAAGAAGAACAGGCAAAAAAAACTCAGACCCGACAGAAAAGTAACATACCTCAGTACTACTTACTTTTCTACGTCATTTAGTTACATATATTTACGAATTGTGTAGATAAGTAGGCATTTTGTATTTTTTTAGTGTAAACCCTGAACAAAAACATAAGGCAATATTTTGGTGTTAGCCATTGATTTCGAATATAAAAACTATATAATATGATTATATAAATAATAACAAAAAAACTGAGATATGTCACTTTTCTGTCGGGTCTGGGTTTTTTTTATATGGGACGTGACCGTTCTTCTTTAAGTACCTAAATGATTCGACTTCGACTTTAACTTAGAAAGTGCGAGAATCGTCCCTTATATTGGGAGTCACTGCCACACACACACTCACAACTTAGTTCTAAAATGGTATATATATACATAAAAAACATCCACACTAATATTACCTACATATAAATGAGAAAGTACCTAACTCTATTTGTCAGTTTGTTTATTCATTTGTCGGTTTTTACGACTAAACGGTTGAACGGAACGTAATGAAATTTAGCAAAGAGGTAGATCATATCCTGAAAATACCGGACTTAAGATATCAATTGTTTACTAAAATTCATTTTCTTATGAATACAATTTTCAAATGCAGCGCCATATTGGATAACGAGACCGGTGACAAGTCTTAAGACTAAAAAGGTACCTAACACAACATAGAATTGATTCCTTAAAGCAGGTTTAATACTCTCATAAATAAAAACTACTTTGCTGGAGTGCCTTTTAATAAGGTACTTATTCTCATATGGTTACGGTAACAAAATCACCTCAAATGCTGACATAGCTTGCAATCAGAGAGGTTTTATTTTAATCATCATTTTTTGAGAGCAGCGGTGGCTTAGTGATGGCGGCCCCGACTTACAAACAGTAAGTCGTGGGTTCGAACCCAGGCAGGCGCATTATTTTGTATAATTTATTTCATCACCACTGCTCTCAAAAACGGTGAAGGAAAACATCGTGAGGATACCGGCATGTCCTAGAACCAAAAATTCGAAGACATGTGACATCTACCAAGGGCTCGCGTGGTAGATTATGGCCCATACGCAAAATACGCGTTTTGACGTGGAGTTGCGGATACCAGCCCGGTATCTTTAATCTTTTTTTTTAGCTTGCAATCTTTAATATTGCCTGCTAGTAGACACGGTCTCAAAACATAACTGTTGCTATTTGGCCACCCTCAGTAGCGTCGGATTAAGGTCAACGGGCTATTTTTTAATAGGTCATAGGTCAGGTCTATAAAGAACGGAGAGAACCTGCAATACGGTATACAAGTAGGCATATCAGCAGAGCTATTTTGTTTAAATCTTATCGTGGAAATAAAGGTGAAGCACAGGCGAAGTGAGCTGTCATCCCAGACTAATGCGACAGTTCACTTCACTTTACATCTTAAGTGAAGTGTTTTAATTTGGGAAAAGTTCCGGATACAGGTTATTTATATTTTTTTTTTGAGCAAAACAAGTTATATTAGGTATATTTACAGTTTATAAATAATAGCTTCGTATATTTTTGTGTTATATTTAAATCAATATTTGATTTTCTCAGTGTAATGGAATATTGTATTTATATCATCCGTAGGTTGCCCTGTACGTTTGTATGCTTAAAAAAAGGGATAAGTTTTTGGTTGTTGTCTGTGTTATAGTTTAAATACTCTGTAACTCTTGTAATGAACATGCATTTTCTATAAGTGCGTTACATTGCGCGCTGCCGTAAATAATTATTTTTCATTATATAAAAATAAAAGCCTTATCCCATGTATTTTTGTGCAGTTAGTTAATATTACATAATGCTACAGAATGTAATTTTCTCCAGATCTATAAGTAACAGGCCGATGTAACGAGTTAGATTGTCTTCGTATTCCGCCATTCATATTTTATCTCAAGAAGACAATCTTTAATTACATTTCTACGTGGAACCATTTCCAATAAACGATCAAATATATATTACGTACCACAAAGATATTATTATCTTGCGGTACCAAATTAGTATATGACGCAAAATCTCTATCTTCAGGTAATTACGTTGGCTTTTACCGAAAACTTTTGCGTAACTTCGCCAAGGGATGATCCACTTAGTAGAAGTTTGCCCGTGAACTTCAAAAATAGGAAGTCGGTCGAACGGCTAATGCAATTACCGAGAGCCGACGGCAAACTTGTACGCCACGATTTATAAATATAAACAAAAAATCAAAAAGCAATTTTGAAGTTGGTGTCTTTTCCTTTTAACTTTGAGAACCAATTTTCAGTTAATTGTTCACGGATTGGAATTCATGATACGTTTCATGCTTCTTAGAAAGTTAGTAACATACATATATATACTCACGGTTTTGCCCATGAGGGTAGAGAAACTAGAGAGCGCCGTCTGCTACGATTCGTACATCCTTATTTTGTTTCGTTTACATTCATACATGTTAAGTAAAATCTGCCTGAGTCAATACTGTTAAAAATAAATTAAACCAATATTAATATCTGAAGTAGATACTTCAATACGAATCTCGCTGTAATATCGACGAAAATATACTGGAAAATGTTCCAACTGAATGAATTTATTTATGATCGAGAATTTCACAGTAACCCAGAGCAATCGACGGACGGGAATTGATGGACGGGAATTGTTTCAATATAAATATTGATTATTACCAGAAATTGGAAATAAATCGTTGGAAGTGATTACAGTTTCTCAGAAGTGATACTAACCGTGCATAAATAGTACCTTTTATTTTTGGGGTGAAATTCCCATGGATGTCCCCCGCCCTGGGGAGGGCGAAGGGGTCTGTCAGACTCTTACTGACTAAAAACTACCCCGTGTTCCGTCTCACACCTGCGCCGTGGGTTACGGGATCAGAAGATTCTTCCGCGACCCCCGACTGGTGCTGACCCGGCTCGCCGAGTCAGCAAGGGGAGTGAGGTGTTAAACTCCCCTCGCGACGTCTAAGAGGGGCGCGCGTGAACGCGACGCGCCGCCACCTCGACCTTCTGCGACAGATGACAGGCAGGACTCGACCATCCTCTCGACTCGCCCGTGGTCGAGAGGATGGTCGGCAGCGACAAACCACAGCCTACTCCAGAGACGAGGGAACGGCACCTATCTTACTGCCACCTAACCTCCACAACCCGGTGACTGAGTTACCCCTAGGTTAAACTAATTGGCAGACTTTCGGACTGACTACTCGTACGATTATCAAAGATTTTCAAATGACAGCTGGGGCTTCGCGTCTTGATATGTAATGAATGGTCACCCATCCACGGACCTCTTCAAGCGTAGCTTAACCTCCGATCGAATCCCAGTATTTTTATTAAAACAAAGACTGTCTCGTTGGTCTAGTGGTCGCAAGCGCTACTGCTGAGCATGAGGTCCCGGGTTCGATCCCCAGGTTGGGCAAAGTGGTATTGAGTTTTTCTATCTGGAATATCAGTAGCAGCCCGGAGTCTGGATTTGTGCCCGATTGATGGCAATAGCCTCGCCCCTTTTTACATGGGACTTAAACATAACTGGTGAAATGTGGGTGTACTACCAGGTACACCTCTGCCTAGCCCTTTGTGGATTACAGGCGTGACGTTATGTATGTATGTGTGCAAAGACATAATTCTAAAACATGGTTTTCTTTCCAGATGCTGTAAAGTATGCGCGAGAACGTTAGGGGAAGACTGCGGCGGATTTAGTGGGACGTGTGAGCCAGGACTCAAGTGTCTTGACGGGTCGTGCGCACCGATCACGTGAACACAAGTGAACACTCCTGTAATATATGTGTATAGTGATGATAGGAACAATACATATCCCAGACGACGTAGCCAACGAGAGGACCATGCAGAAATAGTCGCTGTACAAGCTTCATATTGGGTGACAATAAAATACTAAGCTACGTAAGTAAGCAAGAGACGTTACGGACGAAGTATTGTTACTATGTCGATATGTTGTAAGGATTATTTCTTTGAACGAGTGCAAATTTCATTTTAATGCCCCCAAACCCGGGGAAGGCGCGATAAAATCGACATCTAAATGCTATTCGCTCGTAATACATCCCTTCAGCTGTATAAAGGTTTTTAAGTTTCATGTTCGCAGACAGAATACTCGCTCTCTAGATTTACGTGGATACAATGTTTGAATGTTATTTTTTGTAACGAGGAGGCAGTTTTATCTGATGATTTTCTTAAAAGTTCCTACATGTAACGTTAACATTAAAATGTGTTGTTACGTTCACGAACAATAGCTATTGTGTTACAACTTTCCCTTTGAAATGTTAACATGACAGTATTCTGGTTCAAATGCCTAAATAAAACAAATCTGTTTAATATACAAAGACATTTTTTTTCTATAGAGCATGTAAAATATTGTTTAAAAGATTTTTCAGTTTAATTACTGGTGAATCCAAGCGTTAAATGAGTACTTTACCTAATTTAATAATAAATTAATAAATATTAATTTGGCATCGTTAAAATTATGTATAAATGTAAAATTATGGTACGTAATGATATGTTGTAAGTGTATATTAATTAACGAAGCCTTTCCAATAAAGCATGTCTGATTAAATTCGCTAACGAAACATGATAATATTTTGTTGAAATCAAGGACGTAGAAGCAATTTGAAATATTTTTGTGAAATCTACGTTCCACGATGACTAAATAACGTAAAATGTGTAGTCGAAATACAATTACGTTACAGTACAGTCAAACAAAATTATTTCTAATAAATGAAACCCCAATGATAATTCATAATCTCAAGAGTTCTTGAGTGTGTGTAACAACTTTACTATATTAAAATTCAGTATGTAAGAAATCGTTTTGTGTACCTAAGCTCGGAATAATATGAAAAGACATGCTGTAGTGGATAGCTGCCACAATAATTTGTGTTACTAAAGAACATGTTGTAAATATTGACGCAAAGATTTAGTAATGTCTACAAATATTCCAATTGGACTAGAAAATTATAATTTATATGAAAAAAAAAATATATAAACACAATTGTATGATATTAACGATTTGTAATTAAAGTGTATCTATCTATATTTCTGTGTGCTTCCAGGTTACATGTAGATTTAAGTTGATAAATGTACGTATAAAATGTTTCTTAGTTCTGTGTAAATAAGGTCTGAATAGCATTTTTATCTTGTATATGTATATTTAGACGTATAGGTTCGTATACTGGAATAAACGGTTCTAGAAATAAGTACCCCATCATTTGTAAGAAATATATATTCGTATTGTATTGCCTATACCTACCACTCTGCGCTCAATATGTTTCCATTCCGATATAATATTTCTGAAATCGTATATACTTATTATTATTGCCTGTCGTATTAGAGATAATGATATTAATACTGGTATAGGCACTGTAGTGTCAATGGAGCCTAAAAAATATTACCTTTCGAGATTTTGTTTTGTGTATTATAACCTTTTTGTAAGGAAGGTTTCCAAACATTTCATTCTTATATTTCCAATGTTCATATTTCTTTTATTAAGGCTTTAGAGTTCCAAATGGTATATTATTGTTACCTATCTCATTAAGTTTCCACCTTAGAATGTTAATATTGATTGGGTTGGTTATATTTTAAGTTACAGAAACTTGAGAAGCAATTTTCAGTTTCCAATATCCAAGGTTTTGAAATTAGAACTTTTGCCATCTTGAATTTCCCTGCAGACGGTTGGCGTAATTTATTTTTACGTGGAACGAAAAATCACTTTAGATCAAAATCTAATTTTACCTCATACTACTGTTACCTATCATGATACTGGAAAATAATGTTTTTTCCTCAAGCAATTTGTAACTAAAATTGATGTTGATCATAGATGTTTTATGCAAAACTGTTTCTTGAAACTGTAAAATTAACTTAGAAGATGATTGCAAAAAAATCAACCTGATTATTCATAAAATTCAATGTTTCAATTTTACCGTGTCCTATGTCACACGGAGTTATTGTCGATATTTAGTACCAACGTAAAATACCAATGATATTATTGAGATAAATAATTAAGTTGATTTAACCCGCCGCATAGATATTCTCATAACTGTGTGACCTCTTCGGATGTGGCGACGAGAATAATCATTGGAACCTCAGGCTCATCGATTTTAGTTCGCTAATTTAAGGCATCAGCACTAGAGTGTATCTAAACGAAATGTAACCTGAAATATTGAGTAACTATGTGATAAGTTGTAAAAATAATTCAGAGCTACTCGTTAACTGTGCACATATTGAATAAATAAGTTAAAAATCTGTTCCATGTTTGTTTTAATATTTTTCAAAAATAATCGGATACTAATCAGTGATATTATAAGTAATAAGGTGTCTGAAATGGTCTTTTGAGGAAAAAACTACACAGATATGAGGGGATCAGATCAGTCAGTGCAAGCATTTGAGCGAATCGTAAGCTCAACTCGGAACTTGAGGAGCTCCACGTGCTAACCAACAATACCAAAGAGAGAACATTTGGATTGGTCCCATAAAGTACTCAAACTGCCAGACAAAAAGTTAAAAAAGAACTTACAAAATTTAGAATCGAGATACAAAAAAAAAGATCCTCATAGTCCTAAGTATCTATACTAATATTATAAAGCAGAAGAGTTTGTTTGCCTGTTTGGTTGAACGCGCTAATCTAAGGAACTACCGGCTCAAATTGAAAAATTCTTTTTGCGTTGGATAGTCCATTTATCGAGGAAGGCAATAGGTTATATAACATCACGCTATGACCAACAAGAGCGGAGCAGCAATAAGAAAAGCTTCCGTTTTTCATGTGGACGAAGTCGCGGGCAGATGCTAGTCCACAAATAAAAGTAAGCTTACAATTTCTACTAGTCGATCACTGGTGCATGTGGTGGGTAGAAAGACCACACGCGCAACATGATCACTGTCGAAACGCGTATGACGATGGGAAATTCCTCAAAGTGACTGATGGTAGAAAGATTTTTGCCGATTATAGAAGAAATATTGCTCGGAATTGTAGACTGCTGTCGACTCATTGACACATTTCTTCTCTTGACATAGTTATTGTCATGCTCAAACAAAAGAAATGTTTCAAAACAACCAAATGTTTGAATACAGGTCACCAGGTCCTCGCCTTTTTTTTTAGGGATGGAAAATACTCATGGATGTCCCCGCCCCGCCCGGGGAGGGCGGAGGGGTCTGTCAGACTCTTACTGACTAAAAACCACCTCGTGTTGCTTCTCACACCTGCGCCGGGGGTCACAGGAACAGAAGATACTTCCGCAACCCCCGAGAGCCTCGCCAAGTCAACGAGGGGAGTGAGCGACGTCTAAGAAAGAACACGACGCGCCGTCATATCGGGTCCATGTACGTGGAGTATGGCGGACGTCCCCGTGTCCGTTACCCCTGACCTGATCCCCGCCTGATCCAAGTTACAAAGTCAAAGTCAAAGTCAACATAGAGAATACAAGTTACATAGAGAACAGCGTACATTAAAGTAACACACTTTCTTAAAATCTAAATAAATGTCTAGCTATTATCTTGGTTATATGAGGGTTCAATGAGGCCAATGCAGACCAAATTCGTTTTCTCTCGGTCACGCCATAACTTGAGAACGGCCTAATCGTACTTTGAGTTAGGTAATACCCGCACAAATTTTAGTGGAGCATTCCAGTCAATTATACGATCTATTCTTTCTTTTGCAAATCGATTGTTCCTACCTATAGATTTTAAAGAGTGAAAGACACTGGATGGGTACTTACGTATTTTTAGTCCAATGGTCTTGTAGTCACACAAACCAAAATAAAATGTTCACATATTAAAGAAAGAAAATTTACGATACGAATTTTTATTTGATTCCCGAGTTTCATTGCACCGTAACATTGCAAAGTTCACACTCAATGACACAATCAATTATGTAAATTGAAAACACGTTCTACTGCCTCGAAACTGTTAATATATATGTATATATCAATGTGAAAATCTTAATAGGTACATAGAATTTAGAAAGTATTTTTGCAAGCTCGTCAAACAAACGTGCGCAGCACTCCAATGAAGGAAACGTACCTACTAAATTCGAACACCAAATTCGAAATTTGAAATTCAAAACGTATTATTGGTACTTTTTATGCGTTAGCGCTGCTGGAGGTGACATTCTCGATACGCTTGATAAGTTATAGTCAGAAATTAATTTAAACTATTTGAACTATAGCTACTGTAGTTCAGGTAGGTTCAAAACCCAAAATCACATTCGGTTGTTATGCTTCACTAGATATTATTAAATTATTTGTGGCTTTGAACCCGACCCAATATTTGAGACGGTCGGGTATGTCACCTATCCCCGTGACCTTTTTGTCTAATAAAATGAAATAAAATTACGAATTCATGTATGAATCAATGTGACATAGCAGTGGTTCTTTATCTGACACTTCAAAGGTATTAAATTGTTTTTATCATATTTTCTTCTACATAATAACAGCCGCACGGATCAATAAAATAGAAGGTTAAGCTACGCGTGACGATTTCATTATAATATATACTACACTATATTCATGCCTTGTGTTCTTGGCTGTCATTTGTAGATTTTTACAAAAAGCAGCAAAGCTGCCAGTTTTCTCGGCACGTTTCCGGATGACAGCGATGCAGAGGAGTACTTAGACGCCTAGATGAAGTTGTTTATGTTATTTTTTTTGTATTCCACCTTTTTTTATTTAACGTTTATGTATATAGTTTCAGTTTACAATGCCACCAGTCTTTTGGGTACACTTCCAATGGACAGCGATGCAGATGAGTTTTTTGACGCCATATTTTAGAGAATGATGATTTTGCTATATACCTAGTTATAAGATAAAACTTCAACAAGCTTTTTTCCGTCTGTCTTGTGATAAAAACCATAAAGTTCGCACGATGCTTAAGATAAGTATATCGTAAAACAAGTCCTCACAGTTTTATGTCTCACGTTGACGATAAATTTACTATTAACTATTCGTTATGTTTATATCACTATCTTTGTCTAGACAGAAGTTCTCTATAAAGATAGTGGGTTGGCATGTAAGTATCTAACAATCTAATCAACACTACGTAAAATTAACATAACGTCACGCCCTTATTGCCCTAAACGTGCTATAACCCATGGGCAGAGGCACACCTATTACCTAGTCATCATCCTTATCAGCTCACAGGTAGTACACTGCTGGACATAGGCTCTTCCTAATGAGCGCCACAGCACCCAGTCTTCAGCTTGCCACATACAGCAGACTTTCGCAAATCGTCATCGCCTAGCCGGAGGGCGTCCTACAATATGTACCTATGCCAAGACGCGGTTTCCACTTAAAAATAAGTACCTAGTCTATTTAAAACCCAAGGTACCTAATAAAAATAGTTATATAATGATGATTGACCAGCTCTATTCAACGGCTCAGGCACAAGTTACAATGAGGATAAGCCACTAACTGCCGCTATCTGGAATTCCGCCAAAGACCAGGTAAAAAAATGTCCTAACTCTGACAGACACTATTGGAAATCGTCACCGCCAGACTTACGGGTGCATACTTTAATAAGTTTGTTCGGGCTACCGGAGATTTAAACAGACTCCCCCTTAGCCCCAACGGCAGGTCACCGTATGGAAAGAGTAAACCCAACGATTATATAATTTGCAGGTGGTATAATTCTGTTAATAGTTATGAATAATAGAGCAATCACTCCTAATCGTTGATCATTTTCAGCTATATAGAAAACAAGTTGTATTTTTCTGTCATCAAACATTTCTAGGTCAACTAAAATACCCAATTCCAATTATGTGCAAACACCTAAGGTTAAATACGTCAGACTAAATCAAAGGCCTTATTTTACGCTTAAATAAACGTCTGGAATTATAATTCAGCAGTTATATTATTTGTGTAAGGGCTAAAGGCTTGTTATAAATTAAGGGAAACATGGAGGGATCGCTGCGTAAATAATCGTTATCCATGTTAATGTATATTAAATCTAGCTAAAATAATAAAGGAAGATTTGTTGCCGGGTGATCCTTGGCCCTGATTATTACCTCATCTTGCCTCGTGGGTGTCATTGAGACTATTTACAGATAAGAATGAAGGCCCTGTGCGTCAGTGAAATCAGATTGAAATATTTCGGAGGCCAAATCCTTTTGTAAATAGTTTCAAAAAAATTATGAAGTTGGAAGATGGCATATCCGAATCGCCGTTATTTTGATTTTTTTTTTCGAAGTTACCGCTCACAGCCTAGAAACCTTAAGAGAACTATGAAAATTATTTTAAATGCATTATTTGAATATAATGGGAAATAATTGGAATTACAGTAATCCTAATAATATTAATTTATTTTTATTAATACTTTTACACGTTATACATACAAGTAAAATGTTTTGTCCTACCCATCTAAGTATGACATCATAGAGAAAACAGATCTTGAGTTGAACACAATTGAACTCGTATGCACTACACATGTAATTACACTTCATTTTTAATGATTTTATTGTCATAGTGAAGTGAAAAAGAAGTTAAAAAAAAACAAATGGCCACAAAGCTACGAACCCCGTTGCCTGATTGAAATGCGACACCGTGACGTAATAACACTGATTGCCTATTAAACAGCAGGCGGTAAATTAACACAATTAAAATAAAAAACGTTCATTTTTTTAACCCGGCGCGGGTTAAATAGTAATCTTCATTTTCCCGCACTTTCCAACATCGTTTTGACACGAGACCGCGGTCACGTATCGGCGAGCTCGCAGTTAAAAGCGCTGTTAAATTTTACCGATCCATATTTTAAAGGTAAAGCCGGGCTTGTAGGGTAAAAGCCGTGTTTATTGCTCGGGAAGAATCGACTGGTTGCGCTTTGGGTGCGATCCACAATCTGAGAAATGTAATATTCAGTTACTTATCTATACTTCTAAACTGCTATACAAATAATTTTAGTACAGTAGTTTAGAAGTATAGATCTTTATCTAATAACTAAACTATACTAATATATAAAAAGGAAGTTTTTGATTGTTTGTTTGCATTGAATAGGCTTCAAAACCACTAGACCGATTTGGAAAATTCTTTCACTGTTGGAAAGCTACACTATCCCCGGGTGACATGGACTACTTTTTATCCCTGTTTTCCCACAGAAACGGGAACAACGCGGGTAAAACCGCGGGACGTCGCTAGTATTACATAAAGCTATTATTTTACTACTAGCAGACGTCCCGCGGTTTCACCCGCGTTGTTCCCGTTCCTGTGGGAATATAGGGATAAAAAGTAGCCTATGTCACCCGAGGATATTATAACTTCCCAACAGTGAAAGAATTTTCCAAAGCGGTCCAGTAGTTTCGGAGCCTATTCAATGCAAACAAACAATCAAACATTTCCTCTTTATATATTAGTATAGACAATGCAGTACTATCATTTTCTTAGGAGTCTTTTAGTATAGATTATTAGAGCAGTTATTATACTGTAAATTTTTGTATGTTGGAGGTAAATCTAAAGAAAACCTCCATCTGATTTTAAAACTATTCGTTACGTTTCGGTCACTAAATGCTGTAGAATATGTTAACCCAACCACCCAAAAAAAAAAACCATTGATATCTGAGTAGACATCTTAGTGAATAAAGTCGACTCTTACTCACGTCTTATTTCCGTAATGCTAAGTGTTGTGAGTTTATTGAGAAAAAATAAGTTCTTTTGATATTAAAATCAAACTTCTGAACCGATTTCGAGAACATTCATATTTATCTACCTCTGAAGTATGTCGTAGTAGTAAGTAGTAAGTAACTACCTAACAGAAAAACAATCATTAAAATCAAATCATAATTGGCGGAAAAATCAGGTATCGAACATACAAAAAAAAGTATAATTGAGTCCTTTTTTTAAGTCGGTTAAAAACGGAAATTATTTATTCTCAGAAATAAATCGGTTTCACCTTGTTATTTCTAGTAAATCCTTGTTTTCCTAAAACGAATCAGTACTTAAACTTACTTAGCAAGAAATGTAAACGAGATTCAGAAAATAATCTGATAATGTAATGAGGACTGAAAGAATTTTGTCGATGTTAGCAAAAGATCTTCTTAAAGGCACGCTTGGGAGCGAATCGCTTTTATTAACATTTATTCTAGACGACACGTTACGTGAAAGCTTTATATTAAGTACTCCATTTCAAATATACATAGGTACATAAAAGGGCGCATGGCCAAATAGTATTCAATACTCAATTATTTCTTCATCATCATTCATTCTTTCTTTTTGACTGGCCTGTTGGTGTAGTAGTTAGTGACCCTGACTGCTATGCCAGAGGTCGTGGGTTCGATTCCCACCCAGGACAAATGTTTATGTGAAAAGCACGATCATTTGGTCTGTGTCTGGGTGTAATTTATCTATAATTTGTATGTAGGTATTTAGAAATATATAAGTATGTTTATCAGCTGTTTAGTACCCACAACACAAGCTCTCAAGCTTCTCAAGCTTAACTTGGGACTAAATGGCGTTGTGTGAAAAGTTGTGGAATATTTATTAATTTTTATTTTTTACTTATTTATTTATCAATTTATTAATTTATTCTCAATTATTTAATAACAGCCGCACGGGTTGATCAAAGCTACGTTTGGCGAGATAAGTCTGTAGGTGAGTGAACCCCTTTTACCTTAGAAATCATATTTGGCTCTTGGTTCTGGCTGACATTTATAGATCCTTGACAGTCGTTATGGGTACTTGAAAGCCCGAAAATCTGACAACCAAGAGGTATCAAGTTTCCCAATCATCGGGTTGTGCGGTGCTGCGAAATAAGCAGTTGCTCCATGTAAATTACGTGTATTCAGCATGAGAAAACAAATACACATATGATATTACAAAAAAAAATTAAAGAAATTGTACTTACTTCAAATTGTTTTTATATAATATTTAATGGTAGTAACACTGCATTGGCGTTACCCATAGCTGTTTAGGTGTTATGTTTTTCATTTTAAATAATAAATACCGGTCAAAATAGGCAATAATTATTATAAATTGTCGTAGTAGTAGACGAAAAAAAAACTCAGAAATTAGAATACAGTTTCGGAAAAAACGAGCTCACACATAACGCTGAGTCTTGAAAACGTGTGGAACCACAGATTAATAATAAATTTTGAAGCTTGTAACACTCAAGATGATAGGTAGCAGCACCTGTCACGAATACACGCTTTAATCGTATTATTACTGTATTTAATATGGTGCCTAACCTTGAATATTACTTGTATAGGATTTGGAGACAGGTGGAGATACAATGACGTGTGTGTGCTAAATTGACCCTTATAGCTTATTACATACAGAGTGAAAAAATCGGGGTTCGGGCTAGATTCAAACGTACTATGCGTTTCAAATGAGAATAGGAACGTCAATGACCTCTATCTGTCAGATGTCACTAGAAAAGTACGGTCCACGAGACTAATTCATTTAGGACGTTTTTTCATTAAAAATAACCGAGTTTCGGTAAAACAAAAAACTAAAAATAATTGATTACGGGAATAAGGTTTCGTTGCAGAACGTACTTTTCAGGTGAAATCTGACAGATAGAGGACATTGACGTTCCTATTCTCATTTGAAACGCATAGTACAAGCTATTTAGGAAGCGTTTGAAATTCAGAGTGGAAGGGACATCGCAATCGTTGAAACTTTTTGTCAGCTTTCCCTTATTTCCAAGTTTTCCAGGTTTTAAGAAGAAAAGACGAAAGACTAACTATACTTAATGTTACTGGTATTAATTTTATGAGGTACAAAATCATAGTGGTAAAACTTGAAGTGGTGGCAGCGCGGCGCGCGCATCTCTGCTCTCTTATTTTAAACTATACAACATGAGATTTCCGTCCAAACCAATGATATCTTTAACTAAAAGTGGTTAACATACGACCTTCTGTCACCCAATTTCCCGCTAGATCCTCGACCTTGTGTTGAAATGCCTAAATAGCTAGTACTTTTTTGTTAATTATAAGCTCTTTAAGATTTTGTCAGTTAAATACGCGCATCTGAACCCAGAACTATTTAAAATAGGCCATACAAATATTTTTCCGTGCAGGAATCACACCCTCACGACCACGACTCACAGCGCAGCAGCCAGTTATTTTTTACGTAAGTACTCTGATGTGTACTTAAACAGAAATAGTAATAAAAAAAAACATAAAACAAGTGCATCAAAAGAAATACGCTACGCTTATACACAAATAAAGTGTACAATAGATATATTTAACAGAAATATAAGTACGATATATCTATATCATGCCACCTTAACAACATCAAAACGGGGGTAGATGTGTAAACACCCATCCTGATAGGATAGAGTTGAAATCAAATAAACCCAGGAACCCATAGAGGTACCCCTTGAGCCTATTTACATAATAAATCACCTGATCTGATTTGAATCTCGTTTACAATTTCAATGGCATTGGTCAAAGGATAGGGAAGTACAGAAGGTTTTATGCCTATTTTCACTAACATTAATGAATGCCCAGATAAAGCCCACTGTTGGATTTTGAACGTTCGGTACAATGACTAGAGTTGAAAATCCAACTGCTATAGTGTTTCGGTGTCGGGCAGTCGCAGCAGCATTAGTTAATTTGACAGTGGCCCACTTACGATCGCTAGTAGATATTGTTTGATGATATATTTATAGTAATGGTGGCTAAGTAGTCCAAATTGGACCGTTGTATCTTCCCGCATTCCTTCAGCATAAAAGCTTTAAGTATGCCAAATCTTACACTCCTTCATGCGGGCAATATTCTTTAAGACTGATCCAGAGTGACACTTCACGTATTAATAATATAAACAACAATTTAATAAATGAAATTCTTGTGTCACAAAAGTCCTCCAAAATGGCTTGACTGCTTTTTATGTAATTTTGTTTGTATATTCAGTACGTCTGAGAATAGGACGTATACTAATAAAATCGCACCTAGCATAAGTCTAAGATAGTGAATCCGCTTTGAGCAAGCGTATAGTCAACACTCGTGCCTTCTCTGTATGGAAAGATTTGTTTGCCCTGAAGTGGGACTGGAACAGGCTGGTATATTTTTTCTACTTGTTTTCAATAAAGCCCTTTATATTTAATCACTCAAATAAGTATTAAACCGTAATATTACAAGTACATAAGACAAAATTCGCATTTAAAATATATGTGCTCAGTAAGCTATCATCAAAATACTGCTTGGGAAACTGAGTAATGCCATTTTAATAGAGAGAAATTTCGGGGTTAAATCAGAATTATCGGGCTCATCAATTTTGATTCAAACTTGCAATAGTTTCTGAAAGGTGGGGTAAAGGTTAGCTTCATAATGATGTGCTGAACATATTATCTGCAATCAAACTTTGATTGTCGGAATATCGAACAATACGGCTTTTCTCAATACAGAGTAAGTTTGCTGTATGGTTTTCGGAAAAACCACTGAGGTTACATAAATTGATGCATAACACACCATTGTAAAACTGTCATGTCATAATATAATAACAGCGGCTTCCTTCGTTCGAAGGTTAAGCTGCGCCTGTCGAGGTCGATTTATAGATGGGTGACCATTCGTTAAATATAAAATTACCATTACCCACTTGTGTTTCAGAAAGTACGTTAAGCTGTAAGTTGGTCCTGGTTCTCATTTGTAGATCTTTTATCGTCGTTACTGGCAGTCAAAACTCCGGACGTCTAACAACCAGTTTTACTAAAGGGTATCGTGTCACTGGGTGTTGTGGAGGTCAGATAGTCAGTTACTCCATCTCAAATACTGGTATTCAGAGGCATTCGGTTAGCTGGAAGCGAGACCGACGAGGTAGATGACGAGTAAGGCCCGGCGCCGATTAGCGGTACTAAGGTTTTTTTAGGTGACGAATAAAAATATAACTTAATACAGGAACAAAGTAGAAATTCAAATGTTTACGGTCGTAACGTGGTCGTAACTACAAAAGCAATACCGGGGATACTTAAGGATGTCATGTAGGCACGTCGGCAGCTTTAGCTTTGGTATCCTTATACTTCAACTTCAACGACAACGAGCCAACCTACCTTCATCAGCTTAGCGTCGCTCATGACAAAACGTGTACTAGTCGAACTTATTTATTGACGACACAAGCACAGTGTCTCCGAACGCCTCGGCTTGCCTAAGGATGCTTCGGTATGCAAAAGGACGCCACGATAAACTTAAGGATGTCAAGGCAAAGTTACCACCAGTGTGTGCTTACATGTAGGGATGCCGAAGGATACCCTGCCGTGCCGTGCCGCCTATGTGTGACAGGCCTAAAACTAAAATGTACAAAGTAGGTATAATCTCGGTGTCAAATAAATCTTATCTACCTTTCATCCGAAATATCTCAAGTACTCCCAATAACAGACGATATGAATCTAAAATAAACCCAAAAGCAATATGGCCCGAGATATTACGAAAGAAATAATCAACAAGAAAATGTTTATATATTTCCTCCTAGGTCTCGTAAATGTAATCTCAGCCTAACATGACCAATGAATCGAGAGAATTGTATCGGATACATGATATTTTTCCCGATACGCACTGATTTGTGTAACAGAATCCGACTGTTTGGTGATTGATCGCGCGGTTACTGTGGTACAGTCTGATAGACGTACATCATCCGTTAAACTGTTATAAACCGAAATTGCCAATCGTTTTGATTGTATTTGGAATACACCGTGAAAATCCGATGGTTGCTGCTCCGCGGCAGCATGGAAGTACTGATAATTATAAAAACTAATAGTTTGACCCTGAAATATTAAAAAAATTACAACTGTTTATATACTTTCGAATTTCCACACATACATACATAACGTCACGCCTGTAATCCCCGAAGGGCTAGTGTACCTGGTAGTACACCCACATTTCGCCAGTTATGTTTGAGTCCCATGTAATAGGTGGCGAGCAAATTGCCATCAATCGGGCACAAATCCAGACTCCGAGCTGCCACTGAGAAATTCCAGATAGAAAAACTCAATAACTCTCTTCTCTCTCTCTCTCTCTCTCTCTCTCTTAGAATTTCCATTTGGTAAATATTGTAAATGTTGTATATTGTGGGTTGTTTTTTTTAGTTAGAACTGCCCTGCTGTCTCGGGAAAACTACCAGATTACTCTAATAGATACTAATAGACTAATCATTATTATACTAAAACATGTTAAAAAGAAGGAACTGCTTAACCATTTTTTATGAAATTTGTCATACTCTGTGCAATTTTTTGGTCAAACATAAAAAAAGATAGGATAGTTTTTATTTCGGTTTCTCACCTCAATGTTGTTTTAACGTTTTATTTATTTTTTAGCATATTCATGTTTTACTCTTACAAGTTCCATACAATTTAGATTAAGTTAGAACTAGCAACGCGTGGCCGAGTCAGCTAATTTACTCGTATATATATGCAATATCATATTTTGGTGAACAAATACACATAATAACCTAAATTCTCATTCGAGATTCTTCGTTAGAGAATCGTCATGAAGTTCACTATTTTTTAATTTTTTGTTATGTGTGATAGAGGATAAAAAAAATTGTACCTATAGGTAATTTATATTCGCTGCGGATCTCTTGTAAACTATAAAAAATATCCCTTCATTTTTATATATTTATCCGAATACCTATTCATTTATTAACTAAAGTAAACGTGAATTAAAGCCATAAACCGACTGCATCTGAGTATCCTCAATTTAGTAACAACATCTGATTGGAGCCGAGTATATCTAATTCAGTGCTCACCGATGAACAGAAGTCGAGTATTCGCGATTCACCGTCACCGACCTAGAGCCTTCTGGCGTTGAGTCCAATTCAGCAGATATCCAATTCAGCTTCCCGTGACCCAAGCGTTAAAATTCTATTTCGTTAATTTTTAAGAAAAACCGCTAGGATGTCTTCACTTTATAAAATCCGATACATAATAAAAGATAATCAAAATGTCAAGCATCTAAAAGGCTGTCTATTCGATACGAAATCCCCTTAACCACTAAACGAACATCACTATTATCAAAATTTTCTTCGACACTTGACATTTTCTTCAGGTAATGCGGACTCCTTTTATGTTCAACACACTCATTAGTAAGGAATGTTCGAGAAACGAAAAGGTTATCCATAATAACGTCGCCTACTTGGGAATCAAGTACTTGCTTACCCACTGGCTTATATTTTGCCTCACCACAAGGGCTTTTGACAATCGCAAGATAAGCATCTGGGTAGTTTATCATTATCGGTGAGGTCAAGTTCACTTTGCCCGACCTTGCCTAAAATCTTTCTGAAGGTAAACTATGACGCATCTTGTGTCGTTGTATTTGACTTAGCCACTTTCTTTATCGTGTGATTAGTGACTAACCAACATTGCTATTCTGTAAAAATTAAGGCAAAGTGATGGCAAATTGAACTATCTTTGCATAATAATGCTAGGCAATGACAGTTCACTTCACTTAAGTTTTCACGGGATGACTGTTACAGATCGAATCGCATACGCAACTCATTAATCCGAGGTTGTTTTGGTATCCGTGACGTGGGGGGAAAACTGCAAGAGTGTCGTCTGCGATGGTATGGCCACATCACTACATTGGTTGGAGATGGATGTATATGGCTGTCCTTGGGGCTAGGTCCCGTGGTCGCCCTCGCAAACGCTGGCTGGCCGTCGTCAAGTCCAACGTGAGAGCCAATGGCCTGACTGTAAAGGATCGGGCAAAGTGGAAGAAGCTCAGTCGGAAGGCGGACCCTGGCAATAGCCGGGATTAACGCCAGGGGGAAGAAGAAGAAGAAGACTGTTACAGAACCAACCGGCTAGTGTTGGCCTCGACTTGACTTTTTTTTACTTGTACCGTAGAGAAATATCTTTCGGACGTGCTAGATACCGCATCATGTTTTCCTTGTCTGTTTTGAAAGCAAGTCAGAATTTTAAAACACGCACATGAATCCGAAAAGTGAGAGTTGCGTTTCTTGGGTTCGAAATCGAGGCCACAATATTTTAAAAGATAGGTTTTATAAAAACTCAAGTATTTGAAACAACATTGGGCAGAGAGACAAATGAAATGGTCACAAAAGGTTACATACATATTTGATTGAAAGTTGAGGATTTTTTAAAATTGATTCGATCGTATTATTTATTACCGATTTAATTCAACCGAACTACACCGAAGAGGTTTTTCTAAAGGGTAAACCGGTACCAATGTTGGCGATACGTTAGTCCAATATTATATGGAAATGTACCGTGATACCCATAAATCTTCATCTGAACTCTGGTTAACATGATCTTGGGACCTCATAATGATGTTTAGGGTTGTCCTAAGGTTGTTTAGGTGGGATGCGATAATTTGATGCGATAGGCACCTCATCCATCATGTTTGGTGGGCCGAAATGAAGGGTCACTCGGGTTTATGTTACATTTGGGAAGCATGGGACAGCCTGCTGATGAGGTTGATCCCAAGTAATGATAGGAAAATGAACTTAAGTTTGAAAACTAGACTTGATATCCAAACTATTTTAGGATAGGTTATAAACTTCAAAGTAAGTTAGTTATGATTAATTATTATCTGCCTAGCCTTCTACTAAGTTATAGGCTTCGGGCCTAGCCGAATGCAGCTAAATACTTATGTTTACAGAGAAAGAAAAGAAAGAAAGAAAAATATTTATTTGACATCAGTCATTAAAACACACAATAATTCATAAAACATAGAAAATATACAATAGTAGGTACACATTATGTGCTGTGTGCCTCACGGCTGCGCCAAAAAGGTCCATTTCAGCGTTCATGCCAGACAGGTGATGCTGTCTGTCTGGTCAGAGGGCGCGACTGCCTATTTGAACTGTATAGACCACAGATCCTGAGTAACATGATAACCTTTGGCTAGACTGGTCATGTGCTGGTAGGCTTGTTCAAGACGACACCGTTGAGGTTGACTCGGTTTATTAATAAAATGACACACACTATATAATACAGACAGTACAGTAGTAGCAGTATCACAGACGGGGATAGACATCGTAGTGACGATGGCATTCTCAATAGGAACCAGATACATAAATAATATCTAGTGATGTGCACACTATTAACATACTAAATAGTGATGTCACAACAGTCACACTCTCGGACTACTAACTACCAAACGACACCCAATTATATTTTGCCTTTAAAATAGTCGATATAAAAGGACCCGTTTTCCTACGTTATGCTGTCTATTTTTAAAATTAAAACATGAGATCGTATCGAAAATTTAAGGAAGGAATTACCAATACACGAGAGTTTAAAATTGTTCGATGTAGTACCAAAGGTGATATTTTTTTAGGCTTCCTGATTTATATTTTTCACCAAAAAAGCTGCGTTGTAAAAGGGTAGTACAATGACGACGTCAAACCCACCCGATGCATAAAATAACAAAAAGAAAAACAGATAAACCTTGTAAAGAAAATGGACGAATCAGAGCCCGCTACGAAAGTACCGACATGCAGTTTCGGGATTTCATTCAAAATATTCTGCCGCAGTTTTATTTCGTGATATTTGAATGAAACGTGTCAATTGCGCAGAATATCTTTAAAGCGAACAGTATAGGAACCAAAATCGTTGTGTCAGAACAGAAAAAGTGGAAAAACTAATTAATAAAAGTGACTACCTCCGTTTTTACCTATTACATATAAATTATATATCGCAAAAAAATTACATGATATCGCACTATTTTAGTAGCCTCATTTGAGTACTCAATCCACGACATGAGTTAGTATTCTCATGTAATTTGTATCGTGGAACTTTTAACGGATTGTCAGCCGGCTCGTCAATTGCGCCCGCGTCCGATAAAGTTAGCGTTGAAAGACGCTGAAGCGTGAAAAACGTGAGTTGATACAATTTAATTTTATTATTCTCTGTTATTTATTTTATTTCTATGTTATTATTCTTTATATTTTTTATTGTAGGTATGCCTTAAAAAATCTATGTACCTACAATATAGTAGTGAAAGTGTGTTCATGGCTTTACAGTACTTGGGCCTTTCAGAATAACAGCGCTGCGGTAATTGTTGTTTTTCTTTAAATATCGCATCAATCAAAGATAAGATTATTTTTGTTCTTTTGGTTACAATAGATTTCGTTTTTGTTTCTTTATATTGGAAATAATATAAAATTCATTATGATATGATTAGAACTTAAAATCATTATTATCCTTCTCCTTTTTTCAAATAAGTGCATGGGGATCATCCCTATTTGACCCTCACAGTCCAGAGACTGGGTAACAGAAAAACACTTTAGTTAGACTGTTGAACCACCACTATTCACCAGGCAGTAATTAACTTGTAAATATTTGTGGAAATTAATAAGGATACTCAAGAACATGTAAAGCCACTGTACCCTTAGTTCCTCAGAGTCTAAGGAAACATACACAACCAACGCAAAACACAAGTCTTATCAGGGACACTAATGATATAATGAATCTTGTTTATCGCGGTCACAGTGATGTAAACCAGTGTAGTCTCAGCCTTAGAACTGTATACAAATTAGCTAGGGTTTGTTTTAATCCCTCCGAGAAGAGATAAGGGGATGCAAAACCTTGTTTTCATGTTGATCGGGGATTTGAACGACCAAGTTGTGAAACTGCTCGTCATTCTTGAGATATTTGTATAGTCGACTGCAGTAGGTAATACAATAGGCATTATGTCTTGAAACATTTCTGCCGAATTTTGAAGAATTAAAAATAAATTAATTAAAGAGAGCTGAGGCGGCCCAGTGGGTTCGAACCCAGGCAGGCGCATTACTTTGTGTAATTTATTTCTTCACCACTGCTCTCAAAAACAGAGAAGGAAAACATCGTGAGGAAACCGGAATGTTCTAGAACCGAACATTCGAAGACATGTGACATCTGCCAATTCGCACTGGGCCCGCGTGGTAGATTATGGCCCATACGCAAAATACGCGCTTTGACGTAGAGTTGCGGATACCAGCCCGTATCTCATCTTTTTATAGAAGAATTAATGCTCGATATTATAAGACTATGTACCACTGTTTGTCTCTCTGCATTAAGTCCGCCTATTTACATTTGTGTGCTTATAGTATTAAATAAATAAATAAATAAACTGCCTCGGTAAACTTCGTTCCACCTTTCTAAAACAAATAGACAGTAAGTAGTCGATTCTCAGACCTACTGAATATGCATATACAGGGTGTCTCATTCAAATCGGTCAGTATGGGAAAGTCTGAAACTATAAGACATACGAAGATCTGTTCTGAGGAACCATGTCATCGATTTTAATAACAAGAAAAACTGCATTCATACATTTTAAAAAAACATCTGTACTCCGTTCGGGAATCGAACCCGGTTATTTTGAAAAAAAAACCTACACTATTTCTATTTAGATATCGATTGTGTAGGTCTTAAGCAGTAAATGTCTGTATGAAACATGATGTCTAAAATGAGTAGAATGCATTGTTTCCACATACTTTAATTTATTTTAGTAGGTGCTCGAAGTACCACGTTTACAATATTACTACAATAGTACAGATGTTTTTTAAAATGTATGAATGCAGTTTTTCTTGTTATTAAAATCGATGACATGGTTCCTCAGAACAGATCTTCGAATGTCTTATAGTTTCAGACTTTCCCATACTGACCGATTTGAATGAGACACCCTGTAGAACTTAACAAAAATCGTTCAAGCCGTTTCGGAGGAGTATAGTAACTAACGTTGTGACACGAGAATATTATATGTAAGATTATATTATCGACTGAAGAATCTACACATTTTTCTCCTCTTTATTGTCACTGTCGTGCTCAAAACAAAAGAAATGTTTATACAATCTGTCACTCTGCTGATTTTTCTGTAGACAAAATCCGTTTCTACGCTAGTTATGCTATGCATGCAGCCTGCGTAGCATGAACACCGAAGAAACGGTCTTTGTCGTGTCTCGGAAGAAAAGAAATTAAGTGTTCATGCTACGCAGGCAGGTGTCCATTTTATTAACTAACCACAAAGAACAACACTATTTTAGTTTTTTCGACAATTAAACGACCACATTGGGCCATTTGAAAAAAAAATAGTTTTTAGTCCCTCAAAATATTCGACACGTATTTTTTCTTATTTTCACGTAATAAAAAAATAAAGGCGGTACATCGAGTTAAAATGTCTCATGACGTCACTAGCCAGTACGTTTATGCTAGCTAATGACGTTACAAGCCCCCACTCTTCAACTTTAATGAGCTTAATCTAAGCAGTTTTCCATTAATTTGAAAAAGAAAAAAATATGTGTCGAATGTTTTCTTGTTATCTACATGAGGGACTAAAAACTAAACTAAAAAACTAAAATTTTGTCAAAGAGGGCATTGGTGGATACTATGTACTGTATTGTTTATTCATTTACAAACCCACACATCAGGATCAATATGCAATATCAAAGCTTTGTTAGAATTTCCCTCAAATAATCCAACAGAAAATTTAACCGTGTATTTGAATAACTGAATATTGAAAACTGTGATCTATGTTGACACGATATTGTGGATTCTGTATAGATTAATGTTACGGCATGGATCAAAATGTAGTATTACAAAAACAAAAAAATAAATTTCAGATATATTATAATCGTTTTATTAATGCGGTAAGCAAATACCAATAGATCCCTTTTTAAGAATGTTGCGCACACGGAGAGGTGTAAAAGGATCATGACCAACAATGTATGGAAATCCGTCTCAAGTTGAAACACAATAAATCTTTATTTATTATAGACTACGCTCTATATACTATTAAATTAAAGTGTTCATTTTAACATAAAAACCTGAGTTTTGAAGTAATCAAACAAATATGGAGATAACCTACAAAATGTTTAACCTACTCGCAACTTATAATTGACCACAGATCACTCATGTAGGTACAGAACAACAATGTTACTTAAATACAAAACAAGAGAACAGTTGCTAATTTTAAAATAAAATACACTATTCATACTTTTTATGGCTTTACAGCGGCTTTGCAGAATTCCTATCGGCCGGTCCGTCTGTCTGTTTTCTGGCTTGACAGTAGTTTTGAATCTGCGTGCGACAAAACAGAAAATAGTATATTTCTTTACAAGTGCGGAAAGGTCGTCTTTGCAAAGAGTTCCGACAAATGTGCCGAAGGCGAGGGTTGACAGTCGGAACAAGTTGCAATTACGGTTTCGCACGTGTACTGAACGACTATTTTTAATACAGTTGCGAAAAAATGAAGCAATTTAATAAAATAATAAAAACATAATAAACTCAACTTACCAATAATGTATTTCTTGTAAAAGTTATAATTCACATAAACATTGAAATTGGTACGTTTTTGATACTAACTGGCGAAGTTTAAGGTTACATATTTACTGTTTGAGACAAACTATTGTTGTCTTCGTATGATTGTTCATGTATATTTGTCATACAATGGCGTTTGCTAGTTGATGGAGTTGAATCTGATGAATTATCATTTTGTGACACAAACAACTAAAACTCGCAAAGGAAATTTCTGAATAATGGCACCAACCGTAGAATAATATATGTATAAGCAGAGATTTTTTTTCTTCACCCATTCTGGTGGGAAAAGGGAACTATGCCCATACAGTATATGTAGTAGATATGAAATGAAAATGAAATTTAATGTGATGAAATGAAATGAAATCCAACCTAACTCATTCAATCAAATCATTAAATCTGATATTGAAACAAATTAGTAGCTTTCTTTTTAGAAATATACGTATTTGCATGAATCATAAAAACTTCTAAGATTTTTTTTAGTAAAAACTTCATGGTTGGTTTTTCTTTTTAATAGACATTATTTTGACAGTTGTGAAAGTGAACGCATGAGTTCAGGAAAGGTAAAAAAAAGCACGAGTTTATAATAACCCACATCCCGAACGCTTTATGTCCCTGCAATACGCCACTTTTTGAGCAACTGATAAATGATAATGATAAATGATAAATGATATTTATTTTGTAAATAGGTTTTTACAAACACTTTTACACGTCGCCTTTTTTAATAAATGGGATCGGTATTTCACTATTTGACTACTCTGAGAAGAAACACCGAAAGAAACTCAGAGGTCATAGTCTCTTTTAAAGTCCAGACATTATCTTGGTCAAATCATGTAAGATCCATGCAGATTAGTGTCTGAGATGGTCTTTTGAGGAAAGAACCACACAGAATGAGGGGACCAGATCAGTCAGTGCAAGCATTTGTCAGTAATCGTGAGCTCAACTCGGAACTTGAGGAGCTCCACGTGCCGACGAACAATACCAAAGAAAGAACATTTGGGTTGGTCCCATAAAGAACTCAAACTGCCAGACAAAATGTAAAATAAATAAATTAAAGAACTTAAAAAGATTTAGAAACGACAATCTAAAAAAAAAATAAAAACAGAATCCACATAGTCCTTACATTCACAATAAAAAAAATATATAAAAATATAACATACTTTCAAAGTAAAAATACATGTCAATATACATTCAAATATGTCAACAGTGTAAATAATAACATAAAAACATTTGATAGAAAATCTTGGTCAAATCATGTAAGATCCACGCAGATTAGTGTCTGAGATGGTCTTTTGAGGAAAGAACCACACAGAATGAGGGGACCAGATCAGTCAGTGCAAGCATTTGTCAGTAATCGTGAGCTCAACTCGGAACTTGAGGAGCTCCACGTGCTGACGAACAATACCAAGGAAAGAACATTTGGGTTGGTCCCATAAAGAACTCAAACTGCCAGACAAACTGTATTAAAAATAAATGTTGTCTTATCGGAAAGATAAAATACATATAGTTACTATACAGTACGTAATGGTTATGTTAATATTAATTATTTAGCTATTTATGAGTTTGATAAATATCATTTTTGTGATGTTTTGGTCTAAAAGTTCATACTTACGTCACTCGTATGGAAATGTAGTACCTAGCAATCGTTAATTTACTGTTTATCTTAAAATCCTAATTCCGGATACGAAAACGAAATTCCTAAAGTGAAAATATTGTACCTAATAAATAAGCAAACAATTTCGATGTTAATTTCATTTTGTTTTATGCATCTTTGCTAGCCTGCATTTTATCATGATCGTTTGGCATTGTCATAATTAAGATATATATCAAATTTGGCTGCTCAAACGTAGAAACTTTTTGTTACCGACACGCGCACAATGATCAAATGTTTAGGCACATCTGTGCAAGGTGAGGCAGATTTCATACTGGTGATATAAAAATCAAATATTCAGTATTAGCTTGTGTTTGACACAAGACACTAAAGTGTCCACGGTTGCCCAGCGCCTAAGAGACCACAGACAATAATATTCGTTACCTTAGTCGCAAAAAGCCGTCTTATGAGCTCCTGGTAATCGCTACTCTATTCTTATAAAATAAATAAAAATACGGAGAAAAAGTGTACCGGTCGATTCAGTAAAAGTCATCCCCACAGATTTAGATACACCTAGATAACGCAAGAGCGTGCCTAGCTTACGTACAAAAATCGTAAGTGGCCACTTTAGCGCTACGTTTCCTTCCGATCGGTAAGTCATTTTGTGACTAATATTATGTGTAATTAATTTAAAAAACAATTATTTTTAATCGGGTATTAGATTAAAAATAATTATACCAAATTTGGGAAAAACAAAACATTCGTATTAACAACACTGCGTACAGTCAAAAAATGGCACGCATGGTTTTCATATAGATAGTGATATAACTTGCGTTATCTAGGTCTATCTATATCTGGTGGTCACCCCGTAAAAACTTATGCGAACTGTCAATCATTACTATAGAATTTTCCTTCACTTCATCAGCTACATTTTCACGGCGTAATATTAACGGAATAGCAATGCTGAATGTTCAAACGGTCGAATTTCTACTCCTAGTAATAATAATTTCATTTTCGAAACGTAATAACGTCATTTTCATGTAATGTTTTAATATTCATTGATTATACGGATCATCAAATAATTTTCAGACCAGCAATAGGGTGAATCAGTTCGAAATAGACGGTTTTAAGTGAGGCTATAAAAACCAGAATGGCCTGTTTTTTTTTTTTAAATCAACATAAAAAAATACACACTACTCCTCTAGACTAATCCAGTTCTCAATTACAAACAATAATGCCAGGGATTGCTATTTACATGACAAAACCACAGTCTAAAAACATACAGTCGTCCGACGAAGCTGTCTAGATAGGGCAATCGTGCGGGGTATGAGGGGCGAGACGCGGGAAAGCCGCTCTCGCACTGCGAACAAACCGATGTTCGTAGTGCGGGAGGTATTATTCAAGTCTAACGCGTGTAGTAAGTGTTTTTTTTGTTAAGTTGTCGGCATTTTTCAAGAGATCATAGGCGTCGTCCTACTTTATTAATATTTATACTGTGACAAAGCATTAATTACCAGCCAAATGTAAAACTATGCAAAGCTTGCTCCACAATTTTCCGTAAATTTTGTATCGAGATGGCATTCTAGTGGACCTAATTGCGGCTAGCTCGTGTACATGTGCACACAACGTTAGCGGCGCATCGCCGTGCTATGTCGTTGTTAGCTAATATGGAAGCAAATTTCATTTTAATGACCCAACCCGGCCGGTGATATCATCTACGCTCGATTTACCCCGGACAGGGCTGCCCGGGGTTGCCTTGCGCAACTAATGAACACACGGCTTCTTTTTTATTTCGGTGTTTCGTGTAGTTTAAATTCTTTTGATAGAGTAATCGATTAAAAAATAAGTGTTAAAAAGGCTTTTAGAATATTTTAATGTGGCCAAAGTATTCATAATATTTATACCACGACGGTGGCAAACAAGCTTACGGCCCGCCTGATAGTAAGCGGTTACCGTAGCCTATGGACACTTGCAACACCAGGGGCACCACACGCGCGTTGCCGACCTTTTAAAAACCTACACACCAACCAACCTACCTAATATAGTTACAGTCGATCAAAATCAATCAGTAAACTAACCAATGAAACTACTTATTAAATATATTATGGAAATTCAATAGCTATACTAGAGTGATTTCATAAAATGAAGTACCTTGCATCTAAGTAGTAACAGTGAGCTCAACTTGGAAATTAAGAAGCTTAACGGTTACACACATTACGTTACTAACTTTAAAGAAAAACATGGTTTGAACGTTTGCGTGCTAATAAGGATTTAGTGGTGAGCACGTCGAAGGAAAACCCACTACATAATAAGTTAAAGTTCTTAATAATATAATAATAATAATACCAGCCTGTTACTATCCCACTGCAGGGCAAAGGCCTCTTCTCATACAGAGAAGGTTCGAGCATTGATCGCCACGCTTGCTCAAGGCGGATTGGCGATTTCAAATGTATATTAACTATAAGTCCAGGTTTCCTCACGATGTTTTCCTTCACCGATGTCAATGATGTCTATGATAAACTAAGAAAGTACATAATATGAATTGAAAAAGTCACATTGGTACTTGCCCGGATTTGAACCACAACCTAGTGCATGAGAGGTAGGCGCCTTAACCTCTGGGCCATCATACTTCTAACTTAATGCTATTAATACACTCTATAAACAATATAGTCCCAAAAATAATACACGGTCCAGTATAAAAACAACTGGTAAATTTAATCCGAGCTGAATTAACGTTTGGGGACTGTAGGGATATTCCGTGATTATTATGGCAGTAATAACAGACCAGTATGTCGTGTATCAGTGTAGTTTATTTGTACAGAAGCAACAGTTAGTTGAAACAACACGACGTAGCAACCCTGTATTTGTAAATAGATGCTTAATTCTACATACATTTTGGAAATTCATGCAAGTCAAGCGTGTTATCTGGATATCGCATGACTTTCTATCACGGCTTTACGACAAGTGGATTGGCTGTATCCTCTGTAATAGCCAATTAGTTTTATGGAGCGCCGCTTATGGCAGCCCTAACACCGCGGGGGTTTCGCTTCGTCGCCGCATTCAATAGCTTTTGTGCGGGACACTTACCTTTTGTTGTTGCGACAGAATCATGACAGAAGGCCCCCAGTTGTTGAGATTGTACTGATTTACGACGCAACCGTTGAAATTGGGGCTTTTATTTTATACAGCACTGAATCACGCTGAAGTCTTTATCTAAAATATTAACGTTGTTTTATGTCGGTTGTTGTTCTCAAAGGTTTTGCATGACCGATGTTCATGCCGAGATTCTAAAGGAAAATATTATATGGTAGAATTTCTGTATTTCATTTCAGATAATTGTTGGAGTTTGTTTTATTTGGTTGGTACGAGTAATATATACCAACGAAATAAATCAGTAATCAATTGCAGCCAGCTTCATTACGATTAATCCAAAACATTTTGTGTCTTCAATCAATCTAATTTATAACTATTATAATCTACTGGATACTGAATATTTTTATGTATATTAATAATGATAAAACCAGCCTGTTACTATCCCACTGCAAGGCAAAGGCCTCTTCTCATACAAAGAAGGCTCGAGCATTGATCACCACGCTCGCTCAAGGCGGATTGGCGATTTCAAACATATATTAACTATAAGTCCAGATTCCCCACGATGTTTTCCTTCAATGATGTCTAAGATAAACTTAAAAAGTACATATGAATTGAAAAAGTCACATTGCTACTTGCCCGGATTTGAACTATAACCTCCTGCATGAGAGGTAGGCGCCTTAACCTCTGGGCCATCACGACATTATGTATATTGTGCATGCAAAATACCGGACATCATAGATTAATAAGTGGAAACGTAGTGCTTCCAGATATAACCGTCAATTACTCGATCGGGCTCAACACTTAAATAAAAATAATATCAATAGCCATATTGGCTTTGGCTTACTAACTGCTAATCGATACTTAGTGCGAGTGTATCACAAAGTGAGATCGAAAGATTGGCTTGATAAGCATTCCAGTACAGTTTATTTTTATTTTTACAAATGAAACCCTGAATTTAGGCTTCAGTATCGAAAACAAAACTAGAAAAAGACGGAGGCTAAGGTATATATTGGAATATCCTACTTTTATAAGGTAGGAAACTATCTCCGGAAAAAGCGAAAGGTCGATTTTAGACGATAAATTCGAATTCCGTCGAATTCCAATATCTAGGGTCTTGTTAAATCCGACTAAAACGCGAGAGGAACTTTTCGTTTTTGTACACGAAAGGGGAGGGTCGGAGACGGCACGTGAACCCAGTAATTAATGCGAAACAAGTAGAAATAAAACACATATTCACACCGAAATGTGTAACCGGCGGAGCGTATAATTAAAACATCACTTGGGTAGAATCGGATGAAAGAGTTTCAGATACGTTCAAACACGACGTGCGCTGTGGTTGGTAACGTTTTTTGTTGAAAAATTCTTTTTGGATCGTACAATCGCCAACAGAATTGGCAATTTTTATTTACAGCATGCAGAGCGAAACTGAACGCTTCGCAAAATACTTGATTTAATTCCTTCGCGGCAGTTAAGTATGACATTCAATTAATTTTATTGGAATTAACAAATGATACCTACTGGGTGGAAAGAGCATCGACGCTTATTCAAATACTGTGAGTTCAGTAAATGCGTCCATTTACTGTGTTTTACCCACCCTGTTGATGGTCAGGCCACGGCCGGGGAAAACTAAGAAGCAAATAGTAGGAAGGAACTTTTTCATAATTCCTCAAACGTGGCGATAAAACTAGGAGCTTTTTTTTCATTAAACAATCTCCACTATGTCAATGCATTATATGATAATATATATATATTTTATTCACACAACGCCATGTAGTCCCAAGCTAAGCAGAGCTTTTGTTATGGGTACTAAACGA
Source organism: Euplexia lucipara (assembly GCA_921972225.1). Lineage (NCBI taxonomy): Eukaryota > Metazoa > Arthropoda > Insecta > Lepidoptera > Noctuidae > Euplexia > Euplexia lucipara. Next base: position 7,135,854 of record OV179152.1, on the reverse strand, counting down.
CTGATAAACATACTTATATATTTCTATATACATATTTATTATATCACAGAAACATTTGTCATGGGTGGGAATTGATCCCACGATCTCCAGCATAGCAGTCAGGGCCACTAGCTACTAGATCAACAGGCCAGTCATCTCTAACTATCCAAATGATATTGTAACGTGATCTGATAGAAAGTGGCTCTCTTGATAGGGTGTGCTTCGTACACTCACACAGCCTGTATACCTACAAAATCAAAGAAGTCAACAATAATAATCAAAAACATAGTCAACAGACAAGGAAGTGAAATAACAGTTGTCAGAAAAGCGCTTATGAACCCAAATCTATCTTATTAAGAATTTCCAGAAACTCCCGACCCCGTAAGACACCGACACACTGAGCTAACAAATAAACAATGTAACTACGGTGAATTATTACTAAGAAACATAATATCATATTGTGCTTTGGTAAGTTCTGAGAGTATTGAGGTAACGTAGTTTGCGGTTGTAACTGTACAGAAAATAAGCAGTTGAGAGCTTATTCGTGAGTGATTGTTCTTTAATATTTTGTATAAATGTAGTTAACAATCTTGAGTAAAATGGTTAAGTTGAGAAAACAAGTCAGCTACTTAAAATTATCGTAGAACGTCAAACGCGAAATATGTAAATGTGGGGCGTATGGAAAATATAGATACCTATTCTATTTTTGCCTTCTGCAAACAAGCGTTCGGCCGACTTCTAAAATAGAGGAGTTTACACGTTGGACAGCGTGTATAGGTAAAAAAATATTTTGATCTTATCACTAAAAACACTTCAATTTTTTTTACAATGTTGTATCATTTTATATGTGATACTTACTTATCGTCAGATTTAAAGGGTTTAATTTTTACGTAGCTTTATTTGTAAGGCCATTTCACATGACTTTTTATTTCAAACAAAGATTTTTAAGAATGTAAGTAGAATTTATAAACAGTTTGAACCTGACTTCAAAAATAAACCAAATCCTTTGAAATAACTTTGTATTTGATCAAAGTTAAACATGCCTTTCAGTTCATCGATTCAAATTTAATACAATTTGTTAAGAAAGATTTAAGGACAGATTCAGTGATTTCTTAAAATATAAACACGAAACTTTTTTTGAACTATTAGGAAAATAATAATTGATGGTTTCATTGAACTAAGAAAGGAAGCAAAATTGTTGAAAACTTTTGATTTCTAATCGACCTACAAAAAAACCTTTTTTCTTTTATGGCATGCTATTTCTTATCGCCGTCATTTAAGTAGTCTCAGTCTCATATTTATTTGGTAACGATATGATGAAGACATTTTGGTATAGACCATCTCCTCAATAACAAACAAAAGTTGTTTTATTGTGAAATTTTCCCGATTAAACATGAATCTTATAATCTATATACATATAATATAATAAAACATATAATAAGACTGTAACAAAACTGTGTCTGTACATTGAATATATTTAAAAAATAATAATCGAGGGGGGTTTAGAACCAGTAATAGAGCACGAATCCAAAAAAAAAAGTCTGTCTGTTTGTCTGTTTGTCTGTTTGTTTGCACACGCTAATCTTCGGAACTACTGGACGGATTTAAATGATTTTTTTTTTGTTGTATAGATATTAAGTCTAGGCAACACATAGGCTATAATTTATCCTGGAAACTGGAACACCTGATGCAGAACCGCAACAGACCAGCTAAACTATAGGAGATACAAAAATGGTACCATAGCAAAAATTGTTCCACGTGATGAGCATTTTTTGTTGAGAGAATAAATTTGAAGATCCGGAACACCTGATGCAGAACCGCAACAGACCAGCTAAACTATAGGAGATACAAAAATGGTACCATAGCAAAAATTGTTCCACGTGATGAGCATTTTTTGCTGAGAGAATAAATTTGAAGATCCGGAACACCTGATGCAGAACCGCAACAGACCAGCTAAACTATAGGAGATACAAAAATGGTACCATAGCAAAAATTGTTCCACGTGATGAGCATTTTCTGCTGAGACAATAAATTTGAAGATCCGGAACACCTGATGTGGAACTTCAAGTGCCCAGCTACACTGTAACATATTTAGGAATGACGTCTTAGCAAGAGTTGTTCAGCCTTATGAGCACTCGCTGTTGACGTATAAATATCGAAGATCTGGAACACCTGTTGTGGAACTCCAAGAGCCCAGCTACACCATAACTCACATAGGAATGACATCTTAGCAAAAGTTATTCGGTCTGATAGGCATTTCCTGTTGACTTATAAAAATCGAAGATCAGATACATTTGATATAGAAATTAAAGCTATCACTAATTTCATTGCATATTTATATTACGCGGTGAAGGCGGGAACAGTTCAGGGCTGATTTTCGATGACGATGGTATATCATTGAAAATTAGACTCTACTGGCCAAAACTTCCATTTTTTTTTATCGTATAAATATGCCTTCGGGCTTATGTTATTTGAGTGTTTAATTTCCTTTTCTATTTATCTTTGTTACATGGTTGCCTACCCGGTAACGCTGGGGAGCAGCCACTTAGATTTTAATTGATCAGGTATCATCACAATAAAACTATAACCATACCTAGAAAGAGGTTAAATCTTTCTCAATGTTCCAAAAGTGCTAAATGATTAAAGATCATAAGATCCCAACAATCTACCGAAGAGCGTTAGGAGGGACTTGATGCTGTTCGACAACATGAGGTTGCAACTCGCTCCGTGGAAACTTCTTGGGATCGCGAAGCACGCCTGCATTCTCAGCGTATTTACGCATCTACCAGGTATCCAGGTCTCTAGACACCAGTGAAGAATATATGACTGACCGCTGATCATGAACCTCATGCACTGTCTCGCGAGTTGGAGACGTTCACGGAAAAAGCATGACGCTTGAGTTTTCAGCGTAAATACGCATCTACTCTAGAGATAAGTGGGGGAAGGAGATGCGCGACTGTCCGCTGAGCGTGAACGTCACGCAACATATTATAGGCTATAATTTATTTTGGAAAATGGAACACCTAAAGTAAAAGAGATATAAAAATGGTGCCACTGCTAAAACTATTCCACGTGAAGAGTGTTTTCTGCTGTGAAACTAAATTTGAAGATCTGGAGCACCTGTAGTGGAATTCTAAAGCCCAGCGACAATATAGCATATACATAATAAAAATGGCGTCTTAGCAAAAGTTGTTAAGTTTATAATTTATAATTTAGATTTATTTTCTTGCCACAAATTACAGAGAAAGCTATTTAAAGTCTACATACACATTTTAACAAATAATTTGTGGAAGACTGATGCCTGAACTAGGTTTTTGACAAAACCTGTATGTCAGGTCACCAGGCCCCATAAACACATTTTGAAGTTATCAGCTATTTACTGAAGACTTGAATAGATTTACATAAAATATTTCAATTAAAATCTCCTAAATTAAAAACAATACAATATGGCTCATAAAGCTTACGTAACAAAAAAATAAAGAAATAATAATAATTTATTGAGGTTAGATACTTACATGCAAAGGTAAAGTGTAAGTGTGAGGTATGTGTATGTGTTACTGTGCTGAAGGGTGACAGTGTGAGTAAGGGAGTGAGTTTGTTTGCGTTGGAAGGAACAATTAGTTATGATATCGTTTTAAAAAGATCTTCAACTTGAGTATAATTTAAGGTCAATAAGCCAATCAGTGATTTTTCTTTTAAAAGACATTTTGTTAAGAGTATAAGTCTGATGGCATTTCCTGTTGACCAACAAAAATAAAAAATCTGGAACGTCTTGGATCGTCTCGCGCATTCCATTGTTTTGCCGTCCCCGGGCTTTTACAATTCGACGTCAGACGTTTCAGATCTTCGATTTTGACGACCCCGTTGTCGCTGGCATAAGCAACAGGATCCGCGTACGAAGTCGCGGGCAGAAGCTAGTGTTTAGAATAAAATTGAAAACCTATCAAAGAAATTTAACTAATTGGGGTAGGTTAAAGTGCTGGCGGCTGTTCCAAAAGTAAGTCTCATAATTAATTGCTGGTACCCAATAGTAGCTTAAAATATGTGGTCGTCAAAAATATTTATCTAAATACTTTTTTTGATGACATAATTTAATATATTGTGCTACGCAGGGCAGATCAACACAATCTATAGGTCCCACACCTATAGATTGTGTTGGTCTGTCCCACTCCAATAGAAATGAACGTGTAAAATACGTGTACCTCACTACAGTTTCTATTGGGAACAATAAAGAGTCTTGCATCCAAGTACCTACAAGCAAAACACTACATTAAGATTAAAATCTCAAAAAATATAATAAAGACAAGTAGCACTATTATTTTTATACTAAATATAAAACAATTTCCCTGAATTCTGATGTTCGAAGCAGAATAAGTGGAAGCAACGTAGTACAAGTAAGTAATTAATAGGATTGTTGTACATTGTACACACTGCTACACACCAAGCTTTACTTTTCCAGTATAAACTGATCTCGCATTGTACAGGATTTACGTACAATGCGAATTCTGCGCAAACTGGATATGCATAGCTTGATGTGTCGCCGTGTGTAGGTACAGGATAAAATCTGTCCAATGAGCATTTGGCCTTAGAAACAAAAGAGATAATGAAATCTAACATTACGATTTTATTTTATTACTAGCTTTTGCCCGCGGCTTCGCCCGCGTGGATGTCGAACTTCCGTCCCCTATGTTTCCCTTTAAGGGTTGAATTTTCAAAAATCGTTTCTATGGAAGACTTACTTTTCACTAAGAACACCCCTTCAAGTTTCATGTCTCCTAATACCAGCGGTTGGGGCTGTGCGTTGATATAAAACGTAATAATTTTAGCATAATACTTCCGGATAGACTACTTTCAAAGTTGATTCTTCCGATATGTATGCATAAAGATTTCTGGAACTACTGACCCGGGAAAGAGCGCCGTACAACTGATCATGTGTAAAACAACTGATACTAAGATCAACCTGCCCAGGCGTATTGATTACCTACAACCGTACCAAGTTTGGTTAAAATCCCTATAATAGTTTTTGAACTATGCGTGCACATACAGACAGAAAGACAAAACATTCACTAATTGCATTTTTGGCATCAGTATCGATCACCAATCATCCTCCAATATTAATTTTGAATAGATATTCAATGTGCATAATTATCTTCGTGTATGTGATAGTCCATTGAATTGTATGGCGAGCGATATTGTATCTTAAGATTAAATATTATAATATCTTAGCCGTGTGCAGCGCCCTTTGGTGAACTCCACTGCGGGTGACGTAACCTACGACAAACTTATTATTTGCGGTTGGTACAGTAGTCGGTCTAGGGATCGAACCGCAAAATTAAGTTTGTTTTTTATTGTATATACTTTTCCGGGATAAAAACTACCCAGTGTGGTGCCCAGGATATCAAAGAATAAGTATACCAAGTTTCATCGTAATCGAACCGGTAGTTTTTGCGTGATACCTGAACATACAGACAGACAGACAGACAGACAGACAAAAATTTTTTTAATCATATTTTTGGGTTCGGTGTCAGTCTAGTAACACCCCCTGCTATTTATTTTTTTGATATTTTCAATGTACAGAAATTTTACTTCTACAGATTTATTATAAGTACTAGCTTCTGCCCGCGACTTCGTACGCGGATCCTGTTGCTTATGCCAGCGACAACGGGGTCGTCAAAATCGAAGGTCTGAAACATCTGATGTCGAATTCTATAAGCCCGGGGACGGGAAATCAATGGGATGCGCGAGACGATTCAAGATGTTCCAGATTTTTTATTTTTGTTGGTCAACAGGAAATGCCATCAGACTTAACAACTTTTGCTAAGACGTCATTTCTATTATGTATTTGTTATATTGTCTCTGGGCTTTGGAGTTCCCCTAAAGGTGCTCCAGATCTTCAAATTTAGTCTCACAGCAGAAAACACTCTTCACGTGGAATAGTTTTTGCAATGGCACCATTTTTATATCTCTTTCACTTTAGGTGTTCCATTTTCCAAAATAAATTATAGCCTATAATATGTTGCGTGACGTTCACGATCAGCGGTCAGTCGCGCATCTCCTTCCCTCACTTATCTCTAGAGTCGATGCGTATATACGCTGAAAACTCAAGCGTCATGCTTTTTCCGTGAACGTCTCCAACTCGCGAGACAGTGCATGATGTTCACGATCAGCGGTCAGTCGCGCACATATTCTTCACTGGTCTCTAGAGACCTGGATGAAGATGCGTAAATACGCTGAGAATGCAGGCGTGCTTCGCGATCCCAAGAAGTTTCCACAGAGCGAGTTGCAGCCTCATGTTCTCGAACAGCATCAAGTCTCTTCTAACGCTCTTCGGTAGATTGTTGGGATCTTATGGTCTTTAATCATTTAGCACCTTTGGAACATTGGGAAAGATTTGACCTCTTTCTAGGCATGGTTATAGTTTTATTGTAATGATACCTGATCAATTAAAATCTAAGTGGCTGCTACCCTGCGTTACCGGGTAAGCTACCGTGTAACGAAGATAAATGGAAAAGGAAATTAAACACTCAAATAACATAAGCCCGAAGGCATACGAAAAAAAAATGGGAGTTTTAGCCAGTAGAGTCTAATTTTCAACGATATACCATCGTCATCGAAAATCAGTCCTGAACTGTTCCCGCCTTCACCGCGTAGTACCTAGTTTTAATTTCTATATCAAATGTTTCTGATCTTCGATTTTTATAAGTCAACAGGAAATGCCTATCAGACCGAACAACTTTTGCAAAGACGTCATTCCTATTTGAGTTATGGTGTAGCTGGGCTCTTGGAGTTCCACAACAGGTGTTCCGGATCTTCAAATTTATTCTCTCAGCAGAAAATGCTCATAACGTGGAACAATTTTTGCTATGGTACCATTTTTGTATCTCCTATAGTTTAGATGGTCTGTTGCGGTTCTGCATCAGGTGTTCCGGATCTTCAAATTTATTCTCTCAGCAGAAAATGCTCATCACGTGGAACAATTTTTGCTATGGGACCATTTTTGTATCTCCTATAGTTTAGCTGGTCTGTTGCGGTTCTACATCAGGTGTTCCGGATCTTCAAATTTATTCTCTCAGCAGAAAATGCTCATCACGTGGAACAATTTTTGCTATGGGACCATTTTTGTATCGCCTATAGTTTGGCTGGTCTGTTGCGGTTCTGCATCAGGTGTTCCGGATCTTCAAATTTATTCTCTCAGCAGAAAATGCTTATCACGTGGAACAATTTTTGCTATGGGACCATATTTGTATCGCCTATAGTTTAGCTGGTCTGTTGCGGTTCTGCATCAGGTGTTCCAGTTTCCAAGATAAATTATAGCCTATGTGTTGCCCAGACTTAATATCTATACAACAAAAAAAAAATCATTCAAATCCGTCCAGTAGTTCCGAAGATTAGCGTGTGCAAACAAACAGACAAACAGACAAACAGACAGACTTTTTTTTTTGGATTCGTGCTCTATTACTGTTTCTAAACCCCCCTCAATTATTATTTTTTAAATATATTCAATGTACAGACACAGTTTTTTTACAGTCTTATTATATGTATAGATAGGTACTTTGAAGAAATGCCTAACGATTAGGTAAACGTGTAAATTGTGGATAATTTATAAGATATAGATATAATTATGTTACTGAGAACTATTTTGTGGATATTTTGAAGATCAACATCTTTGTAATACATACTTTTTGTGTATGATCAACGTATGCGAGGATAGGAGCTCGAAAGCGCATATTTTCATCCGACTTGCTTCGAATTTATCGTCACTGCTCGGCTCCTATGTGTCTTAGTGTTATGTTATATAGCCTATAACCTGCCCAGGAGTATGGATTACAATCGTACCAAGTTTGGTTAAAATCCCTTTAGGAGTTTTTGACCCATGCGTGCACATACAGACAGACAGACAGACAGACAGACAGACAGACAGACAAAAAATTTACTGATTGCATTTTTGGCATCAGTATCGATTACCAATCATCCTCCAATATTAATTATGAACTTATTTTCAATGTACAGAATTGACTTCTCTACAGATTTATTATAAGTATAGATATATAGATATAGATCAATATTTAATTGATAAGATAAAACGTCTAAAAAAGAAATGTGCATAGAGTTATTATAATTCAGTCAACAATTTCTTATTTACCGAATAGCTAATATAGCAATAGACAGATATCTTTAAACCGAAAAAAAAACATGGTTTGTCATTATACAGGTTGGGTTCATTCAAGTTAGGGTCGCGGAAAAGAAGCGCAATAATTTAAAACAGATGTAAAACGAATTATAACAAAACAGAGACTAGTTAATATAAGAGTAAGTTTGACAGACAAAACAATAGGTACTTGAAATTGTATTATAATAAATGATTTTTCGTTGAACTAACAGCAGAATAAAGTTGTAGGTGAGCAAAGTTATCTCTTCGGAGTATTTCTGCTGACTTTTCTAAGGGACTCCTAGTGCTGTGCCCCTGATAACGCGACCATTTTCTTTTTGTGGGAATCAAACTAATAGTTTCCCGAGGGCTTATGGAACGTAATAAATTTTATTTCATCTTGACGTATCTGCCTTTTTCTATTAGTTGCGCAGTTGCGATATATCCCGACCGGAATTGATTTCTTTTATAAAACAAAAATGGGCCGTTTATCTTTATAATCTTTGAGGTTTTATATACTGGCAACTACAAAGGCACATGACCACCAAATTATAAACTAATTTATTTAAACATATGTTAATTATTACCTATCAATAATTTATTAGTGCACAAATATACATTTTTCTTTAACATTCATTAGAGGTACAAACTTTGCACCAGTAATAGCTGATTAACATCATGAAACACACAGATCTGAGTTGGTATGAGTTTTATGTTCGACGAACAATTGCAGCAAATTAATAATTTTATGCAAAAATAATTTTCAGAATTTGTAAATGCAGATTACCAGCTGTTCAACAGATATAACTTTGTTAAGATTTGCATCTACAATCGTAATTATAATAACGCCTGTAGCCTGCGAAGGGTAAGACAGAGGTGTCCTTATAGTAGCACCGCATTTCGCATGTTTAAGTCCGAGGGAGGCGATGGTCATGGTAGCAGTAGCTACTGGAAAACTTCAGATGGAAAACTCCAATTACCCAGGAACTTATGCTCAACATTAGCGGTTTCTGCCACTAAACCAACAAAGTAGTCTCTTAATAAATTAATAACCAAATTAGGACATTATAAAGATAAAGTTGTTAGCAGCCAAATTTAAACATTCCCGTTAATTCGCCTGTGAAGACAATAAGTAAGCTGACCCGTGGCCCCTTAAAATGGTAGAATCGCCAGCTATCTAAGACCTGTCTTCTAAACCCAACCTTTGCTGTTCACAATCGAATCTGAAATGAAATCCAGGGGGCAACGGGTCAGAGGTCTCTGGTCGGTTATTCTGTAAGTGTGCGTGTGAAATTGTAATTCTAAAACGCGGTCATTATCCATGCAGTGACCCTGGAAATGGGACAGGCGGAGACAGGGGTCCCTTGACGCGCGAACCAAGATTAGTCCCACATATAAAGTTTTAAATTAAACGCGGGCGGTGGATGCTGGATAAAATAGTGTGTAATGCGTGGGTACTTAAACGACTTGCCCGCTGTTTTATCTTTGTGTTCTCATAATTATTTTACAGGCTTTGTGCTGGCGATGTTGTCTCTCGTCGACTGAATAGCTGTAGTTTTGAGTTAGTCACGAGTTGAATCACGTAGTATGTTTATCTACATTATGATTAAGTAAACAGTACTCAGTGAATACGTAACATTTCAAATTAACGTTACTGTGTTGAAATACGTCTGTGTTTCTGTATAGTGAGTTTTATTTGTTTTGTTTTGTATTTTTCGTTTGTTTAATGTGGCTGTTCAGTTTGTGTAATTGCTGAACATGACTTTGGCAATGATGAACTTTGATTTGTTCATTTTATGAATTGTAGTTTTTATTTGATACAAGATAGTTCAATGTAGAGACCTACAGTTTTTTATTTACTCCAAATTTAGTGTATATCCAATTTCATTGCTATTTTCATTTTTAGCATATTTATTTAGTAAGTAACACAATAAAATTAATTTCATGCTTTATTTTTTATTTGATAGGTAAGTGGTGTGACTGCAGGACTGTCAAGTCATAGGCCTCGAGTTCGAAACCAATACGAAACGCACCTCTTACTTTTAGTATTACATTTTTTTAGTGATACGTAGGTAAGTGGTGTGACCGGAGGACTGCCAACATAGGCCTCGAATTCGAAACCAATACGGAACGAACTTCTTTCTTTTAGGATTCAATTTTTTTAGTGCTATGTAAGGTAAGCGGGGGGACCGAAAAACTGCCAACATAGGCCTCGAGTTCGAAACCAATACGGAACCTACCCCTTATTTTTATGACTCACCTGCGTATTGTGAAATTATCACTAGCTTGAATTAGGATGAAGGAAAACATCATGATGAAACCTACGAGATATTTCCGGGCGGCATAAGGGCTCGTACACAAAACTGCGATGCGATGCGATGCGAATTCGCAAAGTAGAAAATTACGAAAAAAAATAGAAAATTAGAATCAGAAAATTAGAGGGAGCTCGCACGTTTTTGCGATGCGACGTCGCATCGCAGTTTTGTGTACGAACCCTTAACTTTGACAACACTCATCACACAAAAAGAATAAGGAGAACTTTCGTTTAACTTATTAAAGAAAGACGATAATGATAAAGACGCAATTTATTGGATTTTTTTCTAACACAACATACGCCGTAGGCACGTATTATATGTAAAACTCATAAAAAAATATTTTTCTGTGTTTATTTCTTCTTTCATGTTAAACTAGATTATCTTAAAAGCAAATCGAATTATATTTTGTTATTTTAGATTTCATACGAGACATTTTAACAACTTTAGAGTCTCTTAGGCCAAGTATTAAAAAACATTGTGTTCATCCTGCCAGAGAAAATGGCATTAACGACGTAACAAAGTTAACGATGTGAGCACAAAGTAGGTAAGTACAAATTTTATTACGCAGTAAAATGTGAAATTAAATCAAATAATTTTCGATATAACGCCTACGTAGGCGCCGTTAACTGGGATGTGCACGCGAAGGGCTTTTGAAATTCTATTTTTATAATACTGAAAGTCTTGATAAATTTCTTTTTTGGCTGATGTGTTTTTTTTGTACATTCATTTTCATTTGTACAAGTAGGTACTACGCACCTGACCTCTCTGAAAAACCGCACCAATAAGGTCTATGTATGTCCAACTAGGGTGATGTAGCGTAAAAAAAATATACAAATATTAAAAAACATACAAAGTAAAAAATTTGGCGATGTAAAAAAAAATATGTCTATCAGTAAAGTTGCGAAATGGATTATTTTGAAAAGAATAAAATTTGTGAATTTAGAAAATAATGTCTATAGGTGAGAAGGGGTTGCAACCGCTATCCGGCCCTAGGCGCGATTAAATTATATCCGTGCTTAAAATCATATAATATCAAAAACGGTTCATTCCGCGACCTTTTGACACGAATAGCAGAGATTATAAAAATGATAATATAAAAAAAACTATTGAATAAGTACTTCGCTATTGCTACAAATTATAAAAGAGGATAAGACCAAAATTTTGGGATAACTTGACGTAGAGCGATGTCACGACGTCCTTCAGGGTCTTCGCTCGTAAAATACGGGGTCACCCGCATGCACACGCTTCCCGAACTCAGTCGGAATTGAGTCGCGGCGTTGAAATAACTCGGAACACCGGTCCGCTGCTAAATGGGTATTCCTTGAACTGATTCTGAGCGAATCTATGGTGAGCAAATAAAAGGAAATGAACACCATAATACTCAAAACAGAACCTTCCAAGCAGTTAAAATTTAAAATGTTTTAAATATACATACCGGTTCTTTGTTAAAAACAGACACAACTTGTACAGATTGCAGACAGTAGACAATAATTATTAGATTTTGAACAATAATTTAGTTATTTCTTCATTTCAACCAAACAGATTTAAAAGACTATAGAGCGGGCATGTCAAGGAAATGTCAAGGGTGGTGGTGGTGAGTGGTGGTGTCAGAATTTTTGTGCAGCTTGGTTTTTTAGTGTAGTCACTTGGCACCAACCTCACAAAAAGTGGAAGAAATAGAGTTAACTAGGTAGTCAAAAAGTGATAAGGGCTTCGCGTTTAGTCGCTTAGTTTAATGGTATGAGTTATTTATTTATTATTTCTCTCAGTCTTACATCTACCATTACTGGTTTACCCGAATGCTGGTTTACCTGAATTAATGCGCCTATATAAAAAAACAATTGTTGTAACTAAACACTTACACTCACAATAAACAATGCATTTCTTACGTACAACAGAAAAAACTTTCGTGTGGGAATCCAATCCGCCACACGCAGCGCAGTGCCGAAGGTGCACTGCAGATCGTCTAAAATGAGTATTAATAATAATTATAAATTTTATGTAAATAAGTTTTTATCGAGTAGGTATTTGAATTCCTTTGTTCCACCTCCCGGCTTAAGAGGGTCTGACACTGGGCAGATGAGTTTCGTAATAATATATATGTCACATTTGATCTTACACAATAGGAAGAGTAACCGTTAAACATTACATTTTAGTCTGTTTGTTTCTTTTTCCCTTCCCTTTAGAAAAATAACATTACATTATGGGACGAAGGGTTGGTTGGTCGGTGGGATTCTCCGATGCTTGAACGCTGGATACGAATGTATGCAACAAAACTGTATGTAGCAGATGTTTCTGGTGTCGGAGTGTCCCAAATTTTTTGTTTGTTTTTTATAGTGTGTGTTTTGTGGGCTAACATTAGCTCAAAAATTATGAATTCGAAATATGAAAATAAATTATTATTATTATATTTTTAAGACCCTTTTTGCTGCTTTGAACGATTTTTACGACTTTAATACTGAACCTTAAAATTTAAAACTATGATGTACAAAACTTCGAAAGGTTAACATAATAATAATTTCAGAGCTCCAATTAAGTACATCGATATTTTAAACTTGAAAGTTAAATTCTCGGGTCGAGCAAAATGTTATTGAGTTTTTCCCATCTATAATTTCTTTGTAGCAGCCTGGACTCTGGATTGGTGCCCGATTGATGGCATTAGGCTCGCACCCTATTATTTGGGACTTAAACATAACTGACAAAATGTGAGTCTACTACCAAGTACACCTCTGCCTAACTCTTCGGGAATTATAGACGTGATGTTATGTGGAAGTTCGATCATTATCATCTGCCTGGTTTATTTTTTATTGTTTAAATTTCGACTTCCAGTTTATCTGGATGCAGCTTCCAGTACTTTACATGGAGCAATTAGCACTGCCTGTATTATCTCCACCACTCAGTGACTGCGTGACATGATTTCCCTAGAAATAACTGGATGTCAGTCTTTCGGGGCTCTGACCACCCTTAAGCTCGTCACTTCTGTCAAAGATCTGCAAATTAATGACAGCCGGGATCAACGGCATAACATGCCAACCAAAGCAACGAGGAGTCTTGATTTGAAACTAATCAAAGACTTTGCTTTATTGTTTCGCGGTAAAAAATCCTCAAACCCTGGGGCAAGCGGAGGGGTCTGTCAGACTCTTACTGTCGAAAAACTACCCCGATGTTACGTTTCTACACTTGTACCGGACATCATGGGTAAATCAAATCTTAAGTTAACAAGGTATTGCAGACCTTACGAATCTTATACAAAGTCACTTATTCAATAAAACTAACCTAATCAATCGAACTGAACAATAACAGCTACTACATCCAATACATAATAAACCAATCACATACACGCAGCTAATGGTGCGTATATTCATGCTATATTGATACGTAAATTATGTATTAGCAAAGTAATAGCGTCAGCATTGGCTACTTTTAACTCGCCGGGTAAAAATATTCGCAAAAGTCACTCATTCTGTAACAAGTTCACTGTACAAAATCAAGTGAAGTGAGCTTGAAGAGAAATCTTAAAATTAGACAGCACACTTCGCCTTCACTTCACCTATATACGGCAGACTTAAGTCAAGTGAAATGACATAGCCAAGAATTAGTATGGACTTTACCTACACTTTTACTTGGTGATTATTTCAGAAAAGCAAATTTCAGAGAGATGATAATGACCCCAAGTAAAGTTAAAATTTTGCCTAAATAATGTAAGAACTCGAACCTTTTTCCCAAAAGAAACCTTAGAGCATCATGAATAAAACTCCCAATATTTATTAGTTGGTATCGAAAAAAGAAAAATGCAAAGTAATCTCAAATCCCCATGAACGAATCTCATTATTTTCTTGGATAACAAAAATATTTGCAATATTCAGAACAGGCTTCGATAAGTCTTCAAAGTTTTCAATTTATAATGGATATAAATATTTCATCAAAGTTACCTTATCTTGATATTTTTATGCAGGTTCAAATTTGAATAGATAGGTACCTATAACAAGCGGACTCGACACTGGATTTGCAAAGATTCGTGTTTTTGTTAGCGACGTATAAGAATTTGCTCGAAAAATTGATAAATTGGCAGCCTGTTTGTTTGTTAGTCTACTGTTTAAAAATAGACATAATTGTTCTGGGAATTATTAAACTGCCTCGTTAATCTAGTATTCGCAAAGTTTATTTGGTTTTTCTAACAGAAATGTGTTTAAGCAAAGTGAATGTAACTCCAACCAACTAAACTGAAAACGTCTGTTCAAACGTGAAATACCTACATGGTTTGAGTTTCTAATAGTTTTTTTTTCTAATTAATCCTGTTTTTTTTAACGATAAAAATCAAAATTGTCTGTAACTTTAATTTTCGGATTACGTAAGCTTGTAAAAACAGTTTACTTTCTTTACAAGCAATGTTTCCTTTCTATCTTAAGGATTTAAAGTGGTTTTCCTTTTTCTACGCTGTATAGGCTCTAATGAAACGTCAGACGTTAAGCACAGATATAATCTAACTATTACATTACATTACGAGACGCTACCAGATCATAGATTACTCGGAGCTATATTTCGGACTTGGCGATCCGTGCATAAGTAATGGACACGACTGACAGTTATTGATCAAATTAATTTATGCAGAAATTCAATTGGACTGGCGTCTTGATTATTAATAACATGAGTTTAGATGTTACAGGTAAATTGATACTAATTCACGTGAATGTTACGGATATGTCGATGCATAACAAATTAAGGTTTATCGGAGTAAAGGATGCAGAGTGTTAATAGTAGATAAGGATAGTCGGAAGTCTCAAAGTCTGATAATAAGTCTTATCTATGGTTATAATGCCCGGCCTTGCCTTTCAAAACTTGTAAAATTGTTTTAAATAAGGTGCGAAAAGCACAAACACAGAACAAATGATCGTGCTCATCACACAAACATTTGTCCTGGGTGGGAATCGAACCCACGACCTCCGGCATAGCAGTCAGGGTCACTAACTACTAGACCAACAGGCCAGTCAACATAAATGAATAAGGGGTACGTACTGCTCACACACTGAGTCAATATCGAGGCCCGGGTAACATTTTGACGACATAAAAGGAAAGAGTGTCGCGTTCCTTGAACATTATAAACTCCCGTAGAAAATCCTTAGTAATGAACGACTTAAGGAGTTGCTTTTATAAAAAACCAACTTACGCACCGTTAGAGTATCTTTCTGTACAACACGTTTCACCATTGGTTCAAACTCTCGTATTTGATTCTTCGAACGATGATTCATGCGATTCCATATAATATCGAAAAACATACAAAGGGTATATATTGTTAAAAAAATGACTTCCGCGGTGTTAGGACTTAAACGACGGTAGGTATGTAGAAATCAAAAGATCACATTAATAATGAGTAAAATGAAATCATTACTCCTAAGTTACACATAATTTCAATCCAATCTCGACAGTCCCTTTCCTCAAGGCGTTATCATTCTCCCTTTATACAGCTTACAAGCCACAATTTAATTATTCGCAAACACGTCGCCTAATGTAGCTGTAGGCAGGGTAAGGCTGCGACCTGCATGGCAACATGAGAAGCGGAGCGGCTGCATCACGCGCTGTGTGGCCCTACCTACAGCATCTCGTTTCAGCGTTCACTTGCTGAGACCAAGTTTCATATCAGCAGACCAGTCTTCATATTTTAATTTATTTTTTCTGCATCATCACAAATTCTAGTCCATAAAGAGGTTGAGTAATATTTAAGATAGTCTGCTGTTTGGTATGGGTAAAACCAGTGCTATGGACCACCAGAGTTATCTTGCGTTGGATAACGAATACATATTAAGTTGTATCTCTAAAAAATAACAAGTATATTCTCTACCTTCAAACACTTTTGAAAACTATTGACAGGTTTTTTTGTATAATTGATAGGCACGCGTTTGACCACCTGATGGTAAGCGATGATGTAGTCGACGATGAAGCACGCTTGCCTAGAAGTCACTTTTGACTTGAAGACCATAAGCTTAAGTTTTCCATTTTCAGTGTAATGGGTAACTGTGATCTGCATGAAAACTTGTTTTTTTTTTAAATGATAACTATAAGTTATATTTTAGAGACCACACATATTTGAGTGAATCGATATGTATTTATCAGAGAAATCATGCAACTGGACTAAAAAGTAAAAAAACTTTTTTACAAAAAAAAACAACCGACTTCTTAAAAAAAACTAACAGGTGAAAAATAACTCCAGTTTCGGAAGTCTGTGGCTTTGGTGGTTTTGTTTTGTTCATTATTGGCCACCGACTTCCGAAACTGGAGTTATTTTTCACCTGTGTTTTACCTTTTTAATAGGGAATATGCATGTAATTTAAATATGGTTCAAATATTTTTTTTCCCAATCTTTAATGGCAAAAAATAAGAACAAAATCATTATTTTACTATTTAATAGCGTCATAATTATTTAAAATTAAAAACAAAAGTGTGAATTAAGCGCGGGATATTCAAATTTGTGAAACGCATCACCATTGGTTATAACGAAACTTGACGTCAAATACTACGACAACAACTCCACGCCTACAAAACATACAATGTGTAAGTATGACTTTAAGTATTGGAATGGACTTTTTATTCGAAAACATAATTATTGCCGTGTGTGTTGTGAACTAATTTAATGTTCAAGTGTAATTTTAGCTTCATAGTGAGGTTATAAAACATTCAAGAAAAATCACTGAAAGTGGTTTTGTAAAAGCACAATCTGATAATTTTTATTGCATTCGGGTACAAGCAATACTGGTAAAGCTTTTTTCATGGTTAAATGGTTAGAAGAACGAAAACACCCAAAGTAATAGTGATAGGATCGTAGTAAATGACGTAATCGATATGGCGCGCGAAAATGGCGGCGTTTAAACAGCTCAAATTTATTCTGTATTTTAAATGATTTTTTAAGCTTCATTACTGCATTTTTAAATATGTTTATATTTTTTTACTATGTTAAAACGATGTAAACAGTGAATTAAAAATATAAAAAAAAATACATGCATATACCCTATTGTCTATAACAATTCTTTGTTATATATATGGAGCTAAGGAGATTAAAATAATCTGTGGTTTCAGAGTTTCTTTCTATATTTTTAACCGACTTCAAAAAAAGGAGGAGGTTCTCAATTCGATTGTATATTTTTTTTTTTATTGGGTTTGTTACCTCAGTACTCCGTCATTTATGGACCGATTTTCAAAATTCTTTTTTTGTTTGATAGGGTATACTAACAGATTGGTCCCATTTGTATCAAAACTCATACCTGATCAGAGAATCGAGGAATTGAGGGAACTCCTCAAAAAATATAGGCACACATGCACCGATTTCAACATTTTTAGTAACAAATCAAGCATTTTCATTTAGAAAGTATCATTTGGTGAAAAAAAACTGATGAAAAAGACAGGCAACGGAACTCTTCAACGCATAACAGCAAATTATTCGCGATTGCTATAGTCAGATGTCTATGCTGAGCTTTTGTATTTCCGCAACATAACATTACGCCATTCTATTTTAAAAGGGGCCGGCAGAGATGTACAGATTAATGTTTAGAGATAGAACTTCTTTAGCAATTGTTATCCAATTTCAATGATTCTTTCAAGTTTTGAAAGACTTTCTTTACATACAAAGAAACTAAAAATTACAAAATAAAAACTTTTTTACAAAAAAAACAACCGACTTCTTATAAAAAAACTAACAGGTGAAAAATAACTCCAGTTTCGGAAGTCAGTGGCCAATAATGAACAAAACAACCACCAAAGCCACAGACTTCCGAAACTGGAGTTATTTTTCACCTGTTAGTTTTTTTTTAAGAAGTCGGTTGTTTTTTTTAGTTTAGTAGTCAGATAAGAAACGATAAATCAAAGAAAAAAAATATTTTAGAAAAATGTTACCAAATACTATTGCGTTAAATTTAAATGCGTTTATTTAGTTTGATATCTTTTCACAGTTGACTTCGACAACGAAAATAATAATGATCGTCACTTGCTTACACATTCTTTAACCAACTTGTCGATCGTCAAAGAAGATAATTATTACACCTTCAATAAACCTAAAATTAGGAACTTTGTTTCAGGTTTTGCCATGATTTTGTCTTTGCCTATAATAAATTACCTAGTCTCATCCTACTAAAAATAACTAGAACTTATAATTGACGGATACAACAAAGCATTCGATTTTAATACCTCGTATCCTCACATAAATGATACCTATTCATTTAGAGCTTTGGAGATAATAAGTACGTAGGTATTAGTGATGTTGACAGCGAGAAAAAGTGTCGATATTATGAATATATAACAACGTTCCATGCATAAACTTACATCTCTTTTCCATGGAAATAGAAAACAAAAAACTATAAAAAATACAATCTTGAAATTGTTTTCGATACTTGTTATATTGTAACATTTAGATACTTCTAAATTAAATACGTCAGAAATTTTCGTTATATCGATATTTCGACAAACCTAGTAGGTACCGTATAGCTTAATTAATATCAATGAAAACAAATAACTTGAATGTCACGCAACCACATATCCACTATAGGGTTGACACCGTTGGCTTTTTAATAAAACAAACTGAAATATAACCGATTTAAATACTATTTTTTCACAGTTGAGGCTGTAAACGTAAATTATTATGCACTTCACAAATAAAAAATAGGATTTTATGAAACCCGTCGCCCGTAAAACGAAGACCGTACCACAACTTGGTACAAAACGATTTTTTATTTCACCAGCTCAAATCAGTTCATAACAAAAGTATACTTAAATACTGCAGTCTGCACGTATTGGCAGTTTTAACAAAAGCATTGTTCATTTGGAAATAAGTGGAATATTTTTTTGCACAAATCCCTGTTTTTTTACAATTAATTAGCCAAGCCATTTTCTTATAACAACACCTTAGACGTTTTGAAGACAAGCTAAAATAAACAAACTGATTGTCAACAGTCAAAAAAGTACTAGTAGACTAATAAATATTGGTGTTATGGTACAGCCATCGTCTAACTTTCATATTTTGTATTTAGTAAAAAGCTGTTATTTTGACACTACAAACAGACTCTTCAATTCAGTTTATTTATTTTATACAACGTGTACCAGAATAAATTTATGCACTACCCAAAAAAGGATCATTGTACTCATTATTACGAACAACTTTTACGCAAACAAAAATCAGCTTAGTACATTTTGTCGAGTTACACTATGTTTCTGAACTGTATGTAACTGTATTGAACTATTCATATTAGGTAATAAGCGCAATGGCCGTTTTTTTAGGTAGTGCGTTTATTCTGTTACAAACTAAACATACGCCAGCAAATCAAGCTACCCAAAGTGTCAAATTTCTTTGATAGTCTCTCTCAACTTTATTACAAACTAGCAAAAATCACGCGGTATCACCCGCGTAGTTCCCGTTCCCATGGGAATACAGCAAAAGTAGTAAAAAGTAGCCTATGTCACCCGGGGATAGTGTCGATTCCCAACGGTGAAAGAACTTTTTAAATCGGTCTAGTAGTTTCGGAGTCAATTCAATGCAAACAAACAATCAAATATTGCCTATCTATACATATAATAAGACTGTAAAAAAACTGTGTCTGTACATTGAATATATTTAAAAAATAATAATTGAGGGGGGTTTAGAAACAGTAATAGAGCACGAATCCAAAAAAAAAGTCTGTCTGTTTGTCTGTTTGTCTGTTTGTCTGTTTGTTTGCACACGCTAATCTTCGGAACTACTGGACGGATTTGAATGATCTTTTTTTTGTTGTATAGATATCAAGTCTGGGCTACATATAGGCTATAATTTATCTCGGAAACTTGAACACCTGATGCAGAACCGCAACAGACCAGCTAAACTATAGGAGATACAAAAATGGTACCATAGCAAAAATTGTTCCACGTGATGAGCATTTTCTGCTGAAAGAATAAATTTGAAGATCCGGAACACCTGATGCAGAACCGCAACAGACCAGCTAAACTATAGGAGATACAAAAATGGTACCATAGCAAAAATTGTTCCACGTGATGAGCATTTTCTGCTGAGAGAAAAAAATTGAAGATCCGGAACACCTGATGCAGAACCGCAACAGACCAGCTAAACTATAGGAGATACAAAAATGGTACCATAGCAAAAATTGTTCCACGTGATGAGCATTTCCTGCTGAAAGAATAAATTTGAAGATCCGGAACACCTGATGCAGAACCGCAACAGACCAGCTAAACTATAGGAGATACAAAAATGGTACCATAGCAAAAATTGTTCCACGTGATGAGCATTTTCTGCTGAGAGAAAAAATTTGAAGATCCGGAACACCTGATGCAGAACCGCAACAGACCAGCTAAACTATAGGAGATACAAAAATGGTACCATAGCAAAAATTGTTCCACGTGATGAGCATTTTTTGCTGAGAAAATAAATTTGAAGATCCGGAACACCTGATGCAGAACCGCAACAGACCAGCTAAACTATAGGAGATACAAAAATGGTACCATAGCAAAAATTGTTCCACGTGATGAGCATTTTTTGCTGAGAAAATAAATTTGAAGATCCGGAACACCTGATGCAGAACCGCAACAGACCAGCTTAACTATAGGAGATACAAAAATGGTACCATAGCAAAAATTATTCCACGTGATGAGCATTTTCTGCTGAGAGAATAAATTTGAAGATCCGGTACACCTGATGTGGAACTTCAAGAGCCCAGCTACACTATAACATATATTGGAATGACGTCTTAGCAAGAGTTGTTCAGCCTTATGAGCACTCGCTGTTGACGTATAAAAACCGAAGATCTGGAACACCTGTGTGGAACTCCAAGAGCCCAGCTACACTATAACTCACATAGGAATGACGTCTTAGCAAAAGTTGTTCGGTCTGATAGGCATTTCCTGTTGACTTATAAAAATCGAAAATCAGAAACATTTGATATAAAAATTAAAGCTATCACTAATTTCATTGCATAATTATAAAATAACATAAGTACCTCCACGCGGTGAAGGCGGGAACAGTTCAGGACTGATTTTCGATGATGATGGTATATCGTTGAAAATTAGACTCTACTGGCTAAAATTCCCATTTTTTTTATCGTATAAATATGCATTCGGGCTTACGTTATTTGAGTGTTTAATTTCCTTTTCCATTTATCTTTGTTACACGGTAGCCTACCCGGTAACGCAGGGGAGCAGCCACTTAGATTTTAATTGATCAGGTATCATCACAATAAAACTTTAACAGGCATGGTTATAGTTAGTTAGTTAGAGAAAAAGGTCAAATCTTTCCCAATGTTCCAAAGGTGCTAAATAATTAAATATCATAAGATCCCAACAATCTACCGAAGAGCGTTAGGAGAGACTTGATGCTGTTCGAGATCATGAGGCTGCAACTCGCTCCGTGGAAACTTCTTGGGATCGCAAGCACGCCTGCATTCTCATCGTATTTACGCATCTACATCCAGGTCGCTAGACACCAGTGAAGAATATGTGCACGACTGACCGCTGATCGTGAACATCATGCACTGTCTCGCGAGTTGGAGGCGTTCACGGAAAAAGCATGACGCTTGAGTTTTCAGCGTATATACGCATCGACTCTAGAGATAAGTGGGGGAAGGAGATGCGCGACTGACCGCTGATCGTGAACGTCACGCAACATATTGGCTATAATTTATTTTGGAAAATGGAACTAAATTAAAAGAGATATAAAATGGTGTTTTCTGCTGTGAGACTAAATTTGAAGATCTGGAGCACCTGTAGGGGAACTCCAAAGTCCAGAGACAATATAACATATACATAATAGAAATGGCGTCTTAGCAAAAGTTGTTAAGTCAGATGACATTTCCTGTTGACCAACAAAAATAAAAAATCTGGAACGTCTTGAATCGTCTCGCGCATCCCATTGATTTTCCGTCCCCGGGCTTTTAGAATTCGACATCAGACGTTTCAGATCTTCGATTTTGACGACCCCGTTGTCGCTGGCATAAGCAACAGAATCCGCGTACGAAGTCGCGGGCAGAAGCTAGTTTATAATATAAGTACAGACAGAATAAGGTTCATGTTCAAGTGGGAAAATTTTGACAGTTTAGGGTAGCCTGATGTGCTGGCGTCTGTACATAAATGCATAGATATACAAGATTATTGATTTCTTCAAGGAGTTGTTTAACAAGAATAATTCAGTTAAAGTCATAAATGCTAATATTGCCAATTTTCCATTCGTGCCACCCCTAAACTTATTGGCACGCCATCGCAACAGATTGTTATCGTTAAATGGAATGGAATTGATAGCGTTGACGACCCATTAACTAACAACCTCCTTCATTATTACCATGGTGGTTTATGTTTACCTCCTTTGTTATGCATGAATCTTCACATTTGGTTAATTATAATTTTAAGCTTGCTAAGGTTTATCCTTTTATATTTTTTTGAAAAGAAATTTTCTACACATATTGACGGATTTATAATTAAAGTAGCATTATCCTTAATGGGGTGCCAAACTTAAGTGGGACTGGGTTGTCCACGTCTGCCGTATGCCCAATGAGCTGTGGGCCAAAATAACCGCCATCTGGACCCCTGACACAGCTAGAAGGCGTCGCAGCAGACCCCGATGAAGATGGCGGGACGACCTGAACAAATGAAACGACCAGTGGCCCACTTTAGCTTTGGATGAAAAAACTGGAAGTCACGGGGAAAACCTTTGCCCAGCAGTAGTACGATGCAGGCTAGCAATATCAGCATCAATTTCCTTAAATACTAAGAAAAAATATAAAACTAGGAAGAACGGGAAAAAAGAGAATTAAAAAATATATAAAAAAGACCAGAATGAGGCCAAAAAGGCTCAGGATATCTATACAAACCTCAATCAAATGGCAACCATTGCAAATAACGCGAATATGCTGAATAAAATAAATAAATCCATGTCGGATCTTCAATCTAGGCTTTAAATCCATCGATAGACTGTGATAATGATTTACCACGAAAATGGACCTATGGCAAAAACATTAAAATGTATTACTCAGAATTGCCAATATGTATCGTAAATTAAAAATATTAATCCCGGCTTTTAATAAAACCTACGGTCGGTCACCTTTAATGCTTTTCAGCTTTCAAGAATAATTACTGCTGAATCTAAATAAAGTTGTAAATAATAAATCGGAGCTAAAACATCATGAATACAGATTAAAAATTTATAAATTATCTAGACGTTCTAGAGGTCAAAGTACCGCTAACATTGTACGTACTTAATAGGCCTTTTTAACCCCCGAAATTTTACTTTCTCTTTTTATTATGGATCTTAAAATTAAGTGAGATTAAAATCTTAATGTTTCTGTAAATCTTTTAAACCTTTCAAAAACTTGTGGTCGCTTGGTGGTCGAAATTCGACTGAATTAGCTTTCCGCACTTTTGCTTCATAATTTATAAACCATTCCAAAATATATTGCCTTTCCATTTGTACAATATTCTTAACAAATACTCGTACAAACACTTAAACATTTAGAAAATCGTACAAAAAATTGTCAAATTCTTTGATAGTTTTTCAAATTTATTTGAAAGAGTACCTATATAGGGGTGACAGAGAAACGTTGCATGAATAAAGAGATATTGTTAAAAAGACATCATATTTAAACTCAAATTTCCTAAAAAATAACTCAAATCCTTATTTAGTACTAGTATAACAAAACTTTAAAGCAAAATTTGACTGCCTCGCCTCCCGAGTTCGATCCCCGGGTCGGGCAAATTGTTATTGAGTTTTTCTATCTGGAATTTCTCAGTAGCAGCCCGGAGTCTGGATTTGTGCCCGATTGATGGCAATAGGCTCGCCCCCTATTACATGGGACTCAAACATAACTGGCGAAATGTGGGTGTACTACCAGGTACACCTCTGCCTAGCCCTTCAGTGATACAGGCGTGACGTTATGTATGTATGTATGTAAAGCAAAATTTACTTCATCAATGTAACAAAACTGAAACAGAATCTCTTCCAAACCATCGTTCACGATTTGCTTCCAACGTTACAGAACATTTAACTTAATAAAGTGCAAAATAAAATACCTTGTTTACCATACACTCAGTTCTAACGCGATCTCACTTTAATCAGGACAGTATAAATAAGCCTCGACTAGTTCCCGCGGGATTCCTTAAAATCCACATGCTGTAGTGAGTTTCACGTTAGTGTTTGGTGCAAGATAATACATTGTTTTGGTGTTGCTTTTGGACAATAATGCTGTTTAAAACAATATGTAGAAACTTTGTTTTTGCTGTTAGAAATTAAAAAGTTACTTATAGAGGCCAGCATGCCAGCCATTATGCTACCCCAATGAGTCAAACTTCTTTGATATTTCCTCATTTTTTTCATTATTTTATACTTCAACTACACAAACATGTAGGTACATAGGCGGACTTAATGCCTTAGGCATTTTCTGCCAGTCAACCTTTAAGTCATGCAGAGACAAACAGTAGTAGGTGCAATTTCGTAAGAAATACGAAAGAGAAGTAAATATAATTTATCTATTTACTTATTTAATACTTCAAGCACACTAATGTACAGAGGCGGACTTAATTCCATAGGCATTTTCTACCAGTAAACCTTCGTGATGCAGATAAAAGCAGTGGCAGGTGCATTTATTTATATTATGTAAATGATAAGTATCTTATCAAATAAAATAAAAAATAAATATTCCACAATTTTTTTTACACAACGCCATTTAGTCCCAAGTTAAGCTTGAGAGCTTGTGTTATGGGTACTAAACAGCTGATAAACATACTTATATATTTCTAAATACATACATATTATAGATAAATTACACCCAGACACAGAACAAATGATCGTGCTCATCACACAAACATTTGTCCTGGGTGAGAATCCAACCCACGACCTCCGGCATAGCAGTCAGGGTCACTAACTACTAGACCAACAGGCCTTATACTATGAAATATAATAAATATATACACAGAAAACTCACATACATGAAAATGATAAACTTGCCAAGGGAAAACATTAGCGCTGTGATGATACTATAGCTATTTTTTTGTGAATGTGCTCAGGAACCATAATTTGAAAAGCCAATCGGTTTATCGGTTTTATCACGAATATAATAAGGTTTAATTGGGAAGACAGTTTGGGGTTACTTGATGTGCTGGCGTCTGCACATACTGGGAAGAATGGACATCGTCACTTATCCAAACACCATATTGAGTTCTCTACGTAATTCTAGACACTGCAGCATTGATTTCTTTTGTATTCGAAAAATTCTTCTCTTATCCAAACCTTATCTATTTTTTTTTGTGATCGTACAAGTATTACATTAAACTATATAAAATTTTGACCATGTCCAAACCAAAAAGATTTTAAATAATAATATATTTAACAAATTTCTCAAATCGCCATCTAGTTGCAAACTAAGTAGAGCTTGTGCTATGAATACTAGACAACTGATAAACATACTCAAATGTATATTTCTAAAGACATAAATATTGTAGATAAATTATATCTACAGCACGCGTAGCATGATCACCGAAGAAACGGTCTTTGTCGTCTCTCGGAAGAAAAGAAATTAAGTGTTCATGCTACGCAGGCAGTTGTATTGAAAGAAATTTGACAGATTGAGGTTCCTGTCTATATAATCTGTCACTTTGCCGATTCGTCTGTAGACAAAGGACGTTTCTTCGGTGTTCAATGTGTTCATGCTACGCATGCAGGACAAATGATCGTGCTAATCATACAAACATTTGTCTTGGGTGGGAATTGAACCCATTACCTCCGGCATGGCAGTCAGGGCCTCTAACCAGTAGACCAACAAGCCAGTAAAAATGAAAAAAGTACCAAATAGGGTAGTTTTTTTCATTTTTACTGGCTAAAACTTTTTCTGGGTAAAACTTTTTCAGGAAATAAAACATTGGGTTGAATAGAAATATGAATATTGAATGGTTCTTTTCCAGTATAACATCACAAAAAACGTAATGTAACCGAGAACATTTTTGAGGTCAATCACGTACAAAACTAATGGTGTACTTTTGAATGAATGATTGATTTATTTACATAAAAAATCTTAAAACTAAGTACATTGCCCACAAAACTACTTACGCAGTTTAACTGTGAGATTGCCGAGTCTCTTTAACAATAAACTTAACATCATGTAGGTACATCTATAACCCATACTCATACTAATAATACCTACACTTACATCTTATCTAATAAATATTTTTTTTAGTTTGTGTGCAAATTTTACTTTATTAACTTCTTGTCTGATGTCAGCAGGCAGAGTGTTCAAAGCAACGCGTTTCTTTAAAGTTCCGTCGCCATAGTAATTACTCACTCTGGATACATCGTAATTACCTGCTGTCATCGACCTGGAAGAAATAAAATAAAAACGAGAACAATATTTATAATGCGGTGTAAAACAAATTAAATTATTGAAACATACAAACATTGTAGTGCTGTTTGCTGTTAGAGTTGAAAAGTACACACTGTTTGCGTATAATACAAAAGCAAATTTAAATGGAAAAGAGGAGATACAAAATAAAATCATAAAAACTAGGGGTACAAATTCCATGTAGGCAAGATTTCGAGGAATCTTGTTTATTAATTTAAGTGATAAAATAATTATTGCGTGTTTCAGTTTTAGCTAAAAGTAGTTTTCAGTATGATTTTTAGTAATAAGAGGTAGTATTAAAGTAATTTTAAAAATAACACGTGGGCACACAGTTTTTTCTAGCTTTTGTAAGTACCTACTAGTAGAAATCTATTTTAACATGCAACTTGAGCTCACGCTTTTTACCCATCGGAGGAGGGCAGAAACATCAGAAAGACACTTACTACGATCATAACATGTCATACTTATTTTTAAAACTATCTCCTTAATCTTTATTGGCTTAGGTAACGAATGTTGATAATCAAACTCGAAAAACGAAACCCCTCTCAAGGTTTGACACTTTTGCAAAGTTCCGTCAGCAACTCTTGAGAACTAATATTCAGAAGGTAGGCAATTCTTCATAAAAATCCTAAGCAAATAAAGGTTTTCTTCTGTATTACTCTTGGGACACACTTGAGGAGTATTTCTGGCGCCAGCTCCAGCTTCTTTACTCTCCGGCCAATAAATACTATTCGAACGAGGCTATCTGTCAAGACTCCGGAGTGAGTGGAGTGGTGTCTTTTTAAAGAGCGTTTTGCTTACTAAAATAATACAATCAAAGTTCCTGTCATTTAAGGGCCGAATTTTATGAGCTAGTAAAAAACTAGCTTTTGAATCAAAAGATAAGTCTATGCAATTTCATAATAATAGTATTTTAAGTTCCATAAGAAAAGTTTTCAGTGGTTGACTACGGTCCCATCTGATGGTAAGCAGTGTTACAAACAATGATGGTGGTGAAGCTACTATTATTAAAAGCATATTCACTCTAGCCCTGAAGTTAGTCAAAATTGTACACCATAAACTGGACATAAGGTATATTAAAAATCACTTCTGCTTAGAAGACTCCTCTGTATAAACTGACTACAGATAATAACATAAAATGTCCATCCTAAAGAAAAAAATATGTATTTTAAGTTCCATAACAAAAGAGGTCTAAATTGATAAAATTAAGAAGATATTTCGGCCATCCATTTTACGAAATCAAAAAAGGAAAATTTTGAATTTAAATAATTATGAATATAAAACCATCGCTTTGCATGTTATTAACTGAATAATAAAAAAAAACTTAAGATCTTAGATGATGAAAGGTGTCTAGAGTGTAATCTTTAGCGTAGAAAAAATATTTTCTGTTTTCTGTTTCCTACTGGTCCTGTTACCTTCGTACACGGTTATTTAACGCGCTGATGACGCGCGTAAAACGCAATCAGCACACTCGTATTTAGATGAATGCATCGTCCCAAGACCCGCAATAAAAACGATGATCATCCACATTAACGCAACTGCGATTGGATACTGTCTCTCCGCAATCAACACGAAAGGAACATTTGGCCTAGTGATGCACATGGAAGAAACAAATGATAGGTATTAGGATTGACCATTGACATCACAGGTAAAGAAACACAAGCTGTTTTTCACATAGAACTCGGTGGGTTATTTTTATTAAGACATGCAGTACCTACTTTAAACGTACTGACCACCGAACGGAAACAAAATGTTAATAGTAATATTTATGTAAGTAAAGTATGTGTCAATGTTTCAAATTTCTTTGATCGTTTTTCTTCTTTATGTCAAACAAAATAAGGCTTTGTGTTTCAAAATTGGAAAAAAATTACACATTGGGGTAACTTGATGTGCTGGCGTCTGTACAATTTTAGTCTTTATTACATAGATAGGAAAAACATGGACTGAAATGAACCCTTTCTTTTCTTAGTCAAGTACGTAAAAGCACTAAAAAAAACTACTAAACCGATACATACATAACTAAACTCACTCCGTTTACCCATGGGGGGAGGCAGAAACTACAGAGCGCCATATGCTACGATTCTTACACACTTCTTACCGAATCGATACATTACTAAACCGATACATTTTGCCCAAAATCTTGTAAACTAAACCACGAAAACGGTTTCCTTGGCATTATTATGTTCATATAATTGTGAGCTACCAATATAAATTGGCTCAAAGACATTATTGAGTACCGCTTGATGCTGTAATAGGAATCAGGAGCGGCGTTTTGGGGATCAAAGGAGTCAATAAACTAAATCAAATATGGTTATAGATCTTGTTACAGCTTTTTGTGGTTAGGGATCAAAATTTGTTATTAATTGCGGTTTGGGAATAAAATGCCCTACAGATTACATTAAAACATAAACTCACGCCTTTTTCCCATAGGGGTAGGCAGAAACTACAGAGCGCCATATGCAATGATTTTTCCATGCTTCTTCTTTATGCTTCTACTTTCTTGCTTGAATTTTATTCAACATAGGTGTGTAATAATTAAGTTGATATTTTTAAAGAAAATTTGAGTTTTAATAATTTTATCTAATGAGAATGACAGAATTAATTTAATGTTTCAATAGAATTTCAATTTTAATCATATTCATAAATAATGAATATGTTTGCATGCCGAATGGTGAAATATGGCAGAACTCTGATGAAAAACTACTACCTACTACCTACTTATTTATAACCCATATTTGCAAATAAATGCTATTCTATTATATTCTTTTGCTTTTCGTTAACATTCTTTATGTTGTTATGCGCTCAAGCCGGTGGCAAGTAACACGCACCTGACATTTTTGTAGAACCTCACCAATAAGGTCTACTCGTAAGTATGTTCTTCTAGGGCGTCCCCTCAGGCGTTTCCACTTTCGCCTTTCATTCATTCCTTCAACGTGACCAAACCATCAAATTTTCTAGGTTGAACTCCCTTAATGCGGCTTTGACTGTTCTTAGTGTTTATTTGGAATTAATCATCATTTGCAAGTATGTTACTGTTCTACTGAGCAATATTTCTTCTCACACAGAGAAGGGAAGGGGCACTGTTAGCCTCTTACTGACTATTAATACACCCCAGTTGTCGGTATATAGAAACGTATAATTCTTCTGGAACTCCTGAGCACCCCCTTTAGGGTATACAGACATATTGAAAACCACTATAAACACTTCTGATCTTTCTCTTTCTTCTGATCTTTCTTTCTGATCTTTTTCTTCTTCAGATTCTTTTTTCTTTTATTGCCTCTGACTTTTACAATGTTTTTATTCCAAATGGGGCTGATAAAGTGAATTGTAAACAAGTCTAGTAGGACGTATGGAAAGCACTTTTTCGTTTTCGTTGTTAAATTTTACAAATAATATGCTTTCTTTTTTATGTGAATATTTTTTTTGCCATTTAGATTTCCCTTAGTGTACAAACTCGATTAACCGGTCGCTAGGCAGAAGTCCTGTATTTGCGTAATATAACTTTGACAATTTGTAATAATATTTCGATTTTTCCCTGATTGAAACACAACTGGTGAGATTTCCCACCGGGAATATGATGGTCTCTTTTGAAGAATACATTTTCAAAAATACTTCCTATGTTTTCACTTTCGTTGCATAAGAAAATCTGCAGAACGTCTTATGTTTTTCTTCCCAGTGGCATATATCTTCTTCTTTTCGTTTCGTGTGGTGACTGGTGTCTAAAGACATTCAATACTTACTTAGGTGTTAGGGTTTTTATGCCATATATTGCCTCTGACTTGGCTTCACATCTCAGATATAGGTTTCTTAACGATGTTTTCCTTCACCGTTTTTGAGGTAAATGATAATTTTACAATATGCATGCACATATATCCGAAAAGTCAGATGTGGCAAAGTTGTAAACTTCATATCATATTTTTTCAATGAATGAGGTATTTTCGGATCCTTTAATCATAATAGAAAAAGAAAGACGAAGATTCGAAAACGACGTCGTGGCGGCAATCAAGTTTCAAAGGTCAGCAAACCAAAAGAAACAACATTTTCTATTCATAGCACAATGCTAGTTTAAGCAAACTTATGCTCTTTGTAACCAAAGAAAACTTGAAACGTATGCATAAGTCGTAGTTTCAAAGCTGGGTCGTTGCCGCTATAGTCGAAAGTCTCGAGAAACTATCTTATTGTAGCAATATTAAAGTTGAGGATTGAAATGTTGTTATTTGAGGCAATCCCTGTATTTTTAAGAACGTTCACATTCATAACACAGTCTCAATCTATCAAAAATACATCCGAACTGCCCCGTCTGGTAGCAACTTGAAGTCCACTTAAAATTCAATACCAATTTATCGTATAATTCTCAGTTGTCGTCAAAATTTAGTACGCAACTGGAAGCTAGTTGGTCATTGGCAATGATAAAATATTAAATAGCCCAGCTTGTTTCTACAACCCAGTGAATGGGTAGTACTATATCCCTTGGTTAAATCGATTTGTAAGGCTGCCAGGTTCTGTGACTTAAGACTGTTAAAGAGGGCTCAGGAATGGCTGCCGGTATCAACGGCTTAACGGGTTTTCTGAAGTACGGAGTCGTCTATTGATATGAAATGAAAGGTCATCAATCCGCGGACTAACCTCGGCAAGCGTAAGCGCTCATGCCCACGAGACGGTTTTGCGCTGGAGCTAAACCCGGCGTCAAACTGAGTCCACGGGCGGTCGTCAGTCGTGTATGAAACTCTATGAAGGTTAGGTTAGGTTTAACGGGCAGGTGTCCGCAACTCCACGACCAAGCGCGTATTTTGCGTGCGGGTGAGAATATACCCTACTCCATCCATCCTAGCTCCTCGAGGAAGGCCAGCAGCGGTTTAACGCTACTGGCAATTTCTCGGAGGGTACCTGGGTTTCCGAAGAACTTAGCCCTATATGCGGCAACCACTGGGCAGTTGAGAAGCACGTGCGATGCCGTCTCGTCCACCTCAACACAAGCTCTGCACAGTGGGCTGTCTGTAACTCCTAATACAATAAAATGAACTCTATGAAGCAAACCACACGACGCCGGCGCTAGGGCCGGGTCGCCGTGCAACTGGGCACGGTGCTCGCCGTGTATAGTCCCGGCACGCAGTGGAGTAAGGCAGTGTGTGAGCGCATGCACACGAGACCAGACTTACGAGCGGCGCGTGCACAGGGCTACCAATGCAATGGAGAACCGGGTCGTGTACAAACCGTCTAGTGTGCACGATCGTACGGTTTCTACCCGGCGCGACAAAAAACCGGGCCGTGTCAAAACCGTCTCGTGGGCATGAGGCCTAACATAACCTCCTTTTGACACGAGTGGCTGTTACCTGTTATTAGTTATTCACAAGCCTATTACTAACTAGATATTCTAAATTCAATTAGTGTCAACAACAGAATATGTGTATTGAAGTTACTATTTACCTCGAAACTATGGCTTTAACAATATTAATCGTTCACCGAACCATGTGTTTTAATTATTTATGGATTTTATATTTGCATTAACTCAGTATTAGCATTCGCTGTTTATTTATTTTATTAAGTGTCATTTGACTAAAAATTTTGTTAATTTTAATGCAAAACAAGTTTTTTGCTATTATAAAATTGAATTCCAAATTGCCGCTCGACAATATTTGCTACCACTACAATATTAACGTATTAAATTTTGCTACCACATAATTATTGTCAGTAATAAATAAATATGATAATATTATAATAATACACAACACACAATTAAAACTCTAATATCAATAGTAGTATACTATTTACAATGGAGACGTAACAGCATTTTAAATTTTTAGTCATCAGTTTAAAACTTCGTGAGTTTAAAATTAGTTATATTATTATAAGATACATAGATGAAAAGTCCTCTCCCCCACAAACTATTATCTCTTTTGCTGTGCCCGACAGGGTCCATGATTGATTCTTTAAATGTTTAATGTTTATGTACCACCAAAGCCTTCATTGTGGAATGCAATAAAGAATTGAGTATTTCGTTGAATCCTAAAGATAACTTTTCTGAAGACAGAGTCACTAAACGATTCAAAGTCGTCTTAGACACGGCACGCATTGTGAGGAGGTTTCTCACTCTAGACCTCCAAATCGCCGTTAGCTTGGGCCTAAACAATTCGCTGTAGGTGTATCACTATTTGTAAACATATAAAAAAAAAGCTATGTATTGTTGCTTTACATTTCTGTTAAAATATGTTGAACAAAGAATACTGAGAAATTAAATACATTATAAAACAAAGGAGGACCAACTTCATAGCCTCGAGCTATTTTGTGGCCACAACATTCTAAAATAGACTATCACGATTATAAAATTGATTTCAGGCTACCTAGCTCCAACTTACTAAGCCAGGTACAGACCCACCCGTCACACAGGAATCCAATTAATATTTAACGCGCATTACCTAATCAGACTGAGGATCAATCTGTGTGTGCCGAGTCTAAGGTTAACTAAAGGTGCGATGTCAGGTAATAATCACGTCATGTTACTGTTAATTTATTGGAGACTAGTGAGATTCTCTGGTTTGTCTTGAGAAATTAAGTAATAATTGTATTAAAGTTATTTAGTTATACCTTAGCGTACTGGACTGCTTTTTTTATTTTTTCATTAGGAATAATTATTTTGTAACCATATATGCACCGTGCAGCGACAAATTTTTCACAATATTTCACCTTTGTCCTCAAGCATCAATCAATTTATATTGTATGTCATCATGTCTATGACTGAACATTGTTTCCCAAAATACAAGCTCTGGCTTAGTTTGGGAATCAATGTCAGCATGTATTGTACTATACATTTCAATTGTTGCCCGCTTTAGCCTGCAAAGTTGTAATGTATCTGGCATCAATAAACATTTTTTTTTTTTTTTAACTCTTTTCATCCTAACTAGGAGAGCAGTGCTCACCCACATATTTGTAGATCTGTACATGTTTGATAGAGCTGTATTTAAACGTGTATTTAAACTACAAAGCTTTGTTTATGAGTCAATAAATCTATTATTATTATTCCATTATTATTATTGTAGTACTGCCTCGTTGGTCTTGCGGTCGCAAGCACTACTGCTGAGTATGAGGTCCCGGGTTCAATCCCCGGGTCGGGCAAAGTGTTAATAAGTTTTTCAATCTGGAGTTTCTCAGTAGCAGCCCGGAGTCTGGACTTGTGCCCGATTGATGGCAATAGGCTCGCCCCCTATTACATGGGACTTAAACATAACTGGCGAAAATAATGTGGGTGTACTACAGGTAAATCTCTGCCTAACCCTTCGGGGATTACAAGGGTATGTATGTATGTATAATTAGGTATATTGATTAATTATTTTAGTTTAGATGGCACGATTAAATCCGTGGCTGAGCGATTGGCTCCTGCGATGCGAACAGCTCGATTTTCACAAGTAAAAATTTTTTGGACCTAGCCAACACGTACGTAGGTAGTTCTTTTGTGTCAGCCTCTCATAGTTGGGGCAATGTATTATTTTTAATAAAAAAAAAGGAAAAGAAAGAAGTCCTTGGATCACAAAGGAGCGTGAAGTCCGAGAATACCATTAAACCTGGAGGATGTGAAAAAGATAATGCATGACTGAAGCTCGAGCGACACAGCAACTAACTTCTGTACAAAATATTCACAAAGTCCACATTCCGCCTAAAAAGTAAATAGTCTATTAAAATAGAATAGGTAGTTATCTAGTGTGACAAATTTCTTTAAACAAACAAAATCGTACTGGCGAAATTCGGGTGTACAAAACACTTCTACCTACTAACTGTTAAGGTGTTACAGGCACGATGATATGTTAAAAATTTTCATCCCAAAACAACCAGAAAAGTACCTAAGAGAAAACCACATGAAACAAATCGATACGTTTCCAAGAGATATGGAGGCAGTAATTGGCATTTCCATACCAACCGGTACATAACACTGATGCGGATTATAAGTAGGTACCAAAGAAGTTACACAAATCCTTAGAAAATATGTCTCTCTCATATGAGTGAAAAACTTTTAATTGGCACCCGACCGTCTTCTACATACCGCAAAATTCATATGTTGTAGGTAACTAAGATTCTTCTCATGAGCGACACTTATGGGATTATTACAAAATAACTCAAATTTCTCTCGAAAACCCTTCAGGCTACTTTTTTTGTTAAGTTAGGTAACAATTACATGTGTTTTTGTTTTTTTAGGAATTTGCTCTTTGGATACAAAATGGAACATTGTGCTCCAGGAATTTGAAACAAAGGCAAACGCAAAATCAGCTTTACGCACAAAACGCTTACATTTCTACCTACGCCAACGACACGTCAGCCACGCCTAGCCATTATCCTAGATTTCAGCCTAAGGACGCTATAAAACGGGCCTTTTGTTCTATTAACGACGTTTACGTTTCAAGATAAGACGGAATTATCAAAGAAGAATGGATGTTCTTACAATTCCCAGTATAGTCTGGTCCCGCACCGCACATTCATGCCGGGAAAACATAGTTGAGTCTGCGGTATCTTCTCTACGAAAAAAGTATCGTAGTCCGCATCCATTTTGTATAAAAAAACTTTTCAAAATAGTTTTAAAAACGTGACAAATGAAAAAATTATGAACTTGAGAATATAGTATAAAATGACAATATAGAATGTGAAATATGCTGGAAGCATAGAGAAAGACTATCGGTCTCTGTTTGGTATTAAGAATAATTTCTCCTTTATTTGCTGTCTTTCAGTAAGAATCAACTATAGTTTAACTATTTACTGATAGCTCTTGTAGCTATAGAAGCAAGAAAGCAAAATGAGTTTAAAGTTCATTAATGATATACAAATAATAAATATTCATCATCTGCGTAGCCTTTTTCCAATAAAATTATGATTTGGTCAGCGTCTTACCAGAAGTAGTTTACATGACGCTATGATTATATGGCCTCTACATTCCTACAACCCAGTAACTGGGTAACACGAAACCACTTTTTACTGTGGGGTGGAATATTCTCGGGTGTGTAACGATTGACATAATAACAAAATATCTAAAGTTCATTTGACATAATTTCAGTTAACATAATTTTGTTCAACATGACGATCAGTTGACATAATGAATTGTTGAAATAATTTCATTTTACCTAATTTTATATGGTATAATAAACATTTTCTATAATGCACATTTGAACTAATATTCAGTTATTATAATATTTAGGTAGTATAGGTTGCTTTCACACTGTGCTGCGGCGCCGCATCGCCTCGCTGATGTTCCGAACGCGTGGGAGCACCAACACTATCCTGAACGTGCTCAGCCACAAGTTGGACAGCCCTCTTCTGGGGCATTGGGTTCAATCTCAAGTGCGCGTGCCCGGAGTCCCAGATGGCGGCAAGTACTTGAATTAATTTCATAATATAATGTAATTAAATAATATAATAATAATAATAATATAATAGACAATATAATTTTAGAAATAGATAATATACTAAATTATAACTACATATATTGAATTGATAGATAGAATATAAAGATAATATTAAGTAAATACATATAATGCAAATAAATTAATAAATTAGTAATACAATACAAATGATTGAATGTAACTGATAAAAATATGGACCGAATGTCTGAAATAAAAAGATTTTATTTTATTTATTTTTTTATAATGTTTAAATTCTATAGTAACGTTTAATATAATTTTGAAACGTCTATGGTTGGCGAATCATGTGGGTTAGGTTAGAACCATGACCATTAGCGCGCGAAGGCGAGCGAGCGAAGCGAGCGTGCCGCGGCAGCGGCCGCCAAGCGCCAGATCCCTTCTATTAATGGTGAATCATGTGGGTTAGGTTAGGTTAGAACCATGACCATAAGCGCGCGAAGGCGAGCGGGCATGCCACGGTAGCGGCCGCCAAGCGCCAGATCTCTTCTATTGTTGGTGAATTATTTGGGTTAGATGAGGTTATTACAGTATGGTGTTTTCTGATATTTACTTATTCACTACATAATTTGGGCAGAAAATGAGTAAATATGAAAATTAGGTCAACTGAACGTTATATTAAAAGAATATTATACATATTGAAAATTATATAAAATGAACGTTATACTAAATTATATTATGTTAAATGAATATTATATGATATGAAACATTAGGTCATATGAATTTATGTCATTTGATATTATGTCATATGAAAATTATGTCATATGAACGTCAGTTCAAGTGAAATTAGAGCATTGGTTATTATGCCAAACATTACACACCCAATATTCTCATAGTTATCTTACTGGCGAAAAACCACCCCAGTATCCCGTCTCACACCTGCACGTACGCTTCTTCTGCAAGATAGGAAACCGACCCCTTTATTTACTTGAAAACGAAAGTAAAACAATTCCGATGTCATCGACAAAGTCTAAGTATAGTCACAAATAAAACTTGTAAGCCGAAAAACAATAACTTCTCTACTTAAAGTCTTCTCAGAAATCCAGCAAAAAATAGTGCAAAAGAAACCTTCGGGACACCTGTGTCACAAAACTCATGAGAGCGAATTTATCCACACAAGTTGGAGTTGTTTGCCGAGACTGGCGGTAAATCAAATGAGAGGCAAGACAGGGCTTATCGCTAGGGCACGGTGCACGCGTTCACTTGCGCTTCTATGCGACATTTTTTGGCACTTAGTATAATGTACGTAAATGTGAAACAGTTTCGGGCTCCGATGGTATTCAATTTAAGTTTAAAGTCCTGCGACAACCATGAAGTAGGTTTACTAATATCATAGATTTTCGGTGAAGGAAAACATCGTGAGGAATGTCGGCATGTCCTAGAACCAAAAATTCGAAGACTTGTGACATCTACCAATTCGCACTGGGCCCGCGTGGTAGATTAAAGCCCATACGCAAAATACGCGCTTTGTATGGAGTTGCGGATACCAGCCCGGTATCTTTAATCTTTTTTAATCTTATCAAAGACTTTACAAATTTTAATGATTATTATTTTAACCTTATTAGAAGTATGCTATTATGTCCTCTACTATTTGTTTATTTCCTGTTTATGTTCTCATCATTTTGTTCTTATTAGCTCTATGTTAATTAATGTAACTGGTGTCACGCTTTTTTCCTACAGTAGGCAGAAACTATAGAGCGACATCTGCTACGAATCTTCACATACATCGTTTTCATATAAACATGTTGTTAATAAATAAATATTTTTTTTTATTAATTATTAACATGTAAGAAAATTGAGCGCGCTCTATAGTATTCGCATCACGACGTACCAAGTCGTAGATCAGGTACTGTCACCAAAAACACTTGAAATTTTCCAATCGTGATTTCTACTTGAAACCAATTACAATACTCCTTTTTTATTTCCAGTTATATCAACAACTACGCAATATTGCCGATAAACAAAATACCAATGGCCTTGTTGAATTGTTGATATTTCATACAGTACAAGTTTTTGTTAATATTGCCTAACGAATAAAGTTTTTGTACTAGGCCGTTAGAGTAACAACGTGCTAGCCAAATCCTTTTTTGCTGAACATACGTATCTGTTGGGACGAGCCTAGTCTAGAAACGAGGTTTTTCTAACAAAAACAGTGGTCTCGTAATGCTTTTTCCCAAATAACTTATACAATTTAATGTTTGTCATTATTTCCGCAAATGGTTGAACCGTATAACCTTTGTTAAGTATTTAGTCTTAAACGTAAATCAGTGTTAAATATTGCGTCTCGATCTGGAGGAGACCGCATGCGTTAATTGAATGTTAAGTTATGCTTGCCTGGATCGCTTTAGAATGGGTGCTTGGTGGATTGCCAAGCCATAGGTCTCGAGTTCATAGACGCACACACGTACTTGCTTCAGACATAGTGAAGGAAAACATCGCGAGTAAAACCGGCATGCCTGAGAGATATTTTTCGAAGTCAAGTCAGATAGCCATGGGCGGCAAAATTCTCATACAAGAGCTCTCACGCTAAGAAGAGATTCGAAGATCTTTAAAAGCCGCTTCGAATTAAGGTTGAATCACCAGTTTAACTAAAGGGTATCGTGTTTCCCAGTTACTGGGTTGTAGAGGTTGTATGGATCGTCAGTGTTTGTCTATACCTACT
The DNA here is from genome assembly GCA_921972225.1 of Euplexia lucipara. Taxonomy (NCBI): domain Eukaryota; kingdom Metazoa; phylum Arthropoda; class Insecta; order Lepidoptera; family Noctuidae; genus Euplexia; species Euplexia lucipara. Next base: position 7,097,005 of record OV179152.1, on the reverse strand, counting down.
AACAAAATTTGATTGTTTGCCTGTTTGTTTTTTATTTGCATTGAATAGGCTCCGAAACTAATAGACCGATTTGAATATTCCTTCACCGTTGGGCAGCAAAACTATCCCCGGCGACGTAGGCTACTTTTTACTTCTGTATTCCCACGGGAACGGGAACTATGCGGGTGAAATCACATGACGTCTGCTAGTTTTTTATAGAACTGTATACGGTACTGTAGTAACTGCATTCGGTAAGAATAAAAGCCGACCCTAACTTAGTTGGAATAAGGAAAATTATTAGTGTAAAATATTCTGGCTTACAGTTTATCACGCAATTAGGCCTGGAGTGAGACAATGCTCCACGTCGCGGTACATCAATGTAAATTGTGTGAAAGCGCTCTAAATGTACGGTAACCCAACAATAAGCGTTTAATTGAATCGCTGACAATGCAATTAAGGTATAATTGAAACTGATGCTAAGCATATTTTCAATACGATAGTTAAATTCGTACTTCACAACGATAGAAGTCAATTACATTGTGGTATTTGTATTTTAGATTGTGTTCGTTTTACATTAAATCTTTTTGTTATTCGACTTGATTCAGCCATTTGGCACATTGCCATTTTAAACCTGATTACGGGGTTTTTTTAGCAAGATATTATGTAGGTGTATACGTATGATCAGCTGTACAAACATAAGTTACTTTTAAGAACAATTTCCACATTTCAAAAGAGTCAAAATCAAGTCGCAATCTTACCTGAGCGACAAACAGTGTTAAAAACTTATAAAAAATCGGTAAATTTTTTCCATCATTGTTCTCTTTAAATTAGATGAAATAATAAACGTTTACTTGCCTCATAATAATATACGAATCATTTGAGTCAAGTCAATATTACATCCGAAGAAGAAGAGCAGCTAATCCTGACTGCAATTAACGTTACAAAACATTGGTAAATGTTTAACATATTACTTACTGACTTAGATTAGAAAGCACACCTTGTTAAAAAATCTAGATTTGGCTTTCTTGTTACTTATAAGACATTCAATCTACTGTATCATAGTTTTCTAACGTTTTAATTAAATTAAGATCGAAATAGATTGCGAAAATAATAAGAATCAAATAAAACAGCCTAGCAAAATACGTAAAATAATAAACTCATAAAAAATAACTAAATCATTTTGTTCACAAGTTCACATTTTCATAGAAGTATAAAATCACGCGTCACGGAGATTGAACGGATGAACTCCGAAACTACTTAACCGACTTTTATAAAATTTGTCAAACCTAAAAGAAAAGACGGTATCCTTTCGATTACTGACCTCAATATTTTTGTTGAATGTTTTTCTGCACTATGTTCTGAGCCACAGCAAAACGTTTATTATTATTATTATCAAGAAAAGTTACTGCTCCTCAGGTTTCTGTCTACATCTTCCTTTTATTCGTATCTTTTTCTAAGATAAAACAGGAGTACAAATACACCATTATTGGAGCATATTACATCTAAAGGGGTTAATAAATTACTCGGTCCAGTGCTGATATGCACCGCACTCCATGACCATCTCGGCAGGATGCCAACCGGGTGCATGCCAAAATAAGCGCAATCTCGCTACTACTAGATAAATAAAGGAGACGATTGTTGCTGCAGTTTTACTGACTAGGAAGTATAGCCTTTATTATCCTCTCTCTCTCTCTCTTTGTATGGTAAGTGATTATCTTAGGGTCAAAGTTTTTATCCTGCCCATTGGGCTTCTAACTTGGCTTCGCATGCCATCGAGATATATCTCTCAGGCTTGCCGGTTTCCTCACAATATTTCCTTCACCGTTTTTAAGCAAGTGGTATTTATATAATACGCACATGAACCTTAAGCATCAGAGTTGCGTTTGGTTTCAACTCGAGACTATTACTTGGCAGTCCGCAGGTCAGACCACTAGGCCATCACTGCTTTATTATATTACTAGCAGAAGTCCCGCGTAGGCCCCGTTCCTGTGGGAATACCGAGATAAAAAGTAGCCTATGTGTTAATCCAGGGTGTCAGCTAACTCCATACTAAATTTTATGAAAGTTCATTCAGTAGGTTTTACGTGAAAGAGTAACAAACATCCATCCATCCATCCATCCTCACAAAATTTCGCGTTTATAATATTAGTAGGATTTACCGTCATTATATATGTATAAAGTATTAAAAGAGTAATGAATATGTAGTACAATTCAATTTTAATTCAGAAATGTGATTTACCAATGGGAGGTGCACAATCCAGAATACAGAAAAGGTCTTTGAAATCTACATGATTATAAACCATCTTTCAGCTTTGAATCTATATCTATCATTGACATTTCTTATTTTCTAAGGTTTCTAATGTTTATTTTGATCGAAGAAAGTTACTTATTTACGTTAGATAGAAATGATGATTTTCGAGTGTTTTTTTTTACTGATTTAAGTTAAAATAACAACAGAAAAATGCGTGATAAGACTAACTATAAATCCAAACACTCGCTGTGGAGTCATACAGAGTTCATGGTATTGGTACGTTTTTCCCAACTGGATATTATATTCGTACCAAAGTAAGTACACATCCGAGCAATATAATTTATTCACTCGTTACCAGAAAACAGTCTAGTACTGGAAGGCGGCCCAGCTTTACTTGTTTTTAATTAATTACTCCCCAGGGTGCGGCACTTAACGAAGATTCGCTACGGTTAAGGTCAAAGACTCGAGTCTTTGCTCAAAATGTTTCCACATTAAAAAAAACTTTTACTAAAATAATTAAAATAACTAGGTGTGTTTTGTGTTTACATAAATATTGCTGTAAGAGTTGTGAACGAGTGAATTTTATTTTTTCTCTCACATCACATAACGTCACGCCTGTTTTCGCCGAAGGACTAGGCAGAGGTGTACCTGGTAGTACACCCACATATCGCCAGTTATGTTTAAGTCCCATGTAATAGGGGGCGAGCTTATTGCCATCAATCGGGCACAAATCCAGACTCCGGGCTGCTACTGAAAAATCCCAGATGGAAAAACTCAATAACACTTTGCCCGACTCGGGGATCGAACCCGGGACCTCATGCAGCATGCCTCAGCATCAGCGCTTGCGACCACTAGACCAAGGAGGCAGTCATATTTTTTCTTTGTGAATTATATCATACTTAGTACATAGGTAGGTACTCAGTAGATGATACTTCATACACACTATTAATCTTATTAAATAATAATCTAATACAACCAATCACTTGTAATAATCTAGCCAAGTGGAGAATATTTTCGCAAACAATATTTTTTTTTTTCAGTTAATGTTGGTCGTAGCCGCGACTCACACAATATTTTTCTTTCTTTCTTTCTTTGTTGATGGAAATAGACTTACCCCATTACAATTACACATCATCATCATCTGCCTAGCCTTTTCCCAACTATGTTGGGGTCGGCTTCCAGTTTAACCGGATGCAGCTGAATACCAGTGTTTTACATGGAGCGACTGCCTGTCTGACCTCCACAACCCAGTAACTGGGTAACATGATACCCCTTGGTTAAACTGGTTGTCAGACTTTCGGGCTTCTGACTACAAGTAACGACTGTCAAAGATCTACAAATGACAGCCGGGACCAACGGCTTAACGTGCTTTCCGAGGCACGGAGGAGTCTTGGTATGTAATGAATGGTCACCCATCCACGGACCGACCTCGTCAAGCGTAGCTTAACCTTCGATCGACCCATGCGGCTGTTATAATTTAGCCACAAGCTCCTCAAAATTTCCATTACAATTACACATAACTGGCGAAATGTTGATAAACCATAGATGGACTTCTGCTTAATCATTAGAAGAAGCGTGACAGGCGTGATGCTGTACTCTTTCTTTTTATAAAAAAATAACCTTAAACAAAAGCTCAGTCATTCAAGAATACTCCTAAACGTTTCAAGTAGGAGTACTCAAGTTAAAATAACCGACAATTTTCAAGTAATAATACTTGAAAATTGTCAGTTAACTTAAGAATTAGGCCGACATTATATGCCCTACGGGAGTCATACTCACGTAACAAGAGATAACTTGAAATGAGGTTTTTTGTACATTTCAGAGTTTCTAGTTGTCTACTCTGTTAAGAATTTTTTATTACACTAGAGACGAATTGTTCTTTTTGCCTGGCTTACAAAAAGGAGTAGGTTCTCAAATTCGGCTGCTTTTGTTTTTTTTTATGTATTACCTCATAACTCCGTCATTCATGGACCGATTTTTGCATGAGTAACTTAACTATTTGTGTAATATGCCACTTAAGAATATTTTTACCTTCTTACTTTTTAACTCACATACACACTTATTATACTCTACATCTCAGTACGCACACGCTTATATATACACACAATTCACACATTATCTTATTACTGGCAACTAGCTGTAATCCTAAAATAGTATTATTTTACCGGAAAACATTAAATCGATCGGATCCCTATTCTTTACATAATTTTATACCGACACATTCGATAACATCAACTTCTTAAATAATAACCTAGACGAACTTTCTGTATCTAAAGTATTTCAATGTACTCCTGAGGACTGTTCGGGTACCTTAGAGTCGCCCGATAGCTACCTGAAAGTTCTCTCCCAAAATATTAGGTCAATAAATCGAAACTTTAATGATTTCGAGACACTTCTATCCCGTCTTTCTCTAGAGTGTGATGTAGCTGTTCTTACAGAATGTTGGCTTTCTTGCCTTAGCAATAGTACCCTACCTCAGCTTCAATCATATTCTTCAGTCCACACTACTAAGCACCGTAATCAAAGTGACGGGGTTGTAGTTTTCATAAAATCACACATAACCTTCAAGGTACACGAACCTGAGTTTCACGACTCTGCCTCTGGTTTAATTATCGAACTCGAGACTAATGTTGCTATTCTTTGTATTTATAGATCCCCCTCTCAAGATAGTATTGAAGTTTTTCTTAAATGTTTAAACGAAATTCTATCTTCCTTGACTTCCTTTCAAACTGTCATAATAACAGGAGACATAAATATTAATATAAACGTAGATAGCAACATGTCGCAAGTAACAACCGATAATCGAGCGCATGAATACCTTAATTGTCTCTCCTACCATGGGTTCTTACCAGCCCACCATCTACCCACAAGAGGTAATAATTGCCTTGACCACACAATTCTCAGAACTAAATTACCCTCCTCTACATACATTTTTGACTCAACAATTACCGATCACTTTTCTACCCTCCTATGTCTTTGTATGAAACGACCTCGTAACTACACTCACACCTCAATCTCAAAGACCGACTTCGTCTCTCTCGATGAATCCATGCAGAGTCTTGATTTCACGCACATTTTAACACTGGGTGATCCAAATACTGCAACAGAATCTCTCATCCAAACTCTATCACTTGAGATACGCAATCATACAGTATTGAAGCGTATTCCCAATCGTAGGAGAATACTGAAGCCATGGATCACTCCAGGACTACTGCGATGCATCAGAAACAGAGACTCTCTTCACAGAAAACATAAATTGTCTCCTGACAGTAAAGTTATGAAAGCAACTTATACGAGATACAGGAATTTCTGCCACAAGGTACTTAAAAAAGTAAAAAGACAGTACGACTCGAATGAAATCTCTAAAGCCGGTCGTAACTCAAAACTGTTATGGGATACAGTCAAACGAATTACACACACCAATAAAACTACACATCCTTCCACGGAGTTACTTTCCTCCTCTGAAACCCCTTCCCAATCCGTTAATGACGTGAACGCGTTCTTTGTAAATATAGGTAAAGATCTTGCTGAACGTACTAGGCATATACAAGATGGTGAGTACCATCTTGTATATGCCTAGTACGTTCAGCAAGATCTTTACTTTACTTATACTCCATTTAACACAACCAAATGCTTGAGTTCTTTCGTACTCCTGGAAACAAATCCTGATGAGATAGAATCTACCATCCGATCTTTGAAGCCCAATGCTGCAATAGGCTTTGATGGCATTTCTACTACCATAATAAAAAGGTACTCCTCAACTCTTTCCCCCGTACTTTCCCATATTTTCAACCTTTGCTTTATAAATGGAACCTTTCCTTCTTCTCTTAAAAAGGCAATCATTCACCCTATTTTTAAAGGGGGAGATCGCTCTTCCTTTACTAACTATCGCCCTATTGCAGTACTTCCAGCTATTTCCAAGATCTTGGAACGATTAATCAATTCCAGGCTAGTGAGTTACCTTGAATCCACTAACCTACTTTCGAGTAACCAATTCGGGTTCAGGAAGAACAAATCCACATCTGATGCAGCCTTGCAATTGTTAAATGGAATAGTTGATAAACTAAATCACCGCAAAAAATGCCTCACAGTGTTCATTGACCTTGCTAAGGCATTTGACACCGTACCCATCCCCTGCCTTCTTTCCAAACTGGAATATCTTGGTGTACGTGACACTCAGCTCCAGCTCTTTGAATCTTATCTCTCGGACCGTAGTCAGATAGTCAAAATCGACAGTTACTTGAGCGACGAACTCTCAATTTCGTACGGAGTGCCTCAAGGCAGTGTTTTGGGCCCAACGTTGTTTTTGGTGTTCATAAACGACCTCTGCAACTTGCATTTAAAATCTGGCAACATTATCTCTTTTGCCGACGACACTGCAATTACTTTCTATGACGAATCCTGGAGTAAGCTTCAAGCTACGGCTCAATCTGGTTTTAATCAAGTATTTACATGGCTTACATATCACTCACTCACCCTCAACACTAGTAAAACTAAGATAATTTCATTTTCATTAAACTCTACCACTCAACCTCTCACACCTATTACTTTAAAAGCTCACACCTGCCAATTTAACTTATCTTCTTGTAACTGCCCTACTATAACATCCACTGACACAACTAAATACCTCGGAATCACTCTTGACAAACACCTGAACTTCAAAGCACATATCGCCCAACTTACTGGTCGGGTACGTAAACTGATTTATCTCATTAAAACACTTAGACATATCGCCAATCCTACTGTAATACGCACCGTTTACCTCGCCATGTGCCAGTCAGTCATTTCTTACTGCATTACCAGTTGGGGTGGAGCCGCGAAAACTATAATTAAACCACTGGAAGTGGCGCAACGAGCTATCCTTAAGGTAGCTACCTTCCGGCCCATGCTCTACCCAACCTTTGACCTTTATCAGAAATGCAAAGTTCTTACCATCCGACAATTATTCATTCTTAACTCTGTATTATTGCAACACGCCAATACTCCTTTTACACGAACACTTTCTTCTTCCAGGCGGAAATACGAGGTTTGCAAGGTACCGTTCACGCGCTTTGCCTTTACTAAACGTTTCTTTTACTTCCTAGGTCCTTTTTTATACAACAGATTAAACAAAACTACCTCTATACATCAATCCTCTTATATCATGACTAAAAAGCGGATAACACTCTTCCTAACTAATAAAAACTACGATGACACCGAACTTCTGATTACTTCAATATCGTAGCGATATTCAGCTACACTCCGTATCTAAACTCGATCTATTTCCCCACCTCATACACACACACCACACATACAACATATACACACACTCACACACACTCTCAAACCAAACACATACACCATACACATACTTACACTTAATTTATGGTGGCATAGTTAATTTAATCATTATTGGTTAGCAACACTGTTGATGGCAGTCTCTCTGAAATCATGAAATCCTGCCATGGGAACTCGGGCTGGCTAACCTTAATACAGGTTACTATGTAACCTAGCTAGGACGCCAGAGTCATAATTGTATAACCTTCTAATTGTTAAAACCTATCTATTGTAACTAAAGACTGTACCAAACCTTTTTTTGAAATAAATAAAGTATTTTGAATTTTTTTTTTTTATTTGGTTTTTTTTTGACGGTATATTACCCGAAATTGGTTTAGTAGTTATGGTCGTAATATCAAATAAAAAAATGTTTTTTTTCACCAAATAATTTTTTTGTCGACATCTCTAAGTGGTTTTTTACGAAGTCGGTGGTGACTTTGCAACAAAAACACTAACAGGTGAAAAATAACTCTAGTTTTGAAAGTCGGTGGCAATAATGAGTAAAACAAAAACACCAAAGTTGACTTTCAAAGCAAGAGTTATTTTACACCTATTAGGGTTTTTTAGCTCAACTCTCCTACATAATAATCGAAATCAAAACCAGTCTCCGAACCCCACTATTTACTAAGCCATGAAGTTTTTTAGTTCCTAGAAGATTCAAGACCCATATTATACCCGACTTACAAGTATTTATTAAGAGAGTCTGCTAATAAATACATGATAATGGACAAACGGTGTCTATTACCTTTACCAAGTTTATCTTGGAAACTGAATTTACTGAGAAAATGCCTGCTTTTATTTCTTTTTATTGGAATATATTTTTTTTGTGGATAAAAACAGGGACCGTTTGATTTACCGCGCTCGTGTCAAAAGTAACCTCGGCTAGTACGTAGATCGTTATAATGTCGACAAAAAATGGTGACTGACAATGTCGGTGAAATATTTTTATTTGGCTTAGAAAGATAATATTTAAAGGAGAAATCTTTGCTTACTAAGGAGTTTTTGTCTTTTTTTCACTACACTTGATCAGTGGTCTATATTAGTGTCCGTTGTAACGAACTTAAGAATTTTTCTTTTGAGCTCAGTTGCAACTAATGATACACAATAAATTTTTCTGTTGTTACTAATCTGTATTGACTGGCCTGTTGGTCTAGTAGTTAGTGACCCTGACTGCTATGCCGGAGGTCATGGGTTCGATTCCCACCCAGGACAAATGTTTGTGTGATGAGCACGATCATTTGTTCTGTGTCTGGGTGTAATTTATCTATAATATGTATGTATTTAGAAATATATAAGTATGTTTATTAGCTGTTTAGTACCCATCACACAAGCTCTTAGCTTAGCTTGGGACTAGATGGCGTTGTGTGAAAAAGTTGTGGAATATTTATTTATTATATTTAATATTTATTGGATTTCGTCGTTATGAACACGTGCTCTTACAACCCTTTTTCTGAAAATTGTGGTTGAAAATCCTCTTTGGAATGTCCTCCGCAATGGGAAGGGCTAAAGCTGACTAAAAACTTCCTCGGTTTTCCATCTCGCATCTACGCAGGGAGTCCCGGGAAAAGACGAATCTTCCGCAACCCCCGACTATGTGATTTTACTCATCCCAACCTCGTTCTAAGCTACAACATAATATGCTCCACACTAGTATCTCACCCTCGAAACAACTTTTGTAGATGGTTACAATGGCAAAAACAGCAAGCTAATTGAATTGTGTCCCGACAAGCCGGTGCCTTATACACGAGGGTTACAGAGGTCCCGTCTTCCGACAAAGAAGAATATGCTCTAAAAATACAATCCAGCATTCCGGCCCTTATATAATGTGAAACATTCCCATGACGTTTACCCTCTCATATACAAGTAAACACGAGGCAGAATGAAAACAAAGCGAACTCAAACGTATACTTTCAGTTATACTATGCTGTACTGAAGTGCGCTAATATTATCCGACTTTTACGCGCTCAGCGAAAAAATTCTTTTCACAACAACGTTTTTGAGAGGCAGAAAAAATTCAGAAATTGTACAGTGCAGCTTTTCCATACTTTCCAATGGTATTTGTGCGTTACAAAGAGCTTTGTTTTTATTCTGCGTCGTGTTTTGTTTAGCTACAAGGAAACCCTTTCTCCCGCGGCTCGTGATACTATGAAAAACAATTTTAATTACAGACGCAGTATTTTTATACGTCGGGACAGTGTTTAAGCTACCTTTTGAAGGGAATTACATGGAATCCCCACTGAAATCTCAGCTTCGTGTTTCGCTTTAAAATGGAAATGCAGGATAATGCGCGGATGAGGACGGCTTACTATACAGCACCCTGGCAAAAAGTTAAATAAGGAAAACCGAAAGAATATTATTTCAATTACCTTTGGAAGCGTGGTGGTGGAATATAATTGTGGAAGATGGAGCAGAGGTCTCCTTGCTCCAGAGAACTCGCGCATCTATGAAATTTTACAAGCGGAAAGTTTTTTGGGGCCAACTCATAGCCGTACTGTTAAATTGAGGGGACAAAGGGCAATTATTTTGAGAAGGACGAACTAAGATTAGCATAACATAATTATTTAATTAAGAAAAACACAAGGGTAAAAAGAGAATATATATATATCTAAAGCGAGTGTAGTCCGGGCAAAACAAAAGCTAACCACGGCTAATGAGAGCTCGTTAAGATAATAATTTCCTCGTGGAATGGAATTTCTGTATAATAAATCATTCGGTTTTTACGAATCTTTGCGTTGTCATATTTTTTTTAGTATATCATGGTTATAATGATTCAGGACTATTAGGACGCATTAGCTTAATCACCGCTTTGATTTACTTATTAATTACTGAAGACAATTTTTTGTATACCCTAATATGTAATCTGGAAAGTATAAGAAGTAACAATAGGTAAGCAGGTTCGTAGTTTCTGTAGTTTCTTAGTATGGCATGTATGATTATGTAAACTAAAAATAAAATCAAAATCAGTTATTTAGGATTTTAACAGATAACATAATCCAAATCATGATCAATGTCTATGATACATGTATTCATGAATGTAAACCAAGCAAAGGAAGTATGTAAGAAGGTTCCCTATCCATTTGCATAAAATTTTAAGATCTAATATAACTTAGCATAATTTTGTTTGGTATAATTATATTTTCGCATAATATAATTACGCATAACAGCTTACGCTTAATAAGTCGACTATTTCTGTCTTCAGGGTTTAAAGGAACCTAACTAACCTAACCTCGGGGTGCCCCAGGTCCTGATTTTGGGAGCAAACTCTTTGGGATTAAATTAGTAAAATGTATGCCTAAAAAAATTATGCCGAAGTATTATTATGCCAAAATAAATTGTGCCAAAATCGAAGTATATTAGGATAAAGAACATTATGCGAAAAGAAGGGATCCCCTGTAAGAAGCGTAGCAGATGCCGCTCTGTAGTTTCTGCCTATATCCATGGGAAAAAGGCGTCAGTTTATGTATGTACATAATCCATGACAACACACTTTGGAGTTATTCACTTATATTGCACCTACGCACCAACCTATTCATCAACATGGTGAAATGTGCCAAGTGCGGGAAAATGGTGACGAAAAAAAGTCCCGGAATACAGTGCTCAAAGTGTAGCAAATGGATTCACGCATCATGTGCCTCAATAACTACAGATCAACTAAATGTACTGTACTCAACGGACGCCGTTGATTGGAAATGTCGTGCATGTGTGGGAAACGCCAAACCAAAACGCCTATCCTGTATCCTGCCCGACGTTGATGACGAAGACATCACTGACACGGAGACCCTCATGGATACCAACATAACCCAACGCATCCTAAGCGATATACGGCGAGAGGTACGCGACATAATCAAAGAAGAGTTGCAAAGTACCCTGCAGTTCTACTCAGACAAAATTGATGAGTATGAGCATAAGATAAAAGTATATGAGAATAACCTGAAACTAGTGGAAAACCAGAATATTGAGCTGAGAAACAAATATAAAAACATTGAACTTAAAATGGAGGTAGTGGAACAAAAACTTAACTCAAGTGAACAAAGCCAATTAGTCAATAATATGGAAATTTGTGGTGTTGCCGAAACAGAAGACGTGGATTGTGTGATGGAAAACCTGTGTACGAAATTAGAAGTGAAACCAGATGAAGTCGTAAAGGTATACCGTAAAAAAGGGAACCGAACTGAAGCCAAAACAGGAAAACTACCCCCGGTAATCGTCGTGACTCTGAAGGAGGGCTGTCGGGATTCATGGCTGCAAGTGGCTAGGACCCATAATATTACTGGAAGGGATCTAGGTTGCGGTGAGGATAACAAAATATACCTCAGAGAAAGTTTATCACCCACAACAGCCTACCTTCTTTGGGCAACGAAATCGGCACTGAAAGAAACTAACTTATGTAAATTTGTATGGTGCAAGAATGGACAAATACTAGTTAAAAGGTACGAAAAGGGTAAAACCTACAATATCAGATCGGAGAAGGATATACAGAAATTGGTCTCTGATTTTAAAAATAATCAGAACTAATGAAACCCCTACCCCCCTCACCATGGAAGTTATACGTAGTGTCCTCCTTACCAATCTAAAAACCACCACAAATGGATGACACATACGATAACATAATTGAAAACACATACAAACATTGGAATGAATACACAGATGATCTGCCACAGATATACAACTCAATAACTATGCTTCACGTAAATATCAGATCAATGCTGAAGAACTTCTCTCAACTCGAATACATCATCATGAGCTGCCCTCAAACCATTCACCTGGTCATCATCACCGAGGCAAATATCTCCGACAGAAACAAATCATTGTTCGAACTCGTGGACTACGACATGAATACCCAGTTGCGTTTTTCTAAGAAAGGAGGCGGAGTCATTGTTTATGTGCATAAGAGTGTTTGCTTCACGAGACTATCTATTACGTGTACACGATACTTCGAGTGCGTAACCGGTGAACTTAAAACGGACTATGGTTCATCAATTGATTTGTGTGCTGTGTATAGACCACCTGATACTAACAAGGCCCTGTTCGTCGAGGAGTTGTGTAATCTAATCAGTAAATTTCCACAAAAACATAATTTTGTTCTGTTAGGTGACATGAATATCGATCTCAAACAAAATACTTCGCTAACTAAGCATTACCTAAACTCACTGTGTGAATTGGGTCTTGAATGCGGAATAAACCAGTTTACTCGGATAGATAAGCGAGGTGAGTGCATAACAAAATCATGTATTGATCATATATTTATACGTAGTGTCGACTGCCGCGCCGCACAAACAGCTGTTGTTAAAAATGCCTTAGCCGACCACTTCATAACTGGTTGCGCGCTAGTGGACAATACGTATGTAAACAAAGCCAGTCAATATAAAATCATTAGTAAATTGGATAATAGTAAGTTGCAAAGTGAATTGATTAAAATTAACTGGAGCTTGGCTCTGGAATACGACAACCCTAAAGATATAGTATGTTTTTTATTAGATAAGTTTTCTTATGTATATCAGAACTGTAAGTACGATGTTAAAATTAAATTAGGTAAAAGACAATCATGTAAATGGAAAAGTGTTAGAATAGAGAAAATGTGTAAAAAAAGAGATGAACTACTGGATATTTGGCTTAAAGATCAAAGCAATCTGGCAAATAGGCTAATATACAATAAATATAGAAATAAAACAAATAAACATATTAATAATGTAAAAAATAACTATTTTCTGAAGGAAGTAAAAGCCAATTTTCATAATTCTAAAAAAGTCTGGGAAACTATAAATAACTTATGTGGAAAAATAAATAAATCTATAGATGATATAATTACAAAATATTTTAAACTTTTACCAAATATTGTATCGAATAAGTTTGCTACCGAATTTAGAGATAATGTGAAGAATACTTGTAAATTTCAGTGTAACACACCAATCCTTGATGTTAACTTATATATAAATAATTGTAGCTCATCAATGAGATTACAAAAAGCCACAGATGATGTTGTCTCCTCTATAGTAAAACACCTAAACGAGAAGAAGTGTCCAGGGTTCGATGGCATCCGAGTCAAAGACTTAAAATACATATATAAAGAAATTACCCCCGTCATAACGCATCTAATTAACACATGCATTGCCACGTCCTTGTACCCCGATCAACTAAAGGTTGGAATAGTAAGACCTATCCATAAGAACGGTTCATATACAGATGTTAATAACTATAGGCCAATTACTATTTTATCATGTATTGATAAAATAATTGAGAGGTATCTCGGACTACAAATTAACAAATATTTGACCAAAAATGAAGTTATCAATGATAAACAGTACGGTTTTCAAAAAAACAAAAATACCTCGCAATTATTATGTAAGTTTAGCAATGAGGTCAACAAGTACCTGAACAATCGTGAACACGTACTTGTTGTCCTCATTGATTTCAGCAAAGCTTTTGATTGTTTAGATTATAAGACGCTTTTTAATAAACTACAGCAAAATGGTATACGGGGTCCATTTTTAGAATGGTTTAAAAATTACCACAAAAACCGCTTCACGTCGGTGAGTGTCGCAGGCTCGTTAAGTACTAGGATTCCAACCGATAAAGGCACAGCACAAGGTTCGATTCTCGGGCCGACCGAATACTTATTGTACGTGAACGACATGTGTAACATCTTCACAGAAGGCTCCGTGTACCAATTTGCTGACGACACATGTTTAGTAGCTGCACACAAAGACATACGTGAGGCTCAGAGAGTGATGCAGAGTAACTTCGACTTATTATGTAAGTGGGCGCATGACGTTGGTCTTGTTATTAATGCAAAAAAAACCAAACTTCTGCATATACACTCACCTTACCTGACGGTGTCTAGCGCGCCTTCTGTCGTTGCCCATGAGCATCTGTGTTTACATCGCCCGGCCCAATCGTGCGGTTGCCAAACATTGGAGTTAGTGACTCATCACATGTATCTTGGTTTAATAATCGATAGCAACTTCCACTGGCGGCCGCACATTGATCACGTATGTAATAAGCTTAGATCTGTATTGTCAAAGTTATCAATTCTTAAGTATAAGCTTCCATATAAATCACTAAGAACATTGTACTTGGCACTGGCTGACTCCGTGATTGACTATGGCTTAAGTAGCTACGGACTTACATACAAAACTTACGTCGAGGACATTTATAGGTTACAGTTGCGTATATTAAAAACTATTGTACCCACAAAAATAAAACAAAAATTCCACGATCATGATACGGGTCTATTTAATTACTGTCAAGTTGTAAATGTCTTTGACAAGGTACGTATACTCGCTTTAAAAGAAAATTATCACAACTTGGATAAGATTAAAAAATACGTGAGGCCTGAGTCTTTGCGTTGTTTGGCATATCAGCCCACATTTAGGATACCTAGGTCTAATAATGTTTATGGAGCAAGGACGTGGGAATGCATGCTCCCCGTTATTATGAACGAGTTACCGTTGGCTATACAAAACAAAATAAATGTAAACAATTGCTCAAAGGTGCTGAAGAGGCACTTCCTGGATTGTGTTGCAGTCTAGGAAGTGTCTTTTTAGTACCTGCAACTTATTCTATATTATATTATATTATTATGTACTGATAAATAATGTTGTGGCACCGAGTTGCCGTGTCTGGCATACTACTGTTAAACCCACGATGGTTTGTGTGGTATGTTTATGTCTATAAAAACTGTTTGTAATTCTGTGTTAATGAATAATAAAAGAAAAAAAAAAAAAAAAAGTCCCTTTTATTGAACAAAAAAATTATAACACCAGCTTATTGCTGTTCCACTTCAGGGCAAAGACCTTTTCTCATACCGAGACTGCAAAAGCAATAAGATAATTATATTTAGGTATATCACGACGCTTGCTCAATGCTCAAGGTTGGTAATTTCTCAATGAATTTAAAACCCTCATGATGTTTTCCTTTATAAAATGTCAGTGATTAAGCATCACTAGATGAATTTAGACGGAATCTAAAAAGGAACATTGGCCCGGATTTTGACTCACAACCTCATGGCATAGTATTCGTTTTTTTTTTCTATTTTTATATCATCTTTTTTTCTTTTGATTTTGTTTTATTTTATTTTATTTTATTTGGAACAACAAACAGCAGTAGCAGTTTTGTGTTTTGTGGTTTTGTGTGTATTTTGTGTGCACTCAATGTTTTATCCTATCTATCTATCATGCATAAGAAAAGAGGCCTTAACCACTAAACTATAACACTAAACAATATTTAAATTCATGCAATGTCTCTCCGAAAAATGCACGCGCTTTACAAGTCCATCGGTATGTCGTAAAATATTTCTGCAAAGAATCGAACAACTCCCGGCCGCCGCCAGTCCGTCAAACATCGAGCGTCTATACGTCGCGTCGATACTCCGAATAAACTACATTCATATTTAAATATATTCAACATTCTTTATTATTCATTCAATGAAGACTTTCCGGTACAAGGAATCGCTTTTTCCTACTTTCCACCCATTATTGTACAAGAATGCGTCGGTAGATAAATCTTTTTCAAGTTTAATGCAAAAAATGTGTTAATGCGTCGGAGTAACGTAAGTTGAGGAATACATTAATAATAATAATATTTACTGTCCCACTACAAGGCAAATTTCTCATCTCATTTAGAGAAAGTACGAACAATAATCACCACGCATACTCAAGGTGGATTGCCGATATCAGACTCATTCAAATTATAAATCCATCCAAACATTATTAATATTATTTTACGCTTTTATTTCTCGGAACCCGTGGGTTCCGGACCTTTGGAGGCATACGAGGGGCCAAAACCAACTCCCAGAGGCCCATTGTCGTCGTTAAGGAAATGAGGTACCAACCGCAGATTTTTCCTGTATGCACTACACAAGTGCATCAAGGACGGAGTAAGACTATTGCAGAACATGGTAATAAAAGTACTGGACTATAGGTTAGGGTAGCTAAAATGGACTGGATACCTAGAACTATGAAAGACTATGGCCCCTGCCTTATCAAAGTTACACACAGATTAAATGACAAGGGGTCACTTGCACACTCAATAATGGGCCCTCTAAAATGGCCGCTAGACGTAGTATGACTGAGTTCGTAGTCTACTGGTTACATAACGTGGCTATCACTGCTAGTCACATAAGACATCAATGTCTAACTAGATACAATTATAAAATATAGAATACATACATATAAATTGAAATCCATTTGTAATAACTTATCCATGAGATTTATCTAGGTATTATAAGTAAAAATTAAAATGAGTAAGTTTTTATTTTAAATAATAATTATTATTTTTTTTATTCTTTAAATTTTCATGGAACCCTGGGGTCCCGGACCTTAGGAAGGCGTACGAAGGGCCGTAGCCAACTCGAAAAGGCCTCTTGACGTTCTTAATGAAATGAGGTGAGGCATCTATTCATGTAATTATTATTTTATTATAATTATAAATTTAAAATAATCACAATAATTAGTATTCAGCCAAATTTGAATCTACAACATCGGATGTACCATCATCCAAGCCAGGCCATCACAGGATTATTTTGTACATAAGTAATGTATGTTCGTTTTAACAAGGCTTGTTTGTGGTACCTGTATGAAACGACTTACGAGGAAATGGTCCGACTAATGAGCTCAATCCGTTCTCCGCAAAGGTCGCAAAATGTAAGTAGGGTTATTTTCGTGCGTGTATTTTTATCAGATATCTTTTAATACTCAACCGTGGTACAAAATATTGTTAGGAGCAAAAAAATACTTACTAAATAAAGCCAACCATACTCGAGGCCTAATGTGTTTTAATCATTATTATGTAATTTATTCATTTTTATTGTACCGTACCAACCATTCTAATGTGGCTTATAACTAACCCTATTATTAAGCCTCCACTCACCGTCTATCTGTTAGTCTCTCTAGTCTGTCCTCCTGTCTATCAGCGGACTATAATATATAATATCGTGAATATAACCACGTTCGAGAGTTGAAATTTTCAGCGGGTTTTTCTATTGCTCCTATAATGATTATTATACTATTATAATAATAAAAAAATAATTATAATAATACATAAGGCCGATACAAGAAACATGATTCCATCGGCGCGGCGATACTATAAAACTCTTCGTATGTATGTGCGTTTAAGTGTAAGCTAAATGAATGTGTTTTCATTCTTTCTTTCAAGAAAACACAATCATATTTAGCCTGAAACATTTCAACTACAATTTATTACATCCAAGAAATTACTCCAGACCGGAAAAATAAATAATCTGCCTATCCTAAACCCAAATGAAACCTTTACGGCGCCGGCGCCTACATACATACCTTCCATCCTAACGACTTAACATATTGTACGGTTTAGGAACAAGTCGTGAAATAGTTTTGTCCCTTCACCAACTCTGCCGTCTTGAAGCTAAAAGGCAGCTAAGTGACAAAAGCGAGTTTTGAGCTAGAGCCGAAAAAATCGAGAATAATTTTAAATGGACGCCTGTATATACATTTTTAATTGTGTTGGCAAAGTAATAAAAAAGATTTTATGCTCCTTGAACAAAGATTCTATTGCTTAGTAGCGTTTTAGTCTAGCATTGCTATTTAGCCACCTTTAATCTTTGTAAAAAGATAATTTAATCTTTGTAAAAAGTGTAAACGGTAGAATAACCTTTCTAAGACACTGGACAAATCGATAAATTGAGGAATTTGTTGCTAAATAATAACGCACGGGTTAATGGTTAAGCTGTGCTTGTCGAAGTCAGTCTGTTGGATGTGCTTTGTAAAAAGTGTAAAAGATAGAATAACCTTTTCAAGACACTAGACAAATCGATAAACTATACTTCTCGAAATGTGACCATTCATAACATCAATTCTTCTACGTGTCTCGGAAAAAAACGTTGAGCTGTTGTTCCAGGCTGTAATTTTTAAATCTTTCAGACATCCTGTTTAATCAAAGGGCATTGTGTTACCCAGTCGTTGCTGCACTGTGTTGAAGAGGTCAGACAGGCAGTCGCTCTGCATAAAATACTGGTCTGGAATGTAGGCTGAAAGCCGACCCCAACATGTTTTTAGCTTAGCTTATAAAGTGCAATTTACTACAACTTAGTTGAGCTTGTTATCCTGTGAGCATTAAAATAAATGAATATTTTGGGGAAGAATTGGCAGATGACGGAGACAGATTGATAGATTTTTAAAAATAATTAAATGGGGTGAAGGAAAAAATACCAAATGTCACTTAGCCGCCTTTTACCTTGAGGACGGTAGAACTCAACCGTGCCCATAATCCCGTGGCCCAACAAAGCCCAGTAACATATATAACCTCTTTAAGAGCTTTGTTGGCTTTCGGGCAATCAATCTTTTCCCCTATGACGTCACAGGTGTCAAGGTTGCCTATGAACTGTTGCTGCCTTTATAAATAACTTGTTCATCAATCATTGCTTATTTACGTATGAAGAATATAAGGCAATATTTTATTCGCTTGTGAAGAATTTGATTTCTTTTTGTTCGAAATTTGTTTGGAAATTGATGAGCCATGAATTTGGTTTATTTAGCTACTTAGAAGCCTTAGCATACATGTGTGAAAACGAAATCATCATAGGATGATGTTTATATTGATATTCACATAAATTATGATTTCTATCTAACCTATTAAAGTTTTAGATGAAAAAGTGGCTTATTTTGTTTTTAAGGACTTTTTTTACTCAGTAGCTAAAAATGATTACAATTTTACGCATAAAATAAAAAAAATCATCCTTGTATCTAGATTACAAAATGAGAATGTGTACAATGTATGTACGTGGACATCTCTTTCATCTCTTTTGATTTTGTATTGTGTGTTTGTCTGTGTCTTTGGTGTGTACTTAATAAATGTTTTATCTATCTAGCTATCTACATCATCTAGCCTAGCCTTTTCCGACTATATTGGGGGTTAACTTCCAATTTAACCGGATTCGGATGATAACCAGTATTTTAAATAAAGCGGCTGCTTGTCTGATGATAAAATTATTTCTGCCAATTGATTTTACAATCACTTTTACGCGTCATCTTTAACTAGTGAGAAGAGGCCTCCACAGCCTAGTTACTGGGTAACACACAAAAAAACAAATAACCTGGTAAAATTAGAATGTGTGTTTAAATAAAATATTAACCGTACTAGAAGCCTGAAGATAAAAATGTCCCCAGTAATGTGACGTCACAATGTCATGCGTTCACTCAGATGATAGATGCGCCTAATAGCCTCTGATTACGTCAAAATGTCCCCAGGGTGACTATAATGTTATATTTTTCTATCCAACAAAATAGAGGTATAAATCAAGACTATGCTTTCAAAATAAATCTGAAGTTTTTGTCTGAAAATGATGGTTACAAAAACGTAACGAAACTTATGCTATTATGTTCAAGATAGATAAAACTAATAGTGTGTTGTGATCAAAGAGATTAAAGTTCATGGCACATTATAACGGCACCGCTACAGTTACTGCACAGCAGCCACACGGCGTCGCCTTGACTTTAGGCTACGGCTAGCTGCCAGTGCGCTAACTACGCGTTGTCGGTAAGGTGCCAGCTTGAAGTCCGCACGCCGCGCGCCGCCCGCGAGGTGCAAGCTCGCCGCCTGCGGGGTGCAATCTCGCTGTTTGTCACCGCGAACAAAATTGTTTTATGACATTGATAATTGAACACGCCTATGACTTACACGTTTTAATAATGTCTAGGTTTACGACGGCGCAATGACGTATTGCTGGCGACCCGGAGTCGGCTTGCTGTAAGCGTGCGGACGACGCGCTATAAGCACATAGTCCGCTCGCTATCGGCACGCGGCCTGCGAGTCAAGTTGTTTGGTAGTGGCATGCGCGCTGACTGCTCGCCGTTGGCTTTTTTACTTTGACATTGTGAAATAATTATATGAAACTAACCACGATTTAAGGCTCTAAAATGGAATGACAAGTCAATTGCTGGTTTGGAGTGGTGCTGGTGCTGTGCCGGTATAATGTGCCATGACCTTTAAGATACTATAGAGGGTAGGTACATGCGAAGAAATTTCACAGAAAAACTGTAATCCCATGTCTCAGTAATGCCATCTAGGATAATAAAGCAATATTGGAGCGCCGACGGAGCGTCTGGTAGGACACAAGTTTCGGATGCAAATTTTGTTCGTGATGTCCCGTCAATGGTAAGTATTTAATACCTTTGGTTGTGAAGGATCAGTGTTTTGATGATCACTCTTTTCAGTGGTTTTAAATTTGGACGAATACCTATACAAATGAAGACAGGGCGATGTGGCGCTAATTAAAGTAGGCCTATGTACAGTAGTGGACTACTGTAGGCAGATGACGATGCTGATAAAGTACGAATGTGACTTTATCAATTCACTATGTTTATTCATTGACGTCGGTGAAATATAGAAATATTTTCGTGTTTCGTACTTTTAACAGCGTGTTTTTTTTATAGAAGCAATTTTTCCTATTTAAAATTATAATATATTTCTATTGAACCCCATGTAAGTTTCTGTGTTATGTCCCTTCCACCCTGGGTACTTCCTAAGCTTCCAATAATAAAATCTAAAAGAAGAAAAATAAATAGATTATAATTATGCTGATTAGTCCAAGATTAGAAATCAAATAATAGCAGCTACTGTTACATTGGATGAAATTGCTTTAATTAAAACAATTTTCATAAAACGATAGCCAATGAATTATTCAGCCGTCTGAACAATTTGGAAAGTATTTTACAAATTGTTGGAGTATCCAGTAATTAGTTTGACATCAATCAATGTGGATTAAAGATTTTATCGATGTTCAATACCATCGAGACAGTTTAGGATAATGACAATGAAATATTACGTATTTCTTTTCAAAGTGATGTCATTGAGTGTTTGATTCCTGACAAATCATGTTGTTTAACGTGTTACCGAGTTCTAAGATTAGTGCAAATAGAAATTCAAAAGTTACACCCATCAACATTCAACCGCCTCAACGAAATAACTATGTTCCGGAGAAAACTATATCATCGATAAAGGCAATAAAATACCAAATATGTGCGGCATTGCTCTTCGCTATCAACAGATTCTACCTACTCAAACCCAACAAATTTATTCTACTTTTGAGTTATGTCCACACAATATTTATGCCGATTTTGGTCTGGGACATTATGTTTAATGCCGACGAATTGTCTGCAACATACTTCGTCTTCAAGTATACTTGCTGTGTTGAATATATTTTACTTATAACAATTAGTCTGTTTGCAAGCAAGAATAAGTTGACTAACCTCTTTCGTGATCTTGACAAGTTTGATGAGTTGTTGAACATCAGTAAAGATTTGAATGTTATCGATTCTGGATATATGAGTGTTTTTTGGCTTTCCGGCTGTTTCATCTACAGTTTGTGTGAATACATCTGCTGCTACTTCTACCTTTCCTTCTTCATCGATAGAACTGTTTACTGTTTCTATGTCATGATGTTAGCACACGACTGCGAACAAATCCTTTTCTTTGTTCTTCTTCGAACTATTTATACACGACTTCGTATAATAAAGGCCCATGTTTTGAAGGTGTTTTCTGCAGAAAACCGAACGAACAATTATAGAAGGAAATTGCATAAAGTTGAAGCGCTGGCGAACAATGCGCAGCTGGATATTAGTTCTTTACACCGGGTCTACGATTTGCTTCACAAGTGTGCCGAACAACTCAATTCTATTATGACTTTACCGGTACGTTTTACGAATAATTTTTTGAAAATTTAAGTTTTGTTTGCAACTTTTCTTATGAGTATGAACTATTTTACCTACTTGTTAATCGTACCAATTTAAAAGTTATTCATGTCACTTTACAGATGATGGTAATACTGTTGACAGCGGGATTATCGACGACAATGTTACTGAAAATGATGGTAAAAGTGATTCAAACAGTCACAGTTAGCAACACTGTAAGTACTTACGATTTGCGAACCATCTATTAATGTAAAAAACTTTTTTGCAATAAAATTAAACCGACTTCAAAAAAAACACTAAACGGTGTAAAATAACTCTAAATTAGGAAGTCTGTGGCTTTGGTGGTTTTGTCTTATTCATGATGGGCCACCGACTTCCGAATTTAGAGTTATTTTACACCGTTTAGTGTTTTTTTTAAAGTCGGTTTAATTTTTTTGCAAAAAAGTTTTTTATTTTTCCATTTTTAGTGGTTCCCATACAAATATTTGCTATATATATTGTTAATTGTTGAGGAGCTTGTGGCTAAATTATAACAGCCGCATGGGTCGATCGAAGGTTAAGCTACGCTTGACGAGGTCGGTCCGTGGATGGGTGACCATTTATTACATACCAAGACTCCTCCGTGCCTCGGAAAGCACGTTAAGCCGTTGGTCCCGGCTGTCATTTGTAGATCTTTGACAGTCGTTACTTGTAGTCAGAAGCCCGAAAAACTGACAACCAGTTTAACCAAGGGGTATCATGTTACCCAGTTACTGGGTTGTGGAGGTCAGACAGGCAGTCGCTCCATGTAAAACACTGGTATTCAGCTGCATCCGGTTAAACTGGAAGCCGACCCCAACATAGTTGGGAAAAGGCTAGGCAGATGATATTGTTAATTGTAACAGTACATGTCATGATAATAGGGTTATCCAGTTATCCCTAATAAATGAAAATTAACATACCTAACTGTCGAAATCTAGGTATATTGTACACATTTGCGTACCCCTCAGAGCATACCAGGCGTGATGATACGTCATGATGTTGTATAAACAATAAACATCCAAGCGATTCCAGCAATCACGACAGATTTGCCGTCTATTTTTGAAGAGTTCCGTTGCATATCTCCGAAGTTCAGCACCAGATCTTCACCAAATTAAAATGGGACCACCTCGGGAGTATACTCTTTTGAATAAAAAAAGAATTTCGAGAATCGGTCCACAAATGGGGGAGAAATCAGGTAACATACATTTAAAAAAAAAAAAAAAAAAAAAAAAAAAAAAAAAAAAAAAAAAAAAAAAAAAAAAACATACACACGAACATAGAACCTCCTCCTTTTTTGAAAGTCGGTTAAAAATTGCGTGACACGTGCGTACAAAGTGGAGATTTTCTATTTGGAATTTCAATGTACTAGCCCAGTATAACGTCATCTAGCCTTTGCCGCTCTATGTAAGGTTTGTCTTCTCGTCTAACCAGATGCATATGAGTGCCAGTATTTTACATGTGACGACTTCTTGATCTAATCCCAACAACCTATTCACTAGGTAACACGATACCCCAGGAAACAGGATGTCAGACATTTGGACCACTGACAGCTGGGACCAACAATAACTTAACGTGATTTCTGACGCATGGAGTACTCTTGTTAAGTCATTAATGGTATTGGTTACTCAGCGACGGCCTGACCTCGTCAAGCATAGCTTACAACCAGCATATCAACCACCACGGCTGTTATTTTTAGCCACAAGCTCCTCTTTATAACATAGGATCTATAACATATCTGGTTAAATGTAGGTGAAACAGTCTTTAGGGACTAAAGGCGTGTTGTAGTCATCATTTTAGCCGAAAAACGGCCACTGGTGGACCATTATGCCTCCCACAATGACCGATCCTGTGCGTCTCGCATCCATTGGATTCCCGTGACTCAACCAGGTCACCAAGTCCACCTTTTGATAGGCCTTGTACCCGTATTTTAGTGTGTATTAAAAAAAAAACGCAACTGTGAATAAAGGAAATGATAAAGCTTCTCACGGAATACACTGAATTGAACAAGAACAGCTTTAGGTACAGATGGATACAAACAAATAACTCAGAGAGCGTAAGGCCTAAGCGTCAATATTTGCTTGCAAATCCAACAAGGGAGTACTGACTAGTGGTTTTCAGGTTAAATACTGTTCCCGTGAGGTAGTATCATCACTTCAAAACAAAAGAGATAGCGGTGTAAGCGTGTGACCTTTTAATACTATCTGGGTCAGCAGAAGGCTTGGCAACGTGTAGGTACTAATAAATGATAGAGATATAGAACGTTATTTGTGTACGTTGTAGCCAGTCTTGTGTGTTTTCCGGGAAGCAAAAATCTCATTATACGCTTATTGTGAGATTAGTAAGTATTAGAGCAAGTTTGTATTAGTGTTCAAGTAAACGTGAAGTCCGTATTCAAAAAATCAAAAGTCTTTATTCGAACTGAGAATCAGCACTTTATGAAAGTCAAAAAAAAAATACATTTAGACAGTCCCCCAAAAACGGCCCACCCTTCGCTTATTGGTTTTGAAAATATCCGTTTTGAATAGGACATTAATTTATTTTTAAGACTTAATTGATATCATATATCTGCTGGTCAGACTTATTGTACAGACGCCAACACATCAAGTTACCTCAAACTGAAAAAAAATCCCATTTGAACATGAATCTTATTCTTTTTGATATATAGTTATAATTCTATCAAAAAAAAATACACATTGAGGTAGCTTGATGTGCTGGCCTCTGTATTTGATTCGTAAGTAAAAATCTAAATGCTACAAGATAAACTTTGTACTTTTAATTGATGTTTTGATACGTTTACGTCACGTATTCGTATTAAGCACACTGACACTTAATAACCTCAATCGATTGCAATATTTAACACATTTTTAAAACGTATGAGTAGGTATCAAAACTGGTCCACCTAATTCTTACTTTATAATGATAGGACTCTTTTTATTTCGATTCCGTAAAAGTCATCCCGTGTATACGTGAATGAAGTGAACTGTTAACAGTTGAACAATTGAGCTCAATTCGCCTTCACTTCACCAATATATACACGGGGTTATTTTTTATAGAATAGCACTAAAGTAGTATGAAAATTTTGATATTTTTGTCTTACTACAACTTTGCGCCTAATATCTCGGTCCTAATATTCCGACTGATAAAGACTCTGACATCCAGTACAATTTTTTTTTGTTACAGTTTGGTAAAACAACGATAATATACCTGTTTGGGCGCGGTATGAAGTACACTGGCCTGGTTGTAGTTCCTTGTTACTACTCCCGAGTAACATCCTCACAGGTGGCTGCTATTCGGACTTGTCTTCATGATGCTGTGAATTCGTTCCCTATGGGTAAGTTTAAGAGCAACTTTATTGACTGATGGCACGGCTGTCGCAGAGACTAAGCAGTTGGATTTTGTACAGACGCCAGCACATCAAGTTACCTTAATGTGTCAAATTTATTTGATCGTATTTCAACTTTATGTCAAAGTAATAACTTTCCTAGTTTGGAGGTCAAAAGATCGTTGTAAATTGAATTTTCGAAATTGCCTAGTTCATAAGTACACACGGCTCCACATTAAGCTATACATTTCCAGTTTACACTGACCTCGCATTGTACGGAAATCCTATATCATGCGAGATCAGCTTATACTGGAAATGCATAGCTTGACGTGTAGCCGTGTGTACTTAGTCAGAATATTCATTACAAAATTGTACTAATAGGCTACGTTTTAAAGAAATAATTATTATTTATTATTTAAGTTTAAATCTTTGTAAATGCACCCACCTACTTATATACGTATTCACACAAAGAAATCTTAGTGTGAGACGTATATAAACAAAGAAAACTTATAAAAATAATCTCAAAAAGTCATAGCCTTTTCGCACACGAAAGAATGTATGACCAGTGAATTTGATGCCTTACCTATAAATCTAGATCTTCCGCCTCACCTGTTCCAACTTCTTACAGAAAAAAAAGAGAAAAGTCTAAAGCCTTTACAAAATACTTTCACAAATCAATGAAGTTATTTCTTTTCAGATAAAATCGAGCGGCGTAAGGTAAAAGCCTTCTTCCAGCTGACTCGGGAAAATGAATTCACTTACGCTCTGGGAGGGGTGATTAGACTCAATATGTCTTTACCGCTCAACTATATGAGCTTATGTACTACGTACCTTGTTATATCTATACAGTTTTCTAAGTTTTTCGACTAGGGAATTTGTGATAGAAGCTTAAAGAAGTATTGGCCCGAGGAAAATTGATAAGGGTTGAAATTAGAGTGGTTTTTTTTCTCAACTTGGATATGGAAAAGTTGAAGATATATGAATAGTTTCATCGTCATAGGAGTATTTTGATGGTAACGAGAATTGGGTGAATTATTATTATGTACGAGTAGTCTTAGTTATAGTCATAGTATTTTATTGATAAGAGGTTCTTACATGTCATATTCCCAAATAGGTACAGACGCCAGCACATCAAGTTACCCCAATGTGTCGAACAGAATAAGGTGCATATTCAATTGGGAAAATTTGACACATTGGGGTAACTTGATGTGCTGGCGTCTGTACATCATATAAGTGTACTTCTTTTTTATATGTGTACCTTATTGTTTATTATTCTTGCTCTATGCTCTAGTTTCATATATTTTGCTTTGTTTTTCAATTAACATACATATCGTCACGCCTGTAATCCCCGAAGGGCTAGGCAGAGGTGTATACCTGGTAGTACACCCACATTTCACCAGTTATGTTTTGAGTCCCATGAAATAGGGGGCGAGCCTATTGCCATCAAATGTTTTTCAATTAAATACCTGCTAATATTTAGTGAAAGCGCGGAGTCATCTAACACGGCATTTCCTTGCCAAAAATGTGATCTCCATTACATGTGTGTTAAGCATTATTATTTTGAATATAATAATACTGTTGTGTATAATGTTTGCAAAGCACTCACTGTCTACTTAAAATACAAGATTATGAATTAATTGTGTTTTGTGTTAGTATAATAAAATAAAATGTTGTTTTAATAGTTCCAAAACACTGGGCTGTTAGAAACGACAAAGCATTTACATAGTTCTATTGTAAATCAATACTAAAAGAAACCAGTTGTAGTCTTCGATACTTATCGGATCAATAAAACTTTCATCATAATTTAAAACGAAGTAATGTAGCTACTATTGACACATTGATTACTAAAATAACTTTGTAGCAATTAGTTCGAACGCCGACCGTCGCATGTTTGACTCAAATATTTAGTTAGTCCGAGCTCGTTTTTTAAAACGAAAGCGTCATTAAGGACCCTGTTGACTGTTATGAAGGGTCGAATAGCCCTACAAATTGCACGAAACACGTTCCCTCTTGATTAACTTTCACAAGTACCCGCACTTGGAATGCTAATAAAACAAAATTGGTTAACATCGATACGGTTCGAACCGTAAAACTAAAACTGGTTAAAAAAAACGTCAATATTTTAAAGATCTAACCACTTTCGTTACGGTTATATCCAATCAGCTTTCGAAATCGTTTCTCTCTCTCTCATCACGTTCAATTGACGACAATGTGACGTTGCGAATTTTCGATTTTCGTCTACGAATTTTCGTTAACTTGCGCCATAATCGTTGAAGCTCGAGAGATTTGGGCTATAGCGAACGAATGGAGGGTTTGGAGGCAGGGGAAAAAATTAGTGAGATAACATTCAGCTTTATTGCCCACCGTCCGTCTCCGCCAAAATTCAGGGGTGACGTAAATGGCCCAAGAGACTTGCTTTTTTATCTCCCGGAGTGGGCAACATGAACATTGAAGGGGTTTTCGGGCACAACAAAATATTATTTAACCTTTCTATTTGGGACAGCGGCTTGGGTCGTATTAAAAGCACTATGTTACAAAATAGTATGTATCAGAATTACTTTTATGTATTTTTGAAAGGGTTCATAACCAAGCCTTATGTGGGAGGCAGCAAAAAATATTAAATTAAAATTAAAGATTGCGTTATAAATAATTCATTGTCTGGAAATGAAAGGCTTCTAGTACCAACCTACGTCAAAACCATATAAAGCTAAAAATATGTATCTCATAAGGGCAAAGTTAAATTTAGTTGGCAACATTTGCGATAGACGTGCAATTTAATACTCGTTTATAACTAAATTATATAAAGATGGTGTTCAAGTTAAGTTCTATGAGCAACAGGAGAAAACTAAGCAAACTATTCCAGCCAAGTTGAATTTGATCCCAGTTAATTGTTTGTAGCATTTTCACCTTTATGAACATAATAATAATAATAATAATAATAATAGTTTTATTTCGGACAAAAGAATCCATATGGTATTACAAAACAAAAACTTATTACCTAGTGTTAGTAAATATCAACCTCCGAACAAACTGCTGCATTATCGGAGAGCCGACGCTCTCAGCTACAGTTTTCAGGATGCTAAGCTGGAGGACAATAGTAAGCTGGAGGTTGCTTTGCTTGATTAATCTCTTTAACCGAGTCGCGTCCAAGAAACGGCAGAAGAATTGTGGGGCGTCCGGCGGCAAGATGGGCGGACGACACTGTTGCCATATTGTGGGATTACCGTGGATGAGACTGGCGCGGGCGTGGAGATTTGTACCAAAACAGGAGAGCCCTATATCCAGCACTGGGTGAAGTCGGCCTGTGAATGACGATGATGATGAATCTCTAAAACGTCTTGAGCGGTTTCTATCCTTTCTAACCAAATAACTTTACCAGTACCTACTCTTGCTCAGGCTTTTCACTTGCTTCAGAGATCATTTACATCATTGAAGGAATACATCGTAAGGAAACCGTGACTTATAAAAGTGTAAGTCAATATCACCAATCTGCATTGACAATCATGCCTTTTTTAACCGATTTCAAAAAAAGGAGGAGGTTCTCAATTCAATTTTATTTTTTTAGGGTTTGTTACCCCAGTATTTTGTCATTTATGGACCGATTTTCACATTTTTATTTTATTTGAATGGGTATATACTAACAGATTGGTCCCATTTGTATCAAAACTCATATCTGATGAGGGATCCTCGAGGAATTGAGGGAACTCCTCAGAAAATATAGGTACACACGCACCGATTTTAACATTTTTAGTAACAAATCAAGCATTTTAATTTAGAAAATGTAATTTGGTGAAGAAAAACTGATGAAAAAGACAGGCAACGGAACTCTTCAACGCATAACAGCAAATTATTCGCGATTGCTATAGTCAGATGTCTATGCTGAGCTTTAGTATTTCCATAACATAACATTGCGCCTTTTTATTCTGAAAGGGGACGGCAGAGATGTACAGATTAATGATAAGATAGAACTTCTTTAGCAATTGTTATCCAATTCCAATGATTCTTTCAAGTTTTGAAAGACTTTCTTTACATATGAAGAAACCAAAATGTGTAAAATAAAAACTTTTTTAGAAAAGAAACAACCGACTCCTTAAAAAAATACTAACTAAACACACAAAAAAATAACTCCAGTTTCGGAAGTCGGTGGCTAATAATGAACTAAACAAAACCACCAAAGCCACAGACTTCCGTAACTGGAGTTATTTTTCACATGTTAGATTTTTTTTAAGGAGTCGGTTGTTTTTTTTGTAAAAAAGTTTTTTTATATGGGAAAAAACCATGGTGTGATATTAAAAAGTTGGTTTAACATACCTACCTACTAAAACTGGTATGGAATTGTTAGTAGTTTTATTAATACCTAGATAGTTCTAAATAAAATCACACAGGAGAAATCGTAAGCGTAGTTACTCCCAACACATAAATCGAACCAAACTCATTTCAATACCTCCGCTACGATTCATTACATCTGCATAAGAATCAGATAAAGGGGGATACAGATGTTTATAGCCTTATAAAACATCAAAGGATCGATCACAAAGCTAGATTCAAGGACATTGGCTCCTAAAAAGGTATCTTTATATATTATTGTAATACAAATTTAGAAGAAAATAAATAACGTTGAGTTTTGTTCAGTTAATGATTGCTATGAGAATTGTATGTAGGAATAATTGGCTTTGTAAATATTTTCTTGTAGGAAGATAGCTGAACGCCAGCGGCTCTGTTTGCGCAGTTTCTATACGTTTAGAAACATTAATATAATTGTATGGTGGTCTCACAAGGGATATAGGGCAGGGACTTCGAAAAAAGAAATCGTTTTTTGATTTATGTACAGCTTAAATGGATTACTTCTTAGATCATGCGTTCAAGAAGGTGTTAAATACAATGCTTGTAATTTTTTCTTACCTACAAGTTTAATAATATGCCTGAAAACTCACTATTTGTTATTTTTTATTTAAACACGCTAATCTACTGTAAAACCAGTCTAATTTGACAAAATATTTTTGCACTTCTAAGCAAAGTTAACAACTATCCATCCCTTTGTCACGATCGTTTTTTTCACTCTTCTACAGTCATTTGTCGTACATGCGCTCTGTATTAATACATGAATAATATTGTGGAAATAATAAACCATTACCATTGCGAAGTAAAAAATGGTCATTGAGAAATATACAGATGTGTTGGTTCATGTGAGTTTTTAGCAGAGCAACTTTCTGATTCAAGGTTTGTTGAAATCAAGACTGAGGAATTTATTGCTCGGTAACGAGGATACAGCCGTCACAGAGAAATAAATTCACAGTCTACCTAATTTATTTTACAGTTATTTGTTAGTACCTACTTTTATTTGTTAGTTTTAAGGTTATCTGTTCACTATCATGTATCATGTTTGTATAAATCTGTATTTAAAAACAAGCGCTTCTCGCCAACAAACTGATCAGTTTGGCGAGTAAATTGTTAATTAACAACAATATGTATATGTACATGAACAACAATAAAAAAAAAAAAAAAAGTAATCCTAAACAAGAATATGCATTTACGGAGATACCTACGTATAGCGCCGTAGAACATGTGACCCTTGGGAATGATTTCTATTTGGCCAGAATACGGCTCATGTCTTGAGCAAATGATGTATTATCCTGACCAAACATTTACTTTCCCATAAGACCCTGAGCAGTAGTGATGTTACGGTATAATAATTGAGTTCAGCATAGGGTAATAATTTCCACTAGCACTATTTTGTAGAAACTCGATTAAAAGGGACTGTGATGATGCAGATGTATTATTACAAATCAAATTTGAATGCCTTCCTCGTGTTATCCAACTAATTATTTTAAATGTAATATAGTGAAATTCTTAGGAAATTATTTTGTATATATAATTTATTTGATAAAAATTTAAACTACAGTCTACAATGCCGCCAGTCTTTTGGGTACTTTTTCCGGTGTCAGCAATACGCTTGAATTTTTTGATGTTCTTTGATTGTTCTATGAAGTTTTTATTGGTTTTTGTACCTTTTAATATTATTTTTATCTTACTAAATATCACATAAATATGTATATTAAACTATAAATGAAATAAAAAAGGTGGAATCTAAAACTAAGAACACCTAGGCGTCAAATACTCCTTCGTATATCTGTCATTCGGAAACGTGCCTAAAACATAAGCGACATTGCCACGTTGGATGGCATTGCTAATTCTTTGGCCAAATAATCGCAAATTATGGTGTGTGTATAATTATGCGTATAGGGTGTGTTGAATGTGGTCACTCACAAACAGATAGGGTCTGGAATGAAATCAATTCTGTATTATTACATGTCTGATAACTACTTAGTATAGGTATTAACAAGAAAGTTATCTATAAAGATACCAATGGATAGAAAGCGTGGTTTGTCTAATTTCTCGTAACCATGACAAGATCGTTTTGTATAAATTTCAAGACTTCAATTAAAGACATCGTGAAGTACGGCTATCGTTCCATTGTGCTCGGTTACTATTCAATAATCGGAAAGACGAGCAGTTGAATAGTCGTCCATTTTCTACCATTCAAATAGAACTGTATTTATAAATGGCTGCCCTAGGTTTATACGGAAGAGATAAGATGAAACTATTTCTAGTTTTTATTACTTTCATAATTATGAAAAAGCGCAGTAGAGAAGGTTTTTGTCTCTGTACGTAGGTACCTACCTATAGCAAAATCTTACTGAATTGAAATGAAATATTTTTATGTTTGCAACAGAGGTAATTAGACCAACTAGGCATATATTGCGTTTGAATGAAAAGCAGTGTATTACCAGAAGGAAAAAAATATGTTAACGATATCAAAAAATATAAAAAAAATATTAAAACCTACAAATGGCCAGTAATTTGACAAGTAGGATCTACTACTAGCAATACCCAATGTGTCCGTCATTGTGTCATTTTACTATGAATAGAGTTTACAATTTCGTCAACTTGTTTTGGTAATAGTAGCTAAATTCCGTAAAATTGTTTTAATTAAACCAGATTTAATTCCATCCATAACACACACCCACAAACTTGACACTCACACAACTAACAATCACACACACACCCTCACTGAATAATTTCTTATCGCCAAACTGATCCGATATCTTCGCTCTCTCCGTCTGTTTTCGGCACGTCCGAACCTTTGTCCGGAATTATGTGAGCTATTATCATTAGTCGCAGATGACGATCCTTCCAACTTACGTCTTATCTTTTATACGGAACTCCTTTGTCCCGTAATGGGTTTAGTGTCGGCTTCAAGAAAGGCATGAGGATAAAAATCTTATATCGCGTTAAGCCGCGTAGGTTCGCACTTTCGTATACGATTTTCTCTCAATTGTTTCCGCATTTCGGTTTGTTAATAGAATTCGAATGTTTTTGCGAGAATGTTTTCCTTTTTCTACGATTTTTTTCGTAATTAATTTTCCCCAAATCTACTTAATTACCAAGCACCTACTTAGTGTATGAATTCACTTCATAATCACAAATTATAATAAATCATATCTCTTTATTTCGACCTTATTAGGATTCGTTATAATTAAGATAACAGCTGAGTGCTCTCAAAGAAACCTTACTGACCTGATTTCCGTAGATTTTCCTCTAATTAAAAGTAAACATAGCCCACAGTCTACTCAACCATTTCTTAAACAATCTGGGCCCTTTCGTTGTAGGTATTCTACCCTTACTGGGGACCAAATGGTACCGTCATTCATGTCACCGTAATTGGCAATTAGTGCGGTCGATTCTGTTTATCAATGCAGAAGCCCTGTTTAGTAAACCGCCTCTGAGCTGAATACCAATGATGTTAAAAATTAATCCCATTTTTAATGATACTTAAGACCAGATTGGTCGTGTTAGGGGTTGTTGTTCGGTAAAATATTTTGAGGATATAATCGGATGGGGGAAGAAATTGGAATTGGAGTATTTTGCGTAATTTGACGACCAGGTTCACTAGATTGGCTTCAGAACAATGAATTCGAAAATCGAAAGCGTAATTTTGTCATCTTGCCACAGGGATTTGGCCCATTATTTCTTTCTTTATCGTGTGACTTTTTAGTAACTAACCTGGTGTCAGATTTTATATGCCGCCTATGGGCCTCTGACTTGGCATCACATACCCTTGAGAATATCTCGCAGTTTCCTCACGATATCGAATACACTACGAGCAATGTGGATCATTTGTAAACATAAAAATAGTAGCAAATCTAAGCAACAATCAAATAAAGAACGATATAAGTAAGCCAATTTAATATTCTAACTTTCACTTATACTTATTCATGCCAGCCAAAATACCAATTGTAGTCGAATAAACAACCCTAAAATATGTGGGCCGCTTTGCTCCATTTGAGATTCCAATCTCTGGCCCACTCGCAAACTTCAACACGGCTAGTAGGTATGTAAAAATATAACATTTACGAACATCGCGTATTTTAAGAGACGGGCGGCCATTTCTCAGCGTAAGTGCTAGAAAAAAATCTCTAAATGCGTCATAAATTCAGTTTCAATATGAGTACAAAATATAAACGGGCAGTGCGCGTGGCGACATGTCCCAGCGGTGGGACACTTGCAATGAAATATGCAGAAGGGGTTTCAAGTAGTCGCTACATAGAATCTGTGCAGCTGTCGCGAAGGGAGGTCCTCGGGAGTAGCCACCGTGAAACGGGGTAAGACCGCGTTCAGATTTGTGTTATTAGGATTGTATTTGTAAGACAAGAGGATGACTGGCAACTTTCTGGGGTATAGAGAAGCGGAGCAAATTAATTTAGTTTCGTAAAAGCTTTTTAACTTTGAATCTACTAAGTTTTTGATGAGTGTATTGTAATATCAGTCCTGGTGTTTGCAACTCCACGGATTAACACATGCTTTGCGTGCTACTTTTATGGGAAACCATGAGATTAAAAGTCTCATAGTTGCCATTCACATTAAGCTTTGTACATTGGAGTAAATTTAATTATTTTATAATCGTTTACTTCATAATTCAACAGCAAAAATAGGGGATGTCGTTGGTTCCAAACTTGGCATGGCCTGTGTCTTCTTACGACATTTGTATAATGAACAAAATGATAATGAAGATTTGGACAAAATGAATAAAACTTAAAATAAGATAAGGCTATTGAGACTAAAATGCTAAATTTACAAACAAATAGACAACTAATGAAGGGAAAACTAAAACTAAATATACCTAATAATAAAAATTAAATACAAAAAGTGAAGCCTACAGACATCTCAAAGACAAATCAACCTTTCTATACATTCTTTTGCAGAGCTGCGTAGAGTAAACCAATTTAGCTATAAGCCGTTGAAACAATCCCATCTAAGCTGCTGATTACAACAGCACTTATGATAAAAATGAAAGAGACGCGAGAAACGATCTAAGCATTTCCATTCCTCGCTCAGCATGAGAATAACAGAAACCTATAGTCATAAAGACAATGTACACATTTGGCAAATGTAGACGCACCCTTGCTCTCACATTTAAGCCACGCCGCTTGTACGTGTGGAGATTATGTATGCCATTTGTATTCAAATAGCATGGAAACTATGAATTGGATTGAGTGTGATGGCAGTAACACCTACAGTGAGTTTTTCCTTGCACGTCTCTTATGGTAAACAAACATGGAGTCCTGAGATTTTGATTTAAAAAAGATATTTGAATGTTTCGTGGTTATTTTTTAAGAAGAAGTGTTAAACAAAATTGTATTTAAGTATAAGCATAATAATGTATTGTACTATAAACTGTATTTTTTTTGGGTTCCGTATCACTGGGTTGCCCACGGATCCAAGATTTTCAACATCCTACAACTTTCATACAACACCATCTAGTTCCAAACTAAGCAGAGCTTGTGCGTTATGAGTTCTAAAAAACTGATCGATATACTTATGTAATATTTCTAAATACATACAGACACAGAACAAGATCATGCTCATCACAAACATTTGTCCTGGGTGGGAATCGAACTTACCACTAGACAAACATACCAGTCAAATAGTATTATTATGTTTGAAGAGGCAGGACGGCTTGTAGGCCCTTCACCAGAACTCATCTTCTTAATTATGTAGGTGGGTGGCTGGTAATTAACGTCCACTACTACACGAAAACAACTTAATTAAATCTTAAAATAGCGTGATGGCGAAGATTCTGAGCGATTTGTCACAAGCGTGGTGCGCGGGCGCTGTCTCGTTCAAAAGTGAACTTAAGATGGCCGCCCGCGCCACCATCGACAATGACGCTCCGCTAAGTTGACATTGACAGCCCTGTCAAGTCAACCTGACATTTGCCGTAAACGCCGTCATGTTCATACCATGTTTGTTTACTAAATAAAATATGTAACATAAAATAAAACAAACGCGTTATGCCTGTTATTTTCAAACCATAATGAAAAGCGTGATTTTTTTTAAAGGGTAGTTTTCCGAGAATATTGCTTTGGGTTTTCACACATGCATTTCGTTATTAAACTTCATTTTTTGCAAAGTAGCCTAGCAATTAAAAGAATTGAATTATTTGCAAATAATTTGGTATGCTTTTGATGCTTAGATTAACGTCAAAATTTACGACTAGCCTTTGAGTCAGGCGACGTTCGTGTGGTTAGCCAAAAGTGAGCCATAATGCTCTATATTCTCCTTTAGGTAAGTAATCCAAAGCTAAGTTATTTGCTATTTGTAATCTAGGTTTAAGAGATTGGAAATGTTCTAGAGAGTAATTTTATTGCGTCGTACATTCCGGATGAGTTAATTGGTGCTATTTGTAGAGATAGATTACGGAATGTGGCGTTTCTGGTTCTCGTAAGATACTCACATTATATCTTTTGATGATAATCATATATGGGCCATTTCTTTTTTGCACGAGACTTAGTTCGGGACAAAATACATTTTACTAGCATATATCGCTCGCGACTTCGACCGCGTCAATTTAGTAATTAAGCACCCCCTCCACTCCTTTTAGTATTGAAAATAAAATATACACTCACAAATAATGTGGCTTTCTATTGATAAAAGAATTTAAGTATAAATCATACAAAAAAGTTCACCCATTTATAATATGTACATAGACACAAATAGTTAGTTCTCTGTATGATGTATGTTATATGATACAATTATGTATAGCTTGATGGCTGGAGTTTAAGCCGCCATATCTCATGCACGACGTTGTGGTTCAAATCTGGGCGACCAATGTGACTATTTCAACTATTTTTGACACCGGTGAAGGAAAACTATTGTGAGGAAACCTGGGCTTACAGCCAATTTATAGTCTGAAATCGCCTTGAGCTGGGCGTGGTGATCAATGCACGCCTTTTTTGTCTGTGGATAAGCTTTTGCCCAACAGTGGGTTTGAAACAACAGCCTGTTTTAATTCCACTGTTGTATTATTGTAACCTGGAATTTACAAAAGAAAACGAAGCAAAAGAAGTACGCAACGATTATTGTAAGTAGCGTTCTGTTATAGTTTCTGCCTATTCCCATGGGGAAAAGTTGTGAGCTTATGTATAGGCGTGAGTTTATGTTCGGTAGGTATATCTGAAAACTTAACTTGAAGAACGATCAATATGCTATACTTTTGGTTTACCTCGCGAGTGTCACCTGGCGCATAGGTTAGTTGCAAATTGAGGATAATTAGAGCAGCACTCACGCCATCACAGCGCTAATTAGGAACTAGATCTAGGTAAAAATTCACTATTTCATTTCCATGTCACACGGGTTGGTAATGTGATGATACATATGGCTGGTTTCGTCATAAAGCTAGATGTATGAATGAAAGGAACATTGATGCATATCCGGACTCTATAAGTTCAGTAAATGATTCTAAATTCTAACGAATTATTTTTTTTTACGTTTTTGCGTAATAATCTGTGTTATATTCGCTTTAAACTGAAATAGCCGTCAAAAAAATCATAATTTCTATCTTAGAACACAATGAAATCTATTCAAAAGTAGACAAAAATGAGGTTAACTATACGTAAGAAGTTAAAGTTTACCTAACAACATTGGTAACATTTTTGGAAGTTACAATTCGAACACAGAATTGTAAAACCTATTTCTACTGTCTACTTATAGGTATTTCAATTATTATTAGACTGGTTTGTTGGTCTAGTAATTATAGTGGCCCTGACTGCTAGATTAGAGGTCGTGGGTTCAACTGTCGCCCAAGACAAATGTTTGGGTGATGAGCATAATCATTTGTTTTGTATAAGGGTGTAATTTATCTATAACACGTATATATTAAAAAATATATACGTAGGTATATCTAGTATACATAGCACAAGCTCTGCTTTTTTTGTGATTAAAATGTTTTATGAAAGTTGTGGAATAATTTATTATTATTTATTTATTATTATACACTTATTTAAATTAAAACAGGCCCAACTCGCACTCATATTGTTTTAATCAAATTTCGGCGCATAATTACCTTCCGTACACAGCTTTTGTTACAGCTAGAAGCAATAAATCAGACACAGTACACTCGCAAATTGAACACAATTGTCGCCGGCGTGCGCACAAAGGGTACAGCGACAGAAGGAATTCATACGAGTGAAAATTTTGCTCACAACTTGTGCACTAGC
This sequence comes from Euplexia lucipara, assembly GCA_921972225.1. NCBI lineage: Eukaryota > Metazoa > Arthropoda > Insecta > Lepidoptera > Noctuidae > Euplexia > Euplexia lucipara. The sequence goes on along the minus strand of OV179152.1, from coordinate 7,058,896 downwards.
ATAGTTTATACATATAGTTCTAGTGATAGCTCATATACAGAAGCCAGCACATCAACCTACCCCAATGAACCCACCTACTGACTGACTAGATGGAAACTTAACTACCTAGTATGGTAATTCTGTGCAATGTGAGATAAAATAACTCAAATACCAAAACTGATTCGAAGTCTACAATACAAACTTTCAGCCCAATTTACTCAGCCATTATTCAAGAACCTAACCTAAATGGAAAAGAGAAACTGACAAAAACTTATACGTATCCTGTCATTCCCACATCAAAAGCAAAATAAAACTGTGTATTCATACAAATGCGGAATATCCCTCATGTTTAAAACATTAGGTATGTTCTAAGAGATTCTATTATACAGACTCTCACCAGATATTACGATTCTTGGTAAGCATCAAATAATAGACAGACAAGCGAAGCATATAAGAACAGTATTTGCTGAATCTCAATGAGTGGTCTGTTGTGAGTATTCCGACCTAACCCTTTCACGGCTCGGTAAAGTTTAGTCGAATCTACAATTGGTTGTTTGCGGTTAATTCCTTTTCAGATGGAATAATGGAATGGATGGATGGATGGTGTGATTTACAAGAGCAGATTACGGAATCTGGATGGATCAGTCAATTTAGAAATGCCTTTTAGTTAAAAAAAAATTACATGTAAAAGTATCTGGGAAGATCTACTTATAGAAGTAAATATCATTTCATTTCATCGACGCACAAAATGTCGCACAAAATGCACTGTCTGACACAATTAGGTACTTGACTGTTAGTAAAGTATTTCTGTGTGTAATTGCTATCATAAATGCCATGTATTTCCGAACAGCAAACACATATCGATACCTCTGGGCTCAAAGGGCGTATAGCACATTTTGGTCATTTTGACCTTTTTACATATTCGTACTCAGTTTTTGATTCTCTATCGATCTGTGTAATCGACGTGGCGAAATTCGCAAAATAATGTCGAATACGACCTCATAATTTTCGTTACGTAAACATAATTTGTTTGAAGATTAGGGGCTTAAAGAACATTATGCTGCCACCACAATAATTGGCAAGTTGTATAAACCAATTCTGGTTGAAGATTTTGGGTGTAAGATCACAACATCTTCGTTTGAAAAGTACCTAATATTGCTCTTTACGACCTAACACAATTTTAAATATAAGTATAGTTTTTGTGCTATACGACCTACATTTCCTTAACTTCGATCAACTAGCTACCAACACATTTACACGAATGATGTTAAAAACAATAAAATTTAAGAACTAAGAGTAGTCACATTTAAAAAGACAAATCCAGACCAAATATTAGTCAAATATTACATGGCAGGAGAAGCTGAAACGTTTGCAATAACACTTTGTTAAAAACTACAAGGAAAAGGCAAAGGCAAGGGGAAGGGGAAAGTAAAACCAAAAAGAAAAAAGCAAAATACGCGAGTTAACCAGTCCACAAGTAGCCAGCAATAAGTCAACGTCCCCTTGAAACCCTTGTATAACTCATTAACTCCAGGCTACCTATTACCACTGCTAAATACCAGGATCTAATACGTCTCTGCGACAACGGGACTGTACCCAAAAGATTTCACAATGAATATCGCAATCTCCTAAGGCACATTGATGTGTACCCATTAAATGAAACTGACGACGAAGATGAAGATGATTAGAAAGTTTAAAAGTAACGAAGAAAATAAAAATGAAGAGACAAGATTAAAAATTATATATTTATAAAATGAGAAATCTGATTATAAAGCTTAAAACTAATGAAGAAAAATATAACTGATTACAAAGCTCAAACTAATGCAGAAGTTTAGACTAAGAGAACTGATTATAAAGCTTAAAACTAATGAATAAGACTATAAATAAGATAACTGATTATAAGGCTTAAAATTAACAAAGAAGATTATAACTAAGAGAACTGATTACAAAGCTTAAAACTAACAAAGAAGATTATGACTAAGAGAACTGATTTTAAAGCTTAGAACTATAATGAAGAAGATTATAACTAAAATATCTGATAAGAAAGCTTAAAACTTATGAAGAAGATTATAAAAACTGCTGATTAGAAATGATGAAGAAAATGAAAATTAATGATCTCATTACAAAGTTACAGAACTTGTAGAAAAGTGAAATAAACGTTTTTTATTCCTTATCATGATTTTAATTTCTATTAATATCGTAAATAATTATCTAAGAATAGATGTCTACTAATTAACGTAACTATACCAATCTAAAAATAAATAAAATATCAATTTCATAAGTAAATAAACCTGTTTTGTAGAACTTAAACTTAAAAAAAATTGCAAAATATTGTCCTTTACCCCGATAATTAACAATTCAAGTAATTTATACGCCCCAATTTCTTTGCATAATTTTCGAAAAGTTGGGCTTACGACTTTGTGTACCTGCTCAAGGTGTATTTTTATGGGGTGTATAGGACATTTTTATTTTTTTTTTGGTCGTAAAGCACACGCTATCTCTGTTATTATAAGAGCAGCGCCATTTTCGAAAAAACCTTCTTAAACACATCAAAAATCTAAGAACTTTGTCCCTTGGATACTTTTATATAGCTCTAAAACTGAGCGAGATATAACAAAAATAAAAACGCTTCTCCTGAAAACCCACGTTTTGTGCTATACGCCCTTTGAGCCCAGAGGTATCGAATGTTGCTTTTTCCTTTTATCACATGGAAGCACATAAAAAAGCTGGCGATGATTTTTACGGCAACGTGCATCAAAGTCAAGTAGTATCACAGTGAGTATCTTTCGCTGTAACGTGCATTGACATTCCGTAGTATCACAGTGAAGATCTATCGCAATAACGTGCATCGAAGTACAGTGGCTTCGCAGTGATGGTCTTTCGCAGTAACGTGCATCGCGGTTTTGTAGCATCGTGTTAGCGTTTATCGACATTTTGTGCGTCGAGGTTCAGTAATCTACTCGATTTACAAGGCAGATGTAGGTGGGAACGCCTTGAGGGGACGCCCTAGAAGAACATACATAGGTAGTTTTTATTGGTGAGGTTCTTCAGAAAGGTCAGGTGCCAGGAAAGTGTATGACAATATTTATGAATGTAAACGAAGCACAGGAAGTATGTAAGAATCGTAGCATATGGCGCTTTGCAGTTTTTGTCTACCCCCATGTGAAAAAGTCGTAAGCTTATGTATGCGTACGTATGAATGATGTGAATTGAATTATACATAGGTACCTATATTGTGAGGTAGGTATTTAAAAAGAGGGACTAGTGGCTAATAATACGCCGTACAGGTCAATCGAAGGTTAAGCTACGCTAGCTGAGGTCGGTCTGTGGATGGATGATCATAAATTACATGTCAAGATCTGTCCGTGTCTCGAAAGGCACATTCAAACTTGCCTTAATACATTAGCAATGCTGTCTGCGACATCACTATTAGTCCTCAGACGTCGATTTCAGCGCTAGGCTGTATATTATTGACAACTTAGCATATTACAGATACATAAAAAGGTAAACTACATCTACGTCTAATGTCGTTAGGGCCTTAGATATTAAGGTGTCTGCCTCTCATGCACGAGGTTTTCATTAAAATCCGTGTAATTAACAATGCGAATTTTAAAAAAAGATTGTTGTGCTATAAAATAAGAATCTAATATTTTACTTGTTAGGTAAGAAAAAATACATAGGGACGATACATTGAATAGCAGATAAGTTTGAATATAGAACACAGCATAAAAAGTAAATCGATACATTTTTTTTTTTAATTAATATGTATTCTATTCTATTTTTTGTTATGGCAAACAAAGCCGAATATTTAGTTACTAAGTTTATCTTATCATTGACATCGGTGAAGGAAACCTCGACCTATTAGTTAATTTATGTTTGAAATGGCCAATCTTTCTTGGGTAAGCTAGATCAATGCTTCTACCTTCTTTGTGTGAGAAGAGGCCTTTCCCCTGCTGTGGGACAGTAACAGACTGGAATATTTTTTAAATGACAGAGTGTTAATTGAATAATATTATTATGATTATTATCTACTACTACTACTATTAAGCGGTACTTAGGCTTATCTTGCTTGTCGAGTAGCTAGCAATTATAGCAATTAGGACTACTATGTGAATTAATTCTGCTTAGTGGGACTTAATTAGGCCTGTCCCCGACTTAATAGTGTTAAAACGATAACAAATATATATTCATAAATAATACGTGTATGCATGGGTGCATATAAGTATATCCTGCCTTTAAATTTAAAGTAGGTACAGACGCCAGCACATCAAGTTACCCCAATGTATCAAATTTCTTTGATCGCTTTTTAACTTTATGCCAACAGAATAAGGTTCATATTCAATTGGGACAATTTGACACATTGGAGTTACTTGATGTGCTGGCGTCTGTACTAGTAGATATAGTTTTGAACTTAATCAATAAACAACTTTATATAAGTATTAAAAAACATTGTAACCTTTCAATCGTGTCAATTAGAGACACAATAGAAAGACAATGACAGCGCGGACGCTTGAGGTTTAATGAATTAAATAAATATCACAATTTTTTTTGAAGTTATACCGAAAAATATACTATGGGTTTTTTCCAAAAAAAAAATTTAAACCTTTTAAATAAATAAAAAAATGTAGGTGTCTTTTCTCTAAAAAATACATCAGCAAGCCTAGCCATATTACAAAATTCTAATTCTATTATCGTAATCGATAAGGCGACAATAGAAAGAAAAGGCATATATTAAATCAGCTGTTTGTTTATTATCAAGTGTTAACGAGTAGAATTTGGAATAATTATGTCTTAAAATGAAATACACTGGACAGTTGACAAATAGCTGATTCCATATACGCCATTTTCTTTCCATAATAGAAATAGAATAGAAATAGAATTTGTTAAACAAAACTATACCATATACTTCACCACATTTATCGTGGAATCTGTTATTCATCGATAATAGGTACTCCATTAAATAACTATTAGGACCTTATGTCAAGTTATTACTTAGGTAGGTAAATAATATGATGAATGAATAATAATGTCCATTAATCTTTGAGCTAAGCCTTCTCGACTTGATCCGCTCGGTGCTAAGAGAGCGTTAATTCGTTGGCAAGCTAATATCATAAGGTGATATTAGTTTTCGAGCAAGTCATGAGGTAAACAAACCCTTGATAGTGTTCAGCAATCTTATGAAGTTCATAGAAATTGAGCATTTATGTTATATTCTAATAGATTGATTACTATCAGTGAGATTAATAATAAGGTAACTAAATGTTATTTCACATACACACCATCACGCCTGTCACCCCCGAAAGGTTAGGTAGAGGTGTACAGAGGCCAGCACATCAAGTTACCCAAATGTGTCAAATTTCTTTGATCGTTTTTTTAACTTTATATCAAACAGAATAAGGTTCATATTTAATTGGGAAAATTTGACACATTGGGGTAACTTGATGTGCTGGCGTCTGAACCTTTACCTACCAGTGTTTTTAGTTCCATGTTATGTAGTGTTAATATTGTCCATGCATTTAAAGAACACCTGTAATTAAAAGTCATATTATTAGGACTATATACTGTATAGTTTAATAAAATACGCTCCGGAGTTTGCTTAGTTTTTAATTCATTGATGGGAACAACTGTTACTACACTGTTTGTCAATAAGGTAGATATTAGTCTAGTTCAGACAATGCAACGTTCTTGAACGACTGCAAAACTTGAAACCATGAATATGAAAGATAATGTTCTTTTGAAATTGCTACGATAAACGCGAAAAATGTGCAATCCGATCGACTGAGTGTACATGAAGAAATTAGTCGTATGATGACATCTTTATCGACACTATCTACTGAGCTCTCATCGCAGGCAGTCGTTTGCAGGACATAAAACGTTTCTATGTTTAATGGTTCGTAAACTGTGTGAATCAGCCTCAACTACTGTCGTTCTTGTGGCTTGTGAGTGATACAACTTCATTAATATCAGCCTGTTTACTGCTACACTGCGGTGTATTAACCTCTTCTCATGTAAAAAAGGTGCATTCATCAGCACCTTTGTTATAAGATATGCTTGTTTGTTATAGACTTCATTTTTTTTAATAAAAACATAGTTTTTTTTCTGAGAACAAAGACATTCAATACTTTCTATACACGGGATTTCACGAACAAAATTTTCATCCGACACTTGTGTCTGGGCACAAGTCGATTAGTCTAATTTAGTACGCTCCGTTACCGCTTCAATATTACAATATTATACTAGATGGCGTTACTGAGACTTGGCATCATCATCAGATATTTTTTGAAATTTCTTCGCATGTACTCTCAATAAGTATTTTAAATCCCTTTGGCTGAGAATGAACACTTTTTGAACGTCGAAAGTTTTCAAGCTGTATTTTTAGTCATGTCATCGGAAAAAAAACCACAGAGTGCTTTATGATAAAGGTTCAATTTCGTGTATCGCGGCCGATAGCAAACGCGGATTTTATACATCTCTCTCTCTCTCTCTCTCTCTCTCTCTCTCTCTCTCTCTCTCTCTCTCTCTCTCTCTCTCTCTCTCTCTCTCTCTCTCTCTCTCTCTCTCTCTCTCTCTCTCTCTCTCTCTCTCTCTCTCTCTCTCTCTCTCTCTCTCTCTCTCTCTCTTCTCTCTCTCTCTGTTCGGTTATATAATAATGTCAGATTTTGTATTTAGTTTTGAGCTGTTATACCCAATAAATTCTTTATACAACGTGGCGCTACAATGGTGACATTAATTTAACACACGGGTAGGGCTAGTGGCCATTAACCACATAAATTATGATTGGTTAAAATAATTGGTAATTTGAAAAAAACATTTTTCAAACAAACTAAATAATACAAAATCTTTTTTGCAAAAAATAAAACCGACTTAAAAAAAACCACTAACCGATGTAAAATAACTCTAAATTAGGAAGTCTGTGGCTTTGGTGGTTTTGTCTTATTCATGATGGGCCACCGACTTCCTAATTTAGAGTTATTTTACATCGGTTAGTGGTTTTTTTTAAGTCGGTTTTATTTTTTGCAAAAAAGATTTTTATTTTTCCATTTTTAGTTGTTTCCATATAAATATTTGCCATGAATTTATTTTTATATTGTTATTTGTTAACAATACATAATGGTAATAGGGTTATCCACTTATCCCTAATAAATGAAACTTAACATACCTAACTGTCGAAATCTAGGTATATTGTACACATCTGCGTACCCCTCAGAGCGTACAGGCGTGATGATACATCATAATGTTGTATAAACAATAAATATCCAAGCGATTCCAGCAATCACGACAGATTTGCCGTCCATTTTTGAAGAGTTCCATTGTATATCTCCGAAGATCAGCACCAGATCTTCACCAAATTAAAATGGGACCACCTCGAAAGTATACTCTTTCAAATAAAAAAAGAATTTTGAGAATCGGGCTACAAATGGGGGAGAAATCGCGTAACAAACACACAAAAAAAAAAAAAAAACAACATACCGTCGAATTGAGAACCTCCTCCTTTTTTTGAAGTCGGTTAAAAAGTGACTACAATTGGGATCACTCTGTGCAAAAATTCATTCATGAAATTACTTACCTAGATGCACGTTACTCGTTTACGTTTACTCAGAGCGGCAACGCGTCGCTTCGCGCGCTGGCAACCGCGCAACGCGCCTTGTACTCCTGCGATCCTTTGACGGCATTCTATCAAAGAATCCGTCCGACACAAAAGTACCTACCTACCTACAGCGGAGCTGTTTAGTCAAACACTTATCATATCACGCTCTCTTATTACTATGAGTTATTACCACTATCATCACTAATCACTAGGTACTTTTATTTAATTGTCTTTATTTTAAATTTTATTATTTTCAATGAGTCCACCTTGTTGACGAATACAAAGGGCCGAACGGCGTTTCATATTTTCCCGCACATTTGAAAATAAATTGTCACTTACAGCCATTCCTCTCAATTCGGATGTGTATTTGCCATCACAAATACACAAATAATAACGTCCTTAATCGTAGAACACGTAGGTACTATGTAGATCGGAAAACTAACGAAAACAAAGCAAAGCGTCTTTATCGCAGTACTATAATCTATTTACTATTCTAATTACACAAAACTAAATAAATAAAACAATAAGTAAGCGTCTTTTTCGCGAAACATTCACAAAACAACGACGAAATTATGCGCACGACACGAGCGTAAAGATGTGTGTCAAGGTAACGGGTCCGGCTAGCACTAGATAAGAAATAGAAGGATTCGGGTGCGGCGGGGGTGGAAGGGAGAGCGCGCGCGCCGACAAAAGGATAGAGGTATTGCTTATTCGTTTCAATTTCTTTGACACGATGTTATGATCCGTGACCCCGGCAAATGACCGCTGCACTATGATTATTTTTGTACAGGATGCACCAAAATGCTTATTTCTATATTTTTTTAAATTAATCAGTAAATAATGACGTTTTATGGAAATAAAATTACTTCTTAAAACGAAACTGGGATAACGTATACGTGTGTTAAGTTAATGTCACCATTGTAGCGCCACGTTGTATATCGTGCAAATGACAATGACGCGCGCGGTTTCTGGGACGATGGTCAGATTATGAGAATGTATCTGCCGTTTCCGAGGTCTGCGATGAAGCTCGTGGCTGACGACTTCGTTTCTGTCGTGATTATTGTCGCAGCAGAAGCGTGCGTCGCAATTGGCCGCAATGCACGGAGATGTACCTTAAGAAACTTACAAAGTACATAAGAAATAAACAAGTTACATTAGTAGCTATTGAGACTTAAGTACTCATAACCTAATAATAAGTGCCGAGGCTTTATCGACTGTGATATCATAACATTTACAACTATATTCCAAGTGGTTATCTTACTCTATTGTGACCTCCTACAACACTAACTCAGTTCAAATTCGAACACCGACGACATGGGGGATACATAATGAAACAACAAAACGAAAAGGAATAAACCAACGATCAACACAACACGCTTTTTTATCTTCCATTTTTATACAGGGTGGAGGAGGCATCGATGAATAGCTGAATACCATGAGTTCAGTATGTAAAGAGGCCAGCATCTCAAGCTACCCCAATATGTCAAATTTCTTTGACAGTTTTCCAACTTTATACTCGTAGTAGACGGAATAAGGTTCATGTTCAATTGGGAACATTTGTCAGCTTGATGTGCTGACGTCTGTTTATACATTTATGATTCAGGACTAATTACCAGCGTTGAAATTTTGTATCGTCTTATTTTTTTTTACTTTGAACTAAATATAATCGGCCAAGTGCGGTTTTGTACCTTCAAATCTTCAAGTCTACGGATCACGTGATAGAACCCGCTGATAGATGAACGGATAGAGGCCTTAGGAGGGTTTGCACACCATAAGTTCTTTATACGATTCTGAATCATATAACTTTAACGTTTGTTTCTGATGTTATTTTTGCTTTTAAGTCATCGATCACTACAGCACTTATATGGCTCTATACCTCTGAAACGTACCTTTTAGCGCAGCCGTGATACAAGCTATTAATTGTTAATTTCTTATTTTTGTTAATTCATGTTTTACAGTAGGTACGTGCATGTTTTAACTGTTGCCAATAAATAATATAATAATTATTTTTTTCTACTAAAAACATATCAAGAAAAACATAGAAAAAAAATCAGGAAAAGCCGGCGAAAGATTACAATGCTTTGTGGGCCAAGATCATCACCTGAACCCATGGTTTCCGGATGTGCTTTTATGTCGTTTCCACCCTTTGTATAGAATATTTAACTCTCACGTCTCGCTTAACTCGACAACACTTGCTCCGTATTCCAACAAACAAACCCAGTCGACACTTTCAAGGCCTTTTCTCATGAAATCTGATATGAAATATGCAAAAAGCGTTTCTGTGTGCCCTCGGTATAGCCGTAGTCGGTGATATTATGTAATACCGGAGATACTAAGGCGGCTTTATTAAATTAAGTTACCTGCGATTTGTGTTACTGTTCTATTTGGCGGGGTTAGCGATAGTGAAAGGTTTTCGGACCTCGTAGTTTTGATAATAAAATCTGAAATGGTTGGTACCGTCAAGACTCGAAGTGCCTCAGATTTATACAAAGCATGTTTATAATGTACTTACTACTATTTTTATATGTAGGTAACAAATAAACTTAAAAACTCATGGACCGATTTAAAAAAATGTTTCATCATTGGGAAGCTTCACTATCTCTGATGATTAAGCTACTTTTCATTCCTGTAGGTATTTCTACGGGAACAGGAAATACGCGATTGCAACGTGTGATGTCCGCTAGTAAATTATAAATTAGTATTTACAGTCACTTTAAGAGTCAGGACACAATGATCGACCTGTGTTACAAAAAGAAAGCAAAGTATGGAACGACGTACGCATCCTTTCGCATCGACGGCGCGGCGAACGCGCTTCGACATCGGAGTGACACAAGACGCGATCGTTCGATAGTGGCCTCCGTAAGCGATTAATTGTTCCCTACCTTTCCAATCTGCAAAAATCAGTGAGGAATGACCCTTAGACTTCAAACAAGCAACCTATATTTTTTAAACTATTCAGGCCGACTTCAAAAAAAGAAGACATGAGATGTATACATTCATGTTTAAAAAGAACTTCCTTTTTTTGAAGTCAGTAAAAAGCGGAGTAAAGTTACAATCAGTATAAAAGCTTTAATATATATTTTAAAGCTTTAATACGGATTTGTGTTGGTATACCTTAACTCCACGTTAATTAATAAGAGGGCAAATGTCCACTAACGACATTTTTTCCACTGCGCAATTTGCATCGTTATTGCGATCCACTGAAAAACCCGCTTACCAACCGAACCGAAATATAAAACCTCAACACTTTATATCGTACATATTAGTTTAGGAGCTCCAAAATTCTAGACACACGTTTCCCCATTTTTTGTAGCTAATTTAAAAGCTGTCCAGCTTATTAGACAAAATGTTTTGTGTAAGCAAATGTTTCATTTCAGCAGTTAGTTCATATTCTAGACACGAGGGGGAGACCTAGGTATGCATTATTAGCCGGGTGGACTGCTTGCTTTGTTATGCATGCCGTGTCTCGCGACCGGCTTTTGTTTCATCTACCAGCATGCGGTCTTTGTCAATTAATCTCGTTTTATATAAAAAGGAAATTACTGTTGTGTTTTATACAACGTGTCGTTTAGCATCCTTCAAATTTCCGAAATGTAAATTATTATGAACGATAAATAATCTGATTGTATTACGATACTTATTAAAATTGTATGCATATTATGTATAGGACTTATTGTTTTTGTTTTTTACTATTACAGTCCGACACTATTTCTGAATAAACAGAGGCCAGCGCATAAACCTAATATGTCAAATTTCTTTAAAAGTTTTAAACTTTATAAAAAACAGAATAAGGTTTATTTTCAAGTGGAAAAATTTTACAGTTTGTCGGGACTAAATGGCGTTGTGTGAAAAGTTGTGGAATATTTATTTATTTATTTATGCAACCCACAAGAGAAGCTAACATAATATAGAAAAAGCTTGATTTACAATAACAACAGTGCAGCGTTGGAGTGTGCAAACAGCACACCGGCACCGGTAGAACGTAATCAAATCAGACCGATCGCAAACAAAACGCATTTTTTGAGTGCCGACTGTTTGAACAATCGTGCAAAGCCCATACAGTGCTGTGCGAATGTTTCCAACAGTGTATCTCTGTGTCTCGATGAAAAACAAAAACGCCAATCAAATGGACGCCAAATTATTGAAATAAAAGAACTGATCGTCGATAGACAGACAGCAATCACGAATGAACGCGCAGAGTGAACGGGAGATAATCCAAAAATGGTTTTAATGGGTGACAATGAAATTGTGTTAAGCGCTTGCATTTTTGGTGCTTTAATATTTTGAGATAAAGCTTTTCATCGGCTTTTTTAAGGGTTTAATTTTTGTGAAGTAGACACATCGATGACTTATAGTGACATCTGTCTCGCCACATACGAACTAAACTTTCGTTTCCTACATAACGAGGTTAAAGTTATCCACGCAATTGAACAAACCCAATATGGACAGTTGGGCAGTATGGTTGGAGATTTGTGTATAGCCCATGGTTGATGTGAATTGTATTTTATTGCGGCTTTTCTTTTGATTCGATTATTTTTATTGTGTGATTTGACTGCTATTTAATTGTTTTTTTTATTGGTTTGACATCTTCTACTAATTGGCATTTGTTTAATAAAGTAATGTATTCTTGATTAGTTTGTGTTTTAATATAATTATTCTGTTTAAGACTTGTAAGAATCCCTTACCAATAAACTACTATGGTAATGACTATAATCCTTTCTCATTGATGATAAGGAATTTTAAACCCTGTTCCTTACATCCCTGAGTACGTTTTATTGCAAGGCGGCTAAGCTATTAAGGAGGCAGATGTGACTGAAAACTTCCATGAAAACAAACATAAACCTTATTGGAGATGTTCTTCAGAAAAGTTAGATGCGCAGTACTCGCAACTGGTGAGCATATAATTATGACCAAAATAATGTAAGACTACTTAGATAAAACGTAAACGACACAGATATGCCAAGAAAACATTTATTTACATAGATATTAATTTACAACTGTTTTTAATACTAAAATATATATACTAGACTTAGAGAAGAGATGGTGCATAATCCGTAATAATATTAATTTATTATAATCCGTTTTAATTCATGAAGCAGATTATGTTACGATAATAGCAGAAATGCCAGTAGGTACCTTTAAAACAAAATGGACCTTAAACTTAGTAGTAGAGGCTCTTGTAAACCCTAGACCAAAGTTAATAATGATAGGTAATTTACAAAGTCTTTTAACCCTCGAGCGCGGCGTACCGTTTCAAGTTAACCTATTTAAAAACTAGCTTAAGACGCTTAATTGTAAAAGAGGTTAAGTGGGCTACCATTCTCAGTCAGATCATGAGGGTACTTGGCTGGTGTCACAAAAGCGGCCGAGCCTTTGAGCTGGTCGCCTGAAACGAGTGTTCTTGACGGGAATACAAGGTAATTATTTAGTTCAACGAATATGTGTTACTCTGTGAAGTTTGTTAAATAAAACCTCCATGTTTTGTCTCTTTTTAAGTGGATTGTGTTTCTGGGTTATACTTTGTCCTTGCATGATAAAAATTAAAACCACAATTAATATATACAATACAACTGATTTTAATAAATAAAATATGGAGGTACACGAAAACTAACTACAAATAACGTAATAATAATAAAAAAAAACCCTAAAGAAAACAAAACCGGAACTCTCAGGCGTCAAAGTAATTCTCTCCTATAACTAAAATTAAAAAAATACAGTACAATTAATATAAAATAAAGGTAGGCCTGGTGTTACGACACTAAAATTAAAATATTTATACACCATTATATATTTAAAATTATTATACTACAAAACTGTTAAAAAAGGGATCTAAAGCAAAAAGCCAACGTCACGCGGTGTTCCCAGGCGGTCACCCATCCAAGTACTGACCGCGCCCGATGTTGCTTAACTTCGGTGATCGGACGAGAACCGGTGTATTCAACTTAGTATGAACGTTGGCGATGGTACGAGCAAAATTATCAAACTGTACCTATGAACAAGCTGTGACGTCATATTGTACGAAAATAAAAAAAGTACTAATTAGGAAATTAATTAGTGAACCTTCGATCAGTAAGTACTATTTACGATCGAAGAGCGTACCACACATGTTTAACCCAAGAGTTATGATTGTAGGTTAGAAAAATGCAGGCAAATTGAAAACATTCTCCTCTTTTGAAGTCGGCAAAATATAAAATTAGAATACCAAAAACACTTCTAACTGCACTTCTACAAAAGTTGGAATCATACACTATTTACACACAGTATTATATCACTTTCAACATTTAAAGTGGTCTGCCCACAAATCCATTACACGCTGTAAAAGTTATTTATTGAGCAATTTTAGCCACAGAATATCGCAAAATCTAGCCATAGAGCTATTGTAGAGAAAATATGCAAAATTATGGACGTAGATAACATAAATCGTGAATGGCACGACGATCATTATACTGACAGTAAATGTTGGACATAATAATGTACATAGTTCTATTTAGATATTCAAAATTTTATTGTTTTCCGGGAAACAGCAGAGGCGTGCAATGAGTTTAAAAGGCCCTGGGCTAATACTACTTGGGGGTCTACCTAAATAACAGTAGGTAGAAAAAAAGTCAACGTAAACAGAGTAGATAGTAAGTTTGACGTTCAAAAATGCCGTTAATGGTGCAGATGAAAAAGATAAACACTTAGACTAAATGCTATTAAAAAAAATATACCTAAATAAATAAAAAATTGTTTGCATACTCCAATATCGACCTGGGGCCCTTTGTGTCCACGGACATTGAGGCTGCAGCCCATAAAGTCCAATAAATAGATTTACCCCTGGGTTACCGAACCAGAATTTGTGTACCTACAGCCAATGATATTATAATTAAAAAGGTGTAGATAGGTTATAAGCGCTCAGCAAGCGACACGGTAAAATGTGACTGAAAAGCCACACTCGACCTCAGTGTCGCGTCGCGCCGTCAACAGTTGCGTGCGTGCGTTAGTGAGTCGTTTTTGAAGATCTGGAATGTTGTTGAGGAAACCTATCTACACCGTTTTACTTATAATACCATTGCCTTATAGCTATATGTCTGCTGTAAAAGTGACGTGTGTTAGTCACTTTCCACCTCCCAAACGGCTGGGCCGATCTTTATCATTCAGCCCATCACTCTGATCCAGCTGCTACCAGACTCTGTTATTGGTTATCCGTCCGTAATATTTGTTTCTTCTCCCTATACTTAATCTTTTTAATAGATAATACTATGATGTGGACAATATTACTTCACCTGAGTCTGTAACGCTTTAAGCTTTTGCACACAATATCGGCTCAAAGAGAAAATCTGTTGTTAAACAACATAAGCAGACACCTACATAAAGAGCTTAACGGTTTAAAATATAGTATTATGAACAAAAGGAAAAATACGAGACCTTGTAAACATCTTTATATCTGTGGTGAAGTCTTAAAACGTTCCAAACAAACCGTATTTCACGCCGCTTCCAGACCAGGCATCCGTTCAATGGGCAACCTCCTTTCATAAGCTTACAAAATAGGATTTCATATAAAAATTCTTTAAATTTTATGTTTGTACTAAATTGCCAAGATTTGCTCTTGCATGTAAAGATTGCTATACTTACATCTTAATATAACATCAAGCCTGCAAGCCCCGAAGAGTTAGGCAGAGGTGTACCTGGTAGTTCACCCACAATTCGCCAATTATGTTTAAGTCAGAGCATAGGGGGAGAGCCTATTGCCATCAATCGGGAACAAATCTAGACTCCGGGTTGCTACTGAGAAGTTCCAGATGGAAAAAATCTATACCACTTTGCTCGACCCAGGGATCGAACCCGGAACTTCATGCTCAGCAGTAGCACTTGCCACCACTACACCAACGATGCAGTCATCTTCATAACTTAAATTTTCATAAATATTTATTTCAAAATAAATGTTTTTTTTTTGTTTGTATTGCATGCGTTACTATACCTGCCAAAGGATAGTTTAAAAAAATATCAATAGCAAGCAATTATTAACTTTTTTTGGAGCCAAATTTAGAAAAAAAAACACATTTTACGATCGGCTCCCAGTTTAGCCGGAATCATCTAAATACCTACCACTATTTTACACAAACAATTACCTCGTTATTTAGCAAGCTACATACACACATCAAAAGTGTCTAGGGATCAACATATATTTTTGCAATAACTTTTCTCCTGATTGATATTAATTAAAATTTTCTTTAAGGATTCATCAAATAAAGTGTTTTCGTTTGTCACAGTAACGATAAACCAAGTCACCTTTGCATTAATAAAGAAATTTGCCATTTTCCTAATAAAGGGATTTTTGACATTTGAACCACTAACATTAAAGTTCGAAAAAAAGACTGAAATAACAGTTTTCTTTAAAATTTTATTGGGTAACTTAAACAATTAATAATCCGTGTTTCTACCGCGAACACTAACAACACAAGAACATCGGTTTGGCATACTCAAAATGAGTTCATCCAAATCACGCTGTGGAATGGCCGCCCATGTTCGTTGCAACAACAAAAAAAGGTCTTCTTGCGACTGGATACCCTCCATATTCGGCAGAGCTCT
This sequence comes from Euplexia lucipara, assembly GCA_921972225.1. Classification (NCBI taxonomy): domain Eukaryota; kingdom Metazoa; phylum Arthropoda; class Insecta; order Lepidoptera; family Noctuidae; genus Euplexia; species Euplexia lucipara. The sequence continues at coordinate 7,042,758 of OV179152.1, read as the reverse complement.
TCTCTGTAGCATATCCCATGCATGCTCAATCGGGTTCAAGTCTGGCGACTGAGCAGGCCAGGGCAGGACATTGATGTTAGCTGCAGCGAGAGTCTGTCTTACAACTCGTGAGGCTTCATCACTCTTCAGGGAACTTAATTAGCGACCAAACAGTCAGAAACCGCTTGCATGAAGTGAACCTTCATTCCCGAAGACCGCTACGGGTACCACCTATAGCAATGCACAATCGTAGGATTCGATATCAATGGGCTCTTGAACACAGAAATTGGGCAGAAGAACAATGGCGTTTCGTGTGCTTTTCTGATGAGTCTCGTTTTGGTATGAGACCGGATACAAGACGTATACGACACTGGAGAACCCCTGGACGCCAACAGCGATTAAAATCCTGCCAGGAAGTCCATCCTTATAGTGGTGGAACCATCATGGTATTGGCGGGTATTTGGATCGGCGGAAGAACTGAGTTGATTTGGATCAGAGGCCACCTCAACGCTCAAATTTATGCTGAGACGATTGTATCAGACGTCATCGTTCCTCTACAAGTGCAAATCGGTCCCTTATTTCAGTTAATGCATGATAATGCACGACCGCACACCGCAAGAGTTGTAAGACAGACTCTCGCCGCAGCTAACATGAATGTCCTGCCCTGGCCTGCTCAGTCGCCAGACTTGAACCCGATTGAGCATGCATGGGATATGCTACAGAGAAGAGCTCTGCCGAATATGGAGGGTATCCAGTCGCAAGAAGACCTTTTTTTGTTGTTGCAACGAACATGGGCGGCCATTCCACAGCGTGATTTGGATGAACTCATTTTGAGTATGCCAAACCGATGTTCTTGTGTTGTTAGTGTTCGCGGTAGAAACACGGATTATTAATTGTTTAAGTTACCCAATAAAATTTTAAAGAAAACTGTTATTTCAGTCTTTTTTTCGAACTTTAATGTTAGTGGTTCAAATGTCAAAAATCCCTTTATTAGGAAAATGGCAAATTTCTTTATTAATGCAAAGGTGACTTGGTTTATCGTTACTGTGACAAACGAAAACACTTTATTTGATGAATCCTTAAAGAAAATTTTAATTAATATCAATCAGGAGAAAAGTTATTGCAAAAATATATGTTGATCCCTAGACACTTTTGATGTGTGTATATGCCAAAACATATTGTAAGAAACAAAATAAATAATGTACGCAGAAAATTATTTGTAGAATAATATCTTAGAAAATCATACTAGCTCTTAGACATACTGGCGTAATTAGGTACAGCCCATGTTTATATTTTTTCCTTGCTAATTGAAGCAAGCAAAAACACATTCTTATATACGGACGACCTAATAGCCTGCAAACATTGGCTTGTATATCTTTACCACCAAGATGTAAGAAATGGATTAATTTATTGAAGACTTTGGCCCCGAACTAAGTAATTATCCGCCATCTTTTTAGGGTTCTATAAGTTCCGCAATCAAATATGGATTCCCTTAAATGGATATGAATGCCTCTGATATGGATAAATTTGTGATCCAAGTCACTTGGTATTTCTAGGAGATCATCATGTACAGACGTCAGCACATCAAGATACCCCAATGTGTCAAATTTCTTTGATTGTTTTTCAATTTTATGTCAAACAGAATAAGGTTCATATTCAATTGGGAAAATTTGACACATTGGGGTAACTTGATGGGCTGGCGTCTGTACCAACCTATCTGTCAGGCGCTGCTGTATTTATTGTTTTTCTTTCTATAATAGCATCGTGCTAAGATAAGAGCCTGTTTGGCCTCGAACCATTCATTTTTATATATAATTTTTACATGTTAGATATTACTTGTTAAATTTCCTGTTGTTGTTCTCAATAAATGTTTTTTGTTCTTTTTTTCTTATAATTAAAGTGCATTGTCTTTGCATGTACTTAACTGATCAGTAAACAATCTTTGTTCGAATGGCATGGCCATTTTAAAATTGAAAGCGGAGACATATAATTAAAAAGATATTTCTAAATTGTGTTCCTTTTTTACCAACTATTTTCGTATGAAACCATAAAACATAGTATCGTTTTTATCTTTTCAATATAAAATAGTCTATCATCTTATTCAAAATAAAACCATTACTAAACCTATCAATTACGCCGGCAAATATAACGTTCTTCACGCAGAGGTACCTAGTCTGTCGCGGGCCATTACGTACCAAAGAATGTTTTGCAAACATAATGCGCATGAGTAATTGGAGCACATCACTCAACTCATAAGTAGACTACTTATTTCATGTTCAAGTGCGAGGAAAGTTGTTCACGTAATATATTGTTATGAAAAAAAGTAAATTAGATGTCTTAAAGTTATGGAAAGTAGGTGCGATACTTATTTTTTTACCTTAACTTAACATTATGTAGTCATGCATGTCTGTATTTTCAACGAATAAGCCAGATAATAGGCGGCCTTTTTTGGACAATTTTTTTGCCCATTCATCTTTTTACGAAGTAACCTTTTGAAAGGGGCAACTAGAATCATTTTTAACCCCCCGACGTGAAAACAACGGGTGTAATTGTATAAATTTTTTTAAATTATAATTTAGCTCTTCTGTAAACATCACGTCGTAAAAATGTAGATGGAAACGTTAAGGCGAAGTAAAATATTTATAATTACCCAATACAATAGACTCGAGACTGCAAAAATGCTCTGACTAAATGGCTAAAGACAAAAACTTATGACATGATTGAGAATACCCAATCTATATGTTCTTAGATGCATATTAATAATTAAACGGTTTTTATTAATGGAGACTACTTTTTGTTCACTAGCACATATCCAATGATATTTATATACCATATACTATCATTAATCACACATACACTCACTCACACACACAAACACACCATTACACACTACACACTCTCACACTACAGCGCGCCTTTAATTAATCATTATTTTGTTTGTTTGTTTAAGTTTTACTTTATATTTTTGATTTATATTATTTCATTTCGAATACCTACTGTAATGGAATGTCTATTCGATAGCTTAGGTATACAAGTTGTAACTACTGGAAGAGCGGAACTTCCTAACACAAGTATTCTTCTTACTTAAATGGAAATTCCCTGAAGACCAAATGTTAACGTATTCTTAAGTTATTGAAATAAACATTTATTTATTATTATTATAATAGACTAGATATCTAGTAAATTTTAGTAGATAAATAAATAATAGTACTGTTTATTTGTTTAATGCACTATTTTTAATCATACTACGTAAGGAACCCTTGGTGGGCGAATCCGAGTCGCACTTGTGATGTTTTCACTATAAAACCTTAATTTAGATACTCGTAATTAAATTACCACAAACTGGCTACTCATCTTTTCACCTACTCTATCAAGTTCATACAAAGGTTGTTGTCTATCGCTTTTAGCGATAAGGCCGCCCATTGTAACACCCTATGTAGCCCTTAAAGTTATAATTTATATTTTTTATGGTGTACATAAAAGAGTATTCTATTCTATTCTAAATTGTTAATTTAAGGAAAAATTGCTTTATTTTAAAAGCAATTTTTTTCTTTAATTAACGTAATCTAAATAAAGGGTTTATAGTGGTTTGAACCCTTGAGGGCTTATTGTTTTTTTTCCACCCGGCACATTTATATACTCAGTCTTTATTTGTCTTCCCATTACTTATTTCCTGTTTTCTTCTCACAGTACATTAGTACGTAAAAAGCAATGTATCACGCACATTTACCAGACAAGCTGCTACATCATAATATACGGCTGCTTAACATTCTAGGATTTAACCTAATATACAATCATTTTGCTTTACGTCATAATGCTTTTTACGATGCTACAATGTATTGCGCACTCGTATTTTCTTATTTTTAAATTATTCTTTCTTTTGCGCCGTTTTCCGGCAGAAAATTTACAGCACTTTATTAAATGACTGAAGTCAATATAATATACTTAAAACGTTATTTGGATTATTAGTATCTTTTATTAAATTTTAATTTTAAGAAATTACATTACCTACTTATTTTACGATTTATAAAATATGTTACTTTATTGGAGTGTTTTATTGTTTCAAATAAAATATTATTTTATAAGAAGACCTTAAAAAGCGATTGTAAAGAGTAAAATTACTTCTTAACCATATAAAATAATCTCACTCATTAAGAAATTAACTTTTATATGTAAAACAGTGAATACTGAGCACTTATTTATCACCTGCCATGAGTATAATATTTTATTTACATCCAACAGAAGGGAAAATGGTAATAAATTCATTTCAAATTCCATTACCAACCATCTACCTACCCAGGTGGAGGAAAATTGTACTAAATCTCCTCATTATTTTTGTTGTAAATGTTTTGATCCTCAGTAAATAACTGCCTATCTTTCCTGTGCCAACACTTGTAAGGAAAAAACAAAAGCCGGTAGAGCGAAACAAAGTTTTATTTACAGCCGCCATATTTTTCTTAAGTCACCCAAAAGCCGAGCGAATAAAGGCGTAAAGATAAAAGAGACAATGACATTTTTACAGTACGTCATTCGGCATGAGACAACTTCGTAGACAGAATTATTTGCCTAATCCGAATGTTTTAAACTCCTGCAACATTCTGTTGCCCTGGTACTTTCGGCCGTCCCTTATCATTATTTAGTTTTTATTACTGCTTTGTGCTTTTTTACGGCGAAAGTGACCGGAGTACCTACCCCGCATATTTTTTGTTTCACAACGTTACTCTTTTTTCGCTCGACAATAATATTTTTATCTCACCAGTGCTTAAACTTCAGGCTTATTAAACTTAATTAAATAAAGAAACAAAAGAGCCTTTAATAAGCTCATAGAACATTAAATACAAGGTTATATTTTTGGCTACTTTGAATGTCGTGAAAAAGTGGGTGGTCCCTGAGGTCAAGTAAATGATTTAATTTTACACTATGTACTATCTAATTTTTCTTAATCATTTAAGTACACGTCAATCATTTAAGCACGTGTAATGATAAATGTATTTTCAGCCTATTAAAATTTTTTTTTAACGTGGTTTCTCCAGTAGGCCTACTCCACGGGTCAGTTGTGATCCTGTTTAATGTAAAGCTATTGCAAAATAACGGAAATTTTCAAAGATTGGGAAAGATAAAAGCGATGTAAATGAAAAAAAAGTGTTGAAGTTTATTCGTCTTATTCGTAAGTTTAAAATTCTTGTTCTTCTTCTTGATCTTCTTCTTGTTCTTCTTCTCCTGCTTCTTCATCTTCATTTTGGATGCAAGTAAATTGCGTCAATAGCGATGTATCGCATGATACTTCGTCGGAGTCAAACGAATTGTGATTCAATATTAGAGCACGACCGGCCTTGACAATTTTTGCATGCCAAAGAACAAGACAGTCCGACTTTTTTGCAACCACATTTAGCACTGCATCCCTTTTTGCAGTTGCAAAAAATAGTGTTCAGCAGTTTTTCCGGCGCAGGTGGAAGTAAAGTTTGAACTGGCTCTAATATATTGTTGACCAACTTCCAACCCCAGTCTGTAGGGTTACACTGGCTTAAAGATTAAGGGACTGGGTTTCATTTTACCTGATATTCTTGTAGTTAAAACTTATGTATATTTTATATTGTAAGTATAAGTTACAATGACCGATAGAAAAATATTTAAACATTTAATATATAATACATATATGTATGTATATATATATATATATATACACATACATATATATATTATATAAAATATTACAACTCTAGATGTATATACGTGGCGTACTCATGCATATTATGACGATAACAACTTTTATAACTTTTTGAATCGTTATATCTCAGAAACGGTGGCTCGTAAGAAAAAAAGTATTGAAACATTTTTTATAGATAATTTTATGATCTACAATTTTTGTCTGAGGTACTTTTATGATAAAACTTACTGTTTTGCTGAAAATCGCGAAAAACTCATTTTTTTGACTTTGACCTTGAAAATTTTTTTTTCCTTACAGGGGAATGATGGGGAACTTCTAGACATTGTTTATAATTATATTTTGAACAATTTCACTGAAATTCAGCTTGTTGGGACTTTATGTAACTTCACTCTCATTTTTTGGTCTAAATAGACCGGACTAATAGGATTGCATGCATTTAAGTTTTAAGCTAGGGAGTTTCTTGCGCCTATTCTTTCTTCCAGCAGAAACACTGAAGAAAACCAGAAATAGCCTGGCGTTCTTATAGGGACTGTATTATATATTTTTTTAAATAGTATTGTTCGCTTCATTTATTAATTTTGTATTTTAATTTCTTGCTCTTTTCTATCTTAACAAAACCTGTAAGTAATTATAGACTTAAAATCTAATAAGAGCTACGACATAAAAACCTTCACGCAAAAAACTGTCTAGGCAATCTATTATACTTACCAATATAGGCGACAATCTTCTGAAGAAATAGGTCACGTCGACTAAGCGATCAAGCTGACCGCTAGAGCCCTAATTAATGAGCCATCATTGATTGATGACGTTACAGTTCCAAGCCGAATTACTAACCGAAAATCACAGGCCAACTAGATAATGTGACGAGTAATGGGTACCTTCGTTCGTTAGCTGTCAGAACCAAATCAAGGCCAATGAAGATAATACTCATTGATATTTAATTTTATTTGAAATTAAAACGGATTTCTAGTTAACAAAAATAACAGTAGGGACAAAAAAAATACATTTGTAGTAAATTTTTAGACGTACAGACGCCAGCACATCAAGTTACCCCAATTTGTCGAATTTCTTTGATCATTTTTCAACTTTATGTCAAACAGAATAAAGTTCATATTCAATTGGGAAATTTTACACATTGGGTTAACTTGATGTGCTGGCGTCTGTCTTTATTTATAATGCGAAGATTAAAATTGACTTAATTTTGCTAAAATTTAATTTATAATAGAACCAGCCTGTTACTACGTAGGTACCTACTGATAAATCTTCAACGGCATTTTTCTATGTCCCTCAACCAGTATTATTATACTATAACATCATCACGAATACATCGAAACGATAGGCAAAGGTGTAATTATTGCACATATTAAGGGTCGAGCCGATTGCTATTAGCCAAATACAAATCCAAACTCCAAGCTGCCTCTGTGGTTTTTTTTTTTGGTAAAAGTACCTAACACTATGCTTTGCCCGTACCAGGTACTTATCGAAACCAAGACCTGACGCTCAGCAGTAGCGCTTGCGACCTCTAGGCCGATGAGAAATTATTTTAAAAACTGTGTTCCATTATTAAAATCAACCAATCAACTTAGCCTAACGCAGATTCATCTATTCGGGAGTTACAATGCCACAGACAGACACACACATAGACACGTTATACTTTACCACCCCGTCGATTTTGCGTCGAGGGGTTAAAAAAATATAAAAATATTATCATACTTCAATCTATTTTCCAGAACATCTACGCCCTACCCAACTAAATCCAGCAAAACACTTGAAGATCAACTCCTTTTAAAACACGGTCAGGATACCGGCCGTCCCTAAAGCGAGTATCTCTTTGTTCAGACAAATGGGTGAACACTAAAACAATACAGACACTAGCACAATAAACGTGTGAAGTTAGATATATGAGTAGAGAGAACAAAAACAGTTGGTTTTAGTAGGATCATCGTCACCTTTTCTGTACTAAATGTTTGTAGTATTCTCCATTAGAACATACTATAGGTATTTGGCAAAAAGATTTAGGATACTCTTTTTTTTTTTTTTATAAATATTCCACAACCTTTTTACACAACACCATTTAGTCCCAAGTTAAGCTTGAGAGCTTGTGTTATGGGTACTAAACAGCTGATAAACATACTTATATATTTCTAAATACATACATATTATAGATAAATTACACCCAGACACAGAACAAATGATCGTGCTCATCACACAAACATTTGTCCTGGGTGGGAATCGAACCCACGACCTCCGGCATAGCAGTCAGGGTCACTAACTACTAGACCAACAGGCCAGTCAAACAATACAATACTATAGACAGGACAGGACGTACGAAAAATCGACTCAGAAAACCTGTGATCCCACGTCTTAGGGAACGGAACGGCATCGGCAGCGGCTAGCACTAAACTATACTCATTAACTTGAGTCCGCTGCGCTACAAGTTACGGACGAAATTTTTTGTAGAATCATGTAGGGAACTGATAGTGTCTGGTTTGCGTCGATATCTCTTTCACCCTGTTTATTAAATACTAGCTTCTGCCCGCGACTTCGTCCGCGGAAAATTTCTTGTTTTAATTTATAATAAGATTACACTCGATTGATATTACTGTATTTAATTTTATTAGTAAAATATTTTTTGGAATCAGATCAGTAACTTCAAAGATTACCGAAGTTCTCTTTTCTGCTCAAGGTAACTTAACCCTTAGTCGCCTTTTACTTATTTAAGTTAGGTATATATTTAATTTAAAGCTTCTCTATATACAATGTTTGCGGTTGTTTTATTTTCCGGTAACAGAATAATCTGCTTTTCGGATGACTCTTGATAGACCAACATATAATTGCCCATGGGAAAAACATTCTTTTCGTAGGTCAATGCCAACCAAAGAGAATGTTTGTCCCTGGGACTTGTTAATAGTCAGGGCAAATGATGTTTTTATTGGAAACTGGAGTCGTTTAAACGGTATGGGTAGGTCCGTCGGAATCATTGGAATTCATGGGATGTAAGCCAACTGGCCAGCTCCTGGAACGATGAGAATGGTCGCCACAATTAGGTTGTCTTTTAAATCTTTTATTAGTAGCCTTGGGCCTGCGATGTTATGTCATTTTGCCTACCAAGCCGCTGCCAGCGCTCAGCGCTAGTCTCCCTATCCATTGTCTCAGAGACATGCTGCCTTAACTCAGATAGACGATGCGCACGTTCAGCGCTAGTTTCTCGAGCACGGGCCCGCGACGTCCTCACATTTTGGCTAGCGAGGCGCTGTGAGCGCTCGGAGCTAGATTCTCTAGCGCGTGCTTGCGAAATATATTCTCTATTTCTCGAGAGGCGCTGCTCATTTTCAGGGGCAGATTCTTCCGTACGGCGTCCTCGAGCGGCTCTTGTCTGTGATGTCTGCCTGGACAGCTGTTGAGATTTCCTTTTAGGCATGCTCTCAACAAACTAAGGACAGACTTGAAAACAATTATGAACAAAGGGAGAACGACTCGAACACCGTCCGCCTTTACAAAACAAAACAATCGTAATATCGAATCGAATCGATAGAACGAATTACGAAACTACGAACATTCAAAACTTACGAAATTACGATATTTTCGTTTATGAGGTAGGTATCTACCAACAACAACACCATACGAACTACGAACGAAACAACCGATCCGAAACCAATAAGCAACTGACATGTAAAATTTAGAATGAATGGCATAATAATTCGAGTGGGTCATCAATCCACGGAAAGTCTTATCACCGCGATTCAGAAAAATGACGTAATTGCTGAACGCCATCTATGGGCAAATAGGTAAAACGTCTGCACAATGAAAGTTATGCTAGGGGCATTTTGCGTTTTAGTAATTTTATATTATCTCCGAAACTGTAAGACCAATTGGACCGAGTTGTGCCATAATGATCCAACCCACATTTTTACCGAATTTGAGTTATCTATACTAACCAATCTAAAATGAGCCATATTTTCATGTGGCAAAGACTCATTTTATTATCTGCTTCCTAGAAAAAGATATACTGAAAGTATACCATTCCACATCTATGGGGCTTTTGGAAAATAAATTGCCGAAATGATTCATGTCATTTGGAACAAAATGTTTCTGGTAAATTAATACAAATAGGTTTTGCCAAAATGATCCAGGTACACTTATTAATCATTGTAGCAAAACTGATTCATATTAATTTTCGAAAAAAAATCTCTTTAAAAAGGATCACCACTACTTAATTTTTATGAGAAGCGGTTTTGACAAAGGGTTTCAAGAGCTCGACATTAAAAACAGCCAGAAAAGGAGTATGTGTCATGAAAACTGACAAAAAGAATCTGGTTTCACTATGGCCGCGTGGCAAAGAGATATCTCAGGCAAAGCTGGATGACATCTATGTCGTCAACGATTATGACGGTCTATGATGCATTTCATCCCAGATGCCTGTAAAATTTCTACAAAACATTTAAAGGGAACAAAAAGGTAACTGAAGATGTTGACCTATTTGGGACCCTTGATTTTGACATCGAAGAGAATTAGTTCTGTTAAGACAGTTAACGTTTCGTTTTGTTTTTTTTTCTCCACAAATAGGTATATTATGTTCCTTAATAAAAAAAAATTGTTTTATTATTCATATCTAGACACTCTTTGTATGAAAAACTTGCGTAGATATTAAACTGATTATGGAAGTGATTTGGATCATTATTGCAAAATTTATTTTGACACAGTGTCATACAAATTTATTTTTTGCTGAAATGATCCAGACGATATTTCTCTCAATATCTTAAAAAGTAGCAGCAGCTGTATATTGTAAAGCATACTATTAGAAACCATATTCAATATTCCCAATATTGAAACCTTCATATGTAACAAAATCGAAATGTTTAAATGGAAAAACTTCATCTGAATGTTTAAACTGAAATAACTCAAAATGTGTTCATTGTAGGGTGGATCATTTTGGCACAACTCGGTCCAATTGATATACTGTAAATGGCAAATCTTATCTGTATGATGTTCTTGTTATACTGAAATAACTTATTGCCATAAGAATTAATATTTTGTTGCTCAAATAATCAACCAAACGTAAGTATGCCGAAAAAAATATTTTTTAATGCAATTTTTGAAGTATAAAAGATAAAATATAAAAGATAGAGATATGGTATCGCGGACTTTTTTGTAGAAATAATTAAGACGAACCAGAAAGCCTTACATTGTTTTTAATTTTAAGCAACTGTTTAGGCAGCGCATGTTGGATTTGTAAACTACACTATATGTGTCAGCTTGACACACTCTGTCTCTATGGCGACTGGCGTATTATGTAACGGACGTGCTTCAAATTAAATCTTTATTAATCATTATTTATTCTATGATTTTCCACTTAATCCATCTGGTTATGGGCCCAGGGACGTACTATGCGCCCTGCAAGATATTAATTTTGGAAGAAGTACGCGTGATTTTCCATAAATAAATTCGGAAAATTTTACGTTACCGGTCGGCAAAAATTTCAAACTCACAAAATGGCTGGATCATCTGGGGTTTCTAATATTGGTATTCCCGTGGATAAATTACAAGGGGTACAGGACTACAATAATTGGAAATTCATGGTAAAAATGATTTTGATCCATGAGGACTTGTACGAGTGCGTCGAAACGGAAAATGGTTGTAAAGACGAGAAGAAGAAAAGTAAGGCTCTGGCAAAGATATGTCTTTCGGTCGGGCCGTCCGCTTTGCATCATGTTCGCAACGCAAAATCACCGTATGAGGCGTGGACCAGTCTGCAGCGTGCCTATGAAGACAGAGGATTGTGTCGGCGACTTGGGTTGCTGAGATCACTGTTCGGTACGAAGTTGAGTGAAGCAGAGAGCTTGCAGAGCTACCTTACACGTATTACGGAGCTCGCACAGCAGTTGGATGACATCGGTTCCAAATTGGAAGATGAATTTTTGGCAGTCATCATGCTAAGTGGTTTGACATCGGACTTTGACCCACTGATAATGGCGTTAGAGAACTCGAGCGCGACGCTGACTAGCGACGTGGTGAAAACGAAGTTAGTTCAGGAACAGCATCGCCGGGACGAGAAGTACTCTGACAACACTGCTTTAGTGACCAAGAAAGTATTTAAATGTTTTCGGTGTAAGAAGACGGGTCACATAAAGAAGGATTGTCCGAAGCTGAAGAGTGATTCTAAGAAACCCTCATCTTCTAAGGACGAATCTATGTTGACAGCATTATCAGTGAATTTTAAAAGTGATGTTTGGTACATAGACTCTGGTGCGACCAACCACATGTGTAATAGTAAAGAACTTATGTATGACTTTCAGTGTTCAAAGTCATTGGAAGTAAATATTGCTAATGGGGACAAAGTGATGACTGGTGGACAAGGTAAAGTGCAAGTCAATTTGAAAAATGGACCCAAGACAATTAGTAATGTACATTTTATTCCTAAGCTTTCTGTAAATTTATTATCAGTAAGTCAGTTAAATAGGAAAGGTTATAATGTTGTTTTTAAGTCTGGAAAATGTTATGTTTATAATGGTAGTGAAATCATAGCTACTGGTACTTGTTTTAATGGGATTTATCAGTTGGATAATGTAGGTCGAGAGTTGAGTTTTAGGGTAGGGTCAGAAATTGCCATGAAATCGGTTTGTGAAAGTCCTATAGCTAGTGGATCAATGCAAGAAGGCAAGCAGCCTGCATTGGTATCAGCAGAGGGGATGGTTCCACAAGAGGTCTGGCATAGACGGCTAGGTCACCTGAACTCGAGAAGCATGAATCTCATGAAGAATGGAATGACAACAGGTATGAATTTTGAATCTACTACATTCAGTTCCTGTGTTGCATGTGTTTTAGGAAAACAAACAAAGTTGCCATTTCCCAAGAAGAGTCAAAGTAGGTCTACTCAATTGTTAGGACTGGTACACACAGATGTGTGTGGTCCTATGCAGACTCCTTCTCATGGTGGCGCGAAGTACTTTGTTATTTTTGTAGATGATTTTTCACGGAAGACTTTTATATATTTTATTAAAAATAAAAGTGACGTTTTTGAAAATTTTAAATTATTCAAGGCTGTAGTGGAGAATCAGACTGACAAGAAGATCAAAATATTACGTAGTGACAATGGCGGCGAATTCATAAATCACATTTTTCAGGAGTATTTGAAAAACTGTGGAATTCGGCAGCAGACAACAGTTCCACATTGTAGTCAGCAAAACGGTGTCGCGGAACGAGCTCACCGGACTATTATGGAGAAAGCTCGCTGCATGTTGGAGGAGGCTGGTCTTAGTAAAAGGTATTGGGCTGAAGCTGCTAACACGGCTGTATACCTGAAAAATAGGTCACCAACAAAGGCGGTACGAGGAGCTACTCCAGAGGAAGTGTGGACTTCACGGAAAGTTGACGTAAGTCATTTGCGTATTTTTGGTTGCACAGCATATGCATTGAATGAAAATTGTCGCAAACTCGATACAAGGAGTAAGAAATACATATTCGTAGGGTATTGTGACGAAACAAAAGGTTATAGATTAATAGATCCAGATTTTCCTAAGAAGTGTGTCAAAGCACGACATGTAACTTTCTTGGAAAATGACTTTGTGTATAAAAGAGTGTCAAAAGATGACAATAAACAAAGTGAAAATATTACACTTTTGCTAGGCAACTCATCTGTCGAAAATGGCAAGGAAGTTTCAAGTGAAACTAATCCTGACATTGTGGATTTAACCTCACCAAGGTCAGATTTATCTTCTGAACTACAATCTGACCGGAATGCAATAAACCCCCGTAGGTTAACAACATTTAATCTAAATGATACGGAGGATATTGAAAGTACGGATGATCCGCTCGACCATACATATATTCCAGGGAACTCAACCATGGACTCCGAAGACTCCAACACGACGTCTTTTGAGGATTCAGGCAGTGAAGTCTACGAGTTTGCTGGATTGACTGGAGTTATGAAGGAGGAGGATATACCGAGCAATATGCAGGAGGCATTGGAAAGTGATGAGGCTAAACAATGGAGAGAAGCCGTAAACGATGAGTATCGATCTTTTATCACAAATAAATGTTGGACTTTAGTCGATTTACCGGAAGGACATAAGGCAGTAAAATGTAAATGGATTTTTACTAAAAAGAGAGGGTTGAAAGGTGAATTGTTAAAATACAAAGCACGTCTTGTTGCAAAAGGTTATACCCAAAAACATGGGATAGATTATAACGAAACGTTTGCACCTGTAGTGAGGTATTCAACCATAAGGGTATTATTAGCCTTGGCTGCTCAGTATGACATGCAAATTGAGCATATGGATGTTAAAACTGCTTTTCTTAATGGTAATTTGACAGAAACAGTTTACATGGAGCAACCAGAAGGTTTTGTTGTTAAAAGTAAGGAAAATAAAGTTTATAAGCTCAACAAAGCCATTTACGGTCTAAAACAGGCGGCAAAAGCTTGGTACGATAAAATTGATGATGTTTTAACCAGTAAATTGTTGTTTAAACGGTTATCATCAGAACCATGCGTTTACATTTATAATCATGATGGTGAAGTTATGATTATTGCATTGTATGTTGACGACATAATGCTGTTTTCGTCGAAATCTTCAAAGAAGAAAAATGTTATAAAGAAGAAACTGATGGGTGAATTTGAAATGAAGGATCTAGGACCTGCCAGTCACATTCTTGGCATGAAAATTACCAGGAAAGAGAATGGTGACATTACTTTGGATCAAGCATGCTATATCAAACGGATGTTGAAAGTTTTTAAAATGCTTGATTGTAAACCAATAAGGACTCCTATGGAAGTTGGTTTGAAACTTGAAAGAGAAGAAAACTCGGAGTGCAACCATGACTACAGAAGCCTTGTTGGATATTTAATGTATTTGGCGGTATGTTCCAGACCTGACATAGCACACAGTGTGAGTTATTTAAGTCAGTTTAACACTTGCTTTGGAGAAAGTCACTGGAAGGCTGCGAAGAGAGTTCTTCGCTATTTACAGGAAACTAAAGAATATTGTCTTGTTTTTCTAAAAGGTAACTTAGAAATAACAGGTTATACAGATGCAGATTGGGGTGGAGATCATTTGGATCGGAGATCATATACTGGGTATGTGTTTAGACTTGGTAATTCCATAATTTCTTGGGAAAGTCGTAAGCAGCGCACTGTAGCTCTCTCGAGTACTGAGGCTGAGTATATGGCAATTTCTGATTCCTGCAAAGAAGCTCTGTTCTTGAAAACTTTTATTCAGGAATGTACTGGTAAAAGTTGTAATGTTAACTTGTTTAATGACAATCAGTCGGCTCAAAAACTATGTCGTTCTGTATCTCATTCAAGATCTAAGCATATAGATATAAGGCACCATTTTATTAGAGATTTGGTTAGTAAAAAGGTTATTCAGTTAAGTTATTTACCTACTGATGTAATGATAGCGGATGTTTTGACAAAATCGTTAACCCACGAGAAACATTCAAAGTTTGTGACTGAATTGTTTAATAAATAACTGTAACAATAGGTTGGTTGGGTTAAAGTGATTTTAATTGGTATGTAATTGATAGTCAGAGGTAGGTATCAATATTAGTTTTATAAATATTTGTTTTTGAGGCCTAGTGATTAGTATTAGTACCAATTGTTTTAGAGTTTTGTTGTACGTGTTTATAGTGTTGGTTTAAGGCCTAGTGTTGGATTTGTAAACTACACTATATGTGTCAGCTTGACACACTCTGTCTCTATGGCGACTGGCGTATTATGTAACGGACGTGCTTCAAATTAAATCTTTATTAATCATTATTTATTCTATGATTTTCCACTTAATCCATCTGCGCACGCAAATAATTCTGTTTTATGAGGTATTTTTTTCCGACTTGCTAGACAAAAGTTGTGATAGCTCGTTTAATATACATGTTATAGAAACAATTTATAGCCTATAGCACTCAGGAATAATGTAGCTTTCTGCCAGTTCAAAAAAAAATTGAATTGAATTATGAGTTCCAGAGATTACCCCCTACATACAAATTTACAAACTTACAAATTTTACCTCTTTATAATATTAGTATAGAAGTATAGACTAGCGGATGTCACGCGGTTTCACCCGCGGAGTTCCCGTTCCCGTGAGAATACAGATATATAAAATGTAACTTCGCAACGGTAAAAGAGTCTTTTAGTTTTGAAGTTTATTCGTTACATACAATAATACAATTCTTTTCTCTTAATAATATTAGTAAAGATACTATTGTTAGATGGCAACACCAGACACTCCCCACCAGCGCAGCCACGCCTATAAAACGAAGAACCCTGCGTAGACTCGTTCAGGATCAGCCAGTGGTCAACAAGTCGTTCTCCGAGCATCACACTATTTGTGGGTACCCGGAGAAAACTTTTATCCGCACGGACCGCCACTTTTTGTGACTTTTTCTGTGTTCACACAAACCTCCGCGGCTGGTGTGAGCACAGAGGGAGCCACCGCTGCTGCCCGGCGCTCTGCGCTGTTGCGGTCGCGGCTGGCCACACCCAGCGAGATGCCGAAGCCAGGCGCCCGTGGGTCTTTTGACCCCGGTGACGCCGGCCCAACCAACCGTCCGGCGCTGGACCGGACGATGTCGCTGCCGAATATCGGTGATACGTCGTCCGGTGCACCCCCGGCCGTGTACCAGGAGCGGAGGGAGCCTCAGCCGAGGGAGACCGCGTCGAGACGACGGGTGGCCGCTGACACGGCGGACGCTGCCGTCCCGCCGACGGCACCGGCGCCTGCGCGCGTTGCGCCGCAGCCGTCGTCGAGCCGTCAGCACGCAGTGCCCGTGCGCCCCCCGGCGTTCCGCCCGGTGCCCATTCAGGCTCCAGGGCCCGCACCCAACCCAACCCGTGCGCCTCATGCGCGCCACGCTGCGCCTGTTGCGCGCGCCCAAGCGCCCGTAACTCGCGCCTCCACGCCCGCTGCCCGCGCCCCTAACGTGCGCACCCCAGCGCCCGCCCCGCGCACTTCTGCCCGCGAGCCAACACGTGCGGCTGCCGCGACGCCTGTGCGCCCCGCAGCTAGCGCTGCGCGAGCGCCCACGCGCCCCGCTGCGCAGCCCGCCCGCTCGGCCGCGCCCACTGCGGTCGCTGAGCGCACCCCAGCGCCTACCACCGCGCCCAAGCCTGCACCGCCTTTGAAGCGCACCCCAGTGCGCTCCCAACCGGTGCACACCGAGCCATCCCCGGCCCCCCCGCGCGCCTCGGCCTATGACTCGCCGGCGATGCTCTCCCCCTCATCCAGAGCAGGATCGAGCATGTCGCTGGCCTCCATGGGCTCGGGGCGCCAGGAGGCATACACCCCACGGTCGCCGTCGCCCCAGCTCGACTTCGAGTACGAGTTTGAGCTGGAGGCGCGGCCACAACGCCGCCGCCGAAGTTCCGACGACGCTGCCACGGAGGAGGCGAAGCGGTACTGTCTCGATCCGCCGCGCCCGCAGCGCGCGAGGGCGCCCCGCGACCGGGACGCTACCGCGTCGCCCACCTTCGCGGACGTGCTGCGCCGGACACCGACGCCCCCAACACCGACGCCGGGAGCTGCAGGGGTAAGTGATGCCCCACTTACTTCGTCTGCACCGCTCCCCCCCCCTGATGCCACCGTCGGCCAGGCTGGCAAGAAGCCGCCGACGGGGAAGAAGCTGCGCTACCCTCCGCTAATAGTGGAGAGGCTGCCAAACTGGGCCACCCACTTTAGGGCACTGACGGGACAACTGGGCCGGCCACCGAACGCCCGCCCCTATGGCGGGGGTTTCAGGTTCTCGCCCGAGTCCGAGGTCGAGTTCCGGCTGGTCCAGAGGTACCTGACAGACCTGGAAAAGAGGGAGGCCGTACCTTGGTTTGCCTACTCCCTACCGGCGGAGAAGAAATTTAAAGTCGCCATCAGGGGGATACCGGCTGACACCGACCCCACTGATATTGAGGAGGAACTCCGCCAGCTGGGATACCAGCCGGAGTACGTGCGCCACATCAAGGCGCGCCAAGGAAGACCCGGCTGTGTATTCCACGCCGTGCTTACCCGGACGCCAGATGCGCGTCGCATCTACGACACCACGACATTCATGAATATGCGTGGTGTCAAGATAGAAGCCTGGCGGAGCAAACGTGGGCCCGCCCAGTGCCACCGGTGCCAAAAGTTCCGGCACAGCTCGCACCAGTGCCACCGACCGCTCGCCTGTGTGAGATGTGGAGGGCCACACGCTGCACGGGACTGTCCCCGCCCGAGAGAGGAGCCGGCCACCTGCGTTAACTGCGGGGGCCCCCACCCGGCGTGCAACGTGAAGTGCCCCACATTCCAGACGGAGATCCAAAACAGGCGAGCGGGCACTGCCGCCATCACCGCCTCCAGCAAGCAGCAACAGCCGCCTGCCCCCAAACCCGATGTCGCAGCCACCGAAGAGGCCCAAGGCGCCTCACTGATGGCGGCAGCGAACGGGCCCACCACTCGAGGAGCGGGCACCTCCTCGCAGCGGCGGAGGAAGAGGAAGCAAGAGGCAAAGGCCAAAGGCAAGAAGCCAGCGCCAGCGCCTCAAGCGACCCAGGCAGTGATTCCACCGAACAGGACCGCGCCTGTCCCTGAAACGGGGGCGCAGACTGTGACCAAAGCCGGCAAACCTGTTGTCGGTACTAAGAAGCCACAAAGACAGCAAGCAGCCGCGAGTGCCGACACAGATGCCGGCGAGCTCGCCCCAGAGGCAGCCAGGAAGAAGCAGTTCACAACCTGCGCCATCCAACTCTTGATGGACCTGATGAAGGCCATCAGGCAGGGACAGGATCCGGAGCTGATCATCCTCGACGGTCTGACCGCTCTACTAGCCCTGTACAGTGGCCGGGCCGCCGAGGGGGACCCGCTAGAACGGCCGCGGCCTTAGGAACAAGGTCGCCCCACTCCGCCTCCTCCTCAATCAGTGAAGACTCCGACGTGATGCCTGATGTGGGACGCCTGCCCTGCGACTTGGACGCGGGCGCGGCGTCCCACCCCCACCGGATTGACGCCCGAGTAAGTCGTACCACCCAACACACGGCTTACTCACACATTAAGACTCCACTCCTACTCGCACCCGGTAATGTGACGCGTACTAAGTTAATATAGGCGTGTCACATAACCACACATACAATCGCCTCTTTTACATACACGTAAACTCACGCGTCGGACAGCTGGTGCGAGCTCGCTGTTTCGACGAAAAACACGGGCGGTGTTACACAACACAATACCGCCCACACACACACGACGGCGTCTTAGTCTGAAACGTGACCGGCTAGACCTGGAAGCGGGACGGACGGACGCCACTCACCTCTCTTTCCGCAGGAGCGCCCCAAGTCGACGCCTCTGTCGCTGGTCGTGCTCGCTGGGCCTCCCCCGGGTAACCGGGGGTCTCACCTGGCGGGTACCGACCGCCGAGGTGTCGTGAAGATATGGCACTTCACCGCGGCGCTGCTAGACAGCGTCGTGCGATGACAGCGCCATGGCGCACCTGCGGATAAACACATGCAACTACTCACAGGCGCGTTGTTTACAACGCGCCATCACGCTTCTAGCCCTGTGAGGCAGCCCAGTGACGGGTCCGTTTCAGCGGGCCAAGGTATAGCCTCTGCGATGGGGGGCTTATGCCCCGAGTTCGCTTGCCACGCCCCCTGACGGGGGCGTAGCGATTGCTTTACGACTCGTTCATTTTGTCCGCTGTCGTAGAACTATCTACATCGCTCCTCTGCCCATTTTTGATTTATTTTGCTATTTTATTTTTTGTTAAATGTGATTATTGCAGTTTGCTATTAAAATTATTTTTTAATGTTGTAAATGTTTTATTTATAAGATCAGAAGTGTGATATGAAGGCCTAAATCCGCTAGAATACCATCTCTGATTCTATAAATTTGAATTAAACGATTTTTAAACGTGTTCTAAATAATTAATTAATTTTTAAATGCTAAGTTGGGCAGAGACGCAATGCCTTCCGATAGTAAGAGGAAAGGAAGACGTCATGTACGTACTCCCTCGCCTCCTAGTGGTCTAGACCAGATTTTAAAGAGGCTTCAAGATCTGGAGGAACGAGCACGTGGGAACGAGTTGCAACCTGTTCGTCGCCCTCGTGCCATGTCGAGCACGCCGCCGCCAGACGTGGAGCCCGCCACAACACCTGCCTGCACAGCCCCAGCGTCTGTCACCCCGACGCAAGAGTTTGCCGCCACACCGTTGCCGACAGAGAGCGACGTCAAAAGCGTAGCCGAACGATTTCTCGACGCCATGATGTCTTTCCCGGTGAGATCAAACCAATATTTTGTCTCGGACTTTGATCCAGGTGTTCATGATGTCGACACGTGGTGCGATGAAGTTGACAAAGCCCGATCGCTTAATCGTTGGGAAGATGGTGAATGCCTTGCTCGCATCGGACATTGTCTAAAGGGTGAAGCTCGCACCTGGCTTAGCCAATGGACAAGCACTATACGCACGTGGTCCAATTTCAAATCGGAATTAAAATCATTATGCCCACGTTCTGTCGATGTCGCGAACATTCTTTATGATGTAATGCGGACAGAGTCCGATAAATACTCCACATACGCTGAGTATGCTCGTAAATCACTTTTAAGGTTACGCATAGTTAAAGGATTAAGTAACGAGCTGCTTACTGCTATCATTATTCGTGGAATTTCAGATCCACAAATTCGCGCTATGGCTTCCAACGCTAAATTATCGCCTGATTCAATAGTGGAGTTTTTATCGAGCTTTGTTAAACCTTCTAACAGCTACAATAAGAGAGTGTTCCCTAGTGGTAATCGATTCGATAAATCATCCAACAGTATTAGCTCAAATCGCAAACCATTAAAACGTCAATATGATTCTAGAGATTTTAAATCAATCAAATGTTTTCAGTGTAATCAACTAGGTCATAAGAGTGTTAATTGTAATAAACGATCAAATACAACCCCGAGCGATAAAAACGAAAAAGCAATCGCGTTACCGGCGACATCTCGTGGTGAAGCGTTAAAGTGTACGTTTTGCAAAAAAGTAGGTCATTCGGAGAGTACTTGTTTTGCTAAAGAACGCGCGAATTCTCGAAATATAAATGGTGTCAACTTTTGTCGCGAAATTGCGGGTAGTTATAAAAATCGTGATGCGACAACTGCTGTTATATTGGGAATTCCACTAGACGTACTAATTGATAGTGGTTCATGTGTTTCTTTAATGACAAAAAAATATTGCATAACATTTCCCGTGTCAAATGAAGCCTACTGATCAGTTATTATGTGGCTTAGGCGGTACGGAAGTTAGATCGGAATCAATTGTAACATTACCCGTTGAGTTTAACGATATAACCGTAGAAATTGATTTTTATATTGTAGGTTGCAATAATTTAAATGTACCTGTCATTATCGGTACGGACGTACTAAATAGAAAAGGCATTACTTATGTACGGACCGGTGATTGTCAACGCATAGTTCATAGTGAGGCGACCGTGAAGGATGTTATGTATGTAAATAATATCTCTTTGTCCGATCAAGTAAATACGTCGGTATCTGGAACTGATAGGGAACGGTTATTGGAGACCCTTACAAAGTATTCAGAGTTCTTTTTGAGTGGTACCGCGACCACAACAGTGAAAGATAGTGAGATGCATATAAAGTTAACAACTGATGTGCCCGTGTACTACAGAGTACAGACCCTACAAGTACAAGACATGAGATGGTCAGGTTAGACCGAGCAATTATAAAATTAATGCATTGGTTAGATCAACGCGACCAAGTAATGTCAAACAAGTTCGCCAATTCCTTGGCCTCGCAGGGTATTTCCGAAGGTACATTCCTAATTACGCGATTAAAACTGCGCAAACCGTCTAAAAGGTTTCAAGTTAATGATTTAGTTTATGTGATTAAGAGCTCTCAAAGTACTGGCAAGTTGGATTGTGGCATGCGAGGCCCATATAGGGTTGTGAGTGTTCTACCTAACGATAGGTACGAACTAAAATTGATAGCTGGTTCGTATGGCAAAACCAGTCAAGCAGCTGCAGGGTACATGGTGTTGTGGCGTGGCGAATGGACGCCTGACATATGCGCCGGTTTCTTTGAGAGTTAGTTGAGAACTTTCATTGGTATTGTTTGTTGTATGCACCCTGCTTTTGCTTACATTTGTAGACTGTATGTACCAAACAATCACTGTTTGCAATATTGTTTTGTTGTTGGGTGCCGGAGACTCATGTAAATCCTTAGTGCACATGGTTTTGAGTAGGCACATACTGTGGACTGTACTATTGAGAGTGCAGTCCATGGTGGAGGTATCGAGGTTGATGTCGGTGGGGCCCATGCTGACTATAGACCGAGTGTAAATCCTGAAGTAGGTCTCATGGTTGACCTGCTGTAACCAATGTAAATCCTGATGCGCGCATGGTATTTGGTGTAGGAATATGACCTGAGTAAATCCTACTTGTGATATGAAGTCGTTATGTACGACTGTTTGGTTGTTTTGCAAAGTGTTTGTGTTGTTCGGTACATAAAGTTAACATTGCTATTTGAATATTACAACTCTTGTGCTATCTTGTGTAATAACTTTGTATGTGATCTTAATGTTTGTGCACTGCTGTGGTTACAGGTTGCGACGAAGATCTTCCATCCGATGGTGAGGACGATGGTGCTGGTCCATCATCGAGAGCTGACGAAGGCTGCGAGGACGCTGCCATGTCAGGAGAGGCCGTGTTAGATGGCAACACCAGACACTCCCCACCAGCGCAGCCACGCCTATAAAACGAAGAACCCTGCGTAGACTCGTTCATTTTGTCCGCTGTCGTAGAACTATCTACATCGCTCCTCTGCCCATTTTTGATTTATTTTGCTATTTTATTTTTTGTTAAATGTGATTATTGCAGTTTGCTATTAAAATTATTTTTTAATGTTGTAAATGTTTTATTTATAAGACTATATATATAAAAATGTTATGTTGGTTTGTGTACGCTTCAAAAACTCAAAAAGTTCTGCACTGGTCGAGCTGAAATTTTAGCATGATATACGTATCCAGGATTGTTTTTTTTTTTTTTAACCATTTAATCACAATGTGCCACACCGAAGCGTACAGCTAGTTGATTATATTATCTATCATTAGGTATACAATAACATACGTAATATGTAATAGTATATCTATGTCATAATAATTTTAACAACATTTACTTGTCTTAAACATTTACTAGATAACGTCGTAAACAAACGACCAAAGCACCCCCTCAGCAGAACCAAAAGATTAAGTACCTCCGCTTCCCTCTAAAGATTAATAAAATCTTAATCTGGAACACCATGATAAACGCAATGTTGAGGTTATTCGATTAAATGAATGGTCCCCTAGGTGCTGGTAACCACAGCGAAGCAATGAAACAGAATGGATCCTGGACTCGTCTGACTAGCCCGTGGTGATAGGGGTCCCGATGTTAATTCAGCTGGACTCTTGTTTCGAGATTGCGAGCACTGTGATAGTAAGTCAATTTATTTTTCATGGACGAGAAAATCTTGAGATTTCTTGAAGCTCCGTTTGCACGGAAAATGGGTCGGGGTTCAAAAGAGTGTACATATAAATTTTGTAAGAAGTTCTGTGGCTCTGTGAAACCCTAAAGCTCTTTCAAAATAATTTTGTTTGAAACTACCAATCAAAATATGAAAAACAACGTTTTCGAAAGTAAATGAGTACTTAAATTGTTTTTTTATGTTTTAAATATATTATAGTCGGTTGTTTATCAAATTTCAAATAGCATAACAAAATCTATAGAGATAATAGATTAGTACTGTGACAGGCGGACTGCCAAGTAATAGGTCTCGAGTTCTAAACCAAGACTTCGGACTTTTCATATATAATCATAATACCTATACATACCTGAGCGTAAGACTGTCTTTCCAGATATTTTTTTATGCCAGCTCGGGCCACTGTTATAGCAAGCTGCCGAAGACCAAATTTACAAAATATCAGCTTCCTCTGTTTGCAAAAAAGAAGTTTAAATAAATATCTCATCGAATTTAACTATAATGATACAGAAGGTAAAATCCACGAATCAAACACAGATATAAATTAATATTTTCATAATACACAATCTCATTCTTTGCAAACACACACCTACACACAAAAAGTGGTATTTGTGTGTGAAATGTAGGTAAGTGAATGCGTACTTATTTTGATTATTGCGTACTTAGTTTTATTAGTCGTTATCGTCGTTATGATTTTTTGCTTATGCTATTTTAAACTTACCCACATTATTTTTGTCATCAAATCAGCAAATGATCAAATCATACCCTCTTAGTATTTGCATTCTTATATCCATACTCGTAAATCAGCGTTTTAATTTATTTAGCAGCCAAATATAGACTGTGCATTGTTGAGAAGTGTGTGAGTGTTTGTGAACGTCGAAGATTGACCTACCTTGCCTACTCATCTTTTCTCCTCTACTATCAAGTCGATCCAAAGGTTGTCTGTAAGAGATCGCTTTTAGCTATAAAGCCTCCCATTGTAACACCCTATGTACCCCTTAAAGTTATAATTTGTAAGTTCTTATGGTGTACAATAAAGAGTATACTATTCTATTCTATTGACCTGCCGTGAAAAATTTTTCGCTAGTACAGAGGTCAGTGTGAATCACTATCAAACAACCGTATAACGTACACAGGTATTTATAACTACCGTAATTTTGATAATAAGTTTCATCAGACACAGATCACAGAATTGTTGTCATTTGTATGTAAGGCTTGTTCTTTTAATCTGTCAATAAACAATTTAATTTTACCACTATATTATTAAGCACTGGTAGCCAAATATAATATGCAGCTATAACTGCTATAAGAATTTGTTCACCTATCTTATTAAAGTCTAAAACCTTATAATAATCACGCATGGAAACCTAGTACGAGTGGAAAAAAGTAATGCAACAGTGCTAAAGTGGTCTGAGCTGCTCGAAGAGCCCTCAGTAGGTACTCAAAGTCACGTTCCGTTCCGTGTTTTGTAATAGATGCGATTTCTATGTGTTATGATTCTAAGTCAAAACCAATAAAAACTTAAGCTTCCTAATTTTTCAACGAGCTTCTTAGAAATGTAACTGAAATTTCATAGAGGATATAGTATCTAAGTGTATGACGTATGGCTAGTGATATGTGTATGTGTGGTATAGCAGTCTGGGGAGCCGACAATCCTCTTATTTCCCAGCCGTCGTCCGCAGCGACCCGCACTTACACTAGTGCAGTGCAAAGTGGACTCGATGCACTCGAATGCATCGACATTATTAGGGCTGTAGCTGTTAATAAAATATATTCCAATTTGAATTGATCGAAATTTAAATATTTAAATGAAATTAAAGGAATTGAATAGGTGGAAATCAAAAGTGATTCAATCCGAATTAGCTTAGATCCGAACGAAAATTCATTCACTCGCATCTAAGCTTTTTAATCACGTTGTCGACTTATATGTAAACAAGCTACACACTATTTCAACGAATTTTATCTTTATCTAATTATTTTTTACTAATAAAACGTATTATAATATGTAAGATTAACTTATTACAACTATGTAGAATCAAAAGCCTAGTATTTAATCAATATTACTAAACAGCATAGTAAATCTACTGATTGATGTTTATCAAGAAAGGACAGTAAGTGAGTCTGTCATCAGAGAATTATCAAAAAATCAAGAAGGCAAACTACTTAGAAACAATACAATATACTTATTTGTTGTAGTGTACGTAATTTAAATAAAATACGTTATCAAGGGGTTCAGTGTAAGAAAAGGTTACTCAATACAATGCCATGGCTATGGGCCATCCTATCTTTGTGCTTAAAAATAATCTCTAATTTATTTTTACTGTTTTTAGAAAGCAAAGCTAAAGGTACTTGGTCAGTTGCTCGTCTTACTGAAATCAAATACATAGTTGTTGTGTAGAGCAGTATTTTGAAAGTAAGCATCACAAAAACCCCGACAAACGAATATCAACTAAACTGTTAAAAACAAAACAAAAGCATAGATAGAAAAAAAACATTACAACCAAATATTTTTGTACGAACAAAAATGGATTGCCGAAAACAAGCAATTGATTGGGCTAAACGGCGTACAGTATCCGTAAACAGGATAAGTGGGACAGCCCTAGCTGTTACAGTGACTACTCTTTCTCGTGACCACGCGAAATCGAGCGAGACGCATTACTAGTATCGATAAAACCGTACAATGATGTACCTACGTATGTAGTTGCTAGTACATGGATTCCATTTAATCGAGGAAGAAGCGCGCCGGCCGTCCCTTATTGTGGTTTTTACGTAACAATTTTATTTGTAGTACTTTTATTTAGTACAGGACTGCCAGGCAGGTAATATTGACACCGATTTTAAAACAAACATAAATAAAGATAAGCAATTCTTTGGCGTCAGGTAAAGGAACACAGCCGACGCACAAAAGTAGCATTAAAATGATATGCCTTGAAAATTGTATTAAAATAGTAGTATCAGACAGCTAAAGCATTAATATTATGTCTGCCATAATGCCTGGCAGATACTATCTTGCGCTGGTTTTCTATAGATTTTATATACCCGAGTGGCTATAAATATTTCGACGCGGCAATAGCCCAATGGCCAAGGGGTCGGTCTGGCAATCGAGAGGTCGTGAGTTCGATCCCCACCCATTGTAATATCTACGCAAACCCACTCCAGATACAAGCATAAATAAGCAGTTTAGTTGGAAGGGTTAACAAGACTACTAGTATTGTGCAACCTAGAGTGGTAGATTTAAACAAAAAAAAAAATAGAAAAAAAATATATATATTATATTCCATGATAATTTAGGTTCCTACCATAGGTTTACCTATTCATCTAGTCGTCAAGCGTCTCATTGCTATTTCTAGATAGTCTTGTAGGTAACTATTCAACAATCAGAACCATTAACCCAGTTTTGTCACCCTCGTATAACTCTTCCAATTTTTATTTTTACATAATCTGTTGTCATTAAAATAATTCCAAGTCGTCACCAGTTAGTCTCCTTGTCCTAAAAAAGTATTAGTTAGGTTACTTCTATTTTTCAATGGAAAAGCAACAAAATACTACATTTTAAAGTTAAAACAAAAGTACTTAATAAAGTAGAAAACGAAATTAATAAACATTTACGTGACAACAAAAGCTGTGAACGTTTTTCAGAGACTGTTGAACTAAACAAAATAATAAATAACATTGCATACGAATACAATCGTGCAAATAAACACGAGTTTATTTGCACGTTGATCTAGAAATTAATTAAAACGTTACGGTATTCTACACCTACGATACGATGTGACAATTTGATGCTTCAGTGCATCGCGTATAGGTGAGAATGTGAGAATGTGAATGTGTGAGAATGACAATCATTCTTGTTACAAAATAATAACAATTCTTGCCTGATATTGTCCCATAGCAAGAATAAATCTCTTCTCATACAGAGAAGCTACAAGAATAATGAATCACCACATTAGCTCAAAGTGGATTGGGAAATTGAAACTTATACTAAACATAACATAACATAACATGACGCCTATAATCTCTGAAGGGTTAGGAAGAGCTTTACCTACAGTATGCCTACATTTTAGCAGTTATATTAAAGTCTTACGTAATAGGGGACGAGGCTACTGCCATCAATCGGGACTCCTCCACACGTCTTGGACTGCTAATGAGAAATATAAGATGACAAAAGTCAATTAACGATTCGCCTGACTCAGGATCTCACGCTAAGTAGTAGCGCTTATGTGATTACTAAGGCAACGAGGTAGTCTCAGAATTATACTACTTAATTATTAAAATTCCATCTCCTTCTAGGATTATTTTCTTTTACCCCAGAATGGCAGATTTTACCGATTCCGTAGCCGTCGCAATCAGATACAGGACGTTATGCTGCAAGCGTCACGTCGTGTGCCACGTATTTCTTACTTCAGAAAGTAGTGTCGTGGCGATATGTCGCCCGGTACTGTCGCCTACAGTCGGCTAGGAAATCATATCTTTGTTGCACTATGATAAAGGCATTGTACCTATATGCTAGCACAAGTACCTACAATGCTAAAAAATACTAAATAAAAAAATACTAGTGATCAAATAATACTAAAATATATTATGCAGTTCAAGAACTGCATTTTGTAGTATTTTTTTTATCACAGGGAGGACACATAATTACAGTATTATTTTTGATGCTGAAATTATAAAAAGTATTTTACCATACTCTTAAAAAAGGTCAATTTTAACAGATTTTTCACGTAGGTTTGGGATGGCATCTCTGAGCAACAGTACGGTATAAAACATAAATATCCGGGTTTTGAAATGTTTGATGGCTATCTAAGTATGGCTATTTAAGTAGTGTTAGCATCTTCGTGTTTTATTTTTTATGAAGACATTTTTAATTAATCACGTTTCTATCTTCACGCATCGCTTTACGATGAAAAAAAGGTATAAATATTAAAATTTGTAACCTTGCACAATGTGCTAAGATTTCTTTTAATCCCACACACGTCTTGACCAAATCTACCATTTAAAACTTCACCTATCTAAGATTTTAATGGCAGTCACCCAGTTTGCCTGCCGGTGTTAACCTAGTATAGAGCATTTCAACTAAGATTAGAATTAAGCCGGGTTTAGCCCGCTCTTCTCAGCCGGTTTTTCTTTTGAGCTTTAAAGATTAGCCCCCGTTCCCACTGACTCTGATTAAGATTTATGTAAGGGACATTTATCTAATACCTACATCCATTTATTCTGTCGCTGTATCATTTTTTTGTCAGGGTTAAAGTACTAAATGTTCTTTAAACCTAAGTAAAATGAATGGAAACATACAACGTTTTACTTTTTGTGGGTGATACTTTAAGTCCTAGGTATATTAATATAGCTGGAGTAAAGTGACAACCTGTATAATCTCCAGATTATTCGCATTTTTAAAAGTTTATGTTTTTATTATATTTTTTTCTTTATTTTTTTCACGAGAGTCGCATCATTGAAATGAAATAATGAAATGAAATTATATTTATTTCTGTAAGTAGATCTTCTCAGATACTTTTACATGTTAATTTATTTTTAAAACTAAATGGCATTTCCAAAGTAACTGATCCCTGAGAAGAAATGCCGAAAGAAACTCAGGGGTCATGGTCATTTCAAAAGCACGGGCATGGCCCGTGGTTTACCTGGGTATAACTTGAATTGACAAATCTTTTACTCTTTAGAATTGAAAGTATTTCGATTATTAATTTGTATTAACTACAACACAAGTGTTCCATGATAGGTGAAGAAACATACCCAGTCGCAGGCGAACCTATTACCACAAAACAGGCACAAGTCCAGACTCCGTGCTGCATCTTAGAAATTCTAGATGGAAAAACCCAATAACACCAACAGATGTCCTATAGGCTTCCTGTTAAAAATGTGATATTGTTTGCAGGTCAAAAATGCGATGATAAACAACTAGTTCTGCAACCGGATGAATGCAATCAATGCTACTGCTTCGAAGGCCGACTGGCATTCCGATTTAGTCTGCATACGAGGTCATTTTAATTTATACCACGGTTAATTTTTCTTCCCGTGGTTCACCTAGCTGGACAAGGGGTATGTTTGTTCAGCCGTGATACATCTATGTGAAGATAGCATACAAATGTATAACCAAGCTTTATGACTCAGACGAGACTATTTTTATACGTAGAACTTGAATTGACAAATCTTTTACTCTTTGAAATTGAAAATATTGTAATAATTAATTTGTATTAACTATAACACAAGACAAGTGTTCCATGATAGGTGGAGAAACATATCCTGTGTATAGCTAGGTGAACTTAGGTAAACCACGGGAAGAAAAATTACCCGTGGTCTCGTATCACTAAGCTTATAATTATGTCCATGGATTTCATTACCACCTTACTATAAGTAAGTCTCTTTCCTGTTTAATAAGACAAAGAGAGATAGAAATAGTTGTAAAATTACTTTCGCTTGTAGACAACTGGACCGATTACCTAGTCAAATCAAATCATTTATTTCAATTAGGCCTGAAAACAGGCACTTTTGAACGTTATACTTACAAATAAATTAAATTAATATGATTCTAGTTGCACATTCCAAAAGGTAGTTTTGTATGGAGAAGAATGTGCAAGAAACTCCATACCTACTCTTTTAAAATAGATTTTACAATATTTTTATACATAATCAGATTATATGTGAGGACGATGTACCATGAGAAAAAAAAAACAGCTATCCTGAGATAGGTGATATAAAATAAGCAACGCGGCTGGTAATTGTATGAGCGTATTGAAAGATACATGGTGCTCACATATTTACATAATATTTAATACAAAGTTGATTATTAACCTATCTAACTAATCCATCAACATTACGAATCTTTATTTATGTAGAACACATCCAATACCAGATGCAAAAGTCTAATCGAAAATGCAATTCCCTCTAAAAATACACTCGATACCACAAAAACCGGTACACTTCCTCATCCTGCCACGAACACGCTCTCAAAATACTCTCAAAACAATAGTGATTACTTTCTGAAACAGCCACTACACTCACTAATCAAACACATGCGGTACTTAAGTGCCTCTCTCCGATACAATGATCCGCACTTACTGTGACCGACCTACATTTCGATTCGTACCTGGTGTTGCGGTCCCGTAGTGGCGGATTAGGTTAGTTTTTCTGCACCTAGGTGTAATATAAAGAGGAGATGGTGGTAATTGGAATTGGTTGAACTTTTTATAATGCTTTCAAAAGAGACAGGTAGCATATATTGTCGGTGTTTTCTGATAACTACAACCTAGGGGTCTTAAATTCAAGAGTGATAGATTACTTCTAGGCAAGCGTGCCGCTGACCACATCATCGCTTACCATCAGGTGATAGTAGTCAAACGCGAGTCTATCCACAATAAAAAAAACACTTCAGTCGTCTTTTAGATGACCAACCAAAATGTGCTCATTACGCCACGCGTCACGATTACTTGACAATTTAAGTGCAGCATGAGCACTTAGCATCAGCTTTTTAGTTTTTCGTTTGTCTGGTTTCGGAATACTGAAGCGAACTGCTGGATATTAAGTATTTAAGATACGAATTTACATTTTTGTGTAAGATAGTAAATAAATGGAACTAAAAGGTTTTCCAACAGTCGAACATATACAAAAAAAAACATTAAGAAATAAAATTATTATCCAAATGAATTACTTCCCGTAGGTTTATTCAATAAGTTGAAAAGGAAAACGGTTCTCATTACTGATTCGCTCAGTCCAAAAAGTAGTCGGCTCGTGTCAACATGGCTTAGGGGATACGAAATTTTATTTTATAAAAAAAAAGATTAAGATCCTGAGGAGGCAAAGGAGGCAGTGCCGCTGACGGGCCCAGCCGAGCGGAAAATTTATCGATTTATATTTTCTTCCGGTTTTTATTTAATCGAGAATGATAAAGTACTGGCCGTCTGAGTTCACGTTGGAACACGGTATATTTGATTAATAAAAAAATCTTTTTTGCAAAAAATAAAACCGACATAAAAAAACACTAACCGGTGTAAAATAACTCTAAATTAGGAAGTCTGTGGCTTTGGTGGTTTTGTCTTATTCATGATGGGCTACCGACTTCCGAATTTAGAGTTATTTCACACCGGTTAGTGTTTTTTTTTAAGTCGGTTTTATTTTTTGCAAAAAAGATTTTTATTTTTCCTTTTTTAGTTATTCCCATACAATTATTTGCCATGAATTTATTTTTATATTGTTATTTGTTAACAATTTATGTCATGGTAATAGGGTTATCCACTTATCCCTAATAAATGAAACTTAACATACCTAACAGTCGAAATCTAGGTATATTGTACACATCTGCGTACCCCTCAGAGCATACAGGCGTGATGATACGTCATGATTTTGTATAAACAATAAATATCCAAGCGATTCCAACAATCACGACAGATTTGCCGTCTATTTTTGAAGAGTTCCATTGTATATCTCCGAAGATCAGCACCAGATCTTCATCAAATTAAAATGGGACCACTTCGGGAGTATACTCTTTCAAACAAAAAAAGAATTTTGAGAATCGGTCCAAAAATGGGGGAGAAATCACGTAACAAACACAAAAAAAAAAAAAACATACCGTCGAATTGAGAACCTCCTCCTTTTTTGAAGTCGGTTAAAAAAAAACAATCTTTTTAGTTCTACTGATCGCAGTCAAACATTTCCACCTAAAGACTTACCATAATGCTATTATGTTGATTTAAGTATGTATGTAGGAATCTGTGTATTTATTATTTGTCCTTTTTTTTTTAATCTGTTGCACCTAGCTTGATCCATCTCTGCACCACCTTAAGGTAGACTGGTAGAAAATGCCTAAGGCATTAAGTCCGCCTTTGTACAGTTTTTTTACTAGTGCATAAAGCTTTAATAAATAAATAATGCATAGATAATGGATAGAATGGACACAAAGCACCTTGAAACCACCACTTTTGAGCCTTCAAATGTAATTAATAAGTAAGTAGGTATTATCTTGCTGGTTAGTCAAGTGGTCGGAAGCTCTACTCTGGTGAGCACGAGGTTCCGGGTTCGATCCTCGGGTCGGGCAATGTTATTGAGTTTTTTCCATCTGGAATTTCTCAGTAGTAGCCTGGAGTCTGAATTCGTGTCCAAATAGGCTCGTTCCTATTACATGGGACTTAAACATAACTGGCGAATTGTGGGTGTACTATCAGGTACCTACACCTCTGTCTAATTCTTCAGATATTACAGGCGTGATGTTGTGTGATGTATAAACTTTACTATAATATAGGGCGTAATGTTATCGTAATTGACTGTCTGATAAGTTGTTCTGGTTCTCGGTTTAATTCCTGAGTAGGGCAACGGATTGTGGGGATTTTCCTTTAAGGTTTTTTTAGTGCCTATCTTGATGGATCCGCTCTATATTACATGGGCCTTAGACATAATTAACATGAAACTGGGTGTACGTATTTACGAACGGCTATGAAACTAGCACTATACGAAAATTATATAAATAAAAACATTAATAAGACACTCAATTCCTATTTCAAGCGTGTCAAAACGTTGTCCTTACATTGCTTAGATAGACCATCATCTAAAATTTATATACAAAATAGTACGTTTATTTTTTTGCGGAGTGGTAAAACCACATTATCTGGTTTTGATTATATTATTTTGTGTGAACAAAAACATTACACAATAAGCAAGCAAGCAAAGCTTTAGCAAAGTTTTATTTACAAGCCGTCGAGTGACCGTATCTTAGTGCTCACCAGCTTTTAACCACCATAAGCCACATCACCATACATTAAATGCCCACAAACATACCAAACCATCTATACGCATATCAAGACCATATACGCAGATATATATAAACAATGGACCCGGATTCAATCGTGTACCTACCAGAGATAATAATATATACAGTCTATCTATCTCTCAACCACATGAGTGGTCATTGAGTGTGCATTGTCTATTCTAGCTAATAAGCCAGACAGTGTACTGAATTCTAGACAAGATGTCAGCCTCGACCGCTTTAATGGGGGATATTTAGGGTGTTAATATTGATCACACACACGGCACCAAAACACCATCTAAATTTATCCTGTTGGTGTAATGGCCCTGACTGATATATCGGAGGTCGTGAGTTCGTTTCCCACCCAGGACAAATGTTTGTGTGATGAGCACGATCGACGAATTTGTTCTGTATCTAGGTGTAATGTGTCATGTATGATTTTTTTATCCACAACTTTACACAACGCCATCTAGTCCCAAGCTTAACAGAGCTTGTGTTATGGGTACTAAACAACTGATTAACAATACATACAAATCCTACTAATATTATAATCGCGAAAGATTGTGAGGATGAATGAATGGATGGATGGATGGATGGATGGATGGATGTTTGTTACTCTTTCACGTAAAAACTACTGAATGGATTTTAATAAAATTTAGTTTGGAGTTAGCTGACACCCTGGACTAACATATATAGGCTACTTTTTATCCCTGTATTCCCACGGAAACTGGACCTACGCGGGTGAAACCGTGGGAAGTCTGCTAGTTATAGATAATTACACCCAGACATAGAACAAATGATCATGCTCATCACACAAACGTTTGTCTTGGGTGGGTATCGAACCCAGGACCTTCGGCAAATCAGTCAGGGCTATTACCTACTAGACAAACAGGCTAGTCGAAAAATAATACATCTAGACAAAGTTGACTAATAAGTATTTTAATAGTCAGATGACTTTTATCTGACGAATAAATATCGATTGAAAGTTAAGCTACGTTTGATGAGATCGGCCCGTAGATGAGTGACCATTCATTATACATCACTATTTTATAATTAGTACTAAAAAATGGCCTGTATCCGTACCTGATACTGATCATATTTGCGTAATCAAAAGTAAAAAAAAACGAACTTCAATTTTTAAATATGCCACTATTTAGTTAAACTTAAATAAAGAAAACAGCTGTTGGAGGCGGGGGGCATGCTTGAGCGAGATCACGCGAACGTGAGCGAGAGATGACGATTATTGAATACTAGTATGTCATGAATAGCCTGTACAATATTTCCATAAATTGGGTGACTTTTTGGGATATAAACAAACGCTAATAACATTGCTGTTTATGAATATTATGTATTGATACTTTAAAAATATAATGAGAAGACCGTCTAGAATAAACATATTCAGTATTTGCACTAGTTAAATAAAAAAAATAAAAATAAAAATAAATATTTTTCTTTCTTTCTTTCTTTCTTTCTTTTCTTTCTTTTAGTTAAAAATTAGTGTTGTATATCAAAACCCCTCCGTGTTTCGATGAGCACGTTTAATCGTTCGACAGTCGTTACGTATATTAGGAACCCCGAATGTCTGACAGCCAGTTTTACCAAGGGGTATCGTGTTACCCAGTTACTGGGTTGTGGTGCGCAGACAGGCCGTTGCTCCTTTTAAAACACTAGCATTAAGCTGGAAGCTGGTAAGTCTGGAAGCTGACCCCAACGTAGTTACGAGAAAAGGTGATGCAGATGATAATGTAGTATAGGAATTCTTGGTGAGTTAAACCATTTTTTTTTTATTGATGGCTGGAAAATCCTCATGGATGTCCCCCGCCCGGGGAGGCGGAGGGGTCTGTCAGACTCTTACTGACTAAAAACCACCCGTGTTCTTTCTCACACCTGCGCCGGGGGTCACGGGAACAGAAGATACTTGCGCGACCCCCGACTGTGGTGAGTTAAACCAGCAACAACCACCAGTAATTACGAATAGAACAGATCTTCATATTCGACCAAATAAATGGGTTATTCACCAACTCGACACAAGAGACTGGACACACGTGTGTCCAGTTGGTGAAACTCAAAATTAGTATCACTTATTATTTCGTCATCTGGACACACCAAGATTTTTATTCGTGTCCACATAGTGAAACATAAAATAAAATACTTTTATGTTTTCGCCAACTGAACACATGTTCGCATTTTACCCGAATTCAAGATAAAGTACAGTCAAGCACATTCATGTTTTGTGTCACAATCAACATCAGTCACTAAACGTCCTACTGCTAAGAACGGGTAACATTAGCTAAGTATATTTTTCTTCACATTAATAAATCATGATGATATTATCAAATTGTTATTTAATAAATCTGTTACTTCAAAATTTGTCTTAAATAGAAGCTAATAAGGTTTTTCAAGTAAAGTGAGGCAGCTTTTTCTTGAAATCGAGGCGATTATTAACCTGACTGTACCCTTTTTTGCAAAAAAAACTGGGTGTGTCCAGTTGGTGAAAACATAAAAGTGATTTAATTTAAGTTTCACTATGTGGACTCGCGCAAAAATTTTGGCGTGTCCAGATGACGAAATAATAATTGTACTAATTCTAATTTTCACCAACTGGACACACGTGTGTCCGGTATCTTGTGTCGAGTTGGTGAATAACCCAAATAAATTATTCAAAAAATATTTCTTACAACCGCCGAGAGATCTCAATTATCTTTAACGAAGCGGCCCTTGAAGAGCCGCTCAGCTATTAATCCATTGTACGTCAAGGAACTCATTTCAATAATCATTTTAATTATTATCACCATTCAAATTTAATTCAACGTAAATTAATACGCAATTCCTTTTGAAATCGTCGACCATTCGGAGTCCAATTTGTGATCTTATTTGACCGAGATCAACAAAACGAAAAGTATTCAAAGGTAAAAATGTAAAAAAGAGAGAAACCGGAATGAAAACTGGCGACGACATTCAATCTAAATTAAATGGCCCCTGTGTACCTACTTTAACTTTCTATTAAGAGCCGGGCAATAGATTTTTGTTATTTCTTTACAGTAAAAGTTGTTACTCATTTATATTTTTAAATGCTTCTTTTCCAACAGGATTATAAAAAAAAGAAACAAAAGTCATTATGAATGATTGACAAGTTATTAAAAACTAGGTAGGTACCTATTCAAATTCAAATTCTTTATTTCGACAGGGTTACTAATATAATGTTCTAATATATACATCGTGTCACAGTGCTAATAACAAAACTCCACCGGAACGGCTTGACTGATCGTTATGAAACTTTGTGTGTGTATATTCAGTAATTCTGAGAATTGGACGTTAACTATTTTTTTTTGTAATGCCAGACAAGCCAGCTAGTAAAGTCTATTAAAATCTATATATATAAAAGAAAGTCGTGTTAATTAACAATGACGAAAGAGACGAACTTTAATAATTCTTTGCAAATAGAACTTATTTTACTGTTAGGACTTTAATTAAAGTAGACCCGGAAAACTATAAGCATAAATTGTATGTAACATAGAGGCAATAGTTCAGATTAAAATTATGAATTTAGTATTTTTTAAATCAATGCATTTTAGTAAGGTAGTTAGGTTAGGTAGTTAGGTTAGCTATAGGATAGGTATGGTCAGTTAGGTTAGGTTATATACAGGGTGTCTCATTCAAATGGGTCAGTATGGGAAAGTCTGAAACTATAAGACATACGAAGATCTGTTCTGAGGAACCATGTCATCGATTTTAATAAAAAGAGAAACTGCATTCATACATTTTAAAAAACACCTGTACTCCGTTCGGGAATCGAACCCGGTTATTTTGAAAAAAAGAAACCTACTTTATTTCTATTTAGATATCGATTGTGTACGTCTTAAGCAGTAAATGTCTGTATGAAACGTGATGTCTAAAATGAATAAAATGTATTGTTTCCACATACTTTAATTTACTTTAGTAGGTGCTCGAAGTGACCACCGCCTTTTTCAATACCGCCTCTGGACTATTTCTTGTGGGGTTACGTTAAGGATCAAGTGTACAAAACAAG
This sequence comes from Euplexia lucipara, assembly GCA_921972225.1. Classification (NCBI taxonomy): domain Eukaryota; kingdom Metazoa; phylum Arthropoda; class Insecta; order Lepidoptera; family Noctuidae; genus Euplexia; species Euplexia lucipara. The sequence goes on along the minus strand of OV179152.1, from coordinate 7,005,862 downwards.
CTATGACACCGTTGTAGACCTAAAAGTAGCCATGGAGACAATTTTAACGCAAATTCACCACATGAAGATACAAAATGCAATTGTAAGATCGTCACCTAAACGTGTTGAATATTGTATTGCAAAAGGCGGTACATGTTGTAATTTTAATTCTATCGAACACAAAATGTTTCAATAAGATCACAGTAGAGACTCGCTACATAAAAAGTAGTACCTAGTACGAGTAGTTATTATTGGTTTGGATTTATTTTTTGTCGTCTTATTAAACGTATGTATATAATATCTAATGTAAAAAAAATGATAAAAGCAATAAATTGACTCTAAGGCACAACGAAGTTTGCCGGGGCAGCTAGTTTTAACGGTGACACACGTAACTTGTCAGTTGCATGTGTCACCGTTGTGCATAATTTTCTAGCACTGATCATCTGTCTAGCCTTTTCCCAACTATATTGGGGTCGGCTTCCAGTTTAACCAAAAGCAGCTGAATTTTCTAACACTGAACACAAATTTTCTTGCAGTGAACTAGAATAAGAGAGACATTCCAATCTGTCATCAACACGCTATTAACTGCCTAGTTTGTTTAAACCCGAAGGCGGCTGGATTTGATTCCAACGTCTTCTTAGTGGCAGACTTAGAGGTAGTCTGTATTTGTGATAGGTATTAAGACTGGTCTCCTATTACGCGGTAACCAAAACAAAAGACGAAAGATGGGTGTGGCAAAGATTTCCGAGGGGTGTTTTAAATGGGTACACATCTGCCTAATGCTTCAGGTAATAGGTAGGTGTGATGTTAATTATTGCGTTGGAAATTTTAAAACTCAAAAGCTGATGGAATCTCTACTTTAGTAATACAAAATGCTTAGGGCTTTTACGTTTGAGCTACATTTCTAGCAGTTCGTGCAAGATTTTCTTAAATATAGATAAAGTAAATTGCCTGAGATAACGTGGCTTTTACCATTTCTGTTTAATATTATTAAATATCAAGGACAAGTTAAAACGGAGCTTGTTTCAAGTTTCAAATCGCCGTTTAACATGTCTAATTTATTATTTATGATTATTTTGTTTTTGTGTACCACTTTTGGAACTAACATTATCTGCGCTTTCTCTAACCGTTTATTGTACAGACGCCAGCACTCAATATGCAATTAAATATGAACCTTATTCTGTTTGACATATCGTTGAAGAACAATGAAAGAAATTTGACACATTGGGGTAACGTGAAGTGCTGGCGTCAGTGCATGAGGACAATATTTATCTATCACCAACGCAATTGAATTTGTGAATGGCTGTCAAACTATTCTATATATAACTTCGCAAGTTTGTAGGGTTAGTTTCCAGTCAGACAAATTATTGCAGCTACCAGTAGGTATTTTAGTGTGGGGCGTCTACCTGACCTCCACAACCTAGTAACTGGGTGACATGATAACCCTGTGTTAAACTGGCTGTCAGACTTGAGGGACTTTTGTGACTGCGATTCCCACCCATTGTACTATTGATGTGAATCAACTCCAGATACAAACAGCATTTTTAGCTTAGTTGAAAGGGTTAACAAGACTGGTAAGTCAATGTTCAGGCCACATTGCTAGTAAGCTTTTAAAAAGTGTTTATATAAGTCTGAAATACGCCTTGAGCAAGCGTGGTGATCAATAAATACTCCCTATAGGTTTATGAGAAGGGGCCTTTGCCCTTTGCCCAGCAACAGGCTATGTATGCTATGCGTATGTGGTTGATTGTGGTCAGCTCCCAACTAGCCAAAGACATTCAATAGCTATAGACCGAAAAAGTGTGTCCTGCCGGACACAAGTCTATGAGTTTTTTTTAGTACGCTCCGCTGCCGCTCCAATATTCATACATTATTCTAGATGGCGTTACTGAGACATGGGATCAAAGTTTTTCTATGACATTTCCTTGACATGCCCGCTCTATAGTTTTTTAAATTTCTTTGCAATTAGCTAACTTAAAACTAGTCATTTACTATTTAATTTTTTATATTAATTTATCGCTCATATTAATCTAATTTATTACAATTTTGTTTTAATTTATTAATTTAAAATCTACACTTTTTTTATCTAATGTGTATCCAATATTAATTCAGTTGATAAAATAATAATTTATACATGTAATGTATTGTCAAATTGTATAAGCTGTGAACGCCTTAAATTGACATACCTACTTACACTGAATTGAATGTCTATTTATTTTGTACCTGTATAAAATCTTGTAAATAATGTCGTAAGTATTCCTCATAATAGTAAATAAATAGGCTGGTATTATCATTATTAAATACCTACCTAGATTAGTTTTGCTAAACAGTTATTCTACGTCTCAATCTTGCCATCAGCCAATTTCTCTAAATGTTTGTTCTTGTGGGACCTCATATTACACTCGGTACGCGGTATCTGCACTCCCTCTGAAGAAACTTTTCTCCGCCTTTAAATGTAAATAAAACTTGAAGCGTACCTATTTATTTAAATACATTTTCTTCAATTTCATATAATTTGACTAGCGATAGCCCGCGACTTCAATCGCGTAATTTACTTTTTTCTTTGCGCGGGACTGTAATTATTTTACTAAAATAAAATTAGCCTTTATGTTACTTGGTGTGTGAAAGTTCCGTCAATCCAGCTGTGTTTCGACACAGTGCAGCTGCATTGACGGAACTTTCGGAACGGACGAAATGTTTGTCTGTGTCTCTGCACGGTAATCTTCGGATTACTGTGACACACAAAAGTTAAAAAGTGTCCTCCTGATATAACTACCGTAAGTGGGTACTTTCATTTGTTTATTCCTATAGATATAAAGATTCGGAAAGTCATAATAATAATAATAATAAAAAAATAAATAAAACCTACAAAAACTAAAGAATATATAAAATGAAAAATCCAAGAAAATACAGTGACATGTGTCATTCACGTAAATTCAATAACTAAACAACAATATGAAGAAGAAGAAATATTATTGGACGAAAGGATAATGTTATGTTGACGAGAGCCAGGACTCGAGCACGCCCACCACCTCCGGAGTCGTCGCTCAGCTCCGCCTCGCCGCCGCCGGACCTCGGATCACCAGCGTCACCGGCGGCTGCAGCCGCGTCGAGCTCGAGCGACGAATATTTTTCCCCGCCGACGTCGCCAACACCTGTACGTCGGCCGGGGAGAGGCCGGCCACCGAAAAGCTTGGGACTTAGGGGCCAACCGGCCCCGAGCCGGGTCCCCGCTGCCGGTGGTTGTGTGCAGCGCATGAAATGGACTCAAAGTATAAATGAGAACGTCATGCGCGCATATTACGGGTCTACAGAGGGGGGAACTAACCTCACTGCGTACCGTGTTAGGATGCTGTCTCTGTTCCAGGAGCTGGAACCAACCGTCAACGTGTCGTCCCAACGATTATCGGATCAGGTGCGGGTCATTCAACGTAACCACAGGTTGGACGACGCCGCGCTTGATAGGCTGCGCTCAGAGGTGCTGAGCAACCGTATCGTCTCTGCTTCGCTACAAACCGCGGCACACTCACCGGCAACTAATACAATTACGCCGCGGTCCAATTGTGTTAGTGATGAGGCAGATGATAGGGTTGTCACAGTAAGTAGCCAGTGCAGTGATAGATTGAGGAGCGCTCTGGAGGATGCGCTTCGCGAATATAGGTCAACACCAACCGTACTTAGACCCCGGTTACCACGTTTGCCTATGCATAAAAAAAATAGGGCGCTAATGTGTGCCCTGGATTCGCTGCTTACGGATTTATTCGAACACAGCGAAAATCTTGTCGATACACATTCGATTCTGTATTGTGCGGCTGTTGCGGCATGTCGTATAGCTAACGTTAAATTCCCAGATAGTGACGTAGCTATACGACCAAAACCAGCCGTACCAGTCTGGCAGTGCAGGATCGGGCGTCGTATCGATGAGGCCAGGGTACTCATTGGCAAACTATACTGTTTCAGGGAGGGCAATACACGGCCACGAGTGATGCGCTTTGTGAGGCGAGCGTTCTCTGGGACTGGAATCAGTCCTGGAGAATACATAGCCCATGTCACAGAGCGCATCGACTTCCTGAAGCAAAAAGTTTATGCATGGGCAAATCGTATCCGGCGGTATAAGCGACGGGTTGACCGATATGCGCAGAATCGCATGTTCCAGAGCGACGAAAGGAGGGTTTATAGGGCTTGGGAGCGACCAGACCAAGGTATGGCTGATACGCGCCTACCGGATGATGACGCCATGTGTTCATTCTGGCGCAGCATCTGGTCGGTGCCTATCAGTCACGCTGAGGGCGACTGGACTCGGGTGGTAGAGCAAGCGTGTGATTCTATACTAGAAATGGGGGCAATCGTTATCAGCCCCCAAGATGTAGCCTGTGCAGTCCGTCCGTTACCTAACTGGAAATCTCCGGGACCGGACGGACTGCACAACTTTTGGATCAAATGGATCCAGGGATCGCATGCTTGCTTAGCTTCCCAGTTTCAGTCAGCTTTAGAATCAGGGTCGCTACCCCAGTTCTTAACTACAGGCATAACCCACCTGCTCCACAAATCTGGTAGTACTGCGGAACCCAAAAATTATAGACCGATCACTTGTTTACCGACGGTCTATAAAGTTCTAACATCCATTTTGAGAGCTAAAATAAACGATCATATTGACAGCAATTCTATCATGTCCACCTCTCAAAATGGATGTAAGAACGGGTCCCGCGGTACTAAGGAGCTACTCCTCATTGACATGGCCATAAGCCAGCAGGTTCGCCGATCCCGCAAGGATCTGTCGACATGTTGGATAGATTACAAGAAGGCCTATGACTCGGTGCCGCATACATGGCTCATGAGGGTGCTGGAGTTGTACAAAATAGATGCAACTCTTCGCACCTTCTTGATATCGTGTATGCGGCAGTGGAATACGGTCTTACGCTATCCAGGATGTCGACAGATCCGGGGAAACAGTGAACCTATCAGGATTGAGCGGGGTATATTCCAGGGTGACAGTTTGAGTCCGCTTTGGTTCTGCCTGGCCTTGAATCCCCTCAGTACGCTGCTGGAGGATTCAGGTCTAGGCTATCGGCTAAGGAGAGGTGGTCAGGTCATATCTCACCTCCTATACATGGATGATCTGAAACTCTTTGCCCCCAACAATTTGCGACTGATGGAGCTACTGAAGGTAACTGAAACTTTCAGTAGTGCCATCAGGATGGAATTTGGTGTGGACAAATGTGCAGTCATGCATGTACAGCGAGGGGAGATTGTGGAATCCGAGGGAATTCAACTCTCGGATTCCATACACCTTAGATCCCTCTCCTTATCCGAAAACTATAAATATTTGGGTATGTCGGAAGCGTTAGGCATCGATGCTGCTGACATGAGGCAATCGTTGAAGGAGCGCTTCTTTGGCCGCCTGAAGAAGGTTTTAAATAGCCTTTTGTCAGGCGGAAACAAGGTGCGCGCCTTCAATGGTTGGGTCATGCCAGTGTTGATGTACTCTTTCGGCATACTCAAATGGACTCAAACGGAACTTGACGCCCTGGATAGGAGAGTTCGTACACTGATGACCGCAAACCGGATGCATCACCCACGATCCTCGGTTATGAGACTATACATCCCGCGGAAGTGCGGGGGTCGAGGCTTCCTAAATGCTAAGACCCTCCACAACCGTGAGGTGTACAGCCTCCGAGAATACTTTCTCAAAGCCGACGTGGGGATGCATCGGGATGTGGTCGCAGTGGACAAGGGCCTTACCCCGCTATCCATGGCTAACGAGAACTGGCGCAAACCTATAGTAATGAGTACTGATGACCGCAGACAGGTATGGCAAAGCAAAGAGCTTCACGGGCGCTTCTACCGGGCTCTTCATGGGCCCGATGTAGACTTCTTAGCGTCCGTATCCTGGCTACGATTCAGTAACCTCTTCGGAGAAACTGAAGGGTTCGTCTGTGCAATTATGGACGAAGTTATCTTGACGAATAACTATCGGAGATATATTATGAAGGACGGGACAGTTGACGTGTGTCGGGCATGTCACTGTCCGGGCGAGTCTATCAGACATATCATCTCCGGTTGTTCTCGTCTGGCTAACAGTGAGTACTTGCACAGACATAACCAAGTGGCCAGGATTATCCATCAGCAACTTGCTTTGAAATACTTGCTTGTGGATTCTGAAGTACCGTATTACAGGTATGTGCCCGACCCAGTTCTCGAGAATGACCATGTTACACTGTACTGGGATCGATCTATCATCACTGACAGAACTGTTGTTGCCAATAAGCCTGATATAGTGGTGATAGATCGATTAGCGCGCCGCACAATGATAATCGACGTTACCATCCCTCATGACGAGAACCTTGTGAAAGCTGAGAAAGAGAAAAAAATCAAATATCTCGACTTAGCACGCGAGGTTGTCGACATGTGGGATGTGGACTCGGCTGTCATTGTGCCGATAGTCGTTACAGCGAATGGCCTTATAGCTAAAAGCCTCGATGAGCATCTTTCGAGGCTTTCGTTGCACGGTTGGGTCAAGAACCTGATCCAGAAGGCAGTACTTCTTGATACGGCCCGCATCGTGAGGAGGTTCCTGTCTCTGGAGCCCTAACCACCGGTAGCTTGGACCCTGCTCCCGCCATCGGTGGTTCACTATTTTTTATATTTTTAAATGTTTTTATATTTTTTATATCAATATTTAAAAATGTAATTTATATGTATGTACAAATAATAAATGAGAATATTAATAATAATAATAACCTCGTGAAAGCCGAACAAGATAAAAAAATCAAGTATATTGATTTGGCTCGCGAGGTTGTCGACATGTGGGATGTGGACTCAGCAATCATTGTGCCGATAGTCGTGTCTGCCAATGGCTTAATAGCAAAGAGCCTCGACCAATACCTGAAGAGGCTCTCGTTGGGCGGCTGGATCAAGCGTTTGATTCAGAAAGCAGTGCTTCTGGACACGGCTCGCATTGTTAGGCGATTCCTCTCCCTGGAGCCCTGACCGCCGGTAGCTTGGACCCTGTTCCCGATACCGGTGGGCTACTATTTTTTATATTTTTAAATGTTTTTTTTTTCATAATTATAAGGTATAACGTTAAATACAATTTTTCTTAAATCTATATAAAGTTCACCCGGAATTTGTGCCTGAACTAGGTGATCCTGTGTTTTAGGCGATGTGGGTGTATGTAGGTACTACTTCTATTTTAAGACTTCCACTTGAAGTTCCTTATTAAATAAATGAATCAAGGAAGGTATCAATTACTACGATTGATTGATAGATTGTTGCAACTATCTTTTATTCATTCTGTTGTTTTTTTGGTACTGTGGTGGCTCAATGGCAAAACGTTGTTAATGCTAATTCATAATTATTAACGTTCAGCCGGTCGATTCAGTAAAAGTTACGCCGTGAAAAATTGAGTGAAGTGAACTGTCAATGCCTAGCAATGGTATGGAATGACAGCTCAATTCGCTCTCACCTCTACCTTTATTTTCACGCGGTGTTTGACCAGAACCGCACAGCTGGCCAGAGTTTTGGTTTTATTTTTATTTAACCTATACTGTCCTAATTTTGGGCAAAGTAAGGCTGAGGAGATGCTTTTCAATACATTTTGTTAGTTGCATATTCTAGGGTCAGGCCTTCTCGCCACCGTCTTATATGCTTTTGGGCTTACCCTGGCTTTTGTACTTACGTTTTCTGTGTTTCATTTCAGTAAATACTTCTGGAAAACTTTTAGATAGGTAGTTTACAGTTGTCTTAAAAGTTATTAGTTTTTAAAAGTATGCAACTACTTTTTTTAAGTTGTCGGTGAAAGAGTTGCATTATGTCGTTACTATTTTAACAAGAAATATTTGTTTTGTTTGTCAGTAGGTAGTAGTATTATTATGTTTTACTAGCAGACGTCCCGCGGTTTCACCCGCGTAGGCCCCGTTCCCGTGGGAATACAGGGACAAAAAGTAGTTAATCCAGAGTCTCGGCTAGTTCCATACCAAATTTTATCAAAATCCATTCAGTAGTTTTTACGTGAAAGAGTAACAAACATCCTCACAAACTTTCGCGTTTATAATATTAATTATTAATTCCTATTAATAATTAATATTATAAACGCGAAAGTTTGTGTAAGTAAGTAAGATTTAACTTGTAAGTCTGACGTTCAAAAGTGCATTTTAAATGGCGTAATTGAAATAAATAATTTGACTTTGACTTTGATATCTAACATGTTGTTGTTGCTGGGAATGGGTAACCTGCTGCGGTTAGGCTCCTGAGCCTAACCGCAACAGTTCAGTCATAAATGAAACAAGTTCCCATATAAATTGATAATCACATAATAAACTAACAATTACATGCGAAAACCTTTGCGAAAGAGGATAGTGACGTTTTTACAATATCCTTCATTAAATTCACGAAGGGAAACGATCAAACGGTAGGTAATGGATCGATTCACTTTGCGAAACACATTCAGGATTACAAAACCCGGCCAGTGTTCACTTTAGTAAACTGTATCAAAGGGCACGGCTAAGTCGTCCGGTACAAAATGTATTATTTATTTAACGTTTTAATATTTACCGCGATTTGTAGGGTGGACTGTGGACTTTTTGATAGATATACCGGAAAGAAAATTGAGATAGCGCGAGCTAAGGAACAGAGATTGAAGAACGCTACTGAGTAAGATGTTTATATAAACTTTTCTGATGGTATTATTAAGTGGTTTTACTATACTAATAAGTATGCAAATTATTTTCTGCTTCATTCGAAAAATCTATATAAAAAAATAAAGCTGAAGAGTTTGTTAGTTAGTCCGTGATGGTTTTTAGCGCCCATTCTAATACTATATATGTAGCTCTTTCAGTCATCGGCACTTCAAGTCGGATTAAAAAAAAAATGCGTTTAGAAGCCTAATACCTACCTACTTACTTCAGGTAAGTTACTGGCTATTAATTTTGATATCATGCTACGATCCATAGAAGTAGGTAAAAAAGCTGGTCATAAGTTATGGCTTAGCACAAGTATATATGAATTTCTAAACTTGGCTATTCATAAGTGGCTGTAGGAACTAGCTAAATCAACAGGTTTTTTAACATCAGCAAAACAAAAACAGACTTTTGTTGCTGAAAACATACATATTTATAGTCATCATAGTTCAATTTTATTTATCAATGCGCGTCAGAAAGACATACCCACATTGTAGATTGTTGTAAATTTTCATTTCAGACGATGTTCACTGGACATAAAGCCCTGTACACCCCATGAAGGCAGCCGGATTGATGGTACATGTAACAACTACAAGTACCCAACGAGAGGATCTGCCAAAGGGCCTTATCTGAGACTGCTCAAGCCAGACTATGCCAACGGTAAGTGAAACCTACTCGTTAGATTACAATCAGTTTAGTTGATGAAACCTAATTTTATCGTTCTGAATGAACAGACAAAACACACGCCCTTACGACACCCATCACTAATTCAATATCATCACACTCGCACACACATAAAATAACACTACTCTCCTTCATACACAACACACTGCCTTACATTGTTATGTAAGGCAGTGTGTTGTGTGCAGGAGAGTACACAACCCATACCTGCAAGCAAGATTTTCTTATGTTTAAAATTAAATTGTATCTTTGTAATGTATAATATCAAACTTCTGTACCTATTGTTTTTGTAAATACCCAGTTTGCTTTGTAATGCTTTGCTATGAAGGAGCTGGGCTTCTCAACACAAGCATTACTTGCTTAAAGAGATGCTTCATACACTAAACTTTTATGTTAACTTATGAAGCAATAACCTATTTTGTATTTGTATTTTGTATTTTTTAATTTATCGTTACATATACGGAACCGCATTGTTGGTCAAGAAAAATAGTAAATTGAATTAAAAAAGCTTCAGAAAAACGTTATGGATCGACAAGACCAGAATATCGACACGAATTATGACTAAGAGCCTCAAAGACAGCCTTTATGCACAAAAGCATTCTCTGTTTGGGTCCAAAAATATATAATAAAATACCAAATGATATTAAAGATTTGAACTTGACACAATTTAAACGGAAACTTAATGATTTTTTTTTATTTTAAAATGCTACTTAACCACTGTCGAATTCCTTCTTGACAACATTCTATAAACTGACAATTATTAAATATTTATGCTTCAAAAATTGCTAATTGATTGTATTCTTAATGTTTGTTTGTATTTTAATTCGTAAACTGATTTAAATCTTGACATTTTTGTTTTGTATTATCAATTTCAATTGTTTGATATTGTTGAATAGTGTATGCCTAATGGGCAGCTTTTTGAGCTACCATAAATTATTTATAAGACCTGCTGTATCACCAAAAAGCACACTAATAAATACTTTGACTTTGACTTTCAAAAACTGCTAAATTGTAAGTACACAAAGCGATGGGACTTAAACGCCATGCTAGTCACCTTGACTCAAATGTGAAAATTCGTCCTACTATGTAATGACGATACTGGTGTATAAAGAATGTTTCCCTAAAATCCACAACAGAAAGATCTATTTCATCTAGTGCGCTCAACGTGTCCGGTGAAGACATATTATCGGTGTTTTGTTTAAAACTGATGTCTTACCATGACTAATGACAATGCCAAACGTCAAAATGTTACGTCGTTTTTCCATACGTCCATGGATTAAAAAGATGTTTTTTTTTTGTTTTTTTTGACAGTACTATGTATACAGGGTGTAACGGAAAGGGTATATACATACAAACAGGGTGAATAGAGTATTTAATAACGAGTCTTTCCTCAAAATTTCAGCTCCCAACTAATAACTTTGAAACTTCACGATATTATTTAATATCGACAGTTTATTAAATGCAAAATCATAACAAACGTGTCACCGGACTATGAGGGTCATAATCCTGTCCCGCAAGGTTCAAGTATATCTATCTCGGGTTCTGCGCGCCTAGTACAGACCTATCGGGCTCTGCCTAACCGACGAAGACGCGACGGCGTGGGTGGGCTCAACTTTACAATTATGTATGTATATGTATAAAAACGTTGCCATGTCGTTTCTTATCACCAAGAGAATCCGTGCCCTTCGTATGTATATACCCTTTCCGTTACACCCTGTATAACAACAACCCCGTAGGTTAATCGAGGGTTAAGCCACTGTTGTCGTGTTAGATTTGTGGATGGGTCCATTATATTATTGTATTAGACTACCTATCTGATCTAGACCCATAACCCAGTTTCTGGGTTAATTTGGTTATGGTGTAGGTACTGGTTTTCAACTGTACAGATACAGTTGAATACCAGATTTTATTAAATTGGATGCCAACTCCAACAACTGTATTAAAAAGCTAAGCAGGTTATGTTGAGTGTTATCTATACTAAAATTATGAAGAGGAACGATTTGATTGTTTGTTTGTTAGCATTGAATAGGCTCCGAAACTACAGGACCGTTTTGAAAAATACTTTCACCGCTGGGAAGCTACACACTTCCTGGGTGACATAGGATATTATTTTTTACCCCTTTTTTTTTTTTTTTTTTAAGGATGGGAAATCATCAAATGACTCCTCCCGCTCTGGGTGAAGCGGAGGGGAGTGTCAGACTCTTACTGACTAAAACCCATCCGTGCTCCTCTTAATGCCTTTTGCGTTCCAGGGCCGCGGTGACTCTTTCGAACAAATTCCGCGACCCCGGCAGGCACAGGCCCTAGCGGGCCCCGTCTACGGTGCTGACAGCTCTTTGAAGCGCGCGTGGAACACAACGCGCCGTCGACCCGGGCCTGGTTTTGATCAGACGGCGAGCCACCCAAAGTTCGCCGTCCGCAGACCCGCGCCTACGATGGCCGAGAATCGCCCTGCGACTCTCGACGCCCGGGGCGTGTTCTCCTGTTGCGGCGGCTGGGGCGAGAGGTTCTCTCCCTCATGCGTTCGGCCTCCTCTTTCGCTAGCATTACTGCTTCGCAGAAAGAGGTGACCGCTTCCCATGCCTCCTCGCTCCGGACCATGGATTGAACCAGGGCCGGACGCGAGAGGTTGCCGCCGCCGATCGCCTCGACGAGGACACGGCGGTGCTCCGCCCAAGCAGGGCAGACCTCCACCGTATGCTCTACAGTGTCCTCCGGACGATCCTCACAGTGTTGACACCCGGGCTTTACCTCCCGCCGAATTCGAAACAGGTATCTCCCAAAACAACCGTGTCCGGTGAGTACCTGCGTCAAGCGGAAGGTAAGGACGCCTTGGCGCCGCTCTAGCCACTCCTCAAAGAAGGGACTTATTGCCTGGATTACGGCGTGCCCAGCGCTGGGTTGTGACAGTCGCTGTCTCCATACCGCCATGAGATCTTGCCGGAGCTCCGTCCGCCGTACCGCGATTTGCCGTGGCATGAGAGTCTCGCCCCGGCGCAGCGCCTCCACGCGCCATTCATAAATGAGCGCGAGGGCTCTCGCCTCTAGGTCCCATGGCGGCATTCCAGCAAGGAGGTTCGCGGCCTCGCCAGAGACCGTGCGGTATCCCCGGGCCAGCCAGATGGCCATGACCCTCTGAGACGCGTTGAGGTAACGGGCAGGACTCTTCCTCAAATTAAGCGCCCACACCGGCGCCCCATAAAGGGCCATGGACCGCACGACCCCTGCGTAAAGCCTCCGGCAGGAGGCATTTGGACCCCCCAGATTGGGCAGAAGCCGTTTAAAGGCAGCCCCGGCTTGCCCCAGTTTGGGGGCCAAGCGTCGAAAATGTTCGACGAAGTTCCACCGGCTGTCAAGGACGAGACCCAAGTACGTCATCGTCGACCCGACTCCGATGTGAACCCCTCCTACCGTAATTTGGAAACCCGATGGTGGTCTGTTCCGAGATCCATGAAAGCACATGGCTTCGGACTTGTGTAGGGCCACCTCGAGACCCAACTGCCGGATCCTCTCAACGACTATCGCAACCCCGCGTGTTATAACGTCGGCCGCCGCCTGGAAAGACCCCCCCTGCGCCAGGACCAGCGTGTCGTCCGCATAGCAGACAACGCTGACGCCACTGGGGAGGTCAGCGCGCAGCACCCAGTCGTAGCCGATGTCCCACAAGAGTGGCCCCAGAACCGAACCCTGTGGGACACCACACGACATCTCTCGCCGGTTCCACTCTCCCAGGTGACCGGGGTAGATGACGGCTCTGTCCGTCAAGTAGGCCTTGACCACGCGACGGAGGTAGGTCGGCATTTGGTGATACCGAAGTGCCTCTCTGATGCAACTCCAGGGCAGGGTGTTGAAGGCATTAGCGATGTCTAGGGACACCGCCAAGACGATCCTGCCCCGGGAGACCGCGTCCCCCGTCGAGAGGGCTCTCACGCGCATAATCGCGTCCACCGTCGAGCGTCCCGTGCGGAAACCGAACTGGTTCTCCGCCAGATCTGGCCCCACCCTCACTAGGTGCCCAACGAGGCGGTTTGCAATTACTCTTTCAAAGAGCTTGCCCACCTCGTCAAGCAGTACGATGGGCCGGTATGCGGACGGAGAGTCCGCAGGGCGCCCCGGCTTTTTAATGAGGACTAGTTTCCCCGTCTTCCAACGAAGTGGGAACTGGCCTCTCTCCAAGCATGCGCTTAGGAACCCCCTAAGTCGAGGCCCGAGAGCCTCCGAAGCCAGGACCCATGCTTTCCCTGGTAAGCCGTCGGGTCCTGGGGCGGTATTTTTGGACTTCAGCCTGTTAACCGCCATGCTCAGGTCTACCTCAGTTACCTCAGGAGCATCGACATCGTCATCATCGTTGCGGTCCGCATCGGGTGACGGAGCCATAGGCGGGGGAGAATGCTCCTCTCGCGAAGGAAACAGAGCGCTCACCACATCCTCCACCAGCTGGGGCCGAAGACTCTGCGTCAACGGGGGGGTCCAGGTGCGGAGCTTATTCCGCACCATTTTATAGGGTCTACCCCACGGGTCCCCGTTCAGAGACTCTAACATCTCTTTGCGAGCTTCATCCTTGGCCCGCTTGATCCCCGACTGCAGGGCGACCTTCGCCGCTCTGTATTCCTCGTACAGCTCCGACTCTCTGGCTTGCGCGTCCGGAGGGCGGATGCGGAGCCTACGGTGCCTGGTGTACGGGCGCCGTGCGGCGACGCAAGCCTCGCGCAGCGTCACCAGCTCTTGCGACCACCAGTACACCTGACGGCGGGCGCGTCCTGGCTTAACTCGGGGCATTGCCGCGTCACAGATATCGGTCATGGCCTCCCAGAACCAATCCGCCTCGTCGTTGATGTCAGCAGGCCTGTCCGGTGGTGACACCCAGGCCTGCACGATCGAAGCTTCTAGAAGGAACTCCTGGTTCAGCTGCTTCAGCGCCCACCGCGGTCCACTCGGGGCCCGTCGGACTGGCGCAGTTGAGGTCTGGGCGGAGACATCAAACCGGATGTACCTGTGATCGGAATAGGTCTCCACTTCCTCTAATACGCGCCAGTCATTGATACGCGATGACATAGCAGGGCTGGCGAACGAGATGTCCACCACGGACTCTCCCTGCATCCGCACACAGGTAGGGACAGAACCCCGGTTTAGGACGACCAAGCCTGCCTCCAGAGCCCAGACCTCCACCATCCTGCCCCGCGTGTCCGTATAACGGGAACCCCAAGCCAAATGCTTGGCATTAAAGTCTCCAAGAACGAGCACGGGGAGGGAACGATACCCGGCAACGACGATGCCTAGTTCCGTAAGGGAGTTTTGGAACTCGGCGAGAGTTCGGTTAGGGGAAAAGTAAACTCCTACTACGACAATATCCCCGAACCGTGCCGCAACGCACCCCTGTCCTCTCCTGATGCTCTCGAGGGACGGGGTACCGGCAGCGGCCGACGAAATTAAGACCACCGAACCGTTCAGGTCCTCCACCCAGTCATCTCTTGGCGGGACAAAGTAAGGCTCAGCGACCACGGCGATGTTAATCAACCACTGCGCCACGCTTTGGACCAACAGGTCCTGAGCGGCGGCGCAGTGATTGATGTTCGCTTGGAGGAAGCGCAATGATGCCGTTACTAGCTTTCCATTTAAGCCTCTTCCAGAGTCCCCTGTGAGGGCTCTCTCGCGGCAACCAAACCGGTGACGGCGGTGGTGGTTACGGCAGTATCGGCAACAGTGGTGGCGGCAGTAACGGGGACGGTGGTGGTGTTGAACACCTTTTTGCCCCTGGATTTGGCGGGTGGAGTGCAGGCTTTGCCCCCAGCCCAGTGATCGGCCGGCTTGCCAGCTACCGCACAAACAACGCAGTGCGGCGTGGCGTTACACGAGCTGGCCTTGTGACCAGGCTGATCACAGCGGAAACAAAGACCGCTGCAGTCCACCTCCGAGGTGCACTGGGCTCCCACGTGGTTGCCCACTTGACAGCGGAAGCACCTTAGAGGTCTGGGTTCCAGCAATTTGACCTGCGCAGATACCCAGCCTACCAGCAGTCTTCGGCCCTCCGATAATTTTTTGGCCGCCGCCACGGGGCAGCTTATCACAACGGTTCGCATGCCCGTGTGGTCAGAACGTATGGTGCCTGGCTTCACCTGCTCGGCAGAGCACCCCCCAGTGCTGACGACGGCTGCCACCAACTCTTCCTCCGTAACGGAGTCGTCCAGTCCTAAGATGCGCACGTCGACGCACTTCGTGGGCCTGGACACTCGGACCTCGTCCGCATTTAAGGACGCTCTGAGCCTATCAGCCAGAGCGTCAGCAGTCGGACCACTGGCTGAACCGGGAATTTCCAGCATCCGGGCCCCAGTCATGGTCACCCTTAACCGGAGGCCTCCGGTAATGCCGAGTTCCTGGAGGTTCACCGCCTCCTTTGCCTTGGCAAGAACGTGGCCGTACGTCACGCCTCTTTTCTCCGCATCTGTCTGAAGCGTGATCACAACAGCTGCAGTCTTCGGGGCGCGGAGCCTAGCCGCGACGCTTTGAGCTTTGCGCTGCCGTCTCCTCTGCCGTTTTTTGGCTGCCCTGGCTGCTTTGCCCGCCTTCTTCTTATCCCCGGCCACTTGCCATCCAGATTCAGCCGCAAGAGAGTTGGGAGGCGGAGTCGTCTGTTGCTCCGCTGGCACTTCGGTTCTTGCCATTTGTGCAGCCACCCCACCTTTCTTTTGCTTTTGAGGTGCTGGTGGCGGCCCGGCCTCTCGGTGGGCATGGCTGGACGGTCCCGATTTGGCAGCCACAGCGGCTGCGTAGGTAGCAGACTTTCTCTGGCCGGAAGCCGTCTGACTTGCCGCTAGTGGGGGGCGAAGGACGATGCCCTCCAGTACGGAGAATCGTTCCCGGATAGGAGCCAACTCCTGCCGCACCAGGTTCAGTGCTTTGTTTAGCACCTGGCTCTCCCCAGGCACAGACGGGCTTTGCCCGTGCTTGCGCCCCCCTTGTGGCACCTCCTTTAAGCTGGCTCCTCGGAGCCCAGCCAAGTCTGTTCGGAGTTTCTCATTCTCCTTTTGAAGAAGCTCCATGGCAGCCGCTAGGCGGCCGACCTCCTCTCGTAACTTGGACATTTCATCCAACGGAGACCCGTGAAAGTTAGCCTCCGCTGCCGCCAAAATGGAAGCCGCCGCCGTGCTTATGGCCTTGTTTTTGGAAGCTTGCGACCGCTTCATGGCCACATCTCGGACGGCAGCCTCCACGACCAGTACAAACCTGGCCTTTCGCTCTAGATCGGAGCCGCCGCCGCCACCGGTTTCTGGCTCATCGCCCGAAGGTGCCGAGAGAAGAACACTGGTCGTTCCAGGGTGGCGCCAATCCTCGGCTGGTTTTTCGGCACCCAGGGCCACCTCTTGGGAGGCAAGCCCTCTACCTCTGCCTCCTTCTCGGCCTTTACCCCGCCGACTGGTTGAGATTTTTCGGGCCGAAACTGTCTCTCCGTTGGAGGACGACCCCTGGTCGTTCTCCGGTCTGGGCCGCTTGCGCAAGAACATTGTGTTCTCCGCTGTAGCCTTCACTCCCTGGCGTTCAGTCGCCGAGCTGACGCCAGACGCAGAGTCGGAGTCTGACCCCGCATCTCCCTGACGCTCAGTCGAGGCCTTGCTCCACAATTTGGAGGGAGCCTCCGTGCTGCGCTCGCCTGACACCTTGTCGGGCGTATTAAAATTAAAATTAATGAGGTCCTCAAAGGACGCTTCAGATTGGGAGCCTCCTCGGCTCTTGTTGCCACTGGCAAGCGGAAGACAAGGGTTGCCCCCCCCAGAATACGAGGGGCATGACGCCTCCAAAGGAGACGTGGCGGATTCTCCAGCTGCTGAGCAGCTGGTACCGCCCTGGGGTAGTTTTTTACCGTTTGTCTTTTTCATTTTTTTTTTTTTCCTTTTAAGGGTGCGGTCCCTTTCTCCTCCTTTCTCTCTTCTCTTCTCTCTTCTCTTCTCTCTTCTTGCTTGCTCACTGCCCTCTTAGTTACGTCTGATGAGCAGACGTGTACCAGAGAACAGTGAGCAAGTTTCCTTCCTATGAAACGCACTCCGTCCGAGAACCCGAGGACTGTTCAAGTCTCCGAAAGGTGTGCCCTTCTCGTGTCCCTCTTTGTCTGGTCTCTCACTTGAACCTTTCCGGCATGAGTAACTCTACCGGCAGAGCTCCAAGATCACTGAGACACACAAGCCCCACCACGACGGCAACGTGGGGACACCCTCGGTGGGGATTATTTTTTACCCCTGGATTCCCACGGGAACGGAAACTACGCGGGAGCAATCGCGTGACATCTACTAGTACCTAAATAAATTAGTGCCAAAGAAACATCGTACTTACAATTGAAACCAATTTGGCCATTTTCATCTAATAGAACAATTAAACAATGGTTGTAGTTGGTATGTACGTAAAAGCGTTTACAGACGCATGAAGGCGGATGTGTACTTCCTGGTACGGCAGTAAACGTGACCGACTTTTACGACACTTGTGTATTTCCTACTGTTCAGGGAAATAAAAAAAAAAATAAAAAAAAAATATAACTAGTCTACTGGAGCGACTTTTCACGACAGGAAATTTTGTTTTCTATTAAATGTGACAGTTACTGCTCGGTCATGCGAATATCCTTATTTGAAACATCTATTGCCCAACTGCTTATTAGAGAACTTCTAAATGAAATACCTAAATACAATGTTCAAATGACACAAGCCTGTTATTGTTCTACTACGGGACAAACCCTCTTCTCAGGCAAAGGCATTGTTGAAAAAAATGTTAAAAGGGGTGAGCTGTATTTTTTCGGAGGAACTAAAAAATAATTTTGGAATCATCAGATAATTTTAGTAATAACCCTGGGCAGTAACACGGTTGATATTTATACATCACAGAACACATTTATTAAAAGAAATTAAGTCAAATTATATATTGACCACAGAGGGAGTAGGTAAAATTTAAAACGAGATAAAGGAAACAGTAATTGTAACCGGTAGTTGTACACAGTAGTGGTCCAAATCCGATCATCCTGACTTTCTGATTTATTTGTCAGTTTTTGTGCATTATTTCTCCTTATTATTTTCTTGTTTCTTTCACGATGCCAATTTAAATCTCACACTCCTCTATGTTTGGGATATTCTTTAAAAAGGGTTCAGAGTTTACGATTACGTATTAATATAACGATAATAATATGTTTATTGTCTCAATAAAAAAAAATATTGCTTTTGAAGATTACCAATTTTACAAATTTTTTTTCTGTACGATATAACAATATGAAACAAGATATTACTCAAATGAAGCCAAAACCTGTATTAACTAACACAACAATGTTTCACTCCTAGATCGCGATATTCGCATGAACAGACATGGTGAGCCGCTCCCCTCTGCCCGGAAGGTCAGAACGGAACTCCACTCCACCGGACGGGTCGAAGATAAGGTCACGTTCAATGTAGCTGCTGTCCATATGATGGAGTTCATACATCGAGATATTAGTATTATGGATGGACCACGTAAGATTTTACATTATTGCTTTAGGTAAATTTATGTATAGGTACGTGTGAGGTTTTATATCGCCGTATTTTGAACAACTTTCCTGTCATAATGAGTCACATATTTTGATGATTCGAGTTCTAAATGAATAAACAAAATCATTTATTTTTTTCTAAAATAAGAGTACAGTCAACAGCAAAAGTAGATGATCAAAATCAGAAATTCAATACTAATGAACGGAGTTCACGCCAGAACTGTGTGGCGTCGAAGTGATTCAAAAGTATGTGATTGTAAATTATACCAAACATTTACTACCAGTACAGCTGCCATATGTTTGTGATCAGTGTTGACTCCAAAAGTTATAAACTCAATTCGCATCAGAACTAAGAAGTGAAAAAAAAAATCAAAACTAGTGAACAGCTAAAATCAGAAATTAAATGATGTAACTGAGGCCACGTAATCGGAAAGCAAATAATTCATCCATACGTATTTTTTTATTAACCCAGTAATTTAATTTGTTTTGTTTAAAACAGCTGAATTTGATAAAAAAATGCATAATTTCATCCAATTGAACCCCTAAAAAAGCACAATGTTCATTAATAAAAACTTATTTACAAAAAAAAGAACCAACTTAGTTATTTTTCACTTTTTAATGTTTTTTGGAAGTAGGTTGTTTTTTTTTGTAAAAATGTTTTTATTTTTCACTTTTAGTGGGTCAGTTTGTAATTTATCTAAGTTACAATAGCCCAATGACAACTGCTCATCACCTCTTACAAAATATTGCTTTTCTCGATACAGGGACGTTAATTGTTGAGGAGTTCTCCTTGTAAGATCCAGGAGAACTGGAGCTCCATGGTGATCCACCACTATCCACCACTATGCATTTTGACAAGCTTAAATTACTTAGCAACTATATTAAAGTACCTAATCGAATCGCAACCCGTGAAATACTTAGGTATAATTGAGTAGTTCCGATGCCCATCTGTGGTCTTCATCATCAGTTCCACTTTAGCAAACGGTGCTTTCCGAGAGCGAATGCACGAGTTACTATACAAAATACCCAAATCACTATAGGTGTGCCTATAAAATTTGAGGTTTTCCCTCGATTTCCATAGGATCCCTTCATCAGATTCTGACTTGGTGACAATGAGAGCACAGCGAGAGTATAACCCTTTCAAACAAAAAAATAATTTTGCAAATCCGTCTAAATATGACGAAGTTATGCCCAAACATACCTACATAAAAAATATACATATAAACATCCGAATTGATAACCTCCTCCTTTTTCAGAAGTCGGTTAAAAATAGTATAATTAAAAAACTTTAGTATTTAAACTGGTTTTTTTTGTAACTTCTGTCAAATGTTTAAAAGTAGCTGATGTGATACAAAACGATAATTGAATAAATATTATTATTTTTGCATGTTTGTGAATTTATGTCAATGTTCAAAAGTAGCTGATGTGATGCAAAACGATAATTCAATAAATATTATTATCTTTGCATGTTTTTGAATTTATGTCAATGTTCAAAAGTAACTGATGTGATACAAAACGATAATTCGATAAATATTATTATCTTTGCATGTTTCGAATTTATGTCAATGTTCAAAAGTAGCTAAAAAAAAACAACCTACTTCCAAAAAACATTAAAAAGTGAAAAATAACTAAGTTGGTTGTTTTTTTTGTAAATAAGTTTTTATTAATGAACATTGTGCTTTTTAGGGGTTCAATTGGATGAAATTTGGCATATATTAAATATGCACTTTTTTATCAAATTCAGCTGTTTTAAACATAACAAATTAAATTACTGGGTTAATAAAAAAATACGTATGGATGAATTATTTGCTTTCCGATTACGTGGCCTCAGTTACATCATTTAATTTCTGATTTTAGCTGTTCACTAGTTTTGATTTTTTTTTTCACTTCTTAGTTCTGATGCGAATTGAGTTTATATTTTTTGGAGTCAAAACTAATCACAAACATATGGCAGCTGTACTGGTAGTAAATGTTTGGTATAATTTACAATCACATACTTTTGAATCACTTCGACGCCACACAGTTCTAGCGTGAACTCCGTTCATTAGTATTGAATTTCTGATTTTGATCATCTACTTTTGCTGTTGACTGTACCTACTTACAATGATTTTCCAACATGTTCACCTACAATCTGCCGCTCGTGTCAAATAACACAAATAAAGATGTCAATTGATAAAAAAATGTCAAGATTAAAATGTCAGTGAAATTATAAAAAAATGAAAAAAAAAGTAAAAATTTAAGTACAAAAATAATTAAGTGAAATAAATGTTGATTGTTTAACTAATATTATGTCTCTTTTTTGTGGACAGAGAAGTTGTAAAGAACGTTCAAGTATTCTAATCTCAGTTTTTATTTTTTGCCAAGTACCTAGCTACTGGTACAGACGCCAGCACGTCAAGTTACCCCAATATGTCAAATTTATTTGATAATTTTTCAACTTTATGGCAGACAAAATACGGTTCATATTCAATTGGGAAAATTTGACACATTGGGGTAACTTGATGTGCTGGCGTCTGTACGTCAAATATCCCTACATTTTTGACATTTTTTTGCTATTTAAGCTTGTTGCTGAGATTAGATTGTGACAAACAATTTGATATACGGAAATTGGCCTTCTTATTTTAATAGACACTATATAGGTATTCTGATCTAATTCTAGAAGTGTTCATTAAAAATTGCTCTGAAACAGCACTTTTGCATATCAAAGTTCTAATTACTAGTTCTAAATTAGTTTGGAATAAGTAAGTTAGTAATCCAGTTTGATGTGTTACATAGTATCACTGTAACTTTGATTTACTTTAATATTTTTAAGAAGGCTTATAGACTAATTAACTAATAATTTAAAGCAACAATTCAAATATGATACCATACATTTCATATGACCAGCAATGTCATTCTGTTCACCTGTCTTACCAATCACACTTAGTAGCAATATATTATTATTATGTACGTATAATATTCCCCCGTGTTTCATCTTAACTCTAATATCAATCACCAAGTTCTACCTTCCAGTCGACTACCTCAAACGCAGGCAATATTGCTGTTCGCTGATAGGTGATAAAGACCCGAAGTGTATCCCAATACGTGTGCCCGAAGACGACCCGTATCTCAAAGTGACTGATATACGCTGTCTTAACTTCTCTCGAGCGGAAACTTTCCAAGACTCGGGTTGTACTCCCGAAATAATACTTCCCGAACAGGTTAGTACTTACTCAAAGTCCCGTACACACTATAGAACATCAAGATTACACATTTCAAGTTTAAAGTGACCTTGAGTTGTACTGGCTTTCTCTACATTGAGAGGTCAGCTTATAATAATAATAATAATCAATTTTATTTCAGGCGACGCAGGCCCAGAGATAAATACCTTAACCTAAAATACATATAATTATACATTATTACTTAAAAAACTAACACTTCACTAACACGCACTAGCGCTGCTCTGTGGAACTTGTCCGCGGAAGCGACGGAACACCACGTTCTGAGGCCAGAAGTTTTCATCCATGACGACGGGCAGATAACAATTCGGAACGCGTACCACAAACGCCTTGAAGTTGACGTTGCGGCGCGACTCCAGTAACTGCACCCTCGGCATGTATCCAATCTTCTGGCGCACATACTCCACGATGCCCTCCGCCTTAGTGGTGTAGTGTAGGCGGGAGATATACACCGGAGTGTTCGGCGCTGCGGCGCGCAAGTCGAGCTCCATTGTAGCTTTGCCGCAGCGGTTTTTATTCGCTCGCGATCGGCGCTTACTCCTATTCACCGTCACGAAACCCTCATCATCAGCACCATTCGGTGCCTTTTCCGCCACTGGTCTAGAAACACCAGGTGCACTCGCGGTGACGCTAGCGAAATCCTTTTGTAGGGGCTTCGCCAGGGCTGCAGACACTGGCAGCGGGACGGGGCGAGGGGTTCGGGCGGCACTGCGTGGAGTAGCCGCGACCGCGGGCACGGGGCCGCGGGGCACGCGGGCAGGGGGCTTTGCTAGCTCAGCAAACGACAAGCGCGCTGGCGACAAAACTGCTGACGCGGGCTCTGACGACACGTCGGCTGCGCTGCACATGTTTACGTTAGACGCATCGACTGATGACCTAGTTTCCGCCACACTGTTGCGCAACTCGCTAACTTCCTTGCGCAAATCGGCGACAGTGTTTTGGGATGCATCTAACTTCTCTAAAACATCCGCAAGGCGGGCCTTCAGCATGACGATGTCCTTCAGGAGGCTCGTAACATCGACGTGGTCGAAGGTGACGGGTGGAAGCTTATGCAGCTCCTTCGCCACAAACACAGACAGATGTACAGCTTACAGTGTCGTCGTGTGTACCA
This sequence comes from Euplexia lucipara, assembly GCA_921972225.1. Classification (NCBI taxonomy): domain Eukaryota; kingdom Metazoa; phylum Arthropoda; class Insecta; order Lepidoptera; family Noctuidae; genus Euplexia; species Euplexia lucipara. The sequence continues at coordinate 6,982,699 of OV179152.1, read as the reverse complement.
ACTCCCGAAGTTATGTATAAGTTCCGTGAATTCTGTGATACGTGTGAAAATTATCTCACTTTGAAGTCTTGTTTAATACGAACGTTTCAATATTAAGTGACTTAAATTGTGACTTTATCCTTCTTGGGGAATGAGGTCGGAATGCTAATACTGAATAGCGTCGTGGAAATGTTAAAGGCGATTTGCCTACCTCAATGTTTACTTAATCGTATTGTAGAAAAGACTAGCGAAAATGTATGCTTGAAATCTTGAAAAACCGATTTTTATCAAAAGAGGATTATAATTTTTAAGTAAAATATTGTTTATATGTGGTAAAAGTAATAATTATGTGGGTTATTGAAGTGTGGAAGACTATTTAATAAACTTATTGACACCTTATTTTCTTTAAACGATTTTTATGAAGTCATCATATTATTATTTTAATCTCACGTTTGGACAACGTCAATATTTATATTTGGAGCAAATGTGATGATATTTTTTGTTTTATCTCGTTATTTCTGCCAGTAATTCTTTATTAATTTTGTTGTGTTGTGTCGTCATTATCATTTGTGTTTGGAATCTCAATTTTAAATATACTACCAGTAAATTACTAAGTTACCTCTTACAAATAAATAAATATACCTACATTACCTTCTGAGTAATTATGTTTGTTCTAAATAGTGTTATATCAATCTGGCATGTCGTATAGTCTATCTTTTAGTCGGCTCCTTACGTTTTTATAAAGTCCATTTATATAATTCCAGCAGGACTGACAAATATTTTAATACTTTTCTGTTGTTTCGTATTATGTTGCTCATTATCTAGTTGGTTTTGCAAATCTTTTTGAGTAATAAAGATTGGTTGACCACAGAATTTGTATTCACCGTAATGATGTTTTTTATAAGAAAAGGAAATACAAAATTGAAATCAATCGTACAAACAGTTAAAATAATTGCCTTCACTCGTTCTTTTTACTTTTCTTCGACGTCATAATTTTATTAAGCCCATTAAAGGAAATAAAGACATTATGAAATAAAATTTTAATGTTTAGGTTCGAGAAGAAAGCGTTATTAAAATAGAGCGGCTATTGAAGCTTTTAGCTCTGTTTGACATATTGTAACTTGTATTAATAAAATTGAATGGTATCGGTGTCATTTAAAGAGAATTTGGAAAAAAAAGACTCCCTACTGCTCCAGCAAAATTACTATGCATTAAGTTGATCCCTATTATCACGCTCGCGCCCTTTTCCCTGTTTAATTAGGGTCTTTTTTATGCTACAAATATCAGCTGTCATTCCGTATTGACCTCCTTTCTGGCCCCATGATTTTAAACACAATCCATCATGGCTAATAAATTATAACAACAACAATTATTTCGTAATTATCTTGAACGCTTCAACAGTTATTATACGTTTAAAACTATGTAAGTAGGTACCTAAAAAAAATAAACGAGCACATTCCATTACCAGCGCGGCAGCATGTGACAAGCAAGCTTGACGTGTGTTATCGCGCAGCTGTCATGGCCGCCAGCCGCCATTATAATGTAACGGGATCTATAAGAACGATATGCTTTCAAAGTGTATCACTAGATGTCGCTACTCGTATCATATCTACTTAGCATAGGCCTATTTCAAATATTATAATAATGTTATAATTGTTGGTAGTAATTAATATACTTATGTTTAGAAACAAGTTGCCTTGGTTTTTAAAAGAAAACGTTTGTCGGAATTGAATTTAAAATTAATTACTACTTATTTTTACAACAAACAACGATTAAAATACCGTATTACGTTAGTCCGGTGTCAATCTCCATCGTTTTATAGTTGCTTCAGTTGTGGTTTACATATAATATTCTCATTTTGATAATATTTATTGTATACAATTATCAATACCTACATTTTTTAATCCTATAGGATTACACTAGATGGCGCCGCGCTGATGACGCGTTTTTCTGAATCGCGGTGTTAAGATTCGCCGCGCGTGAATGACCCTCCTCGGTTTCGTGTTATCGAGTTAAGACCTTACTTCATAGGATCATTTCTATAGTAAGCTCTTCTCGAGACTTTCACACTATGTGAGTCCTCACAAGACACGTTGATGAGATGTGGCGCGGTGCCCTGCAGGGCTAACATGCGCAAGTCGACAACATTTTGTCGACGCATTATCTCGTGCTGAGACGACATATGTCTGTTTGTCGATGGGAGCTAACATGGCGCCACTTATATCTCGTGTCGTTCTGTCAAAGAACTTATGTAGTACTGTCAAACCTGTTTTTGTCGTCAGGCTCTAACATGCGCGCTATATTTAATCGAATTTTGACATTTTCCTATGACAAGTTTCTCGTCGATGGTTTTCGTAGACGAGAAACCGCGAATAACTGAGAAAAAACTGGAAAAAGGGGTAGCAGTGGTCTGTGAAATTTATGAAACAATTTAAATATAATGGCGGTGCCGTACCTACTATAATTATCAATTAACTGTGTATGAGGAAAGGGAAACAAGAAAAATACAGAGGAAGGTGATTCGACGTCGTTTATATACGAAGATCAAAAAAAGAAAACAAAACTATGTAAGTAGATTGTGTCTGGTAGATGCCAATTCCAAATTGGGCTTATTTTTTGACTAAACTTACCACCTTCTACTGTATATATAATATTTAATTTGGCCTTTTGTACTGCGTATTCTGAAACATTACAGTTCAATTTCAATCTCATTTCAATTATTAAGGGCACTATTATTTTACAGTACACACAATGACAAGTAAACTTTCGTTCGTATTACGAATAATGTTTTACAGTAATGGCAGAACGTTGATACTTTCTGAATAGTGAACATTCAATAGGTATTGATTTACGTATAGCATGGTGTGTTTATTTTGTACATTACAGTTAGTACATTTCATCGACATATATAATGTAACATAATATTATGATTACATATCTTAAAACTCGTAGAAAATGCATCCTTCATACGGTTTGTTTTGGAAGTCACTAAAGCACAGTGAATAAAGAGTTGCTAATAAACTAATAAGCATCTTCGCCATCTGTGACGGGATTTTGATCTAATACTTACAATCTCTTTGATGCCAAAGCCATCTTCTTTCTACAATCCAACATTTTTTCAAATAGTATTGAAAACTAACGCACCACAATCAAAACAAGTTTTGAGTTCACAAATATGGCAGCGTTCACGCAATTTCCACCTATATTGACAGAATGAAACCGGCGTTACTAAACTAGACTATGGTGTGTTTTCATAAAATGCCAACATCGGTTATCTCGCGTCGACAAGGCGAAGTCACGACGAGATATCTTCTCGAGCGTGGTGCGCATGTTAGGAAAAGTGACAAACGAATCGAGATCGACAAAGTTTGTCATCTCGTTTATGAGATATGTCGAGTTGCGCATGTTAGCCCTGCTGAGCGTGAGGCGGGCGGTGGTAGACCTTCCATCAGCCCTCGATGATCGTTCGCTCCCCTTCACCGGGGAGAGTGGGGTGCTGTCGCTGTCTGAGTGGCTTTTTAAATCTAATGATATTTTAAAAGAAATGGTGCACGCAATTGCATATTCATGTGATTTCTGATAGAATAAAACTATATAATATATATATAAATTGTATTTGTAATAACATTACTTGCAATAATTTGAACATTTACGAGTTTGATAGTATTTTACTCATCCTTATTTATAAATGAAATTCAGCAACTTGACATACTTTTATTAAGCACAAAACCTGTTAAACAACGGCATTATTATTCAAAGTTATTTGAAACCAAAAAATGTGCACTAAATAATAATTAAATGTTCGGTAAATTAACTAAAGTACTACTTAATGAATGAAAATGAAAATATAGGCAGTAAAATAATAATTCTATCTTCAGTAAAGTATTTGATTTAAACATTTGCTTGATATTTGATTATGTTAGCTATAAGAAAAACTAATTTCTAAAACTTCAATAATTATGATATGCAACAGAAATAGTTGTCATGATCATTAATCTCTAGATCAAGGTCATGATCTATTTGAATAAAGTTTCAAAATGTAACACTAGATGGCGCTGCGCTGATGACGCGTTTATCTGAGTCGCGGTGTTAAGATTCGCCGCGCGTGAATGACCCTCCTCGGTTTCGTGTTATCGAGTTAAGACCTTACTTCATAGGATCATTTCTATAGTAAGCTCTTCTCGAGACTTTCACACTATGTGAGTCCTCACAAGTCACGTTGATGAGATGTGGCGCGGTGCCCTGAGCGTGAGGCGGGCGGTGGTAGACCTACCATCAGCCCTCGATGATCGTTCGCTCCTCTTCACCGGGGAGAGTGGGGTGCTGTCGCTGTCTGAGTGGCTTTTTAAAATCTTATAAAGCAAACTAAATCTTACTTTGATCAAATGAGTCGTATAATTCCAAAACAAGCTAACTCCACTTTCAAACATTTTTTTAACTATCTATGTTTTTAGATAGTCTGTGTAAATTCTCGGAGTTCATTCTGTTAGTTTTGTGCCTAAAACCGCCAGCTCCCGACTAAATTTGACATCAAACTTACGAATTTGTTCCAAAATCCGCCAGCTCCTTTCATAATTACTACCAAATCCCACTACATCCGTTTCAACCAATCACGACACCCCATTTTGAAGATTTTAAAATGGCGGTACAGTGCAAAACTGTTGGATATTGTTGTCCGTAATTTGCATTTAATAAATTAAAATAATGGAAGAAATCTTATTAATTAATCAGCTAAAATATATCCTGGTAAATTTGTGATCTGAAAAATTATAACAAGATACATTCTTTTTTAATTCTACGAAATGTTTTGAATATTTACATTGGCCGCATTTGTTCTGAATAATGTATTTGAAATTTATAACCCTAATATCCAACTCACTTTTCTAAAAAATATAGTTGACTTTAACATTGTACTTTCCATGTAGATAAACTACCAAACACCGGTTATTGATCTCTCAACAATTTACGGAGTGGACTATCAAGGGCTAGCTAAGGTAAGAAAATATGAAGACGGCCTTCTGATACTCGAGAAACGGGAAAATCGTTATGTGCCAGCAAACATAACAACTAATAAACCGTATTTATCATCCGAAATGTTGGAAGATATGAAAAACAATATCATATCGAATATAAAGGACGACATGATGATTAAACTAACAATGACGATGATTAATAAGAACTATACTGTTGCAAATATGACGACCGATTTATTAGCTAATATGTCAACTGAAATGTGGGGCAATATGGCGCCTAACATGCCCAATATGATACCTGAAATGATGCCTGATAATTATAATGACATGATGTATGATGTTATGCCGAAAATAATGTCCAACTTTACGAAGAATATGAATAAAAGTGTGAGTCAGACAAAGTTGACTAACATGACTGCCGAAATACTGGTTGACACGATTGCAAACATACTGGCTAATTCAATAGTCGGTATGGTTTCTAATATGGTGACAAAACTGGCGCCAAATGCGACAGAAAACGTGTGTATACAAAACAACAATACTGAACCAATTTGCTATCAATTTGGTAAGTTGTTATATTTTTTTTGTTTGCATCGACTTACTCACTAGACAGACACTGTAACTAAATGTTTCCTTTTTATCCAAACTTCTACATCAGAATCTTTATGCCTAATTATTATTTACTATGTAATTAAAAAAATATTGCAAATTATTCTCTAAGTAGTTTAAATATAAACCTTAATCCTAATGTTTGTAAAAAACTTCTTATTTCATATTCAGGATTCCCAGAAGTCGGAAACTATGATCTCAGAACCACAGCCTTGACAATATTCTTCATGAGAGAGCACAATAGGTTGGCTAAAACCCTCCACGAGATCAATCCTTGTTGGAAAGACGACCGTCTATTCAAGGTAGCTAGGCAGGTTAACATCGCCACAGCTTCCAACATCTTCATGTACGAATTGCTACCTGCTTTATTAGGTAAGTCTCAAGATTGATAAATTCTTACCAACTTCCTGAATACTGTCTCAACGGAAACTTTTAATGAATTCAATTTCTCGACTTCAGCTTTTGTTAATTACATCTTGTCATCAAAACTTACAAACTATACAAAACAAAAGAAGCACAGGTACGGAAATCAAGTTATATAATTATGAACACAGACAGGGTACGAAGTTAAACTAATTTATCTCTATAGTTTTCGTAGTGTTTTCTTTAATAATTATAAGCTAACTAGATTGCCCTTCTTATCGTAGGTTATAGAAACATGGTAAACTATGGGTTGTTATCAGAAAATGTGGAACATGTAAGTACGTATGATGCAGAAGTGGTTCCTCTCGTGTATGCGGAGTATGATATCGCTGTCAGATACTTCCACACCTTCTTGGATGGCCGAATAAAGTAAGTTCCAAATAGATTAATAAGTAATAAGAAGTTTCAACAAACTGGATTTCATATAAATTCTTGTTGGAATAGAACTTCGCTTCGCTTTTTATAAATTCTTGCTAAGAGCACCAAAGTTCTCCTTTATTTCTTGTAAGCCGAGATAGGTTTACCAATTTACCATAATTTTAGTATTGTCATTATTTAACAGTATCATGTTCCTCGTTGGGAGGTAGATAAGGAAGACGATTAAATTTAAAAAAAAATCTGATAAACCACACTACATTTATCTTAACATCAAACTATTTAAAGTAAAAGTTTTAATAGTATGTGTTTCAATTTTAGGACATACACTGAAGGTTATCATTATCAAGACGAATATTCCTACAGTGAAACACTCTTCAGATCCGGCCTTCTAGAGAAAGGTAAAATATTGGAAGAACTGAGCCGTGGATTATTTCATCAATACGCCGCTAAAATTGACGATATTCAAGATCCAGACGTAAGTTCTAATAATTATCCCACCAAAAACATTTCCTGTAAAATTTTGCGAAGACGACCACATAAGGTTTGCCCTGTGTAAAAGATATCACATCTCATGTAGAGCCAAGCTTCTGAATTTACACGGCTTAACTCTACCGAGCCTAAATTCACAAATTCTACATAATTATCAGTAAAAATTTATGGTTTCATCATTTCGCTACCGTCGTAGAGGTGATACGAATATTTAGTTTTTGAAGTAAGTAACAAAACAGCCAAGCCATACATTTTTACTGATATGTAAATTAACACTGCCGTGCCCCCAGATTTCTTTTTTCATTTATAGCCTGTTTCACTTTTCACGTCGAAATCCCATCGTGCCTCATCGAAAACACTTTTAACTCGTGGTTTGCCCTCATTTGTAGTTTTTAACAGTTGTTACAATCTGAAGGCCAAAAGACTGCTAAACAAGCTAACAAAATGGTTTCGTGTTACCCAGTAATTTGTTTGAGGATTTCAGACAGGCAGTCCCAAAATGTAAAACACTGGTACTCTATTCTTTCTCTCTCTGGTGGATTCTAGTCTAATTAAATACAGAAGCCGACCTTAATTACGTTGAATAGGCAGATGATGATGAGCTTGTTCCGCCAGCATAGGCTATTTCGAATATCTGATCATCATTAACAACCCAACTGCTTTTGATTGTAGAAATTTTACGCTTCTGTGGGCTATTCTCATAAAAATTGATTCTATTTCTTACATTTTTATATGGTAGGTAAACTATTTCACCCTGAGTTTTGTAAATCTTTTTATTTCTAGATCTCTGAAAATTACTACGGCAAGAAACTTCAAAGAGCTCATGATTTACCAGCCTTGGACATACAAAGAGGAAGAGACATGGGCGTTCGGGGATACAACGATTATAGACAAATGTGCGGATTGAAACCAGCCAAGAAGTTCCGGGATTTCATTGATGTAATGGAAGTTGAGGTATAAAAATTGCGTTTTTTTTTCAAAATAATGTACATCATATTACGACGATTTAAAATTATTCTCTTTACTGTGTCATAAATGATTTTATTCGCACAATACGGGTTTTACAAGATATGTAACATTGTTTGTGGTTTTTCTTTTTTTCTTCGCCTATATATAAGCACGCAAAAATTTGATTAGTATTACACGTCATGTTAAATAATCAATTCAAACAAATACATCAATTGAATTAGAATATTAAGATTAAAATAAATTAAATTATGAGTTCTTCATAATTTCTAATAATTTTAATTAAGCTTTTGAACAAGGAATGGACAAAGAAATTGGCACTAATCATAATAGGTTTAACACTGACCAATAGAGGGTATCAAGAGTTGGTTTTTTCCTTGTCGATTGTTTTAAAAATATTATAAGATACAGTTCATTATTAAGCACCATTAAAAACCACGGTCTTTATCTGAGCAGACTATCGTGATACGATTTAATTTTTCTCTACGGTACTTACCAAGTCTTCCAGATTACAGTCTTGTTACTTAGTCTTCGCCAAGCTCGTCTAAAGCTGCCTCTTTAATTAAATTGCATTCCCTTATATCAAGTTGCTTATCAAGTCCGTAGTAATATCTTATTACTAAGACTAAACATTAACTAAAGCTACTTCAGTCTTAGAGTAACGTTTTGAGACTGTCTGTGTTACTCTACACGTATCAGTTTCGGTATGATATTGTAACAAATTTAATAGTGGTGGTAAAATTATTTAAACAACAACGAGTTTCTTAGCAGACCCATACTCTAGGTTGTCTTATGGCACCAAGAGAAACATGGACTTACTTAAGGTCTACGATAAGTTGGTCTAAAGTGTAACATGTTGTTAGAAGAGTAGCAGCGTGCCTCAAGATCTTACACCATTTTAATTACCATTAGTAGTTGCAACTCTGGCGTTTTCAATTTTTAAATGTTATCAACGATCTTGAACCCATCAGCGTGAAAACATTTGCTCAGTTTTCTTCAATTTCCCAGTAACTTTGATTTATCAGAAAAAAAAATGATTTCTGAATCGAACCATTTTAATTACAGTTAGTAGTTGCAACTCTCGCGTATTCAATTTTCAAATATTATACGGTTTTATTCTTTACTTATTTTTATTTATAGAAAGTAGAAGCCCTAAAGAAGCTGTACGACAAAGTGGATGACGTAGATTTGTTGGCCGGTATCATGTGTGAGAATGATATTCAAGGCATCCACGTGGGCCCCACGTTGTTCTGCATCATGACGAAACAGCTCCAGATCTTCAGGTACTCGGACAGGTTCTGGTTTGAAAGGGGCGACCAGTTCCACAGCTTTACTTTAGGTAAGTTAAAGAGGGATCCTTGTATTTAAAATTTGATTTAAATAATCTTCCTACTTTTGAAGGCAAAAAGTCTTATTTTCTTCTTAACACTAAACCAGTATAAACTCAGTATTAAACCATCAAGACATCGATCCACATTGGGACAGCATCAGTCCCGAACATGACTTTAGATCATTATTTAAATAGAATTAGTCAACGAGTTTTTCCTAATTCTTATGATTTATTTTCAAATATCTTTTAATTAAACTGTATACACCACTATTTTTTAATTAGTACATAAAAAATGGGCTGTATCCGTATTTGTTACTCGTCATATTTGCGTAATCAAAAGTAAAAAAAAACGAAATTCAATTTTGAAAAACTTAGTTAAACTTAAATAACGAAAACAGCTGTTGGAGGTGGGGCATGCTTAAGCGAGATCACCGGAACGTGAGCGAAAGATAACGATTATGAATACTACTATGTCATGAATAGCCTGTACAATGTTTCCATAAAATGGGTGACTTTTTGGGATATAAACAAACATTAATAACTTTGATGTTTTTGAATATTATTTATTATTTATTTATACTTTACAAATATAATGGGAAGAGCGTCTTGAATAAGCCCTTTAAGTATTTTGTACTAACTAAAAATTAGTGGTGTATAACTTTGTAGTACGTTTAAAACCAGATATTTACAATTTTTTACAGGTCAATTGCATGAAATCAGAAAAACAAACATGGCGCGTATGGCCTGCGACAATGCAGATGGAATCAAATACATCCAACCTCAGGCCTTCATGAGTGTTAGACCAGGGTATGTACTTTATAGCTTACAATAGTTTAGTACATCTTATACTTAAGCTCCCAGTGGATCGACAGCGCGGTTTCTAGAAGAGCTGCTGTAAGATATAGTCCACTTCAGAATTGTTTTACGAGCAATTTAGGGAGCTGCATCTTCCTTTGTGATGTTTTCGAAATAATACGATCGTCAATTACGTCTTAAGTATTGAGATAGTGGTTAAATAACGTCAGAAAATTGAAAGAAATTTATTATCGAGTATATTTGAGATTGCCAATGGAACTCTAATACTAAACCTTTGTTGTCCTGCTTATAGTTTGTATGTATATTACAATGTTGCACCTAATACGTACTGTCTTTGCCTCACCCCAAGATAGACTAGGAAGTCTGCCGAGCCCACAGCTCGTATAATGGTAGTTTATGTTTTAAACATTGAAACACTGATTTATTGGTTTACTTCCTTTCAGAAACATGCCAGTCCAGTGCACCCGCATCGTAGGTCCAGACCTTACAAAATGGAGAGATAGAAACTGCCATAAGCACAACAAATATACACACGAAGAGACTTATATGCCTGTCAGTCACAAAAACAAAGAAACATATTATGCAAACAATAGGGAAACTGTCACTGACTTCTCTTCTTTCTTCGATAATCTTCTTTCTAACAAACCCTCTTCAGAAGACCAAGGCTATGTCACAATGTAACCTTTAAGTGTACTGTAGGAAATAAGTACCATACGATTTAATGATATAGTTACTAATAGCAATAATAGGGTTTATAATGCACTCGATTGCTTTCATGTTAAGATTTTTGCATTTTCCTCTGATGCATGCGTGTGGACATACCTTATATGACAAGTTTTAGTTTAATTTGTTTAGTGTCGAATCTGATACATTGTCAAATTTAACATGACCAAGAAACATACTATATTTCGTATTTTTTTATTTGAAAACCCTTTCCTGTTGTTATGACTTTAGAAATAAATTATTTAAGAATTTTATGAAAATTATGTTTTTTATTGAATGTTGTTGATTTAGAAGACTTAAGTAGATTGGTTACGTTCTAGGAATTCGACCAATTAAAATTAATTGGTTAGCGTTAGTATCCATCAAAGATTACCAAGAAACCCTCCAATTTAATATTTTAAGCAAGCTGCCATTCCGTATATAATATTTTGATGTTGTTTACAACAACAACATCAACATAACACCTGTAAATTATCCACGAAGGGTTAAGCACAAGGGTAGTAGTAGTACACCCACACAACATTGTGGTAAAAAAATAAAGTGAGAAAAGTTTTAAAAAGTATTCTTAGATGCTTTGTTCACGCTGAGAGGGTGAATTAAAAGTGATCTATAAAAAGTACTTATAAGGCAGATATAATGGCGGGAGGGCAGGCCCTAGATGGACATGCACCAAACTTAATTGATGTTCTTTACAAAGATTAGATACTCGCAAACGGTGCGGTAAGCGTGTATGCACCGTATTGCTATTTTGTAAACATCACCGCGTGGAAATGTATGTGAAGTGAATGCGTATTGTGAGTATGAAAAGATCAGATTATCTGTTACAGTTGGCCTTCTGAAGTTTCTGCCTACTACCAAGAGAATATTCATTTTGTTGTTTGCGTGGCAAAAAAAAGAGTCCGATATTTTTGGAAAAGTATCTAACTGACTAAGATTCGTTTAGGATTTTCTAAGTGACAAAATTCAGTGGTTATGATCGCGGGAAAATATTCAAATCGATGACAATATTATGAAAGTAATACCTAAACAGCAAAATCATCTGTAAAAAAAAACAAATATGAATCCGTCGCTTTATTGTACAAGAATAGTATTTGTTTTAAAAGCGTTTTTGATGTTATTTTACTTCGAAGTGACTTGATGTTGGCTGGACCACTGCAATGTATTTGTATTATAAATTGTAATCAGCATTGCCCTACAACGTGGCAATACGGCCAGTCTTATGGGCACTTTTCCCGTATATTTTATGTATTATTTATTCAAATAGATAGGTATGGTATATGTAAATCTACAATCTTTACTCTTTCAGTACAAAGTGTTGTCTTGTAAGACAGCGATAAAGCCGCCCAATGTAACACCTTATATGTAGACGTTAGTTTGTATATGTACAGTAAAGAGTATGTTATTGTACCTATTCTACTTAACACTGTCATCTGGAATCGAATCGAACTATGCAAACCCTCATCCTCAATAATAAGTAACAACATAATCTATACATATAATAAGACTGTAAAAAAACTGTGTCTGTACATTGAATATATTTAAAAAATAATAATTGAGGGTGGTTTAGAAACAGTAACAGAGCACGAATCCAAAAAAAAAAGTCTGTCTGTTTGTCTGTTTGTCTGTTTGTCTGTTTGTCTGTTTGTCTGTTTGTTTGCACACGCTAATCTTCGGAACTACTGGACGGATTTGAATGATTTTTTTTTACCAGCTAAACTATAGGAGATACAAAAATGGTACCATAGCAAAAATTGTTCCACGTGATGAGCATTTTTTGCTGAGAGAATAAATTTGAAGATCCGGAACACCTGATGCAGAACCGCAACAGACCAGCTAAACTATAGGAGATACAAAAATGGTACCATAGCAAAAATTGTTCCACGTGATGAGCATTTTCTGCTGAGACAATAAATTTGAAGATCCGGAACACCTGATGTGGAACTTCAAGAGCCCAGCTACACTATAATATATGTTGGAATGACGTCTTAGCAAGAGTTACTACTGGTATGCAACTGGAACGCACGGTGTCGGGACGCCACCTTCTCAATCTCGCACTTTTTCGTTAACTATGAACAGTTCATAGTATGTTTTTCATTTCGATGTATGTCGAGATATACGGGACCGTAGAATATTTGAACTGCGAAGTACTTATTGCATCGTAACGACATTTTTTCTCATACTATTTCGCCGTCTAGCGCATACTTTTACGCTTAATAACTCCACTGCCACTCTCACCGATGTGTGATGCACTTATATGTATAACACCACATCGAGTCAATTCCAGACTGTTTATAAATGACTAGTTTCTCCGTATGCACAATAAATAGACCGTCGCGCTCGGCTGCTTGCAGCGGATTAAATTCGGGTAAAGTGCATTTATTATGTTATCGACTCAACGCAACCTAATTAGTAAAACTCGTTTTCGTTATAAAGCGCCTACACGCGTAATGTACCTACCGTGATTCAAGTTGATCATAATCTTTCCCACTACACAGTACACACACTATCGGCACACTATACATATAATATAATACATCCATAGGTTATTATTTTTCTTAAACAGGTTTTTAGGCTACATTCTATCTATTTAATTTTATATACGTAAAATATTATTTATTTATGAAGTATAATGATAATTGTTACTCATCCGTCACATGTCCCAAAGGTTCATTTGAAAATCAGCGTCAGGCAGGATCTCAGCATCCGTCTGGCATTACCGCTGAAATGAACCTTTTGGCGCAGCCGTGAGACATGCCATTTTTTGTCTCTTTTTTTTTTGTGTTATTGCGTTTTTACTGTGCGTGTATCCAGCTGTTGCCAATAAATGTATTTTCTTTCTTTCTTTCTTTCTTTCTTTCTAGTTGTTCAGCCTTATGAGCACTCGCTGTTGACTTATAAAAATCGAAGATCAGATACATTTGATATAGAAATTAAAGCTATCACTAATTTCATTGCATATTTATAAAATAACATAAGTACCTCCACGCGGTGAAGGCGGGAACAGTTCAGGGCTGATTTTCGATGACGATGGTATATCATTGAAAATTAGACTCTACTGGCCAAAACTTCCATTTTTTTTTATCGCATAAATATGCCTTCGGGCTTATGTTATTTGAGTGTTTAATTTCCTTTTCTATTTATCTTTGTTACATGGTTGCCTACCCGGTAACGCTGAGGAGCAGCCACTTAGATTTTAATTGATCAGGTATCATCACAATAAAACTATAACCATGCCTAGATAGAGTTCAAATCTTTCCCAATGTTCCAAAGGTGCTAAATGATTAAAGATCATAAGATCCCAACAATCTACCGAAGAGCGTTAGGAGGGACTTGATGCTGTTCGACAACATGAGGTTGCAACTCGCTCCGTGGAAACTTCTTGGGATCGCGAAGCACGCCTGCATTCGCAGCGTATTTACGCATCTACCAGGTATCCAGGTCTCTAGACACCAGTGAAGAATATATGACTGACCGCTGATCATGAACATCATGCACTGTCTCGCGAGTTGGAGACGTTCACGGAAAAAGCATGACGCTTGAGTTTTCAGCGTAAATACGCATCTACTCTAGAGATAAGTGGGGGAAGGAGATGCGCGACTGACCGCTGAGCGTGAACGTCACGCAACATATAGGCTATAATTTATTTTGGAAAATGGAACACCTAAAGTAAAAGAGATATAAAAATGGTGCCATTGCTAAAACTATTCCACGTGAAGAATGTTTTCTGCTGTGAAACTAAATTTGAAGATCTGGAGCACCTGTAGTGGAACTCTAAAGCCCAGCGACAATATAACATATACATAATAGAAATGGCGTCTTACCAAAAGTTGTTAAGTCTGACGGCATTTCCTGTTGACCAACAAAAATAAAAAATCGGGAACGTCTTGGATCGTCTCGCGCATTCCATTGTTTTGCCGTCCCCGGGCTTTTACAATTCGACGTCAGACGTTTCAGATCTTCGATTTTGACGACCCCGTTGTCGCTGGCATAAGCAACAGGATCCGCGTACGAAGTCGCGGGCAGAAGCTAGTAGACAAAATAAAGCAAAAAATATTCCAAAGAGACATCACATAGTACCTATTGGCCATATTTACATCTTGTTAGGTAAGTACTTATTTGCTACTTTAGAGGATAAAGGTATAAAAGTGTTTGTAAAAAAATCGAATATTTCTTTAATATTTTCGGTCTTTACATTTCAATTTGAAGTAGAATATTAATGAAAAACAGACGGCAAATATCGCAGGTGCTGCTTTTTGCTCGGATGAAAATCAATTTCAAATATTAAAAACAAACGCTGTTTGAAGAGAAACGAAGTTTAATACAACTGTTATGATTTTGTTTTCTCATTTTGGTCGTTAAAATGTATCGATTAAGCTTAAATTAATGCTTTGTTTTGTTATTTGTTTATGTTATCACTTCCTTCGAAAACGGTGACGGACAACATCGTGAGGAAACCGGCATGCCTGAGAGATATTTCTAGACGGCATGTGATGCCAAGTCAGAGGCCCATGGGCAGCATTAAAACTCTGACACCAGCTTACCTAGCCATATTACAAATTCCATTTCTATTATCGTAATCGATAAGGCGATAATAGAAAAAAATGGCGTACTTATATGGAATCAGCTGTTTTTCAACTGTCAAGTGTTATCGAGTAGAATTTGTAATATGGCTGAAAATTAAATACACTTGACAGTTGATAAACAGCTGATTCCACATACGCCATTTTCTTTCTATAATAGAAATAGAATAGAAATAGAATTTGACTAGGCCTGCAGGCTAGTTACTAACGACGCGATAAGAAGAAGATTAATGTTTGATAACTTTACGCCTATATTTCTCGAAGGGAAGTCACTGATGTTCAAAGTGCATGTTATAGCGAGCCTATTTCCAACAACCAGGCACAGATCTAGACTCAGAGCTGCTAATGAGAAATTTCAGATGAAAGACTCAAAAACATTGCCCGAACTGAGAACCGAATTCATGACCTCATGCTAAGCAGTAGGTAGTGCATACGACATCAGATTCTGTGGCAACGAAGCAGTCTTAATGCTTACGACTTTAACAGCAAGTTTTAATATTATTAAACAAAAAATATGTAACCTAAACTAATTGATTGACTGATTTAAAAACAAATGAAACAATTGATCAAATACAGAGGTGTTAACATCATAACAACGCGTCTGCCTACCCCTATAGGAAAAAGGCGTGAATTTATGTATGTATGTAGTCACAAGCAACTACGCAAGTTTGCCGATGCCACCACTAACGGTTAATAATAAATAATAATAATGTTTTTTTATTGTTCATTAAAAGTTAACATCCATCATTTACATGACACTGAACCCCACACTAGGATACCCTGTGTCGTGGGATTAAGCCTCTTTCGTTTAAAAACGGGATATAATAACAAAAAATTAAAAAGTAAAACATAATAAAAATGTATGGAGCGGTTTTTGTTACATAGATCAGTTTGTGTGAGTGGGTGAGTGCGTGAGTATATGTATGTGTGTATGCGTGTCATGCGTGTGTGTGTGTGTGTGTGTGTGTGTGTGTGTGTGTGAGTGTGAGTGTGTGTGTGAGTGTGTGTGTGTGTGAGTGTGTGTGTGTGCGTAAGGTTTTAGTTAACTATTAGATTGAAATTACAAGTTCAGTTTCATTATAGTTTAAACCTTGAAGCCATTCCGTTACTAGTTTTTTTGCATGAGAATTTGGTCATGGAAATCAAATTCAGATATTTATTCTATTAAGTCCATCCTAGGAATTTTGTAAGAGATCACTTTAAGCGATAAGGCGTCTTTACAGCACCCTATACGGATACGCCCTTCAAGTTATTATTTAAAGGTTTTTATAGTATACAGACGCCAGCACAACGACGCCCCATTGTGTCAAATTTCTTTGATACGCATTCAACTTTATTCTAAACACAATATGGTTCATGTTCAATTGAAAACATTTGACAGTTTGGTGTAGGTTGATGTGCTGGCGTCTGAATGTCCAATAAAGAGAGTTCTATTCTATTCTATCTCGTTCCCTCCTATTCCGATCGTTCATGAGTTGGAATTGTAATGAAAACGAACTTATCAATTAGATGACGTGACTTTTTCCATAAAAACTCGACCTGTTTTAATTAAGCTGATTTTAAATACAATCTTCAAAATCTTTATTCGAAACAAGCAAGCAATCAACAAAATTACAAAGTAAATACTCGAAAAGTTAAATAACAAAAACGTAAAAAACAGTCGTTACCTCCATTGTTTGCTCATACAATTGAGCAAGGAGGTGCTTAACTTTAATCAATTCTGTTTCCAATGACAGCCGGCGGCCATTACAGCTATGTTGAATTTAGTTGTAAGTGTCGCGGAAGGCGAGAATATCAACGCGAGAATATCACCCTTACGGTAAGCACACAATATTTATTAGTAGCAACACTGAACAGCTTCGGTGTTTTGGACAAATGTTCAACTTGTCTATGATTCACTTTTTTAGTGGCGCGGAAAGGTAACGGACAAGTGACGAGAGTGAGGTGTGTAAGAAAGGGTGTAAGCAGTCACCCCCTGAGAAGGATCCATCGCCCTGGAATCCTGTAAGTGTTTAAATCATTTTATAGATATAGTTATGATCAGACCTTGACATGTAGCCATGAGGTAACGAATAGATTCATTTCTCCTAGAGATCATGTCGGCGATCATATCCTCAGCATGCGGGCTCCCTAGCTAACGGCCAAGCCGGGAGTTACGTGTGAATACCGTTCTCTCGAGTTACCTGTTGGGGAGTCATGGAGTATCAGTGGAAGGGCTGATCTTCTGAGCCGTGTGTTGGGTAGGAGCAACTAACGGTCACTAGTCGAAGGAGACAGGGGCGTGGCTATGGGGATGGAGGAGGCCACCGTGGGGGCACCCAGCCCCCACGTCCGACGGTGTCATGTGGACGGGCGTAGCCCATGGGTTGCGCAAGCACCAGAGACGCCATAGGAGCACTGGTTGACCGTTAGTGCAAGGTTCTACATGAGTAGACCGCCGTGGTGGAGCATAGCTCGTTAAAATGAGAGAAGGTACTACGAGAGTAGACCATGGTAGAGCATAGCTCAATCTTACGCGCTGATTATGTTAGAATCATACATCATTAAACAACCTTCGTCTCTGGTTGCATGGCGGGGTCTATCATGTACCTAACTATTAATAAGTATAATGGAGTTTACATTCATCATATAATCGGTAATAGAACGGTTCCGTAAGAAACCCGAGCATACAGTTTGGGCGGAATGCTGAAACGTTCGTATGATGTTCTGTCGTCCAAGAATTATCCGTACTAAACCCAGGCCTACAGCTCAGGTAAGGTACGGAAAGTTCGACAGTAAGTGTGTATTATGTTGGGGAATTCAAAGGAGATGTTTGATTTGATTTTGGGCCTGTATGCATACTCTACATAGATAAGAAGGAAAAATAACAACAAATTAGTTTGAAGATTACTACAAAACAAAACAATAATGATTTATTCTGTTCTATGTTTTGATATGGCAAACAAAACCGATGTGGACTATTCTGCCAATGTCTTAAGTGAATTGAAAAACAAGTGTGTAAAAAAAAAGAAAAAGCTAAAATCACCTATTTATTTACCTATATTTGATCTATTCTAGGACAGCCATGACAGTTGTTTGATTATGACTTTTGACAGTTTTAAGAACTGAAGTATTTAAGTCTGTATTGTTGTGTGTGGTGTGTTTTGAGTTCAGATTAGGCGTGTTTTAGTGATTATTTCCCACAAATGCCATAACGAACAGATGAAGTTGAAGTAATTATTTTTGTTTTGCTACCCAGTTTACTACTATGGACATTGATTGAGTACTTTAGCGCAAACGATACAAGGAGAATGTAGGTAAGTACCTACCTAAATATTACATTCTTTAGATTACCGTCTTTCAAGGTAAAAATATATTATTATTATATTATTCTTGTCATAGTAGATTTTAAGATTTCAAACACAGAGTGTGTATTGTATTATTCTACCTATGTTGTACAAACATGACATTCATCGATTTCCATTTGGTGTGTCGTATGCGTTGGCCCTCAAACTGTGTAATTTTTTTATTACAATAGTTAGTACTTCGTAACTAGGTAAACTCATTTTTCAAAGTAAATAATCTACGGGTCTTATGTGTAAACCTATCTAATACAAGACATATAAGAGTAAAAGTATTTAGTTAATTCAATGAAATTCAAATTAGGTAGGTATAACAAAACAAAGAACTTTGGCTAAAGGACAAAAACATTAACAAATATCACAAAACTAAGCTCAACTTTTCAAATAAAATTACTTCGACAGGACAACAAAAAGCACACCCAAAATTTATAATTATCTGTGTTAAATACGAACGAATATTCACAGAATCTCAGAGAAGTAGCAAAAGGCGAAACTTTTAATTCCAATCCGCTCTAAAGCTCCATTGTATAAACACGATCCACAGTTGCACTTACTCAGATTTTTTCTTAACCATCTTAAAGCTAGTTAATCAAACCTTGAACTAAAAGCTCTCGAGAACTTTCCGAGATCTCTTTCGCGGTAATAAAATAAATTAGAAAAAAAAACGCTTAAAGTAGGTAGTGCAGTCTTCATTTATTCAACGGGGGAATTGAAGTAATTTTGAGAAGGAAAATTAAAAAGAAACGAGCTTATCTTGGCTGGCCCTCGCAATTACAGCATCGCTAAACAAGTTAGGAGTTTGCTTGTAGGTACTTCGGCCTGGTTATTAGGGTTACCTAACCTTACAACTTGGGTACCAATCTACCCAAGGGTGAAACCAGCGCTGCCGTTGATCTATCCGCCAAGACAGCCGTTTTAATTTTAATTGTTAGTCAGTTAATTTTTTTTGAGTAGATAGGTTACTTTTTTTGGGGGAGGGCAAGTGGAGGGCGGTGGGGTCTGTCAGACTCTTACTGACTAAAAACCACCCCGTGTTCCCTCTCACACCAGCACCGGGGGTCACAGGAACAGAAGATACTTCCGTGACCTCCGACTGGTGCCGGCCCAGCAGGCCTCGTCAAGTCAGCGAGGAGAGTAAGGTGTTAAACTCCCCACGCGATGACTAAGACGGGCGCGCGTGAAATGACGCGCCACTACCTCGGGTCCAAGTACGTGTAGGGCGGCGGACGTCCCCAACTTCGTCGCCCCTGATCCCATTAATTGGCTGGAATAGGGCGTTGTCCGCCCTCCGCCTGCGCCCGGTGCGCCTGCTGCGGGCCGGGTGAATGAAAGTAATCTGCCTCTCCCTTTCCGCAGCATCCTTCTGCGAGACGACCGTTTCGCAGAAAGACACCACCGCGTCCCAGGACTCGACGCTGCCGACCATCTTCTTGACCACGACCGGCAGCGACAAGTCACTGCCTACTCCAGCGACGAGGGCACGGCGTGGCTCATCCCATAGTGTGATAAGTACTCTTTTGCCTTAATACTAATTTATTTGACGTCAGCCCTAATCTTCCAAACATCTCTATTTGATGTTGCCTTCAAACTACTAAGCTGATTTACTGAGATTAAAAAAAAAGTTCAAAATAAATTCCATGTTAACGAGGTAAGTCTTAAGCTTTTAAGGGATTATTTTATTAACTTGTTTTTCTTACTAAACAAAGGCTTACATTATTTCTCTTGTAAACAAAAACAGACTAATATTCTCAAAACAACAAGTCAGTCTCTTTTAGTTTTTAATAACGTAGTAAAGAATATAAAATTTGCCAGCAACAGATGGTACGAAAGTCGGGTCGCTGTACTATAAATAATATTCATACGATGAAAACTTCAAGACTAGCACACACACTGCGATTGTACTTTAAACAGTGCCTAAAATACATTGAGGTTTAACCAAAGCATTTGTTATTGTTTGACTTAGTCCAGCCCGCAATGTATTAGAGTTGTGGAGCTAAAATGTATGTTTGTCGATAGTTAGTGATGTAGTTTTACGTAAATGCTATGCAAAGCCGCTCTGAGTAGGTTGGCAAAGTGACCCTGACAGGCTTTTAGTCGCACCCGGCGAGGGCCAAGCAACCCTCACTGTGTACCGTTTAATTTTGAACAGTAATATCGTGTTTTGTTATTAAATATTTCTATTAACAGTGATTTTCGGCGTGGGAAGTTAGCTAACATCGTTATTATTAAACTTTATTTTGTTTCGGCTTTAAGTATTAATATTTGATGCCAATATGGCCTACATTTTGTAAGGGTTGATATTAAAAGTAATACTTCGTTGTTGTTAATATCCTTAACAAAACAAATGTTTAGCCTTCCCCCAAATTAATCACGAAAACTCATAGAACAAATCAGCAAAGGTTAGACTTTAAACCCCTTTTTAAACACTCATATCATACTCGCCAAATATATTTCTGATTCCCCATAACATTACAGCAAAAAACATTCTCATAACATAACCATAATCTAATGGTTATTACGTAATGAAACCTCGGCGCTGTCACACCGTATACCTGAATAAAAAAAGACGCGGGCGTCATCTAAGCATTTCATTTAAAAATAACGCTATCCTTCCGGAATACTGGAGATTGAATGGCCTCTTTTGCCCGGAGATACCCGGCCGGGCCACTGGAAGGGTAAATTGGTACATTCAGAGGCCACATTTCGGACGTACAGGCCATTATTGGGGTCTCGGACGGGGGTGGAAGACGCCGATTTTGTGCGGACTCGCGTTCAAACGCTTATTTACCTGCGCGACCGGTGTAACGCGTTCTTTGTGCCATCTAATGGAAAATTTATCTTTTGAATGTGTAATGGACCAAAAGATAGAGGTGTGCATCTATACATATAATAAATCTGTAGAAGTAAAATTTCTGTACATTTAAAATATCAAAAAAATAAATAGCAGGGGGTGTTACTAGACCGACACCGAACCCAAAAATATGATTAAAAAAATTTTTGTCTGTCTGTCTGTCTGTCTGTCTGTCTGTCTGTATGTTCAGGTATCACGCAAAAACTACCGGTTCGATTACGATGAAACTTGGTGTACATATTCTTTAATATCCTGGGCACAACACTGGGTACTTTTTATCCCGGAAAAGTATACTGAATAAAAAACAAACTAAATTTTGCGGTTCGATCCCTAGACCTGACTACTGTACCAACCGCAAAATATAAGTTTGTCGTAGGTTACGTCACCCGCAGTGGAGTTCACCAAGGGGCGCTGCACACGGCTAAGATAGTATAATATTTTATCTTAAGATATACAATATAGTTCGCCATAAATTCAATGGACTATCACACACTACTAAGATAATAAATAATATATTCAAAATTAATATTGGAGGATTATTGGTGATCGATACTGATGCCAAAAATGCAATTAGTAAATGTTTTGTCTGTCTGTCTGTCTGTATGGTACCTACACACATAGTTCAAAAACCATTATAGGGATTTTAACCAAACTTGGTACGGTTGTAATCAATACGCCTGGACAGGTTGATCTTAGTCTCAGTTGTTTTACACATGGTCGGTTGTACGTTGCTCTTTCCCGGGTCAGTAGTTCCAGAAATCTTTATGCATACATACCGGAAGGATCAACTTTGAAAGTAGTCTATCCGGAAGTATTCTGCTAAAATGATTACGTTTATATATCAACGCACAACCCAAACCTCTGGTATTAGAGACATGAAACTTGAAAGGGTGTTCTTAGTGAAAAGTATCCACTAAAAACGACTTTTGGAAATTCAACCCTTAAAGGGAAAACAGGGGACGGAAGTTCGACATCCACGCGGGCGAAGCCGCGGGCAAAAGCTAGTTTTAATTATTTTCTCGGAAAGGACACAATAGTAAATAATATTATAACTAGGTTACGCATACGGTCACTATACTTTGTTTATGCCAAATGGTTTCTTGTTTACGTTTAACTTACTTTTGCCCGTGGTCTCGGTTGCGTTTGTGTAGATTTTGGTGTCCTTATTTTGAAGTAGTAAAGGAATGATAACTTAAAACACAAACTAACTAAATTCGCATTTACAATATTACTTAAAATTACATGAAAGTTGTAGAACATTACCTTCTCCATATTTAAAATGCAGTTCTAGAGTTGCACTTTTATAACTCGAAGGTATACAGTTAAAATATGATAAGGTTGAGCCCCTTAATATTATGATTTGCATACACTTACTACAAACTCAACATTTAACATGATATTATATGCCAACATTATAAAATGAAATCATAACACAAAACTTTTACAAAGGATTGTGAAACGAGAATGTCAGGCAGTATTACTATGGTCCAATCTTAAGCTAGTCAGATAGGCTCTCTATAAAACAGGTAAGATTTGAAACCGACTTCAACATAATTGGAAAAACAGTTTTGACCACAGCTGGGCAAAGGCCTCCCAACTAAGGGCAAGTTTGTTCTTTGGAGTTAGTGGTTTTCTTTTATCACTAGGTACACTATTTTATTAATTACATGTTTTTATTCAGTTTGTAGCCTTGTGCACAGGTAGAATAGGAACGTTGGGGGTCAGTGGGATTAAAGGACTGGATCAACTTGCCTGCTGCGGTCTTCCCGTCCGATTATTTAGGGTGTCTTCAAGGCTAAAGTAAATAGGTTCTTAATAAACTAGTGCCTTTTCACCATTATTTTTAACATCACAACAACAGCAAGTGCCATGACCTTTACTATGGTCCAATCTTAGGCCAGTCAGATAGGCTCTCTATAAAACAGGTAAGATTTGAAACCGACTTCAACATACTTGGAAAAACAGTTTTGACCACAGCTGGGCAAAGGCCTCCCAACTTTGGGCAAGTGGGTTCTTTGGGGTTAGTGGTTTTCTTTTATCACTACACTATTATTTTAATTACATGTTTTCATTCAGTTTATAGCCTTGTGCACAGGTAGAATAGGAACTTAGGGGGTCGGTGGGATTGAAGGACTGGATCAACTTGCCTGCTGCGGTTTTTCCGTCCGACCATAATTAAGGTGTCTTCGAGGCTAGAGTAAATAGGTTCTTAATAAACTAGTGCGTTTCATCATCATTTTTAGCATCACAACAACAGCAATATAACTAGGCAAAGCGTTCAACGATTACTATCAAATAGCTAGTTTCGGACTGGCCACCATCAGTGTGTTTCCAGAATTACGTCATGCGTATTCGCAGCGATGTCAAAATCAAAATCAAATCAAAATCAAAAGTCATTTATTGAAATTAGGCTAAGGATCAGCACTTTTTGAACGTCAAGAATTAAATAAGACACTCACCCAAAACGGCCGCCCTTCGCCACTTCCTAGTGTTTTTGCAGGGAAGAAGAAGTGACGGAACAAACAAATTGCAAATATACACGTTTTCTTTCATTATTCTTACTTTCAAAAAAATATATTAATGATATATTTTGTCATGTAAGCCATCAGATGTAAATAAATAAATAATTTAAGACAGACGACAAAGATTGTACCTGTCATGTTTGTAATTAGGACGCTTTAATAATTTCTTTCTTTCTTTCTTTATTAATTAATTACGAAACTAGGGGTTGTGTCCTTTCTCATCTTATAAATGTCATCTAGATACTTACGATATTTCTTGACAAGTCTAGAAACTTGTATTAATAGCGCGCCTTTAATTTGATCTCCGAGTGCTATAAATATAATATTATTCGGTCGCTCGCTAGTTTAATAATGTTATATTTTAGGGTTCCGTACCGCAAATGGGTACTAACAGCACGAGTATCATGACCACCGAAGAAACTGATTTTAAAGTGAGATTGTGGAAATGTTTTTTCTTGTTTTGTGCTCAAAAAGTTCAAGAATGAAGAGAAAAAATGTGTAGATTCATCAGTGGACATTGGGCTATTTGACAAAACATTTTTAGTCCGTCATCTAGATTACAAGAAAATATTCGACATGTATTTTTTTCTTTTTCAAATTAATGGAAAACTGCTTAGATTAAGCGCATTAAAGTTGAGGAGAGGGGGCTAATAACGTCATTACCTAGTAAAAACTGTACTGGCTAGTGACGTCATGCGACATTTTGACTCGGTGTATCGCCGTTATTTTTTGATTACGTGAAAGAAGAAAAAAATATGTGTCGAAATAGTGTCGTGAATCTTTTGACATTTTTTGATTTTTTTTTCACTGTATACTTTAAAACTACCCATATTGAGATGTATTTGCATTAGGTGGTGAACTAGAAACTCCTATTTATTGTTTAATTTTTACGTAAATAACCGGTAGCAAGTTCGTCATGCTCCCTCAGATGTTACTGCTTGCGGTAACCTTCCCTCTAATATGGCGAGGGGGGTAATGGCTGATCTTTGCGTTATACTCGTGAGCGGGTGCTGCTTGTGGTAACTGGTCGTCTTGCTGGCTTTGGTTTTGCTATTGTTTTAACTATTACCTGTTTTTTTTTTGTTTTATTTAACTTCCACAGTTCTAGTATATCATTTTGTTACATTGTCTTGCAGAAATAGACAAAATCCGTTCGTAATCAAACTACGCGTACTAGTGTCAGAGTTTATACCGCCCATGCCGTCGACAAATATCTCTCAGGCATGCCGGTTTCCTCACAAAGTTTACCATCACCATTTTTAAAGCAAGTGATCATTATACAATACGCACATGATCGCATCTGAAAAGGAAGAGGCCTTGGCCTCTCTCTCTCTCTTGGGCCTTGGGTTAGAACTTGAAACCTGTGAATGGGCCACTGAATTAGTGGCATCCAGTTGCATTCCAAACTTTGATGACAATTCGATATGTAAAGTAAAAATTAACCTATGCTGATACCAAAACCATTTGGAGATTTTAGGGTTATTTTTCTATTTTTGCTGTCTTTGCTCTCTATATCACAAGATTGTGTTTATTTTCACAATAATACTTGTAACCTTTTGACTTTCATTTGACCTCTAAATGACGTCATAATGTAGCCTGTACAGACTACTTCCTTCGTGTTTTTCAAGATAAATTAAAAAAAAAACTGTTGTTAGCATGTTGTTAGTCTAAAAATCGTATCTGTCAAGTGTCAAGTTGATAGTGTCAAGTTTTAAGTTATCTAATAGTGTTTTTTGGATGTACCTACTAAAAACGTGGCAAATGTTTACGAAATGACGTCATCACGAATAAAACTTTAAAATATAATTTAAAAAGAACTGTTACTTGGAAAAAAAAATGCTTAAAATTAGTGGCTTAAAATTAAATGTTAAAATGCCTGAAAAATACTTTACATACCGAATTGAGAACTTACTAAAAATTTGCATTGCACTTTAACTGGACACCAAAGACATTCAATACCAATAGACCGGACATCACGAACGAAATTTTCGTCCGAAAAAGTATGTCCTGCTGGATACAAGTCTTTGAGTTTTTTGTAGTACGCTCCGCTGCCGCTCCAATATTCATATATTATTCTAGATGGCGTTACTGAGACATGGGATCAAAGTTTTTCTATGACATTTCCTTGACATGCCCGCTCTATAGTATTTTAAATCTCTTTGCTGGACACCAAACAGCGGTGACTTTCATGACGCATATTTGTCATCCTAGAATCGCCCGCTGATCATTTCTATGAACCGTCAACGGAGATCAGATACGCAATAGTCCTGGTGGTTTCCTCACAAAGTAATACGAAGATAGACTTTTTATAAAAACATTTTTTCTTTTATTTACTTGGCTTTTGCACAGCAAGTTTTTTATTTTATTTGCAGCCTGTTTTAATGTACAACTCGTTGGGTTTTTATATTCGCTACACACGCACCAAACTGTAACTTGTGGTCCACCGAACTATGATGCGGCCAGAACACAACAAAAAATATGTCGTTGCTGCCCTGTTTTTACTCCAAAATTTATACTGTCTATGCCCGCGACTAGTTTCGCGTGGATTTTCAAAGTTTTTTTTTTCTACAGATCCCTATATTTTATTCAATTTAAAGCAGCTAAGTTACTTCTAAATACATCAGCTATCGGACAGTGAAAGTCTTTTCAAAAGTTTTCAAACTTTTGGAGATAAGCCAAATTTAGCAGGAAGACAGACAGAAAAAAAACTACCGTATGTACCATGTACCATGTAAATTGTAACCTGAATCTTATTATGTTTTATATAAAGTTGAAAAACTATCAAAGAAATTTGATGCATTGCAGTAACTTTAGGTCAGCACCTAAAGTTACTGCAATGCATCAAATTTATTAGATAGTTTTTACAATAATACTCATAATATAATAGAGCATTTATTAAAAATGCTGATTTAGAAACATAACAAACAGACACTTCCTATTTATTTAAAAATTTAATCAAACTAGGGTGTGCAAAAACTACAGAACGTATTACGTTCATACGTATGGTACAGACGCCAGCACATCAACCTACGCCAATGTGTCAAATTTCTTTGATCGGTTTTCAACTTTATTCTAAACACAATAAGGTTCATGAAAAATTGGGAAAATTTGGCAGTTTGGGGTAGGTAGATGTACAACTGGCGTCTGTACATTAAAGTATTAAAAATTGTTATTGAAATAACTGCAGGTCCATGAACCTTACATATTGCTGATATAGACCCTTACCGTTACATATTTATGATGAAATTTCTGTAAACACACCTAATATGCATGGGGTAAAGTTTATATTAAAAAAACATTTGCAAGGATGAACTATTACGCATTCTAGAGAACTCTCAAATACCACGAATGCTACTACATGAAACAAACACACTAAATCCAACAGCACAGTTCCACAAACCCGGTCCAACATTCATAATTTCGGTGGAAAATTAAACAAATGCCAAGCGCTTCAATCAGGCTACAACATTAATGTCAGAAATTCGAAGTACCATAAAACAAGGCGACGTATGCGGTGAATGGGTACTTCGTTTGAGTGTACTGGCATCTGTATAGAACATAAAATTTGAGGCTTTACTTAATGTCCTACGAGAAGGACAGAAGGATAAGTTTAACATCTCTAACAAGTTGTCAGTTGTCAGCTAATGGGTGAGACATCAAAATCTGGGTTGATGTTGATTCGTTGGGTTTTGCTTTGTTTTATTGTTGTCTTGAAAGTGTACTTTATTACTTATGTATGAGAGTTTATGTTACATTTACTTGGGCATGATTTTTCAATTGTCCCTTGTAACTTTTTTTTTATTTATTCTTTTGTGTCCTCAAAACGGTGCAAAAAAACATCGATATTGAACCGGCCTGAAGTTGTTTTACATCTGTTAATGTTTTATTATAAAGTTAGTTGTATTTTTTTTGTAAATAAAGCCTTTATTTTGTAATTAGGTAACCAAAACATAAATATATACTAAAACTAATAGGTGCTTAGTATTATGTTAAAAATATAACTGGTAACATCAAAATAATACACAAAAAATAATTTTGTTATTTGTTGAGATCACTTTATGCAATCTGTTCCTCCCGATATTTTTGACACACCGCACAGTATATAAAATTCTCGTGTCACAGGGTTACTTGCTATATTCCTCTCTAACGTTAGGACCGATTCTTATATAATTTTGTGTGTATATTGACTAGGTCTGAGAATAGGACGTAAATTATTTTTTTATTTTTTAATAAGCTGAATGATGTTTACCGGGACTTTTTATGTAAAAATGAACCCTTATTTCTCTCGGTTACGCTATAACTAGTGAACGGCTCTTTTCTTTAATTTAAATGTCTTCAAATACTTCGTAGGAGGTTCTCACATTAAACAAAATTAAAAAAAGCTAGGTAGAAACTTTTACTTACTATAATTTTAAGAAAACTTATCAACTTTTATTATCCTATTTTTCAAATGCAGCGCCATCTTTGATGACATGGCAGGTGACAAAATGTCTATCCAGTCCATTTTCAGGTGACAATAAATTCTTAAGCTGAAACTTAGAAAGTAAATAAATAAACACACAAATTGATTTTAAGGTGGAACGAAGCTTAGCAGCAGTTCCTTCACAATAAACACAAATACACAATCTAGCTTTAATAGTATGATAATCTCAACTAAGTGACGTCAAAGGCATGAAATGCACAATTACTATCTCAGTTCCGACCATCTTGGTCAGATACCGCTGCTGATGACCGTAAATAGAAGTCATCTGCGCACGAGTTTGACTATCAAAGATGACTATTAGCATATCTTGATTGCTCTGAAGAGTTCTCCGTGGCTACTAATTTATCGATATAGAGATGTTATAACACCCAAAACCAAAATAATTTTATTAATAAATGTGAGCGGCGGTTTTTACATTTTAAGAATGGTCGCTTTTACTATCAATAGATGGTACCGATGTTTTCGTCATTTACATACAGTTTTACAAAAAAAAAAATACTGGGTAAAAAAGGAAAAACAGAAAAAAACGTTAACTCATAAAAAACAGACTAATCTGAAAACACGTAAACCTATAAATATGTGAAAAATACGTAAGTATTAATCAGATAACAAGTATGAATCAGGAAAAAATCATAAAAAAAAATTATGCTGACCCCGTAATTTATTTTCCTGAGTGTAGTGCAATTCTGTTAAAAATCACGCCGTGAAAAGGCGAATTGAGCTGTAATTCCAAACTAATGGGGATTGACAGTTGACTTCACTCAAATTTTCACGAGGTGACTTTCATCCCGATATTCTATAAAATTTTATAAAGCCCAAAAGAATAATACTATTGAATTTTGATAAATTTTTAGAGTTACTACTAATAGTGTCCCATGTATGAAAAATAATAATATTTCATATGCTCCAAACTAAGTCCCTAAAAAACCATTTACGGGTTTATAACAACAATTATTCTGGGCACGTCGAAACTTTAGTTCCGCAATAGCACCCCGACCCGCCCGGCGCGCGGCGCCCGCCAGCCCACGTTTCCATACACTACGAATTTTACAAAGTTAACTTACAAAGCCTTTTTACACGTCAGCCTTTTGCTACCCTTCTCTAATGTACATATTTTTATAAAGTTTGTAGATAACTTTTTGTATGCCCAAGTGGTACCTTTGTGGCGTATTTTAGACTATAAAATGAATTTTGCCATGTACACCATGTATTCCTGTTTCATTGTACTGAAAAGTTAAATTACCTTTAAAAGTTTCGCATAGATGTTATGCTTTTTCAAAGAATCAATTTATAAAACTCGTTGTTTGATCATTTTACTTATTAAACGCATCGTTGGAAGGCTTCCCACAAGGTTTTTTAGCGTGTCAATGACCGTAGCTATGAATTTGGCGTCATGAGTTTTTCATGAATTATGAGCAGTTGAATTAGGTGTTCAATCTTCATCAATAGTTCTAATATACAATAATTAGAATAATAATAATAATACCAGCCAGTTACTGTCCCAATGCAGGTCAAAAGCCTCTTCTCATACTGAGAAGGTACGAGCATTGATCACCAGTTCACCACTCTTCGTGGATTGGTGATTTTAAACTTAAATGAACTAGTATAGGTTTCTACATGATTTTTTCCTTCACCGACGTCAATGATGTCTAAGATAAACTTAGAAAGTACATATCAATTCACATTGGCACCTACTTGCCTGGATTTGAACTAGTGCCCTAACCTTAATTCTCTTTGACAGGCCTGTTGGTCTAGTTAGTAACTTTGACTGCCATGCCAGAGGTAGTGGGTTCGATTTGCACCCAGGAAAGATGTTTGTGTGATGAGCACGATCATTATTTTGTTCTGTGTCTGGATGTAATTTATCTATCATATGTGTATGCAGGTATTTAGAAATATATCACTATGTTTATCAGTTGTTTAGTACCCCAAACCCACCCAGAACACAAGCTCTGCCTAGCTTGACTAGATGGTGTTGTGTAAAAGTTGTGTAATTTAATATTATTATTTAATAAATGAATAATATTTTTACAGAAACTAAATTAACAACTCTATACAACACCCCCTGACCACTAAACGCGCTAGTACTTAGCACACGAACAAACAAGATAATAATGTAGATATCAATCTGCTGATTGCTCTCGGCGCCATTATCATATGTTATAACCATGGGTTAACGATGATGGCGCCGTTTGAGGTCAATCACACTTGCCTGATATGGAAAACAGCCCTTAAACACGCCATATAGGTATATCAGGTCCTTATACATAGTTAGAGATAAGGTTTTATGCTTAAATGTGGCTTGTGGTGAATGACCACATGCAATTTTTTGACGATAGCGAATTAGGTTCTCAATTCGACACGTTTTTTTTTTAATTCCTGTGAACCCCGATTGCGGTGATTTTGTTTATTGCAAGATGTGGTATATCCCAAATAGGGTCTCATTTTAATCAGAAAATGCCACCCCTAAGTGCATACATATTTAATAGGGGATGATTGATTTTCCGCCCACTGAACTTTCACCTGTGTCCGACTTGGAACACATATTACCTATGTAGTTTTGCTAGCACAGCAACATAAATCTTACTTAGTCAACCTAAAATTAAAAAAAAAACACTTTTTACAAAAAAAAATTACAGCCGAAAAACCTTTAAGTATTAAAAAAGTATACGGAAGTCGGTGGCAAAAAATAAACATTAAACAAAACAACTAAAGCCACAGACTTCCAAATATACGGTATACGAGTACATACCTACCTGTCGATATTTTACTCATTTTATGTTTTTTTTTGGCGGTTGTACTTTTTTGTGAAAAAAATTAACCATATACTGTACAAACTATTGGTTGTATGTAGTAACTATTGTATCAACCAATGCTTGTATGTACGTTGCGGTGCCAGCTTTCTCTTCATCCTTATGTTCATGACCTTTACCTTTGCTATATGATGGGTGGTGTGACGTGATTTTTTTCCACATCTACGCGGACGAAGTCGTGGGCTGAAGTTAGTTTTATAATATTCATTTGTACTTGCCGTATCTGAGTTTCAAAGTGATTAATAGTTACTGTGTAATTTGAATGAATGAACAATGACGCAGTTAGTCACAAAGTACAACAATGAGGCCGATCCACTTCCTAAAACCACATAGTAATCAGTCCGTACACATAGAATTAATTAGTAAATCTAATAAATCCGAAACGATTGTTCAGCTGCGGCTGACGCAATTACATTTGATAATTAACCTAGGCACTGGATCGACGAGGTTGGTTAGAGCTTATTTGAGCACTGTGCCGGTTGATTTTTGCGGTTTACACTAGTTTTGATACAGACCATCCTATTTCGCGGTTACTGGATTGATTGTTTTTGTGTTCCATCAGAATTTAGATGGGATTTGTTAGGTAACACATTGGATTAAGATTGAAGGATAAATTGAAGAATTAGTCCCTTAATGTTTTATTTTAAAAAAGCAATTGTTTTCCGATTCATTTATTGACAATAATTGACAATAAATGAATCGGAAAACAATTGCTTTTCAGTCAATCAATTGCTATTCATTAGGTAACATTAATTTGCCTCAGTGGTCTAAAGAAAGAGAAAAAAAAACATACCTTGTGGTCAAATATATTCGTAAGGTTATAGTGTTGGTATTATTGTCATAAGCGCTACTTCTGAGCACGAATTTATAGATTTAATTCCCTGGTCAAATAAAATGTGTTGTTGGGTTTTTCAACCATTAATTACTCAAAATCAACCCGAAGTCTAAACTCGTGATTGGCTGGTGGCCATGTCCTCGCTCCCATGCAATACTTAATAATATATATAACTAAGCGACCCATCTGGGAAAACCGGCATGAATATGTATGTTATTGTAATGTATTAAGTAGGTCAATGAAAATAACACAAGCTATAAAACAATAATTAATTAATAACACTCTCTTATTAAAAGGATACTTTAATACTAATAAGCAACTAAAATTGCAAGTAAAAGAAACAATAAGCGTCAACGCAAAATTGAAAATAAACGCTTCAACTAAAAATTCTAAAAGTAATATCCAGAACAATATAAAAACTTGATTACAAAATCCAAAGACATGAAAGTAGAATAAATGCTGTAGAAATGCGTTCCTTGCGAAGTATGTGTGGTGTAACAATGAATGACAGATTGAGGAATGATGTGATAAAGCAACGTTGTGGTTTGAAAGAAGATGTAGTAACAAAAATTGAAAAGAGTATGCTTAGATGGTTTGGTCACGTTGAAAGGATGGATGAAAGGCGACTAACGAAAGGTATTTACCAGGCAGATGTAAGTGGGAACGCCGGGAGGGGACGCCCTAGAAGGACATCCATAGACCTTATTGGTGAGGTTCTTCAGAAAGGTCAGGTGCGTAGTTCTCGCAACCGGCGTGTGTGTATGACAACATGTATGAATGTAAACGAAGCAAAAAAAGTATGTAAGAATCGTAGCATATGGCGCTCTGTAGTTTATGCCTACCCCCATGGGAAAAAGGCGTGAGTTTATGTATGTATGTACAAAATCCAAAATTAATGGAACAGTCCACTGTAGTTACGATGATTTTAACTTATAATCAAAGCATTCAAAATTACAGCTTTTGTCAACAGCTGTGTAGAGAATTTGCGTTAATTACATGTCATTGCAAATAACAGGCAACTAGAACAACTAAACCATAAGCTAGTCATCGCTGTTATCACAAATTAATGAAATCGATTGGAAATTGGATCGCAAACATTTGCATTCGATATTCACTAGATAGTTGAGACCGATTAAATAATTTATCACCCACTTTTATCGATGTCGGTCGTGCTATTAGTTGCAAGTTTTAATTAAACTGATTGTACTTGCTTGTGTATCCATTTGCAGCATTTATTCGTTTATTTCAATCAAAAGACGCCTGCTGGATAAAATCTTCTAAAAATTTTCTCATCGATAAATCCTGTGCTGATGATTGATGGCCACATCACGAGACAGGCTCTCCGAATAACTAAGCAGCAGCTGCGGATAGTCACAGCTGCCATAACCGGTCACGGGTCAAACAAACACCTCTTTGTATTAGGAGTTAAATTAAACCGCTGCAGGTCTTTTTCGAGGAATAAGGATGGATGGAATAGGGTTTATGGCCACCCGTACGAAAAAAAATGCGCTTGGACGTGGAGTTCCGGACACCTTCTCGATAAACCTTTTTTTTTTGGGGGGTGGAAAATCCTCATGGATGTCCCTCGCCCTGGGAGGGTGGAGGGGTCTGTCAGACACTTACTGACTAAAAACCACCCCGTGTTCCTTCTCACACCTGCGCCGGGGGCCACGGGAACGGAAGATACTTCCGCGACCCCCGACTGGTGTCGACCCCGCGGGCCTCGCCAAGTGAGTGTCGGGAGTGAGGTGTTAGACTCCCCTCGCGACGTCTAAGAGGGGGGCGCGTGAATACGACGCGCCGCCACCTCGGGTCCATGTACGTGGGGGCGGCAGACATCCCCGCGTCCGTCGCCCTGAACCCATTCAGGGGGGCTAAAAGGGGGCGTTGTCCGCCCTCCGCCTGCGCCCGGTGCGTCTGCCGCGGGCCGGGTGAGTGGAAGTAATCTCCCTCTCCCTTTCCGCAGCCTCCTTCTGCGAAATGACCGTTTCGCAGAAGGACACCACCGCGTCCCAGGACTCGACGCTGCCGACCATCCTCTCGACCACGGCCGGGAGCGACAGGTCACTGCCTACTCCAGAGACGAGGGCACGGCGCGGCTCCTCCCAAGCGGCACACTGCCAGCGTATGCCGCACCGTGTCCTCCCGATCCCGATAAACCTAACCTAACATTAAGTCCTGTGCTGTCCTAATCCAGCGGCTTCTTGCAATTTTCAGCAATTCAACCATTCACCTTGTCGAGGGCTCTCCTGCTCTCTCATGAGCTGTTCACAATAATTATCAATCCAAAGATCAAATCTATTCAATCATTGAGCCAATCACATCAACTGTTTATATTAAACCATTGATATTATATAAAATCTAAATCGACCAAAAACGATTTGTAAATGAAAATACAGAAAGTATCAATTGCTCAGCCCCGGGGACTATTAATTAGAACCCGGTGTTTTGTACCTTCGTTAAAGTTGGGTACGGAAAAGGTTATAATAAGGATATCTGTTTGTAGAAATACAGATACAAAGTTGTTATGATAGTCAGTTTAAATTGTTTATTTTACAGTGAGATGAACATAATACAAGACCACGCCTACGCATTAGTACACCCAGTTATGTTTGAGTCTCACATAATAAGAGGCCAGTCTATAGCCATAAACTGAGCCCGAATCTAAACTACACGCTGCTAATGAGAAATCTATATATATAAAAGAAAGTCGTGATAGTTACACCATTTATAACCCAAGAATCAATTTGAATGATTTTGGTCTTTTTGGGTTTGTCTTTGTCCGGAATAGCATAATAATTAATAAAAAACATGAAAAGTCCTCGAAAAAATAAATATCAAGAATATTCGTTGTCTCAAACATTTTTCAAACGCAGCGCCATCTTGGATGACATGACAGGAGTCAAACTTACCAGTTCATTAACTGGTGACAATTTGACATTGACAAGTCTAGCTAAACCCATTGAATTAGAAAAGATAGCTAAACCTAAGAAGGTAAGGTTGTCAATTTATACGTAACTACGTTCTGAAATTTATTTTGTTACTAAACTCAGAGGTTTTATGTAGCATAAAAAAGTCTTATATTTCAGAAATCAATTTACGTAATTAACAATGACGACAGAGACGAACTTTAATAATTCTATGCAAATAGAACTTATTTTACTGTTAGGACTTTAATTAAAGTAGACCGGGAAAACTATTGTATGTAACATTAAAGGCAATAGTTCAGTTTAAAATTATGAATTTAGTATTTTTTAAATCAATGCATTTTAGTAAGGTAGTTAGGTTAGGTAGTTAGGTTAGCTATAGGATAGGTATGGTCAGTTAGGTTAGGTTATATATACATGTTGTAATTTTAATTTTATTGAACACAAAATGTTTAAATAAGATCACAGTAGAGACTCGCTACATAAAAACTAGTAGTAGTTATTATTGGTTTGGATCTATTTGTTGTCGTCTTATTAAACGTATGTATATGTAATATAAAAAAAAATGATAAGAGCAATAAATTGACTCTAAGGCACAACGAAGTTTGCCGGGGCAAATAGTTTCTGATAGAAAAGCAAAGACTATGCTCAGTAGTAACACTGGCACTTTTCTTCAATATTCTTATTCAACGTCAACCACTACAGTACGCCTCAGTCGTTTTAATTCCTTTACAAATTAAAATTTCAACTTTTACATTTCCAACTTGAAGCTCAACAGTTAATAGATACGCATAATAATCAATGGTAATTTCTACGTGTAGAATATTATTCAGTCGTCTTAAGACATCTGAACTTGAACCAAAGGGAACACAGTGGCTTACGGTTTATTTGTTCCAACGCATCGTAGTCTACTTGATAAACTCACGCAGCCTCGACTGTTATGTATTTAGTGGATGACTACAATAAGGACAAAATAAGTGAACCGACCATAAAAGAATTATTGAAATGGACACCCCGCTGCTATATCTAATCTTCAATTCCATTAATTATATCTCGTCAATTGATGGTAAGATTGAAACCCATTAACTAGTCTAAACTGACCAATGTGCCTAGCACAGCGATTTGACATCAAAGACAACTGTAATAATTTCTAAATTGAAGGTAAAACCTCCTGGTATTTAATATAATGTAATAATATTTTTATAAAGTCTTAATTTATACCCAAAGGCGATATGTACCTACAAACGGCTTCAAGCTATGCCGTTCCAGTATAAGCTGATCTTGCATGGTATTGGATTTTCGTATAATGCGAGGTCAGTGTAAACTGGAAATGTATAGCTTGATGTGTAGCCTTGTGTACCTACTATTTTAGCTTGCCTTGTAAATAAAAAAATTACAGCATACCCAGTTGAATTTTAAATGTATTATCTCTTTCTTTATTTTGACTTACTTTCTATCAAATCTTGAATCCCTGCTGAGTCAATGCTACATACAGGCCACACTTACCAATGCAGCCTGTTCGTTAAACATTTACTAAATAAATAGAAAGTCAAAGGAGAATTGCTGCGCCACTTTTTTTTCAGAGTAAAAGTCAACCTAATTTGAATAAATTAATTTCGATTCAGCGACCAATGACCCATTAACAAATATTCGTACAATAACTAGCTCATAGTTTCATTCGCTCAAATCTCTAATAACGAGGTTTGATTGATCCTTTCCCGAATTAATTTTCACAGAGATTATGCGGATGTATCAAAATTAACGGAGCACTGTTCTTATTAATTAATGTGGTGAATTAAGGGAACCCTTTGACGTTTGATTGGCCCGATTATTGATAGCCAGGCGTGTCGTACGTAATTTCGACGCGTCAATTGCTTCGCTGGCGTTGGCTTGTGATCAAAGTCTATTTAGTCTCCTCATTAGTTTAATTGGAAATAGGAACGAAATTAGATTTTCATATAGTGATAATTTTATGTGGTCTCTAACCTTTCGACTGTATCGCGTAGATAACTCATGGCTCTATCGTTAATTAAGTGTAATCTTTCAAAATGTTTGTCATTCAGTCAGTTCATCTAAAGCATCCTTCAGGTAAGTCTAGCATTTTTCTTATTTTCTAGACGATGGTGAATCCTCATCAACTACCTTAAACTTTTGCAAACTACTTTATCTTTTCTCCTTCACTATCAATTTCATCCAAAGGTTGTCTGTAAGAGATCGCTTTTAGTGATAAGGCCGCTCGTTGTATCTCACTTTGTAGCACATAAATTATAATTTGTAAGTTTTTATGGTATACAATAAGAAAGTATACTATTCTATGTTAAGGTTGATCAGATGCAGCGGGCGTATTTGACCTCCGTCTCCCGATAGCTAGGTACTTAATACTTTTGTGTGATGACCAGTTTTACCTGGCAAAACCAGTAGTCAGATTAACGAGTGCCTAATCATCTTTCTGTTAAGACTGCTTAACAGTATCAGCCAGGGCCAACAGTTTAGCGTGCTGCCCAAACCACATCGTGGTCTCCATATAAAATCGACGACATTTCCATGGTCAGACCGCAATAGAAGCTTATCGTGCAATAAATCTGTGTGGCTGTTTTTATTATAAGTAGGTACTTTAAAGAGCTCATAAATTCTCTATCTATGGAACGTTGAAATTCCGATTCATATTCCGTTTTGTCGTCAAAAGAACAAAAACATACACACTCGATAAAAAAAAATCTGACCGACTATTTCTTTCAGTTCACCTTCAGTTTTGTTCCACACAGTGTAAAAACCCGAAAGCCACAATTGATTAAGTTTGAATAGTGCTGCGGCGACTATTCGTTCAAAAAGTAATCGTTACAGAGTTTGTTGGTTTCAGTGTTTCAATTCTCATGGAAACCGCACCAGGGAATCGGGAAACCGATTGACAATGTGCCAACAGTTGTTAGGTATAATTGTGAACTTTTGTTATCGAACCGTGTGTTTTAAATACGCCATTGGAGCGATGACAGTGCAGCTTAATAGCGACATTCAATGTGATGATTACTGTGTACTTCTGTACCTAGTGAAATTGGTCAGCTGTTTATATTTTTTATTTTATTTCTTCTTGCTATATTGCTATCTCAGTGGTGTGACCGGCGGCGGACTTTAAATGTTAGCAGTCCGTCTGAATTGTCGGACTCATGTGCATACTGCATAATAACTTGCTTCAAAAACGGTGAAGTAATACATCGTGAGGAAACCCGCATGCCTCAGAGATATTTATCGACGGTATGTGAAGCTAAGTCAGAGGCCTATGGGAGCGGCTTAGAAACTCTGCAATGGTATTCTGTAAATTTCGCAAATCACTTCTAAAGTCGTACTTACTACGCTTCTCATGTCGCCTGTACAAGTTTCAGTATTCACATGTCAACGTCAAAATACCTACCCGTTTTAGTTCGTCTCACTTTGATCATCACTTGGTGGCGCCAGTGTCGAAATCACTTCATTTAAGAATACGATATTTTAATTTCACATCACTGCGGATTCAGAAGTGATTTCTCAAATAAACTTTTCAGAATAGCACTGCTGCTAAGTAACCTAACTTAACGACACAAATATCAATGTTTTCTTTCTTATTTTTTCAAGGGCATAGCTCAGAAGACATCATAGGGAAACCCGCAGTGCTATGTGGAAATGTAAGTGCAGTGAAGTTTAAGTGATCTGACTCTCACATATTCATAATTCCCTATTAATTTGCCTACTGACTCCCTAAAGACTTTGATA
Organism: Euplexia lucipara; assembly: GCA_921972225.1. Lineage (NCBI taxonomy): Eukaryota > Metazoa > Arthropoda > Insecta > Lepidoptera > Noctuidae > Euplexia > Euplexia lucipara. The sequence continues at coordinate 6,943,914 of OV179152.1, read as the reverse complement.
TTGGAAAATAATTAAAATAAATTTCACAACTTTCATATGTCGCCATCTAGCATTTTCATTTAGGAAACTCCCAAGCTTAGCAGAGCTTGTGTTATGGGTACTACTACTAAACAACGGATAATATATAAACTTTTGTATTTCTCAATTCATACACTATTATAAAAAAAAAATTAGGTACATACTACATTTTAATCATACTAATCGAAAAAAACAAAAGAATCTGAAAGGACCAAAACACGAAACCAATGACAAAACAGAGTTATGAATAAATAAAACGTATTCAAAAATCGAAGGCACGGCTGACAGATGTCAGAAGTCAATAGAGATGACGTCATATGAATAGAAATAGTTCCTTACAAGTTTTTGTGCCAGCCGACATTTCTTTATCATCCTTTTGAGGAAAATTGTCGAGTTTTATTTTATTGTGTTTTTTTTTTATTTATTTATGGAATTTAGTCTTTACTAACTAACTTTACTCTGAAAAAAGAGGCTCGTAGAAGCAAGTCTTAAGAACATTGTATTTTAAAGATATGTGAAAACAGTTTTGATTACAATTATTTATTTTAAATTTAGAAGAATAAAAGTGAAACTAAGAACGTGTCCATGTTTTGATCATCCCTGCTTCTTTATGGTCTTTATCATTATCACTGTCATTTTCAACTATAATTAAATAATATAATTAGATTAAATCCACATCATTTCTTAAAATAAATTATTGAAATGTTTACAACTAAGTGTGCTGCTGTGAAAATAGATTGTAATAAATTCGGCGTCTATCGTAATTTTAACATGCCTATTGTACAGACGCCAGCACATCAAGTTACCCCAATGTGTCAAATTTTCGCAATTGAATATGAACCTTATTCTGTTTGACATAAAGTTGAAAAACGATCAAAGAAATTTGACACATTGGGGTAACTTCATGTGCTGGCGTCTGTACTTTCGTTACAAAGTGTGCCCATAAAAATAACTACATTCATTATTAACTTCTGTCTAATGCTATTGTAAATGGGGAATAGTCAAACTTAAATCGTTCCCATAAATGATCAGGGAACAAAGAAGCTGCTGTCTGTTAACTTCCAGCATTAAAAGGTATAATGAAAATTCCAAATAAATCTTAATGAAAAAATAAAGTTAATTAAGAACAGACATTTTCGTGATTTTATGAAGATTATCATTAAGTGCCCTAGAAAAATCTGAGTTTTCGCTGTGCTCATTTTTAATCTTAGTTGGATTATTTTTAAATATTTTACTTATCCGACAGATCAATCATAGAATCACGCATGTAGTCCCTAAAGGTTAAAGCAGAGGTATGGCTACATTACACCCACTTTTCGTCAGTCTTGCCTATGACCTATAAAATGAGTGAAAAGCCTAATGTCGTCAATCGGTCACAAATCCGCCAGATTAACTTTTAGTATGATTCATAAATAAAATATGTGGTTATGGTTCTAAATTAATGCTTGTCTTTTAATCTTTCTATATTAACTATTTAGAACCAGCTCAGGCACACAATACTAAACAAAGAAAAAACAAAAAAATTATCATTATAAAATTATGTTACAAATAATGTACTGTCAAATAATGTTTGACTGGCCTGTTGGTCTAGTAGTTAGTGACCCTGACTGCTATGCCGGAGGTCGTGGGTTCGATTCCCACCCAGGACAAATGTTTGTGTGATGAGCACGATCATTTGTTCTGTGTCTGGGTGTAATTTATCTATATCTATACTTATAATAAATCTGTAGAAGTAAAATTTCTGTACATTGAAAATATCAAAAAATAAATAGCAGGGGGTGTTACTAGACTGACACCGAAACCAAAAATATGATTAAAAAAATTTTTGTCTGTCTGTCTGTCTGTCTGTCTGTATGTTCAGGTATCACGCAAAAACTACCGGTTCGATTACGACGAAACTTGGTATAATTATTCTTTGATATCTTGGGCACCACACTGGGTACTTTTTATCCCGGAAAAGTATATACAATAAAAAACAAACTTAATTTTGCGGTTCGATCCCTAGACCCGACTTCTGTACCAACCGCAAATAATAAGTTTGTCGTAGGTTACGTCACCCGCAGTGGAGTTCACCAAAGGGCGCTGCACACGGCTAAGATATTATAATATTTAATCTTGAGATACAATATCGCTCGCCATACAATTCAATGGACTATCACACACTACGAAGATAATTATGCACATTGAATATCTATTCAAAATTAATATTGGAGGATGATTGGTGATCGATACTGATGCCAAAAATGCAATTAGTGAATGTTTTGTCTTTCTGTCTGTATGTGCACGCATAGTTCAAAAACTATTATAGGGATTTTAACCAAACTTGGTACGGTTGTATGTAATCAATACGCCTGGGCAGGTTGATCTTAGTATCAGTTGTTTTACACATGGTCAGTTGTACGCCGCTCTTTCCCGGGTCAGTAGTTCCAGAAATCTTTATGCATACATATCGGAAGGCTCAACTTTGAAAGTAGTCTATCCGGAAGTATTATGCTAAAATTATTACGTTTATATATCAACGCACAGCCCCAACCGCTGGTATTAGAGACATGAAACTTGAAGGGGTGTTCTTAGTGAAGAGTAAGTCTTCCAAAAAAACGATTTTTGAAAATTCAACCCTTAAAGGGAAAACATAGGGGACGGAAGTTCGACATCCACGCGGGCGAAGCAGGCAAAAGCTAGTCTATAATATGTATGTATTTAGAAATATATAAGTACGTTTATCAGCTGATTAGTACCCATAACACAAGCTCTTAGCTTAGCTTGGAACTACACACATCAAAAGTGTCTAGGGATCAACATATATTTTTGCAATAACTTTTCTCCTGATTGATATTAATTAAAATTTTCTTTAAGGATTCATCAAATAAAGTGTTTTCGTTTGTCACAGTAACGATAAACCAAGTCACCTTTGCATTAATAAAGAAATTTGCCATTTTCCTAATAAAGGGATTTTTGACATTTGAACCACTAACATTAAAGTTCGAAAAAAAGACTGAAATAACAGTTTTCTTTAAAATTTTATTGGGTAACTTAAACAATTAATAATCCGTGTTTCTACCGCGAACACTAACAACACAAGAACATCGGTTTGGCATACTCAAAATGAGTTCATCCAAATCACGCTGTGGAATGGCCGCCCATGTTCGTTGCAACAACAAAAAAAGGTCTTCTTGCGACTGGATACCCTCCATATTCGGCAGAGCTCTTCTCTGTAGCATATCCCATGCATGCTCAATGCTCACCACACGGAGACAAGACCGATACATTCAAACCTTAACTCGAAGAGCTCCAACAATAACCGCCATGATGTTAGCCGTGAGGCTTCATCACTCTTCAGGGAACTTAATTAGCGACCAAACAGTCAGAAACCGCTTGCATGAAGTGAACCTTCATTCCCGAAGACCGCTACGGGTACCACCTATAGCAATGCACAACCGTAGGATTTGATATCAATGGGCTCTTGAACACAGAAATTGGGCAGAAGAACAATGGCGTTTCGTGTGCTTTTCTGATGAGTCTCGTTTTGGTATGAGACCGGATACAAGACGTATACGACACTGGAGAACCCCTGGACGCCAACAGCGATTAAAATCCTGCCAGGAAATCCATCCTTATAGTGGTGGAACCATCATGGTATGGGCGGGTATTTGGATCGGCGGAAGAACTGAGTTGATTTGGATCAGAGGCAACCTCAACGCTCAAATTTATGCTGAGACGATTGTATCAGACGTCATCGTTCCTCTACAAGTGCAAATCGGTCCCTTATTTCAGTTAATGCATGATAATGCACGACCGCACACCGCAAGAGTTGTAAGACAGACTCTCGCCGCAGCTAACATCAATGTCCTGCCCTGGCCTGCTCAGTCGCCAGACTTGAACCCGATTGAGCATGCATGGGTTATGCTAAAGAGAAGAGCTCTGCCGAATATGGAGTGTATCCAGTCGCAAGAAGACCTTTTTTTGTTGTTGCAACGAACATGGGCGGCCATTCCACAGCGTGATTTGGATGAACTCATTTTGAGTATGCCAAACCGATGTTCTTGTGTTGTTAGTGTTCGCGGTAGAAACACGGATTATTAATTGTTTAAGTTACCCAATAAAATTTTAAAGAAAACTGTTATTTCAGTCTTTTTTTCGAACTTTAATGTTAGTGGTTCAAATGTCAAAAATCCCTTTATTAGGAAAATGGCAAATTTCTTTATTAATGCAAAGGTGACTTGGTTTATCGTTACTGTGACAAACGAAAACACTTTATTTGATGAATCCTTAAAGAAAATTTTAATTAATATCAATCAGGAGAAAAGTTATTGCAAAAATATATGTTGATCCCTAGACACTTTTGATGTGTGTAGATGGCGTTGTGTGAAAAAAAGTTGTGGAATATTTATTTAATGTATACCGAGGTACCTACACATTTTTCTTCATTCTATTTACAAGATTTCTTGTTTTGCTGTACCCTTGGTATCTACCTCTCTGAATAAGTACTCTAGAATTAACCAAAAGTAGTACAAGCAAACCAGGAAGAAGTCATACTAAACTCACGTACAAGTGAATCACTTAAAAGGTCAGCAAGTCGTAATAATCCAAGTTTAGCGGTCGATCCATCAACGTCGTAGTAACTCACTGGAGTTGGACACGTGAATTATTGTAACTAGGTACGTTTTAAGCTAAGTGTAAGCGACGAGCGGGTGAATCTTAGCTTTTAACGGAGAGCTTACATTTTATATAACATAAGAAATGAACAAGGTCTTAGTCGTTCACGTTCCATTTTAAGTCTTTTATTTCTGGAAAATCTTTTAATTACTCGCTTCTTGGTAACTTTTCGAGTGAAATTGCTTTATAATAATATAATAATAATACCAGCCTGTTACTGTCCCACTGCAGGGCAAATGCCTCTTCTCATACAGAGAAGACTCGAGCATTGATCACCACGCTTGCTCAAGGCGGATTGGCGATTTCAAACTTCTATTAACTACAAGTCCAGTTTTCCTCACGATGTTTTCCTTCATCGATGTCAAAGATGTCTAAGATAAACTTGGAAAGTACATATGAATTGAAAAAGTCACATTGGTACTTGCCCGGATTTGAACCACAACCTCGTGCATGAGAGGTAGGCGCCTTAACCTCTGGGCCATCACGATGTACTTTGTATAAATTGCTTTGTGTAAATAGAAGTAATTAGACAACATTAATTTTGATTGCACTATTGGTACAGTGAGCGTGGTTACTGCGTAGTTTCGTTTTCTACATGAAACAAATATTTATATGGCCTAGGTATACCTAGACAGTTGTTCCTGGTCTGGCTGGTAAACGATCCCACAAATATAGCAAATATAGGAGAAATTCTTAGTGAAGGGCAACGTTCATTAAACAAAAAAAAAGTAACTTTAGTGGCCTCCGCTTCCACACCTTCAAATGCTCTTTCGTCAGCAAGAACATTGCACGATAGAGATCCCATGAGCTTTGTCGTCATACCATAAACTTAAGCATAATAATGGGCTATTTGACAACATTTTAATTTTTAGTCTCCTGTCTTGCTTCCTCATCTAGATTACAAGAACATATTCAACAAATATATATTTTTTTTTCACGTAATCAAAAAAAATGGCGATACATCGAGTCAAAATGTCGCATGACGTCACTAGCCCGTACATCTCCCTCTCTTCAACTTGCGATGCGCTTAAGCTAAGCAGTTTTCCGTCAATTTGAAAAAGAAAAAAAATACGTGTCGAATATTTTCTTGTAATCTAGATCAGGGACTAAAAAATAAAAAGGTTAAATTTTGCGTTGGTGTTATTATAAAAGGTTAAACTGCAATAAAAATATTTTTTTTTTATTTCAAGTAACAGTGACTTATATCTAAGTTACACAACTGTGTTAGAGATATAAAACAACATACACACAGATACAACGAAATTATCATTGCTTCAGCATTCCAACAGAGATACTAGCGCAGCGATTGACAGTGGAAGAGTCTAGTCTGTCAGCAAAATGCAGGCGAGAAAGGCTATCAGCATAAAACCTAATTCCATGTCCAGTAAAGAAAGAAAGAAAGCCCACGGTTCAAACTTAAAACTAATAAAATAATTTACTTAGTTCATTAAAAATCTTATTGACCTAGATAGATTTAATACACATTGACCGTTTGACATAACTATAGGTTAACATCAGAAACAAAAACGAAAACAGTCGAAGTCCAGAATTATGATTGTATGTTTAATTCCCAATAAAGCTTTCAAAACACTTTTTGCTGATAAATTAGCACATAGTAAAACCCAATGCGAAGTTCGCACAACTTTTACGATCTATTTCGTTGTTATGTCAACTATAAAAACAGACGCTCATAGATTACACAGAGAGTATGTGCCAGCGCTGAACCCACCATTTGACCTAATTGCCAATTAGCACCCGTTGGGTAGTCAATCTAATTTTTTAGGAGCCATTAGTTCCTTTACACTCTTCCCGTTCGACGTTAATCGATGCAAGTTTAACGATTTAACTCGTTTTTAAACGCGATTTAATGAAAATGTAGATGTAGTTTTAGTTAGTGAACGTTAAACGAATGGATGATTTTATTGTCCATACTCTTGTTGCCAACTTGAAATTTTCGAATGTTCAGGCGATTCTGCCCACGATTTGGGACCCATTAATACTAACATACATACATAAACTCACGCCTTTTTCCCATGGGGGTAGGCAGAAACTACAGAGCGCCATATGTTACGATTCTTAGAAACTTCTTTTGCTTCGTTTACATTTTCATACATGTCATACACACACGCCGGTTGCGAGTACTACGCACCTGTCCTTTCTGAAGAACCTCACCAATAATCTCTATGTACGGACATACATAGAGATTATTGGTGAGGTTCTTCAGAGCGTCCCCTCCCGACGTTCCCACTTACATCTGCCTTGTAAATACCTTTCGTTAATCGCCTTTCCTTCATCCTTTCATTGATACTTGTGTTAATTAAACCCATGGTGCAAGCTGGCTACTAGATATATTCCTGTATATGTTTTTGTCATGTAAGTGTGAGGACCTTGTGGCTAAATTATAACAGTCACATGGGTCGATCGAAGGTTAAGCTACGCTTGACGAGTTCGGTCCGTGGATGGGTGACCATTTATTACATACCAAGACTCCTCCATGCCTCAGAAAGCACGTTAAGCCGTCCCGGCCGTCATTTGTAGATCTTTGACAGTCGTTACTTGTAGTCAGTGGAAAAAGTCTGACAACCAGTTTAACCAAGGGTTATCATGTTACCCAGTTATTGGGTTGTGGAGGTCTGACAGGCAGTCGCTCCATGTAAAACACTGGTATTCAGCTGCATCAGGTTAAACTGGAAGCCGACCCCAACATAATAAAGTTGGGAAAGGCTAGGCAGATGAAGACGTTTATGTCATGTTATGTGAATGTGTATCTTCGATAACCTAGCTTTATTTTATCTCCTGAAGGGAAGTGGAAATTACTATTTGAAACTCTCCGCTTTTATTTTCGTCGCGGGATCCATTCATTCAAATAATGTTTATTGTTTGTTAAAGGTGAGAACACAGTTCTTATAATTTGCATTCTTCTTCTTATCGTGTAGTTAGTAAATAATCAAGGGAGTGTCCCATCCATGTTATTCCTAATGCCTTGTGCGTTCGCGGTGACTCTTTCGCACAAATTCCGCGACCCCGGGCCCCGGCAGGCACAGGCCCGAGCAGGCCCCGTCTTCGGTGATTAACCAGGTGTCAAAGTTTTAATGACTTGGCATCACATGCCCTCGAGAATATCTCTCAGTCATGCCGGTTTCCTCACGTAGTTTTGCTCCAAATTTTTTGAAGCAAATGATATTATACTGTGCTCATATACATGAATTCAAAAAGTAAAAAAATACAAACATTCCTTAATTAAGTTTTTGTTATTCATTTCATTGATTTTTTAATGGTCAAAGACAGTTGAATTATTTTTCAGTAAATTGTCAAACATATTAGCCTGGCGTTAATCTCTTCGTCATCACTAATTATTCTGGCTTTCAGGATTAACGGTGGTTGGGAACAATAAGAAAGATGATTTTTATTATATTTCTCCGTTTCAAATGGTGTGATGAGCTTGCTGTCAACTCCTGACTTTAACAAAAGTAACTACATAAATAGTAGGTATAATAATAAATAATAAATAACGGCAAAAGAAAACATCGTGAGCAAACCTCTTTGAGAAATAGCAGAATTAAAACTTTATCACCAGCAGGCCTAGCCATATTACGAATTCTATTTCTATTATCGTAATCGTTATGGCGACAATAGAAAGAAAATGGCGTATATGGAATCAGCTGTTTGTCAACTGTCAAGTGCTAACGAGTATAATTTGAAATATGGCTGAAAATGAAATACACTTGACAGTTGACAAACAGCTGATTCCATATACGCCATTTTCTTTCTATTATAGAAATAGAATAGAATTTGTAACATGCCTAGGCCTGCAGGTTAGTGACTGACCACACCAAATAGAAAAGATGGTAATTCAAATTTATATTTCATTGAAATATCCCGTCTACTCCAAATAATTTTACACCCATCCAACCAATTAATTTTGCATATCCGACCGACTAAGACATTATATATCTGGACTGAATTATACTGATCCACTGAACTTGACTTAATGTTATCAGTGAGTTAAGCTCGTTGGATATCTAATACAATTACGCATACTTGTATAACTAAACCCTTGAGCAAGTTTGCAGAGCAAGCAAAACTTAAGTGCTAAGTCGTAAAATAACAGCGTACCTAATCATTTTAAGGATTTAACTTAATCCAATCTACGTGTATGTGAGTTTTGTAGACGGCGAATTTATGTATGTAGAGTCAGCGCGAGGTAAGCCCTTGTCCACTGCGATTATGTAATAATGCAGGGCAAAAACCTTTTCTCTTACAGGGAGAGCACCAACATTTATTACCTCGCTTGCATAAAGTGAATTAGCGATAGCCTAGTGGTGAGACCGGCGGATCACCAAATCATAAGTCTCGAGTTCAAACCCAAGGCCTCTGACTTTTCGGATTCATGTGCGCATTGTACAATTATCACTTGCTTCAATATAACTGCGAAGGAAAACATCGTGAAGAAACCAGCATGTATGAGAGATATTTCATGGGTGGCTTTGAAACTCTGACCAAGTAACCACACGATAACAGGAAAAATAGTGAACAGGAATCACCCAGGTAACCACACGATAACAAGAAGAACAGTGAACAGGAATCACCCAGGTAACCACACGATAACAAGAAGAACAGTGAACAGGAATCACCCAGGTAACCAAACGATAACAAAAAGAACAGTGAACAAGAATCACCCAGGTAACCAAACGATAACAAAAAGAACAGTGAACAGGAATGACCCAAGTAACCACACGATAACAAGAAGAACAGTGACAGGAATCACCCATGTAACCACACGATAACAAGAAGAACAGTGAACAGGAATCACCCATGCAACCACACGATAACAAGAAGAACAGTGAAAAGGAATCACTAACCACACAAAACGAAAAAGAACAGTGGGTAAATTGTAGTCTGCTAATGTGTCCAAGGCGCCACATTTATTTCAGTAATGGTATGTTACAACAATACTAACCATGATATCAGGGAGCAGTACGTGCAGTTTATTTCAAAAATAGCTTTCCTTGCATATAAATTACATACATTCACATCGACTCAGAAGCAAAGATATATCGCCGTATGCTTTCACAATATTCTCGATTTACAGTTTTCAATTTATATTGAGTTCCTTTGTGAAAAGGATCGCGTTGGCTGTAGAAGTTTCAATTTTACACTATATGTGCCAGGTGGTACCTCCTTGCGTTTCACTTTGGACGTGGATACTGAAGAAATATTGGTTTCCTGTATTCAGTCGGTTCTTTCAACCTTTACTCTACTTTTTTTTCTTTTTCTTGTTTGGACGGTTTGTTTGTAAGATATAAAATATCACGCTTGTGTTGAAGAGTTAGACAGAGGAGCACTTATGCTTTGCCAGTTATGGTTTACATACATAAACTCACGCCTTTTTCCCATGGGGGTAGGCAGTTATGGTTTAGCCTCATGTAATTCAATCAATTCAATTCATTTATTAAATCAGACAAATAAAATATCCATAGTTGTACACACTTTCGACGTAACATAAAATATTTAACTAGTTATCATAATCAAAATAATAAAAATAAAAATAGTCAAAATAAATAATAAAACAATAATCAAATAATAACCATGAGCAAAATAGGCAATTTAAATAACAATCTTAGATAACAAAATAAATAAATAAATTATCTAAACTACTACTAATAGAGAGCGGGCCTATTGCATCAATCAGTCAGAATTCCAAACTCCAGCCTGTTATTGGCAAAACCCTAATGAAAACACTCAATAACACTTTTTTCGACCTGGGAATTAAACCCGAGACCGTCAGTCCAAGACAATAAAGACGTATAGACCCTTGGATCCACGTATTACGATTTATATTAAACTTAAAAGGCGAATGCCACATATTCAGACACGGTATATCTTCACACCTGTTATCCCCAATGGGCAAGGCAGAGGTATACCTGTAGTACACCCACATTAATTTCGTCGGTAATGTTGGAGCCCAGTGTGTTAATTTTCGTCAGTCGTATTGTCCAGGCCATCTTATCTTTTATAAGGTATTTTTACTGTCAGGCGTTTAAAAATATTCACATTGAGAGCAGCGGTGGCCCTGTGGTGGCGGCCCCGACTTACGAACAGTAAGTCGTGGGTTCAAACCCAGACAGGCGCATTACTTGTGTAATTTATTCCATCACCACTGCTCTCAAAAACAGTGACGGGAAACATCGTGAGGAAACCGGCATGTCCTAGAACCAAAAAGTTCGAAGACATAGTGACATCTACCAATTCGCACTGGGCCCATACGCAAAATACGCGCTTTGACGTGGAGTCGCGAATACCACCCAGTATCTTTAATCTTTTAATCTTTTTCACATTACATTGATCCAGTCAAAACCTTAACGTTTTAAAACGTAATTTTTAACAAAATAAAATTATTCTAAAATATCAATCCACTACCAATTGCTTGTGCTGGTAGTTGCGATCGACATTCTACGTATATTTATTTTTTCTTCCTTTCTACAAAACAATAATAAAAAAAAACATACCAACAGTATCACTACTGCGGCCACTCACGGCGTAACATTGGCAGTGATTCAAAATACAACTGGCACTGGTTTAACCTGCTTTTTAAACTATAAATCATAGTAAATCCAGCAGATTTTTTTAAATGCTGGATCAGAATCCGCAACAGACTTTGTTGGGCACACATTTTTTTAACGCAGTGCTTAGTGTTGTTTACTCAATGCAATACAGAAAAAAGATTCTATAATAAGTGTACTTTAAAAAATAACAGTAGTCTAATAGGGTATATGCATGTATTTTTTTAATATTTTTAATTCACTGTTTACAACGTTTTAACATAGTAAAAAAATATAAACAGATTTAAAAATTGCTGTAATGAAGCTTAAAAAAATATTTAAAATACAGAATAACTTTGAGCTGTTTAAACGCTGCCATTTTCGTGCGCCATTTCGATTACGTCATTTACTATGATCCCATTACTATTAAGATGGGTGTTTTCGTTCTTCTAACCATTTCACCATGAAAAAAGCTCAAAAAGCAGATTACCGGTATTGCTTGCACCCGAATGCAATAAACATTATCAGATTGTGCTTTTACAAAACCACTTTCAGTAATTTTTCCTAAATGTTTTATAACCTCACTATGAAGCTAAAATTAGACTTGAACATTTAATTAGTTCACAACACACACGGCAATAATTATGTTTTCCAATAAAAAGTCCATTCCAATACTTAATGTCATACTTACGCAATGTATGTTTTGTAGACGTTGAGTTGTTGTCGTAGTATTTGACGTCAAGTTTCGTTATAACCAATGGTGATGCGTTTCACAAATTCGAATTTCCCGCGCTTAATTCACACTTTTATTTTTAGTTTTAAATAATTATGACGCTATTAAAAAGTAAAATAATGATTTAGTTCATATTTTCTGCCATTACAGATTCAGAAAAAAAATATTCGAACCATATTTAAATTACATGCATATTCCCTATTCTCGTATGTTAAAAATCTAGTCTAATAATATCTTCTCAGCGGATTTCAATGTGAAAAATTAAATTTATGTGTGAGACGTGTAATGTAATGGGATCTTAGAAACTTAGAATAATAAATAACGATTAGATGTATTTTTGAAAGATTCAAGCTTAGATTTAAATCCCAACGTCCTTAAAAAAATTGCAATTGCTTGGATTGATTGTTTGGAACCAACGGCTTAACGTACTTACTGAAAGCACAGAGAGATCTTTTCATAAATGTAATGAATCCGGTCCTGGAACTTATCCTCTTATTGGAATTTTCAATCAAGAATTTCTCAATAGTAGCCCGAAGCCTGAGTTCGTGCCCGATTGATGGCCATAAGCTCGCCTCCTAGACATGGGACATAACTGGCTTAACTTGGGTGTTAGCACTAAAGGTACACCTCTGTGTAATCTGTGTAATTACTATGTTATATTGTTTTACTCAACCGCAACCCGTCCCATAAGGTGCATTTGAAAACCAGCGTCAGACAGCAGCTGCATCTGTCCAGCATTACCGCTGAAATGAGTCTTTTGGCGCAGCCGTAAGACATGCCATTTATTTTTCGTTATTTTCATGTTTTAACAGAGTGTGTATGTTTTTACCTGTTGCCAATAAATATTATTTCTTTCTTTCTTTCTTTAATCCTTCAGAGTTTACGGGCGGGATGTTATGTTTTTTGTCCCGATTAGTAGTACATTTCGTAGACTTTAAGTAGTTAAAAGATTAAAGATACCGGGCTGGTATCCGCAACTCCACGTCAAAGCGCGTATTTTGCGTATGGGCTATAATCTACCACACGGGCCTAGTGCGAATTGATAGATGTCACATGTCTTCGAATTTTTGGTTCTTGAAAAAATTCGAAAATTTTTGCCGGTTTCCTCACGATGTTTTCCTTCACCGTTTTAAAGAGCAGTGGTGATGAAATAAATTACACAAAGTAATGCGCCTGCCTGGGTTTGAACCCACGACTTACTGTTCGTAAGTCGGAGCCGCCACCACTGGGCCACCGCTGCTCTCTAAGTAGTTAATTTTCAACCTTACCATATCTGGTTAATATTAGTACGGAATGGAGTTATTCTTGTGTGGAGAAAGAGAAATATTCAAGCGATCTGCAGGGCTGTTGGCTTCCTTTTCATGGCCAGTGACTTTCAGCAAAAAGTAAAAATCCCAAAAATCCATAATAATAAGTGGATTTTAAGTTACGTGACAGATGATGGTACCTTAACCATGCACTTCGTCACATCTCTGCGAGTGCGCACAGAGCCCAGAGTTTGTTTTTGAATATCAACATTCTGAATATTCTTTTCAGAAGTCACTCGTCGGTGACGGCGCTAGGAATGTAGTCACGAGCATAGACTACACAATTCCCGATTTTAATATCTCCTCCACCACTAAACCGCATAACAACGACTTCAAACAATAAAAATTCACTCATTAAAATAAAGGGAACCCTCACGAATACTAAGCATCGGTCGGTTAAGTATTTCATTCGGAGAATTTTCTCCCGACCCGGTATACTGCGCTGAATGATAAACGGAACTACCCACGTTCCTGGAAACTCATTAGTACATTCTCTTAGACCTTGTTAACGAAGGAAGGTTAAAGATTTCCTATTTTTGGCAGTGAAGAGGTGCTAAAATTAGCCAGCGAGCGTCTAGATGGGGAATGTAAACAGTGGATTGAGTAACACCGTTGAAAATAATATATTAAATGATCGAGACACAATATTTTACTTATTTTTAGTAGATAATTGTGCTCGAACAAAACATTAAAAACTATAGAACAGGATAGAACAATCTCAATAAAATTGTAGACCATTAAATTAACAAACAATAACTTAATGTGCTAGTGTTAGTGTAATTGTAACACCCTACGTGTTACAATTTGCGGCTTTATTGCTTAAATCGATCTCTTATAGACAGCTATCTGTACTATCGTAGCGACTGTCAATAATCTATAAAATTAAATGACACTATTAAACTAAGCACAGCTTGCGCTAAGGGCGTTTCTGCACTACACGGAATTTTACCGTCCGGCAGTCCGATTATTTAAAATTGTCAATGAATTTCAATGAATTCTCAATGAAAGTTGATGTAAATCTGACTGCCGATGCCGGAAGGTAAAATACCGTGTAGTGCACAAATGCCCTTAGATTGTTTATTTCTAAATACATACTTATTATAGACAAGCAGACGTCACGCAGTCAAACCAGAGTAGCTCCCATTCTCGTGAGAATACAGGGTTAAGAAGTATATGTCACCCGGGGATAGTGTAGTTTCCAAACCGTGAAAGAATTTTTCAATTCGGTCCAGTTGTTTTGGAGCCTATTCAACGTAAACAAACAAACAATCAAATCATTCCGCTAGTATAGGTAAATCACACCCAGACACAGACCAAGATCGTGCTCATTACACAAACATTTGTTTTGGGTGTACCTATGCAGTATGTACAACGATTTCTCTTCCAGCTTGTACATATATGTATGCACACAAGTAAATACTCGCAAATAAACGCACTACATTTATGAGGCTTCGCGAAGTAGCAGTGTGACGTCGACCCGCCCAACGAGGCGATTAGTCTCGACAAAGTTCATCCAAACTTTAACTCGGTAACTTGATATTAATACTCTCCAATTATGTTCCACAAACTTTGTTATCTGAACCGTGCCTCAAACGGATTAAAGTAGCATTATATTAATACACCTGTAATGTAATAACCGATAACGGAAAGCCCATATTTAAGGGTTTGATGTTATTTTTGGTGATTTCATTGAAAGGTGTGTGATTTCGTCCTTAAGCACTTTTTAATCGTTAAAATATAAGACCTGATTTATGAGGTTTGGATTTTAATTAATTCTGCATTGCATTCTAAACATAAGGTGTGTTTGTTGGACAAATAGCAAACAGGGGGGCAATTCTTGTATTTTAAGTCTCCCGTAACGGTCTCCTGTATGCTGTTGGCAGCAAGACTGATGGACACCTGGTGAAAAACTCATATGGGAAGCACTTGTATCTATTAGATGTGCCCGGAAGATAGCTTAGTGTTTAGATAGATGATAGTTTTATGTAGGTACAGTTTACACACGTTTATGTAAATTTTCTGACTGACTTAAGATTTGTTATTTAAGTACCGCATTATTATGATCGCATTCTGATCTGAGTTGCAATAATTATGTCAAAAATACGTTTTATGTCTCTACGTATTTTTTTAATTTATTGCCACAAAAATGAGATTACATGCCGTATTAAAAAAAAACGTTAAAATTAACGGGAATTGGTTGTCTATACTCAAATGAACATCTGATAAGGCCGAGAGACTTAAAAATCAATGCTACAAAAACAATTTTTAATAAACAGAAACAAAACACAGCCGTAAGTTATTCTAAACTTGAAAAGGGTTATTAATTTATCTCCACGTGGACAATTAAGCCAGGATTCTCCGAACGTGGTTCGTGGTAAATATGCGTACATACAATTGGACATGTGGTGGTTACCACATGTGACTTGTGACGAAGGCTTAACTTATTTAAGACGAAATTTTACATAACGTTTTACCCCTGCCGCTATAGATCGCTGTGTACAGACCCTCTTCAAACTTGAAAAACACTATAGCTTTTAGCATGCAACATTTTAACTAAACACTCATTCGTTGAATCATTATAACATCACGCCTGTTAGTATGCCGACGGAAAAATAGATAAAGTATCAGATTGTAGAAACATTTCTGCCGATAATAGAAGAAATAATAATGATCGATATAGTAGACTATTGTCGACTGAAGGTACGACACATTTCTTCTCTTCTGGACATTGTCGGGCTCAAAACAAAAAAAATATAGTACAATCTGCCACTTAGGTCGATCCTTAACAGCATAACCTTACGCCACGCCTGTAGCCCCCGCAGGGCTAGGCAGAGGTGTACCTGGTAGTCCACCCACATTTCGCCAGTTATGTTTAAGTCCCAAGTCCATGTTTAAGTCAAGTTGTTTGTCGATTCTTCTGTAGACAAGATTTGTGTCTACGGTCATCATGCTAAGCGTTCAGGTAAGAAGGAGTGGAAGGTAAAGCAATGGTGTACAGAGTAGGTACAATTTTTTTCAGTTTGGGGTAGCTTTGATGTTCTAGCATCTATAGTTAACTCCTGTTTTTGTTATGAATGTGCATATTGCGCATCGATCTGTATATTAAAGTGTGGCCTCACCTCACATTCATCGAGTTTGTATGTTCAACACGGATTACGGTATAAATTAAATTGTATTTCACTAATGAACCACATTTAATATCTATAAGCGACATGAAATTGTCTGAATCTGATTCCGTATTTGGAGTTTTGTTTTGTTGCAGTGATGTTCAACACTGTTAATGTATACTTACCTAATTATTTATTAGTTCAATACCTCGTAAAGGTAATTTAATATCATTGAAAATGTTAATGCTTATTGATGTGTTTTAACAATTTATTGTAGTTACCTAATATTACTCTTAGCCATGAATTAGCCATGAATTAATTTTGAAGATTTGGTTAAATAAATGGCGTTAAATAAGAAACTATCAACGGTTACTTAACGATTGTTATGTTGTTGAATATGAATTTAATAGGTAATTATGAATTCAGTTTATGACTTTTTATTACTAACTTATTCTTTCAAGACACTTAATTGACACTTCGCGTGTCAAAGGATAAGCATTGCCATACAACGTGGCAATGCTGCAATGGCCAGTCTTGACGCCATGTTTTAGAGTATTTTCATTTCAAGTGTATATAGTTAAGTTATTATTTATAAAATAAATTTTGGATTTGTATTCGTCAGAAATAGGATAATAACGAATAAAATAATATATGTTTATGACTTACCAGCTATCTTTCAATGAGAAATTAAATTTCACATCACGACTCCACTTTACAAACAAATTATGTAATTCAAATATAGAACTCACTAAAATAGATACCTATCTCAACTCGAGAACTACAATCAACAAATTCCGTAAATCCTTATTCTATTTGCGTAAACTTTGGAGTCCCGAAAATTCGCGTGCGCGGTGCTACTAGTGGGTACCTACTTACCGAAAAATACCGAGAAACCTTTCATAAAACAAATATTAGTATCGATGTTATAAATCGGTGCTGTCAATGTAGGCTTTTTTACGAGACTCGGTAAAATTGGGAGCTGCCCAAAAAGAATACGTATTTATTTATTTTTATACGAGGGCTCGGTCACGTAGGGGGCTGAGTTGCGGGACGTTACAAAGGTAACGTTGTAAAAATCGCAACTGACTTGGTATGTTTACTGGGCATGCGTGTTTTCTAGATTTATTCATGTTGGGACGTGGGGTCTGTTGTTCTTTTTGGGGTCTTTGAAATTTTTAAGAACATTGTGGGTAAGGGTGAGTACAGTCAGCGTCAATAATATCGGCACGAACATACTGTTCAAAATGGTCTATGAAAATGAAACATTAACTCAATGACACAAGGTATGTTTCAGAATGAAGACAGTACACAACTGTCATTCCGGCAAAAAACTTTATCTAATTGAGATAAAGTTTTTTTTTTTTGGTTTTCGAGATTATTTGAATAGTTTTTTTTTGTCCCGATATTTTAACGCTAAACACATCTCTCCCGAAATGTTTAAGTGTACAATACCTGAATATTTTGGGAGCGAGGTGTTTATCTGGACAGACTAGCCGGTTGGTCTAGTACTGTTAATTGCTAAGCATGTGGTCTTAGGTACGATTACCAGGGCGAAAAATTAAAAATGGGTTTTTACATCTGGAATTTCTCAGTAACTGCCCGGGGATTTTATTTGTGCCCGTGTGATGGCAATAAGCTCGCCTCTATTACATAGGATTAAAAATACCTAGCGAAATCTGTATGTGTACATATGCATAACTAATAATATATTTCTTTAAGGACGCGTTTACAAATCTGACCAAAATGAACAGTTTTTCGGTACATTTTGCGGCAGAACTAAACTAAACTGAATCTAAATAATAATAACCATAGACAGATTATTTCTTCATCTTCAAAAGGTCGCAATTTTTTATTGTAAAGTCTAGGTAAATGATATTGTAAAAAATCATTTCCGGTACCTCTTTACACAAAATTGGCGATTTCGTTCAGTAATGTGTTTATTTAAAAATATTTTATGTAAGGAGACATGATCAACTCAAAAAAGTGGCAGAAAGAACTACCAAAATATTCCCATTAATCCCAGAAAAGAAATCAAAACGATTTTAGTTTTTCAACAAATTTTGCTAAATTGCGTGAACCTTAATGGCTCGAAGCGAAGGGTTATTTTAGTGATCACTGTCGTGAGTTATTGCACAAAAGTTTGAAACCAAAAATTTTAGTTTGCACTCGGCCACCGTCGTGTGTGTCGCTTGCAAGCAGCAACTCCTGTTGATTAAGATCGCTATACGAATACAAAATATTTGACATACCAAATTTGATACTTTACATGTTTTGTGCGCTATAAGACCCAATACCTAGAATTGGCGCGACATTTCGTAGATACGTCATTAGAATAGAATGGAAAAATATTCTAGAAAA
This sequence comes from Euplexia lucipara, assembly GCA_921972225.1. Lineage (NCBI taxonomy): Eukaryota > Metazoa > Arthropoda > Insecta > Lepidoptera > Noctuidae > Euplexia > Euplexia lucipara. The sequence goes on along the minus strand of OV179152.1, from coordinate 6,925,193 downwards.
TATTTTAGAATAGATTAATATCCTTAATAAACCCCAACTCTATGACAAAAGGCTTTTGCTCTTTTGCCCCGTGTCGTGGGACAGTAACAGGCTAGTATTATTATATTTTCTTATCCTCAAAGGTGCAGCTTATAACCCCTTAAACAGCTTTGAAGATACAATAACCCTATTCCTCTCTAAAGTGTATTCACTACAGTATAAAACTTCTAAAAGCCAGTATTTCTTTTGAAACCACTCACAAAAGAGTTGCAAATCCAGCTTAGTCTGGATTCTTTCAATACAGCAAACAAAATTTTGTATCTTCATAACAAAAGTAAGCACTGTTCACAGGCCAGAAAAAAAAATTGAGTGACGACCTCGCCTTGGGGCGGGTTCCCTGATATCGGCTATTTCAAACTTAAAATTAACTTCATACAAATATTTTTTCACCAGTGAACAACTTTATTCTCTAAGCAATAGAGTTCAAAATTAATCAATGCATTTATTCGCCAGCTGTAAAACTATTCATGCCGGTGCGTAGTCCATACATCAAATTTAACTACAGACCGTTTGTTTATCAACTTTGTATCCGAACTGTACACTATCTTTATGGGCATAGAGCCATGAAATGCAGCGATTTACGCATTGTCTCCTGGGACCACTTCTTCGTACAGGACTCCTGATAGAGCCGCGTATTTGTCAAAATAATACACGCAGATATAGTCTTAAATTTGACCACAGTAGGGGTGAAAATTATAGACATGAGTTGCGTCTAGCTGTATGGTATATCGAGTGTTGCTAGGAGTAAATCATTTCGGTCGACAATATGATTTAGAGACTGGCAGCGTACCTACATCAATCTCTGGTCGTGTTTTCCCCTACATTTAACGTGGTGGTGAATTTGAATTATCCTCTCGACCGTTACAAAATATTGCTCAACACGTCACTAGTTTGTCGTGTTACCTTGCCGCAAAACGGTTTATTTATAGTTGACCATTTTTTAAACGGAAAAGGTGTAGTATTCAAATGGCAGTACTAATGCAATTTTATTTTATTGAGGTTGATATACCTACTGCCCCTCTTAGTTTTATCTTTAACAAAAGCGGACACGATGTACGTGCCTGCCTAGGGCTCCCAATATTACGTGGCCTCCAAATTACGACATGGACATAAATAGAAAATAGAGAATTGACTTAGTATACATAATCAGAAGCCAGACCAGACTTCTCAATGTTTTCAAAACAGTAATTATTTACAAACTAACACAGTGTGAGCAAACACCTTTAGTAAAAATAATTGGGTCCGTTTAGCCGACATAAGTTCTGAGTAAGCTACACGAAAACATATAAATTTACTGTTGTCTTTGTTGTCTGTTCTAAGCTCCAAATTATTCGTGTGTATACAAGGCCACCTGCATGGCTTAAGGCAGCCCTGGGCCCACTGCAAAAAAGCATGACATTAATTTAGGTTGAGGTTTATATTTAATAATAATTGAAATAGCTCTGAGTTATAAATAAATAATGAAACGTATACACTACAAAAGAACATAAAAACTTTTAACTACGTTTAAAATTATGGTGACAAAAAATTCATCCGCATCGCTGTTCACTGGAAGTGTACCCAAAAGTAAGGTTTAGATCTTAAACGGACATAATACTCGTATAATTGTAGACCCATCAACGAAGTCCAAAACCAGGCTACAAAACTCGGTGAAAACCAATAATTTTCCGAACTTATTCAATACTCAGCATTTCTTAAAGGATTCAGATTTAGCTGATATAATGTCTCAGTCGATTTTTACGACACCCAAGGGAACAGACTACTAGTAGGTCAACATTATACTTCTTTCGTTTCCAATGTGTTCAGTAAGAATATATTAGTTTAGTATGTACAGTGAAAATCATATACTGGTTATTTTTGGTATTCTTTAATTTTTTATTATTGTTAGAGACGTTTTTTCAGAATAAACCTTGTAAGTCTATCAACCAGTCTTACCAAGGAATTGACAGCAGTGATAGCCTAGTGGTGTGAGCGGCGGATTGCCAAATCACAGGTCTCGTGTTCAAACCCAAGGCACGCACCTCTGACTTTTCGGATTAATGTGCGTATTTGTAAATAATCACTTGCTTCAAAAACGGTGAAGGAAACCGGCATGCCTGAGAGACTATTCTCGACGGCATGTGCGGCGGTATTAAAACTCTGTCACCAGGTTAGTTACTAACCACACGATAAGAAGAAGAAAAAGACCAAGGAATATGATGTTATCAAGTAACTGGGTTGTAGAGGTCAGAGAGACAATCGTTCCACGAAAAATTATGGTATTCAGCTGTATCTGGGTAGACTGGGTTCGGTTTCCAGTCTTAGCTGATATAGCTGAATAAAGCCAAAGCAGTCGGAAAAAAGCTAGGCCGATGAACTTACTATTTTCGTGAAGTTAGTAGCTCTAACCTTGGTGTCAGGGTTTAATGCCGCCTATGGCATTTCGTTGGTGACAACTTCCCCCAGAACCCCGGAGGTTCGAAGTTAAGACCTATGAAATGAAAAGGTTTCTCTAATTACAAAAGAAATTCATGGTCTCTTTAAAGTCCAGATAGTATCATATTATGCATGAATGTTATGTGAATCTAATGAAGACTTGGCAATCCGTTGACCACTTCACTCACAACACACTTGATGATACGAATTTTTCAATACTAAATCCTATTCTCTATAGAAAACAAAACAAATAGCCCCGAACTGGTCTTCTGAATGCGAATCAAGAGTTTCGATTTTATACGAAGTAACATTTTGTTTTCTGCCCACACAGACATCAAATCTAACTGTTCGATAACTCCGAACAAAAACTAGAAACCATTTTCAAATTGGAGTTTTCCATACAAAAGCGGTTGAACAAAGGAGTGACTGTACGGTTAAACCGTTCAACTCTGTTTCAGTGTGAGCGAATAAATTGGTAAGCTATTAAAACGTTCAGTTTTCACTGTGAATTATTTAAATAACAATAATAAAGAGAGGGTTAGGTATTGTTGAACGGTATATGACGACTGGAGTTATAGGCGAAGTTTAAGAGGTATGTATCGTAATTTGAAAAGTTTAAACAAAGAATACTTACCTACACATCAAGCTGCAATTTGGACCAAATGCCCACATAATATGAAAGAACGAACTTTTTCCTCTAAACAAACATTAAATAAGGAGTAAGTAACTTTTTACTTCGTAATCATAAAGTCACATGAGTTTCATGCCGATTTGATTAATAAAACAAATCTTATTTATTAAATAATTTAAGAGGTCTTTAAGTCAAGAGTGAACAGGTTGCTTCTAGGCAAGCGTCATTATCGTCGTCCACATCATCGCTTACCATCAGGTGAGATGGTGGTCAAGCGCGTGACTATCACTAATTAAAAAAAAAAATACTTTTGTTTTAACCCAAGAGTGTTAACCGAAATTATATTATTAAAAAAGACACAAAAGTTGTATTTTATGGCCAATTTACTAAGGTACCGACTACCAACAGAATTCTGGTTCTATAAGACGTCTCAGCGAGTTATATTTAATTTTTTCGATGCCTATGAAACACGCAAAAAACCCAGCTAAACCAGCTTCAATACGAATCTAATGTTGTTCGTCGTCGTCGTAATTCGAAGTTCTAAACAGTTATAAATGTCAAAAACGAACAAAACAAAATGCTTACAAGAGATACCTACGTATCTCTTGTAAACATTTTTTTTGGAGTTCTCTTCGTTCTTATCTTTCATGCATTCCTAATACCTATCTCGAAAAATCAATAAACATTCCGAAACAAGTTACAGATGAACCTGACATCAAACAGCGACCTTCCATCTTCTATACATAGAAAAAGAGCGAGGGTTACACATAAATAAATATAAATAAAACCAAAGCAAATAGCTCGGGTCAGTCAAATGAAACAAGATCGAAATCCGGAGGTTGGTCAACAACTCAACATCGGATATACCTGCAATCGTCTTTCTGTTTACCGACGTACCTGTGTACCTGGGTACGGGTGTACTTTGGTACCTCAAATACCCCTAACCCGCCTGTGCCTCCATCTGTTTTTAAACTTGACCTTAATAAGAAAAGTTGGCGTTTGAAAAGTACCCATCTGCAGGCTTAGGGTTGAGCCTCGTTTTTGTGCCCGGTGAAAATTGTAAAATGATAATGTTGTGTTTGTTTTTCGATGCTGCTGTTTGCATACTGAAACTGTGTTCAATTATTTTAATTGATATTGTGAGTGACATGTAAATGTTTGAATATTTTTTTGACTTTTAAAGTGTGTCTTTTATTTTTATTAAAGGCCAATTATAACAGAATATTGATGATACATTATATGTCATTAGACGGATAATTTATGACATCCAATTAAAACCAATTAGATTTTACCATCCAGGATTATGAATATCATAACATCAAGGCTGTATTGCCCGAAGGGTTGGACAAAAGTGTACCTGTAGTAGGTACATTCACATTACACATGTTATGTAACAAGGGTCGACCCTATTGCCATCAATTGGGCAGAATTCCAGACTTCGGCCTGCTACTGAGAAATTCCAGATGTAAAGCTTAACGACGCTTTGGCATAACTTCACTTCGTATATCCTACTAATATTATAAACGCGAAAGTTTGTGAGGATGGATGGATGGATGGATGTTTGTTACTCTTTCACGTAAAAACTACTGAACGGATTTTAATAAAATTTGGTATTGAGTTAGCCGACACCCTGGATAAACACATAGGCTACTTTTTATCTCTGTATTCCTACGGGAACGGGACCTACGCGGGTGAAACCGCGGACGTCTGCTAGTTAATAGATAAAGGGGTTTGGATCTAATTATGATTTCATTTTTAGTTTAAATGCGAACTTTTAAAACACATCTTAAACCTCAACCAACTTTATCTCCGATTTATATCAAAATTAGCCCCGACTTTCAAACAAAAATACCTTTTCATTTACATAACCGACAAAATTAAGTAGATATCTGACACCAATTTTTCTCGCACTAAATCTGATAAAGTTTTGACTTTTGGCATCGATCATCTTTGTTTACCTGCTCGCGTCGAAAACATTGAAATTGCTGTCATAAAAGTGTAAAAGCGATTTAAAGTCCTTCCGTAATAACGAAAGTGGAGAAAATAAAGTTGCCAGTATTTCAATTCTACTTTCTACTACTTACCTAAGTGCTGGAGCGGTCTGCGAAATAGCTCTATTGTTTTTTTTTCTGTTGAAATAAAAAAGTGGTGTACAGAATGAGTGCTATATTTCAATGCAGATGCCGTTTCTTTCTGGGTAAGTAGGGCTTGACACGATTGCTGTGAACTGCGAAACTGTATTTGAATAATTAGGTTATGAGTATGGTAAATAACTGTGTATTTTTTGGGCTATTTGCTATCTTCTTATTGCCAGTTGCTCATCGAACTTTAATGACAACTGAGAACTTGCAAAAAAATCGTATTACACTTTAAGAGGACTTCAAGATGTCATGTTGACTATCCGACGGAGTACTGAACGCTTCGTCACATCTCTGCGAGGGCACATGACGTCATCCTAGATACACACTGATGATAACCAATACGGAACCAGTGAACATCACCATGAAATGTCAAGAGAGATATGAAATAGCCCTGCAGGTGGTGTAACTATACAGGGTGTAAAAGACCCTTAACGTAAACGAATACTACATATTCTACCCATCACTGGGATAGTTTTTTTCTTCTAGAACATACCTGGGAATTCACTGGTTTTGGAGATATTGAAGGTCAAAGTGCAATATTTTTTTTCGTTTTTTTTTTCAAAATTGTAGTCCAAGTATCATTAGTAAACTTTCTTCCGAACAAACATTATCAAAATTATCGATTTTTCAAAACAAATTACGCATTTGAAGTTACAAAAATGCAATGGATATTAAACAAGCGGGCCGGTCGGGTCAACGACTAAGCGTGAGTGGCCATACGCTCAGCTGAACGAAAATTGCGTTGCGTTGTCGCGCTATGCAATGCGCGCAATAAAAAGCATTTCTTTTTTAAAGATGAAAAAAAAAGTATTTTCCCAGCATTATTTTAATTTGTGAATGTGTGGTTATCGGCTATGTGATCGGTCTTTTTACACCCTGTATATGAATGGTACATTGAGGAATGGTGCGATATGACAACGTTATGGTTTAAAGAAGATGTAAGTAGTGACAGAGATGGAAAAAAGATGCTTAGATGTTTTTTTTAATAAAAGGTAACCAAGAAAAGGGATCCACAGGGCAAGGTGTAAATAAAACTTCCGGGAGGGGACGTGCTAGAAGGACATATACAAACCTTATTGGTGATGTTCTTCAGAAAGGTTAGGTGCGTAGTACTCGCAATCTTCGTGTATATGAACGTAAACGAAGCTAAATAAGTATGTAAGAATCGTAGCAGGCAGTAGTTTATACTTATACCGATCACCAGCAAACCACATCAGGATACTGTGTCCCTCTTTCATAATAAAATTTAATTATTATTTATTAAAACTTTACCTTACTTTTCTTTTTTTACTTTTCTATGTTTTATGGACTTTACGTTTTAATCAGTGGTGTTGATGGAGTTTAGGTATTATCATATTATCTTAATAAACGAACTAAACTTTCTTTCCTTTATGTCAAAATAGACACGATTATTTCAAACATTTTCTGCAGTATCTTTTTCTTAGGTTTTGTGAAAGGTGCATTATTATATTTTAAGTATTTCAATGTAAACTTGATCTATAGGAATATCAGTAAATATTCTGTACAAACAAACTTACTTTTTCTACCCATGACTGAGTGATAAAGGAGAAGTGCGATTTGCAATAGCTTAGTGAAAATCGCTCTTCGCCAAATTTTTCAATTTATAAATTAATTGCGAATTGGACTAATTGCAAACTGGATTAATAGCGAACTGGACCAATTGCGAACTGGACCTATTGAGAATTGGACAGTTGGACATTTTGCGTATTGGACATAATGCACCCAAACGAACTAGCACACTAATATTGATCTATATATTATAAAGAACTCATACGTTTAAATATCACGATCAAAAACCGAGTGTTCGGTAAATAGCGAACTGTACCGATCTGACCCGAAGTGACCCAGATCTGTATATTGACTGTATGATGTAGCTCGACCGCTCTCCTGCAGTGCCGCTAAGAGCTCTCGAGGTCAGGTTCGATTCGAATTTGGAGCTTTAAAAAAAAAACTCAAGTTTGAGGACGTGGAAGACAAATCTAGCGGAGAAATAGCATGGTTTCCTAGTGAAGACGATAAATAAACTAAAATTGTCTACTATATTCTTTACAAATAATAAATTGATTTATGCCTATGCACTTGAATTTATTATTTAGTGGCGTTATCATTAAAATCCCTTACAGAAAACTTATAGAAAATAAAAAAAGATAAGCACGATTTTTTTTATTTAAACGTTGTCTCACACTAAAAAAAAATCTTATGTCGTGGATGTGTTTACAAATATTTAAACACAATTAACCAGACCTCGAACAACTACCTGTATGCCTAACTATTATTTGTTGAAACTGCAACACGCAGCGTAGCAGCCAATCATCAAAATCTATTTTGCTATCAAACAAAACCATTAATACTAGCGGACATCACGCGGTTTTATCCGCGTAGTAGAATACAGGATTTAAAAAAGTAACCTTATGTCACCCAAGGATAGCGTAGTTTCCCAATCGTGAAATAATTTTTCAAATCGGTCCAGTAGTTTTCAAGTTTATTCGTTGCATACAAAAATACAAATCGTTTCGCTTTATAATATTGTATTATACTAGCTGCCCCAGCAAACTTCGTTCAGACTTGAATATGCATATAAAATTTCATGAAAATCGGTCAAACCGTTTCCGAGGACTATGGAAAACATTGTGACACGAGAATTTTATATTTAAGATATAAATTAATAATTTTACAAATCATTTATTGGTTTCAATTCTATTTGTAACATACAAAAATACAAATCTTTTCTCTTTATAATATTAGTCTAGATAATCAACCACCATTCCTATTGTAGTGTATGCAAATATACTTATGATTTGTCTCGGGCGCATACGTCACAACGTCACGTGGTGCGGACCATAGTCTATATAAAGTAGAGCGCACTGAGTGGGAGTCAGTCGCTGTCCGACCGTCAGTGAGGAAGCACGTGGTGGTGCGTAGGCGAGCCAAGTACAATTATAGTGTTAGTGATACAATGTGAACACTACATTGGCGACGAGGATAAAACAGAAAAAAAAACCGTAAGTAAAGTGATTTTATGAAAAAAAAAAAAAGGTTATGAAAAGAAAGGAATCGATAAAATGTGAATAATAAAAGTATACTTAAAACGTTAGATTCAAACGTTCACCGCGAAAGCAATTCGCGATATCCGTTACTTAGACATTACGAGACTTAAAAATACTATTATTGTTCCTTTCGTAATGACGCGATGAGACTTTTTAGATCTTATGCGTCTTCTTCCTTTGAAACGGTGGTAACTCTAATTTGTTAACGCTAAAAATGCAGCTGCACTAAATTAATGGATTACAGAATATTGTTATGACAGTTGGAACAAATATTGTACTAGGTATGTTGTTTTATTTACAACTGGGGGTAGGTTGTAAATTACGGATAAAAATATTATTTTAAAATCTGTGTGAATTAATATAAAAACCTACCTACCAGTGATCTTAAAACTATCATAATTTTATGGTAGGTAAATCTACAGTTAAAGATTTTCTATAATAAACAAAGTGATTAGTGAATATGAAAAACAATCACCACACCTCTTAGACATGGTCAAAAATAGGGAGTTTTGGTGATTTTGTTATTTTGAACACAAATATTAAGCTTGCACTCATCGTAGGAACAACAACAGTAAAATTTAAATGTTGCGGTGTTTACTTAGGAAATATTTGAAAAATAATGATTGACAGTCTAGTCGTATAGTCTAGTCGTTTTCATATAAGCTGGCGTAGTTCCTGGCCAATGCATAGAAAGAAAATATAATTTTGGAGTTTTGCTTAGCAGTACCTAGGTATATGTAATTACACAATAACACTAATAATGGAATTGACACTAATATTATAAAGATGATGAAGAAGAAACAGGTCATTAAACCTACGGTTTCACTATGTCCAGAGGGTAATCTGAGAACATATTTTAGATATAATATAATTCCATGATTTTGATATTAGAATCAAGCTGCTGTGCCGGTTTTGATTAAAATTAAATGGCCGCGCGAGAAAGGTGCCCTTTCAAACAAGACGTACCTACCTAACACATTTGAGAAAAAGAATGCTTATACAAGTTATATCTATTCAAAGAAATCACTAACGTTTATGTAACTAAGTCACTAGGAAATCACATTTAACGTCATAATCTCTAGTAATTACCTCGCAAACTTTTAAAAGAAGAATGCCCATTCTTCTGCGGACCGCCGTTGCGCATCTAAAGTAATTGTATGATACCACAATTAATTAGAAAGAAATAAGAGGGGTTTTATTTGATATTTGATTTTCCGTTAAGTTTTGAGGTTAGTTATGTAATAAACCTTTTACATTAACTCAAAACTTTACAGCAAATGCCGGGCAAATGATTTAGGGAGGTTAAATTGGCAACGCTGCTTTCACTCAAGAACGCAAATTAAAGTGTGCAATACTATCGAAACTATAACTAATTAACCCCACATACTATTTAATCAAGTGGACTAAGAAAAGTTGAAAGAAAATATCTTATAATTATCTATAACTGTGTATATAAACCAGTTTTGATAAAGATAAAGAGATAAGGATAAAGATCAATTTATTCGTTTAACATGAGTAGGTTACAATACAAATAGATACCTACATGCAATGACGAGCATGGTTAATGGAACATAGAGCATAGGTATATTATAACTACAGGTAAAAGTATGCTCAAAACCAAAAGATTTTCATTAATTGAAAATATTATATTAAATAATAACAGCCATTCGGTTCGACCAAACATTAAGCTACGTTGACAAGGACGGTCCGTTAATGGGTAGCCATTCATTACATATCGAGACCCCTCCGTGTCTAAGAAGGCAAGTTAGACCGTGGATCTCGGCCCTTGTTAGATTTTGGACAACCTGAGTCTGACAACCAGCTAACCTAGGCATAAAGCATTGCCCGGTCACTGTGTTGTGGCAGCAAAATGGCAGGAATATTATTAGTATAATGGCCAATAAGGTTGGAAGAAAGATAATCAAGTAGTGAATATAGTGAGCTATACTAGTACATCGCAGAGCAGCCTGCATTCACAGTTTAATAAAATACGTATACATACGTTACACAAATAAAATTAATAGTTCTGTAATATCACCCTTAAATTAGAAATCCTTCTGTACAAAGATATCGTCATAAAATTGGAAAACTCAACGAGTAGAAATTCATGAGCTGAATGAAAACATAATAAATAAAAAGTAGTCCGCTTCAATTGCATTGGTTCCATTATGATTGTTAAAAGAGAAATCATACTGGTCTAACTAACTACTTTAACGTAAACATAACATCACGCCTTTGTTCTTTAAAGGAGTAGGCAGATGTATAGTAGATGTGTGATGTAACCGCGTTTCATTAATTACAATGGGCATACCTGAGAGACTGAGTAACACTGCCCAGCTTAAGAGTCTAATTCCAGTCTTTTATTTTAGTTATTTGATCTAAGCTACATAATAGCTGGAAAAAATGATAATTATAAAGTAAAATATGCAGTAGAATGTCTACTGGTCATTAAATTGACAAGTCGTCAAAGAATGACAGGAATAGCAGTAGAATGTCTACTGGTCATTAAATTGACAAGTCATCAAAGAATGACGGTAAATGCAGTAGAATGTCTACTGGTCATTAAATTGACAAGTCATCAAAGAATGACGGTAAATGCAGTAGTATATCTACTGGTCATTAAATTGACAAGTCATCAAAGAATGACGGTAAATGCAGTAGTATATCTACTGGTCATTAAATTGACAAGTCATCAAAGAATGACAGGAATAGCAGTAGAATGTCATCAAGGAATAACACAAAATACAGAAGAAAATCCAGAAGAAAAAAAGAAAAGATTAAGAAATCCAGAAGAAAGTAAACAATACGAAAAAGAAGAGTCAAGAATTAGAAAAAGTGCAATAAAGAAGAAGAAAAAGAGGAACTGAAAAAGGAAAGAGTAAAGGGTATTCTTTTCTATTCTATGTGCCTGCTGATACTTTAATTAACAAATATTTTAATTTCACAGGTTTCACCTTGTAGTTGATTGGAAAACCAATTCGACTGAGTAGTTCTACGTTCAAATGTATGTTATAAAAATAAATAACCAGCAGTTAATTCGAACACAAAGCCAAAATAGATTTCCATTACCGTGTACCTACAGAAGATCGAATGGATAAACTAAATGGCCACCTTAAGGTAGACTGGTAGAGAATGCCTCAGGCATTAAGTCCGCCTTTTTGCAGTGTCTTTGACTGGTGCATAAAGTTTTAATAAATAAATAAATGGCATCTACTTTCCTAGATTTGATCAAAACCTAATAGAGAAAAAGCAAATAGTTTTGATCAAAACCTTATACTAGACTCGGAAAGTAATGAGAGCGCGACATTTGAAAATATGGCCAAACTTCATCCGATATCCGAGATGAGTAAAATGTCAATTTATTAGTTCCGGTTGAATCATCATTGGTGCGCTTTTGAACGTCAGAGTTACTGGTCCAATGAAATGGTTCTGGTTCAAGAGTTTGTTCTTCTAATATATATTCTTTATATCAATGAATATTTAAATGACAAATTGTAAACAACATATTTTTATAGAAAACTAAAACACTTGTCACAACAACCAGGTTTTCAAATAAAAGCTTCTCTTATACTTTTGCCGTGCTTGACAGGGTCTATGGTGGTCACTTCTGTGAAACCTATCACCTGGGTCCACATGTGGAAGTAATACGTATTGAGTAGCGAATGGACAAGAAACTCCATACCATCCATCCATCTCCATATTTTGAAATAGTTTTGCAATGTTTGGAAACATTAATCAGCACCAAGTCCATAATGATTAAAAATACAGTTTTGTAATAAATATTATCACATTAAATGTTTTCAGGATATTTAAAACCAGTAAACAGCAATGTCCCTTAGGATCGTGGTTGGGTTACCCTGGACTCTGCTTAACTTCGATACTGGTCGCAAGCATGATGGCATGGAAGCCGTCGACCCTGGCCTTCACAAACTTACCAGAGTGTACCTAACCTAAATCTTCAAATTGGTAACATAATTATAATATATCTATAACTAGCTGCCCCGGCAAACTTCGTTGTGCCTTAGAGTCAATTCATTGCTCTTATTTTTTTTTTATATTAGATATACATACGTTGAATAAGACGACAACAAATAAATCCAAACCAATAATAACTACTACTACTTTTAAATTACAACATGTATATATACCCTAACCTAACTGACCATACCTATCCTATAGCTAACCCAACTATCTAACCTAACTACCTTACTAAAAAATACTAAATTCATAATTTTAATCTGAACTATTGCCTCTATGTTACATACAATAATTTATGCCTATAGTTTTCCCGGTCTACTTTAATTAAATTCCTAACAGTAAAATAAGTTCTATTTGCAAAGAATTATTAAAGTTCGTCTCTGTCATCATTGCTAGTTACGTAAATTGATTTCTGAAATATAAGACTTTTTTATGCTACATAAAACCTCTAAGTTTAGTAACAAAATAAATTTCAGAACGTAGGTGCGTATTATAAATTGACAACCTTACCTTCTTGGGTTTAGCTTAAGACTTGTCAATTTCAAATTGTCACCTGATAATGAACTGGGAAGTTTGACTCCTGTCATGTCATCCAAGATGGCGCTGCGTTTGAAAAATGTTTGTGACAACCGATATTCTTGATATTAATTTTTATGATGTCGAACGGGATAAAAAGTATCCTATGTCCTTCTCCTGGCTCTAAACTACCTCCCTGCCAATTTTCAGCTAATTCGGTTCAGCCGTTCTTGAGTTATAAGTGAAGTAACTAACACGACTTTCTTTTATATATATAGATGTGCGATTATAATACAAGATTTAAATTAGTGTTTCGTTGCAACATTAAACACAGTAGGTTGAAAATCATACATTGAATTATAGTACCTTCCTGGGTATATTAAAAAAAAAAAAAAAAAAGATTTAAGGTCAGCGGATTTAATTAAAAAGAGAAAGGGAAGAGAAAGACATAGACACAGTAAAATATATTATATTTATATAAAAACCTATTAGATTGAATAAAAGAAAGTTAAAGAAAAATAATTATCTCACTCGTGATTATTCGAAAAATATAGCACAAACATAACAAAAAAAAAATGACAATTCATTAATGAGCGTAAAATTGTAGTATCTTAGAACTATTTGTAATGTAATAAATACTTTCTAATAAATGCATACGTTTATAACGTATTTATTACCTTGATCACATATCACATCACACGTAATACTTACAGATTATTTACTTATAAATAAAATAAATTAAAACAAGGAAGGGATGTAGTGTATGCAAATATACTTATGATTTGTCTCGGGCGCATACGTCACAACGTCACGTGGTGCGGACCATAGTCTATATAAAGTAGAGCGCACTGAGTGGGAGTCAGTCGCTGTCCGACCGTCAGTGAGGAAGCACGTGGTGGTGCGTAGGCGAGCCAAGTACAATTATAGTGTTAGTGATACAATGTGAACACTACACCTATATCCTAGACATCAAACACCATTTCAAACGCAGAAATAATCTAAATTCATCGAATATAAGTAAGCAATCCAAACACAAACACAAACGCGATTCCACCGTTCCTTCAAACACAGGCCTATAAAACAAAACTACCTGATACCAGTAACATGGAACTTCACGACAGAAGATATCGTATCAGCGTTATTTACACCCGGACACAGCACTCCTCTGGGAGCCCGTTCAGCCTTCGTAGAGACGTGCCGCATCGATTCAATCGTTATTCCCTAGGGTCCTACCATTACCTAGTCTGTCGAACTTGTAACTGTTCCGATTTGAAATTATTAGCCCCGGGCCTTTGGCTCGGTACTTACAGAGTACCGTGCTTTAAAGTTGGGAACTTCGTCGACATGTTCCAATTACCGAATGTCTAATGGGTGAATGACAGTATTGAGTTCCAGTAAATACTGTGACTTCAGTTTCGACAGCTGTGGAGTTAATAATCAAACTTCAGATGCAAAAGATAACATAGCATCATTTATCTCTGCATTAATTAATTAAGATAGACTGGTAGAAAATATCCCAGGCATTAAACCCCTGTTTTGATGGTGTCAAGATTTTACGAAATTGTATTTATAGTTTTTTCTATTACTCTTAATCATAGATGTACTATCTCTGTCATGAAACCTCGGAAACCACATTGCAACGCCTTGTCAACACTCCAATATGTTTCTCACAAACTAACGCAAATCAGACCTACGCTCACATTATCTCCGAATAACACCAGAACAGAACTCAGAAAGTAAATCCATCTCGCCACATCCATCAGAATTATATCCCCACCTACCAATTTACGGTCCCTACAAATATCGACACCGGGTATCGGTCCTGTAAGCGATAATAACACCATAAATAATTCCGGATTACACTGAATGAACGAACGAACTCCAATATAGCGTCATCGGTGTTCTACCGAATCGAGTGATTTTTTAATTCTGCCTCCTATAAATCAGAATTGACACCTCGACAGGCGTGACGATAGATTTCCGAATGCGAGATTTCATTTTTCATAAATGTTTTATTAGGCCTTTTTATGCCAATATTCTCGCTTTATAAAACAATGAATGGATCTCGTGACCTTTAAGCGGCACTCATTTAGAGGCAGACAGCTTTTTATGACGGGCCCTGTTCAATTGTTCATTTTTCGTTACGCTTAAGATTTGAATGGTTTTTTATTCCGTTTTCATTCTGTTTATAAAGCTTTGACTTTTATTAGATATCAATATAAATAATGAAATAATATATGGGCTGTGAAAAGTGATTTTGTCACATTGGTATGAGTGACAGAATTGACACTTGATGTTAAGAGTCAAGCATTTTATAGCTTGGTTTTACAGACTGTGTATTAGTAGAATTTATAAGACAAAGTTATCCGGCAATGGGAGCCAATATGACTGGCCTGTTGGTCTAGTAGTTAGTAGCCCTGACTGCTATGCCGAAGGTCGTGGCTTCGGTTCCCACCCAGGACAAATGTTTGTGTGATGAGCACGATCATTTGTTCTGTCTCTGGGTGTTATTTATCTATTAGTACCCATAACACAAGCTCTGCTTAGCTTGGGACTAGATGACGTGTGAAAGTTGTGGAATATTTATTTATTTAATAGACAGTCATTCGTTACTGAGAGGCTGAGGAAACGCTGGTGTTACTCATCTCTGGCCGCAGGACAAGATTGAGGTCAAAAGTAGACCCATTATATATGAGCTGTTTATGAGAGAAATACCGGAAAATGTTACAAACAAACAAAAGTGGGATAAAATAGATTCATTAAAGAAATTACCCACAATTACGGCTGGTACAATTTTCTTGGTAACTACAGCGTAACTTAAATTATATCTACGAGTAAATATTATACTCCATTTATAATAGCATAAGACAAGAGTTAAAAAAGGTTATTTTTAATGCACACAAATAATTATAACTCATTTTTGACTGCAGATGTCACACTTAGTTGTAACCATTGCAACAATTTATTTGAAATGATGTGGATTTCATTTAGTTATATTATTTAATTTTAGTTGAAAATTGTTGTGTCAATGATAAAAACCTCAAAGAAGCAGAGATGAACAATACATGGACACGTTCTTCGTTTCACTTTTATTCTTTTATATTTAGAATAAAACAATTTTAATGAAAATTGTTTTCACTTATGTTCAAAATAAAATGTTCTGCATTCCTGCTTCTATAACCCTCTTTTTTTAATGCTATATTATAAATGGAAGCCACAATATTTGTGAGTCTTAAAGGCTTTATATTAGTTTCAAAACTAAGAGAGGATGTTAAAGTACGAAATACATTCGAACGAAGTCGCCAGCAAAGCACTACCAAATTAAATACCTGTAAATTGGGTTTAACAAAGATTGGTTACAAAAATAGTTTTACGCGTTAAACGAACAAACGTTTTTTTTTAAACTAAGTAAATGAGGTCAATGTTTTCCATCTGACTAAAACTCTTTTAGCAAAATCACGTCTAAGTAAGCTTTTATAAATATGTAAAACTGTAAAGGCCTATTTTATGCGTAAATGGAGTAGGTATAGACCGCACTGCGTATGACCTCTGTCAGAAATAAGATCAGGTCAGAACATCCCTGGGGTCTCGTAAGATGTGAGGAAGGGATGTATAGGGTCACTTTATGTTTAAGACAGTAACGGGGAATATTAATGATGAAGGGAGATTAATTGTAACGATAAAGTAAACGATATTTAAAATAATCGCGTAGGATTTTTTGTGAAAAATATTTAAAAATAATAACTTGATTTATTTCTCTTAAGAGGAAGACCGGCTAAAATGTATGCATCAAAAAAAAACCAACGGAAACGAAGGATTATTTTATTATTGAAATACGAGTATTCCTAATCTCACACCGTGAATACAATATTCTTAAAAAAACTTTTTTACAAAAAATACAACCGACTTCAAAAAACACTTACTGGTATAAAATAACTCTAAATTAGGAAGTCTGTGGCTTTGGTGGTTTTGTCTCATTCATGATTGGCCACCGACTTCCGAATTTAGAGTTATTTTATACCGGTAAGTGTTTTTTGAAGTCGGTTGTATTTTTTGTAAAAAAGTTTTTATTTAACAATTTTTAGTTTTTATTTTTATATACCTAGCTAGATGATAAATTATTATCCATTTCTACAACACATATTTACATATTACAATCAAACAAATAAACAGCAACTGTTCGCGATGAAATCAAAAAGTAAAATTCATGAACAAAAGTTTTCATAAAATGAAAACTACCAGACCAAAGTATGTAATTTTTTTATTAGACCATAAAAAAACTAGTCCGCATCAAACTTAAAAAGAATCACGTAAATCGGTACATAAATCTCAGCGTAATCGGTGAACATACATACAAAAAAGTGTTCAAAAATAAATTAAAACTTCATAGAATTGTTCATAAAATGAAAACTACCAAGTCAAACTATGTTACATTTTTATGGGACCAAATGGCAGCTATTCCGCATCGAACTCAAAAAGAATCACGTAAATCGGATCATTAATCTCGGAGTAATTGGTGTACATACATAAGAAAAAAAAAAAAAAAAAAATACCGATCGAATTGAGAACCTCCTCCTGAAGTCGGTTAAAAAGACACCTAAAGACGCTTACTGCGGTAATTAATAATACTAGAAAAACCAAGTTAAAATAACAAGTTCCAATTTTTGTATTAAAACTAACTCAACCAAAGTAATTTTTGGAATCAAACTGTAATAGTACTTTCCTTGCAATCCCATATGTGTTCCTTCTGCCAATCTTCATCATCGGTTTAAACTGAACACTATAACCTACAGTTTTATTGCCAATCAAAATTTAAAGTAAATTAAAATAATTGAGAAACAAGTTCTTTAATTGAAACACAGAACAATCGCGAAGCTGACCGGCAAACTTTTTCATTACAGTAAAAAGGAAATCTCTTTAGAAAAAGAATGAGCATTGTTTCCAGACAAAACAGGTTTACAACAGAATCCTCAGCTATATGAAAGAAATAAATTTGTTGTTGGTATTAATATTGACTTCTATTCGAGTTTATGAGACTTGTTAGATGTAGGTTTAGGTAAATTTGAAGACTACCTAAATTAAAATCTAAATATAAATGAATCTTTATGAGTTTTTTTCTGCCTGTCACGTTATTTGCGCATTGTGATGTTAATTAATTATTTAATATGCTAAGTAATTAAACATTACACTAGTTTTTTCTTACTAAACAGGCAGTTAAAATGCTGGGGAGATTGATGCGCCACTTTTTCTTCTTTCCAGCCAAAACATTGGAAATTGATAAAAGACAGGCGTTTTGGGGAACTGCCATTAAAATGGAATAGAAAAGAATACACCATAAAAGCTGACATAATAATTTAAAGATCTACATGGTCTAATAGAAATGCCCTAAACAATTGGCACATTCTATATAAAATATTATTATATTTTAAAACATAATAAAATTGTTCGAGTATTTGTAACCAGCCAGATCTAATATTCTTCCAGCTTGTGTTTGATAAGGTTCCTTATAGCATACAAACGTTAACATGTAAAAAAAAAACCCCCGTAGGATAGTGCAGAATTAAATTTCAATTCTCTGACATGACATGAGTTACATTTGTGGTTGTACCTCAAAATGTTTTGGAACTTGAGCCGTCTGTGAACCCTTGTATGAAACCCTTGCTATCCTATTTTTTACTCAGATTATCCCTGGAAGCAGACAAAAAAAGAGAATCCTCATGTGTGTCAAATTCTAAAACATCAGTACATTTGTCAGTGAGGAGCTTAGGGTGGCTTAAGCTCGGAATCACATAAAAAGGGCTCATGTTTAGTCGTTAGAGGTCAAAATGGCTTCCGTGATAAATTTACAAAACTACTTTTAAATTCGCATTTAAATTCCGACTGCTTCAAGTAGAAATGAACCAAAGAAGAACATTAAAATAGAGCAGTAGTAAATCTAATATCTTTACTGCTTTCCCGTGTCATTGCTTAAGGCGAAACTGGGTAGCTCTGTCTGAAGAAAATGAGTTCGTTAAAGTACGAGTATATTCAAAGTTATTATTATAGAGCTCGGGCTTCAGAAGAATAAACATTGAAGGCAAAAATGTGAGAGGGAATAAAAATATTAGGTATTTGGATTTTCTTACGTTCCTATGTTCGGCCCAATTTTGCTAACAAGGAGAATATTATATGATCTTTGTTATTAATTCTGTTAATATGTATTCTTGTGTAATAATCTATCTGGCTTTGCAGGCAAATAGCTGTTACAACCCAGCTTTCTTAATTACTTTTATGATCATCGAGCAAATAATATTTATATCACGAAATTGGAGGATTGTGATTAGTACCTATACTCCATTTACAATAACATTAGACAGAAGTTAAAAATGGTCATTTTTAACCCGTCGCATGTAGTCGAACATTGTTTGTATGGCTTATTAATATACATTTTGTATCAAAAGTACAATTAAGCATGCTATAATTTGATTGACGCCAAAATTATTATAATTTATTTTTACTGCAGTAGTCACACTTATTTGTAACCATTTCAACAATTTATTTTAAGAAATGATGTGGATATCATTTAGTTATATTATTTCATACTAGTTGAAAACTGTCGTGTCAATGATAAAAACCTCAAAGAAGCAGGGGTGAACAATACACGGACACGTTCTTCGTTTCACTTTTATCTTCATAATTTGAAATAAAACAATTGAATAAAAATTGATTTGCACTTATCTTTAAAATTAAATGTACTGCATTCCTTCTTCCACGAGCCTCTATTTTTCTAATGCTATTGTAAATGGTGTATAGTTTAGTGTCCAAAGACTAGAGACTAGACTTTTTAGTAACTAATTCCTAAAAAAAATACTTTATAAAAAGCATATTCATGTCACCTATGCTCTATCTTATGTTTTCTTCTTCGAAATATGAATAAGCGTTTATCATATTAACAAAAATTAAGTACTGCCAAGAACGAGGTTCTGGCTCTGATCCCCGGATGGATAAGTTTTATTAGATTTTCTGTCTAGAATTTCTTAGAAGCAGCACGGATTCTGGATTTATGTGGTTGATGATAAAAGGGCCACAATTCAAGTTTATACTTGTGTCCTTACTCAGCTGATTCTTACATAGAGGTCAGGTTCAATAGTACCTACTAATGATACACCACAAACTATCTGCATATCTTTTGTCCCTTCTTTATCAACTTCACCCAAAATTTGTCTGTAAGAGATCACCTTTCGCGATAAAACCGCCCATTGTAACACTGTGTTAATTTGTAACCCTTAAAGTTATTTTTTGTAATTTTTTATGGTGTTAAATAAAAGAGTATTTTATTCTATCTTATTCTACCTATTTTCACGTGAAAAATAAGTTTTTTTTTGTAGTATTTAGAGGTCAAATATTCCCAGTAGGTACTCGATACGAAAACATGTGTATTCCGAGATATCGCTCCATACAAGTTCTCATGAGGCAATTTATCGTTGGGACTGCGTATATCCTTATTTATTGGTAAATCGCGTAAGGGCTGGCGATCGCACCATTTATCTATATAGGTTTCTGTCCTCGGTACACATTTTCCTAGGGTTTTCGACCTTTCGAGGGCGGGGAAGCCATTACGGAAAGTTTTCTGAAGGTCGTTATTTGAACTCGGCCGACGTAAATTAATTTTTAAGTATCTGGAAGAAATATTGTTTTCCAATCGCTTTTAAGACAGGGTTTAGTTGGGGGACAAGGAGAATAAACGAGAAAAGATTAATATTATGATTTGAAAAAACACTAACCGGTGTAAAATAACTCTAAATTAGGAAGTCTGTGGCTTTGGTGGTTTTGTCTCATTCATGATTGGCCACCGACTTCCGAATTTTACAGCAGAGTTCTTTTACACCGGTTTTTTGAAGTCGGTTGTATTTTTTGTAAAAAGTTTTTATTTAACAATTTTTAGGTTTTATTTTTACATACTTAGATGATAAATTATTATCCCTTTCTACAACACATATTTACATATTACAATTAAACAAATAAACAACAACTGTTCGCGATGAAATCAAAAAGTAAAATTCATGAACAAAAATGTTCATAAAATGAAAACTACCGGGTCATATGGGTATATTTTTGTGGGACTAAATGGCAGCTATTCCGCATCGAACTCAAAAAGAATCACGTAAATCGGATCATTAATCTCGGAGTAATCATAAAAAACAAAAAAAAACAAAAAAAAAACCGATCGAATTGAGAACCTCCTCCTGAAGTCGGTTAAAAATGAGAAAGTGTTAATGTAAGGAGGTTTTAAACTGTGTATATTGAGTTAGGTATCCTAAGTGCCTCCAGTCGGAGGCTGCGGAAGTATCTTCTGTTCCCGTGACCCCCGGACCAGGTGTGATACGGGACACTGGAGTGATTTTTATTCAATAACAGACTGACAGACCCCTTTGAGCGCAAGCAGGAGAATTTCGCACTCTGCTCAAAACAAAGTGTTTATGTCCCTTTTTCGAATGTCTTCTTTGAGGTAAACTGTGGTATTAAAGAGATTTGATGTTTCCAGGTTATAATAAATTACTGGCCTGTTAATTTGAATTCAAAAACTATTTTATTTCGAGGAATATTTAGGAAATAACAACTCTACACTAAATGGCACAACTCATGAACATGGTGGCATGATAAATGATATTTATTTCTGTAAATAGGTTTTCACAAAACCTATTTACAGAAATAAATATCATTTATCATGGCATGAACTCTGATACCAGGTTAGTCACAAAGAAGACTATAATAATAGTTTTCTCCTTCGTATAGCGTGACAATAACAGTTTAATACGCCTTATGAAACCTCATGCTTGTATTTCCCGAAGCTTGCACAGCCATCACAATAAGGTACAGACGCCAGCACATCAAGTTACCCCAATGTGTCAAATTTCTCTGATCGTTTTTCAACTTTATGTCAAACAGAATAAGGTTAATATTCAATTGGGAAAATTTTACACATCGGGATAACTTGATGTGCTGGCGTCTGTACATAACAATCTTTTTAATAAGAGACAAGCCGTCAGGTATTTTTGATAGCAGACTGGGTTACTACCGAAAAAAATCTGAGGAAAAACCCTAATAATACTTTGTTCAACTCTAGAATCACATTTATGGCCTAAGGGGTTATCAATAACTATTACAATTCACCCTGCAATATTCATGAATATAGAATGGGTTACGATCTAAAACAAAAACAACATTATAGATTTACAAAATATTACTGTGTATCCTCCGTTTTCCCTCAATAAACTCGTAAGGAATACATTCACATCGTATGCAACAAATATCATATCATCCGTCTATATGTATAGAACATATCATAAATAATAAACCGTTCAATCTCAAGCATTATTTGCTGTCAGACAACTTTTGTATTCTCCAATAAGACGTTATAAGCAAGGGAATAATAGAAATAAGAAATATATTGGAAGGTAGGTAGTATGCGGATTTTGTTTTGCTACTTTTCCTTTATTAAGTATCTTAATATTATAATATACAGGGTGTAAAAAGACCCTTAACGTAAACGAAAACTACATATTCTACCCATCACTGGGATATTTTTTTTCTTTTAGGACATACCTAGGAATTCACTACAGTGAACAATTATCGCTTGCTTCAGAAGCGGTAAAGGAAAACAACTAATCAGCAAACCTGAGACATATTTCTTGACGAAATGTGAAGCCAAGTCAAAGCCCACTGACACAAGAAAGCTATTCCTAGATAATTTGCTTGATTTGCGAGACAGTTTTTTACCCTGTCAGCACAACAATTTTATTGTTTTCTTAAAGTGCTTACGAGTAAGTTGCCAGAACACTAATTAATTTAGTTGAATGTACTTGTACAGCTATTTTACAGCTCAGTAATGAATGGAGTCAAGAAATGCGGGGCGAAACTGGAATTTTCGAAAGCTCAAAGAGACGTAATACAGCGAAGGCAGTGAATGAAGCTATCGAAGTGTTCAGTGCTTCCGAAAGCGAAAATTTAATCATTTTAATCTTGAGCTAATAGAGCAAACATACAGGGTAATTAATTTATTTATTTATTAAAGGTAAATCAACAGCTTGTATACAGCATTACATTAGAATAATAGTAACAAGCACCAGACTTATACAGACGCCAATAATAGCTCGACCAACATTCAAGTGAGTGAAAAAACATTTAATTATTATTAGCTTACTGATTATTAAAATTACAAATAATCAAATTAAAGTTAAAAAGAAAACATAACGAAATTACAAATACATACACAACGAGAGCTAATGAGATTAAAATGACAAAATTGTAAATTTGTAAATCACTATACACTAACACACTAACCTTTCAGGGAGTGACTCATGTTAAAATAACTTTTACTATGGGAGTAACCCTAAATATTAAAAAAAACACCAGCTAATTCATACACTAACAATACTATAATTATTTGCCTAAAGAAAATGGGGTCGGATTTCAGTCTTACCGATGCAGCTGAATATCTGAGTATCTATATTTTACATAAAGGGACTTCCTATCCAAACTCCATAAGTAGGGGTAGAGGTAAGGGGATCGTGTTCCCCCGTGGCTGGAGAACACGTTACGACCCCTTTGATCGAGTTACCTCGCCACAGGTTAAACTGGTAATCAGTGTTTTGGGCTTCTGGCTACCCGCTGTCAAAGATCTACTAACTATAGCCGAAACCAACAGCTTAACTTACTTTCCGAGGAACGGAAAGGTCCTGTCATGTAATGAATGGTCACCCATCCACGAACCGACCTCGCCAAGCGTTCTTTCAAGCCTTTGGTCGAGCCGTGCAGCTGTTTTTTATTTTTTATTATTATTACTGATAGGCACGCGTTTGACCACTATCTCACATGATGGTAAGCGATGATGTGGTCGACGATGAAGCACGCTTGCCTCGAAGCAACCTGTTCACTCTTGACTTGAAGACCACAAGCCCATCCGTATTATTTTGCCACAAGCTCATCCGTCTTAACTAACTTGCTGATTAAAGATAATTATGATATAACAGAATGCTTCCCTGCCCAGTCCTCACCCCAGATTATAATTATTGCGAATTTTCTTTTTAATGAGAAAGTTAACAAACGTAGCTACCAGCAGGTATTACAACTACGTCATCACTCTCTATAAAGTAGTTCTAACTTTCAAGGAAGTCTGAGAACTTGAGGTCTCTTCATAATTCTGTAAGTGGTTTAGCCTGGAGCCTTCAAAGATCGCTCTATTCATTCTTAGTTCTAGAAATTACGTTTGCTGTAAAAGGCAATCTGGGATTGAAGATTTTATCAAAATGGAATCGTTTTAGTGTTAGTTGTATTAAAGATAGTTTTATCGTCAAGATACCTACATAATGTGCAAATGGGACAGAAAAAATAAATATTTTTTTGAATAAAGTGAACATTGTGTCATTGGAATATTGTGATGATTTTATGAATTTTACTTTTTATATTTTTACGTTGTAAAATTTGGTTCAAATATTCAGTAGCTTATTGTAAATTGTAATGTAGTTCCAGACTGAGGAACGAACTTCGTGGATTTTTTTGATCAGGCCTATCAACTTAAACTTGTATAACCGCAATTTGTATTATCCAACTTAATAATAATTTAAACGCCATTTCTGTTTATTTTAAAGAATTGCTTAATTTTCATTCGAATGATGCTCAACTAGCTTAAACTTAAGTACCAAACTGCACAATATTGTATCTACAACTTTGTGACTAGTATTGTCCCACAGTACGGGATATTCAGGTGCTTTCCACTCAAGAAAGCAGTGGTTAAAACTATTTAAGCCGATTAAGCCAGCCAAGTCTTAGAACCCATCTGTTAGTACCTACTAACGTTTTCTCCTTGCACTGTGTTCACTCAGCTGAATGTTTCAAGAAATAAATAAGTCTAATTGAATAGCTTTATAGTAGTTATTAAGTTTTGTTTGCTTATAGTTTTCTGAAAATTGATCTCACTGTTATGTTCGTTAAGAAGTAGATTTTTTATTTTAGTTAGGGCTTCATAAATAGGAACAATATAATTCTCGTCACGCCTTTAAAGGTATGTCGTGTAAAGCAATATTCTTGAATAATAAGTTGTGTAGTTGATTAACTTAGTACGGTGTCTATAGTGACCAGCGTGACGTTACTTGTCATTTGGACAGCGTCATGCTGGTGTGTGTGAGCTGGGCAGAGCTCAGGTTGATTTGAGGCACCAACAAAGACACACATTCAGTACGAAACTGTGAGTTACCTATTTGCGTTATGTTTTGTGAACAAATCCTGAATCCTATCGAAACGCCAGGACGAATATCCTAACAACACTTTGTCCCAGCAAGAAATCGAACCAAGGACCTCACACTCATCAGTCGCGCTTGCAAAAAATAGAGGTTGTTAAAATTAACAAAATAGCAAACGATATTATACTTCTTACTGTTACTGTTTACTGAATGTTACTGTTGCCATTTATAATAATTCGAGCGCTTATCCCACCGACAAATTGTTACGCAGTTTGGTGGGTGTAATTTTGTTTGGTCCAGAATTAACGATTTTATATTTCTTTATTTTTAAAAATTTTACTTAAAATTTAGCTATGTAGCTGTAGCTAAAGAATTTAAAATCTTAAGCTTTGTAAGAAATAAGAAATAGGAACCCCTATTTCTTATTTCTTACAAAGCTTAAGTAAAATAAATGGCGAATGGAATGATTTATTTATATTATTTTTAAATGTGTATTTTAGTATGTTAAATGTATGTACCTATGTATGTATGTGTGTATGTATGTTTTGGTATGTTTGTGTGTTTTTGTATGTTTTTGGTGTGTTAATCTTTACTATAGATTAACACACCAAAAACATTTTACAACATTTTACATTTACAAGTTATAAAGAGGAAGATTTGATTGTTGGTTTACTTGCATTGAATAGGCTCCGACACTACTGGATCGATTTAAAAAAATCTTTCTTCGTGGGGAAGATACGCTATCACTTACACACTATATACACTTTTTATCACTGTATTCCTACGGGAACGGAAACTACGCGGCTGACACCGCGTGACATCTGGCAAAATGTATCGGGACACTCATCAAAATAACAGTCATATCTGTATACCTAAATTATTAGCAAATAAATGATTCCTATTTCTATTTCTAAAACATCGCAACGCACAAAATTATATTTCAAACCTCCAAATAATAATAAAACGTCAAGTCATTAATATGCGGGCAATATTCCCGCGCAGACAATGCGGACACTAGCCGTAGGTAATTGAAAATAGCTCACTATTCATCGCTTTGGCGCATTGGGGATTGCCTTTTTACGGCCCAATTTTTCACATCGCCCCGTTCCCTTCAGTCGTTCGTTCATTTTCGCTCCCCTCCTACGATTTAATATTCCTCTTTTATGGTGGGAAATGATTTATTAACGTCGTCCCGTCCGCGCATACCAGCGATATCAAACTTGCCTAAAATGTAAACTTCTCTACTGGGCTTTTACTCTTGTGTATTATCATCATCCTTTCATCAGCTGCTTAGCCTTTTGCTTAGTACAGGCTGGTTTCCAGTCTAACTGAATACCAGATGTAACTGCCCCTCTAGCCTTCACAACCCAGTAACTGGTCAACACGATACCGCTTGGTATAAACCGCTAAATTATTCGTGGTTGGCATTCGCAGCATGCCTCCTCCTTTCTAGCCATATCATATTTCACAAAGGTACAGGCTCTGTAAGCACTACGAAAGCTAGACATAAGATCCTGAATTCCGTTCCGATGTCGAACAAAGTATTATGGGATTTGTTCACTGGGAATTTTACAGTAGCACCCTAGTCTTTATTGCCTAAATAACGGTAGCAGGCTCACCCCCTATTACATGGGACTTAAAAGCAACTGGCTAAATGGGAGCACAGTACAATTCTGACTTATCATTTGGTGCGTTGTTATATGTTTCATAAATACAAGTCAAAACTCACTGAGAGAATTACGCACGTACAAAAAACTGTCGAAGCTTCGCTAACAAAACCATTTACGAAGTGCACTGAGTTAAAACTAAAGTTAGATTAGCTATCTGGTGAGTTCGTCTAATCTATCGTGTATGTATATAATCTCACGAGTGTGCTTCACTATATCTTTGAAGGTGCAACCCAAGTGCGGTCGATCGACTTTGAAAGTCGATACCAAAGTTCATATTATTTAATACTAGGTGGTGTCCGCGACTTTGTCTGCACAGGATTAGTATTTCAAATACTTAGCTTATTTTCCTCTCCAAGGTCTGTTATTTTTTATACCAAATTTCATCATAAGTGCGGATTAGTCGTGAAGGCGTATCCGTTTTTTAAGACACGCCATTATTTATTGCATTTATATAATATTGCCGCTCCGTGGTCAGTCCTGCCAAATTCGGGATAAATATTCTTAATACAAAAGTCCCATCCAGTTCTTTGTAGAATACAGAAGTTGTTTCTTCATCTGTGATGAATGAAATGATTTTTTCCTACATGGGTATCACTTAGCCAAAATTTTCTTAACACATGGACATATTTAAATATTTTAACCCCAACTCAAAAACGACGGGGAGAATGTGTGAATAATATAATAATAAAATAATAATACCAGCCTGTTACTAACCCATTCCAGGGCAAAGGTCTCTTCTCATACAGAGAAGGCACGAGCATTGATCACCACGCTTGCAAGCAGTGATAGCCTAGTGGTGTGACCGGCAGATTGCCAAATCATAGGTCTCGAGTTCGAACCCAAGGCACGCACCTCTGACTTTTCGGATTTATGTGCGTATTGTATAATTATCACTTGCTTTAAAAACGGTGAAGGAAAACATCGTGAGGAAACCGGCATGCCTGAGAGATATTTCTCGAGGGCATGTGATGCCAAGTCAGAGGCCCATGGGCGGCATTAAAACTCTGACACCAGGTTGGTTACTAACCACGATAAGAAGAAGACCACGCTTGCTGAAGGCGGATTGGCAATTTCAAACTTATATTAACTACTAGCAGACGTCCCGCGGTTTCACCCGCGTGGGTCCCGTTCCCGTGGGAATACAGGAGTAAAAAGTAGCCTATGTGTTAATCCAGGGTGTCAGTTAACTCCATACCAAATTTTATTAAAATCCATTTAGTAGTTTTTACGTGAAAGAGTAACAAACATCCATCCATCCATCCATCTATCCATACTCACAAACTTTCGCGTTTATAATATTAGTAGGAAGTAGGATAAGTCCAGGTTTCCTCACGATGTTTTCTTATACCGAATACTATACACTCTTATAAATTTCAAATTCACGATGTTGTCACAACAAAATGGAAAAATTACATATTTTTTTCACTCAATGCGTTGCGGGTTTGGAAATTTTTAGTTTTTTTTATTTAATACTTCAAACACACTAATAATGGTACATAGGCAGACTTAATTCCATAGGCAATCTATACCACTCAGTGATATTTTCTTTCTTGTTTATATATTTTGTTTAACCGTAGTCTGGTCGCACCTTTACACTATCTCCACGGAGATAGAGTCGAGCGGTTAATTAAACAAATGTTTGTGTCGGCGCCAAGAGGTTACCCAATACACTCACTTTGGAGTACCGAGTGCAAATCACTTGAGGACTTGACACGTATCGTCACGAAGTGCCTTCGAGTAACAGATCTCTGGTACTTGCAATACTCTCTTGAAAGAGCTCAAACAACTTCGAATATCGTCATAAAGGAACCAGTGTATAATCTTCTTTCATAACACATTTGCTCGTAAAGGGTCTCTTATTCCACCAAATTCAGTATCGTAATGTATCTCATAACGCACTTGTGCGTTATGGTAATGTAAAATGCACGGTTATACATTATAAAAATGCTCCGACTAAAACGAACTGCACTTTTTTAAAATCTTAGCAAACAGTTTTATGTCAGAAAAGTGGTCAACATTTTATGAATAAAATTAACTCTGGGAGATAAAATATAAAAAATGAACATCTAATCGTTAATTTAATTAATTTTGACAATAAATTACAACCAAACAAAACAAAAAACTAACAAAATCAAAAACAAAAAAAATATTAAGTAATTTACTTTATTAGTAATACTGGCTGTTTTTGTGCAATTGACTTAAAATAAAAAAAGTTCTGATGCGCGCGCATCGCTAATTTGTGAACAAGTAAAAATAATTCCTCGCGCTTTTTCTTTTCGCTGTATAGTTTTTATTTGAAAATTTCAGTCCGAGTTTTATTTATTGCCTCGCAAATATGCTTTATTTATTTATTTATTTATTGACCAACTTATACTAACAGTTTACACATATAACTTAAAGGTCTAATGTAACATAAATCTAAATATAAATATAACATTGTGCTCAATATGCATGTAAGATAAATATTTATAATTATTAGTAAATTAACAAAAAATTAAAACCTAAAATTAAGACACATTTATGAATGTTGAAAATTTAGAAAGAGGAGATAGTGCTGGGAGTGGCAATAGACTCCAGGTAAGAGTTGGCAGTCGTCAGGAAACTTATTTCAGTGCTTGTAAAGGCTTCTAGCTATGTTATAAAACGTCGTATGACATTATACGTGTGATTTGAAAATAACAGCCTCTGCTTTCTTGTAGCTAGCTATATCGCCTCGGTTGTTATTATCAATTTACCGCACTTATATCATAATGTACTATTATGAACTTGTAGCTATATAATGGCAGACACACGGATTGTTCGAAGGTTTAGCTATGCTGGCCGAGGTCTTTTCGTGGATAGGTGATTAGTCATTACTGTGTTAACCAGGTTAAGAAATATTAATAAAATAAAAATGCACTTTCCACAAGAGGCCATGACACACTGTTTATTATTTTAATACATCTCTTTCACATGACAAAGGCAGAAGGCTATACAGCCTAGTCTCATATGACACATCCCCCCCTTTAACATTCATAATCAACTAAATGGGAAGGAGGTTTCACAGACCTTCCACTACGAGTAACATATGAACTGCCTGCTTCACAAGCATCTCTAAACACTCTGTGCTGACTAGGCATAGAGCCATCTGTACTCACAGTCTCCCCATTATTTGAATCATTCACTGGTCTGACATTAATTGGGGCATCAAACTCAACTTCTGGTCTCTCATTAAACTTATTTCTACTTAGTAACATATGTTTTTCATTTCTCCTAACACAATTACCTTTTTCATTTTTTACAATATAGGATCTAGGACTATCCTTCCTTACTACCCTTCCTGGCTGCCAATCCTTATCATCCCTATTCTGTATTAACACACTCTGACCATTACTATAAGAAGCTCTATTTTTGGCTGTTTTATTATAATTACTTTTAGATTTTTCTTTCATTATTTGCATTTTTTCATTGATATTGATTGGCAGTCTGGGTTGAAGATCTGTGTAAGTACAAGGTAAGTTAGTTCTTAATAGCCTGCACATCAGAAGTTCAGATGGGCTATAGTCTAAGCCAGCAAGCGGTGTTGTTCTATAGTGTAGCAAAGCCATATTCAAGTTCTCATCATTTGCCCTGCATTTCTTCATTAAACTCTTTACAATACCTACAGCTTTTTCTGCCAGGCCATTCGACTGATGATGGTGAGGGCTTGAAAACAACAACTGCATATTAACATCTCTGGAAAACTGTTTAAGTTCAAAGCTATTAAATGGATTATTATCACAAACTGCATACTTAGGTATTCCATGTGTGGCAAATATTATTTTTAATTTCAATATAACATTTTTTGCTGTTTTTTGTTGAACTTGTTTCAACTCAATCCACTTTGAATAATAATCAACAACCACTAGATAGTCTTTGCCAGCAAAGGAACAAATATCCATACCTACTTTATAAAAAGGAATATCTGGCACATCATGACTCATGAGGGATTCTTTGCAGTTACTTGACCTATATTTCTCACATTCCTTACATGACAAAACAAAATTTTCAATGTCCTTGGACATTCCTGGCCAAAATAAAGATCTACGTCCCCTTTTCTTGGACTTGACCACACCTGCATGAGCAGTATGTAAAATAGTAAGTATTTCTTTTCTCATACAATAAGGTACCACTACCCGGTTATTATAGTATAAAACATCATCTTTAAAGTTTAAAAAATCTTTCAGTTTGTAAAATATTTTCAACTCTTTATTCAAAATATTTTTATCATTGGATGGCCACTCACTAAAATACCATGTCTTAATTTGCATTAAATTGTTGTCACACCCAGTTTCAAATTGTAATTTTTTAAGTTTTTCATCAGTAATTGCTAAATCAGACTCATATCCATACACAACTTCAGTATCAAAAGAATGAACTAACTCTTGTAAATCTGAGTCATTTTTCCCATTATTTAACAAGTAGTTTCTTGACAAATAATCAGCAATAAACATTTTAGGACCTGGTACATAGCGAATTTCAAATTCATATTTTAGCAATTTTAAGACCATTCTTTGAAGTCTGGCTGATATTTTGTTGATGTCCTTTGACATTATTGCGACTAATGGCTTGTGGTCTGTCTCAACCACAATCCTTCTACCATATACAAATTGATGATACTTTTCCATAGCAGCACAAATAGCAAATAATTCTTTTTCTATAGGTGCCCACCTACTTTGGCACTCCGTGTAAACTCTGGAGTAAAATGACACTGGTTTTCCATCTTGCATCAGGCATGCACCCATACCAGATTTAGAGCTGTCAGTTTGTAGCACAACTGTACCTTTGTCACTCAGAATTGCTAAAGTAGGTGTGCAACTCAATTTTCTTTTCAGTTCTAAAAATGCTTCTTGCTGAGAAGAATCCCATTCCCACAAAGTATCTTTTTTAAGTAACTGTCTCAAGGGCATTGTAGTTTTTGTATAGTGAGGTATAAACTTACTTAAGTAATTACACATACCAAGGAACTTCTGAAGCTGTTTGATATTTTTTGGTGAATCTAATTGAAGAATGGCTGATACATGTTCAGAGTCTATTTGTATTCCATTTTTTGATATTATGAGCCCTATATATTTTACATGATCAAGTCTATACTGTAACTTTTTACTGTTAAATTTTACATTATACTCTCTTGATCTCTGAATAACTTTATTAAGTATTATATCATGTTCTAACTGGTCTTTACCTGCAATAATTAAGTCATCAAAATATACATAAACTCCTTGAATATCCCCAAAGATTGAACAATTTATGCGCTGCATTACTTCAGGTGCTGATGATATGCCAAAAGGCATTCTTTTAAATGCATATCTTCCAAATGGAGTACCAAATGTGCATAATTTCTGAGGATCATCAAGTTCAATCTGAAAAAAACCATCCTTCATATCAAGAACTGTAAAAACTTCTTTACCTGATAAACTATTGTAAATTT
This sequence comes from Euplexia lucipara, assembly GCA_921972225.1. NCBI lineage: Eukaryota > Metazoa > Arthropoda > Insecta > Lepidoptera > Noctuidae > Euplexia > Euplexia lucipara. The sequence goes on along the minus strand of OV179152.1, from coordinate 6,893,065 downwards.
CTTCGGGACTAGCGATTGGGTAATTTTCACGTAGAATATTTTTATTAAGATCTTGTGGATCTAAACAAAGTCTAAGTGATTTGTCAGGTTTCTCTACTATCACTAAATTATTACACCAGTCAGTCGGGGAAGTTACTTTTTCAATAATATTTCTCTTTTCATAGTTATTTAAAGTTTCTTTCAGTCTACCTTTTAATGCCTGTGGGATTCTCCTAATGGGCTTGATTACTGGTTCAGCATTTTCTTTTACTTTAATCCTGTATTTTCCTATATTTCCCAATCCTGTAAACACCTCTATATTTTTTCTGAGAAAAGTTTCTTTTTCTGAACTTGATTGTGTAACATCCACTCTTTTAACTAATTCAAGCCTGTTACAATCAGGCAGTCCTAATACTGGCTGAACTGGTAAGTCTATTACTGTAAACTTTAGTTTTTGTTTTTTGTTTTTTATGATACAATCTAGTTCAGCTGTCCCAGCTGTTTCCACTTGTTGGCCATTGTACACTAATAGAATTATCCCAGCATTCAAAAGACTTTCTTTTTTCCTCAGTTTCTTGAACAATTCCAATGATAGTGTATTGCAATCAGCACCAGTGTCTAATTTAAATTCTACTTCATATCCATTCACTATTATTTTTTCTTTCCACTGTAATTTAATTCCATCTACTGTAAAAATGCTTCCAACTGTAAAGTCTTCGTCACTGTCATCTGTATTTTCTTGAATTACATTAACTCGACTTTTCCTAGTATCACTGAGTTTTTCACTTCTGTTATTTTTATTCTTGTTTTTGCACACATTAGCAAAATGTCCATAAAATCCACATACCATACATTTTCTGCCGTAGGCTGGACAGTTCCTTATCTCGTGATTTTTTCCACATCGGCTACAGTCTATTAATTTTTCTTTGGGCCTTGCCCCTCTGTTGTATGGTATCATTTTCTGACTTAAGGTGCTCACTTGATCTTCCATTTTATTTCCTTGTAATGTCTGAACTTTTTCTTTGCCTAATTCTGCTGCTCTGCAAATATCAATTGCTGCAGTGAGCTTCAACTCCGATTCTCTTAGAAGCCTTTCTTTGACATTTGTGTCCCTGATGCCAATAACAATAACCATAGTGATCAATCGATCCTCAAGCTCTCCAAGATCACATTTTTTAGCTTGAGTGAGAACTTTGGTATAAAAGTGATCAAATACTTCGCCATCTTGCTGTTTCATAGTGAACAAGTTATATGACAACCACAACAAATTTTTTCGTGGCTCAGCGTATTCCTTGAATTGATCAATCAGAGCTTGTAAGTTTTCAACTTTGTCTTTGCTAAATGTATTGTACACTTCCAATGCATCTTCCCCAGCACAGTTCAAAAACAATGCAATTTTTCTTGATTCAGCCGCATCATCAAGATTCACAGCTTGTAAATACAAGTTAAACTGCTGCACAAAGCGTTTAAAGTTTGCTCCATCTCCCGATAGTTGGAGGCCTGATGGAGGTTTTATTCCGTCCATCGTAGACACACCTGACACCATGTGTTAACCAGGTTAAGAAATATTAATAAAATAAAAATGCACTTTCCACAAGAGGCCATGACACACTGTTTATTATTTTAATACATCTCTTTCACATGACAAAGGCAGAAGGCTATACAGCCTAGTCTCATATGACACAATTACATGTTATTATCACGACCCCTTCGTGCATCAGATAGCAAATTAATAATTTAAGTAAATACAATTTTATTTTATTTTTTATTATTTTGCTATCATTAATTGAATTATTTATGTTATTGTTATTAACTGTTTTGCAACTAGGATGTATAATTATTAAAGTTTTCATGTATAATTTTATTCAAATTTTAGTTAGACTTAGATTTTATTTAGTTGCTAAGTATTTAACAATATTTTGCTGTGCCCTTACAGGGTCTACAACGGTTCTTAGCTCTAAGCCCTCAGTTAACATCTTGTTTACCTTGTGGAACGCTAATAAATGAATATGAATATGAATATGAGTACGTAAAACTATCATTACAAGTAGTCAAAACCCTGAAAGTTTTACAACCAGTCCTAACCAAGATAAATCGTGTACCCAGTGGCTGGGTTCTGGAGGTCAGATAATCAGTTACTACATAGTTTTCATGTGTAGGTATATTATACTAAAGTAAGCCAAGCCTAACATATTTGGGAATAGGCTAAGCTACATGAGTTTTTTTTTAATCTTTTGCTGCATTGAACTACTTACCTACTCCACTATTTTAAGTTAGTTTTTGCTTTCTTTGTGCAGTAAATTTGGATAGATTTAAGACGTGGGATTTTTTTTTATCTCGATGACTGACCACATGTAGAACATATTTTGTATTGCAAATTAAATAATTATCTGTAATAAATACCTAAGTTTCTTTTTTTTCCAACAAATTAACAAAAAAAAATTTTCGACCTTATTTGCTACTATACTAAATCACAACAACGCGTACCTAGCCGGGTTAGCTACAATTCTTTCTGCATGAGATGAGGGTATACTAAATTATGATTTTCTTTATAATATGTCACCTTTCCATCTACTGGTATTTTTCCTTATTCTAATCTAAACCCAGTGAAAACTACACTTTATCTCGTTTCCCTTACAATTCAACCAAAATCTCAGTACTCCAACCAGATGTTAACCCTATAATGAAGTCGTATACCGTTCACGCACACCTCGCCGGTGGCTGGCAGTAATGGAGCCGATTCGGGCTGGATGCCGCTGCATCTGTTGCCAGATTAATGGCATACACGTGACTTACCGCTATGGCTTTTTGAACATCAGCCGCAGCTGTCACTAGTCTGGTCAGTGTTGGTACAATGTTGACAAGAAGAGGGTAATACAGACTTTAGCGTTTTAAATTAAGGAGGGGGTAAAACAGACTTTGGCGTAAAAAAATAGCTGGTGGCTGCAGCAAGATGTAGGTACAGAGAACGACAGAGCAAGAATTGGCCAAGCCAGGAGAGTTACACGATGAAAAAAAATCAATGAGCGCTGAAAGAAACCAGTAAACAGTAACTCTCAAGAATAATTATTTTATGTAAAGGAAATATTTATTTATTTTTAAGAATAAATAAAATTATGGCTGGTTATTATCAGACAAGACATTAAGTTGAACAAGAAAATATTTAGAACCGATGAAACCTTGCCAAAATAAATGTAATTTATCGGAAGTACAGGTTATGTAACTAAACAATTAGGTACCATACGAGGCCCTTTTAAAACTTGGGTTTTCTTCAACTATCAAGAAATTAATCCCAGCTATTCAAAAATCTTTAAACTTCACTAACCGCGGACAAATATAAATCAAACAAAACTCTTTAAACTTTCATTATGCAAGTTCAAAAACTCTGGCGACTTAAATCATATCTGCGAAGTTTTTCGCGGACACACCACTGGTTTCCAGACGCCATTGGTGCCATCTGGTGGTCGTTCGATGTCTGTCTGTATAATTACAATAGGGAATATAAAACTTCCCCAACTAGTGGGTCTCTTGAAACTATTCGTATTTTAATGTGCTTCGAAACCCCTCCACCGATTACTTAAGTTGTAAAACGGATCCTTTTTCAAGTAATCGCAAGGAGATTTGAAATTGTACATGTATCATTGGTAACCGTTACTATTTTTGGTGTTTTAAAACACATATCACGCTAATAAGCTATATTGCTTTGGCACCCGCTCCGTCGAACAGCAGTTGAGTCTGACTAATATAAAATAGTCTATGCCTTTATAATAATTTGCCTGCTGTGGTATTCCCGTCCGATTATAATTTCGGTGTCATCAAGGCAAGAGTGAAAAGGCTCTAGTGCGCCTCACCATCATTGATTGCATCACTGCTTGCCATTAGATGGGATTGCAGCCAAGGATTAGTTCATAATTTATACACATTATTTTAGACTAAGGATTTCGACTTAAATCATATCTGCGAAGTTTTTCGCGGACACACCACTGGTTTCCAGACGCCATTGGTGCCATCTGGTGGTCGTTCGATGTCTGTCTGTATAATTACAATAGGTAATATAAAACTTCCCCAACTAGTGGGTCTCTTTGAAACTATTCGTCCATTTTAATGTGCTTCGGAACCTCCACCGATTACTTAAGTTGTAAAACGGACGCTTTTTCAACTAATCGCAAGGAGATTTGAAATGGTACATGTATCATTGGTAACCGTTACTATTTTTTGGGGTTTTTTAAAACACATATCACGAGCATAGCTTAAGCACCAGTCTCAAGTTCCGTCGAACAGCAGTCGAATCTGACTATTGTAAAATAATCTATGCCTTTATAATAATTTGCCTGCTGTGTCATCAAGGCTATAGAGTGAAAAGGCTCTAGTGCGCCTCACCATCATTGATTGCATCACTGCTTACCATCAGGTGGGATTGCAGTCAAGGACTAGATAATATAAACACATTATTTTAGACTAAGGATTTCAATTATTACGTTATTTTGATGCAATTATATATTTAAATGAAGGCACCATTAACTATACGGCTTTATCTTGGTCTGCTCAACAGGTATAAAACCCATTAGCTAAGTGGATTAATTGTAATGCCTCGGTAATGGGCAGTGCTAATGTGTTACTATTATTAAAAAATTAAATTACAAAGTTTTACGGTTATATAAACCTAAACTGCTTAGCATTAGAATTCTATATGCAACACTTTCTCCTGTATTGCAAATTTAACCAAAGTAAGAAAACAAATAAACCTTATTGTGATAGTAAGATAGATACCTATATAGTTAACATACAGCAAATACTCAACCACTTGCGCTGCTGATTGATAAATAAATACTTACCTACTTAGCTGTTAACCGTTCAGAAAAAGACACAATATTCTTTGCCTTCAGCTCAATTCTTGGGTTGGTTGAAGTCGCGACTAAGCCGCGTGAATACCAGGTGGACGCTGCGTGTGAACTGGTAGGCGCCGCGTGGACACCACGTTGTCACTTTAGCGCTATTTACTATTGTTTTATAGTTTAAAACGGTGCAACACCAATTAAAATCGACGTGTAGCACTGCGTAGGTTACTGAATATTCACATGCCGCCTACGCAACGTACACGTTCGAAAAATGCCTATTTTGGTTATGTCTGACCTACTTCCAGTAAATCTAGAAACTTAGTAATTCCGTTCAGTCCTTTTTGTGAGTGGTAATTTATCAAATATTCAGACACTTTAATATTTTGTATGATGTAAATGCTTCAGGAATATTGACAGATTTATTATTTATAACGTGAAACAAGTTACTTGAGTTTATTTATGTTAGAAAAACGATTTCTATGAGATTGAAATCTGTATGTATTACTGGTCTCTTTTTCATTATTATTTTCGGCGATCCGATATTATTGACGATCAGTTTACTTAGGACCAAATTGATGTTACTTTTATCTAGAATAGGTACAGACGCCAGCACGTCAAGTTACCCCAATGTGTCAAATTTTCCCAATTGAATATGAACCTTATTCTGTTTACCATAAAGTTGAAAAACGATCAAAGAAATTTGACACATTGGGGTAACTTGATGTGCTGGCGTCTGTACCTACCCATTACTGATGTCACTTAAAAAACTGTCACGCTAAAATGGAAATGGGCTGGACACATCTGCCGCATGTCAGACGATCAGTGGGTCAAACTCACGACCCAATGGGTTCCTTTACATGGCAAACGACATCGCGGTAGGCCCAAGCGAAGAAGGCGAGACGAGCTGGACTTCTTCGATAAGGACTGGTCCCAAAAAGCCCTTGACAGAGAGAGGTGGAAGGAAAGTAGGGAGGCCTTTGCCCTGCAGTGGGAAAACACAGGCTAGTAATAAATAATAATAATAGGTACCTACCCAAACCCCACTACTTTTCAAAATAAGAATAGACTTATTTGGTTATTGTTTTGACAATCTGCAGTGCGATTCTGGTTAAATCACGGCGAACGCAATGAAGGCGTTGTGAGTGCGAATTTTGCTGTCATTCCATACTAATGCTAGGCATTGACAGTTCACTTCACTCAAGTTTTCACCGCGTGACTTTTACTGAATCGACCGGCTGATGACATTAACATATGATATCATTCATACATATCATTATCAGTATCCGCGGAACATCTGAATTCCTTTTAACTCGTATCACCATCTGCCTGGGTTTAAATAAATAATTTTAATTAATAATTTATAATTGCCTCGTCAGTCTAGTGGTCGCAAGCGCTACTGCTGAGGTCGCGGGTTCAATCTCCGGGGCCGGCAAAGTGTTATTTTTTCCATCTTGAATTTCTCAGTAGAAGCCCGAATTGATTTGTGCCCGATTGATGGCAATAGGCCCGCCCCTTATTACATGGTACTTAAACATAACTGTCGAAATATGGGTGTACTACTAAGTACACATCTGCCTAGCCCTTCGGGAATTACAGGCGTGAGGTTATATTATGTAATGCAAAAAAAAGGATTATTTATCTTTTACAAATAACACTTTTTAACTAAAACTTACAAATAGTACAAGTAATAATTACAATTTTGGACACTGTTCATTTGTGGGAGACTGGTGCTTAACTAGGTCGTGTCTTGTATTTCGCAATTACTTTATTTTGGGGTTCACTTTCAGTCTAACCGGAAAGAAAAGAAAGAAAGAAAGAGAAACCAGATACAGCTAAATAACAGTAAGTATCCTGTATTTTAAACAAGGAGTGACGGCCTATCTGGGTATCACGTTACCCTTTTAATAAGAATGGTATACTAGTAGTCATCAGATCAAACGGATCGATGAGTTTGCATATCTGCTGAGTTTCTTTCGTCATTTTTTTTTAGGGATCAGTCAATATGGAAATTCCGGCGCCATTTAACTGGCCTGTTGGTCTAGTAGTTAGTGACCCTGACTGCTATGCTGGAGGTCGTGGGTTCGATTCCCACCCAGGACAAATGTTTGTGTGATGAGCACGATCATTTGTTCTGTGTCTGGGTGTAATTTATTTATAATATGTATGTATTTAGAAATATATAAGTATGTTTATCAGCTGTTTAGTACCCTTAACACAAGCTCTTATAGCTTAGCTTGGGACTAAATTGTTCCGTGCGACTAATTTTAACTTCTCTGTTTATTGCAGGCTATAATTTCGTTTACATGACAGCAAACCGTAATATTTTGATGGTTAGACCTTATATTTTGTAATCCAACACTGATACAAAGTTAATGGAGCAGCGCTTCATAAAAATTGTATGGAGCTTATGTCCCGGAAAGGCAAGCTACTTATAATATCAATTTCGTAAATCCTCCGGGGATTACACAAAGGATAAAAATAACATCACGGATCATCAATTTATTATTCATGTACTGTTAATAATTTAAATATGTAACGTAATAAAAATTAATAAGGCTTGTTTTTGGGGGCAGAAGTGATACATGGGTGCTAATTGTTTTTTTAATTAGCTTGGCTAAACAGAAGTCTAAGTCAAAGCGTTTATTGTAAACCAAGTGTACAAAGTTGACATTATTATTTTAGTGCTTAGCGGCCTTTTTCGAGCATTGCAATGAGTTATTTGCAAAATTTTAGTTTTTAGTCCGTCATCTAGATTACAAGAAAAATAATATTTGACACGTATTTTTTTCTTAAAAACCCAGAATTGGTGCCCTACTGTGACACGGGGCCGCGGCAGACCACGAAGGAGATGGCGGGACGACCTGGATGTCTTCCTTGAGAACTGGAGAGAGGTGGCGCAGAATCGCGACCGATGGAAGGAATGGAGGGAGGCCTTTGCCCAGCAGTGGGACAATTTGGGCTAAATAATAATAATAATAAATAACGTATTTTTTTTCTTTTTGAAATTGATGGAAAACTGCTTAGGTAGATTAAGAGCATTAAAGTTCCAAAGGCACTGGGTAGAATTAGGTATAGGTTTATGTTAAATAGGATTAAGTACTAACAACAATAACATAGCATGTAAGCACAGTTTGTTACTAACCACTAACTACGTATGGACTGCTTCGGTCTGAAATAAAGATATTTTATTTTATTTACTTTATTTAAAGTTGAGGAGTTCGATTCATGGGCCCCCTGCCCATGAATCGAACTTGGGACCTCATTAGTAGTAAGTCAACGAGTTTAAAATTTAGAAATATTTTGAATGTCACACGTACCGCAGACACAAATTCCTTATTTTCATTTCCTACAACTTTGTACAAAGTTTCCTAGAAAGTTCCCATTACACGAGTGCTTTCCCCATTATACCTGCCCGTATAACATTAAAGAAATAATCAACATAACATAATTTTCCTCGCTTTTTTACACTAACGAGCTAACACAAACTTAATTAAAAGAAAGAAGCTGTATTATAAAGTAGAATGATGAACATTTTTGACGACAGTAAAATTCTAAGGAGGGGGAAATGGTAATTTTCAGTCTTGGACATTGTTCCTGCTGTTTCTTGAATTTTGGATCGACCATGAGGTAAATTTTATTATGATTATGATTTGTGTATGACTAATGACTAATGATATTGATGTAATTCCATGATATTACCATGCATGTACACTACAAAATATATTTGCGCGACTAATAAGTCGAATATGGTGAGACTAGAATTATGTTACCATGTTATGATGTAAGTAGATACAGGACCTATATTCTGGCAAATAAATAAATTTCTTTTCATTCTTACAAAAAAATACATATGGCATTCGGTCCACCTCTGTACATTTGTATGCTTCAAATATTGAATAAAAAAAAACGACAGTCGAATATCTATGAATAAATCGCCGCGACAAAGTGGGATCACTCGCTTAGAGGCACTTCCTTCTTCATTAGTCATTCTATGAGTGAGATAAAATGATTTATTACTGCCTGTAATGGACGCCACTTTTATACGAATGATGTGAGTTCTATGCAAATGACCTGACATGAGATTTCTGGATATAATCGAATGTATGGGGAAAGAAATTTTGGTATATTTGCGTCTATGCGAAGATATTAGTTGGAATTGCGTACCTACCTAATAATATAAATGATAATACCAAGCTATTTCTGTACAGGAAGGACCTCTTCTTGTGCTGAGAAAGCATTTATAAAATATGCTTGTTTAGTACAGGTTGACGATTTAAGGGCTTATTCCCAGGCGCTCCATAATTTTATTCCCGACGGCTCCAAATTAAAAAAGCAATATTATAGTAATAATTAAAATCTTTCCCATGAGCTCCAAAAATGATCAAGTACAGATTGCACATACTTAGCTAAGATAAGATTGATTTGTGACTGCCTATGTACAATTTGTGTTTTGTTGACCTTACGCAATTTGGTTTGGAGCCGCTGGGAAAAAAAAATAGTATTTTATTTTTTAACTAATAAAATTATGGAGCTGTTGGGAATCATTGTATGGAGAGAAATTGTTTGGAGAACAATAGATTTGGAGCTCTTGGGAATAAGCCGATTTAAGATGTATGATAGAAGTGTTGTGGACTAAATTATAAGTCCAAGTTTCCTCACGGTATGCTTTTCTTCACCGATTTAGTGATGTCTAAGATAAATTCAAAGCGTACATGCCTAGTTATGCATGGAGAAAATGACAAATCGTAGTTTGCGCTTGGAAGGCGCGAGAGCGTCAACCCCCGTTCCGAGTTATTTAGCATTATAGCCGGGAAATGATGTTGTACTAACATTAAACCCGGTGGACAATAATGTGATTAGAATTTGGAACCACAAAAATTCAGTGATTCTAAAGGTGCGGAGCAGACTGCCTATAACTATACTTCGAATGTTTTATTGCAACATTTTTTACAACTCTTTTTATGTTTCAACGTAGGTATTTATCGCTTAAAAACTGTCTCTAAACAAACTGGATTTAGATTCAGAATGCGTTGTAGTTTACATACGTGAATTTTTAGGTCTTCCTACCGAAATGGTAGAAAAGAAACCCATCTGGTGCGGCGTTGTCTGCCCGTCTGGCCTAATAGGATGTTACGATTTCAGTGTGGTAACCAGATGCCATGGACTACATATTATAATGTTTTTGAAAATAACCATTTTCGTCTCAAGGTCTCATAACAAAATCCATGCAAATACATCAAGCTGAAAGTTAGAATACATATGAAACTTTGGTGACAATGCAATAATCGAACACGTCTGATGATTCAGCCGAAAAATGGTCTTGGGAACTCCTTAACTAAATAAGATATCCCCATCGTGTTTGGGCACGTTTCACCTTGGATTCTATCTAGGGTCACAGTACGAGTGAAAAGAATGCAAAGAAAAGACTTTTTTTTTTGGGACACGCACAGGATTTTTAAAACAAAAACTATCTAACATAATTAAATAAGTCCCTAAATAAATAAAAATAATATAAAAGGCCGCCTATTGTATCACCCTATGTAGCCCTTACCTAAAGTTATAATTTGTAAGTTCTTATGGTGTACAGTAAAGAATCTTTTATTATTCAATATAAGTAAAAGACTTGTGCGAAGCCAAAAAGGCCCCTATCTCAGCACGATGCCACGATGACATGTTTAAATTAAGACTGATGTTTGGACATTTTATGATTAGTATTGTGGTATTTGTATAAAAAATATAAGTTGAGGGTAGGCCGCAATTAAACAGTTATTTCGTTGACATGATGTTTCATTGAGTGTGCTCCCGAAAATATTCCTCTGAACACTACTGGCGATGAGTAAAATAATGTTGAATTACCAATAATAGTTAGTGTACAGTGTTATTGTGAAGTGACAACAAAATGCCGACCGGGAAAATAGAACAATTTTAAGTATCGAGCAAAACATAGTGTATGCCGACGAAATCGAATTCTGGTTTGTTCTTAATGTGAGCTATAACATGAGATCGCGACTTTTCAAACCACTGACATAAAAGACAGTGGAGCTGGCCTTGCGCACTCAAAGCGGCTGACCGCGCGCGCTCACGCGAGTGACACGTGCAACGTAGCAGCGTCCGTGACGTCGACAAGTTGTGAGGGGCCCGAGCTGATGCACCGGCTCGCAACGGGACGAAGTGCGGCACGCGATGCAACACGCGCCTCAACCGCAACATACAGGTAGGTACCAATCGTTGTTCTTATAAAACACCTACTTTCGAAAGCTATATATGGCTTCCAATGGTTAGTGATCATAACCTAGCTCACTGGAATGTCAATTAAGACAAAGCATACCTACATCTAAAAACATTAAAAAATATTTATTTAAATTCAGACTACATGTCTGTCAAAAAAACTTACCTTAATTGAGTTCATAAATAAGACAAATACAACAATGATCTTTAGTCATTTTCCTAGAAGTCAATGATGAATTAATGTCATCCTCAATGTTTAATCTAAACGACCGACGTGTTTTGCTCAACTTCGCCATACTTGGAATTTCTAAAACATTTAAATTCACATACACTAATAGAAAAGGGCTCGTAAAAAACTAATTAATGATCTGTGAGAAAACCTTACATAACATCGTAGGTCAAATTGTTATTAAACCATCGAAAACTAAATATCTTTATACAAAACCACAGAATTGACAACCCTAAAAGGGGTGTGATGTAACAAATAGTTATGCTCGGTTTACTTAGGACTAGTGTTGTAATGAAAAGATAACAGTCGGCTAGTGTCCCGTGAACTTACCTGAACCACGGACACTTGTACTTGTGGTATATTGTACTAACATAATAAGTAATATCTAGAAGCACAAGAGTTGTATGTTAGCTTAGGCAGTCCCTCTGTTGTTCAACTAATAGTCTAAGATACGGTAGTAGAAATACCTTTCTTAAGTTATTTGATGATCTTAACTTAACTTAGTTTTAAGTTCATAATGTTATGTTCATAGTGTATACAGACACCAGCACATAAAATTATCCCAAACTGCGAAATTTTCCAAATTTAACATGAATCTAATTATTTTGTGATAAAGTTTAAAAACAACCAAGGAAATTTGACGGATTAGGTTTCTTGATGTGTTGTACCTAATATAATCTATTGCAAAAGGGTTACCTAGCTGAATTCGATGAGTAGCCTAAACTTTAAAAAAACTATACGGGATAACAATATTATATTATTTGTTAATCATAAAATCACGAATGTCTAGTTACCTTCCTTTTAGCCCGACTATATAAAATGTCCAGGTACAAAGAAGTAAACGCGCCCAATGTAATTACCTACTTCATTTTTAAAATAAAAGGCCATTTTATTTCCTTTATACGATAAACAGGTAACTTAAAATCTTAAGTTTGAAACGCGAGCAGGGGATAATAGTCATAGGCACTATTTCAGATCATCAAAGAAAGTCACTATGAATTTTCTATTGTTCCAATACTTTTTGGATGACCTGGCATGACTTTGTTAATAAAGAGGGGAAAGAAACTAAAACAAGTACAGCGTAATATCTAGATTTATTTTTTTGTATGACACCTTTTAATTTTAATGACACGAACATTAACCTCTTGTCTACGTACCAACTACGTATTTGCACAACACAAGCTCCTTACAGGCATCTTATAACAAGTTTGCACGATGTCCCGTGCGACTACCGTGAGTACAAGTTTTAATCGCTCCAAAAACTTCCACCACGTCTCTCACGTCGCGACAGAAAACAATTTTCAATGTATTTACTTAAAATAGTTAATTTATATTTTTATATTTTTTACCTGCTCATTATCATGTTAAGTCTATTCCAATTGTTACCAAGTTGAAATTGCCCAACGGCAAGTATCCTGTCTCAAAAAGTCATATTTACGCAACATCTACGTGGCATCTACACGAAGTCAACGCTATTTCACTGGCCAATAACTTAAAGGAGAACCATATTGTTTTTTATTTTAGCCGTTAAGCTGCTCAGTAGGCAAAATCATTTATCGTTCACTTTCAACAAAGAAAGTTCGACTGTTTTCCATTTTACATTACCTACATTAATATAACTTTAAAAAAAATTGGAACACGTACCTAATGCAAAAGCTACCAACAGTAATACGACCTTATTTTTGTTCATTTTAATTACTACTGTATGATACGAATCGTATTGATAGGTACCCGAAACAGATAAATCGTAGTTTAATAAACATTTTCTTATTTTTCCCATTATTTAATATACCGTTTGTGTTCCAGTTAATCACGTACACTTTGTTTGTATCGATATTAAATTTCAATTTTATTACCAGAGCTTTATAATTATCTGCAGCTTAAACAATTCTCGGGACTTTAAATGTATTTTCACGACCAAAACATTTTCGACTTTTACATTTTAAATTTGTAAAGAAAATGAGAAAATATTTCAGAATCAGAGGTAGGTACTTTAATTACGATAAATGAGCCATTCAGCTACTACTGTGTAAATCTGTCAGAATATTGCCTTTTTTAATAAAGCGTGGTTTAAAAAGTAAGTAGGTAATCTCCCTGTATCGTGTTGCGTTTACAAATATTTAAACTGACATTTACAAAAAGCCGGACCTGGAGGAACTACCTGTAGGCCAAACAAATATTTGTTCAGTGCGGGAATCAAACCCACGTCACGCAGCGCAGCCGCCGATTGCTCAGTCACTGCGCCAGGTGGTGGGTCGACAAAAAATTATTACTTCATAACAATGATGACACAAAATAATATAAACTTAGAAAGAATCTTAAGCATTTTTCTTAATAGTCAAATATAGAAACCTTCTAGTAATAATGTGTAGATTGAAATTATTGTAGATTGTTTTTTTTTGGCGTTTTCGTAGTACTTATTTGTTTTTTATTTTAATTTTTTTGTTAAGCTGTTATTGCGTATATTATTGTTGTGCTTGTAGTGTTCTTTTATAAGTGATGGGGCACTTAAAATTTGTTTGAAATATGTTTTTATATGAATGTAACAGTGTACTCATTGTTAAAGAGCCAAAATAAATAAATAAATAAAAAAAAATACCAGCAGCAGTGTTTGCAGTTACCCTGCTTGCGGTAACTGCCTCTTCTCATATGGAGAAGGCACGTGGGTTGGCGATTTCTGACTTCTTCTCTTCGTGTCGTTAGTGGCTAGCCTGGTATCAGAGTCTATGCCTCTGACTTGGCTTCACATCCCTTTGACAAATATCTCTCAGGAATGCGAGTTTCCTCACGGTGTCTTCGACCACCGAGATTAGTGATGTCTAGGATTAACTTAGAAAGTACAAAGGTATGAACTGAATTAAGTAGTCACTGAAGCTAGGTGCGTAGTACGAACTCAACCAGCGGCGTGCGTGTAAAACCAGATGAATGAAAGTTAATTATACAGCAAAGAAGAATGTGCAGACGCCAGCACATCAAGTTACCCCAATGTTTGAAGATTCTTTAATTTTTGTTAACTTTATGATAAACAGAATAAGGTTCATATTCAATTGTGAAAATTTGACACATTGGAGTAACTTGATGTGCTGGCATCTGTTCCGTAAAATAGGGGAATAGGGACTGAAGGGTGAATAGAAACAAAACTTTGTCGAGGATTTTCACGTAAGGTAAAAGTTGAGTGTTACATTCGAGGACTCTAATGTCTTTTAATAATTGAGATAGATATTATATTAAACTAGCGTGTCTATCCCCCTCAAAATTTTGTTTATAATATGCACTCTTGATTTATATTCACCCCATTTTACCAGTAACATTCAAAACAGGCGGCGGCGTGTGGGATTTTTTGCCTAGCCCTGATGTGAAAGATGGAAAGATGTGAGTTTATGTCCTATGGTACAAACGTTCTTTTAAAAGTTCGCTATAAATAATACTGTAACAGTCTATAAAATTGTGAAAACAAAACAAAACATCGGCCTGGCGTTCACAACCGCACAATATTTGCATAAAACCATTGTGCCGTGTAAATAAAATGTGATACGATAGTTGACATACGATATCGGCGCGATACAATTCCCACTGCGACATTTCGATAACGTTCGAATATGAATATTAAAATAATAGTAAACAATTTAATACTTGAAAAGACGAGGCAGTGTTTCTATTCGTTATTGAAAAACAAAAGATCGCGATTCGTAAAAACTGTTTCAAATTTGTTTTATTAAGCTGAAGTATTAAATTATCCTTCGGTATACCGATGCATCGGGAACTGCATGTATAGCAATGACAATTATTTATTCCTTACTAGCTTCGGCACGCGGTTTCGTCCCTGTAACAACTTTCCCAAGAATAATTATACTAGAAAACATCCATCACTATACAATTTAATGCGCCTTACATATACAAGTGCCTTGTTACCACTGCTCAGTTAAATTCTATTAAGTACATGGCCCTTTCATATAATTTACAAAATTTGGGCCTGCTATAGTTAGGTACCTGTACTTAGTTCAAAATGCGGGAAACGCAGGCGTAATTTCAATTCAAATAAAATCAAAACTTTTATGTTAAAAAACATAGATTGGTTTAAAGCATAGTTTACAGAGAGAATAATTATTATTAAAATACTCACTATGTTTCTCTTTATCATTACTGTCAATCACTACAACTACATAGTCTATAACCAAGAAACGTGTGAGGAAACCTTATTCAAATGTACATGCATTACATAGGTACATTCACGACAATGCAAATCCCTCTTACAAACAAACCCGAGAAATCCAAAGCAATTCAAAGTCCACCAACTTTAAAGGCCATCATCTTTACAATTAAACAAACAGCGCCATCCCTTTAATTAACTCCATCAAATTACCCTTTTTTTAATTCCCATTTCCTGGTATTTATCCTTTAAGGATAATGATAGGGTTGCCATCAGTATCTTGGGTGAGCTATATGCCGGGAACGAGGCGGTCCCTAGCTCCCTATTTAAAGGGTTCAATGTTTATAACAGCGCTTTTATTTTACGCTTAACTTTAATCTTAGTCGTTACGGGCTATTTGTTTTTGCGAAATGAATGTGATCTTGTATATTTTTTTTATGTTTTACTTCTTTTGGCGTGTTAGGGAAAAATTGTGAGACTAAATTGTTACGATGCGCGCGCACACCGTCGCGAAAACCCTGTAGTTAGCCTAGTCAACATATTTTGGACCTTAGATAATATTTTTGGACATAAACAAAATGTGACAGCAACATGTACGTGAGTTGACATTGACACTAAAATGCAAAGCAAAGTTGTAATTTTCTTTAATACATACCTACAGAGGTTTACTGTAAAGAGATTTAACGCGAAAGATAAAAAAAATAAAATCATTTTTCTAAAGCGTGTACTTTTGTACAAACATCCTTTTTTATGTTTTTATATAACCTGGTACCTTCTTCTACTGGGCAGCTGTGAGTGACTACAGTTTAAAATTATGGTAGTGGTAATATTAATTGATCGTGTTATTTATTATTATTAACCATTTGGCATTTAACTAGCCTATTGGTCTTGTTGTTAGTGGCCTCTGACTACTAAACATACTTCTATATTTCTAAATACATACATTTTATAGGTAAATTACACCCAGACACAGAACAAATGATCATGCTCATCACACAAACATTTGTTCTGGGTGGGAATCGAACCCACGACCTCCGGCATAGCAGTCAGGGTCACTAACTACTAGACCAACAGGTCAGTCAGAATGCAGATGATGGGTTATTTTATCAGGCATTTCTCGTTAGCAGCCCGATATCTGGAATTGTGCCTGGTTGATTGCAATAGCCTCTATTCCATATCACTTACACATAGTTGGCGATATTTCGTCAACTATGTGTAAGTACTAGTGTATCTATAATTACTCATCTGCCTAACCCTTCTATGGAAACGATGGTATGTTATATAAAACTGAACTACTTGTACCGACCTCCCTACTGGCCTTGGAAACAAAACTGCTTTTAAAAACTTCAAAACTCATTTTCACATTCCAATTAGTCATTTTTTCCCAATGGAAATTTGCCGATAAAATATTATTTAAAATACCTTCCTCATTTTTGACTGCAGGTAATGCCTGTCGGGTATATAAAAGTTGCCTTTCTGTCAATCAAAATGATTACAGCGTTATATTACGGGCAGACTACAGGCCACGAAGCGATCGCAAGGTCGGTGCATGCCAGGCCAATTTCATTATGCAAATTCGTATGAAATGTACGCGAAACACGGAGCGTATAGCGACTTAATTGATGAGCAAATTTACATGCTAATAAAACGTTGCGGCTCGGGGTGGATGCACGCAGAAGGTTGAAAAGGCAGTGCAAGTGTACTATGTAGAGTAAAGATGTTATGAATGGAATATGTCATTCAGGCACCTACGTAAAGAAGATTAGGGCTAAAGTTGCGCATCTACTACGAATAGGGAGAATCCCCTGATCGGTCGGGTGTTGTGTCTGGTGGGCAACTGCCCAACTGTTGATATCAGGTTGTTATATACAACCTTATTTATCAAAATAAGTCAGCTGTTGTATGTATATGTATATTTTATCGAGTTACGCTTACATCTGAAATGTAGATACTGAATATATATGTTTTATTTTATGCGTTGCCAGGGTTTGTCTTCTAGTGAAAAAGTTGTTTATAATGATGAGTAGATACAAAAACCCTTTAATGAGTTTAGTATGTACAGAGGCCAGGACATCAAGCTACCCCAATGTGTCAAATTTCTTTTGATATTCTTTCAACTTTAAGACAATAAGAATGAGGTTCAGTTTTGTTCGGAAATTATGAAAATTTGGGGTAGCTTGATGTACTGGCGTCTGTGCTTAAAAAAGGGTTGTATATTTTCGGATAACTTTAATATCGCGATGTAGGATACCTATGTCAGTTTAGTTTGTTTGTGATGAGATAGATGTCGCTACAAGCTATTTGCCATCAATTGGCCAAGACGAAGTAATCCTCTGCTTGCTTACATGCCTCTCTTAACCCATGCTTTACTCAAATCCAGTAAGTATGATCTACCATTTCCATTGCGAATATTATTGCTTTATGTACCCAACTGGCTCAGTTATATTAAAATTCAAGTGGTTTTACCTTCTGTACATTCATCTGTACAGTAAAGTTACGTAGTATCGTAGATTCTGTGTAATTGCAACGAAAACCCAATAATGGTGTCTGACAAGAGAGGCATGGAGCATGATTCTGTGAGGGTTTAATTACGGGAACAATGGTTAATGACGTTGCATGTATGCTGAGTCATTAAAAATTTAATGCTCTTTCCCTGGAATTGCTTTTGAAATTCGTTTTCATGAAATTTGGAAATGGTTGCCTGTGGGTGTGGGCCATCTGGGAGTTTTTACTTCATGCGCTAAAAAACGTTTATTTTTGTAACGAGTATCAAAAGTTAGTTTATTTCCAATAATGCAGTTATTTTCAATACATTAAAACAACATAACATCCCACCTATATACCCCAAAAAGTTAGTCAGAGTTGAATCAATAGTAAGTACTCACACCCACATTCCAGCTATCATATTTTTTTTCCATAAAACATGCAAGGGTCCAGATAATTTTCAGATGAATAATGACGCTTTGGCCGACCCGGGATTCAAAACTAAGACCTCATGCTCAGCAGTAGTGCTTGCGACCTATACCTATCTCTCACTCGAACTCTAGAAATGTACCTGTGCATTGTTAAACACACACAACTAATAAATATTCTACAACACAACTGTGCTGTATACTGTATACTTAGCCCTCCCATGTTCACATTTGCAGCTGGTGTCGTATTTGCTGGTATCCAACCATGCTATACACTTTTCTAGCATTAAATTAACCAGTATCCCACAAGAAACTAACCACCGTACCTAACCAGCCGTTAAACACAAAGATAACAAGAAATCAAACAAACACAACTATACTTACGTACAGACAAGATTAAACAGATTTACTCTATAGAAACTAACTAAGGATTTAACTAAGACTCGCTTGATTCTAACCGACGTTCAAGTTCTACAGTAAATGAAGTGCAAATTGTTTGTGAACTACGTTTGTTTCTTGAGATCGATACCGCTGGATTCAGCGCTTGTTCTGCTTAATTGTGCGGGGAGAAATGGGCTAGTATTGGCAGTTTAGTGAGTAGCGGAAGATTGTAGGCGGGGGAAAAGAATTTGGTATACAATATTACAAATATTTATAGTATTGTTACCCATGATATATTAGAAATTCGTAAAGTTTGGCAATGTTTTTTAAAATAATTATTATAAACAAAAAAGTATTTAAGGTTCCTAAAATATTATTACAACTTGTTAAGAATAAAATCCGCTAATTTCGATTTCTGGGTTAGGTAGAACGTTTTCTAGTTTTTTATTTTTCTGTGTGAAATTTCTCGGTAGGAGCTTGGAGCCTGGATTTTGGCCTGATTGATGGTGAATGGTGGATGGTTTTTTATACCACGACTGTGGCAAACAAGATTACGGCCCGCCTGACGGTAAACGGTTACCGTAGCCTATGGACACTTGCGACACCAAGGGCACCACACGCGCATTGCCGACCCTTTAAAAACCTATTTACTCCCCTTTTGAAGAGCCCCATACTGTAGCCCTCTGAGAAAACCTCGGCAGGGAGCTCATTCCACAATCCAAGTGTACGCGGGAGGAAATTCCTCTGAAACCGCACTGTATGGGACCATTTCGGCTCCAGTGTGTGATCATGAACTCCCTGTCGATGGTGAGCGGTGTGATGATGGTGGATTTAGCCTCGCCCCCTAATACATACCTAGGATTTGAGCATAATTGGCGTAATGTAGTATGTAGTAGGTACTACAGGTATTAAACCTCTGCTTAACCCTTCGAGGATAACAGACGAGATGTTATGTATGAGTCTTCGTTATCTATATCTATACTAATATTATAAATAGGAAAGGTTTGATTGTTTGTTTGGTTGTTTGCATTGAATAGGCTCCGAAACTACTGAACCGATTTGAAAAATTCTTTCACCGTTGGGAAGCTACACTATCCCCGGGTGACATAGGCTACTTTTCCTTCTATATTCCTACGGGACTATCCTTGTATATTCCTACGGGAACGGGAACTACGCGGGTGAATCCGCGTGACGTCTGCTAGTATGATATAGGTAAGTGTAAGTTTGACTGGCTAATGGTAATCATTAGCCAGTTAAACTTAGGTCAAAATAGCTGCAAATTTCCCACAAGCGGTATTTAATACCACATCGTATTGTATCAAGTACGGTTGGGTATCACAGTCCAACCCCAGTCCTCTGTCATACTTAGAAGAGACGGACTCCTATTTAATGAGAAAACAAAAAAAAAATTGAGGCTACTAGAATATTATTAAAAACTTGTTCGTCTAGCTAACCAGCACTGCACAAGTTCTTCTTAGTCTGGATAAAATCAGAAGCTTAACCTTTTAATCCTAATTAACTAAAACTTTCAAAAACGAACTTCTATCAAGTCATGATGAGAACACCACTATTACAAGTATAATTTTCTTTGAAAACCTTTCTCTACTTAACTAAAACGTTGGTAATTAAGGCCTGGTATAAAACTACCATTCCAAAGAGAATAAATTAAATTAAACATCTAAAATTATTTCATTCACTGCTGTTAAAATTATATTAGCGCCTCTCAAAACTTTTGCATATAAAATGTAAAGTTTTTAATGCTTGGTGTTATACTTAATTAATATACGCACACACTTCTGCTACCTGGCTTGTTCAAAGCGCTTCGATTTCAATAAAATTTTAAACAATAATAAAAATAAATTATGCCAGCGTTTCTCAGGGTTAATTTTTTGGATATATTTAGGCACCCACTACATCTACCCTACCACCATCCCATCCATCCATCCTACCATCTCCATCTACTTGATTATTTTATTATTTTGTTTTTGATTATTTTATTATTTGCTTTAATATAGACTTATGGTCTGAGAATAAAGATATTATTATTATTTCGTTTATTCAATCTAGTTTCTTATTAAATACATTTTTAAATATTTAAATATAAAAAAAAAACATTTAAAAATATAAAAAATAGTAGCCCACCGGTATCGGGAACAGGGTCCAAGCTACCGGCGGTCAGGGTTCCAGGGAGAGGAATCGCCTAACAATGCGAGCCGTGTCCAGAAGCACTGCTTTCTGAATCAAACGCTTGATCCAGCCGCCCAACGAGAGCCTCTTCTTCTTCTCTTATTATTATTATTATTACTACACCAATATACCTAAGGTTATAAAGATTTTCTATAAAAGGTTAGTTAGATGTTTGTTTCAGACTTATCGCCCATATTGGTGATGCTCGACTTGAAACGTATGGTTTGTTGTTTCTCAATGATGGCTGAAAATAATGAGGGAAACCTCTATCCAGCCGTAGGACTAATAATCAAATTAATTATTAAATAATTAGCCTAACTATGTTATTGTAGACTTAAGTAATTATTAGAAGATCATTTCATAATCTTAGAACTTTACCCTCTCTATTTCTATTATACAGGGTGTCTCATTCAAATCGGTCAGTATGGGAAAGTCTGAAACTATAAGACATACGAAGATCTGTTCTGAGGAACCATGTCATCGATTTTAATGACAAGAATAACTGCATTCATACTTTTTAAAAAAACATATTCTGTACTATTGTAGTAATATTGTAAACGTGGTCACTTCGAGCACCTACTAAAATAAATTAAAGTATGTGGAAACAATGCATTTTATTCATTTTAGACATCATGTTTCATACACACATTTACTGCTTAAGACCTACATAATCGATATCTAAATAGAAATAGTGTAGGGTTTTTTTTTTAAAATAACCGGGTTCGATTCCCGAACGGAGTACAGATGTTTTTTAAAATGTATGAATGCAGTTTTTCTTGTTATTAAAATCGATGACATGGTTCCTTAGAACAGATCTTCGTATGTCTTATAGTTTCAGACTTCCCCATACTGACCGATTTGAATGAGACACCCTGTATAAGATTTTGCTTTAATTTTTAAGGAACATTGATTTGAATTATGGATCTCCTTATTAGCATAATTCCTTGTAAGGATGACCAAATCCGTCACAGATGAACGTGACAATTTAGTGTGAGCCAACTATTTACAAATCTCCCCGCACTAGAAAGCTCCTTTGGGACATCACAATCACGCTTAACCGGCGAATCGATAATCACGGATGTAATTAGTTCACAGATGAGAGCATTTCCTCTCCGGATAATCCCCTGGTCGCCATCTCATGACACCCATGGGGACAATGGGACAGCCCGGATGGTCGCTCGTGTTCAAATACCGTAAGGAAATCAAACACAGCAGTTAATAGCCGCGTCTTTGTTTGTGTGATTAGTTATTTGCTGGAAACAATGGTACCGATTTCCTTGTTCACATGTTTAACTTAATTTTCTTATTGCTTTTATTTACTTTACTAAGAAGGAAATAGAGAGAAAGTGATTATTTATTACATACTGTCATAGGCAAATAGACAGAAACAAATCAATGAAATTAAAACGGTTATCCTAAATGTTACGTTGCAGTTAATAAATGACAGCTGCCAATTTTAGTTGTACTAAAGTTACCTTACGAAGTGTTAGTAGATAGGAACTGTGGCCAAACTTGGACGGACTTTAGTACCTACTTATAAAAAATAAACACTTTTAGTACAGTGTTAACAACTAGGTATTAGTACAAAATGTAACGGTTGTATAAAATAAAAAGAAGCCGTTTAACCCCCTGACTTCTAAGATACAGGTACCTAGTTTAAGAGCTCGGGAATCAACAATGATTTTGACTAAACTGTACAACCTACTCATTCTCTTTGCCATGTTATGTGTTTGCTTTTATGTACAAATAAACTTATTATCACTGTAGTTATTATATTAATAAATCAAAATATCATGCAAAAAAAAAATAACGTCTGTTGCCTACATTTTATCAAGTCTGGCGAATATAATGTAGACGTATCGTGTCGTAATCTCAGAACTATTTTCGACTTTAATTTTGCGACTTTTGTGTTTGGTCCCACGCTTCTTTTTCATTTCTTGTAGTCAATAACCTGGTGTTAAAGTTTTTGTGCCGCCCGTGAGCTTTTGATTTGTCTTCACATGCCGTCGAGACATATATGATGATGATGATGATGATTATGAAGTTTTCCTTCACCGTCTGCTTCTAAAGTTATGATAATTGTACAATACGCACATGAATCCGAAAAGTTAGAGTGGCGTGCCTTGGGTTCGAACTCGAGACCTATGACTTGGTAGACCGCCGGTCACAGCTCTAGGCTATCGCTACTTACAAATGGTACTTTTTTAAGAGTGTTAAATTTGCTTATCTCTACTCTACACTAAGTGGATGACAGTCGCCAGAACGCCAGACTTTAGTCTTTTATCATCGTTAGTCATAAAACTAATAAAAAGAGATAATTAAGCATGGAGTGTACTACTTTAAACCTCCGACGCAAAAAGAGGGGTGTTATAAGTTTGACTGCTATGAGTGTCTGTCTGTCTGTTGCACAGTAGCGTTTAAACGGGTGAATCGATTTAGATGCGATTTTTTTTATTTGAAAGCAGGGTTTTTAGCGATGGTTCTTAGCGAAGAGATTTAAAATACAATAGAGCGGGCACGTCAAGGAAATGTCATAGAAAAACTTTGATCCCATGTCTCAGTAACGCCATCTAGAATAATATATGAATATTGGAGCGGCAGCGGAGCGTACTAAAAACAACTCATAGACTTGTGTCCAAGCAGAACACAAGTTTCGGACGAAAATGTTGATCGTGATGTCCGGTCTATAGGTATTGAATGTCTTTGGTTCTTAGACATGGTTCATACAAAATCAGTTTAGCTAATATTAGTACATACTCGTACCTAACAGGCAGATTCTTTGCTCAAACGGTACCCCGACGTGACATAAAATTTC
The DNA here is from genome assembly GCA_921972225.1 of Euplexia lucipara. Classification (NCBI taxonomy): domain Eukaryota; kingdom Metazoa; phylum Arthropoda; class Insecta; order Lepidoptera; family Noctuidae; genus Euplexia; species Euplexia lucipara. Next base: position 6,869,346 of record OV179152.1, on the reverse strand, counting down.
ATGGTTCAACGATAGGAAAGTAGTATTACTTATAATAAGCAATTATTTAGATAAGTATTATTTATAACTTATAATGAGAAAGTTTGTTTTTTACTTTGGGGTTTTTTTACATTTTAAATTTAATTTTTATGTCATAAATTACATGGCTCAACGATAGGAAAATGTTATAATTTTTTTTACTTTTAAAACGTGACCTTAACTTTATGACGTTGGGTTTTTTTTAACACTTAAAAATCCTATCCAAATACACAGGTATTAAATAAAAGGAAAATAGCTAACAAAATACTTAAACAAACAAAAAATCTAAACAAATCACCCGCCCAACTCAACCCCAACCTTCAAAATGAACCTAATCACGCTTTGTAAGTACAGAAACTTCAGGTACCTAATACCTTCCATCTAAAAACAAAAATGAAAACAATTTTGTTTTGTTCATTATTTTTTTAATCAAAATCTCGTTAACGGTGTGCCCAGGAGATGAGGCCTAGATTGAATCAACAATGTTCTCGCCTTCAGAGAATTTTAATCTTCATCTGAAGGCTAGTCAACATCTCAGGTTGGCGCCGCTAATTATTCATACTGGTAACTTTATAACATCCTGGCTGCGGGTGTGACACAATTTCAAAAGCAGGTTGGAATTGACATGATGGTTTTAGATTAACGAAGCATATAAATATGTAGCAGATTTTGACGAAGCTCCGATATGGCGAAACCCTCTAAAGATTGATAAAAATAGAAAAGTAATCGTGTTTTATTAGCTGCAGTTGAGCTAGCAAGCAGTGTCCTTCTGCGAAACGGTCATCTCGCAGAAGGAGGCTGCGGAAAGGGAGAGAGAGATCACTTCCACTTACCCTGCCCGCAGCAGGCGCACCGGGCGCAGGCGGAGGGCGGACCACGCCCTCTTCCAGCCCCCCTGAATGGGTCCAGGGGCGACGGACGCGGGGATGTCCGCCGCCCCCCACGTACATGGACCTGAGGTGGCGGCGCGTCGTGTTCACGCGCGCCCCTCTTAGACGTCGCGAGGGGAGTCTAACACCTCACTCCCCTCACTGACTTGGCGGGGCTTGCGGGGCCGGCACCAGTCAGGGGTCGCGGAAGTATCTTCTGTTCCTGTGACCCCCGGCGCAGGTGTGAGAAGGAACACGGGGTGGTTTTTAGTCAGTAAGAGTCTGACAGTCCCCTCCGCCTTCCCGGGCGAGGGACATCTATGAGGATTTTCCACACCCGGAGAAATAATAAATCTGTATTAATATAAGTTTTATGTTAGTTACAATGATTTTTTAACCCTGTCTCCTGTACCCTATTTAGACACTGTATACACTTACAGGAGACAGTGTCTTCTCCTGGTGAATATGGCACTGAATTTATGTCGTACAGATCAAACTAGTTAAGGTAGATAATGATCAACAATAATAAGAAATTTAAAATAATTATAGAACTGTTTGTTGCGGAATGTGAATCCCCTTCTTTCTTGAAAGTCGGTTAAAACAGAAAATCTTAGCGTTCCAGTAAATTACAATCCCAGACGAGGCCGTTTATAAGGAGCTCATTATTACCTACCAAAACTAGATATAATTTTAATAATTAATTAAGGTCATAGTCTAGCCAGCCAGTAACACTAATTATTATTTTCGAGGCCACTCGCTAGCCCAACTAAATTGACGAAGAAGTTTAATTTAACATTAAACGCTATCTATTAATCCTCAACGAAAATAACTTCAATAATCAACCAGAATAAAGAAAACTCAAAACATTTACTTAAATGAGTGAGTTATTAATTATTTACTTTTATTTATGAGTGTGAATATACTACAGAGTTGATTTGTGAGTTTTTTTAAGTGTGAAGGTTATGTAAAAAGAAAAACAAAGTTGGCTATTTACTCATAACTAGGTAGAATTTAAAACTATTATTGTAATGTCTTACTCAAATTAGGTTGAGAGTCAGCACTTCTTGAACATCAAAAACATACATAAGACATTCCCCCAAAACTTTTTGCGTTGCCTGTTTTTTTAGTAGCTAGTAACTCTGACTAGTATGCTAGAGGTCGTGAGTTCAATTCCCATTCAAAACAAAGTTTTTTTGTGATGAGCACAATCATTTGTTCTGTGCCTGGGTATAATTTATGTACAAATAATATTATACGTATGTTTGCAGTTGTTTAGAACTCATAGCACAAGCTCTGCTTCGTTTGAGACTAGATGGTGTTGTGTAAAAATTGTGGTATATTATTTATTTACTTTTTCTAGTGTTTATGCTGAAAAGAAGAAGTGGCGGAACAAACTCCCCAGCAACACATCTGTCTGTACTACTGGCACTTTGTAAACATGGGCGTGTTTACAATTGTCTCAGCATAATATAAATATTTCCCGTACATAAGAGCTAAAGTGTCGTACGCGTTTATTAAAACGTAATAAGTTAAAATGAAGGGGTTCCCTGCCCTGCTCAGAGTAATATAACAGCTGGCGGCGATCCAAATTGCAACCCTCAAGTGCCTCCACTTTAATACCCACAAAACTTTATGAAAATGAAACAAAACCCTATGTTGGAAGGATCTAATAGATCGTTCGAATTTCAAGCGAGTTAATTCGTTGTAATGAGTTTTTATTGTAGAAAGAGTATAATCACAATACGTTGTAAAACATTGATAACTTCTAATATACCTTGTTTAAAAATAAATAAAAATAATAGGTACCAGCCTGTTACTGTCCCACTACAGGCCAATTATAATATTTAATATATATAATATAATATAATATATGCTCGTCTCTTTGCTCTCATACAGAAAAGACACGAGCATAAAAATACCTACGAATGAAAAAAGTCACCTAATATGTATTTAGTCGTCCCGGATCTCAACTCACAACTTCGTGTATGTGAACCTTCTTTAATACCTTCTAAAATTAATAGATTTTTGTTGTAAACATAATTTAATTGTGTCCTAAAATTAAAAATTTTGATTATTATTTATTTATTTATTAGTTGTGTGAAAGTAAGACAACCACTCTTGTCAAAAGGCATCATATTGCCCGGGTACAGCAAGGTACCACACCAGTAAATTTATCATACCTAATTGGATTTTTATTGTGTATTCAGAAGAGCTACCAAAACTATGCTGATAAAAAATCACGTCGGTAAAGCAACTTTTCCCTTTATACACTCCTGCAGCTGAAACGCAACTTTCAGGACAAAAGGATGCGTTTACAGGATGGTCCTGTAACTTATTCCATAAATACTAGCGTTTGGTCTCTCGGGCGCTAAGCAAACTTTGTTGCGGCGAAATATTTTGCATACTTTTTTTTTACGTTGTTTTGGTTGAATTTTATACACGGAATTGTTTTGTTATCTTTTATTTATTTGCATTGAACATTTTATGTGGTTAGGTGAACTCATTTTACTGCAATAGGCACCGGATAGAAAATCTAAATAGTTTAAATTACCCATCTGGCTATAAACGTAGATATATAAACCCACACCATCCTTATGGAGGCAAGCAGAACGCCACTTGGTACGATCCTTATATTCGAGCTTCCTGAAATAGGTTTGGGCTACACGATGACTGAAGCATGCATGCCTTCTGTCGGGACAGGTCAACTCAAAGCTGAATTGTTTCTTTCTTCAAAAGGCTTTTCCAGACTTTGCCCTGCATTCTGAGACTCGCATAATAAATGAATACAATCTTATATCTGGACTTTAAAAGAGACCATGACCCCTGAGTTTCTTTCATTTCTTCTCAGGGAACAGTCACTTTGGAAATGCCATTTAGTGCCATTTAGTTTTTTAAAAAATGACATGTTTAAGTATCTGGGAAGATCTACTTACAGAAATAAATATCATTTCATTCCTTTTTTTGCTTCCTTATTATGTGACTAATATTGGTCCAATAAGAAGTTGAAATAAAAGGTACGTGTTTGAAATTGTATCTCCAAGTGTAAATACTTACTACTAAAACGTTCATAGATTAAACTAGTAGCGCTGGCAAACCCGTTTCGCGTTTAAAAAAAAAATAGCGACCTTTTCTTAGACCTAAAGAATATTATGGGCACATAAAATTCCATTAGAATCTTTGGATGTATTAGGAACAAGGTGCAAAAGTTCCTCATCCACCATTGAAAAGGGATGTTGTATCTGGTGGGCTAACTACCGACGGCCCGACGGTTGTAGTCGGGAACTTGTATACGTTCAAATTGCGCGGATAACTCTGATAGCGCGATGTAGGATATCGGTCATTAGTTCGTATGTGGCGAGATAGATGTCGCTACAAATCCGTCAAGCAGTTTCGAGAAGTTTACAGATTAGATTTAATAAGGCCTTATTCTCAAAATCAAATATAGTTGTAATCAATAATGGTACCTAACTACAGAACTGAAAATAAAAACATTAATAAACAAAATATGAATTCATAGGTACTTTTGCTGTTTTCTACAAAAGAATAAAGTTTTAAATCGAATACACTTGAGGATATCAGACAACACTTGTAAAATATTAACAACGTCTATTGAACAATAAAGGTCAATAAAGCCCTTTCAGAAATCAACATTCGAAATAAATAATTCTCAAAGAAAATATCAAAGCAACATTCTGTGAAAAACCTTTTATTTTACAATAATTTACTAAGAGCTTTTTATTTTAAAGGAGGCGTTCTGTTTCTAATTTTAATCGGATTAAATAAAAACATTGAAAAAATAAACATGTAAACAGAGAAAATATTAGGTACATTAGTTAAATATCAATGTGTATAAGTAAGACTTTTGTTACTTAATTTATATTATACTCGTGCGTATACGAGTTCCAAAGTTTCTACCCACCCCATGGGAAAGAGGTTTGAGTTTATGGATATGTAAAACACCAATCTGTTTGTCACTTTAGTTGAACACAGAAAAAGATTTTTTCAAACACATCAAAATATACAGCTGAATTGAGAACCTCCTCCTTTTCTGTAAGTCGGTCAAAAAGACATCATTATAATACGGTACTTGACAGAATATGAACATTACAATATAACTAGTCGCCATCAGTTAGATTATAAAAAGTTGTGGAGCCCTCTCCACTACTGCTCCCTGTCTTGTAACGTCATCATCTAGTATAAACTGTACCTACACACACACACACACACTCAGACACACACACACTTTGACTCGATGTATCGCCGTTATTTTTTGATTACGTGAAAAAAAAAAATGTTTTTCAACAGATAATTTGTAATTTAGATGAGGGACTAAAAACTACAATTTTGTCAAATAGCCCATTATCGATACTGACATGCAAAATGAATATTCGCGACAATATAAGGTCTATGCCGGAGATGGTGGGTTAAATTTCCAGGACAAATGATGGTGTGATGAGCACGATCGTTTGTTCTGTGTTAGGGTGTAATTTATCCATAACGGGTGCCCTCTATCTGGCAGAAAGTTGTTGCTCCGAAACCTATTTGGCATAACTCACTTGGCATAAACTTTTTTAAACGAACAATGTTAAGGTATAAAAATATTTAATATAATTGTTTTTTGGCCTAATGTTTTTATGTCCGAATTTAAAATGGGATACTTTTAAGATGGCAGAATTGTATTGGGCATAATTTCGTTTAGAACAACGTTTATTTAGAGCGCCGATTATTTGGCATAATTTGACTTCGAATACTACGAAGATCACAGAATTTCAATAGAAATAATTTTATTAGTCATTTAATATTGAAAAAAAAAATATTGTTTTAGAAAATCACTATGGTGTGCTACAAAAGTTAGTGACAGAAATGAATCGCTGCAAAACTGACTTCACGTAGTCTTGTCTTCCCTACCCCTGGAGTGTAGTGCCGCGGCAGCGGCCGCCGAGCGCCAGATCCTCTTTTGCAAAGCACGCATGCAAGGTATATTAGAAATTAAAGATATTTTATCTGGCTGTGAATTTTCTGCGATATGATGGTTCTACTTTTGATTATTATGGAAATAAAATATATGCCAAAAGATGATTCTGGTTGTGAACTTTCTACGATATGGTGGTTATACTTATTGATTATTATGGATATGAAATTTATGCCTAAAGATGTTTTGTATTATTAAATTTATAAGTATGTTTATCAATTGTTTAGTACCCATATCACAATATATGCTTAGCTTGGGACTAGATGGCGTTGTGTGGAAGTTGTAGAATAATTATTTATGTGATATCTGGCGTTTCTCAGTAACAGCCCGGAGTGTGGATCTGTGTTCGGTTGATGGTAACAGACTCGACACCTCTTTCTTAAACATTAGCATTGAAATGTGGTTGTACTGTTGGTACACTTCTACAAAACTTTTCCTGAGAATACAAGCGTGATATTATGGTACCTATATTCTTTTTCACTTGAAGCAACCTATAAACACTAGTCGTAAAGTAAAACTTAAACTTTAATCAAGGATATAACAAATTAAATCATTGCGTACAATCACTCCAAGCGATTCCAATTTGGATCACAGCTTTCTCGAGTCCCATCGCTCGAAAGAAATAGAATGTGCCATTTAAATTTATTCTCCCTTCTAATTAAACACGTTTGAATAACCAATTTTAACAAACACCAAATATTTACACGAATAAATCCAGCAGCAAAATCTAATCCTGAACTCATATTTTGATTTCAATTTCAGCCCATTTACGCCAAACGTTTCTCGATCACTTTGATGGGAAAGATTCCCATTAATACCCAAGACAGGACCGGAATGTTTATTGAAGAATAAATTACAGACACTGCCTTACTTACTGAACCCGTTGTTTATTCGATTCTTAATTGATGGCACGGTTGGTGCAGTGGCTGAATGATAGGCTGCTGTGCTGCTTGTCAGAGGTCCATTCTCTTACGGAACATAAATGTTTATGGCCTTCAGCCAGTCGATCTAGTAAAAAACACCGCATGAATACGTAAACGTAAACGGTCATCACTAACTTTAAGGCAGTATTAGTTGCAGCTCGATTCGCCTTCACTTCACCTATATTTATTAATGGTAGACATTGACAGTTTACTCCACTCAGGTTTTCACGAGCTGAGTTTTAAAGAATAGCACTGCAGGTAGTTTTTCCTATTTCCGATCACGAAAAACTCCTCCAAAAAAAATGTTGTTTCGTAACGATGATAATGCGATATTTTCGCTGATTCTCAAATATTGCAATATGTCGAGGAGGCATGCTCCTTCAGTATATTCGAGAGCAGCTTACGATGGAATGTAATAACAGAGATAGCGACGTTTTCGCGAACATAATGCGTACAATTTGAAATCGCGAAATGCCTCCGCGAGCAATTCGCAAAATATTCTTTACCGTTGTGCAAAAATATAACGGATTTTTTATTATCTTCCCTCGCATTTCGTAATCGCTGCCAAAAGGTACTTAGCTGATGTTCGTTTTCTCTCGAACTACTTATTATCTAAGTGCTGTTATGCTGTATAAACATTTCAAGTTATTATTTTTGGATTTTACTGAAAAATGGATACCTGAAGATGTTTGGACTATTTCCTTTTGATCTCATTTTCCTTTTTTTCCCTCTAAGACCAGTTTATATACATTTCAAAGAGAGAGAATATTACTCCATAAACCAATTACTTAGCTTATACAGGGTGTAACGGAAAGGGTATATACATACAAACAGGGTGAATAGAGTATTTAATAACGAGTCTTTCCTCAAAATTTCAGCTCCCAACTAATAACTTTGAAATTTCACGATATTATTTAATATCGACAGTTTATTAAATGCAAAATCATAACAAACGTGTCACCGCACTATGAGGGTCATAATCCTGTCCGGCAAGGTTCAAGTATATCTATCTCGGGTTCTGCGCGCCTAGTACAGACCTATCGGGCTCTGTCTAACCGACGAAGGCGCGACGGCGCGGGCGGGCTCAACTTTACAATTATGTATGTATATGTATAAAAATGTTGCCATGTCGTTTCTTATCACCAAGAGAATCCGTGCCCTTCGGATGTATATACCCTTTCCGTTACACCCTGTATAATTTGAATGCTTTTTCAGAATACTATGCCCATTTTCAGTAAACAACTTGAATGTCGCAGGTTGAAAAGCATAAATGACATTTATGCAAACACCGTTCCTAAAAATGCCCAACCACTGTCCAACTCCGCATTCAATGGCCTTTTGAAGTAATAAAATGCCCGCATTTCTCGTGGAAATTCAAAAAAGACATAGCATTTGCGGTACGTTGAATATCCCGGGTATTCGTTACGAGACCCCTTCATTCAATGCTGCAAGTTTATTCTATCTGGTATACCGTGTTTTATGCAACCCCCATTTTAATGAGGTTTCTACCGCATAAGTTCGCATTTAATTACAGCTATCTGAAAGACTTTAAAAATAAAATAACCGTAAAATTGTGTAGCGTCGAATCAAAAGTCACGGATATTTTTTTATCTCAAAAATGTATCTAGATTTTCCCGCTTTTGCATACCGTGATTTCATGTTTTCTCTTTAAAATGCTCGTAACTTTATTTAAAGCGACGGTCTTTTGTTAAATTTATACATTTAAGTAATTGGTTGCAACTTTTAAATAAAAGAAACTCGGGCAGTTGATATTATTTGTATTTTCAAGTAAATAATTACAATTGCTATGATCCTTTGCGAGACCAGACCAGATACACCACACCCTTTGGGTTTTTAAGATGTGGTCTTTCTTTTATAAATTAAAGCCAAATACGAAAGATATTGCCCAGATGAAAGAGAAAATGAGAAATTATTTACAAACCACTTCATAGAAAAATACCCGTGGTCCTACTAGTAGAACGACACGGTTACACCACGGGCAATAAAGGGTTAATTGTGAATTTACTAGACCCGCTGAATAGATAAATTGAACATAAACCAGGAACAACCCACACAGTAAAATCACATTCTCGTTCTAAGATATCACAAAAAAATAAATAACGACAGTTTTCAAAGGGCTGAAGAAAATGATTATTTCTGCTCTATAATGCTTCAATTTATAGAAAGTCAAACAGTTAGTATACTTTGCAACTAAAATCACAAGAGTGGTTGAATTTAATTAAATTTAATTAATTAACTAATAGCATTGTTTTTTTGTACCAGACGTGTGACATGAATTTTGTATGCCTGATTTTTTTTCTGATAGGTGTGAATATTTTATTTTGTTTTGTTTCTATTTTAATTTTAAATTTGTTGTCATTTTGATCTCATTAGCTCTCATTGTGTATGTATTTGTAATTTCGTTATGTTTTCTTTTTAACTTTAATTTGTTTATTTGTCATTTTAATAATTAGTAAGCTAATAATAATTAAATGTTTTTTCACTCACTTGATTGTTGGTCGACCTATTATTGGCGTCTGTATAAGTCTGATGCTTGTTACTATTATTCTAATGAAATGCTGTATACAGAAACTGTTAGTTTACCTTAAATAAATAAATAAATACCTCAATGGCGGGACACAGCAGACACCTGTATTTATCACAACTCTTGATCCACAATAAATAATTTGAATTTGAACCCGCAGCGAATAATTACACTGCGATTCAGAAAACGTTCACCTATACATATTTTACACTTTACTCATCCCATCACTCATTATTCTGCCGAGCCTTATTCCAACCAAGTTGGGGTGTCCAACCCAAAGACATTCAATAATTATAGACCGGACATCAAGAACAAAATTTTCGTCCGAAAAAGTGTGTCCTGCAGAACACAAGTCTATGAGTTTTTTTTAGTACGCTCCGCTGCCGCTCCAGTATTCATATATTATTCTAGATGGCGTTACTGAGACATGGGATCAAAGTTTTTCTATGACATTTCCTCGCATGTCCGCTCTATAGTATTTTAAATCTCTTTGGTCAAACCGAATGCTTATCTGACCTCCACAACCCGTTATTGAGTAACACGGGTTATCAGACTCTGTAAGTCTTACAACCCGTGTTACTCAGTAACGACTGTCAAAGATCTACAAATGACAGCAGACCGACGACTTAACGTACTTTCCGAGGCACGGAGAGTTCTTAATTTGTAATGAATGATCCACAGACTGACTTTGACAAGCGTAGCTTAACCTTTAGTCGATCAGTACGGCTGTTAATAAATAGCCACAATCCCTGAGGCTGATGTATCAAAAACTATTCGAGTACTAGTTCAATGTCAAATCATTTATTTAAATAAGACCCGTAAACGGTACTTTTGAACGTTAGACTTGCAAGTAAAATAAACTAAGTACCTACATAAATGAATACTAAAATGTATTTAAGTAAACTGATCACACTGGACTAGATTAGTTTGGCCAACCATAGTGTAGCCACATGGTAAAGCTTCACAATCATGCCAACTATTAGTATGAAGAGGATTTTTATGTAAGCACAATATAAGTAGGTATGTTTTATTTTTATTTGTATGGAAAGGAGTATGATGAAAATTAGTAAACTTCAGAAAATACCACATAAATTAATCCATGAAAAGACAGATATTATTGATGCCCTAAGCTATGCACAAAAATTAAAATGGAGATGGGCGGGCCACGTAGCCAGTTTGACCGACGGCAGGTGGACTTTACGGGCCACAGTATGGCCAGGACCAGTCGGCTACAGAAAGAGAGGTAGACCGCAAACACGATGGGCAGACGACGTCACACACGTAGCTGGTCGAGACTGGGTTTCGATGGCAAGCAACAGGGACACTTGGCAATCTCTGGAGGAGGCCTTCACCTGAGAAGGGTTCTTGCTCACAATTAGTTTAATTCGATTTAAAATGTTTAATGATGATTTTATATAATTTAATGTCGTATTTATTTAATTTTATTCCATGTAAGTTATTAAATGTAATGTAATCATTTTTTTTATAATATTTAATTGGCAAGAAATAAAAGGCGTTTTATTTGTTACTAACGGGGTGTCTGAAAATAATTAGTAATTTTAATGAATAAACGAGAAAATCTTCAGTTTTGTTTCTTATATAACCCCTGCGTTTTTTTTCAACATCTTTGTTTGTACTTTGTATTATTCCTCTGTAATCTCTCTCTATAAAATATGTTATTAAAATGTATAATTGCACGCTCATTCTCGTACATTTTCGACAGAATCAAACTCTCGGTCACATTTATCTATTCAGAATTTTATGTGATATTAAACTTGTCTTATTTTTTAAATGCACGAGCATAATTTATTTGAATATGTTTATGTGTAACAGGTAAATGTTTTTGTGATACTTTGTAATAAACTAACAAGCAAAAGTTACAACGAACTTCTATCTTTTTTATACTAGCAGACGTCCCGCGGTTTCACCCGCGTAAGTCCCGTTTCCGTGGGAATAATAATAATAATAATAATAATAATAATAATAATTGTTTATTTATAAAAGAGACACATGTACATTTTATACCTTAAATTAAAAAATAGTGCACAGTTGCAAATTTGCCTGAACTAGGTTGAACCTGTGTTTCAGGCTAATAAGTGCATAAATGCATAATGTAATAAATTAACAATGACTACACTTAAACGTACAAAAACTAAAATTAAAACTTAAGTAAATAAAGTTACACAAAGTGAAATAACATGAGAGGTGTTAGGATTTCTATTTGGAGACAACAAGTAGATCTTCTGTCTGTGCATAGTCTATTGTTAGTAAGTACTTCAGTATATTTTTTTTACAGCTGTAGTAATTTAGTTTATAGATACTTAGTTCTCTATTTAATCTATTATATAGGAATGGGCCTAAGAAAGAAAAAAATCTTTCTACAAAGACATGTTTTGAGGATGCATTAGACATACATACTAAATCATAACGCCTCTTTTTAGTGTTCTCGGCATTGTATGCAAGCATGGTGTGTTGTTTTAATACTAGGTGCATGATGAAAATCTGGCGAACAGTTAGTACATTGCAGGATTTATATAGCAGGTCAGTGGGAAAAAAGAAGGGATGGAAGTTTGCAACTTTTAAAATTGCTCTCTGAGCCCTTTCAAGTGGAAGTAAATTAGTTTTTGACGCGCCGCCCCAAGAAGTGATGCAATATTGTATTATAGATTGACCTAGGGCCAAATAAATTTGTTTGATTAATTTTGAATCTGCTATAGTTCGCAATTTTTTAAAGACATATATTAGTTTGCGCACTCTTTTAACTAGACTATTAATGTGTTTTTTAAAAGAGAGTGTGTCGTCTATAATTACCCCCAGGTATTTTATGTTGCTCGTTTTGTGGATAACAGGACAATTACACATGGTGGTACGGCTTCCACAATGATGGGCATACAGATAAGGGTTAGTAATATTAAGTGAAGGCTTGCGCATGGAGAAATGAATATATTTTGTCTTGTCGGCATTTAATGTCAGTAAATTGCTTTGAAGCCAATTAGTCACAGTTCTTAAGCCTACTTGAGCGCTATCGAATAGTTCGGTACTGGTTCCGGCGCTAAAAATTAACGCTGTGTCGTCGGCATATGATATTATTTTGCCGTCTTTAATATTTAGATTACACAGGTCGTTAATATAGATAAGGAAGAGGGTGGGCCCCAAAATACTTCCCTGCGGCACACCGAAACCAGTATTTTTTTGCTCGTTACTCATAATATTATCTATTCTAACACATTGGTACCGGTCGTTTAAATAGTCGGTAAAAAGTTTCAGCGGCGTTCCCCTTATTCCTATGTTCTCTAATTTGTTCAGAAGAACAGAAACAGAGACAGTGTCAAAAGCCTTGGCTAAATCGAGAAACACTCCCAGGGTCTGGTGTCCTTTGCCGAGTTTTTCTGAAATATAATCAGTCAGGCCGTGCACTGCATCGGCTGACGATAGATTGGCTCTAAAGCCAAATTGCGCAGGAGATAATATTTTGTTTTGCTCTAGGTAATTAACTAGTCTACAGTTAATAATTTTCTCTAGTATTTTTGAAATTGAAGGGAGTATGGATATTGGCCTATAATTATTAACTACGTCTTTGCTTCCAGATTTATGTATAGGGATTACAACTGCCTTTTTAAGACACCTAGGAAAAATACCGACGAAAAGACAGATTTGAAATATGTGCGTTAAGGGAGGTACCAAAATGTGCTTAAGGAGTTTAAGGATCTTATTACCTATATTATCCCATCCAACTGCACAATCATCTTTTAGCCCACAAATGATTCGGGTTATTTCATCTTCATCAGTGTCGAGCATAGCAAACGATTTAGGGTTACAACTATTGCTTGAATTTTGCAAAGATTCGCAGTGCTTCGGAATCTGCTCGGCAAGAGTTTTCCCAATATTTACAAAAAAGTTATTTACATTGTTAGCTGATATGAGTGGTGAATGATTAGCCAGCAATAAACTCGAATGTGATTCACGCTGTTTCGACATATTAGTGACGTTTTTAATTTGTTTCCAAAGTTGTTTGGTATTTTTACCTGCTTTATTTAATTCAGTTTTATCGTAATTATTTTTTAAGTTCTTAAGGAGATTGTTGCAGAAATTCCTGTATCTTTTATAGGTGGTTTGAATAATTATATTATCAGGATATCGTTTAGTTTTCTGGTGAAGTTTATCTCTGTGTCTAATACACCGAATTAGTCCCGGAGTAATCCATGGTTTAATATTATAATATTTCTTGTTTACTGTGTAAGCTGTTGTGTTACGTAATATTGCTTGTTGTACATGTTTTATTAAGTACGATAAAGCGAAGTTAGCGTCAGCAGTATTGTAAACTGGGCTAAAATCAATGTTGCGAGAATCATATTCAAGTTGATTTGTGTTTAATTTGCTAATAGTCTGTGGACGATTTAGCTTAGGCAGCGTTAAATTTACGCTGAGTAAGACTGCGTGATGGTCAGTAATAGTTGAATTAGTAACAAGCGTAATATACGGAAGGCTGGTTTTGATCATCATATGATCGAGGCAGGAACCGCTCTGATGAGTAGGCAATGTGTGAGCGGGAAGAAAGCCATGGTATAAACAGATATTAAGATAATCTTGAGTCCCTGCATCGCAGTTTTCAGTCCCAATATTTATGTTTAAATCTCCTGTTAGTATGACATGCTTAAATGCGCTTAGAGTTTGAAAAATGTGATTTAAGCAATTGTTAAAAGAGTTTAAGTTTCTAATAGAAGGGGATCTGTACATAGCGATTATAGCTGTGGTTGTGCCGATTTTGATGATGAAGCAATTACTAATACAGTCTTTTGTCTTGTGTTCCTCGACTGTAACCTTTAATAAATCCTTAACAAAAACAACCACACCATCATTTTGATTGTGGTTTATTGTGGTATGGAATGAGTTGTACCCTGGTATTACTGGAAGGTTATCGTGGCGATCAGATAACCAGCACTCAGTGAGTATCATTACATCACAACCAAAGTTAAGTCTGTTAAGGAAAATATTAAAACTATCTATGTTCTTATAAATACTGCGAATGTTTTGGGTTAGTACTGTTAGTGAATTTTGATAGTCGGAAATATATTGTTTGCAGTCCTCAACATCACATGTCTTTGATGAAGTTAATAATGTGTTATCTATATCGGTAATTAGGTTAATATCCATGTTAAAAGATAATTAAGTAATAAAAATAAAAAGAAATAAAAATTAATTAAATAAGCCTAAAATGTAAACTTGTATACGGCGCTCTTAGGCGCCTTCATAATCGGTCGAATTAATATACCTCTGTTCAGCTGCTTTTTTAGCAGGGCAATCAGCATCTCCCGTCTTGTGGTTGGCTTGTTTTTTAAAGCGCGAACAAGTTGCACATTTTGGCGGATTAGCTTTCTTTGCACAGTCCTGTATTGTGTGACCTTCTTCACTGCAATGGCCGCATGTAGGTGCAACAATTTTGCATGTTTTGGCTGCATGACCATACTGCTGGCAATTGTAACATCTAGTTACCAGTGTAAAGTCTCGTACCGGGCAGGACGTCCAATTAATAAATAATCTGTCCTGTGTGATGAGGGCCTTGCGGATGGTGGCTGGAACTTCTATAATATAATTGCAGTTCTCAGCATCCTTTCTGCCTGATTTGTGGCTCAATTTTATCGAGGCCAAAAAAGTGTCTTGGGACATATTTGGAAGTTTGTCGGTCAAATTCTGTTCGTAAATGCATTTATAAACCTCATTTTCCGACAAGGACGTGGGTACTCCTATAACTATAATGCGAGGTTTACGCTTTTGAGGTTCGTCGATGGTAAGCCCTGACGAAGCGAGCTGGACTGTTTGTTTCAGCTTGTGTAGGTCATCTTTAGTTTCAGTGCTGATAATTAATCCGCCTTTTCCAATTTTACGGACGCCTCGTACTTTCAGCTTCATTTCTCCAGGGCATATAATTTTTTGGACCATGGTCTTAGTTTCATCGCTGGTTTTCGAATTATCACAGGGATAAATCGCCACGGAGCTAAAAGTATTAGGACGAATAAAGCTGTTTGACCCCTTCTTCACCATATCAGCAAAAGATGTGGACGCACTCTGCTTCATATAGGACTCCTGAATTGTCCGGTTCATCTCCGATAAGCAGTCGGATAGGTCTCGAGCTTCGGTCATGTTTTTAAGTGAGATATGCGTTTGTATGGCTTTTTGTTTTAGGGACTGGTATTGAACAGCCAGTTGCGAAGCTTTATGTGCAACATTTCGGCAAAGAGTGTTTATTTTAAGCTTCTGTTCAGTGTTCAGCTTACCTTCAGAAGCAACAACACATACCTCATTTAGGCTCTGCTGAATGGATGTCATCCAGGACTGGATCTCATGAGTCGACACTACTTCAACCTCGTTTTGGTCCTGATTTGGCTGACGGGGCGTTGCCGGTGCCGGAGTTGGTTCCAGGGTCCGTGCCGGGGCCGGTGCTGAGGTCAGTACCGGAGCCGGTGTCGGTGGAGGGCTGCGACGTATCATCGCGCTCCGATTAAAGGGGCTGCCTTCCATATATACAGTATTAAAATAATCCAGTCAGTTCATTATTTAAACTTGTCACTTCTAATGTTCGATATTTCACCTACACGCTAATACACTCAAACTAGGTCACTATTTATGCAAACGTTAATTTATTTAATTTATAAAATACATTGAAGAACACGTCTGTTTACTTTGAATGCCGCATTCAAGAGTCTACAAGAGACAAGAGAATACAGGGATAAAAAGTAGCCTATGTGTTAATTCAGGGTGTCAGCTAACTCCATACAAAATTTTATTAAAATCCATTCAGTAGTTTTTATGTGAAAGAGTAACAAACATCCTTACAAACTTTCGCGTTTATAATATTAGTAGGATATTAGTAGGATAGGTAGGTACTGGGTCAATCGATCAGACAACTCAACAGATAACTCAAAACTGTATTGTTATTATTCTAATCTAATAGAATTAAGAAATAATTGGTCTATACATTAGCCACGTACCCAGCAAAGCCAGCATAGAATTCTTAACTTGAACAATGAATAAAATAATGTTTAAGCAGAAAAAAAGTAAAACGTATTCAAATAAACCAACCAAAATTATAAGGAAAACATAATATGCCTTAAATAATAAATAATCGGGAAAAGCAGGTTAGGTACATTACGTGATTCCAATAATTTTCACAACAGTACCAATAAATCCTTGACAATCACACGAAAAAAAATGGTGGCTTTATGTATCCTGCACCCTCTCAAATTATCTACCAAACTTGATTTATATACCGAACAAAATATTTTTGTATTATTAACATCAAATAAATTGTACAAGCGACATGGGAGCGAAGTTTATTTATTGCTTCGCCATAACGGAGCAAGTTGCCTCATAAATTGAGAGTCCCTCACCATCATGGACACTTTGTGCATCCATTCTATATAGGAACTTTTTAACAAGCTCACTAAGAATTTTTATGGGCTGGCAAACCGTAAATGTATTCATGCCTTTTATACTTTAACTGTACCTACGTGACTTTTGTGAAGTTTTGGAATGAATGCGGAGGAACGGTAATATTGTTACGTTATTGCGGTAATGTTATTTTGAAAAGAAAATTCAGGGGACGCCCGAGAAGGACATACACTGACCCTATTGATGATCTTCTTCAGAAAGGAAAGGTGCGTATTAAATTACCTACTTGGAACCGGTGTGCGTGTCTATTCAGATGTTTGTACGTAACCGAAGCAAAGGAAGTGTTCATTTATTTATTTGCTGAATACAGCAGTGCGTTTCTGGTCAAATCTCCGCGTGAAAATGTAGGCGTAGTGAGGGCGTTCCATAGCGAGTTGAGCTTTCATTCCATACTAATGCTATACTCTATCCGATTAGGTAGTTAACAAAAGGTAAACAATTTTGACATGTATTTTTAGTTAATAACACAGTATAAAAATAAAATGCAGCTGAAAACAAATTTAGATACAACAAAAACGAATACATGATCAATTAAACAATTTGTTTAAACAGTAGTTGTATTTAATTAATAAGCGTTTATGTAAAAAGACTTGTCAAGATTGTTTACCTTTAGTTAACTACCTACTCGGATGGAGTATAGGCACTGACAGATCATTTCACTCAAGTTTTCACGGCGTGACTTTTACTGAATCGACCGTCAGGTGTAAATAAGTATAAAGATGTTACAAGTCATAAGGTAATACAGTTAATTAAACCATATTCTACCGAAGTTTGTAAGAATCGTGAAGGTCGTGTGAGTTTATGTTTGTATGTATGAAGGTTTGAATCGCAAACCACGTGGACTGTGTAGTGATAGTGACTTTTTGTAAAAACAGTTTTCACTGAATAAACTTTTGCCGTTACAGCATAGCATATAAAAACCCTTTTAAAAATAAACCCTGTTACTCAAAGGCGACGTCACAACAAAAGTCTTTTTATTGCCAAATAAAATATCGGTCATGCTTTAACTTTTCCACAAGAAAAATACGGTACGAAATAGCATAGTGGTTGAAGAACAAGCTTACTCAGAAACCGATATTGGCTTACCGTTGGCTTCGCTAGCTCAATAATCTTACTACGGAAGACTTCGAGTGGCAGACTAAGCGCTAAGTCTACTGAAAATTGAGCTTTTTTATAGCTGATAAATTATAAATTGAGTTCAACATTTTTATATACTTCTACTGAAAATCTTTTAACATAAGGGGTGAACACTAGACACGCATACGCTCATACTCAAATACACACATACTAACACACACTTACACATAAAATCTCAAACTAACTTACTTTAAAATTATTTTCTTTAATTTTATGTTTTGTATAAAATCTTTTAATCAAATTCAAACTGTCAAGCGAAAGTTTCTAGACAAGTAGTAGTAACATCACTATGTAACTTTAAGTCATGATGCCTTAGGGGACCAGACTGCTTCTCCCTAACATTGGTCGCATGACCTAGCTAGGAGAGCAGTGCTCACCCACATATTTGTAAATAGTACATATTTGATAGAGCTGTATCTAAACGTGTAATACAAAGCTTTGTTTATGAGTTAATTAATCTATTTTCTTCTTCTTCTTATCGTGTGGTTAGTAACTAACCTGGTGTCTGAGTTTTAATGCCGCCCATGGGCCTCTGACTTGGCATCACATGTCCTCGAGAAATATCTCTCAGGCATGCCGGTTTCCTCACGATGTTTTCCTTCACCGTTTTTGAAGCAAGTGATAATAATTATACATTATTAATCTATTATTAATATAGCTAAAGAGTGAATTTTCCATTTTTTTTTCTTCTTTATGTGGTTTGTGGTGTCAGAGATTTAGGCCGCCCTTGGGCCTCTGATTTGGCTTCACACGCTAACGGAAAATATGGGTGTTTTTCCTGAGCAAATAATAATACGCACATGAATCAGTCAGAGGTGCTTTAGGTTGAAACTAGAGACCTCTATGACTTGACAGTACGCCAGTCACAGCACTAGACTAATTTGATAGATACAAACAAAGTTTAGAAAATAGCGAAAAACACACACACTCACGACTTCCACTAGGAAATGGCAAAAGACTGGTTTTAGGGGGACTGTCTTAAATAATAATTTTGACGATCAAAAAGTCTAATTCTCAGCCTAAGTATTATAAATGTTTTAATGGTCTAATTGATATTCATAATTTAACTAAGACTTTTACTTAGTACCATTAAAACCGCAAGGCTCATGTTTCATGTTTATTTAGAGCAGAAACCCTCCCTTGCAACAGAAAAACAAGTTATTGAAATAAGGCTACAAAACTTTAGTGAACTAATTTTATCCGGTATTACTACTTCAGGTTTTCACGAGTTCCTTGTGAAGTAGTTAAGTAGTAACTACACCTGTAAGTTACGTAATACTGCGCTTGACTGTATACTTAATTAAGTTCCAGTTAGTTTAGCTCTGGTAAGGAATACAATAATTTAAGTATATTTTTAGCAAGGACGGTAAGTTTGGTAATAGTTTTGCTTGATAAGCAATTTGTATGGATATGAAGAAAGAATTAATGAGAATGATATTATATTATAATAAACTAATTAATTATTATCACTGTTGCATAAAACTAATAAGTACTTGACATTCATTATTTTCAACGTGATAATAGTTTACTAATGGTTTTTCAATAGCATAATAAGAAAAATCTTTACAAATGGAGGAAATTGAATCGTCTCCTTGTAATGTTAAGTAACAACTTTTACATGAAACATATTACCTATACCATACCATTGCAATTATGTAAGCTGTTATTTTGTGCTTGGTAGAAATGCAAATCATATTTTTTTTTGTATTTATTGTCTCTTTGGGCTAATCTTTGAAACAGCAGGCTCTGTTTTGACGGCACTTAATCTGGCAGACAACTGATGTAACAAGCACACAACAAGCATCTTAGACCCCAATTTCGACGGAACTTTTACAGGCAGCTGATGCTTTAAGAAGTATCTCAAGCTATTCTACTTTAGAAAACAAAATAGAGTTCGGCGCAAAACAATACAATGTTAAATCCCGTGGACAACAGCTACTCGGTAATTAATTATAATATAATTAATAACCAACACATTGGTTTGTATTAAAATCTTAATTATATATTATACAATTAAGATTTTAATACAAACCAATGTGTTGTTCTGTAAAGAATATACTTTTATGAATTTTAACATTTTGATTTCCATAATGAATGATTTACAAAAAAATTATAATAAATATTTTTACAGAAGATTTCAATTACATGTGCATGCGTAAAATAATAATTATTAAAATTTATAACATGCAGCAAACTATTCAATTAATATTCAGTAAAAACTGAATATTAATTGAATAGTTTGCTGCATTTTGACATTAAATAACATAAAATAAGAAATTAAAAACAAACATAATGACAGGTAACTCGCCTGTAAAGAAAAACAACATTTAAAGTTAATATTTCCTAATCCTAATATTTTACAAAAAAATCAATTAATTTATTTTATTGACACGAGCAGACGTTTGTTATGTGAGCTCGCTATCAAAATCGAATTTCTTTTTAAATGAAGTACAATCTTCGTTTACATGTAGGTATTATAATTTACACAATATGTTTTCTAAACATTCCCGTAATCTCAATAACTAGCTTAAATAATACTGTCAATAGTGTGTTTGTATACTTCAATTACCTTCCCAGTTAATGGGTTGTGAAGGTCTGACAGGTACTCGCTCCATGAAAAACACTGTTATTCAGCTGCAACCGATGAAACTGGAAGCCGACCCCAACATAGTTGGGAAAAGGCTAGGCAGACATGATGATACTTCTACCACCTTCGTGACGTCATAGTTACACTACTACAGCACGATTCTATTAAATTAGTGAAGGCGAATTGAGCTGTCATTTCAAACTAAGGCTAGGTATTGACAGCACTTATATATCACTTAGCACTTATATTATCTTATCTTTTTTTCAATACTTTGTTTTTTTAGTGTGTCCGTGGCATCACAACAGGCCCTATCAGAACAACAGCGCTGCGATATTTATATTTTTAAATGTCGCAGATAATGCTGAAATAGGCGCCTTTTTGGTCTCGCACAGGTCTTTTGTTATATTTATTTTTATTTTTGTCTTTAGTTTTTTAATCTTTTTTTTTTATCTGTATTTCTGTTCTTTTGTTTTATGTTCTGTGCGTCCAAATAAAATATTTTCTTTCTTTCTTTCTTTCTTTTTCTTTCTTTCACTTCACTTAAGTTTTCACGGGGTGATTTAGTAACTCGACCGGCTGAACATTTTTTTTGGCTGGAACAAATTACCTACTCCATTCAAAATAAAAATGATCGATTCTCAGTAAATTGAAGCAGCTCTCGTTGACATTTTAACTGTTTGAAGGCTCTGGAAAAGATTTCCATTTTCGTATACTTTTTTATAATTACATTTCAAAAACAATCACCGCCTGAAAATACTTTTCTTGTAAAACAATATTTCTCGAATTTAACGTAACACAATCCTGTAAAATGATTATTTATCAGGGTCTTGCCTTGTTTTATAAAGGGTTGGCAACAGGAAGTACCAGCCTTTGTTTTCGTCAATGTATTTTGAGTTTACCTCACGAACTCAAGAAATTTCTTAGAAATACTTGTAATATGATGATGTGGTCAAGGCTGAGGCTAAGATTTCACTCCTAATAGGCAAAGTTTATTGGTGGAAACTGGAAAACGGGCTAGTGGAGCAATATTTAGCTTCATGCAATTGAGTTACTAGAGAAGCACAGAACAGAAAAACGGTCCGTTGGGGGTTACGGAAGAATTGTACATTCCCGCGACCCCCGACACAGGTGTGAGACACTGGAGTGGTTTTAGTCAGAAAAAGTCGAACAGCGTGACATTTGCGCCAAAATAAATAAAAAAGCCATAAAGCGATGGTAGAAATGTGTGAAAGATGGATGATGATATGGCTAGAAAGTAGTTGGCTATAAAAATAACGAGGCTAGTCAAATAATATGACATTGTACTCTGTTAACTACTGAATATGAAGAATTGCATCTTGATGTTCCGTATTTATTTGCACACTACGTATAATTTTAATACGGTGTACCATAAAAACCTTTTGTAACATCTTCCGAACCTGTATTTTAATAAATTAATAAATAAAAAAACTACCGCGCTAAACTCGGTAAAATTTGTATGGGACCAAATGGCAACTATTTTGCATCAAACTAAAAAATAATACAATGATTTGAATTTCGACAAATGCAGAAGTGTGAAAGAAGTAGACATGCTTTATCAAGCCGGGAAAGACCCAGATGATGATGATTGAATATTATAATAATTATTAATGTTATGCAAGATCATGACGCACTAGCGGAATTACCGACCCGTGAATCAGATTAAAAAATAATTTTTTTTGAAGAGCAATTGAAGTGACACAGTTAATCTATGAAAATGGCCTACTAAAATAAGCTTAATGAAATTTACGTAATAATAAAATAGCTACTTAAAAATAACAGCAGTTAAGTGTAACAGATTGTCTTAAACTCAAAATGAACTTCCGTAAAAATGTGTCACGGTTGGAACGAAGCTGAGATTGATCGGTCTTCGTTTATATATAATAGACATTGAAAACTCATCAATTTTTACCCTCCGTATATTTTCTTATGGCATGGCGGAGAATGGGCGCGTTTTAGTGCAAATTGAGAACGGCGAATCATTTTGTGCGTATACCTAGAGCCTAAAGTATTGAAGGAAAATTAAGTGAAAAAAGGGAAGAAGACGTTTAAAACACAATTAATGATCTAATAGGAAATTATAGAAATATACTACCTATCATGTAACTTTATATTTTTAAATTAAAAAATTAAACTACCTTACACCTAAAGTTTTCGATCTCTGTTTCACGATAGTTTTTTATTACTTTGCCCAAACTATTCCACTGTTGGGTATAGGCCTCCCTGCATTCTTTTCATGTAACGCCATTCTCCGCCAGCTCTTTTAAATTCTCAAGGAAGACATGCAGGGCATCCCACCATTTCGTTCGTGGTCATCCGTGGCCCCGTGTCACCCTAATGTAGACTGGTAGAAAATGCCTTTTGCGAGTATTTTTAGCTGTGCATAATATTTTAACAAATAAATACAATGCAACTAATATCGACGCTCATCTTTTGTTACTGTTGATGTTTCTACATTTAAAAGGTCAATCAATCGAAAATAAATAAACAAGCACATAACAAGCTTTTAAAATAAAGCACAAATTTCCTTTCCACTGTAGATTAACTTAAGTTTTTGTCTAATTATTAGCTTAAATTAAGCCTTAGGTCCGTCCCGAAGTGAAATGATCTTTGACACTCGTTACGGCTATTGATCAAAGTTCCGAAAGTCAATACAATGCAACCAGTATCTGGGTTGGAAGTCAGAAACGCAATCCATGGAAAATACTTGATGGGACAAGAGAATACAGAAGACCAACGTAAATGGATATACTAGACCGAGTTCCAAACGTCGAAATCAGGAGACGCACAAAGGTCATCGATATTGGAAATCGCGTTATGAAACTCAAATAGAGTTGGGCAGGACACCTGCGCGTGCGCCTGCGCAGGTGCGGTGATGGCCAGTGGAGTAAAGCTGTGACCGAGTGGCGTCCAAGAAACGGCAGGAGAAGTGTAAGGCATCCTGCGGCGAGATGGACGGACGACATTGTTGCCATTGCGAGAGTACCGTGGATGAAACTGGCACAGATACGTGGAAAGTGGTACCTAAAAAGAGAGGCCTAAACCCAGCAGTGGGTGAAGTCAGGCTGTGGATGATGATGATGACGTAAATGGAGTCGCATGATTGGTAAAGCTGAAAGTGAAAAAGCGTTTCCAAAGAAGAAGAAAGTACACACAGCTAAAACCTCAAAATCATTTCTCTTTTCATACATGAATTCGTAAACTCACGTCTTTTTCCCATGGGGGTAGGCAGAAACTACAGAGAGCCATCTGCTACGATTCTTACATACTTCTTTGGCTTCGTTTATATTCATTCTTGTTATCATACATACACGCCGGTTGCGAGTATTACGCTCCTGACCTTTCCGAAGAACCTCACCAATAAGTTCTATGTATGTACATCTCTTTTCAACTATTTTTATTCACATCAAACAACAAACCAACTGTTTAGCAACTAAATACGATTCTTTTCAAATTAAAACAAGTTAAAATTGGTTCGCCTGAAACAAGCTAAAGTTAAGAGCGACTACAAAAGAGCAGGAAAGATCTTGTTAAACAAGAACTCTTAAAAGGGGAATCAGCGAAAAAGTTAAAATTAAAACTCATTCGTGAAGGCAATAACTGCAAAGCTACGTCCACTGAATACTGAATTGAGTAAAGAGGTTGGTTTTTGGACTCGTTTAGCAATCAGTAAATGGTGGCACTTCAAAGAATGGTTTGAGTGATTGGGGTTTGTTTGAACTGGTCTAGTCTAGTTGGTAAAGAGTTCGTCCAAGTTAGGCGTCTACTAACTAATAATGAGATCAGTTATTAAACAAATGAAAAATGTCTAGACATCGCCAAGTGGTTGGTCGGCTTTTTATTTGATCAGAGATGACCTTGTTTTTGGGCTAAGATTGAGCATTGTCGTTCAACATGGCATTACTGTCAGCCTTTTGGATATTTTTTCCGTTAAAAGCAATGCAGACTAATTTTTTCATGACATTTTTACATCTTTCTATTTCAAACCTATATTCAATTTTAAATTAATCAAGCTAATCTGGCGAAATGTGGGTCTACCAGGTTACACCTCTGGGTTATAGACGTGATGTTATGTAATGTTTTATATCTAAAAACAATAAAATGACAGTGGTGTTTTAATGCGAAAACTGAATAATTTAGTAAACAATAATGTACTCATACCCTTTTAAACTTTATAATGGACGAAGTATGGAAGTAATAAAATGTTTTGGCACAAACGGCGCACCATTAACAAGTTCACACACGGTCATTCCAAGTGACAAACTGAAAAAAAATAATGAGTACGTTTTTAAGACCATTATTCGTGGTTAAAACAATGACAATATTTTCCGACTTCACACTGTTGTAGCTACGACTGCTACGACGCTGTTTTGCTACGACGTAGCTGATGTAGTAACTAAATCGGCTACGAGTGACTTAGATACTATTATTTATTTCAATTTCAGTGAATGTTATTTTTTAACTCGCGACGCAAAAACGACGGGGTAAGTTTGACGTGTCTGTGTCTGTCTGTGGCATCGTACCTCACGAACGGATGAACTGATTTTCATTTAATTTGTTTTTGTTTGAAATGTGAATTCGTCGGGAGTGTTTCTTTACCGCCACAAAATTGCGGATAAAAGGATCGATTAGTAGAATACTACACTGTTATAATTTTCTGATTAAATCTAAAATGGCCGCCACCACAGTTTGGCGAATTACGTATTTAAGTTTTTTTGCATTACCTACTACTGAAGAAAAAATCGTCACTTTTAACTACTATATGATAAATATTCCTAGAAAATCGAGTGCTAAGTCCATGCAGGGTTACCCAAGACTGTGTCTCACGAAAAAACCACGGACCACCAGATGTCAGTTACACAGCTGTCATTGTTGCATGTAAAAATGTTACAACGCAATTATGAATAGGGTGGACCATTTTTAAAATGTCTCTTTGTTATTTAAAATGATGTATTATTTTACTGATAGTGAAAAGTTTTTGAACAAGTTTTTATGACACTTTATTACCGATACCACCGTCCATTTTATTAAAAAGTTAATTTATAAAAAGAGTGAAATCCCAGAATTTGAACTCACTAAAAGCCAACTGTGTTATTAATGTTGTTTTAATTTAAATTGGTGCACAATGTTTTCTCGGAAACACACTTTGACTTGAATAATATGCAACTCAATTGACTACAATATACTCAGAAAGAAACAACATTACGCGTGTATTTCTCAAAAGGTCAGGCAGAATAGTAACTATAGAGAAAGCACATTTTACACATAAAATAATTATCATAGGTCCTTTGTAATAGAGGACGCGCCTATTGTCATTAACTTACCACCCCGATGGAAGAACACAATAACTGTTTGCGTCAAGGGATTTGAACTTAAAACTTCATGCTTACCGGCAGAGTTTGCGTCCACTAGAAATAAATATGTTATAATTGCTTATTTATTATGTTTGCAAAATACTACAATATGTAAGTAATGAAAGGTCAAAGAACTGTTTCCAGGACCTGCAACTGCAACCATTCACTGCAACTGCATCAGCTTTGCGCCCCCTTAAACTTCAGCCTATCCCTGACCTTCAAACGTTTAATCCAACATTATCCGCAATACGCCACATCTCTCGTGAACATACAAAATGGTTTCGGCATAAATTTTAGCACCGCCAACACCAAACAAATAACAGAAGGCCAGTTTTGTACAACGAGTGCAAACAGGCGAACACACATCGATGCGGCGGCCTTAAAGTGTCTCAGATGAATGCTAACCACGAGAGACATTTGATTACTTTTACGTTCGATAGTGAATTATGAATAATAACTGCTGAAAGTGTAAGTACATTACCAAATCATGAGGTATTAATAATTTTCAAACTTATGCCTTCTTCATAGGGGCTTAGGCAAAACTACAGAACGCAGCGCTACGATCCTTCATCCTCATCCATGCTTCTTTTGTTTATTTTATGTTCATACATTTGCTCATGCATTTACACCGCTAGCAAATATTGCGCTTTTAAAGAACATCACCAATATAAATAAATATTCCACAATAAATATTCCACAACTTTTTCACACAACGCCATCTAGTCCCAAGCTAAGCTAAGAGCTTGTGTTATGGGTACTAAACAGCTGATAAACATACTTATATATTTCTAAATACATACATATTATAGATAAATTACACCCAGACACAGAACAAATGAACGTGCTCATCACACAAACATTTGTCCTGGGTGGGAATCGAACCCACGACCTACGGCATAGCAGTCAGGGTCACTAACTACTAGACCAACAGGCCAGTCAATAAGTTCAGTGTAAGGCCGTCGCCCCCCGACGTTTCAACTTACATCTGCCTTATAAATACCTAGGAAAACATCGTAAGGTAACCGGCATACCTTAGAGATATTTCTCAAGGGCATGTGAAGCCAAGTCAGGTGCTCATAGGGGGCATTAAGATTGACACGGTGTAGATTAATAACTTACTAGCTGTACGAAAAAAATAAGAATTCCTTATGTTAGTCGTCTTCCATTCACTCTCTCAAGTATTCAAGTATTCAAGTATTTATTGCAATCCATAATGAACAAACAGGATTGCAATAAATACTTGAATACTCAAATACCAATACCAATACTCAATACTCCTTGTGACAAAAGCAAATAGTTTGGTTACAAAAAAAGGGTAGGTATACGGATGAGCATAATCTTTTGTCTTTATTATTTAACTAGCTTTTGCCCGCGACTTCGATCTTCATCGCATTTAAAGAAGAATAATTTCGTAATACCTACTTGATTTTTGCGTAATTTAAACCGTTTACGCAACGCACGCGCTTTTTTCCCGCTTGCAACATTTCTTATTGCTGCTCCTCTCCTATTGGCCATCGCGTGATGTTTTATAGCCTATAGCCTTCCTCGATAAATGGACTATCCAATGCAAAAAGGATTTGTCAATTCGAGCCGGTAGTTCCTGAGATTAGCGCGCTGAACCAAACAAACAAACAAACTCTTCTGCTTTATAATATTAGTATAGAAAGTGTGCGTACGTTCTCGCTTGTCATAATTACTATGAAGCTAACCTTCTGTATTTTTCCATATCTCCAAGACCGTAGGCGGAGTTTCGGTGCTTTCTCAAAGAATCACCTATCATACGCAATGGGGTGCAGTGACGCGAATGATTGCTGAAAAATGCCCGCATAAAACTTCGTTTTCTAATAAATTGCGACATTACCAACGTTTTTATTACAGACTCGAGATTGTGAGTCTACAGAATATGGTTTTTTGAAGTGTAATTTTATACAATTGAATTGTATTAGGATCTTAAGTAGTGTTAAGATTAAGCCTTCTCACTTTTCATAGTACGCGCCTGTCTTTTTTAATCAATTCTTTTCTGAGTAAATTGTATTCACCTACATTTGCTATTTTAAAACGAAAAACGCAACAACAACAAAACACACCCATTTTGAAACGCAAACTCGTTTTCGAAACTAGATTTTATAGTAATCTTAATTTAATTACTATTAATAAGAACAAGACACATTCATGTTATTAATTTACACATATTTTTGATTAAGCGTGGCCATAGTAAAAAAAAAACTAGAGACCGTAATACAATACAATGTACCTAGAATAGTGTGAGATTTAACAAAGTAAAGTGTATGTGAAATACTGTACAGTACAATAGTACCTACCCATGTAGTAATAGAAAAAATATTTAATTTGGAAATCCACTGCATAGCCAGAGACTGACTATAATGTGTTGTTTACGATGCACAACTCAATCTAACTCCGCTAAATGATTAAGAGAATGCAGCAGAGTTGAGCTACTGTTTTGAAATACTGTGGAGACTTGTTCAAATATTAAACAGTTAATTTGGTGCCGAAACTTTGACTTCTATGCACGTCTGCACAAATTACGTGTTTCCAAACTTTTTAAATTATTTGAGTCTGCATTTTAAAGTTTAGATAGCGGGCGGAGCTACTTCGAGTTTGGTATAATTGTATTCAACCTACTTTCTAAACAGTAAATAATGTTATATTTAATTACTTTGCGACTGAATTGTCTTCTAATTAAATTACTAAGTTACGTGATAATCTATTTTGGGAATTGGAGTTGAAATTAAGCATTTTTTATTTAAATTTTGAATAATACGGCTCCGCTTTGGCGAACTCTCATCAATAGTTGACAGTAAAAAATATTAGTATTATAATTACCTATTTATTTAACACTATAAGCACACTAATGTACAGAGGCGGACTTACTGCCATAAGCATATTCTACCGGTCATCATTATTATTAATTTTGCATTCCGCGTACATTAAACTAATAAAGAGAGATTTCTTGCACATCTTTGAAAAACAATAAAATTGTTACATAAATATCTACTGGTTTTCAGATTTTTGAGGTCCTGATTACTCGTAACGACTGATAAAGACAGAAGATCAACGGGTAGGCACGGAAGAGTCATTTTAATAATGTAAAGAATGATCACCTATCAACGTATATACTGACCTTGGTGAGAGTAAAATTTATCACACTAACAAACACACACACGCACACACACGCGTCCGCGCGCGCTCTACGCACAAATATACTTATAACATCGATAGCAAAGTTTTCAAAATAATGTATTGAAAGAGCTTGAAACGTAACAGTCGGGACATAGCCGGGAGCGAGCAAATACAGCTAACCTCTAATCCGATGCAGGTGATGTTAAATTGAAATTCCATGTTGTGCTGCAATCCGTCGAGTTTGAACAACGCTGCCATTTTGAATTCCATCAAAAATATACGTAGGATATTTCAGTAGATTTTTTTTTTTGAATAACCGTATGAGCGAAAGATAGGTAAACAGTGGGCTGTGTCAGAAAAATGGCCGCCTCGTCAGCGGTACAGCGTTCGTCAATACACTGTTTCGTTCGAAGCTTTTATGGATTAAATTTGTTTTCATGAAACCAATTTGCATGCAAGGTTCCAAAAGCCTTATACAGGGTATTTTTGATCACGAGCCATATTTTCACAGGGTGTTCTACCCATGAATACAAACACCTTTCACTAAGGGACCAACACGGATATCACGAAAAAAATCAGCCGCAGGTGTCGTACATTTTGTTCGAGAGGCTTTGATATGTAACAGCTGATTTTTTTTCGAGATTTCCATATTACTCCCACGGTGAATAAAGGTGTTTTTATTCATTTTATTAACCGGATTAAAAATATGACACTCAGATTAAATATTGTATATTATAGGACTTACCTATCTGCCATAATAAATAGGAGGATATACGACATGCAGAGGCCATTGCGTCTTCGTTCTTGGGCTTTATTTCCGGGTTGAGAAAAATGCTGTTTTATTTCATTTTTTCATCTGGACTCTATGGATCATAAACATAACTGGCAAAGTGTAGGTTTACCTATAGGTACAGCACTGCCTATCCCTTCGGGAATTATAAGCGTGGTAATGTTACATTTAATTTGTTTGATATTCAGATTTATTGCGTAGTAGACAATACCTACTAAGGAAACTACCTACCCGGAAAAAACATTTATAAAAATACAATATCCGAATTTACTTCAGCTCTTATCCGATATTATATTATTAGAAGAAGGATATTTATTGTGACTCTTACACGCTTCATTTTCTAAGAAATTGGTTCTCTTATAAAACATTTTATAGATAAGGAAGCTGTTTATGTTCGTCTGTATTTTTTTGCCGCAATGGTTTTTACGTTGTTATTGTTTCATTAAAATCAAGTCAAATTGGCTGTGTTTATTCACGTGTTTGGATGTTACACCGCAATACATAGACATACTGTTACAAGCTGCACTATAATATGCCTATTGTACTACACGAATCTATATTCCAAATCCCCATACAATTGCGTCAGAGCAGTCATACTCAGATTAGCACGCCTAGATCTACATACATAATGCAGTTTCCACAGAACTACGCACGTCGCCGGCAGTCCTGACGTACGGACAGCACAATACACGCACATAAATGCCGTTCATCAAATCAGCCGGCGCCGCGACCGGCACAATTCAATTTTGGAATACGTTCACAAAGCGCGCCCGCTACATTGTTTACCAGACCTATACCCATTTACGCGACGTCGGCGAAAAAATGACACGCTACACGATTTTACGCAAATATTGTAATCATAAACAAAGCTTCCCGAACGCAGCGCACAACCCCTTTGTCAGTACCCTGATAGGTGATAAAAACGAGTGGGCCGGAGTTAATACTACGGTGTACCACCATTAGATACTTAATCCGAAATTAAACGCGCCCACCGTATAATTAATAATGTAGAACAACATTAAAAGATTATGTTTTCTCAGGGCGTCGGCGGTTTTCTCTAAGAGTGCCTCCGGGGCTCGGAGCGTTTCTTTTGAGACTTAATGAGAGTCATGCTTGGAGGGGCTGCTTTGCCTAATTCCGTTTGCTTTGAAGGACGCGTTGCGTGCCCGAGCGAGCGCGCCACACGCACGTGACGCGCGCCTGTGATCGCTCATGTGAACAAACTCGTAATGTCAGAACACTTTGTAATTTAAAACACGTAAAATAAAACAAGCAACAAATATTCTTACATAATATATTTTAACAGAAATATTGTTAGGTAATACTAGCTAATTAACATTAGGTATGTTAGTAATGCGCAAAATCGATTATGTCTCGCCACATCCAAGAAAAATTATGAATTGTGGTCGATTTTGCGCATCGCTTATGTTTTAGTTTTATAAATAACAATTTTATAGAAATATAATTTTGCCCTACTTCACTCAAGCACATAAAGAACCCGTTTATAAAATTATATTATTTAAACTAAGCTACTTCAAAGTCTGTCAGTGTTGACTAGATGCATTCAAACCTAGTCCGAGCCATGTTACGATAGAATTTACTACAAAATTGATATTATTTCATATTTAGCTTATGAACTTAGGGGTTACAATGATATCTACAACGATATGAGCTTTGCACAAGTTCAAGGCGCAATTTTATTTCGTTAAAAGTATGATAAAGATATTTTCAAAATTCTAATATTTACAACATTGTTTTCGTACCTTACAACCTAAGAACTGGAATATTGTCTTACCGATAAATTTTGTCGTGATCAGGTGGCAAGCTAATGAAATATGGCGCTGGAGGTGGCGGTGCATGCATGTACCTAACTGATCCTGGCCCAGACTGCACTTTGTGCGGCAATGTGGCGTTAGATAACGATGGTGGAGGCAAAGTGCCCGCGTAGCCCGGCCAGGGAGGGCCCCACATCGGGGGCCCACCGGCCGTCGGGCTGCTGGCCAGAGGACCACCCCGATACGACGTGGAAGTCATCCTCAACCGAACGATACAAATCGCAACAATCAAAATTGCTATAAACGCGACCACACCACCAACAATTCCAATAATTAGATTGTCATCATTATTCGATGTTGCTACCCCGACTACTGGAGCTCCTTTCGGCTCTCCGGCCACTTTCGGCCGATCATGAGAAGGTGCCACTGACCAAATTATATCGGGCTCAGAAGATGTGCGGACCAGTCGTGGAGCGGGAGTAGTGGACATGCTACTCGAAGTGGCTGTAGTTCTACGCCTTGTTTCACATGTCAATTCATCGTCTCCTATCTCTACCAACAGAAATCCGGACAAATGGTCCGGAGATTCACATTTTACATCGTTCACTCCGACATTTGGCAACCATCTCCTGAGCGCTCGAGCATTACAATCGCAACGAATCGGATTAGTGTCTAAGCCAAACATCGAGAGATCTGCCCGTCGGTCGTCTAAAGACACTAAAAGCTGCGGCTGTAAAGTTGTCAATTGACTTCCGGCGACGTCAATGGTTATTTGCGAAGATCTTGGTAATGGGAACAGCAATGCGGGTGGTAAACTCGTAATAGAGGTGTTCCTGAACTTTACAGTTATTGCTGGGGCTTTCAAACCAGCCAGCACGCCAGAAGACACCGTTTTGAGCCGAGAACCTCTTATACCTAATTCTTCCAATCTTGGATGCAATATCGAATGTAACTGATCAGCACCAATTGTAGTATCCTTGACTTCAACATCCAATTTCTCAAGAGCCAGTAAATACTGCAAAGCACCTTGAACATCGAAATATCCTAACCTAGGATATCCAAACGCTCTAAGCTCAACTAAATTAGGGAGTGCTCTGAAAGCATTTTTCTCTATCCTGGTTAATTTTTCCAGATTGCAAATATCTAAAACTCGGAGAGACGAGAGATTTTCAAAGTTACCGTCCGTGATCATTACCATTGGGTTACCGGAAATATTAAGCCGCAAAAGATTCTTAAGTTTGGGCCACGACACGGCGAGCGACCCTGTGACGTCAGTAATTTGATTTTGAGAGAGGTCCAGTGATTCTAATAATGTTGTTCTAGTGAAAGTTTTCTCCGACAACTTGCTAATGTTATTGTGCGATAAATTCAAGTTGTGTAGGAAAGGTGTTTCCAGCTGTCCGAAGGCTTTGATCCCAGTTCCTGCAAGGTTTAAGTCTCGCACTGTTTTCGGCTCAGTTAAAACGTTGTTAATTGTTTTCTCGGATAAAGGATTAAAAGACAGGTCTAACTTTTTAATATTTACCATAACACTGTCTTCTGCAGGTATGTCTATTATCTGATTATGAGATAAATCTACTGACGATACGAAGAAGTACTGCTTCTGTAAAGCTCTAAGTGGAGGGTGCTCAAATAAGTTACTACTCAAATCAATATTTTCTAGCATGTGTAATCTTGATCGCTCAAAAATATTCTCCGGCAGTTCAGTCAAAAGGTTCCCACCCAAATTCAACACTTCTAGTCGAATTAATCCTTCAAACAGTCTATCTCCCAAACGATCGATTTTATTGTTTGACAAGTCTAAATACTGGATTTGCGTTGAATTATGAAAAGCCATTTCGCTTATTGACTCGAGTTCGTTCCTAGCCAACAAGATGGTTCTTAATTTTGGTAGTCTGGCAAAATCGAGTTCGTCTACATTCTTAAGAGCATTGCCAGATAAATCCACTAATTCAAGATATTGTAAAGTACTTATAAGTTCAGACGGGAAGAAGTTGAACTTATTGTTGGTAAGTATGATTTCTCTCAAGCGTGGGTGGATCTTGAACGAGGACGGGAACAAGTAACTGAGTTGGTTGTCAGAGAGATCTATAACTTCGAGACTCGTTCCGGTGTTGAAGAACTCCCC
This sequence comes from Euplexia lucipara, assembly GCA_921972225.1. Classification (NCBI taxonomy): domain Eukaryota; kingdom Metazoa; phylum Arthropoda; class Insecta; order Lepidoptera; family Noctuidae; genus Euplexia; species Euplexia lucipara. The sequence goes on along the minus strand of OV179152.1, from coordinate 6,835,640 downwards.
TTTAAACGCGTTCAGCTGGTTGCCCTTCAGAGATAAGTACTGTATAGACATGACGTTCACGAACGACGGTGTCCTTATATTCACAATATTATTGTAGGACAAATCCAAATGCGTTAAATTCCTAAGATTTTTGAACGTATTTTCCGAAACTTCTTGCAAAAGGTTGTTGGATAAATAAATTTGTTGTAAATTAAAGTTTTTCGAAAACAGATTGACTGGGAGCGCTTTTAAGCCTACGTTGCTCAAATCAATACTCATTAACACTTGGTTATTTTGGAAGACAGTTTGGGGCAGTACACTCATATGTGAGTTACGACTTAAATTTAGGTGTGTTAGGCTCGGAATAAACTGGAATGCATCCACTGGTACTTCAGAAATCTGGTTATCTGAGATGTCTAGGAACCAAAGGCTAATAAACTTCAGCGGTTCGCCGACAAACTCAAGTATCCTGTTTTGGCTTAGAGACAAGAACTGGAGTGATTGTTCTAATCCACTAAACACTTCGGCATTGATTGAGTTTAGTAGATTTCCAGACAGATCTAAATGGTGTAATGTTTTGAAATGATCGAATGCTGCTGGAGGTAGTTCACGAATGACGTTTCTTGACAGAACCAGGGATGTTACTCTGTCTGATACCGATTTGAGTATGTCACTTGATAGTGCTGTGACTCTGTTGTAACCAAGATGTACCGATACTAGGCTTGGTAAGCGAGACAGGGCTGTGGCAGGAATGAGTAGGATGTTGTTGTCCCGCAGAAGAAGCGTTTCAAGACTCGTCAAACCATCGAAAGCGTCGTCTTCCACCTGAAATTGAAACAGTATTTTTGTTTAAGAAATGATAGTCAACACGCCACAACACCCATCTTAAGACTGAACATAAGTCAAAGAATCATTGTAATATTTTAATTAAAAATAAATTTTATTTTAACTCGGTGGCCTCTATTAAATACATGTCATGGCCTAGCTCGGGCAATACGGTAAAACACAACATAATATATAATGTCTTGTAAGATATGCTGAGCAATCAAATAATTAGTTCTTTATAAAACTATTATCTCTAAATCGAGATTATATACGTTACTCGGTAGGCGTGCTTTATCGTCTCGACCGGATCAACACCATAACCATGAAGTAAATAGTCGTTCAAACGCGAGTATAACAAAAAATTCTAAAACTGACCGGATACATAGTATCACCACAGTATAAATATTAATACAGTAGGACGACGCCTTTGATCTTTGGAAAAATGCCGACTACTTCTACACGCGTTAGACTTGAATAATACCTCCCGCACTACGAACATCGGTTTGTTCGCAGTGCGGGAGCGGCTTTCCCGCGTCTCGCCCCTCACACCCCGCACGATTGCCCTGTCTAGACAGCTTCGTCGGACGACTGTATGTTTTTAGACTGTGGTATCACGCACACCACACGAACATTCCATCTGCCGAGGCTTTTCGCAACCACACATATTGGGATCGGCTTTCGGTCTAACCAGCTGCAGCTGAATACCAGTATTTTACCTCGAGAACTCAGTAAATTGGTAAAATAATACCCTTTGGACACAAAACCTTTGCCAATAAACAATATATCAAATTTACTCACAGTACGAAGAGCGTTGACCCCCACATCTAAGTAACTTAGCTCAGTGAGCCCCACGAAGGTTCCAGGCGCTAACTTCACCAGATTGTTTCTGCTGAGGTCCAGGACTTGCAGCGACACTAAAGAGCTTAGATGACTGTTGTCTATAGTCTGCAAAGATAGGACACAAGAAGAATAAATAAGCTGAATGTTCTTAGCTGTTTGCTAACAGATCAGTTTTTACCGACTAGTGCAAAGCCCAAGAAGGCTATGATTTTGACACGCTATGTATGTATGTGTGTATGTTCATCTGTTCCCTCATAGCTCCTAATTACATATATTTTAAATGAATAAGTGTTATCAATAATAAATTGTGAATTAAAAAATTTCATCCGGTTTTTTTATAACTATTTCGCTTTGATCTGGTGTTTTTAACTGAAACTCATAAAAACATCATCATTTATTTTAAACCCAATGTTTAAATAAAGCGTGAATGTCACTTCATTCATTGAAAACCACATTGGGTCAGAGGGTCAGATAGAAATTCTGTTTTTCTTATGGATTTCATAAACCTCATTTCTAACTTGGTAATAAGGAAAAATAACCGACGAAAAATTTCAAATATGGAAGGTCCAAATTCATCATTCAACCTCACCGTTGGGTTGTGTGTCGATGTCACTACTACCCTGTACGCCTCAAATTGCCAGAATGAATGTTCAATCAGTTATTAACGCCGATATTAGTTTCCTTGTCAAAGGGCTTGATTAACTTGTTAACGAGAAATTACGGGTTAGGCAAATCTCTGCAAGATTGACTATCTACTCGGGTTAGCCAGGGATAATTTGAATAAGTTTGTGTTGATTTACGGACGTGGTTATTGTAAAGGTTAATTGATCGTGATGGTATTTTATAAGATATTAAAAGAAGCCTTCAAATTAACAGTGGAAGAAAAAAAATACACAACATAACATAACATAACGTCACGCCTGTAATCCCCGAAGGGCTAGGCAGAGGTGTACCTGGTAGTACACCCACATTTCGCCAGTTATGTTTAAGTCCCATGTAATAGGGGGCGAGCCTATTGCCATCAATCGGGCACAAATCCAGACTCCGGGCTGCTATGGAAAAACTCAATAACACTTTGCCCGACCCGGGGATCGAACCCGGGACCTCATGCTCAGCAGTAGCGCTTGCGACCACTAGACCAACGAGGCAGGAAAAAAAATACGTAAAAATAATATATATAATGTTAGGTTGAGAGATTGCTACGGCGTAGCACTATAGCTACGGCGTAGCCCAGCAACTACGCCGTAGCGAATAGTTCAACTTAGCGGTTAGTGAGTTTTAACAACCGCAAATTTTTAACATAGCTCTGGAAAAGAGTTTCTTAAGATAAAAATAGAAACCGGTACTCCTACGCAGTATCCTGCCATATCTTAAATAATTACATCCATCCTAAAATAACAAGGACCGTTTTCGATTTCCAGATCATTACAGAAATAACAATCAAAAACAAACTTCTCGAAACTTTGATGGAGACTCACCGTGATCATATTGCTGGAAAGATTCAAGTGTTTTAAAGCGACAAATGATTTCATCGCCACTGTTGGAAAGTCCGTTATGAAGTTCTCTGAGAGGTCCAACTTCTCCAAATTCTCTGCTCCTTGAAAAACGTCGCTGTTGAACTTTGAGAGTCTGTTACGGCCAAGATCAAGGGTCTGTAAATATGTTAGTCCTATAAACGCGCCACCTTCGATTGTAGATATCATGTTCGCGTGGAGGTCAATTTCTTCGAAGGTTTTTTGCGACACGAAGGACCCTTGTCGTATTAATGCTGGAATAGAAATAGCCTTATTAGAATTGTTCAATAAATTTGCAATAGTTATAGGGATAGTTATAGGGATGTTTCTTTATTTCAAACAAGCTAGGTAGTTTTTAAAGTATTAAACAACACGGTACAGACTTTAGAATAATTTAAACTAGAATTAGCTTTGCGGTTAACAAAACAATATATTTAAAACCGCGGTAAAACAGGTACCCATGATACAAAACTAAGAAACGTCTCTAAATTTGAATACTAAAGTCTCTCATTAATAAACTGACAATAGTAAAACACCACTCTTTTGGAAAAAAAATAGTATATATAAAATATTCTTTAGAAACTACATTCTTATAGAGTGAAATAACAATTCAAATTATTTTTTTGCGAATTTAATATGATCATTACTTTTTAGTATCGGTTGAAAATGTTGATCAGTTTTGATTACTTTTTGTGGCCTACTTATCTGATTTTATTTCTTTGGTATGTTACGTTGAGTCGTTGAGCTCCTTAACACCTTGACTGCCAGAGTACCAGACACAATGGAAATTAAATTGTTTACGGTCACCGGTGACCTACGTGGCATACAAAGTGTAAAGAGAACATAAAGTCTTTTTTAGTTTCTCAAATTAAATCAGATGAGTTAATTTGAGAAACTAAATAGACGTGTTCAACCAAATCTGCACAGATTGCCAAATATGCAATTAACCTGTGTTTCGGTGTTTTTTTCGGGGTACGCAAATAGAAAACACTCACTTTATCTAGTTTATTTATTTTAATTTATTGACGTGCATGAAGCAGTGATAGCCTAGTGGTGTGACCGGCGGATTGCCGAATCATAGGTCCCATTTTCAAACCCAAGGCACGCACCTCTGAATTGGGATTCATGTGCGTATTGTATAATTATCACTTGTTTCAAAAAACGGTGAAGGAAAACATTGTGAGGAAAGCATGCTTGAGAGATATTGCTCGAGGGCATGTGATCCCATGGGCAGCATTAAAACTCTAACACCAGCAGTGCCATTTTGTAAATGGTAAATCACTTCGAAAGTCATTTCGAAAATCAACTCGAAAGTCATACTTACTAAGGTTCTCATGTCGCCTGTACAAGTTTCGGTATTCACATGTCAACGTCAAACTACTCACCCATTTTAGTTCGTCTCACTTTGATCCCCACTTGGTGGCACCAGTGTCGAAATCACTCCATTTAAGAATACGATATTTTAATTTCACATGATTTCACTGCGGATTCAGAAGTGATTTTGCAAATAAACTTTTCAGAATAGCACTGCTGGTTGTTAGTCACTAACCACACGATAAGAAGAAGATTGATGTGCATAACATATTTCCGAAATCAATTAACAGAAATATTACTCAAATAATATCTATTCTAAATTAACTGGTTACATACATACCTAAAAATAAACAAATAAAAAGAACAGTAAACCAATTATAGGGCATCAAAAAACTCATCCGCATTGCTATCAACGGGAAAAGTGCCCAGAAGACTAGCCGCATTGCCACGTTGAATGGCAATGCTGATTCTCTGACCGAATTAAAGGCCAGCCCTCTGGTCACGTGAAGAGTCGACCAAACACTTGTATAGGTATAGTATTAATTGTGTATTAATAAAACCAATAATATCTTACCTATTCTGTTTTCTCGTAGCGACAAAACTTTCAAAGCTTGCGGTCCATTTAAGGAAGATGAAGGCACATAGTTCATGTTATTGCGGTCCAGTCTCAGAGTCTGAAGAGAAAATTTATGTTTACTAAACAAACTAAAACTTTTGCGATTGAGTTAGCTGGAGGAAGCGTGTAGTATCCAGTTTCTATGCACACTGGTTGCATTGGCTGATGAAAGTTTGTTGTTGCAGGACAACCATAAAACCTTTTGAGATTTATAAACATAGTAGAATGAACATCGACTAACAATCCGATAACAATAGTGATGAAGGTACATAATCCGGTTTTTATCCTATTTTCAGAAGTCTATTTTTAACTGTGTAAATTATGATTTCAATCGAACCTATTGATTTTGAATAAAAATGAGTTTTTTTTACTGTTTAATTAAAACTCTATTTGGGCTTCAAAGAAACCAATAGATTTTTACAGTGTATAGTAAAAAAACTCACAAGAAAAGAACGTAAATTATAAGATAATGTACGTGGTTACAGGTTATGCATCGATCTCCCTTCCACCTCGAATATACGATGCATCACCAATGCACATATTCAGGTTACCCGCCAACGTCTAATAGTTAATCAGTGACCGATTTTTTGTAGGACAAAAATAGAACGTACTGATGGCAATAATGCAACGCATACGTCCGTCAAGAAGTTGGTCAGAAATAGATTGTGCATTCCGACCGATCGATAATTGGTGCCACAAAAAGACTGATGTGGCCGGGTATCTTTCACATTCATCATCATTTTAAATGAAATACATCTTGTAAACTCGCAAGATTGTTCACTTAGCAACTGTGCCAGCTTACCTTCAAAACCTCACAGCCAATCAGAAGGCCTTCTTCTAACCCCCGAATGCTGTTACCACTGAGGTCCAACTCTTCCAATGCTGGCAGGTTATGAAGTTCAGCAGTAGAGAATATTGGGTTCAGGTTGTCCCCAAGCAAGTTGTCTGATAAAGCCAGCCTCGTGATGTTTCCTCTCACTCCAGCCAGCAATCTGTCTGGTAGTCTTCGTAAGCTGTTGTGGGAGAAGTCCAGTTCTTTTAAGGGAAGACCGTAGGATGAAAATATCTGGAAAAAATAGGAAAATGGATAAATTAATAATTTCTGACAGTACGAAACATGGATCTTTAAATTCGGCAAGTACTCCATATAGTTTGGTGAGATCTCTTTAGTCTCGTTGGATCTAATAGTCTAAAGCACTAGAGACGAGGTCCTGGATCCGATTCCCGTGCCAGTTCAAGTGATTTTTACTGTGGAAATTGTGAGTTGTAATCTGAAGACTAGATTGATGTCCAGTGGATAGCAATAAAATCATCTCCTATTAGCACATAAATAGATAGATAGATAAAACATTTATTTAGTGCACACAAAAGACACAGACAAACACACAATACAAAATCAAAAGTGATAAAACAATGAGCGATGAATGATACGGTGTGCGGTGTGCGTCTCAAGGCTGCACTAAATGGGAGTCTAGCTCAGCATGTGCCAGGCAATTGTACCTGGCGCTGATATTCTGCTGAATCCGTGCAGTGGCCTACGGACGCCTAGCAGATACACATAGCAGTTAAACATTACTGGTGAAATGTGAATATACCTGCTATAAATACACCTCTACCTAGCCATTGCGGGATACAGACGTCATCTGATGCCTTTACCTCTTAATGTTGACACAATTAGACTCGCAAATGCGCTAATAAGCTCATGACTCTAAACACCCCATTCGAAAATTAAACAAATGGGCAAACCGGTAAAATCCTAAACGTTACTGATTTCCAATCAGTGATTAATCATTTCTGCATTTCCGCACCCCACACACCATGTTAACCCATTTATTGCTCAGAAAACAAAAGTGTAACAGCTGCTGGCTGTTCCAGTATAAGTTACTGAGAGCCCAGTCAAGGGGAAAGGTCAGTGGGGTTCCGAAGTTGATACGAGCAACTTGTACTTTATTGACAACCCATAACAGTTTTGTATAGTTACAAAGAAAATAATGTAAAATGATATTTTTCTCAAACATCATAGGATGGAAAAGAGGCTCAAAGTAAAATAGCAAGCAGCTGAGGATAAAAAATTAATGGGTGAGCATCAACAACAAACCCCCTACCCTTACGTGCCAGGTAAAGTCGTCACGGATGTCATTTGTAGATCTTTATTAGTGGTAAAAAGTGGGTTGGCGATTTTGGACATATATTAATTTTATATACATGTTTTGCTCAAGATGTTTTCTATCACCGAAGTCAAAGATGTAGGTATATAAATACTGCATGTGAATTGAAAAGGTCACATTGGTACTTTGATCCCAAAACCACACCTTAACCACATGATCATTAAAATGAAAGAATATTTCAAAATAAAAAAAATAAGACTGTAATTTAATTTATCCTTTACCCTGCCATAATATTTATATGTACATATAATATATAGTTATAATCTCTTTAAAAAAATCTCCATTTTTAAGTTAAGTCAGTCTTGTACCGCTTATGAATGCAGAGTGATTACTCTAAATTATTATTATACTATCATCCGACTTTTGTACATGCTGCCTTTGTGATTTATTTATTGTAAACAATTATTGGTGAACCTATTAATAAATATAAGTATAAATAAATACTACAAAAGTAGAAAATTAATCATTAGACAACGCTCATTCTTGTAAAGATTATTCGCGCAAATAAGCCGATTTGCAGAAAAAACAATGCAATGACTAACATACTAAAACATCTAATAATACTTTCCACTCAAAAGGCCACCAGACTATTTTGCCTCTAAGTACATCTCGCACTTCAAAGTTTAAGACCAAGTTGATTCTTGCTTGAATACCATTGAATCTCGAAGACAGAGCTTTCGGTTCGTGGGTCTCACAGTTTCCAAACTTATGATCACGAATATATTATCTGAAGACTGAAATTCGCTGGAGTGCCCAATGACAATATCACTGGATACTGCTACGTTTGTTGAATCGATAATCTCAGATATGAATTTTAAATAGTGCTTACACCGTGTCGTACAGACATACTCAGGATTAGTGCTGGTTTCAGATACATACGATAAATAAGTAACTCTAAAGTCTTATCACGCTACACAACAATAAATTGTTGATTTATTCACAAAGAGAATTTATTTTTTCCGTTATCTTTGAGTGACTGCGTTAAATCATAATAAGCAATAGTAGTATTGGCATTATGATCATTAAATAGTACTCATAAAATTTGCGCTTTACAGAAGATGATTTCGCCTGACAGTACCACTTGTTTTACACATACCTTGTGTACCTAAATGCAAAATTACTACTTTTTATCATGGTATATAAATGACGAAAAAGAGCTATTTTCCAACTTCAACCTGGGCAGAAGCTAATCAGTTATTGAATGCTCCTGTTTTTTATTTACTATGTTGTGTAAACAAACAAACAAGAAATTTCCTATTACGAAAGACGCTTTTAATTTAGTATCCTTGTCCTGTTTATGTTTATCACATATTTTTAGTATTACCACTCTATAGATACTCTGTACACTCTAGAATACCGAGGCGGCTTGGCGGCTGCTGCTAAATGGCATTGTTAACATTTTCCATACCAGCAAGCGAGTCTGTGAGTGTCACTCATAGAAACTGACAGCTCGTGAACATTCCAGATATGCCCGTCGCAGCAACTTCTACGAACTAATATAGTTATTACAACTAGTGGCGTGTCTATTCGCTTCCAATTCCATGCTCTTTATCCCACTTCATAGCAATATACCAAGGGCAAAAAATTGGAACGTATTTCAGATAAGGATAAATATGAAAATAACATATTTTCATATTGGGAAAGTTATCGTCTACAAACAAATACCAAACAGAATTCCGATCAAGTAAAGATATTTATATACTCAAACAAATTATAAACAGGTTTTATTCTGTGTGTGGGTTTTAGCCGTAACAACATAAAATAATATTAAAAATATTCAACCTAAGTGGGTTTTGTGGTTACTTAATAACTGTCCATCCATTTCACGGCGACTCTTTCGGGCTTCGGAAAGCTCATCAAGCAGTTAGTCCCGGCTGTTTTCATCTGACAATTGATATGGTTAGTTTGTAATCCAATAACCATATCGCCCTCGATATCAGATATGCTCCCGATCCATGTAAAATACTGGTATCAACGTATGCGGTAGACTTAGACTGGAAGCTGACTACAATATAGTAAGGCAAGGCTAGGCAAATGAAACAATTATGATATACAGGGTGTAAAAAGACCCTTAACGTAAACGAAAACTACATATTTTACCCATCACTGGGATACTTTTTGTCTTCTAGAACATACCTGGGAATTCACTGGTTTTGGAGATATTGAAGGTCAAAGTGCAATATTTTTTTTTTGTTTATTTTTTCAAAGTTGTGTTTCAAGTATCATTAGTTAACTTTCTTCCGAACAAACATTATCAAAATTATCGGTTTTTCAAAACAAATTACGCATTTGAAGTTACAAAATTGCAATGGATACTAAACAAGCGGGCTGGTCGGGTCAATGACCAAGCGTGAGTGGCTACTGATACGCTCAGCTGATAAAAATTTGCGTTGCGTTGTCGCGCTATGCAATGCGCGCAATAAAAAGCATCTATTTATAAAGATGAAAAAAAAAAGTATTTTACCAGCATAATTTTTTGGTTAAAGTTACTTAATTACTTATATGTACAGAATGTGTGGTTATCGGCTATGTGATCAGTCTTTTTACTCCCTGTATAAGAGACAGGTTGTTTTCTAAAATAAAAACGAGTTTTGAGTTCAGAATCATACGAAATAAAACACAAACCATAATCATGTAGAATATCCTTACTTGTACTCATTTTAATCTTAATAAAAATAAAAAACTCGCATTTTACGCTGTCCTTAAAAAAATACGTTTTGTCACAGTAAGTTAAGCTGCGAGCAAAAATATTTTTATACGAGTTTCATTTCTCTACTTTGTTTACTTTTAATAGTCAACGCTGAAAAGTTTCAAGATTTGCCCAAATATTTTTTTAGCATTATTACTTTGAACTTGAGCGTCAACTTAGCTTTTCTTAAAGGTTTACACTAAAGACATGTCAACTTATAGATTTATGTTCCAACTTTTATTATGTATTACTTTTTATGTAAACAAATATTCTACATTTTTTTTGGAAAGTGCCAACCTAATCGGTTAGAGAGTGTGATTAAAGTGTAAGTAATGATTAACATAACTGCAGAAATAAGACACATGATACCAAACACCACAATCTTTGTTGTTCTTTTGTTTGTTTGCATTTTGTTAGGTTTTTCTACTACGAATTTCACAAAAAGCCAGATCTTAATTTTTGTCTTGTTAACGACTCCGAATCATCACCCGCCTTGCCCTATTTAAATTTGTTTCGTCTTCCATTCATCTCTAAATGTTGGCATTTACTAATCTACTCATCTGTCTCATCTGTTGGCATTGACTATTGGAGTCACCTCCTATATAACGCCTTTCCGCCTCAACACAGTCATACATGTTAAAGTTCTTCTGGGGAATAAGCCAAAAAGACCAAAAAATAATAATAATAATAATTTATTTGCGTCAAGTTTAACATTTTACATTAAATACATGTTAATACATACAATTTAAAGAAAATATAACAATAGCGTGGCGACACCAGCACCTTTGTTGTCAAGACAACTTGTGTTAAAGATGCAGGTTAATGGTGGGTGAATTGTGTGAGCAGCGGTATAAGCCCTAGCCGAGACGTAAGTGCACTAAATCATAGTATATTTTTAGTCATCATTATCAGTCTAAATGTCAAATGTACCAGTTTTTTTCACCCTATCGGGTATAGAGACGTGACTTTGTGTTGTTATTTTTAATGTTGATACAACACAATCTCCTCCCTACTAATCAAGCTACGAATAGCAATTAGTCAGCCAGTCGTGCCGGAGACACCGCAGACAGTACCGATTAGTAATGTTTGATGTATTTGAAATCGAATTACTGACATAGTCGTGACAGACTGTTAGTTAATTAAACGTAATCAACTAATCACCATATTTGACAACCCAAATTATAGCATAGTACCAGATTTTGCTTCGCTATGCGACTTACAAGCACCTACCTACCAATAATGGATGCATTGTTTCATCTGTAATATTTTTGCAGCATGAATTAATTGTAGTAAGTATGAAATTGTATTTCGTTTAATTCATTAAACCCCAACAGGACACCGGCGTCCGCGCTGTCATTGTCTTTCTATTGTTTGACTGGCCTGTTGGTTTAGTAGTTAGTCACCCTGACTGCTATGCTGGAGGTCGTGGGTGCGATTCCCACCCAGGACAAATGTTTGTGTGATGAGCACAATCATTTGTTCTGTGTCTGGGTGTAATTTATCTAAAATTTAGAATTAAATAAGTATGTTTATCAGCTATCTGCTGTGTTTGTTTAGTATACATAACACAAGCTCTAAAGCTTAACTTGGAACTAAATGGCGTAGTGTGAATAGTTGTGGAATATTTGCTATTTATTATTATTATTATTAATTATTGGTTCTCTAATTGACACGATTGAAAGGTTAAATAGACAAAGTTGTCTTATTCGCTTAAATACCAAAACTTTTAAACAATATTACTTGATACAGTAATTCGAAGGACAATGGTGACAAAAACAGTATATAACGAGGTCTCAACCAAAAAGCCAAAGAACTACCACCAACGTTACTGCAATATGCTACGTTCAAAGAGATTTAAAAATACTATGGAGAGGGCATGCTAAGAAATGTCATAGAAAACTTTGTAATCTATATGAGGGACAAAAAACTAAAATTTTGTGAAATTGTCCATTGTGTCTGGAATTCCGGTAGTTGACAAGTCAATGGCACGGTGTAATATGAGGTGACAGTTTATTTTGCCTTCACTTCAAGTACAGTATGACGAAAATATTTTTCACAAAACTTGGAAGCGTACTTATTGAGATATCATCGCACTGCTAAGTTGTGTCTGTATCTCCTAATCAGTACAGACATGTGAAAAAACTAAAATACTGAAATCAAACGGTACGTAACTACTTATAACATTCCAACTAAACGAACTTCATAAAGACATCTTATTATTCATGAAAACTTTAGCAAAATGCTTTCAGAAACTTTATTTAATATAATAGAATCGGTCATTAGACATGCAAAAAGTATTCCGAAGTTGTCCTCGTCCGCGTAAAGTTTCGCAAAAAACTATACGAAGACTTGGTAAACCAAACTACTTGTATAAGCGAACGACATTATATTCATATTACTTAAGAATCGGGCTATATTAAAATCGCTTCATGACATTTTAGTTGATCGATTTATGGCTGAATACTTTTACGTTGCGTTGAAGAGTTCTTCTTTTTCTTTGAACTTCAATCGTCATTTGTCATGAAAGAAGTGCTTAATAGAACTTGAGGCTTGGAAATGTATCTTGATTTAAAGTCAGCAAATACTACTAAAAATGTTATGTGCCATCTTCAGCGCCTGTATCCAACTAACTACTGTTTGTTACTCTTTCACAAAAAAACTACTGAATAGATTTTAATAAAATTTGGTATGGAGTTAGCTGACACCCTGGATTAACACATAGGCTACTTTTTATCCCTGTATTCCCACGGGAACGGGACCTACGCGGGTGAAACCGCGGGACGTCTGCAAGTATAAACTATTTATATGTTCAAGATTGACCTGCAAGATAACACTTTCTTTATTTGTTTACACTCAGACTTATCCTCTATCTATCTTTCTATACAAACAGCCATACTCTGAACGACTACCTACCTGTGCGCCATACGATTTTGTTCTATGTGGGGATTGAACCCGTGACACCCAACGCAGCAACCAATCGCTCAGCCGCTGTGCCAGCCCTGTCTGAATAGTTAGCGCTAGGAGTATTCAACACGTGTTCTTAATTTAGAACTCTGTCACTTCGAAACTGACCTATGACAAAGGTACACAGGGTACTGTATTACTGTAATGGGCACAATGTGTCAATTAACCCCCTTTTAATCCAAAGACAAAGCCTATGCGCCTGTAATTTCAACGGACTGTTCTCTCATCATCATCTATTATTACCATACATCGAAATTAACCAAAATACTTCGGCAATATTGTGTAGGTTTCTACCCCCAGTATAAGCTGACCTCTTAGTTTACGGAAAGCCTTTACAATGCGAGGTCAGCATATACAAGAAATGTATTGCTTTATATGTTGTCGTGCATACATTTTGATATGAATCGGTATAAATTCAGGCGCGTGTGCTTTCTGACGTCACAATAAGGACTGCCACGTCAGATAAAACAAATGAGGCGATAAATACGAACAACGCGCTGAAATGGGAAACGCGGCATGATTCCACAAATTGATTGTGCATTTTAATATGAGTAGTGTATTATGCTTACATTATCTGCTATTAAAGAACTGATACTTTAATTGAATACGCAATTGTGTAGTTATACAAAATCGTGGTAGTTTAAGTTTTTAATCAGAGTATTTAAAAAAAATATTGACTCTGACACTCATTCATTTCCCCTACTATCCTTTCAAGTTTCGGTTCTAAGAAGAAAAGACCTAGGTACTATGTCATCTTCTAATCAATTTTATAGCTCTAAAGAAAAGTAATGTTACTATGCCACCGGAATTTTAAGTAAAAAAGTATATTAGTACTCATTTTTTCATTTCATTATTTTATACCAATGTCAGCCAACGCCTGGCCGTCTAATCTAAATATGAATTAGTATTTATCTCATAACATGCCATAAAAGAGGTCCACAGCATTTAATAGCGAGGTGGTGGTGAGACACCAACCAAAATTTAACCCTAACTAAAAGCTAATAAGGATACAAATCAGTTGTCACACTTAAACCACGACAGAAACAATACATTTGGAAGTAGTACGGCAAGCAAATCATGCAATCAGTCCACTCGTTCCGTCCCGCGGCTGCAGTTATCAGATCATGAACGATCGCATGATGATCTCGCAAATAGAAATCATACGCATACCGCGATAATGGGGGACTAATTTGTACCAATTCATCTTTTGTATTCAGTGAAAATTGTGCAGCATTTATGATATTAGTGAAACGCTGGATTTGTTTGTTTTATTTTGAGAACATAATATTGTGAATCAGTTAAGTATCTTTGAAAGTTATTACGGGTCTACTACTCTAACTACGAAAGTATGACAAATGGTATAACCAAAGGGTATTGTGCTACCCAGTAACTAGGTGCGTTAGAGACCAGATAGCAGTCGTATCACGCAGAATTCTGTGAAACTGGAAGCCGACTCCAGCATATTTACGAAATGAGAAATAAGTAGGTTAAGGTCATGAGTTACCTAATTAAACTAGAACATCTATTTACCTACTACCCATATTTTCAAAGTAATAAAATTAATTGTTTTATTTTTGAATGAGTTAACTGGGATTGAAAGAAAGTGGTCGGTTAGTTGTGCTCATTACGTGGTCAAGATTGTTTGTCATTTCCGTTTGAACATAATTTTATAAGATTTCAAAATCACTGAGCAAAGAAAGGGTAACCCCAGAAAGAAATAATTTTCGATAGAGTTTGTTTCAATACGTACGGAACGTCTTGATCTATGAAAGAAACTAAAACGGTACCTGTTCATTTAAATCAAAAACTGATTTAACTTCAGCATGTTTGAACATGCCATGTTTGAATTGGCTTTTAGTTTAACTGGATGTAGCTTAATACCAGTGTTTTTAACTTTATGCAAACAAAATAAGGTGACACATTAACTAAATAAATAAATATTCCACAACTTTTCACACAATGCCATTTAAACTACACTGGGGTAACTTGATGTACATTACTCAAGACATTGCTAGAAAACGCGTTACTTATCTAGTAAATACACAAACAGATGGTGTCATTAGGTACTAGAAGCGAAATGCCACAAGTCAAAATCTGTTTTTATCTCCAGGGAGATATTTAGAGCGCCATTGGACTAACTTACCTTTTGAAAACAGCAAAGGTGGCTTGAATTTAAAACAGATACATGTTCTGATTTCAGAATGTAGATAACCTTTGACATTAGTAATATAAAGTTACGACGTGTACGTTCACGACGTGAGTTGACCTACCTGGACCTAATGAGTCTTTCTAAAAAGAATGTAGGTACAGGATTTTTTTTTAATTTTCCATAAAATAATCTATCTGCGTGTCATGGTTACCCAGTTGTTAAATCGACACTCGTGCTTGACATTGTGGGCTAAAACCTGAGCAAAAGCTAATATGCTATAAAAATTAAATGTGCTTTCATTATACGAGTACTAAACGTCATTAACATCGGTGTCACTAAATCCCGGAGAGGAACTTAATATAATTCTGTAATCAACTCGTAGTAGCACCAAAAATGGTTGCCAAAGCATGTGGTTTCTATATGAGAAAAGTCATTTGTACTGCATCAACTGGCTGGTATTATTGTAACATATCTATGGGATCCAATCAATAAAACCAAGCAAGAACACGCAAGTATTTGAAAAAGTCCTATTTACTACACCCGACAGTAAGAGGCAAATAACAATTTGCATTTAAAAAATTAAGACATCAAATAATAACAAACAATATAAACCATGGCAACTTGAAACAAAACATGGCGCTCAATTTTTATTTTAATATTGAAGTAGACAAATCTACTAACCTGTGTCGGTAAAGTCTGCTGCCCAGCAAACCTCTGACTGAACGATATGATCGGTGCTCCATATGGCAAGGTCGGGAAGTCCCCAGGGAAAACCACCCTGTCGCAGTTCATAAGGATCCTCAGCTGAAGAGCCCGGTCCACCTGCACCTTACACCGACAAGGGTATCTGAGGTCATCGTTCAGCTCCGAGCAGGGGACCCATTGCTGCTGACCCACGATGTAGGGGATCGTCAAGAGAAGTAGGAAGAGCCGCATTTTAATCTGAAAAAAAAAACATTCTAAATAAATTTCAAGTTCAAATTGAGACAAGAGGTGTTTTGTTTCTCGTAAAAAGAGGTCGTGTAATTTTCTAAGATCTTCACTACTAAAAACTTTGATCTTTATAGGATATTGTTTTGTTTGACGATCAACGAGGTATGCTTTGCATAAGTGCAATGCAAATAAATAAAATGGATATGCTGAGTTCTTAATTTATTAGCCTCCTTTTCGTTTTATAATATTCTCACAAATAAAATTAAAGCGTAAATAAGTATACAATAAATAGGCCCGAAACAGTTTGAGGCGCGTGTTAAACCTTAAATAAGGACATTTGCTCGCGTAGGTGGTGTCACGACTTAGCCTAATTTGAAAGAGTGATTTCAATGAGATGTTAATAAGCTTAAAATCAAAACCAAAGCCTCTGACATAGGTATTCACCTTGCTCTGCTTAATGAACCTAAATACTTAGAAATAAAAAATACCGTCGTAGCCTTTATGACTTCGTTTCGTAGAAAAAATAATGCGTTTGCTGGGAAAAATATAACTTTACCTTATAAAGGATACAGAATGTGTTCAAATAAATACTAGCAGGAATCATATATCTATTGCACATAGTCACATTCATTCTATTTATAATAAAACAATATTACAATCCTTGTGCTACGATTCTGTACCCAACAAGGTAGATTTTATAAATTGAATCGAAGAATTAAAGATTTTATTTATTTATTTACTTACTACGGCAAAAACCAATTACAGTAAATAGACAGAAAATAAAACACACAATAGCAGTAACTTTTAATAAAACATAATAAAATAAATGTAAAATGAGACAATACATTTCCAAAGAGCATCTATTTACCCTGACATGCATTCTTCTTCCAGTACTTTAGACATATATGTATAGACAAGAGTACCTTCTTACGTACTTTGATTTATGTTTGTATTAATCCAAAAAACATGAATAAAACCAATAGAATTATAAAATATTTATGATAAGGACATTTTTACATAAAACAGAAAACTCATCATTTGTTTTATATCAGACCAAAATAATTAACTTTACCATCCAAATATTTTATCAAAGAATCCACTCGTAAAAATGAATGTCTCAATAACTCAATGTTTACACTTTTTATTTGAGCTCCGAGTAAAAACCATCGCAGGTCATTACCATAAACAAAACCTCGATTTCTCGTAAACATACAAATCGTTGTGGAGTTGATACAATCGGCCAAGTCAATATTCCACGGTTCTGACAACGGCGTCCATTTGTACAGGAAACCAATCACAAAAGGTGCTTCAAACCGCAGCAGGTGATTAAATTGGTTTGTATTTAAGGAAATTAAGAGAAAAAGGTTTATTCTTAGTCTGTGACGGCCGACAAAATGGATTCTCATATGCAACGCCAAAAAAAACCTAACTATTTCAGCATTATTATTTGCCGTGAGAATGTCATATAATAGCGTTAAGTCAAATGACTTTCCTCACTGACTGTACAAATATGGAGCACTAGAGTCAGAGTTTTATTAACAGTATGAAAACACACCTAAATACAGAATTGTGCCGTCTTGTTTTAAATGATTGGCTTTATATTGACGTGCTAAAGTGTCTAAAGAGAAATTGTTAAAAAATACATATTGTTTATTTACTAAAGTTCTGTGCAGTTTCAGTAAAAATATAAGTCCAAAGGTACGCTTAATATCTTAGGAAGTTCCTACTAAACTTCCCTAGAGTGATGCCGAGACAGAATATGGTAGGTGCAACAACTTGCAAATAATCAATGTATAATAATAAATATACATTTTTTTGTTTCAATACAGTAACCTTTTTCTGAGAAGTTGCAAATTTAAACTTAGGTTTACTTGGGAGCTTACCGACAAAATGTACTAAACAAGTAAAATGCTCGTAAACAAGGTCGTCGACAAAATTTACGGTCGGACCTTACTTATTTCGTTCACAGATATCGCATTAATTTTTATAGGATTAATGTCGAACCACAAAGGAAATACGACGAAGGTCGTCTGGACATTTTCTGCTAAGACAATAAGACGGCGGAAGACTTCCGTGGTTTTCTGCTGTCAATTAATTTGTGTTTCTACGGTTGTATTGTTTAAGGCAATGCTTAGTTCAACTGTAGCTTTTTGTGTCAATGTCAATGTGTTTGGAATATATACAAGGTCGCCTTTGTTTGCTTTAGTTTTCGGCATATAGAAATTTGATACCCGTGCGCGAATGCAAATGTGACGTGCGTTTGCGTCAAAATCCCATGATAACCTTGCTTTATGCAGGACAAAAAGCTCATATTCATTTACATGCTCCTAGTGACTTATAATTTTAGGAAAAAACAGTAACTTTTGGAAATGTTGACAATGAAACCAAGTATGTCATAACTATTAAATGAGAGTGTTAGGTTAGGATTAGGGTTCGAGTTTAACAAGTACCAATGTGAATGTTTCAGTTCAATTTGCCGTGTTCTTTAAAAGTTTATTTAAGACATCACTGACGTCGGTAATGTTATTCACATTAGCCTTACATTAATATAGGTACCTAAGTCAGTAATTAGGAGTATTCCCGTTTGAGCACCTATTTATTGAGCACCTATGCATTAACCTATGGGAAATGGGAATACCTTTGGTGCTAAATGCAAAAGTGCTCAAAAAATTGGTGCTCAAACGGGAATACTCCAGTAATTAATTCATTAAACCCCGAGAGGACACCGGTGTCCGCCTGTCATTGTATTTCTATTGTGTCACTAATTACCTCAGTTGAAAGATTAATATAGCTGTCGACAACTCGCTTTGATTAGCATGAGAAGAGGCCTTTACTCTGCAGGGGTACAATCACAAGCTGGTATGACTAAATAAGGTCAAAAGCGTAAAAATAGAAAATTGTGTAACACGTACCGTGTCTAAAACTACTACACAGCAAATTCAAACGGAATAGTAGTAATTTCGTTTCCTCATACGAATGATCTCAATCTACGTGGCTTATTCCTTTTCGAGCGACTTCCTATGTCGAAATACGCGAGTATATGGAGCCAGAATGCGAATTGTACAGATGCAGGTAATATCGACTGCAACGAAAACAGTAACTTGGTTCGTTAGTTAGGAACCCTGCTTTATGTTGCAATCGTGATTTGTAAGCTTTTTCGTATTTATCCATCTGATTTACACTTTGTTTGCCACTGCTGTTCGTTCATTAGTAGCGACTAAAATCAATAAAGCTACTTTTTTAAATTGCTCTCATGCAATTCAGCGTTCAAATTTTATTAATCCTAACTCGCCCGTCATCCCCATAAACATGTGATTGAAAGCGTCCAAGCGATCATATTTATTCAACGTACAATATATAAAATTGTCACAATATTATATTTCGCTATAAAAGCTATTTTTACATTGTCTGCAAAGTTTCAAGCGAATTGTCTAGTCTACAAGCGATAATTGGATAGTTAACAAGAAAAAGGGTGTTCACTTGGTGTATGAAAAGGTAAACTAGTCATAAGTTTCTATTCACTTTGACTTTGACGTGGCACAACAATTACAACTTTTGAAAGACGCGTTTGTTGATTCGTGTCGTCTAATATTTTGTTTTCTCTTTGAAATTTATTTTTCTTCAGACACTGAAAATCCTGTGTTTCAAACTCTTATACCTAATAATTTTCATTGTCTGTTATTCGAACAAATTTTCTCATTCCATACATTGTCGAACTCCCAACAGACAATAAATTAATAACTTATAATATTTTCCGATACTTCGTTCTACCGCTAACGAGTTGTCGCATCGCGCGCCCCCATTACACACGGTGTCAGACTCTGTGTCACACCGTAATAATTTGTCTAAGAGATCCGAGTGCCGCTCTACACGTAATATGAGAAATTTACTCTGTGTTCCGTAGCTGGAAAACGATCATCGTGCGAATTCCGAATGGGTAAATTATTAACGAAGCTCGATTTATGTGAAAAGTTTGTACGATCGCGTCCAAAACTAGCATAGTTTGTTTGAAACTTCTTCTTCAGTGCCATCATCGGCTTCTCATCTCTCCGAACACAGTTTTTGATATATCCGAATATAAATTTCAACCTCTTCTCTTGGAACTTTGTCTTAAACTTTTGATCTTGCGGTAAATAAAAACAGGGATTTATTGAGAGCTCACCTACTTTGGTGAGTGATCCGGCTTATCTGTTTGTTTGTGAAAACAATTCTGTGAGGAAATTGTTTTTGTCAAACAACAATTGAGTTAATTAATAAGCTTATGAATTAGGTTTATTCATATTTGTTTATTTAAGAACCAAGAATATAAGAACCAAGTTAGATAAACGCATTTATATTAATTTAGTATCTCCCTAGAAATAGAAATCTTCCTATCATTGTCCCTGTTCCTTCACTTTGCAAACTTCCCACATAATAACATCTTCACTAATAAAAATATAACAGCAGCATCTTATTCACGATACCGCGTTTTAGTTCCGGATAGCTATGAAACTATTCTAAAACAAAGAGCATTACTCAGAGTAACGGACAGGACAACAAATCTTGCGCGCAACGTTGCGGGTCACAACGCAACGATGCTGTGCAACAAATAAACTATGCGGGCTGTGACAGTGTCGCCTGCATTGGAGTTTTACCCCGAATTTTGGGAATTAATATGTGTGCAAAATGCACCGAAACTTTGGTAATAAGTGATTGTAGTGTAAAATTCTAAAAATCTTATCGACTAATCAAGTTTAAAGTTAGTTGGAAATTTTCTTAATTAACGTTGTTATTTTCTGAGAATTGTTAATCCGATGATCATTAATTTGGAACTTAGGTACTAACAAGACAAAAACACAGGGGTAATAAGTCAACATCTAGAATCACTGCTTTACACACAATAGTGCCATTATTTGGCACAGAGTTCGCCAAAAACTTACAAAAATTACAAAACTTTTCAAACCGTACCGGGATATTTTTATTTTCTTTGGAGAAACATTTTAATGTTGGCAACACTCGGTGTGTGCAACATCGCTTGCAACAAATAAAGTACGTCGACGTAGCTGTGCCAAATCTGCTGGGACCACGCCAAATGGTTACATTAGGCTAATATTTGATGCACATTAGCATGTAGTACTGAAGTTCTTGTAGCCTGAGACACTGCATTGCCTTGATTTCATTACGATACTGCATTATAGTGTAGAGTTAGCAAACAAATTAACAATATTTTAAATTTTTTTGGTAACATCAATTTTATCGGGAGTTGCCCGTGGTCCACCTACGTTTGTCCACCTGGTGGACCACGGGCAATTTTTTTTGCCCGTGGTCCACCTCAGTTTTATTGGGTGTACCACGGGAAAAAAATATTTCCCTTGGTCCACCTATGTCCACCTGGGTGTACCACGGGTAATTTTTCTTTCCCGTGGTCCACCTGCATTACCACCAGCGCCTGCACCTATGATGTGATACGTCGGGGTACCACTTAAGTAAAGAATGTTCCTAGTACTCGTAGGTATGTAGGCAGGTACTTATTTTCGCGGTACCCCGACGTTACGTAAAATTTCACGACTCAACGATAGGACAGTATTATTTTTAACTTTTTAAATGTTTTACTTTTTTGCGGTTGGGATTTTTAAAATTTAAAATTTTGTTTTTATTTTAAAAAATTTAAACGTATTATTTTTGTTTTATAGAGTTTACAGTTATGAGAATTTTTCAGTGCATTGTATGTAGAGTCAAATGCTGGTTGAAACAAATCCAAACACAACATATCTGCTATTAATTTGTTAAGCGTCTACCTACTGGTGTGCTGAAGTGCTGCAGCATCAGCTCATCCTGTTGCCATCAGTGCATTGTGTGCAAAATCAAATGCTGGTTAAAATGAATCCAAACACGACTCATCTGCTATTATTTTCCCAAGAGTGTATTAGTCTGCAAGTTGTTCTGGCTGCATCAGACCAAATGTACCATAATCTTGCATATTAATATAACACACATGGGTGTTTGAAATTTTAAGCGACGCATATGTTTGTATGTAAAGTTAAAACCCATAGACGTCTAAAATAGCAAAGGTAGCTAACACAAAAGAGCTGATAACCTTGAAATGGCTAAACTGATTTTGATGATTCATGTCTAAGAACCATCACAAGAAACCCTGCTTTCAAACAAAAAAAACCGCACCTAATAACGGTTCACCCGTTTAGGCTCTACGGTGCCTCAGACAGACAGACAGACAGACACACCCACATAGCGGTCAAACTTATAACACCCCTCTTTTTGCGTCGGGGGTTAAAAAAAGGTGATGAAGCAGGGAGGTCACGACCCTCAGCATTGAGGAGTACGACGCAAGGAGGGAAATCAAATCAAATCATTTCTTTTGTTGTGATAAATTATATAGAACGCAGACTTATACGAAATGTGTCTTTCATTATTTATGTAGAACACACTAGAACATTCGAGAAGAACTGAGGAAAACATCTTAGGTACAACCAAACAAATAACTTTCTTATATGGCCAGTATTACCAATGGCCAAATAATAAAATAATACCAAAAGCTTTATTCATTCATCTATATCTATACATATAATAAATCTGTAGAAGTAAAATTTCTGTACATTGAAAATATCAAAAAAATAAATAGCAGGGGGTGTTACTAGACCGACACCGAACCCAAAAATATGATTAAAAAAAATTTTGTCTGTCTGTCTGTCTGTCTGTCTGTCTGTCTGTCTGTATGTTCAGGTATCACGCAAAAACTACCGGATCGATTACGATGAAACTTGGTGTACATATTCTTTAATATCCTGGGCACAACACTGGGTACTTTTTATCCCGGAAAAGTATATACAATAAAAAACAAACTTAATTTTGCGGTTCGACCGCTAGACCTGACTACTGTACCAACCGCAAATTATAAGTTTGTCGTAGGTTACGTCACCCGCAGTGGAGTTCACCAAGGGGCGCTGCACACGGCTAAGATAGTATAATATTTTATCTTAAGATACAATATAGTTCGCCATAAATTCAATGGACTATCACACACTACTAAGATAATAAATAATATATTCAGAATTAATATTGGAGGATTATTGGTGATCGATACTGATGCCAAAAATTAAATCAGTAAATGTTTTGTCTGTCTGTCTGTCTGTATGGTACACACATAGTTCAAAAACCATTATAGGGATTTTAACCAAACTTGGTACGGTTGTAATCAATACGCCTGGACAGGTTGATCTTAGTCTCAGTTGTTTTACACATGGTCGGTTGTACGTTGCTCTTTCCCGGGTCAGTAGTTCCAGAAATCTTTATGCATACATACCGGAAGGATCAACTTTGAAAGTAGTCTATCCGGAAGTATTCTGCTAAAATGATTACGTTTATATATCAACGCACAACCCAAACCTCTGGTATTAGAGACATGAAACTTGAAAGGGTGTTCTTAGTGAAAAGTATCCACTCTAAAACGACTTTTGGAAATTCAACCCTTAAAGGGAAAACATAGGGGACGGAAGTTCGACATCCACGCGGGCGAAGCCGCGGGCAAAAGCTATACATAATAAAACTATAAAAAATTGGGGTCCTCATACATGAAACATGATTTTTCCACGTTTTTGGTTTACCTTCTATAATTTGCACGTACGTAACCCTTCCTGTGCGAGTCCGACTCGCACTACCTAGTTTTTGTTAAGATTTTTTTATTTTTTATTAGTTTGTTCGAATTCACTGTTTTTTTACAAAAAGGATCCTAATCTTCATAACAAATGTCATCTTGTTATTTAATATAAAGGGACGATAGGACAGTCCGCAATATCATCGCACAAAATATGATGAGAATCTTATTATAATATCATTATTAGGCACACCAAATCACTAGACACCACAAAAAACGTAGCGCATGCTCGGGTTGCGAACGGATTGCTTGCCTGACTCCAACTGATCGCCGTCAAATATGATAGGTGGACCACGGGCAATAGATTCTCACAAGTAAATACTCAGGTGAACCACGGGAAATATTTTTTTCCCGTGGTACACCCAATAAAACTGAGGTGGACCACGGGCAAAAAAAATTGCCCGTGGTCCACCAGGTGGACAAACGTAGGTGGACCACGGGCAACTCCCGAATTTTATGTTAGTATCAAATAAATCTCACCCAATTGCATGTTTATGTGGTTTGTTAATTAATTTCTCACTAAACGTATCGTAGGTTTTATAAATAAAAATATAAAAGCTTAGCGGTAAAGCCGTCGTATAACTCTTAAAGTTATAACTTGTCTGTATGTTATACAATAAGATTTCCTATCATATTATTTAAATTCTGTTCTGTGGTGGTAAAGTTAACGGATAAAAGTATATAAATAGTTAGTAGGTATCTTGTGTACAAGTAACTTAGCTTAAAGCTTAGTTAAGCACGCTATCACGATCTTAATAATGAACAAACAAATTCTCTAACTTGATCTACTTAGAATTTAAGTTCATAATGCAGTTTTCCATCGCACGTGTGCACGCCACTAACTTAGCTATTCATGCACCTGACGCTAAATCTAAATTATTTATACCACACTAAGGTTTAACTTGATATAAACTTTAATTAAAAACTTTGTTAGTTACGTGCAGTTGTAATTACTTATCTTTATTCTAAAAACAGAACGCGACGTTGAGTTTGTCAGTTTATGTTTTAAATTAAGAATAATCATTCTGCCACTTGAATACTGGCTGCTAGCGTTTGAAAATAAATATTAAAATAAAGGAAAATAATAACACAAATATTTCGTGCAAGCAATGTGCAGTCGGTAATTACACGACATTATTCGAATTAACATTAATAATTACTTCATATTATATTTTATGAATAAACTCTGATATCAATGTCATTAATTTATAGTATAGCTACTTAAATCAAAATTTTTTTTCCTAACAAGAAGAAAGTTAATCTCAAGGAAGTGACATGGTCATATTTAATTATACATACAAACCTCCTTTTATTAGTTCAAGATAAGATTTAATATAATATCTTTAGGTAAATAAGTCGTCATGACTATAATTCACTATAATGAAATCAGTTAGCAGAAACTTCTCAGAAAGCAATTTCTTACTTGAATGTAGGAAGAAAACGATTACTACTGAATTAGAGCAATTAAAAAACATAAAAAATAACAACAATTACAACTTAATTATACCGCTCGGGTATATTGAACAACAGTTCAAAATACCCGAGCGGTAGTATAATAATACTACCTCTATGGAAGCTCTCTTAACAAACGATGTTTACAAATTGAACATAAAAAACTGCACAACATGTTTTACATACATAATGATAGATGTAATTTGGTGCACATTCATAACGACTATGTAACAATAATTTATTGTTTAATGAGAAATTGTTTCACGGCGAATGCGCTTGCAAAAAAGCGCATTGTACTAACCAGGTAACTGAACTATCGGTCAAGCAAGAGCCCGTGATTAAATATTAAATGTACTCATAAGATTTTTATGTATCTACAAAATGTACGCAGTTAAAAATCAGACAAATTCCTACTTACTTATTTTTTTCAAAAAATTCTTACATAGGTAGTTTAGCACAACGCTGACCGCCTAAGTCAGATTAATCCGATAATTATTTTCGGGCCCATTCCGAACCTACCCAATTATATTATGAATAAAAAGTTTTAGATAGCTGATAGGTAGGCAAAGACATTCAATACCTATAGACCGGACATCACAAACAAAATTTTCGTCCGAAAAAGTGTGTCCTTCCGGACACAAGTCTATGAGTTGTTTTTAGTACGCTCCGCTGCCGCTCCAATATTCATATATTATTCTAGATGGCGTTACTGAGACATGGGATCAAAGTTTTTCTATGACATTTCCTTGATATGCTCGCTCTATGGTCTTTTAAATCTCTTTGTAGGTAGGTAATAAGCGCTCAGCAAGCGACAAGTTAAAATGTACTATAACTAGCCACACTTAACCGCAGTGTCGCGTCTTGCCGGCAACGGACGCGTGCGTGCGTTTGTGTGCCGTTTTTGAAGATCGAATGGTGTTAGGTACTATCTACACATTTTTACTTTTAGTATCATTGGCCATACATAAATAAATAAAATAAATGTAAAAGTTAAATAAAGTTATAACAAATAAACCAACCTGTTTCAACATTCACTCACATCTGTCATGTGCACATCGCCAACCCAAAAAAACAATACTTTCACTGTCACTACTCCTACTCCATTACAAAAGCAAATCAAATCAATCCAATTACGATTTACACCCACATTTAAACCAAAAAACCACCAACATTCCCGCTAAAATTATTTCAAAACCGCGAATCAAATGCGATTTTCAAATAAAATTTTATAACACGAAATACTTAGTTTTAATTTCGGCCAGCGCGGTCAAAGCGTAACGTAACGCGGACTGCTTTCGCGGAACTTTGACTATGGTTGCAATGCAAATAGTTCTAATACAAATAACGTTGAATCTGTATTTCGTGTTCGACAGGTTAATTAGTTGCAACACTAATGGCGAACAAATATTGGATTTGCTGCCGCATTCTGTGCTATTAAAGCATTTCGTAGTCCAATTAAACATTAATTAACCTTTTCATTAGTCACTTGTTATGGTGCAATCACACTTGCAAATATTTTATGTGCAATCGTTATTTAGGTATCCATAGTTAAGTGCATGTTACAAGTTTCAACTTGAAAACAATTACAGCCCTATTATGAACGAGTGTATTACTAAAAGCACGATCTAGGTAATGATTAGAATGCCAATGAGTTCTAAAGTCTCTCACCTTTTCGTATTAAACTTTACGATGTTAAATTGTAAAATTATGTATCCTGAGCTCAGTCACATACTCATTACGAGTAATTCCTTTAATACTTTATGAACAAATTCAACCTTGAAGCTTTAAGACAGATTTGCATTAGATCACAATATTATAGATGCATAAATTACTAATTCTATTTTAAGTCGAGGTCCGCGAAATATCTTGTTTGTATTGTTCTTAAAGGTAGCTAGTATTTTTATAGTACCTAGCTATACAGTTAATCATCTTTATGTATTTCGTAGTTGACACAAATGTAATAGGGTGTTTGACAGAATATGAACATCAAAATATAATTATTCCATTAGTTAGATAAAAAAATAATAAACAAGTATTTTTATTCTTTTTCAAATTGATAGAAAACTGTTTAGATTTAAGCGCATTAAAGTTGAGGAGAGGGGGCTTGCAATCTAGTATAAACTGTACTGGCTAGTGACGTCATGCAACATATTGAAAAAATAAAAAATATGTATCGAATATTTTCTTGTAATCTAGATCAGGGACTAAAAAAAAACTTTGTCAAGTGGCCCATTGTTTCATATAAAAAAAAAATATTTTCTTTTCTAATTTCTTTTCCACCAATATTTTAAAACAACAGCCCAATCTTCAGTCCACATGCCTAATGGACGGCATGCCAGAACTGCCGCTTCGAGAAATAAACTTGCAAACATTCGTTCCGTGAGGTGATGTTACAAACTAACGTTTATAATTATTTATATACCTACTAGATACTTTGATCAAACAAAATGGACAGACGTGGACTTAATTAAATCCTAGGCATGAGTGGAAGATGTTTGATTGAACTTTCGCTCACGGGCACAGTTTTAAGATTTACTTACCAAGTGGGGTTTAAGGACAAATAATAACAGCCGCAGAAGTCGATCGAAGGTTAAGCTACATTTGCCAAGGTCGGTTTATGGATGCGTACTATTCATAACTTTTATCAAGAGCCACTTTTCTCGGGCAGCATGTTATGCTGTTGCTCCTGGCTGTCATTATATATGTTTAATACTGGTTATGAATAGTCAAAAGGTCAAAAAGAGTGCGCAACAAACAGGGAAAGTGATGATATATTCAAGTAGGTACAGTCGGGGTCTTGGGGTGTTTTCAACAACTAAGAAAATTAAACTTTATATCAAATTGTATAACGTTCTGGTCAGAATGACAGTTGTCGTGTACTGTCTTTATTCTGAAACATTCGTTTTGTCATTGAGTAATGTTTCATTGCCATAGTTGTTTTGATCATTTTGAACAGTGTGTTCGTCTCGGTATTAAAACTATTCGTCCCGTAACAAACCCTCGCCGCCGCACGAATGTTTGTAAAACAAATTCATAGAACAAAATGCTCGTGGCATGACCTACGAAGAAACACTTTCTGTACAGTTCTCTGCAATTATTTAGTACACAGACAATGTTCACAGAGCAATGAGTTATGAGATGTGTAAATAACGGTCATGTTTCTACACTTGACCTCCATTCGTTCACACAAACGTGCGTGCAATACTGCGTTCATAATGATTTTAGTGGATTACTACAAAATTGTGTTGAGAAAAAGTTTGGCCGTTTGTATTTAAGATAAAATTGTTTTATTATGGTCATATTTTATAAAATAACTATAACTTTACTGTGGGAAAATAATTCAGGCCAGTATGAGAATTTGTCAAACTTTACAAAAAGCATGTTTTTAACGTGTAATGCAAACTTTAAGTGCATGACATACGAGTTGATTTTACTACGATCGAAACTATCAGAAACAAATTTAAGCAACAATTGAAAGTGAACTTTACGTAATGAAGTTATAGTTTTATATTCTGAAGCAAGAAAATGATCTCCTTTTGTTGGTCGTAGGTACTTTAAAGAGTAAAAATATTTACCCACTGTTATATTCAATGTAAACTGGTTCAGATAAGGTCATATATAATCAAATCTCAGACGCCACGTGATATGTTTGACAAAGCTTTCGAGTAGTAACATTTTTCTTGTGTGAAAAATGCAGCAATTTTGAAAACAAACAAAGTTTGGTTAGGTTTCACAGTTTGTTTAAATTATTGTTTGGTTTTGAAATCAAACAGCTAGCGTGTAACTTGTTTTAGAATAAATAATCTTTAAACATATGTTTGTACTGTGTAAGACTCCATACTGGGCATTTACCAGCGGAGAAACAGAGTTTCATTCCAGTTGTTAACAGGACATGTGGAGAAATGGAATTGAAAAAAAAAAAATGAAAATGAAAAAGCGATTATTTTTGTTTTTATAACTGTTACAATAAAAAAATACCTCTGCCAAACTGTAAAGCAGTTTGTTGGCAGATGCAGCTCCCGTATTACATTACATTTTAAATCACATTTTTAAAGATAATTGTATTCAGTCTTTTATAATGTGTTTACATTCTAGTTCTTTAATCTACTATAAGTTTAAATATACTATATATTTTAGACTTATATGCTACAGTGAAGTTTAATTCATTAAACCCCAAAAGAACATCGGTGTCTGCGCTGTCATTGTATTTCTATTGTCTCTCTAATTGACACGATTAAAAGGTTAATAATACAACAGTAGAGTACTTGTAGCGACACCTATCTCGCCACATACGTACTAAAAACTGATCCTACATCGCGATGTTAAAGTTATCCGCGCGATTGAACGAAAGTATACGAGATGCCGACAACAGCCGTCGGATAATACTTAGCCTACCAGACACAACACCCGTCTGGTCGGAGGATCTTCCCTTTTCTACGGTGATTGAGAATCTTTATACCCTGATCCTTATACCTCTAAATAACCTAACCTGAAATCGATCCAACGGTTTAAAATATCTACCTCCTTAAATACAAGTCAGACATTTATAATAATAATAATAATAATAATAATTTCTTTATTGACATAATAATTTACAGAAACATGTTTGAAGCCTCTGACTCCTGAACTAGGTATACCTGTGTGTCAGGTGCCAGCGCCCTCTCCCATTGAATTGGCTTAGGTAGTAATGTCAACATAGGAATATGTGCATATACAAAAAACGTTGTTCCAGAAAATACATTTTTTAAAAGCATAAAATTTAGGAAGTTATTTCGTGCTGTGTGTGTGTATGTGTGTGTGTGTGTGTGTGTGTGTGTGTGTGTGTGTGTGTTATCTGTTTATCAGTTATTCATTATTTTCTCCACATCCTCATAATCAAGAGAAAAAAGCCAGTTCTTTATTGTCAGTTTACATTCGTGTAGTGTTTGCGGATAAAAATTTAAGATTCTATTGAGTTTGTTATATAAATAGACAGAAAGATAAGCGTTCTGTCGTCTTGCAAACGCCGTGCGGCATTTAATAGATTTAATTACATTTGGAGTTGTACGCTTATTTCGAAGTTTACCTGGGTCATATGGGGTAGAAACATGTTTTTTCGCAATTATCTGGAAGATAAAGAGTTGTCTTACTGTAAATACCCGGCACAGCTCATATAAGGTCCTCGTGGAAAATATGTACGGCTTGAACGACATTGTTTTAAGCAAAGACCGTTGCGCTCTTTCCAGGCGTAAGAGATGCGTTTTACATGCACCTCCCCAAACCCCAATACAGTAACCAATCACAGATTGAGCCAATGCATAATAAACTTTCCGGAGGAGATCGCTGTCAGCTACATGCCTCAGATTTTTAAAGATCCATGTCAGTTTTCTGACTCGTGACGATACCATCTCGATATGTGGTCGCCAGGATATTTTCTCGTCTAACAGAACCCCAAGGTATTTGACCGTCTTACATTTGCTCAGAGTTGTACACGAGCACTGCTGAGAGAAAGGTGATTTGCATGTATGAATCCGGACAGTCACATTAGGCTGTTTTATGCGGGCGTTAGTGAACTGCATGAAAGAGGTTTTTGAGATGTTTAGTGTTAACAGATTATGCCTTAGCCACAAGCTGGCTTTATGGA
The DNA here is from genome assembly GCA_921972225.1 of Euplexia lucipara. Classification (NCBI taxonomy): domain Eukaryota; kingdom Metazoa; phylum Arthropoda; class Insecta; order Lepidoptera; family Noctuidae; genus Euplexia; species Euplexia lucipara. Next base: position 6,804,923 of record OV179152.1, on the reverse strand, counting down.
AACCTACCTCCGCATTTTGTTGGACTTCTTCCCAAGTCTCTCCCTGAAACACCAAAGCTGTGTCATCGGCATAGGTAAATATTTTGCCTTTGTTAAGTGTTATTTGACATAAGTCATTAATATAAATCAGGAAGAGGCTGGGACCGAGAATGCTACCCTGTGGGACCCCATAGGTGACTGCAACATCCGAACTAACAGCGCTACCCACTTTAACCCTCTGCTGACGTCCAGTGAGAAAGTCTACATAGATTTTAAGCACCGTACCCCTAATACCACATCTTTCCAGCTTGTCAACAAGAGCAGAGATCGAGACTGTGTCGAAGGCCTTAGTCAGATCAATAAAGACTCCGAGACACTTTTGTTTATTATCCAGACAAGCTGTAATATAATCTACTAACGAGGTAACGGCTCCATCTGTACTTTTGCCTGCCCTAAAACCAAATTGAGAATCCGATAGTATGTTATTTTGTTCTAAGAATTTAATGAGTTGGTTATTCAATACTCTTTCTAGTAGTTTAGAGAGCGCGGGCAGCACAGATATTGGTCGATAGTTAGTTGCACTGTCTCGAGCACCACTCTTGTAGACAGGAGTGATAAGCGCCCTTTTGAATACACCAGGAAAAACGCCTTGCTCTATACATAGCCTGACTATCGTGGTGAAGTGTGGTACAATAACATGTTTTGACATTTTTAGAAACTTACTCGAGATAAAGTCCCTTTAAATTTAAATTTAAAATTCAAACGAATCTAAAATTCCATCTAAGTTAGCCTAAGTAAGTACTGGTTTATATAAAATTAATTTTCCTTCTTTATAATGTTCTTTATTATTATAATAAAAAGCGGAAATGATAGAAATAAAGACAAACTGTTGTTAAGTTGTAATTTGTTACAAATTGCGTTCATTCAACTCCAGCAGGCCCCGGAGACTAATCTTGTTAAAACTTTGTTTCTGAACGTTGAAACGGCCGTAATTTTTCTAAGAATAATAGCTTGCAGATATAACTCCGTTCTTGTACTTTATTATGAAATATTTTCATACGGTTCATTATATAAATTCTTGAAGTTCACAGTTGTCTTTGTGATGTTTGTAAAAATACTGTTACAAAAACCTATGTTTGCCCGTGCTCCATATTGTTTTAAAAAACTTTAGGCCAGTAATATCGTTAAAAACGGCTCTAAATTACATCCTTTTTAACTTCAATATACAAATGAATATAAATATTTATTTCTCCTAACCAAACAATACAATACAAATTATTATTATTATTACTAAGCGCGTATTCTTCAATCATCAAATGTTTCATAACCAAGGAATAAAAGGCAAGACGGATTAAAAATTGTGGATAGCGCCATATTAATTGTTTAGATAAGTATTATCTGACTAAGTATTGAAAATTTTCCCCTTACACATAAGTTACTTATTTATAGTTTATTTCCCACTATTGTAGTCAAGTGAATATTCGGATGTCGCGTCTAATTTATTTAAGCCTAGTGTTTTTTTTTTATCTTGAAGTCTTCTGATGCTTATGTAATTTTTAAATACCGACAAATTTTAACATTTTTATCACATAATAACCATGAGTAGACGCACTCTACACTCGACATAACTATAGCACCAATATAGGGTATTGTGTACGGGCTCTATAATCAAATTCGCCATCGTAGACTATACTGACAAATGCAGAGAACGCAGTTTCAGATAACAATATACAATTTCAATGGCTTTGTCGAAAGTTCAACAAGCAGCGACGAGCCTATACATTCAATTGTGTTAATGGTAACGATACGATGTCGTGTTTGGACTACACGATTTGATTTTCACTTGTTTTTTTTTCAACTTACCGCCGATTTTTCAATCATCAGATGACAATGAGTTTTTCCATCTGGAATTTCTCAGTAGCAACTCGGAGTCTGGATTTGTGCCCGATTGATGGCAAAAGGCTCGCCCCCTGTTACCTACATGTGACTTTACCATAACTGGCGAAACGTGGTTGTAGGTACTATATAGGATAGGTACACCTCTAACTAAGCTTACAGATAAATAACGAAATCCTTCACAAAAAGTAAGTGATGAAAATGATCATTTTCAAACGCAAAAAAAAAACAAAACAAGAGCACCCAACCTCTCTCTTCCTCCTCTCTCTTTCTCTCTTCTCTTTCTCTCTCTCTGAACTCTTCATTTTCAAATTTGAAATCTTTCTTTTATTTTTTTTATTACTAATGGTCGTAAACTTATGTAATTATGCGCGTTATTTATTTATACAGCAAAAAGGAACGTTGTGCCCTATGATATGTTGCGAACTTATTCGTGTACATATTCCGTTTCGTAATCGTATCGTAAGATATAAATTCCCACATCGGCCTCGTCATGCGGGAGCTTCGATCTCGATATCGAGTTATGATTCTGGGGTATTGTTTCATGTGCGTGACGTAGGCACAGATATCCAGCTTGTATTGAAACAGCCTGTATACCAAAACATACACAGCCACGTTACATACAATAACGCATTATCTAAAGCATTTGCATACAACATTCTAGGAAGTATAACTCCGTAATAATGTGAGTTCATTATATGGAGTTATTAAACTTTAGAATAGTGTTCAGTCGACCGCACTTCTAGTGTAGAACAAAGTTTTAAAATGCAAGCCCATTTAATAATAGTTTTGTAACTACTGACATATGCACTTAAACTACGAAACGAAAAATATTGTTTTACAAAACTACACGGAATAAAATAAATGAAACAACTTATTTTTTTCGAGATTTCATAGTTGATTATATCCATATTCATTGGAGAATTCAACAATCTCACCCAGTGAAAAATAATATAAAAAACAGAAAAAAAATATAAAAATCTTGCTCATAAATAATGTATTATTTGTTAAAAAACATTTCATTTGAATTTTTATGATAATATTCTCTTTGGCATTTCTTTTTTAAATTGCCATAACAAAACCTCGACTTTAAAAAAAAGAACTGTCACATTTTAAAACAATCTTTGTTGTTCTAAATCTGAAAAATCCAATTCTACATTTTGCTGTACCGTTCGTATCGAAGTTATTTTCGCTAACGTCAGTGTGATCGATTCGGTCGGGACAAGCGTAGCGAGCTGATGGATACCGACCGACCTTTTATTGAACTGCCACTATTGTGTTGATTTATAGTTTACACTCTAGCTTTTAAGCTGGTCTACGTAACAGAAGAGGGCATATAGTTTTATCTATGGACACCTGAGTAAAAATAGATGGAGAAAATGAAAATTATGAAGTGGTTTTCAGTTAAGTTTAGCTTATTGTAACTTTAAATTGAATAATCTAAATTAACTGGATCTGGTGAAAAATGTGGCATTTTTGGTTAAAATTGTTTTAATTCATTAAACCCCAAGCGGACGCGCTGTTGTCTTTCTATATTGTGTCTCTAATTTACACGAATTAAAGGTTAACTTATCTTTGAAATTAAATGTTCTGCATTCCTGCTTTTACGAGCCTTTTTTTTCTTATACTATATAAATGAAGTATAGATGAAATTAAAAAAAAATTCTTACTTTGCCCTATAGTCAATAACAAAAACAAAAATGTTGTCTGTTTGTTTCTCTAATCTCCAAAAAGGCAGAACCGATTTTCCTTGGCATTAGATTTTACTCGTATGTAACATGGTTATTTAATATGTGTCTATGGAGAAGTTAGCAAGTCCCAACACAACACATTTTTTTTAAAATATGCAGGTAATGGAAATTGGTTCACTGCACTGCACTACTTGTGTTGCTAAACTGCTACACTAGTAGGTACTTTTGTGAAAAGTGACGGTTGAAATAGTAAACCAAAACTAAACTAAAATCCACCCTTTTACCATGTTTCTGCCAAAACAAAATATTTCATTTTATAACATACAACATGGATCTCAACCAAATAAGACCGAAAGATTTTTACCTGAACTTGAAAGAAAAAGTTTTGGTTTTCAGCAACCTTTATCCCGGTAGTTTAACATTATTTATAGGGTGTGTGGGTCATCTAGTACCTCCATCATCCTCCATCCACATGTCTAGTGTTGGGGCTGTTTGCGATGTCAGCGTGATCGATACGGTCGCGCGCGCGCCGCGTGATGGATGCCTATCGATTCTTGATTGAACTGTCTCTACAGCGCTCATTTAAAATCGACGTTCTTAATTTGAATTGGGAGCCGTTTTTTTTTCAGAAAGCTAATTCCAGTAAATAAAAACACGTTTGAAATCTCATCAGAATTTCATGTCAGCGGACGTCAAAAATGAAAATGATTGTCAAAAATGTAAAGATATCAAATGTATTTTTTAAAACTAGGCCCAAAAAGAGGGGTGTCTGTCTGTCTGTGGCATCGTAGCTCTCAAGCGGATGGACCGATGGCGGTTTTTTTTAATGCCATTTTCATGGCGGCGCGGCGGTTCTTAGCTATGATTGATTAATATCGTATTATACGTTTCAAGGTTATTGATGGATTGAGACTAGAATAAATTAGAATGTGACCGTCCACGGGACCGTCCATCGTAACACGGGAATTGCCTCTCAGATCGAATATGTGCAATAAAATTGACTAATATTAAAATATGGGTAGGTTTTTTGGTTTCAGAATGAAATAGTTACCTATTTACCTACATTATATAACATTATTTACGTATCCAAAAATGGGTTGTTGCAGCAATTATTTGGAACAACTTTTACTATACAAGAGAAACCCTGAAATCTTGGATATTAAATCAACACTTCTTTATAAATAAATAAATTCCACAATGCTGTCAAAAGCAGTTTATTTTTCGTATTAAAACATAAAATTGTAAAGGTAGATGACTAGTTAGACAATTAGTAAAAAACCTAAAAGGTTTCATTTGGAAGACTCAACTAACTACTATTTTTCTATTTCAATATCAATTTTCAAACTTCGAATAAAAATATTTATAATTTATAATAATATTCACATTTCACCGATAAATATTCCGATTTTATGAACAATATTCCGTTTCATGAATGGAAGGATATGCAATTACGAAAATGATGATTAACTGAAGCCCATTCATCGAACTTATTTCGTATTTATTCCAGTTACGGTCTATATTTCACTTTATTTTTATCACTGATACACGATGTTAATTGCTGGTATTCAAATTATTAATGATTCAGATAAATTTTGTCACATACGAGTAGGTACAGTCTACTGCTACTCTAGGCCAGTTCAAGTACCACAGACAAACGGTCGTCTTTGGTGGTAGGTACTTGAACTGGCCTAGCGTAGTACAGGGTTTTAACAGAATAAGAGGTCAGCTAATACTAGTTTTTTAACCTAAGACGTGGTGGATCTGATGTTAGGACGCATACTCCTAAAGCACAGGCAACGTACTATAAACTCATAGATAGATGATTAGTTTCAATTGATGTACTCTCGTCAAAAAGAAAAATATTAATAAAATAGTTCAATAGTTCCAATTGTGAGCCCTCCACGTCTGGCACGACCACGACTGGCTATAGTTAGCTAGTAGTGTGTGTGTGTGTGTGTAGTTAGCTAGATTCTAATAAGCTGAAGGACAACTATACCATAAAACATAATCCTGTAGCAATCGTGAATTGTAGGGCTTCCTAAATCTGATGAGTGGTTTTGTAGGTTACCTTAACATACAAACAATTTGACTATCCTTAAATTAAATTTCAATTTCAAGCGCAAGTTCGGTTGAGTATGGAGTACTGCTCTCATCTTTGGGACGGATCCGCCAAATACCAGCTTGATGCGTTTGAGTCTATTGAGAAACGAGCCAAGAAGATCATCGGCAATGATGTACTCGTTGAGTCAAAACTTCAAAGTCTTGAGCATCGACGACGAGTTGCTAGCCTGTCGGTTTTTAATCGGTTATACTTCGGAGAGTGTGCATCGGAATTGCACGATTTAATTCCACCAAGCCCTTTTCATGGCCACCGGTACATGGTAGGCCATACGTACTAAACGCTATGGAAACACATTCATTGTGCGAACAGCTAAAGAGTGGAATTCCCTGCCGAAGTCGGTGTTTTCTGATAGCTACAACCTAGGGATCTTCAAGTCAAGAGTGAACAGGTTGCTTCTAGGCAAGCGTGGTTAATCGTCGACCAAATCATCGCTTACCATCAGGTGAGATAGTGGTCAAACGCGTGCCTATCAGTAATAAACAAATTTACTTATTTGCCTGTTAGTAATCATATTAAACAGGGCTTATTTAGATAAATAACAATAGGATCTCTCTGTTTCGATCCACCAAAACAATCGCTATTGGTTTGCTGTTCTTTGAGTTTATAATGCCAACGAAAACCTTGCAAAAGATTGTATCCAACACAAGATATATTTTCACTGGCCAAACAGATTAACTTAATTTCCTTAATATCGTTGGTTTGCTTCTAGATAGAAGATAAAACACGTCTTCTAAATATGTGTAGGTATTGTTACATTATTATAATATTTGTATCTGATTTTCATTTTTTACTGATACAACATGTATGAAAGAGAAAATTGTGTATTCAGAATAAACAACTAAGTACTTTGTGTGCATTTTTTGCAAAAACTCTTATTTAATTTTACTGTATTATTTTAATATAAAAAATGCCAAGTGCGAGTCGTATGTGTGTACAAAGAGTTCCGTAGGTACCAAACCCGAGCTCATCCTAAAGATTTACGAAAGTTCATTTCACAAAAGACTCGCCTGCAGAAAAAAAATTACACCTTTCTTTTCAAGGTGTAATTTTTTTTCTGCAGGTGAGAGCTTCTATAAAAGAAACGCATTTTTTTGCCGTTTACAATAGAAATACACATTATGTGTAAACTTGAACTGTCTACCTTTTACGATTCCTAAGATAAATAAATAAATAAATTCCATAACTCCCACATAACGCCATCTAATCCCAAGCTAGACAGAGCTTGTGTTAGGGGTACCAAACAACTGATAAACATACTAATATATTTCTAATGATATTCTAATTTAAGAAAAATTACACCCAGACACAGAACAAATGATCATGCTCATCACACAAACATTTGTCCTGAGTGGCCATCGAACCAACGACCTCCGGCGGCGTAGCAGTCAGGGCCACTAACTACTAGACCAACAGGCCATTCAAAATAGATTGCTGACAGACATACGGATGGTCGGACGAACGGACAGACAACGGAGACTTAGTAATAGACTTAATTAGTAAAGGGAACCCTAAAAAGCACTACTAAGTCTCCGCTGTCCGTCTGGTTCGATTCCCACCCAAGACAAATGTTTGTGTGATGAGCACGATCATTTTGTTCTGTGTCTGGGTGTAATTTATCTATAATATGTATGTATTTTGAAATATATAAGTGTGTTTATCAGCTATTTAGTACCCATAACACAAGCTCTCAAACTTAACTTGGAAAAAAGTAGCGTTGTGTGAAAAGTTCTGGAATATTTATTAATTGTTATTATTGTTAGTAATATACTTAATTAGTGAAGGGAACCCTAAAACGCACTTATATAAAATAAAATCAGAGTTTGTTACATATTTTACGGGCACGTCGTAAACTAAGCTAAGTAATTATTTATAAAATTGTATCCGTGTCCAATTTTTAATTCAAAAATGGCTAAAACTGGTTCTGGGTCAATCAAACAAAGAGTTTTGTTTTCTCTCAAAATATCGGGCAGGGAAAACCTAATGAATAATAATTATTCATAAAAAAATGTAAAATTAAAACTATGCATTTAATCCGATTTGTTTCGTTCAAGTAATAAATGAAAATGGTAAAATTAGAATTATCAGTTAGATTATCAATTCAGTTCGACATTCAGTCTCATAATAAGTAACTGCTAGTTACAAACCATTAGCGGTAAATCTACAATTAAAATAACCGGTAAACCTAATAATGTTAGTACCGGTTTCAATTTCAAGTGTAATTGATTTTTCATGTCCAACTTGTTTATAAAGCTTGGCGTGCTTTTTTTATATTGCTAATAAAAAAGTGCACATCGCTTTTGAATCTCACTTACTTTTTTTTGGTCCTAATTCACCTACTTATTATCTGCTTCAGAATGAGACGGTAAAGTATGTCAATTAGAAGTTTTAATTTCGATTAAGAATTAATATTTCTATCTTGATTAACGTACCATAATAAAATTTAATTTGGTTGATACCGATATCATTAGCCTAGCCTTTTTCTAAGAATATTGAGGTCAGCTTCTTATTAACTTAGAAGAATACTAGTATTTTACATAGAGCGTCTCTACTTATTTGACCTCCAAAACCCAATTACGATACCCATTCATACGAACGTCAGATATCTTACCTTTATTTCTACCCCTTTGAATAACATAACATAACATCACGCATGTTTAACCGGAAGAGTAAGGTCTACCTTACTCTTCCGGTTAAACAAACCGGCAAATATAACTAGCGAAATGTAGCTGTCAATCTCTAGATTGACAGCTACATTTCGCTAGTTATATTTGACTGGCCTGTTGGTCTAGTAGTTATTGACCCTGACTGCTATGCCGGAGGTCGTGGGTTCGATTCCCACCCAGGACAAATGGTTGTGTGATGAGCACGATCATTTGTTCTGTGTCTGGGTGTAATTTATCTAATATGTATGTATTTAGAAATATATAAGTAAGTTTATCAGCTGTTTAGTACCCATAACACAAGCTCTCAAGCTTAACTTGGGACTAAATGGCGTTGTGTGAAAAGTTGTGGAATATTTATATTTAAGTAGTCCCTTAGAATAGGGGACAAGACTTTTGCTGTGCAACTGGCAACAAAATCAGACTCCGGCCATGCTATTGAGAAATTCAGAAAGAAAAAGGAAAAGCCCAATAACGCTTTCCCTGACAACGGGAATTGGACCCAGAACCCTACGAGCCAGTCACTACGAATGTCACTAACTATAAAAATATCGATAGGTATATATATAAAAATGAAATGTTGGTTTGTGTATGCTTCAAAAAGTTCTGCACCGATCGAGCTAAAATTTTAGCATGATTATAATCCGCACCAAGGATTGTTTTTATCTATTTTTGTTTTTATTATTATTATTTTTTTCTTTTTTTTAATCATTCAATCACAATGTGCTACAGCAAAGCGTGGCAGGGTACAGCTAGCTACTTATATTTCGTAAATTTTTGGAGATAAGTATTATAAAACTACAAACTTGGAACTACCTAGTTGAATTTTTAACTACATTTCAACATACACACACACTACAGTAAAGTTATACACTACACTTATAGGTATTTAACAGAAATTCTCACGTTAAATTAAGTTCAAAAATCAAAAAAGTTTAAAAGAAAAATATGTCACCACTGCAAAGAGCAAATCACACCCTTCTTGTAGTGTCAGCGTATTGCGCGCGAGCCATTGTTTCGCCGAACAACGGCCTTAGTGCTTAGGTATTCATTCGAGAACCTGTTGACGACAACAAGCCAGGTCACCGGTGAATGACCCTTGCTCAGTTCTGATTAATTAAAGTGGGACTACCGTTTATATGGGAATTAATTACGCTATGAATAATGATAGATCTACAAACTAATAAAATGGAACTGAAGAGTTTATTTGTTTTTTGTTTGAACGCTCACTAACTAATGCCTGGAAGTTACAGCTGGTTTTGGAAATTCATGGTTGCTTTTGATAGCCCAATTCTCGAGAATGGGTATAATTACAATGCCACCCATAGTAGTAGACAGCGCGATTGGCACTGTGGCTGAGGAATCGGCTGCTGCGCCGCGTGTTGCGGGTTCGACATCAGCACGTTACAAATATATGTGAGAACTAAAGGTTGGCTGTTCGTCTATGTAAGTTTAAAACGCTAAACGCACCCACGACACACAAGAAATTTCAAGTCTCGTATAAAAAAAAGATGAGAAGACTGTGGGCCACAGCTCTAGTAAATAATAAGACGTTAAAACTAAAAGTCTGGGCTAGCTTCGAACCGGTTTCCCCTGTTTTCCCTGTTCATTGGTTGGTTCATGTTGGTTTTTTTTTGTTGACTCTGTACCTAGAATAGCTACACTTATCGATGTTATTTTTGTTTTCAAATGGGTATGAGTGGTATGTTTTTGCCGAGAAGCATCCACATATTAATACCCATAGTATATTCAACACTTATAAACAAAATTCCATTTCTTAATTTTATCGTATGAACTTGATTATTTACCCAAGTATGCTATAAGGACACCCGCGTAGAAAATAATAGCTTGAAAATTAATTTATGTACATCATACACAAGTTTCACTGTAAACCTAATATTAAGTAACTTGTGTAGAGAAAATAAATGATTGTTATTATTTTTTAATTTTATTTATTTATTTATTTAATCATGACGGTAATGTCTATTTTTAAGATGCATACGTGAAAATCGATCTGATTTACGAAAAATCAAATATCGTAGCCAAATATTGAGATAGGTAGAAACTACATAAGTGACACCTGCATAATTCTTACATACTATTCTTCTGCTTTGTTTACATTCATAAATCTGCTGTGTAATTCTGTAAAAATCACGCCTTGAACACGTAGGTGAAGTGAAGGCAAACTAAGCTATCATTCCTAACTAATGGTAGGTATTAACTAACTTTTTTCACACAACGCCATTTAGTCCCAAGTTAAGCTTGAGAGCTTGTGTTATGGGTATACTTATATATTTCTAAATACATACACATTATAGATAAATTACACCCAGACACAAAACAAATGATATTGCTCATCACACAAACATTTGTCCTGGGTGGGAATCGAACCCACAACCTCCGGCATAGCAGTCACGGTCACTAACTACTAGACCAACAGGCCAGTCAAAATTTGGCACTTAATAGAATAGTATTCACGGACCGGATTTGACTGAATCCAATCGACTGGTCGCGATTCTGACTATTGGGAGAACTGTGCACCAGTCTTTTTCTACAAAAATCACAGATACAATACCCGAACCAGCTTTTCTAACTAAAAGCGAAACATATCATCTTACAACACTTCAAGTACATAAGTTTAATTGTAGTGTCGTACAAACATATTCCGAGATAGCCGTTATTACTGTATAAGTCTTGAAACTTGATGTAATGCGTCTAGTTTGCGGTCACACGTATGTGCAACTTGCACAGAAGTTTCTTAACAACTAATATCTAAACCAAATTGTAGCATCCTCTGAAGACGTAGGAATGTAATGAGAAATGTACTGTGAACCTTCTCGAGTTTATAAGTTTATGGTAAATGAAATAAACACTCATTCATACACCCCTATTTTTTAATTAGTACAAATACTTAAAGGGCTTATTCTTGACGGTCTTTTCATTATACATATTTGTAAAGTATCGATAAATACCTAATATTCATAAACAGCAAAGTTACTTGCGTTTGTTTATATCCCAAAAAGTCACCCAATTAATGGAAAAATTGTACAGACTATTCATGACATGGTAGTATTCATTAATCGTCATCTCTCGCTCACGTTCGCGTGTACTCGCTCGAGCATGCCCAACCTCCAACAGCTGTGTTTTGATTACGCAAAAATGATCAGTACGGATACATCCCATTTTTATGTACTAATTAAAAGATAGTGGTGTATATGGTATGTAATATGTAAGGGTCAAAGGTGGTGGTGGTGGTTGTGTATCCAACGTATGGGTATAGAAAACCTATCCATAAATATTATAAATGAGAATGTAACTTTGTTTGTTTGTCGGCTTTTCACGATTAAACGTCTGAATAGATCGTTATAAAGTTCATTCAACGAGAAAGATCACATTCTATATCGCAATCTTTTGTATTAAAAACAATGGAACATTAAAAAATATATGAAGGACATTTGTATTCTTTGACATTTAATTATTTAAATGCAGCGCCATCTTAGATAGCATGGCAAATGGTGACAAAATTAAATGTATTCCCAGTCCATTATCAGATGACAATTTGACATTGAGTTATAACAACAAAAATTGATTCTAAGGCGGACTAAGTTTGCCGAGGCAGCAAGTAAATAATTTAGATACGCTTAAATGACAGACCACCACTAGAACCAATAAAACTTTTCGGCATATACCAGAACATGCGTTAATGAAACATGAATGTTTTGAATAAAAATGTGGAAAGATGATTATTGATGATTATAAAGCTGACAAATAAAATTAAAAAGAAGCGTAAAAGGACATACTGCACCAACTTCAAATAAATTAGACTGAGAGCAGGAGATTGATGCTGATAATTGAAAGAAATGTATTTATCTGCACCACTTATAAACATTTAAAACTAAAACAATATAAGTTAATAAATATAAAACACACCTATAAAGTCACATAAGTAAAGCAAAAACTAAGTAAAATTGTTTACAAGTATTAATCATGTTCATTTAAAACTGCAAAACTGCTCTATTTCACAGAAAGTCAGGAACTACGAGTATTTACTCCAGTTCATCATTCATCTTCAATCGCATTCAAATCCCCTTCGTCTTTACAGCAGACCATTAGCATGGAGTGAAGCATAAAACCATTCGTCACGTTCCGGAGAAAACATGAAAAAACGAACATACTGTGATTCAGTACGTAAATCAAGCGCAAAAATTCAGCAAAAGCGCTGTTCGAAAGCAGTTGGTAAAAATGATAAACAAAAATAAACATCGAAGTATTTGTGATTTTTACAATATCGCAATAAAAATATGAAAATTGCTCTCGACATGATACAAGATATTTTAAGAAGACACTTTCAAAAGGAAATGTCAGGAAAATTTATCCTGCATTTTCAGGCAGAAATAATTTAAAGATATTATAATAGAACGCAGGTGGCACATCTCTTCATGCAACTCAGCAGCAAGTTTTATCTTATTCTTACGTCCAACATAAACGTAGGTTAAATTACTAAAATCATTCATTTCTGGTCGCTGTCTGAAAACTACTATAAATAACATCAATTCCTCTCTTTCCCAATCAACTAATAAACATGGCCGTCGAATAACCGTTTGTCATTCAAAAAACAGCATTCGAATTTCAAAATAAGTCAGTCGCTCTGTTTTGCAGCGCTTTAAAAACGGTGCTTTTGATTATCACTGCGCCTATAAATCCAAAGCCGTGAGATAGGGCACGTCATTCGCCTTTCGGGCTGGCTTATTGAGCGAGTGCAGGCGTAGATTGCAGCGGTGCAGCGCTGCATGGGCCAGCGACCGATTTATGCCGGCGATCTACAAATTCTGTGGGGATTTCAAACCGTGTTATTGGCTCAACGTTTATTGGGCTGTTACTACTTGAAGTGTAATGGAAGCTTCTATCGTTACGTCGTCCATCAATCGAGACAAATAAAAAGTTACACTACACATTTGCTGGTTATCTAAGCACGCTGCCATGATATTGAATAAATACGAATAATACCAAGAGCAGATTAGAGTTATGTAATAGAAACTGCTACAACATGGCGGTGAAAATTTATAATAACCTGCCTGAAAGAATAAGAAAATTGATTAACTTGGAATTCAATAGAACTGTAATCAATTTTTACAGGCTTTGTGACAGATGTTTTTATTCAATAAATGATTATTTAAATTTTAAACAGACATGATGTGTATAAATTTACGAACATTTAATTAATATACAATTATTGATAATGTTAATAAATATTATTTATTGAAGTGTCTTGACTGTGAGATATAATCTATGATAGGTACTAGTATAATATATTTTAAAATGTTAATGTGCCCAATTAATATTTAGCGAAGCAAGACTATGCATTTTATTATGATTATGATGTGTATGACTAATAACATTGATGTAATTTCTTGATACTCGTATTATAAAGCACGTACTACAAATACACACATCAAAAGTGTCTAGGGATCAACAGATATTTTTGCAATAACTTTTCTCCTGATTGATATTAATTAAAATTTTCTTTAAGGATTCATCAAATAAAGTGTTTTCGTTTGTCACAGTAACGATAAACCAAGTCACCTTTGCATTAATAAAGAAATTTGCCATTTTCCTAATAAAGGGATTTTTGACATTTGAACCACTAACATTAAAGTTCGAAAAAAAGACTGAAATAACAGTTTTCTTTAAAATTTTATTGGGTAACTTAAACAATTAATAATCCGTGTTTCTACCGCGAACACTAACAACACAAGAACATCGGTTTGGCATACTCAAAATGAGTTCATCCAAATCACGCTGTGGAATGGCCGCCCATGTTCGTTGCAACAACAAAAAAAGGTCTTCTTGCGACTGGATACCCTCCATATTCGGCAGAGCTCTTCTCTGTAGCATATCCCATGCATGCTCAATCGGGTTCAAGTCTGGCGACTGAGCAGGCCAGGGCAGGACATTGATGTTAGCTGCGGCGAGAGTCTGTCTTACAACTCTTGCGGTGTGCGGTCGTGCATTATCATGCATTAACTGAAATAAGGGACCGATTTGCACTTGTAGAGGAACGATGACGTCTGATACAATCGTCTCAGCATAAATTTGAGCGTTGAGGTTGCCTCTAAACCAAATCAACTCAGTTCTTCCGCCGATCCAAATACCCGCCCATACCATGATGGTTCCACCACTATAAGGATGGACTTCCTGGCAGGATTTTAATCGCTGTTGGCGTCCAGGGGTTCTCCAGTGTCGTATACGTCTTGTATCCGGTCTCATACCAAAACGAGACTCATCAGAAAAGCACACGAAACGCCATTGTTTTTCTGCCCAATTTCTGTGTTCAAGAGCCCATTGATATCGAATCCTACGATTGTGCATTGCTATATAGGTGGTACCCGTAGTGGTCTTCGGGAATGAAGGTTCACTTCATGCAAGCGGTTTCTGACTGTTTGGTCGCTAATTAAGTTCCCTGAAGAGTGATGAAGCCTCACGGCTAACATCATGGCGGTTATTGTTGGAGCTCTTCGAGTTAAGATTTGAATGTATCGGTCTTGTCTCCGTGTGGTGCAGCGATACCGTCCTCCATGGCGCTCAGCCACGGTACCAGTGCTTCGGTAACGTGTCCAAAGTCGACTGATAACACTCTGACTTGTATTCAGAGCTAAAGCCACAGTACGTTGCCGGGAACCAGCTTCTATCATTACCACGGCTCTGAGCATTTCTTCCCTGCTTAAATGACGTCGCCGCTCCATAATAACGTTGGTTTTAATCAGTAGTAGGGAAACAGTAGCACTAATAATGTCTTCAATGCGTTGTATGTTTTTATAGGGAAAATATTGACAGCTGATTTTCATCTTTTACTCGAATTTGATTCACAGTTCCTGATTCAAATTATGAAATGCACCAAAAAGGATCCATATAAATTTATAAAATCATAAATTTATTACAAAGCCACATCTCAATCTCAAGAAATCCGCATAAAAATGCTTGATCCCTAGACACTTTTGATGTGTGTATTTGCGCGACTGATAAGTCGAATATAGTGAGACTAAAATTGTGAAACCATGTTACTATGTAAGTACCTATATTCTGGCAAATAAATAAATTTCGTTTCATTCATTTACCAGTTACTGTAATATGCCCGCTGTGATGCCATGGACACACTACAACAGCCCTCTAGAAGGCATACAATATAAATAAATAATAATATAATAAAAATGTATAATAATACAAAAAGAAAATAAATTACAAAGAATATTCAAATTAAAAATAAAAATATATCTCGAACGCGTCTCCCACGTTCCAGCGTTGGTTGTTGTCAGTCTGTGGGATTAGACAAATTACCGAATTAAAGGACGCGGGCGCAACCGAAAAGCCGGCTGTCAAACAGTAATAGTTTTTCTATGATACAAAAATTACAAATAAATAAGATTCCTACTATAGATTGGTAAAATATAACGGTACCGAACAAAATAAAGAAAAATTAAATTAAAAATTTAAAAAACCCCCATCGCAAAAAAGTAAAACATTTAAAAAGCTAAAAATAACACTTTAGCCATGAAATTTTACTTCACGTCGGGGTACCGCTTAAGTAAGGAATGCTCCTAGTACTTGTAGGTATGTAGGTACTTATTTTAACGGTACCCCGACGTTACGTAAAATTTCATGGCTAAAGTGTTATTTTTAACTTTTTAAATGTTTTACTTTTTTGCGATGGGGGTTTTTTAAATTTTTAATTTAATTTTTATTTTATATTTTTTAAAGGCATTCATTTTGTTATATAGAGTTTACAGTTATGAGAATTTTTCAGTCCATTGTTTGTAGAGTCAAATGCTGCGAACACAAACACGACATATCTGCTATTATTTTGTCAAGAGTCTACCTACTGGTGTGTTGGATAGCCTGGCTGCAGCATCAGCTCATGCTGTTGCCATCAAGGCATTGTGTGCAGAATCAAATGCTGGTTAAAATGAATCCAAACACGACATATCTGCTATTATTTTGTCAAGAGTCTACCTACTGGTGTGCTGGATAGCCTGGCTGCAGCATCAGCTCATCCAGTTGCCATCAGTGCATTGTGTGCAGAATCAAATGCAGGTTAAAATGAATCCAAACACGACATATCTGCTGTTATTTTTCCAAGAGTGTATTAGTCTGCTAGATATCCTGGCTGCATCAGACCAAATACACCACAATGTTGCTTATTAATATTACACACATGGGTGTTTGAAATTTTAAGACACACATATGTTTGTAAGTAAAGTTAATACCCATAGACGTCTAAAATAGCAACGGAAGCTAACACAAAAGAGCTGATAATCTTGAAGCGGCTGAACCGATTTTAATGAAATATGTCTAAGAACCATCGCAAGAAACCCTGCTTTCAAATAAAAAAAACCGCATCTAAATCGGTTCACCCGTTTGGGCGCTACGGTGCCACAGACAGACAGACAGACAGACAGACAGACAGACAGACAGACAGACAGACACACACACATAGCGGTGAAACTTATAACACCCCTCTTTTTGCGTCGGGGGTTAAAAACAATAATGCTTGTCTCAATAAACGAGTACTCAAGTGAGACTACTATGAAAATACGTTGTCTACCCGCACTTTGATAGTGGATACTGTAACATTTTAGTGTACAACTGTTTATTGTGTAGTTTGTTTGTGTTGGTTCGGAAAGACAGAAACAGAAAGTGTTAGTGTTAACTGTTCTTACAGCACGAAAAGGCTGTGGAGGCAGGTCATTCCAGCATCGAGTGGCAGTGAATTTGAAACTACCGCGGAATGCAGCATTTTTATGAGACGAGGCCAACAGAAGGTAGGCTTTTGTTTTGATTTTACTTATTTCTCGCGGCCTTATTTTCGTGGGTGGCAAAAGAGTTGCGTAGGGTAGTATCATATTACCCTTATTTAAAAACGGAGTTATATGTGATCGAAGGGGGACATTAACCTTTCAGTCGCGTCAAAGAGCTATTTAACATAATTTTAGTTTTAAGTCCCTCATCTAGATTACAAAATTACGGCGAAATTAATATTCCACAAATAAATAAATACTTCTGGATTTACTAAACCGATTTTCAAAATTCTTCTACCAATAGAAAGCCACACTATTTGCGAGTGTAATATATAGTGGCTATAATATTTTATTTTCAAAATTAAGAGGAATTGGAGTGGAGATGATGTTATAGTACGCAAATCAAAGACATTGAATACTCAACACTAACTATAGGCCAACATCTGACGCCGCCAAATATATTGCTGAAAATATAATTTTGCATCAATGACCCTTTTCTTTGTTTACCTTTTATATATAAAAAAAAAAAAAAAAAAATATAGGCGGGGCATCACGAACAAAATTTCCATGCAATAATACTTGTGCCCTAGTGGACACTAGTCGATTAGACTATTTTAGTACCTACGCTTCGTTGCCGCTCCAATATTGCTCAATTGTGCTAAATGATGTTCTTGAGACACAGATATTCCTCCTCTATAGTATCTAAAATATATAGGCCCTTATGTTATAATTTGTAAGTTTTAGAGTATTCTATTCTATGATATTCTATTCTTAAATCTCTTTGACGCAAACAAAAACGCAAGCCAGTGCTAGTGATAGTAATAAATGAAAGATGCTTCTAACATCTAGTAACATCAAAATGTGGCCATAAAACAAAAACAATTGAACGTCAGATTCTTATTCAAATTTAAAATTGTTTCTCTGTATCTCTATACGTTGCAGTTGGTCGGACGCTGAAAGACTTCGACAAGGCAATACATAATCCGAGTCGGTGGTAGCACGTACTGCTAGCGAACTAACAAGACACATACGATACTATTTGAAACACTACACGTTCACGATACAATACGACTTCTGTGGTAACATGCGTTTTATTTTGAACTACGAGTGGTTTAAAATTGTGGACGTTTATATCAGGATGAGCTGGACTTTTACGATAATGAACGGTCCCAAAAACCTTTAGATTGAGAAAATATTTTTGGAGTTTTTGAGGAATACCTAGAGGTTGTTTAACTTGATAAACAACCTCTAGGTATTCCTTTAACTTGATTGTAGCTTGATAGCTACAACCTTTGAAAATGGGTGAAACCACAGGATACAGATAGTATTAACAATAAACGAGTTGTTTTGAATAAAATGTGTATTGGTGAGACTTAGTTATGATATATGGTCATTTGTAAGCTTACAAACATGTTTTGTAGGTACTAGAACAGCTTAGAATGTAGGACTTGGGGATGGAAAAATATTTTGAAAACTTTGGATGTTTACTCAAGAAAATGAAAGGTCAAAAGCATATGGTCCATACCACAATCATGACACAGTATAAATTAAGAACGAGTATTTGATCTCTGGAAAAATGCCGACAACGTCTACACGCTTTAGCCCTAAATAATACCTCCCGAACTACGAACATCGTTTTGTTTGCAGTTCGGGAGCGGCTACCCGGGTCTCGCCCCTCACACCCCGCACGATTGCCCTGTCTAGACGGCTTCGTCGGATACTGTAGGTTTTTAGACTGTGATCATGATACCATTGCGGGTTTAATAGCAGTATGTCAGAAGCGATTATTCGACGAAAACATACTATTAGAGGAACAATAGGTACACAAGACATACATTAGACATTAGATAAAATACATTTTCTAGATCGTATTACAATCTAGATACCCCTTTAGCACTCGCAAATCGTGGAGCTTTCCTCATAATTCTTTCTCCAAAATTCCTAATACACAAATCGTTTGACCAAAGAAAGGCCATCTCTAAGCCTTTATACCAACAACAATAGCCCAATGATACACTACCCATTGGTGCCTCACCAGTTTATGAGAACGCAAACCCTCACACATTTTTCTACCCTAATGCCACGTTCACACTACGGGCGGCTGGAATGTCGGCGGTCCACTTCACGGGACATAAAGCCTTTATGGAGACGTATGCCGCAGCATCGACAGGGCTGGCTGGTTTAGAACCAGAAATAATTCAAGTTTGCTTGCATTTTTTTAAGTTCACCAGCTTTTACCGTAGTTAAG
This sequence comes from Euplexia lucipara, assembly GCA_921972225.1. Lineage (NCBI taxonomy): Eukaryota > Metazoa > Arthropoda > Insecta > Lepidoptera > Noctuidae > Euplexia > Euplexia lucipara. The sequence goes on along the minus strand of OV179152.1, from coordinate 6,785,535 downwards.
TATGAAGTTTCTTGTCCATTCTTCTCCAGAAAAAGCTACGTTTTGAAAGGTTCAGCTAGATTTTATTTTTGTATTTTATGACTTAATATTATGTATACTATTTTATACTGAATAACTAATTCTAAGGTTCTAAAGTGCCTTTTACACTAATATTATTAATAGGAAATATTTGTATTTTTGTGTGCAACGAATAAACTTCAACCTACTGGACCTATTTAAAAAAGTCTTTTGCCGTTACAATGCTACATTATCACTGAGTATCATAGGCTATGTTTAATTATAAAAACTGAGAGTACTAATAAATTAGACTAAATGCCACCACAAATAACCTAATAGCCTAGCAGTGGGTCCAGCCAAAGTCACAAAGGCAATCGCTCCGTGTAAATTACTGGTAAAAAAAACACGAAGTAACAAACTTATAACTAATTAAAACTAACTACCTAACTTACTTATTATTTATTTAACACTTCAAGCACAGTAATGAACAAGACGGACATAATGTCATAGGCATTTTCTACCAGTCAACCTTCAGTTGATGCAGAGAAAAGCAGTGGTAGGTGCAATTTCAAAATAAATAAAAAGCAAGCTATACTAATATATGTTCAGTATAAATACATAAATATGTACACTATAGTACTATTACGTTACGTAGTTGGATTTATTAACTTCATCCTGATAGACTAGAAGCTGACCCCAGATTAGTCAATTCGTGACTATTTAAAACAATCAACTTTGACTTCCTTCCATCTCTACTGAGCTCTCAGAATTATGTACCCCATCTGCCAACCCTTGCAATAGACAAATTTATTCTATGGCGATAGCATTCGCCCCTGACGTATGTCCCTAGTACTTTATTCTGGGGCCAAAGTCTATTGCATATTTGCGAATGCCTTCGACGGTCGAATCCTTCTACTAGCATTCTTGTGTGAGTAGTACAAGATTTATTCAGTCTATGTAAATAGATAGCGTAAAACATACTTAATACCGTTGCTTTGTATTTAAATCGGACTTTATTTAACTTATGGTGATAATGCAAGTAATAATAAGAAGATAGTTAGTTTAAATAGCTTCGGAAAATTGTTTGGCAGAAATTACTGACGCCTGCGTAAAATATAAATAAATATAGCCTAAGTTAAATATAAAAAAAGATTTTAGTTGCCCCTTCCAAAAAGTAGATCAGTATGGAGAAGAATGGGCAAGGATCTTGATATTTACTCTTTTTAACAAGATTTCAACTCAATAATAATATTCCAAAATATTAAAGTTCAAAATCGTCCGTTTTGACTTCGGTTTTCTTCAAGCGTTCGTCCTACTGAGACTGGTACCAAAATACCTTTAATATCATCTAATTTCTTGAAAATTTGTGGGTACTGCATTGAAATATGCTTTTGTTGAATGTTCTCAGAAGTATTCAAATTAACGAAATCGAAACCTATTGAAATCATCTCTAGATGACCCAAACTTTACCCCTTTTACCTCAGAGTCAAGTTACAAACAGTATTAACCATCAGATCATCAGATTTCTCAGAAATGTTCCGAGGTTAGCTAATGGTACAGACGCCAGCACATCAAGTTACCCCAATGTGTCAAAATTTCCCAGTTGAATATGAACCTTATTCTGTTTAACATAAAGTTGCAAAACGTTCAAAGAAATTTGACACATTGGGGTAACTTGACGTGCTGGCGTTTGTACATACAGCTTTATTTTGTGTACCTATATATTGAAGGAATCTTAGAGAGCCTTTAAGTAATTCATTCCACCATGCTTTTCTCAAACCAATTAAGTATTAAAAAAAACACCACGAATTCTGAAAGCTAAAATCAACATAGGAGACCACCAGAAAAACGTCAAATCAATGTAGCTTTGCAAGTCCCGGAGAAACGATTAAGGGTCAGCCCCCCTAGCCAAGTTACAAACGATTCGTATCTATTCTCTTTCTACAATCGAGAACACCTCAAATCCCTTTGTTTTGACCACGTGACTTAGCGAAAGGTGATAAGTCAGATAAGTTAGACAGTTTGTCGATACAAAGAGAGCACAGTATAGAAGGACGTACGCATCATTCCGCATCGACGCGGCGAACGCGCTCCGACCCCAACCATGGACAGCGGTTGTCAACGGCCTCCGATGGCCTCCGGCCCTCACCCAAGTGGTGGAGTGTAAGTGTGCTTCTTTTTAATCGGCAAAATGCAAAAGGCCGTCAATCAATGTGTCTTGTCTCTAAACTGTTTTGGATGCCGCAGAAATAATTTTTCAAGTGTTTTTTTTTCTTTTTGGCCTTAGTTAACATTTCGGATACTAATAAGGTACCTAAATAAATAATTTAAAGGGTGATGGTTTTGTATTCAAACACTCAAAATAAACGTGGGTCTAAAGCACGTAATTCCATTACCTACCTTTTCTTGTTAAAGTTCAAAGTTCTTGGCTAAGTTCAAAGTTCATACTAAGCCATTGTAACAAAAATATCGAGTGTTTAAATTTTTAAAATCCAATTAGTGTTCCATCAACCTTCAAACTGTTTGTCTTCTAAAAGAGGCCCGTGATCCACACTTATAAATAAAACAGTACGCGCCTACGCAATTCCTCAATTGTTTTACCAGCCTCGCAATATAAGCTGTAATAGGTATTTTGCACTAAAAGATCATTCCTGGGATCCTTTTGGTTACTGGGAAGTATTGAATGTAAATTCAAAAATCTTTGATTATGTAGAAATTATTTATTTGTTTGAAGATGAGGTTCTTTTCTGTTCATTAATACACCCTATAATAATACCACACCTCCCACTTGGTAGCAAATAAACTGTGCTAGGTACTTTCTCTTTTACGTACTATTAGTAAATTTCATTTATTTATTATTTAATAAGGTTACGTTAAGTTTAGGTGTTAGTTCAATCATTTAACCTTCGTTATTAAGTTGATTTAATAAACTTTATGCGACATATGTCCAAATTGATGCGTTAATTGTATTACCAAGAACATTAACCATTTTACGTGAAAAGGGAACTGGCCCGATTCAATTGCTCCAAAGTATGGTTCTTAATCATTATATTAAGCCTTATTGAGTGTTTCCATCTGGTATTTCTCAGTAGCAGCCCAAAGTCTGAATCTGTGCCCGATTGATAGCAATAAGTTAGCCATTACAAGGGATTTAACAGGCGAAATGTGGGTAATCTACAGGTACATAACTGCTGTAAAATAACGAGTTTGTTATTCTGTTATATTCCTTACAATTCAACCCATGACCTCTTTAAATAATTACCCAAAAATTCACAATCATTCTTATTTTGGCCGCTGAAAACTAACATCAAAGCATAAGTAAGCAATCCAGATGCCATCAGAAAAGCTATGAATCTAAATCAAGTGGAACTTCATCAAAGTTTGTTGACGCCGGGCCCGTAGGCACTTTCAAACTCATTTTCATATTACGATAACGTGACCGAACGTTCTGCTTTGAGCGGGATAGTCCCACTTTTGAGCTATGAGTGCTGTCCCCACAATGTGTAAAATAGTCCCATTTTGACTAAACAAAATTGTAGCTCTAAGTGGAAGTTTTAAAACACTAATAATTCCATACTCAACATACATCTCAACCATTCAATTTCATATCTGCCTAAATTTTATGTTCGATACATTTTATAATAGCCCATATAAGCATATGGATAAAATTTGAAAATAAGGAAATATATGTAGGTAAACCAGTCCGAAAATCAAATCGATGGAGTCTGAAGGTTACTTTTAATTCTTAAGATATGAAAATGGATGATGGGTGGGATAGGATAATTTTATGTAAGGAGAATTATTCCTACATTTTTAAAGAGAAATAGAACTGCATCCACAGATTTCTCAACAACTGTCTTTCATTATTTCGTAACTTGTGTTTCATTTTACATGAAAGGACGGACATATTTGAGTGCAATTTGAGTGAATTCGCAAGGGTTTAAATATTTTTAGTTCCTATTCATAGTTGTATAAAGTTTTTAATAGAATTTAGTCTTTTTTGTTCTTATTATTATTTTTAAGTTTAGATAAAGTAAGTAGATTTATTAGAAATTTTAAGTTTATTTTGTAACTTAGTTCGTGTGGAAACCACCGTTGAATTGGGGACACCTGTAAAGACTGTAGGTTTACGTTTGATAGATAAATAATTTTTTTAATGATAAAATTAGTTTTAATTCTGTAAATTGGTTTTTATTAACACTTTTACACGTCACTATAAACTAGTAAGATGAAGTCGATGTTTCGCTATCTGACTACTCTGAAAGGAAACATCGAAAGAAACTCGGAGAAACTAAAATCGAAAAATCGAATACATCTTTGTAATGTTAAACATATGTCCTGTGTGTGTCAAATAAATGTTTTTCTTTCTTTTATTCTTATAACAATATTAAGGTGTCCCATTCTGAGGCCAAGAATAAATGGTCACGTTATATTACGAAAGTCTGCGGTGCGACAGTCCTGGTTTAAACAAAACTTAAATGTGTTTTTTTTGCTTTTCAACGGATTTTAATGTGGTGTTGTGGCTAGCTAAGCCTAATAGGTTCCGGTTCTGGTGCATATTTTACAAAATCATGCTCGTTGCGCTGTGCTATAATGGTCTTTGTAGCTTATCAATGGTGGTTATTTGAACGTAATTATTCTTATTTCTTTCTTCTATTTATTTACTTTTATAAGACTTTTGTTGTTCATGTAAATACTGTGTATAGCTGCCAAGTGACACCCTACAATGCACAGAGGCCAGCACATCAAGCTACCCCAATGTATCAAATTTCTGTGATAGTTTCTCAACTTTATAACAAACAGAATAAGTTTCATGTTCAAGTGGGATTACATTATTAGTTTATGGTAGATGTGCTAGCGTCTGTAGTAGGTACTTACCTGCAATTTATTCATTTAGACAAAAAAAAATGTTCACTATCTACTTTTTTGCTTTTTAACCGATTTCAAAAGAAGGAGGGGTGCTGACATTTTTTCTCAAATGAATATGAAGGTTCATTCTGTTTGACATAAAGTTTAAAAAAGATCGAAGTAATTTGACACATTGGGGTAACTTGATGTGCTGGCGTCTGTACGTCAATTTGTGGGACAGTTAATTTATTTTCTCGATTTTAAGGTTTTCCATCCCGCAGTCAAAATTTGTAATGATAACGAGACAAAGATTGTCATAAAATCTAACTTACATGTTTTCAAAACGATTTTCTATAACTATACTAATAATTCATAAAAAATGTATTTGATAGATATTTTAAATACCTATTACTAACCTTATTAACACGGTTATATTTCTGTTATATAAACATACATTGCAAAAGTAAACAACCTTTGGACCAACACAAAACAATTTTCTACAAATAGGAAGACTTAAGAGGACATAAATACACTCACGAACCGCCCTCACATCGCAAAACATACTGAATATTGTGCGTATTTTCATAACAAAACCTTTGTGCGAACCACATAATGTACCTTCTACTTATGTAATTGTTTCTAAGACCCGTTCATTCGCCGACTAAGTCCAGTCTAAGTTAACAATGAAGTTATTTCAGGGAGTAAGTTTACTTTCAATCAAACACGTGTGGGCTGAGACCCGAACGCGGTCGAGTGAATTGGGATTAAGGCGTATTTAACATGATATTACCCGTTCAACATGCCAGTGTAAACAAAGCCTAAATACACATTGACTGAGACTATGCAAATACTGACATAGTATGTTGAAAAATTGTTGAATGTGTGACAGTATTTCGCAGTCCCTAAGCTACGTGGACAATTTAAAATATTTTCGTATATTATATTTTAGGATGATTATTTTGGGCGTTTAAAGTATTCGGAATTAACATTTTAATTTTTTTTTTCTAAATAACTGACTGAAATTCTCGCAGGGTTTGCTACCTATAGATGTGAACGACTTTGAAGTTATGGGAACAAACATAAAGTAACAAAAAAAAACATGCGTTCAGGAGCTACGATGCCACAGACTGACACACAAACACAAACAGGCACGTCAAACTTATAAAGAAAGAAAGAAAGAAAATATAACATCCCGTCGTTTTGCGTTGGGAGTTAAAAATACTCGCAAGACAGTGAAACAACATAAAATACAACTCCTTCACAAAAAAACAGCAATTATCAAAACGACGAAAAACATAAAAGACCATTCCAATACCCAAAGAAACAACAAACAATGATACATCAAACGATGAAAGGAGTAGCACACACGAACGTCACAAAATAAAACACACGGGAGTAGCGAATGCGAATTTCAATTTCTTTCCTAACGTTCGTTGACTGGACAAAGAGTTACAAAGAGTTTTAGAATAGAGAGGACATGTTATAGAAAAACTTTAATCCCATGTCTCAGTAACGCCATCAAGAATAATATAGCAATATTGGAGCGGCAGCAGAGCGGCTGAATTAAACTCAGGGAATTGTGCGAAATTGTGTGCAAAATGGGGCTGGCCACGTCTGTCCTCAATACTCAATATCTTCATTGCTTTCCATATGTAGTAGGTATTCTTAGGTGGTAGGTATATAAATGAGATCATTATGGACCCTGTAGGGCACAGCAAAAATGGTAGGAGAGAGGAAGCCTTGCTTAACGTGATCATTTCATTGTAATACAAACAATGTGTACATTTAGAAGAATTATTTACAATTTTGAGATCATGAACAAATTAACTATCCTTAAATATTTTGTGTTTATTACAATTACATTTATTTATTTGACATTACCCTCGGTATTAATAATTTATTGTTACCTACATTATTTACTGATTATTAGTATTATTGTTATATTTATTAGATATTAATTGTATTATTATTATTTACTTGTATCATTTTATGATGTACTAGCAGACGTCACGCAGTTTCACCCGCGTAGTTTCCGTTTCCGTGGGAATACGGGGATAAAAAGTAGCCTATGTCCACCGGGAATAATGTTGCTTTCCATCAGTACAATAATTTTTAAAATTGGATCATTATTTCCGAAGTTTACTCCCTACATACAAACTTACAAATTTTACCTCTTTATAATATTAGTATAGAAGTATAGATTAATTATTATTATGTATTCATTTCATTATTTTGACATGAATATATTTAAATTGGTGCATTGTCCTATGCCCAATGAGCTATGGGCCACACTACGCGGAGCCCAGACAAAGCTAGAAGGCGTCGCGGCAGAGCCCGTAGAAGATGGCGGGACGACTTGGAGACAACGACCAGTGGCCCACTTTAGCCCTGGATCGAAAAGTCATGGAGAGAGGCTTTTGCCCAGCAGTGGGATGATACAGGTTAGCAGAGGAAGTAGTAGTAATTGTGTCCACTAACGTGGTGTCCTGTGTTAGCGACGAACACGATGCGACGCGACGCATCACGACCCGACGTAATGCGACGCGATGCTACACGCGACTAATGTCCTATATGATTTTGGTCATTACTTCTCGAATCATGGAGAAGTACAGTACAATAATTTTGCTTGAAAGTTCATATTTAATGTGGTGTCGCATCTGGTCGCCTTCAAAACAAGTCCGCGTTACGTCGCGTCTCGCCGCAGACTGTCATATAGGCCGCAAGTAGGGTATGCCGATGAGTTGATCGTGTTCGTCGCGTTCCCAGCGTCGCATCGCGTTGCGTTTGTCGCTCACGCAGGACACCGCGTAAGACACAAGGTAAAGTAGGTATCGAAAGAAAATTTTGTTCGTGATGTCCCGTCTAGTATCGAGTGACTGGATACGACCGTGTACCGCGCACCTCCGACGGACGGTGGAACGTTGCCGAGATAGATAACAACTGGTATTGTTGATGTCGAATATTTTTAGAATATTGTGTCTTTTGTTTAGATTACCTACTCGTACTGCCCAGACGTTTTGGCGTAGAGATTAGTAGACTGTCTTTAATTTGGAACTAATAAATAAATGAGAAGAAGATAGATTCGAATAACAATCTTATTTATGAAAATCTCGTGTCACTGTGCTTGTTACCAAACTCCTTCGACGCGACTTGACCGATCCGATTTTAGTTATTCTGAGATTAAGGCGTAATTTATTTTTTTCTCAGTCAGACTGGAAGCAGATCCTAACATACTTGGGAAAAGGCTAAGCAGATGTATCGATGATATCGATTTACATCAAAATAAACACCACGATCTTGAACCAAACATCACGCACAAAGCATAAAATTGAATGCTATCCAAATCATCTTAAAATTTAAGTACCAGCCATAACTGTTACATAAGCATTATGATAACTAATTCTCCGTATGAGGAAGTAAACAAGAGATGTTCGTCGGTATTTCCCTTTTATACCCGGATCACCGTGACTAATCGACATGGTTATGGCGCTATAGTTAAATTTAACTGTCTTTATCGTACATAATGGAGTTAACTGACATTATGATAGTTAGTCGAAGTTGAGTTAATTTGCGCTTAAAAATAATGGCTTTTTTGTGCTTCCGCATGTTGATGTTCACGAGATAATTAAGTAGTAAGTTTAGAGTGTTTTGTTTTTCTTTGCATAAGTGCTATAAACACGAGTATTTTATCACATTTGCATTAACGAATCTTCAGTTTAATCTTGCTCAATTAATTTACAAACTGTACTAAGACGTAGTTAAGGGGCCGTGCCTGAAATCGACTGATTTTGATCAATTTTAATCATTATTTGTGAGAAAGAGGAGAAGAATTTATACAATCCTATTTGTGATTTGAAAAGACGAGTTCTTTGCTTTGCATGTTGATCTATTTGTTGTACCATATTAAAATTATTATCTAATTTTAAAAATTCTAGTTTCACAGTGTTTGGAACAAAACTCCTCCGAAACGCTTTGACAGATTCTTATAAAATTGTGCGTGTTTATTCAGTAGGTCCGAGAAAAGGATGTTAACTAATAACAACCAAATAAAAGTAACAATTTATTCTAAGGCGAATTAAAGTAAGCCGGGCAGCTACTCTTATTAATAAAAACATTATTATTACAACTGTCCTTTTCGAAGAACATCACTTTTTTGTTGTTCTTTTTTTTGTATTTAAAATAAACTACGATTCGCCAATAATCAAGGTCTCTTGCCCAAAACCATAAATTTTTAAACAATTATGTTTGGAACCCTAAAACGCGCAGTCGTTACAAATCTCTTTTTATTAATTTCTGACATCCGAAAAACCGCATTTTATGCGTGAATAATTTATGTGAAACCAATAGCCATTAACCTTCAGGCGACAGGTGGGTCGCCTTGGACCGGGCCCAATGATTCGTTAAGGTATATGGAGTAGGCTTTAGTTAATATTTTCGCTTGACTTCCTATCGACTTTCGATACGGTCTAATGTTGATTTATGAGATGGAAAGATCACGTTACCTATTTATTTTTGAGAAAAAATCGTTTTCTAAAATTTAATCTTGTATTCTTCTGACCAAACTCCTTTAATATGAGGTCTTGCTTGGATCCGATTCTCAAGTCATGCAAACTATGATTGGGTTAATCTGTCTGTGTGTCCCAAAAGTAGCCCGGAGTCGGAATTCGTGCGCGTTTAATGGGACAGACGGGACTTAAATGTAGCTAACGAAATGTCTGTATACTACTCTTCTTAACTCTTCGGTTCTTCTAACAGTTTAAAGATTAAAGATATCGGGCTGGTATCCGCAACTCCACGTCAAAGCGCGTATTTCACGTATAGGCTATAAATCTAGCATGCGGGCCCAGTGCGAATTGGTAGATATCACATGTCTTCGAGTTTTTGGTTCTAGGACATGCCGGTTTCCTCACGATGTTTTCCTTCACCGTTTTTGAGAGCAGTGGTGATGAAATAAATTACACAAAGTAATGCGCCTGCCTGGGTTTGAACCCACGTCTAAGGGCGAGACTCCACCAAAGCGAAGACGAGAAGAGATGTGTTTTACAACCAATCGGCTTGCGTCATTTTGACCGCTCAGTGTGTAGCTTCAGCACAATACAATATCCTATTGGTTAATTACAAGACATCTCCTCTCGTCTCCGCTTTGGTGGAGTCTCGCCCTTACTGTTCGTAAGTCGGGGCCGCCACCACTAGGCCACTGCAGCTCTCTCTCTCTCTCTATCTCTCTCTCTCTCTCTCTCTCTTCGGGGTATACAGGCATGATTTAATGTTTACCAACCAACTTTTAAGAGTTTTAACAAGCTAATAGCTTTAAACAGCACGCGTTGCATAATCACCGTATAAAGGGATATGTCGACGAAAGAATCGACTGTGCCAAAAGTGTCTGGCATTAAGCCACAAGCTCTTCGATTGACGGGATGCTAGGTTGGTCCGTGGATGGGTCCAGGTGCGACGGATGTGGGGATGTCCGCCGTCCCCATACGTACATGGACCCGAGGTGGCGGCGCATCGTGTTCACGCGCGCCACTCTTAGACGTCGCGAGGGGAATCTAACACCTCGCTGAATTGGCGAGGCCCTCGGGGCCGGTATCACCAGTCGGCGATCGCGGAAGTATATTCCGTTCCCGTGACCCCCGGCGCAGGTGTGAAGGAACACGGGGTGGGTAGATCTATGACAGTCGTTACGGGTAGTCAGAAACGCGAAAGACTGACAACCAATGAATCCTAGGGGCATCGGAGACCTAATTACTGGTCTCTGGAGGTCAGACTACCAGTTTCTCCATGTTATTCCTGGTATTCACCTACATCCAGTTAAACTAGAAGCCGACTTTAATATAGTTGGGAAAAGTCTGGGCTGATCGCCAGTCGCTGATAGATAATTATCTTAATTGAAAATCGCCAATTCGCGTCTTGTCTTGAGCAAGCGTGGTGGTCAGTGTTCGTGCCTTCTCTGTATGGTAACGGGTTGTCCTCTTGACGACCCTACAGTAGAACCGTAACAAATGTAATTGCGTGCTCGAGCAAAGTGCCAAGTGTGTAATAAATGCTTTTTTCTTCTTTAAATGATACATGAAAGACATTTCTTTAGATACCTTTGTAATAAAATAATAATACTAGGCTTCTGTTCCGTTGCAGGGCAAAGGCCTCATCCCATACAGAGAAGGCACGAGCATTGTTCACCACGCTTGATCAAGGGGGTCATATTCCAGTTTAATTCAACTGATTGCTCACAGAAGTTCTGGTCACCATTTACAATTCGTCGCTAATTCCAAACTCGCTTTACGAAAGCGTCAATGCGGCCGAATGACAGTTACAAACGACCCCGCCACACGACGGGTTAAACGAACAATGTTTACTAATTACGTGACATTGGATGTTTCCACGATAGTAATCAAATTAAATAAAGTGACGTAACTGCTTCAATAGTCTACAGATCGCGGATGAAGCCGCTGCGGAGAACTTGGGTGCCTAGAGATAGCTACATTTTCATTACACTAATATTATATAAAGGAAAAAATTTAATTTTTGTGTGTGTGTGTATGTTTGTAATGAATAAACTGACGATTTCAAAAAATATTTCACCGTTGGGAAGCTTCACTATCCTCGGGTAACATAGGCTACTTTTTAAACCTTTATTATTACGTTCCGTAGCTCCTAAACGATTGAACTGGCAAACATGACCAACATTTACAGGTTTAATTGAATAAATTTCTAAACCGGGATTTTCTTATTATCAGCCTGAAGTAAGGATCTGTACCCAGTTGATGACAAAAGACTCGTCACGGACTTAAACATAGGTATATACTACACTTATTTCACTGTAGGTTCGCCACTGCCTAAGCCTTTGGGAAATTCAGGTGTGATGGTGTTTGCATTAACCAGAAATTTCTCAGAACCCTCTAAGAGTTTTATTGTGATGGTGGCTGCAATACATAGATTTGCTCTCCTACTACATAGCCTATTCAATAGAGGGAGTCTGTCAATTAAGGGAACTTAACTCAAGTTATCATATTTTTTCACTTAAGTTATGACAGATAAATTTGTTGTGCTAGTTTGTGAGGTTTTGTACCCTTGAGAATCAAAAGTTTTGCCTAAGAAACATAATAGTTTTACCCCATAATGACACTAATACAGCCCTCCTCAAACTGATAAAAAATTCATATGTCACAGTGTTTGTTACAAAACTCCTCCGAAACGGCTTCACCTAGCTAAAATTTTGTGTGTACGTAATTCGGTAGGTCTGACAATAAAATTTGCCGGGGCAGCTTGTATTCTTATATAGCAAAGAAGAAGAAGAAGGAGAAAAACATTTATTAGCACAGCGGCTGTGCAATCGGCTCCTGCGCCGCGTTTCTCGGGTCCGACTCCAGTTCAACAAGTATTTTTAAGGCCTACAGTTATTTGTTGCCTATCTGGCTTTCTGTGCATATAACTTTATATGTTTGTAAACGCACCCACACAGCTCAGGAGAAATTTCTAGTTATGAACAGCGCTTTTTTTATAAGACAAAACTGAATTACTCTACATAACCTGCTTTTAAAAATCGTGCAGCTGAAGCTTTATCAGAAACCTCGACCGTTTTACATCGAGCCATTTGTCGGTCAGCCGGTTTGTATTTTTACTGGAAAATATTTCACTTTGTACGAGTAATGCGTTGAAGGCTTTCATAGTTGCGGTGAACAGAACGGTCAGAATGTTGTGAAGGGAAATGTGTTGTAAACGGCTTTGTCCCTCACTAGACAGCGGTTTGGGTACACAATGTGAAAAGGATTAAAGAAAAAGGGAGTAAATACAACGATTTCTGATTACAGAGTGGAAAGGACATTGTCCTTTCGGCGTGATCCCTAAGATGGACTTTTTGCTTTAAACTGTATAAAATCGTGATTTCTGTCTAAACTAATGACATTTTTATTTAAAATAGTCACTTATTTACTTTAAAAGAGAAAGATCTTAGGTATATGAATGATGGTTCACCCACATGTCGAGAACACACACATTACTTTTTACCTTTTTAGTCTAAATTAAGTCAAATGAATTTTGGTTTTGATTTTGAACGTCGCGTCGTTAGTTTACCTTGTTCCACATTATTAACAGACGTGACGGGTTAATACCGCAGAATTGGTTTGTTATCCTATTCAAAGTTTAAGTGAGATTTATTCATTCTATTTGTCGCCAGCGTCAAGAGCGCGATCTGCTATCAGTGCCGATATCTCGCCATCCCTCGTCCTTTCGCTTCCAGCTTCGCCAAATTGATTGTAGGTCCTCCAGCTACTTCGATTTTCCGATCACTCTTATTGAATCGGGACATTTTTCTCCAAGACTGCTTTTGAGATGAAACCGTTTTGTTGAATGTCGATGACATCTTGATTTTAGTTTAGGTGTAGAAGAAAGTGGTTGAAAGTTTTTGATTGGTGTTATTTGGGTTTTAATCATTTAATTTCATTCTATATGCGTTTTTATTTTCTCCTTTAATTAATTTTGCTGATTATTATTATAGACCCAATAACATTACGAGGAATATGAGCCATTGGATTATTTTCACAATTATAGAATGTTGCCTGATATGGCAGACAAATTTGTGGCGTTATATATATTTTCTTTAATAAAACTGAAGAGAACGTTACCTTCTAAAAAACCTTTTTTATTTTTTACCTCAGCCATTGCTGGCACGGTAATGGTGTTTTCTTATTCAAAAACCCTCTGCCTTTACCAGAAGTTACATTTTTCCTGAGCTTACTTCCATTACGATACAAAAACAACTTTCCTAGTTTTTACGTGGCAACGCGACGTAGCGTTTCAGCTCATCCCTCCGTCGTCGTACAAAAATCAACATTTTCCATTAGCCAGTCTTACTTTATAAACTTAAGTGAAACCTCGTTAACAGAAACTGTTAAGGATAACTTTGACTTAAGACCGAAGTTTGTGTTGCTTCTTCTTGACTATATTAATCACGGAGTAATTATAAAATTACTATTAAGACTCTTGCTTATATTAAGTAAAATGGAATCTGATGCTGTTTTAGTTGTAAATTATATCTTTTGTTTAAGACCTTTGTTTCCCAAAATTTTAAATTCATTAAGTTGTAGTCAAAAGATAATAAAAGTCACAATCTAATAAATATTTTTTTTGTGTCACATTTTGAATTAGTGTAGTGGACAAAGTGAATGAATAATAGTAACAATGTTGTGCTATACAAATGACATAGTGTTTTTTAATAAATTATATCCAACTCTAAGATAATGTTACGGACTTAAGTAAAAGTGTAAATAGACACTATTCTTAGTTTTGAAAATAATCAATCACGTAACATATTAAGTTAGAATTAAATTACTTATCAGTCTTATAGGCTAGATCGTAATTAATTATTAATAAGAATGTTGAAAATGTAGGAAAAACAAAACGTTTTTTATTACCAAACTCCTCCGAAACGGCCAGAACGATTCTTATGTAATTATCTGTGTATAATATTCAGTAGGTCTGAGAATTATAAGTGCAGATTTCCTAGCGATATTTTCCTTTACCGCTGTCATTGATGTAAAAGAAAACTTATAAAACTTATAGACATGAAATAAACAAAGACATTAGGTACTAGACCCACCACAAAAACGTCATAAATAAATAAAACATCTCCGCGTCCGTATAGTTTCTGTGCAAAATGGTCCAATCCACATATTTCCCCTGACGCAACGCCTCCACGTTACAGCTTCTAGCTAGAAATGTTATGTTAGCGTTATGATTTTACATAAAACCTCTTACTTTTATAGCTACTACCATTATGTGTTGTAACGGCACTTGTATTAAAGTGCTCGTCCATTTTACCTTTAGAGGTAGAACATGTGTGAGCAGATTTGCCTCGTTTTATACAACGCTAGATTTCCTGCTGTGGTTGCATCAACGAGGCATAAGCTGGGAAACGTCGTTCAGGATACGAACCTATTATAAACTGAATCATTATTATGTGCCATGCTCTTTCACAGTAATGCTGAGATCAGTTTTAAACAAGTGCGAATACACCGTTATGGGCACCCTGGCAAACCCACAACCTTGATTGAGGGCGATAGGCTAAAGTTGCCAATGCCTTGCCATCGTGGATCTATACAAAGTCTTCTAATGTTTCGCTAGACACAAACCTGGTGTCGGTGTTTTTAAGCCAATCTAGGAACTCTGATATGGCCTCACGTGCCGTCAAGAAATATCTCTCAGTCATGCCGATTTGCTCTCAGTAAGAGGTCTTAGCCCTGGCCAACAGAACATTTTGTAAACGTCTTCTTGTTAGGTGTTGTTTATTTCAGATTTCATGGATCTTTAAAAAGATAATTAATACACAAACACAATATTTACTTGTAAATTTACATTAAAATCAAAATCGATACAAAAATACAATAAAACAAATATTAGATAATATGCAATGTGTCGATATTTAGCGCATCTATAGTCTGATTCGACCTAGTCTCCACCTCCTAATTTTTCAGACCTGGAAATCGAACCCAAGGCCTCGTGCGTAATGGTTGCCAGTGCTTATTGGTCTTGGCAAATTGATTAACATTAGAAATACATAATGAATTGCTTTAATTGGGACATTAAAATCCATAGAGTGTTAGTAAAATATATAAAACTTATTGCCTTTTGCTGTGCAATTGAAGAGTCAAAACAACACACAAACGAAGCAGTCATTAATAATTTCCCACTACGAAATCTTGTAAAATACGCCACAATCCACAAGTTTTGAAATCAATACACAAAACCCATTTCATACTAAAGGTTAGATTTTATTAACAGATAACAAATAAATACTTCGTTAGTCAATTCCAAAGAGTATTTTTATCGACTTATCTCAACTTTAAGTCTTTATCAAGGCAGCTAAATTACTAAACTTAGTTCTGTAAATAGCCATTGAGATATTTTATTGTCTTATCGAAGCAATTTATATTGACTTGGGTTACTTAAGCAGTTAAGATGTCTTAAAATAAAATAACAAATGTTTTGGGTACAGAAGACTGCACGTCTCGTTGGCAACACTAATACCCATATTCCATAGCTGGTCACCATGTCAACGGGGACTTGGAAATCGTTCTCAAAAGTCGCAAATTTGTTGAGATTCCCCGTATTTTTTGGAGGTATGTCCAGCTTTTCTATGCGACACACACAGATACGGATTGGCTACCCCAATCTGTAAAATTGTCTTTTCTAGTTTTTCAACTTTGTACAAAAAAAAACAATAAGTTTCATATTCAATTGGGAAAATTTTAACTTAATTAAATATGTGAATCATCCTTATTAAGGTTTAATATTTACATATTTTATTAATGTTAAAGATCTTAATTTCATTCTTCCGAATGCTTTCTTGGTTTTCAAACTCGGGTTGTCAATTAGCAACCCGATTTAGGCAATGCTTCTAAGTTCTCCAGGCGACGACGTTCATATAATTAATAACGAACTAAACTGTCAAAATGTTTTAAGGATGCTCAGTCAAGTAAAGAAAATAACTTGAATACAGGATCGAACCCTAAGTTACCCTAGAATAGTACCTACGGAGTTTCAATAAAAATAAAAAGCCAACTTGTATTGGTTTTGTTACCACAGACGTGCGGCTAACCGTACCTATTTATTGTGAAAAGTTTTATAGAAGAAGGTCGGTGGCCTCTAAAGGTTCAGAGCTAGCTAAAAAAAGGTTCATAACTTGGCCCGTACGAAATTTCTTTTGGTCGAAATAAATAACGAGTTTTTATAATGAACCTGTCGAAAATGTATTTCCAAAGTAATTTTACCATCTAACTCAAAATGTTTAGTACGATACAAAGTTACAATGAATCGTTTGTTCACGTATTGAAACAATATAACAATATAATATATTGGATACAATTTTTAACCAATATTAAGATTTTTTTACATATATTGTCATTTCCTGGAGTCCTCTGTACCAAAGTCTTGCAGTGGCGATATTTCAAGACCGCAATTTGAATACAAACATACCTAATTCTATAAAATTCATTGTAACCAAAACAAGCAACAGTGCAGCTATTAAATTATATAATATAATATTATTTAGCGAGTTATTTATTAAAGTCCCGGTAATAATAACTGATAAAAACTGACAAAAAACGCATATTAAACGATCGAATGCTAGGTAAGTAAGTATACTCTAATTATCGACTTCAAAAAAGGAGGAGGTTCTATGTTCGAGTGTATGTATTTTTTTTTATGTATCTATGTTACCTGTATTTGTTTGTGGACCGATTCTCAAAATTCTTTGTTGAGAGTCGGTGGCCAATCATGAACGAGACTAAACCACCAATGCCACAGACTTCCTAATTTATTATTATTTAACACCGGTTAGTGTTTTTTTTTTTAAGTCGGTTTTATTTTACTCAAAAAGTCTTTTTATTTTCACTCTTTCTTAATTAAATATTAACGCTAATTATTTACTTCGTTGGATTTAGTCTGACAACAACAAATTGTACCAGACCAGTAAGTTTTTCCCACAAACACCACCAAAACAACAACAACAATAACAATTTTATTATGTCAAAATAAAACCGAAAATGAAAACGAAATAAAATTATTTCGATCTTCTGTAAAAATAACAGAGCAAATTAAAACCTTTAATTACTTCAGTCAAATCAAAAACCCAGTAAAACGTTTCCCCACCTTGCTTTAAAACCATAAAAAATATACGTACTTGATGTGTGCGTGTTTGATGATATGATACTCTAAATAAACGAGAAAGGAAATTAAACACATTTTCACCGGGTATAACAAGTAATAACCGGGCGTTTTGTTTAACCCTTCTTTATAACAAATAACCCGCTTGACCCTCACACAATTTGTTACGGCTTTAGGATTTAATCATTTACTTTGACCCCGGGATTAAAAACGACCCTAAACAATATAAATAACTAAATTCATATAATTTTCTGCTTCACAGTTTTTAGTTTAATCTTTTGATAATGTTTTGCAAGTCACCATTGTTTGCATTTGGCGAAGTAAATTCGAAATATGAAAGCAATTACATTTCACCATTTATTTACCGGATTGATGATCAGAAATCCTTTAGATATTTCTAAATACATGCATAGGTTGTTCAGCACATGGGTAGAACAGCCTGTGAAAATTTGCTCATGATTTCAAAAACACCCTGTATACCCAGCAGTGGGTGAAGTCGGGCTGTGGATAGTAATGATTTCATTCAAATACACTATAAGAACAAACATTTACTTAGACCTTACTAGTAGGTAAACTCGATGTATGAAAATCTCCACACGAAAATGATTAAATAAACAGAACTGACCGACTGGATTCTTATCATGCCTACTTATGAATGTATACATATAATTCGACTTTACCCAGCGAACTACCTAATACTTTCTTGTCAGTATCCACATCTATAACCTATCCAATGGATCACTATTGATAGCTTTCGGCGATAAGGCTGCCCACTGTAACAAGTATGTAGCTCTCAAAGTTAGTATTTGTAAGTTTTTATAGACTATCACAAAGACGAAGGATATATCATGAGGTACATAGGTATCTTCATGACGTAATCGCCTGCCTTATTGTGCATTACCATCTACCTAGCTTTTCCCAATTATGTTGGAGTCGGCATCCAGTTTATCCGAACACTGAATACCAGTGTTTAAAATGGAAGGCGACTGCCTGCCTGACCTCCACGATCAGTTACTGGGTAACAAGATACCCCTTGGTTAAACTGATTGTCAGACTTTCGGGCTTCTGACTACCCGTAACGACTGTCAAATATCAACAAATGACAGTCGGGCCCAACTGTATAACGTGCTTCCCGAGACACGGAGCTTGTCAATCGTAGCTTAACCCGTGCTGCTATTAATCTTTGGCCACAAGCTCTTTTACCTGCTTTATTGTGCACTCGCTTTAATTAATTGGCTATCGTCTTTTGGCAGCTATAGTACTATGCGTTTCAAATGAGAATAGGAACGTCAATGACCTATATCTGTCAGATGTCACTTGAAAAGTACGGTTTACAACGAAACCTTATTAATCTCTTAATCTCCCTCGCTCTCCCTTGTTTCGTTTAGTTTTTTGTTTTACCGAGTCGCAGTTATTCAAAATTATGAAATGTCTTAAATGAATTAGTCTTGTGGCCTGTACTTTTTTTGGAGGTATGAGGAACAGGGTGTAAAGTTCCTCATCCACCATTGAAAAGGCAGGATCCTCCGACCAGACGGATGTTGTGTCTGGTGGGCTAACTACTGCCCGACGGTTGTTGTCGGGAACTTGTATACGTTCAAACTGCGCGGATAACTTTGATACCGCGATGTAGTGTATGTGGCGAGATAGATGTCGCTACACTTTTCAAGTGACATCTGACAGATAGAGGTCATTGACGTTCCTATTCTCATTTGAAACGCATAGTATATTGCATTGCAGCTTTCGCGCGATAACCGTCAATCATCTGTCAAAGCGCAACCGTCAAATTATTCTTTCAATACCTACTCATGAACAAACATCAATTAGGGAGGCCACTTTCCTACCAAGATCTAATTATTGATTGAAGTTAGTACATAATTCCTTTATTGTTTCTTTCTCACGGCACCCCGTGGAAACATTTGTTTGTAACTTTTTCCGTTAATTAAACCCCTAAGTTAATTATTTGTCGACGGAGTTATCGTTTGTTTTAATTTCCTTTCTGACGTGATAGAATTATTACCTTGCAGATTCTGTTTCTATGGGCTGTGGTTCCTGGTTATAATGGGGCCAACCCAGCCACCCATTTTCTTTGGGTGGAGGTCATTAAATGAGAAAGCATTGTCTGCTTGCGAGCAAATAAATAGCTGATTGTATGAACGATATCAAAGAGTAACAGGATTGCCGAAGGGTTGTTAAAACAGAACCAGAGAAACAGGCAACAATAATCATCAGTTCTGAAATAAATGTTTGCCAAGAAAACGCTTAAAGTACTTATCGTGATTATCGAAGCGTTAGTCAGACTTTAAAGATTATTCAGAATTTCAAAGCTTTTTCTGCTTGTGTAAACTTCACGATACCGAACTTACTTAATCAAAAACACATTGCAAGCGATAAAATCGTATAAAACGGAACTGCTCGCCGAACTTTGTACGGACGAGAATAAAAGCAAACATTGAAAATATTGCTCTCGCATCATGCCATACTAGTACGAATTCATACTGTACACACGGCAAAAAAGATTTGTGTGCAGGAATCAACTAAACTAAAAAGAAAACGCCTTAAAAGTGTCCATACAAGTATTGACCTAATTTATTATTACCATCAGCTCAATCGGAATAAATCCACTTCTGGACATTTGTGTATATGGACTGGCCTGTTGCTCTAGTGGTCAATGGCCCTGACTGCTAGAACCAAGGTTGTGGGTATGATTCCCATCCAAAACAAATAATTACGTGATGAGCACGATCGTTTGTTCTGACTTGGGGTGTAGTTTATCTATAATATGTATGTATTTAGAAGTACCTATATAAGTATGTTTATCAGTCGTTTAGTAACCATAACACAAGCCCTGCTTAGCTTGGAGCTGGATGACCATGACGTTGTGTGAAAGTTTTGGAATATTTTTTATTTATTTTATATCCCAAATTGATGATTAACCGACGAAAATGAAAGAAGTATGTAGGTATATTCGACTAAGTGTTAGCTCCTGGTTAACCTCTGACAAATTGGCAATTGCTCTGCCTTTGAAAGACAAAAGACATTTGATAGGTACTATTGAGAGAACATGCAAAGAAATCTCATAGAAAAACTTTGATCCCATGTCTCAGTAACGCCATCTAGAATAATATAGCAATATTGGAGCGGCAACGAAGTGTACTAAATTAAACTCATAGACTTGTGTTCACTAGGACACAATTATCGGATAAAAATAGTTTAGTGTTGTTCTGTTTATAGTTAGGTGTCTGAGCAAGTAGCAAAATCATAGTGACTTTTCGATAATTAGTACCGCATCGCTCGATAGATGGCAGCACGGGTAAAATTAAAACTCGCTATGGTTTCGTTACACGCGTTTGGTTGGGTCCGGTGGAACATTTTATATTTGAGAGAAGACCACTTACCGAAATTCGTAGTCACTCATATTAAATATACGGGTTGTCAGTGAAGTAATTTCGGTGTGGTGTTATTTACGACCCCTCTCCAAGTCGACCCTCGATTATACATTAGGTACTAGAAGTACTGTACTGTACTTAGTATTGAAACTCTTTGCTGCCTGCTGACATATTTCTTCTGCTACTAGTACATGTATCGGATCGCAATCGGTAGCGCAATATCCGCAACAAGCCAGCCAGCTAGTTCCGACGTAATGACACCCAGATAAGAATTCAATATCGCCCACTTTAACATCTATCCTCTGGCTGTATTTCTGTGTCTACTGCAGTTGCAATTTGTTTTGGTGTAAACTGGCTTGAGGAAGTTCTGAGCAGAGTAGATACGTAAGTGATTAAAAAGCTGATAACGAAACAAACTGGTGTGCTACTTTCTAGGCTATTGCTATTGAGGCCAGCGAAAAGTTTGGTAGTATTGAAGTATCTAGATATCACTAGGTAGGTACTAATAAATGTTATTTAATTAATTTTTATTTATTTATTTATTAGCTTTATTTTTATCCCTTACATTTATTTTTTGTGTGTTGTACTTATTTAGTTATTTGTTAGTAATGTTAGTTATGTACTTAAGTAAGGTTAGTAATGTTAGGTGTAAGGGCCGCCTATTGCGGTGAAAGCCTCCTCCAAACCGTTCCAGGTGGCTCTGTCCTTTGCCCGTCTGGGCCATAAGGCTCCGGCTATCTGAATGATGTCGTCACTCCATCTTTTTGAAGGTCTACCCTTCCTTCTTTTTTTGTTTATTGGGTACCAATTTGAAATAATGTGTGACCATCTTTCATCATTAGCTCTTTGAATGTGACCTGACCATTTCCATTTTAGTGTCAGCACCTGTTCGACCGCATCTCTCGCCTTTGTTCTTTTTCTTATGAGTGAACTTTTAACTCTATCTTTTAATTTAATGTTCATGAAGCTCCGTTCGATTCCTCTTTGGCAGCTTCTTATTTTATTTAAGAGTGATTTCTTAAGAGGCTATGTCTGACATGCGTAAGTAAGAACCGGCGTAAGGCAGATGTTCATCGCTTTCGTTTTCAGTTTTATGGGTATGGGGCCTTTAAAGATTTCCTTCATAGCCCAGTATTTGTTCCACGTATTCTTCACTCTGCGATCGATTTCTTTTTCTGTACAGGATTTCATTGATATTAGATGACCAAGGTAAATGTAGTCTGCGACGTGTTCTATTGGTTTGGACTGTATAGTTATGGGTGTTTCTTCACGATTGGTTGTTTGTTTGTTTTGTCCCAGTTTATTTGTAGCCCTACGGCCTCGCTGTGATAACTAAGGGACTCTATCATTTGGTTCAGTGTGTGTGGGTTTTCCGACAGCAAAACTATGTCATCCGCAAACCTGAGGTGTGAAAGGTACTTGCCATGTATATTTATTCCCGTATTATTCCAGTCAATATTTCGGAATATGGATTCTAGGACTGCTATGAAAAGCTTTGGGGAAAGTGGATCACCTTGCTTTACCCCCCTCTCTACTTGGAATGTTGGTCCTCTTGAGTCTAGACGTACTCTAGTTGTGCTTCTCAAGTAGATCGCTTTGATAAGTTCTATGTAGTCGTGATCTAGTCCTTGTTGGCTTAAAGCCCGCCATATGGAGTCATGTGAAATTGTGTCGAAAGCTTTCGAGTAATCTATAAAAGCAACGTATAGGGGGAGGTCATATTCCATGTATCGTTCGATTATTATTTTCAGTGTGTGTATGTGGTCATTGGTAGAGAAATTTTTCATGAATCCCGCTTGCTCTACGGGTTGGTTCTCATCAATTTTCGTGGTTATACGTCTTAGTAGGGTTGATGCAAATAATTTATACAGGCAGGATATGAGACTGATGGGCCTGTAATTGGATATTAGTTTGGGGTCTCCTTTTTTATAAAGTAGAGCTATTTCCGAACATGTCCAAGTTTCTGGAAGTTCTTTTATTAATAAGATACAGTTAAAGAGCTTTGTAAGTGGTTTAATTAGCTTTTCTTTCGCAGCTTTTATCATTTCGTTTGAGACTCCGTCAGGTCCTGGGCTCTTTCCTGTTTTTAGTTTTGTTATGGATACCTCTATCTCGCTTTCTAAAAAAGGTGGTACTGTTTCTTGGGTGTCATTTTGAGATATTAGTTTCTCGTGACTTTTATTTGCACATGTGTAGAGGTTCTTGTAGAACTGTGTAGCTATCACCATTAGGTCTTTCCTGTGTGTGACGGTGTTTCCTGAAGCATTTTGGAGTTGTGTCATGACATGTTTGGTAGTTTCTAATTTTTATAAGCCTTTTTTATCCCGCCTGTTTCTTCTATGAATTTGCTAATTGTATCTAGTCTTCTCGTTATAATGTTCTGTTTTATTTTTTTATGTATTGTCCTGTATAGTGTACTCAGTCTTTTCTTTTCATGCCTTGTTTTGTTTTTCTTGTGTTTTAATATGTGTTTTTCGATCGTCAAAGTTTCTAGTTCTTCTGTTATAATTACTTTATTTCTGTTTTCAATTGGGTCTTTAAATTGATTTTTGTAGCCTTTTAGTAAAAATAGCTCTATTTTCTTATTGAGTTGGTGCACGCTGTCATTTTCGCAGTCGGACAGGGACGGTAGGTCTTTATTTTCGATTTCTTTTTCTGTACATGCTTTTCCTCGATAGTGAGCACGAGATTTTCTGTTTTTTTCTATATTTAGAGTAATTCTAACCATTCTATGGTCACTGGGGTGATGCAATTTATTTATCACGTTTACGTTTTGTATATTTTTTGTGACATTTGTAGCTATAAAGTCGATTTCATTCTTTGATTTTTCATTAGGTGTTTTCCAGGTCCACCGAAGCTTACTAGGTTTGTTGAAAATTGTATTAGAAATTTTTAGGTTGTATTGAAGGCAGAATTTTATAAACATTTCCCCTCTCTCATTTCTCTTTCCATAGCCATACCTTCCCATTACTAATTCTTCATTTTCTTTTGGGAATCCTATTTTTGCGTTCATGTCTCCTAGAAATATAATATTTCTTTTGCATTTATTCATAGCTCTATCAAGATCGGTGTAGAAGTTTTCTATTTCTTCTTCAGTGGCTCTTTTAGTGGGGGCATATGCTTGGATTATGGAGAATATCTTTCCATGTATACAAACCTGTAATACTGCAGCTCTTTCGGATATTGCAATGAAATCTTGTACTTCTGTATTACATTGTTTTTTTACTAGGAATCCAACACCTTTTTCCCCTTTTGTTTCCCCATAGTAGTATAGAAGATTTCTCCCCCTGTCTTCAATCTTATAACCTTGTCTTCTTACTTCAGCTATACCAATAATGTCCCAATTAATTTGCGATAAAGCGTATTCAAGTTCAACTACTCTTGCTTCATTTACCAATGATCTGAGATTGAACGTAGATATAAAGTATCTTTTTAGGTTTGGAGGGTGGTCGTCTACATCCCCCGCGGTGACGAGCCGTTCTGGGGGAGGATATGTTAGTTTCGTGTTTTTCTTCAAAATATTCGGTTTGTTTTTTATAGTAGTGGGTGCAGCGTTTTCCTTTTTCTTTTTCTGGAGTGACAATTTTAATTGCTATTCATCAGAGTCGTTTGAAGGATAGAGAGTTTCCCGATCACCAGGCTTCACAGTTGGGCTGACGATTTAATTAATAAGCATATTTAAATATCTGGTTTTTCAGGAAGGTAAGAGTAGGTATCAAAAACACGACACGTAAAACTCATATTGTAAGCGTTTTCTTTTATATACAACAAATACTCGCAACCGAAATGCGTGCTTGATGGGACATTAGGTATGAACGTAGACGCACCCAAATAAATATACCTATGGAGCAACGAGACGCTCTGTCGTTTTTTGCTATAGGCAGAAGCACCTACGTATACATACTACACTACATACATACATGAACTCACGTCTTTTTCCCATGGAAACACAGAAACTACAGTGCGTCATATGCTACGATTCTTAAATACTTCTTTTGCTTCGTTTACATTCATACATGTTGTCATCGTAACGCCAGAACAGACAAATGTATAGAAAAACACTTGACCGTTCACACTTAACAGACGATGCGTTAGTGCGTCGAGATACATTGTCGCAAATGCTCGGCGCATGTTCCGTCGGATATGAACCTTCCCTAAGTGTCTTAATCTGGCGCTCAGTCCCGAAAAATTAAAAAGGAGTTTAAAAATATTTTGTTGCGCTTTTAGGCACCAACATTTTTAAGGCCGGCCCTGCATTTTAGCTGAGAAATCAGCTAGTATAAGAAGAAAGAAGGAGGCTTAGAAATTTATACCAAATTAAAATGATGAATAACTTGGCTGTAGAACTAATAACATATCTCGGAATATATTGGTTTACACCAAAGACATTTAATACCTATAGACCAGACATCACGAACAAAATTTTCGTCCGAAAAAGTGTGTCCTGCCGGACACAAGTCTATGAGTTTTTCTTAGTACGCTCCGCTGCCGCTCTAATATTCATATATTATTCTAAATGGCGTTACTGAGACACGGGATCAAAGTTTTTCTATGACATTTCCTTGCAATCTCTTTGGTTTATACATATGAACGATTTCATTCCTTTTAGAATTGTATCTAAGCAGTAATATTTTAGTGAACCTCACGAAATATACGTACTTATAACCATTTACAACTAGGTACCAATTTAAAACTTATATGCATAAACGAAATGCCTTCTCACCAAAATTACTTAAGAAACTAACATGAGAAGTTCTGTGAAGTCGTGATAAATTCTCATAAAGCACGTAAACTTAGTTACGAGTACAATATGCAAGCAACACATAAACTTGCGGTAACTGCTTGACGTGTCTGCCTAGTGTGGGTATTATATCCTCCTAGAAATGAAGATGCAATACATTTATTATAACCATATTTGTATAAGCTACAAGTTTTACAGGATACCTATTTATTTAGCATTACCCAGTGTCAAAATGGTTTAGTTGTTTGTAGGAAATTGATGCTAAGTCTAAAATGTTCCAGATGACTAAAGGCCTTGAAATCACTACTTTAGTCTAATAGATACTCAAAAAAAATGGTAATTTATTCTATTGCCTCGTTGGTCTAGAGGTCACAAGCTTACTGCTGAGCATGGGGTCCCGGGTTTGATCTCCGGGCCGGGCAAAGGTTTATTGAGTTTTTCCATTTAGAATTTCTCAATAGCAGCCTGGAGTCTGGATTTGTGTCCGATTGATGGCAACTGGCTCGCCCCCCTACATGGGACCTAAACATGGCGAACCACAACTGGCGAAATGTGGGTGTACTACCAGGTACACGTCTGCCTAACCCTTCAGGGATTACAGGCGTTATGTTATGTTTATTTTAATTAGGCTAAGGATCAGCACTTTTAAAACTGCAAAAACGTTCCTCAAAACTGGCCCTTGCCGGGAAGAAGTGGCGGAACAAACTCCTCAGCAACACGTCTGTCTGATAAGTTGGAAGGACTTGAATTTATACAATAAAATTAAGTAGGTACCAATCAATAATTTAAGTTCAATAAATTGTTGTACATATTAGCTAGCATATTGCATTAAATATAGTACTAGTAATTTATAGGTATGCTACAGAAACGCATGCTAAGAATTTACTGTTAAAAGTCTACGAAGTTTGGTTCGGAGACGTAACTTTATGCTTCATTTTAGACGTCCCATTAATTTAATTCCGAAATCGTATTTATTTAAAAGTCTACGCAGAAAAAAATTGTTACAACTCAATAACGCGAACAGAATCAACTTTTTTTTTTACAAAGTAAACATTCGCATTGTAACGCGATTTACCTCCCGTCGTCGTCCGAACCTTGTTTTGTTTATAAAAACAACATTTTTATTTTACTGTTGTTTATTCTAATTGCAGGTTTTGTTGTGTGTGTAAACAGAACGTAATTACGGATCAGAGGGGGTGTAGGGAGCGATGGCAGGGTGCCAACATTTCAGAGCTAAAGCTTTTTCGTTTAAGCCTATGGCCCGCCATTCAAGCGGCTCGGTTTTAGCTAGAAACATCGTCAATATCTACTAGCTATGTACTAGCACACAAACTACTGGATTACTGATTTTTACAATTGAAGGTGCTTGAAAATGTAATGAGAGAAGATACATATGTGCGGGGATTGTATTCCCCAAAGGGTTGAAAAAAGTGTGTATACACACCGTGAATTTGTAATGGTTGTCTTTTTGATATTTCAAGGTGAGACTTATTACGTACTTCCATATTTCGCCAGTTATGTTTACGTCCCACATAAAAGGGCACAAACCTATTGCCATCAATGGGGCTGAAATCCAGACTCCGGGCTGCGACTTAGAAATACGAGATGAAAAAACTCAAAAACTTATGCACGACGCGGGGATCCAAACCGGGACTTCACGTTTAGACCGTTATACCAACGAAGCAGTTGAAAATACAGTTCTTAATCTAATTCTCCATAATACAAAAGGTTTCCACACAAATGTTTGTGGTTAGTTTGTCACATTGTTACAAACTAGAAGGTCATAATGACATCTAAGCCAATTTCCGTCTACCATGTCGTGTCCCGTAACATTCTAATTTAGCCAGAAAAGCGTATAGAAGCTTGGCTTACAAAAAGACCGCAACTGTTCAGTCCAGCGGGGCGTTCTCTAAACGCTAACACAAATTCACCAAAGGAAGGTTGAAAACGTGTTACTGCGGTCATTTTGTGGCTTTTTCTGCTCTCTGTCTCTAGTTCCTGTGAATTTTTTAATAGTCTCATAGAATGTTCTGAAATGTTTCAACTTTAATCGAATCAAATTTAAGGTTTATTTGCTAGAAATACATTTTATTTTGACTGGCCTGTTGGTCTAGTAGTTAGTCACCCTGGCTGCTATGTCAGGGCCACTAACTTCCTTGGGTTCGATTCCCACCCAGGACAAC
Organism: Euplexia lucipara; assembly: GCA_921972225.1. Taxonomy (NCBI): domain Eukaryota; kingdom Metazoa; phylum Arthropoda; class Insecta; order Lepidoptera; family Noctuidae; genus Euplexia; species Euplexia lucipara. The sequence continues at coordinate 6,757,714 of OV179152.1, read as the reverse complement.
CATGTAACCATGGCTGTAATTTGTCTATAATATGTTTATATTTAATAAAAATATATTTATAAGTATGTTTATCAGTTGTTAAGTACCCATAACACAAGCTCTGCTTAGCTTAGGACTAGATGGCGTTGTGTGAAGTAGTAGAATATTTATTATTGATTTATTTCTTTCTTAAGTACAGATGAGATCTTATAATTTATAGTATCACTGTATTGAGCCTGCCTAATGCCCGTGGCATAAGTAACACACACACTAAGTATGTCGTTTTTAATTTTTAAGTTAATTTTCGTATATTTGGTAAGTTTTTGTATGATACAAATTTCTTTAAAAAAACAGCCTTTTGGAAGCCATTGTGTTAATTTTGTTCTTAAACACTTCGCCTAACCGGAAAGCAGAGCAGGGCAGAGCTTACTTTCAATCGACGTGTTTTTTTGTCTGTTTTTATTAAGACACAACCCCTTGCAAGACTCGATATGTCTGTCATTTACTACATTACTTGAATTTCTCTTGATGACGATGGTGAAAACAGAATCTTAAGGTCAGATCATACAATAACGCGTCTTGACTAAATACTGCTCCATCCATCTAATCTGACTTCAACTCGTATTAAAAAAACGGGCCTAAAGCCATAAAAGCTACGCACACTACATGTACAATCACAATCATCTGCCGTGTAGGCAAAGACACGTTCACAAAACGCCATGCATGTGCAATTTTCCCGACATGCGACAAGTGCGATTCGTTCAGTTTTCAATTTCGAACGGTGTCCCCCACAGGGCTTGTATTGCTGACGGGAAGACAGGCCTGTGACACACAGACAGAGGAAGGTACAGTCCGCTGCTAAAATATATGAACAGTCTAGGTATCCAAATGATTAGCACGCATTGCGTCACTCACTCACTTCTGTATGAACAACTGTCTAAAGTAAATGTTTAGCACGAATTGTTTTGCCGACTCATTTCCAATCACGAACGTTTTAACCGATTTACAAAAAAGGAATATATGTCAATTCTGCTTTTTTTATACTTTTTTCCTTCTATGTTCGGTGCCTCAAAACCAAAAAAATATTTTTTTAGTTTAAGAGGGTATAGGTACCTACTTCCCGTATGGTCCCATTTGAATTTCATCGACATAGATTAAATAGTTTAGTTTTAATACTAAAAAAAACTGTAAATAAAAACCTTATTACGAAAAAAATACAACCGGCTTCTTAAACAACACTAAAGGTATGAAAAATAAATCTAATTTCGGATGTCGGTCGGTGGAAAATAATAAATGAAACAAATTCACTAAAGCCACAGAGTTCCGAAAATTAGGCTTTTGTGGTAGTCAAATAGAAACACTTGTAATTTGTACAATTCCGCAAACAATGAAGTATTAAAATTGCAATAACTTACGGTACAAACATTGTACCGCACAAGTGTGTGACATATCGTTTACGGAGCTATCAGTGACTGTTTTACGCATAAACATAAAACTATAATTCAAATAAAAGTAACTCTGCATGTTTCTAAACACAAAAGCGGCTGTAGGTATATGTGTGTGTCTGTTTTTTTATTCATTAATTCGTCATAATATTGTGATCATTTTATTTCTGAATGATTGTATATTTTTGACGCTGACCGTACACCTACATGTAGGTATACTGCCCGATATATGCCAATACTGCATCCATTTTTGTTTCTCTATTGTTTTATGGCGTTCCTTTGTCGTGGCCAGTGTTCTGTTTTTCTTTATGATTTTTGTTAACATGTGTTACGGATCCGTGTTGGCGAATTTATAGGGGTTAGTAGTTTTTATCTTTTATTTTTGACAATAGAGACGAAACATTATGAAAGAACAACAATACGGGTTTGTGGTTTCGTACGGATTTCTTGGTTTCACATGCGTTGAGAAATATCTCTCAGGGTTTCTGATGTTTTCCTTCACCTTACTTACCCTACGTTCCTGTGCCCCCTAGATGGTGCAGAGGGCGTCCACAGTGCGTCGCCATCCAGGCCATCCGCGCTCCATGTCATCCCTATGGTCTTCGCCTCTGCGATGACCGTTCTTCGCTTGGCCTGCTTAAGGTGACCACGGTCGCCTTGGTATAATGTTCTGAGTCCATTCCGAGCGTGTGGGCGCAACGTGCCACGTGGCGGTGCCGTGACGTGCAAATCAATGTCTAACAACGTAAATAAACACGTCACGACAACGCAACTTAGCGTCGTCGTAACTTGTTTATGTGTTTGAGCCCTGTGAAAGATCCAGTTCTATTTCCGGCGTTTGATCTGTTGATCGATGAGGATTTCACCGCTGCGTTCCCTCAGATTTATATTAAAAACATAGTATACCTGAAGAGAACTAAAAACTTCAATACCAATAATGGCTTACCAAAACACTTAAATCAGTCCGTAAGTCCGTCTCAATATTGTTCGTAGGATATCTCACTATACCGTTCAGTTCGTTGGTTCAGTCCAGCCGAGCGTATTGCAGCTCAAATCTAGCGTAAATAGATTTATCTCTGTTCATCTCTTGTGTCGTTACCGTCAGCCACACTTAGCTTGATTGTTTCCACAACTTAGATATTGTATTGGTTATTTTTCGTGTTATTATTGTTCGTTTGTTTGGTTGTGTGCTCTGTACAATTCAATCTACACACATTGAGAAACCATAAAATGATTCTAAACCCCCAGCGTTGAAATTTCTCATCGACTTTCCCTGATTTGATTTCTAAGTTTTTTCCTGATGTTGTTTTTGCTTTAATTTACCTGATTGCGTTATTATTTATTTTTATTATCTGTCTACAAATAAATAATAAACCAAGCAGGTAAATTATTATGTTGTTCCATTTGCAGTTGATTGTATTTACAAATATTGCAACCGTATTTATTAATTTAATATTATATATAATTAAAAAGTACACTAGTCTAAATGAAAAAAAATGGTTCGATTTGGGCTACTAGAGCTGCCGCAAGAACCAGATAAAATTATGGTAAATTGTCTATGGATCATCGTCAACCAATCTACATCTGTAGCATATTCTCTTCTGTCGGTAGGTACCCATAAATATTGAACTAATTAACTATGAACTATATAACGTTACTATTAACTATTATTCTATGCCTATACGAGTACTCACACTTCCCAGTGCGCTTAATTTTCTTAAAAGACATCCAAAAATTTCTCCTCACGTAATAATTGAATAAATTCTTCAAAAAAAAGAAAGACTATCTCCGTTTAACCGCAGGCTCAAAATATTTGAACCAAAACCGTAAAAAAAACATTTCGATCTTACCCGGGGTTGACTGTTTTTTTATACTGGTATTGTTCTTACTAAAAACAGAATCTTGCAGTAGTTAGTAATTTAAAAACTCTAGTATTAAATCAAAAGTAAATGGGCCATTGTAAATCGTGACCGAGATTACGACTTTTTTTTAAATTTAAGATGAGCTTAAAAAAATTGCTTAAATACCTACACGTAATTTTCAAGGTCTATTAAGGTCAGTTCACACTTGCCGAAGCGCGACTGACTTAGCGCCAGTCACTACTAAACGTTTGTAAAAGTAAATAAAAGTCGAGAAATTATGAGCTAATGCTAGCTTATTAACAGGCACGGTTTGCCAACTCAGGGGGGGGACTAATCTGTTAAAAACACCTCGTGAAAATGCAGGTGAAGTGAAGATTAATTGAGCTGTCATTTCACTTCACTTCAGTTTTCACGCCACTTTTATTAATTCCACTTAGACGGGTGTGAAATATGTTGAAGATTTCCGAGTGGAAAATTAAATAAAGTATGCGCCATGCAGAATAGTTTCTTTATAATAATCACAATAAAAACCATGAAAGTGTGGCCAGCTCAAACCTCCGTTGGCTTGAATAGTCTCGCAGACTACACTAGTTTAGTTTTCACTGTAAAAAACGTGCTGCGCTCTGTTCGTCTAGTGTGCACCAGCCTTTATTGTACTCTCACATGTCATGTGTAACTCTTAATATAATATTGTTTTAGGACAAAACTGAGCGTTAACATAATCTGAATATTTATTTTTGAATGTATAAGTTGTATTCTATAATGTTATTTTAAATTTAGACTACTCAGTTTATTGGGCATTGTATTTCTAATGCGTTAATATAATATTCATTGCTAAATCATAATGGCGTACAAAAAACAAATTTCACAGATAGACTACGACAAAAGTGTATTTTATCACATTCATTGCGCGTGCAGCTCAACGGATTTCTCTGCCGGGGTCGGTATTTCATGATAGCTACAATCTAGGGGTCTTTAAGTCAACAGTCACTTCTAGGCAAGCATGCTTCATCGTCGACCACATCATCGCTTGCCATCAGGTGATATAGTGATCAAACGCGTGCCTATCAAGAATAAAACAAATGGTGGAATATATTAGCCCACCCCCTATTATGTGGGACTTAAATATCTGTCGAAATGTGGGTGTACTAATAGGTACAGATACGGCACATTAAGCTACCCCAAACTGTCAAATTTTCCCAATTGAACAAGAACCTTATTCTGTTCGTAATAGACTTGAAAAACTCTTAAAGAAATTTTACATATTGGGGTAGCTTCATGTGCTTGCCTCTGTACACCATAACTCCCTCAATATAGGTATCAAATGAAAGGGCTTGCTTAGGGGGGACTAGTAGAATACTAATACAATATGTACAACATGATAAATTTCAAATCCAAGATGGCCGCAATCACGACATGACGTATTACAACATATTTTGTACTTATTACATATTCGGTAAAACCTTAAATACACTGTGTAAAAAACATACCTACCCATCCTATCCCCAATAACAGCGTACCCAATTTCGATATAGTTCAACTTAAAATCTAGTTACGACAGTTTAGCGTGTCTTATCTTCAAGTACGAACTTTAATTAAACTTTCATTATTAGAAAGACGCTATCTAATTGTCAAAATGCCTGTTTACACAACTTCACTTTCCGTCAGTTTAGTTTTCAATTCAATTATAAACTTGTTCTTGGCTGTCCTAATTGCCTTCGTTGCTATGGAGATAAAGTAAGCCAAGTGAAGCCTTGAAAAATAATTTAGTAGGTAGGTAATGTCTGTGTAATACATAGTGGGTTTTGTGTCTGCAATTTACTCGTGCTAATAAGCTTAGCGTTTGTTTTTTCTATGAGCGGCCCTTGTACTTTTTGCGACATTTAAAAGAAGTCCCGAATCTTTGAAAATAAGGCACCGACGATTTTCTTTGTATACATCCTTTTTTTGGTGCAGATTGGAAAATCCTCATGAATGCCCTTCGCCCGGGAGAGGCCACTATACACAGATAGAATGTCTGGGGATGACTAGACATAGATATCCGTGAAACACACTAAATAATGGGTCTCCGAAACGGTTACTAGCACATAGTGATGTCGCGACAAGATCTTGAGGTACTTAAGGAGTGGAGAAGCATTCAAGTCTTTATGTAAATCTCAGATGATGGTACCTAATAAATGTAAATGAAATCGGATTAACAACTCCCAAATACATACATACACACAATAGACAACAATTGAATGACAAATGCAATGCACATAGCATAATATTGTAGAAAAGCTTGTTCGAAAAGCTAGTCAGTTTAACAAACCAGGTGGTTTTTCCTAGAACTACAAACCATAATGTAACTGGGTCATTCCGCACCGAATAGTCCAACGATCAGAACTGAAGTTATAGTAGGTACATTAACTCGGACTATGATTGTGAATCTAGCAACTCAATTCTAGAACTTTCTCTACTGAACTCAATCAGGACTGCGTGTGGTCTGTTACCCCTGAATTGTATTACTACAGTGTTTTTTTTTTTTATAATAAAGGTGTTTATGGGCCTGATATAGTTTTTATACGTTGGTAGGTACAGGTTCAACATCCTACTAGAACTATCTATCTATGTGAAAGTTTGTGAGGACTATTGTATGTAAGTTTGGATGTTTGGTCCTTTTTTCCGCAAAAACTACGAAATGGATTTAATTAATTTTAACAGTTATATAGTTCATGCATCAGAATGACTTAGATATGGGCTTTATTTACTACTGGAGTGTATAAATCGACCAATACAGAACGGTGAAATAAGCCGGATCAGATGTCGTCACCTGCGAGATATTTTGGTGTGAAACCGCGGGGCACAAGTACTTTAAAATATTTCTAAAAGTAAACAAAAATATAGATAGTTTAAAGGAAAGTTTAAGTTGCTGATTAAGTCTTGTGCCATCTGTCATTTTAAAATAAATAAAATAAATTTGGAGACCAAACAATTGTTTACAACTTTTGGATATAATGCGTAAGTTCAGTAGTTGCTTGTAGGACTGCTAAGCTAACACGTATTCCTAAGTTTGGAACTGCTTTACATCTTTTACTAACGTGACACGTAACGTTATTTCATTTACCAACAAGCAAAATAACCATTCAGTTATCTATTCTCATTTATATATAGAAATCAGTTAGGTACAAGTTTAACTCAAATGTAGTCGCAACGCTAGTCTTGAGATAAAGGGGGTAAATCAATTTGCTGCACATTCTGAGGCTGGCCACTGCAGCAACCTGTACAGTGGTTTACAGGGTTGCCGCAACTATAAAAGTTTCATGATATTTTCGACAGTACATAAAAATGTTTCTATTAAGGAACAGGTTCTTCAGTAACCGGGTCGAGAGCTTACTGCCCTTTTTTTGTGCGAGGTTGTCAAATCCTCATGGATATCCTCAACCCCGGTGAGAGCAAAGGGGTCTTTCAGACTATTACTGACTAAAAACCGCCCTGGTGTTCCGTCTCACACCTACACTCGGGGTCACGGGAACAGAAAATACTTCTGCAACCGTCAACTGATGCCTGCGGACCCAGCAAGTCAGCGAGAGGAGTGAGGTGTTCCACTGTCCTAACATTGGCTTAACCTAACATTGGCTCTTCGATAAAACAAATCCGTTGGTCTTTTGTACACATTCTTTATTTAAAATCTTCTTATCTAAAACTAGCCAGGACTTAGGTATATTCTTCTAGTCTGTATGCAAAAAGGATTCTTTTAAATGCAACTGTATGATAATACAAATAAGGTGTACAAAGAACCTAGTATCTAATCTATCTAATACCTTTATATGCTCGTATGTAAATCCAATCTGAATTTCGGGAACGAAATTCAGCATGCAGAGGGTTAAGGGGGTGAAAAGTCGATCTAACTGGTATTGTTAAAAAAAAAACATCCAGGTACTAAAATAAAAATAAGACATGCTCTTAACAAACTAAACACAACTGATGTCATGTGAAACGTTATGTGAATATGCGAATATAAGTAGATACAATTATAGAATATATTTTGAGAGGTTTTCCCAAAATAAGCATGCCTATGCACATGCCGCCTGAGCTCATATTCACCATGCATTTAAATTTGGCATCCATTCCCCACCACGACCTGAGGATCTAACGGACTTTACCTGAATATTCATCATGCCCGAACCCAGTCGTTTACGTTGCAGATAGTACACCAGAATCAATGTCAAACATAATTGGTACTGTTGAGTGTTTAAATTTAACCCTATCGAAATTGCAAGATCCTACGAATTGGTCTTTGTACTCAAATAACATAAAAAAAAACATTACAACATCATTTCTCTTGATTTACGATAATTCTCAAGGTTGATTTTAAAAGTTTCTGTCACTAAATTCATAACAAAAAGAATAACACTAAAGAATATTAAACAAAACTCTTTATTATAAACCAAAACAAACTTACAAATAACTTCAAGAGCTACATAGGGTAACCACTACTAAAAGTGATAATAATTCGTACGTACTTGGGAGTTGCATCAGAAAAACCTTCGCACGTCATTGTATTCTAAAAAAAACTTGTTAATTGATCAACACATATTCAATAAGCATGTTCAGGCCAGCCCTGACCAGCCATACAATCCGAGAGGCCGCTTTGCTCTAAGGATCATATTGTATGCGTCCACGCTCTATTGAGCTAAGTATTGTGTTACCAAGAGCTATTCGAATCATATGGAATCCACTCTCGGACTTTGGTTATGACGAATATACTATCTCAGATTTACATGCGTAGTAAACATACATCAGACTATTAGACAAAACATTGAAGTCTTGCTTAGAGTTATTGAAAACGGGCATAAGCCCAGTAAGACATAAGCCTAGTAAGACATAAGCCTAGTAATACATAAGTTTAGTAAGACATAAGCCTAGTAAGACATAAGCCTAGTAAGACATAAGCCTAGTAAGACATAAACCTAGTAAGACATAAGCCTAGTAATACATAAGTTTAGTAAGACATAAGCCTAGTAAGACATAAGCCTAGTAAGACATAAGTTTAGTAAGACATAAGCCTAGTAAGACATAAGCCTAGTAAGACATAAGCCTAGTAAGACATAAGCCTAGTAAGACATAAGCCTAGTAAGACATAAGTTTAGTAAGACATAAGCCTAGTAAGATAAGCCTAGTAAGACATAAGCCTAGTATGACATAAGCCTAGTAAGACATAAGCCTAGTAAGACATAAGCCTAGTAAGACATAAGCCTAGTAAGGGTAATGTTGCTGTTAGCCTGCATAATCCTACTGCCTGCTGGGCAAAAGCTCCAGCAGCCCTGACTTCCAGTTCAAAGTATAGGGTTTTGTGAGGGTAATGATTTTATGTAGAGTAAAAGTTCATCTCGTCACATTTTTAACCCATTTATAACGACCGATCGTTATAAAGATCGTTAAGAAGAGAAAATGTGGATTTTTTTTGGTATTTTTCCATGTTTACTAAATGCATCAAGGTAACAATACTAAAAAAATACAGTGATTCGAGATAAAAAAAAGTTTCAGTAACAACTGGGTTAATATAAAAACCCGAAATATCCTTGTTAAATATGGCCGTAACATTATTATTATGTAATTTTTTGGAAATTCTCACTAACTCTACAATAACCTTAATAATAACGATGTGGTCTAGCTATGTATAATATCTGGACTTTAAGAGGACTGAGACCACTGAGTCTATTTTGATAATTGTTCTTAAAGGAGGCAAAACATCGAAGTTATCTAAGTCTTAAAAATTGTGTCTATGATTAAAGTATTCAAGTGTAGTTATGTTATAACTATTTTTGAGAAATATATACCAGTTCATGTAAAGGTCAACTCTTTGTAAAGGATCACACAAAAAATTGAATACTATCCTGAAAAGTAACTATCCTATTGCAGGGCAAAGGCCTTTTCTCATATAGAGAAGGCACGAATATTGGTCACCACACTTATTCAAGACGGATTAGCGATTTCATACTTAAACTAACAATAATTCCTGTTTTTGGTAAAGGATAACAGCAAAAATGTGGTACAGACGCCAGCACGTCAAGTTACCCCAATGTGTCAAATTTCTTTGATCGTTTTCCAACTTTATGTCAAACAGAATAAGGTTCATATTCAATTGGGAAAATTTGACACATTGGGGTAACTTGATGTGCTGGCGTCTGTACATAAATAATTTTCATGGCAATAAACCAAAACAATAAAAATATCATAAATCTATAAAATTATTATCCTACATCACAGTCAAAAGCTTCAATAAACATTTTTTATCAATAAATAAATCCAGTAGATTTATATCGATAATAACTGACACTAGCGTCGATTTACCGAACAGAAATTGTCGACTACTTTTCAATTAAATTTATTGAAGTAGGTATAATAACTCATTTAATCTGTTGAACCAGGCGTGGTTATGACACTCGTTTAATTCAGCTTTTAGTCCGTTATTAAAGAATTTAAATGCAGCAATTCAAAATTAAAATAGTCAAATGTACCTGACGCCATTCGATGCTATTTAATAATAAAATGCTAATGCAGAAAACGTTGTAAGAAAATCCTCTTTCAGAGCTTATTTCTCACGACAGCAATAATTCTTTGACAGTTTTTTTTTTATTTCTCTGACGTTGTCCTTTATTTTTGTCTTCGTGAGTTGCAAAGTTCATAGAACCCTAATTTACTGAGTAAATGTGACAGTTGGTACATTGATGAGTTAAGGAAACAAATATATTTGTAAAAAGCAGACGTCACGCGGTTCCATTCGCGTAGTTCCCGTTCCCATGGGAATTCAGGGAAACAAAGTAGCCTATGTTACTCAGAGTGAATGTAGCATTCCAATGGTGAATGATTTTTGAAATCGGCACAGTAGTTTTTGAGTTTATTCATTACAAACATACACATACACACACACACAATATTTTCCTCTTTATAATAATAGTGTAGACTAGCACTTTGCTCGCGATTTCGTCCGCGTGAATTACACACTTTAACATCAATGATCATCATCATTTAAATTTTTTCTAGATTAAGAATTTTTTGTACCTACCTTGATGGAAGTAAACATTATTATTATTTATCCCATCCACTCCTCCCAATCTTAGTTTTGAAAATAATACTTATCTTATAGCACTCACCTTCCCTAAAACGCCTGCTCTTCACCACACGCCATATGCCTACCTCAACTTAGTTGAAATAAAGACATTTAGGATGATGATGATTATGAGGCAAGATCGACTATAGTGTTGTGGATTGATGACGATTTCAGTAGTAGATTATGATTTATTGAATGTTCCAAAAACACTTTCTATAATATTCTATTTCGGACAATACTCATATGAATTAGAACAAAACAATACATCAATCAATTGTTTTCTGTTCAATCTAGCATTCTGCAATAATAAATAGCCCGTAAGAAAATCATGTGAATATTATTTTTAAGTGCCGAATATCATGACAATAGAGACATTGTGTCCTCGAAACATGATCAATCACATCACAAATTAATTAAAAGTTGGTATTTATTTAACATTTTGATGAACATAATAAATATTCAAGGGACGTATCCGAAAATGGTATCCTATAACATGCTTGATGGTTTGATTGTAGGCAGAAATGAGCAAAAAATACTTAGTTGAGATATTGAAATAGGTACTATTATATAAACATATACGTTGCGTGAATAGTCGTGGAATATTATTACTATTATTATTACAAGCACTATTTTCTCTTATATTTTACTTGTATTGGTTTACTCGTCGTTTCATACTTGATTGCATTCAAAACAAAATAGAAAAAAATACTTTTTCGTGTTTAAATGGTTAAATAAGATTATTTCAATTACACAATTTAAGGAGTCAATGAAAAATGTGTAATAGTTCGAGTGATTCAACTAAACGTTACAGGTAATAGAGATAAAAAAATGTTCTTGATGTTTGGTTAAAAATTCGAAATTATAAAAAAAAAAAAATCAAGCCATTAAAAACAAGAAATTACCGGTCAACTTCTACTGTCTCTATCCGGCTACATTATAGTAGGTAGGCAAGGTACACTATCGACTTAAGTCAACTATTTAACGACAGTTCGTTTCCGATTGTGCGTGAAAGCATACGTCGCGTCCGCCGTTTGTCAAAGGCGCACTTTCCCCTATATTTGCGGATGTCGTTAACAGTTATGCAGGTGATAATACTGCAGTCGTTTAAAGGAAATGCACTGTTATTTACACACATGAGTTGGTACATCGCGTAATCGAATTTTCCCAATGATAGTTGCAATTAGCAATCGAACCATAAAGGCTTTAACATTATAATGTAGGTAGGTACTGATTTAAAATAATATTCTTTATCAGAACACGGTCTGGACGTCGAGTATTTATATTATTCTGAAAACTAACACTAGTAACTTTAACTATTTATGTGATATCATACGACCAGTGCCAAATGACCCAATAAGGACTAAAATATTTACTTATTATCAATACAATACAGTACAATGCAATAATCTATACTAATATTATAAAGAGGTAAAATTTGTTTGTAAGTTTGTATGTTTGTATGTAGGGGGTAATCTTCAGAACTATAGACCCAATTTTAAAAAATATTGCACTGGTGGAAAGCTAAACTATTCCCGGATGACATTGACTACTTTTTATCCCTATATTCCCACGGGAACGGGAACTACGCGAGTGTAACCGCGTGACTTCTGCTAGTATACAATAAGTACGTACAGACGCCAGCACATCAAGTTACCCCAATGTGTCAAATTTTCCCAATTGAAAATGAACCTTATTATTATTTTACATTGAGTTGAAAAACGATCAAAGAAATTTGACACATTGGGGTAACTTGATGTGCTGGCGTCTGTACCTATTCAATGAATTTCGTCAAAACCACACTGTCAAGAATATTTAAAAATTGTTTGCCGTAAATGTGTTTGCTTGTGCTAGACAAAGGGAGAGCTACATCTGCCAACAAACTGCTTTGCAGTTTGGCAGGTGATAATTATTTATCTTGTTCCTTGTTTGTTTATAATACAAATACTAAGGCAATAAAAATATAAATATGAATTAATGTAGTTCTAAATGAACTGTTCAGATGTTTTAACTTAGTGTTAAACAAATTGTTTAGTAAAATTAAAAAAAATATGTATATTGAATGTATAAATGTTTTATAGATGTTAAAAATGTTGTTGAATGAATTTAATATTTAATGTGTCATTGAATGTAGTATATACTTATTGTTAAATAAAAATGTTAAACAATAAGTCTAATTAAATGTTAACTGTATCTTTTTACCGTAATGTAAGGTATGAAATGTTACATGAAATGTATTTTGAGGCATGATATTTAAATGAAATGTATTTTTAAGGCATAAAATGTTGAGGCAAATAAAGGCTAAATAAATAAATAAAGCAATGCGCCATTTTCACAGTACAACACAACAATTATCGCTTCAATAAGTGAAGTATAGCTGCGTTTATAAAAACATGTGGGCTATTTATAAATAGAGGGACAACAAAGACCCGTGAAACCAAACGAATCAAAGCGCTTCATTACGATTAATGCAGTTTGATTTTAGAACGCGAACTCGACTAATTGGCAGCCTAACAAATAGTCGATTTGTCAGCGTATAATTCGCTTAATCCATAAACAATAGTTATCTATGTATAGATAGACCGTATTATTCCTTCATAACAAAGCATAGTGCATTTAAAACTTCATTGTTACCTGACTTAGTAGTCTGCTGACCTCTTATTCAGCCTGTCCGTGTGTTTATCTGCAACAAAAATGAATTCATAAATAATTTACTCGCATTTGCATAAAATATGACTGTGTTTTCCGACAATAGAAGCAAGTATATTATTTTAATAATATAAAAGTCTTTTGAAACAAAGAAATGTGAATGGCGGTACTAAAAGACTTAAAAGAATATTATATTTATAAACAATGCTTTTTTAAAATAGCTAGTTTAACGCTGGCTGGCAGAGAAACTGCTTTAAAACCTTCGGTGTTCTAGTGATTGTGAGTCTCTAAAATTGGCTCCAGGTTGTTTAATACTTTATTTCCATATCTTATGCTGACTTGCAGAATAAAAGAATTAGCGGTTCCCTAGATAGGTGCCGGTCACTTTTCTTATAGAACGGTATGTAACATTAACAAAATAAAATTTAACATTAAGGTGGTGAAATATGATTCGCGACGTAACAAGTATGGTTTATAATACATTAACAAGTATGAGTTACAATAATTAAAATCACCAATGCAACCAAAGATTATAAGCGCTCAGCAAGCGACACGTTAAAATGTGGCTAACTAGCCACACTTGATCTGTGGGTCGCGTCACGCCGTCAACGGACGCTTGCGTGCGCTGGTGTGCCGTTTTTGAAGATCGAATGTTGTTTAGGTAACCTATCTACACATTTTTACTTATAATATCATTGAATGGGGATCTAAGTTAATTGAATCCCATTCAATGACTTTTTCATAAAATAATCTTTTAATGGGATTATATGAACTTAGAGGGTTGTCTAAATGACTTGAATGTTTATAATTCTGTAAAGACGGGTTACGGCCGCGAATCATATTTTAATCAACATACACAGTACGGAAAATTGCAAAACAAAACACAACAAAATTTGAATTTGGCGGGCCATCCTTTTTTTATTACAGGGTGGGAAATCCTAATGAATGTCCTTCGCCCCGGGAAGAGCGGAGGGGTCTATCAGACTCTTACTGACTAAAAACCACCCCGGTGGTCCGTCTCACAGGTCTTACACCTTCGCCGGGGGTTACGAGAACAGAAGATCCTTCCGCGACCAAGTCAGCAAGGGGAGTGATCAGTGAGGTGTAAAACTCCCCTCGTGACGTCTAAGTGGGGCGCGCGTGGAACACGATTACACGACGCGGCGCTATGCAGAAGGACACCACCGCGTCCCAGAACTCATCGCTGCCGACCATCGCCTCGACTCGCGGGTAGCGTTGCCAGGTCCTCATACCGAAAAGCCGGACAGAGCTGTGAGTTTGGCCTAACATTTGGGTCAAAAAGCCGGACATCCTGCATTTTCAACAATTTTAAATATTCGTGTAAAAAATAATTTTTTTTTTGGCCTAACATTTTGGTAAAAAAGCCGGACACTTTGCATTGTAGGGGATTTTTTGGTATTAATGTAGAAAATTAATGAAAACCAAGCTTTTTTGATAATTTACAATAAAACTAATGCCAAATTAGTCTAAAAGTACCCGCAGGCAGGTGACGCAGGGGAGCGGGTGGGCGGGGGCAACAGCGCTCGCCCTCGCTCGGCCGGCCGGCGATGGCGCGGCGCCGGCTTCTTTCATTCGCGAATTCGGTCTCGATGCGCGCGAATTTTGAAATCTAAAAAGCCTAACAAAAACCGGACAGGCCGGACGACGCTTATTTTGGCCGGACAGGCAATCAAAAAGCCTGACTATGTCCGGCTAAAGCCGGACGCCTGGCAACGCTACTCGCGGGCCATCCTGGCGCATCTGCCTTAAAGGTGTCCTCTTTAATGTTAATTTTTATTTTGTTATATTATTAGTTGTTGTAGTGGCAATGGAAATACACACTCTGTGAATATACCTATTTATTATGGCTTATGAAATATTGTGTTTGTGGAGAGAAACCTCTTTAGATTTACAGTTGAATACAAGTTAGAACTACGAGTCAGTGCTTCTATTTTATTAAAACGAAAGGTAAATGGTAAAAGCGAAAGCCAGTTGTTTCAAACATTTTAAAAGCTTATCGGATTTGTATAAATTTTACGTGTGGATTTTGTGAGCTATGGCGTTCAGTTTTTGAGAGTGTCATAGAGAATAACTAAATCCTAAAAGATGCAAAGTAAATCCAAAATGGTGTTTGGATGTGACGTTTTAGAAAAGATCGCGTTGTGTTATTCTAGAAAAAGAAAGAAAAAACATAGTGGGGCGATTTTAAACATTATAGTAATTTAATGGGTTTTAGAAATCCGTCCGAAGCTTGGTAGTAACCAAAGATTCCCGCCTTCTAGCAACCAGGAATAAGTTTCAAACGCATTTCTCGACTGTTCCAAGATTTAAAAAAAAGAAAAAAAAAACATAGTACAGTAAGGCTATTAAACATTACGATAATTCAATGGGTTTTAAAAATCCGTCCAAAGCTTGGTAATAGCAAAATATTCCCGCCTTTTTGCTACAAGAAATAAGTTTCAAACGCATGACGGCGTACGTACCTCGTCTATTCCAAGTTTAAATAATGTGGTTGGCAGTTAATAGCACGGCGGCGGCGCGAATATGTGCCAAACCGCGGATCAACTTGTGATGAGTTCACTCAAATATGAACTGCTACTAAAATTTAAATTCCAGTCATGAGCGCAAAATTAATCTTCTGAGTGGGAGGGACATCGAAGTACAACCTAATAAAGTGAGTTTAGGACATGGATCTTCTCTCTTCGTTTAATTGGTATACATAGTGGGAAGGGTTATTATCGAAGAAATTGATTAAGTACGAAACTCATGGTAAGAATTAAACATGATTTTTGACGTTGTAAGAAAGCTAAAAACTGTACAGAACCATAAAAAAATCAACAATCCTATCTAACTGAAAAATGGAGTTAAGGCCCATTCTTCTCCATACAAAACTACCTTTAGGAAAGGCCAACTAGAATAATTTTCTTTTTTTTTTTTTTACTTTTAAGTATGACGTTTAAAAGTGCCTTTTAACGGTCTAATTGAAATACAACATTAGACTTTGACTTTAACCCTACAAGATTTTTGCTTAAAAAGTCACAATATTTTTTTTTATCAAGATTACATCTATCGTAACAGATAGACACAAATTTATATAAGTCACTTCTGTTATTAAAAATCTTATTGGTTTTGAAAGAAATCACTATTGTAAACAGTTCAAATTAAAAAACATCTGGTAAAAATTGGAAAGCGAACGCCATTAGCTCGAAAGCAAAAAAAAAACAACGCTGCAGGGCCAGAATGATGTAGAAAACTGCCTCTCCTCCACCCTATATTAGTTTAATGACGTCATGCACCGCAACTCGCACAAATCACGCGGCCACCACTTACAGAAGGGCGCGAACATCCCGATGAACTTCCCTCCACACACGAACTCGACTCAATCAAGCGTCAAACTTGTCTAAGCACGTTAGTGGAAAGTTCAAGGAAAACAGTTTGCTTCCACACAAACACCACGTTTATTAGAACTTGTGTGTTCGTATAAGCTTTATAGCGCATGCAGCTGTAAATCAAGAGGTGGATTCAAATGTTAGTGATGCAAAATTAATTAAGAACTAACTAACATCTGGTTAGCTGGACCAGATAGCCAAGTGGTTGCAAGCTTTGTGATTAATGCTCTTTATGAGAAGAGGCCTTTGCTCTGCAGTGGGACAGGCTAGTTAGATAGAAATCATCAGACCCTAGTCATAGTCTTTCAAGATGAAAATCGTGAAACAAACTTAATTCCCTTGAATATTAATTAACCTTAGCAACAAATAGAAGTACTTATGTACATACATACATACATAAACTCACGCCTTTTTCCCATGGGGGTAGGCAGAAACTACAGAGCGCCATATGCTACGATTCTTACATACTTCCTTTGCTTCGTTTACATTCATACATGTTGTCATACACACACGCCGGTTGCGAGTACTACGCACCTGACCTTTCTGAAGAACCTCACCAATAAGGTCTATGTATGTCCTTCTAGGGCGTCCCCTCCCGGCGTTCCCACTTACATCTGCCTTGTAAATACCTTTCGTTAGTCGCCTTTCATCCATCCTTTCAACGTGACCAAACCATCTAAGCATACTCTTTTCAATTTTTGTTACTACATCTTCTTTTAAACCACAACGTTGCTTCATATCATCATTCCTCAATCTGTCATTAATTGTTACACCACACATACTTCGCAAGGAACGCATTTCTACAGCATTTATTCTACTTTCATGTCTCTTTTGCCACACCCAACATTCACTTCCATACGTTAGTGTAGGCACCAGCACACCATTGTGAACAGCCAGTCGTGCCTTTTCGGACAAAGACTGGCTGGTCACAACGCCATGTATAGCGCCATTCACTTTATTTCCTGCATTCACTCTCCTTTCCACATCCGCATCAATCTTTCCATCCCTTGTAAACAGACTTCCCAGATATACAAAGTCATTCACTTGTTCTACACTCATATCGTTTATTTTCACATTGCACAACGACACGTTTTCGTCTCTTTCAAACACCATTACTTTCGTCTTATTCACATTAATGTTCATCCCTTTCATCTTATATGCTTCATTCATCTTGGTCACCATGTCTTGCAACTGTTCCGCTGACGATGCAAGAAGAACTTGATCGTCTGCGTAGAGGAGGCATTTGACAGGCAACTCATTCATCCTCAATCCACACTCACTCTCTTTTAAATCGGTCAGACAACTATCCATGTATAAGTTGAACAGCCAAGGTGACGCTACACAGCCCTGTCTAACTCCCCTAGAGATGTTAAACCAGTCTGTGTATGCCCCGTTTATCCTGACACAGGCACTGGAATCCCTATATAAAGATTTCAGTGCCCGTACCAAGCACCAGTCCACACCATACATGGATAGTGTCGACCACAGCTCATCCCTCCACACACTATCATAGGCCTTCTCCAAGTCAACGAAAGCACAGTAAACTTTCTTGTGCTTTGCCAGATATTTTTCGGCTATGCACCTCAAGGAGAAGATCTGATCCATACATCCCATTCCCTCTCTAAACCCTGCCTGCACGTCCCATAGTTTCTCATCCGTCAGTCTGATCACTCTTTTAATCAAAACCTTTGCATACAGTTTACCAACTACGCTTAAAAGGCTAATGCAGCAGGTAGTTTTTACTACTTAAGTACTTATGTAAACATAGCAATTAGTATATTAAGCCTAGATGGCACATAAGTTGAGTCACTCAGTTTTACTAAACTTAATTTTCCATCTCAAGAGAAATTACTAGTGCAAACTTTCGTTTTAAAAAAAATATCCAACTTTTCACTCACCAAAATGTTATACCAACACTATAGCAATTCTGTCTATTTAAAAATGTCTATAAACCGTATCGTGAACAAAACTTGTACCTCGTGAAGTAGTTTCCAACTATGTACAGATACTTGTCAAAAGTTATTAAAGATTCCTTGTATATTCTTTTACGGCATCCATATTAGGAAGGCGTCCTACTTTTTCGTCTCATCTTTTATGGAAACAAGTGAATGTGAAACAATTTGTGAAGCAATGCTAAGAAAAATGGGATAGGTACTCATAGGGACCATTTGTTTCACGAATTTATTTTCAACATTCATAGTATTGGTTTTACCTTCTCGTATTACGAACCTACGAGTACGTACCAAATAGATTATTACCGCAACCTGAAGTTAACGTCGAAAACGCTTATGCCGAGCAAGAGGTCCTGGGTCCAATTCACTGGTCAGGTAAAGTGATATTTGGTTTATCTACCTGATTTTTTAAACAGCAACCTGAAGGCTGGATCTGTGCCCGTATGATGGAAATGAAATCGCCTCTATTACATGGGACTTAGAGACAACTGGTGGCATGTGGGTGTACTATACACACACCTCTGCCATGCCCATTGGGGAATACAGACGTGATTTTATGAAGATGACCAAAATTAAATAGAATAAATGACATAAAAAAAAACGAAATCTCTTATTTCATTCGACCAAAGCTCACATACGTGAAGCTCTACAAAGCAAAGAATATTCCGCAGCAAAACTTCAAATAAACGTCGACAATGCAGTTGTAAGAGGAACATCAATAAAACATAACACACAGAGCATTATTCACGATCAGAATCAAATGAGATCGCGGACACTGGCATCGGAGAATAGATCGTTTACAACTGTCAAAGGCATCTTCTCTTTTGCACCGCACTTCACCAGGACTAGGGTTGCTAGCCGGTCGATCATTATTATAAATGTACGATCATCACTTGCTTTAAAAAGGGTGAAGCAAATCATCGTGAGGAAACCAGCATGCCTGAGAAATATTTCATCAAGTCATCCATTGTCGGATAATAAACTCGACACCCTAGTGTAGTAGTGTAGTGTACTCTTCTTTTTAGCGTGTGTGGTTAGTAACTGTCCTAGCAGTTACTAACCACACACGCTAAAAAGAAGAGTTAGAGAGAGAAACAGTGAACTGTCAATGCCTAGCATGACAAGGAATGACAGCTCAATTCGCCTTCACTTCACCTATATTGTCACTACATGATTATAACAGAATAGCACGGCAGATTTATGACCGTAACCAAAGCAAAAGAAGTATGTAAGAATTATTGTCTTATATTTGTTGAAAAGGAATAGTCTAGGTAATCATTGGTACTCAATATTACAATCCATGGAGAGCTCCTACGGTAAACGAATATAAGACCTAAGGTTTCTTGGAGATTTTTTTCTTTAACATTGACTTTACCGACTAGTGAAATGAAATAAATTTTTATTTTATGGATTTTCAGATGGTTCGATTACCGGTTTAGGTACCTAAGCTTATCGAGAAATCTATGACTGCATTAGTTTATTACTTTCTTTAAAATAAAGCAATGTTTACTAAAATAATCAATCTTAAGGATTCAAAATAATTTTCCTATATAACCCTTTGATTTTTAATACCCTAATTAGAAATAATGTAACCTGCCTAACAGTAGATATTATTGATAAAAAACGAGCGTTTCAATTACAACACGCCAAACAAATGGCTTACACAATTGAACAACACAGTAAAACAACAAAATCAATAGAGCCTTAATTAATTTTAAACTACTTCACGACTTTCTCAGTTCCAGTCGAAGGCATTGACCTTGAATATTGGCCTTTGTCTTTGATAACTGTGAAAAGGAATAAAGGGCACAGACTTATTGACAAACAATACAAACTGTATATAGCCCGAAACTTTAATTAAAAACATGAATTAATTGAAAGTTTTAATTGATCGACTGTGTTTTCTACTTTTGGTTAATTGAGTCATGAGTTGAGTACTCATGACTGTGAAATTGTCTCTTGATAGATCTCTAGCAGTCTATGTGACATGTAAAATCAAAATCACAGTAAAATTCTCATTTATTCTTCCCAGCTAAACACTAGGAAGTGGTGAAGAGCGGACGTTTTGTGGGAATGTCTGATGTAATTTATGACGTTTAAAACGTGCTGATTATCCACCTACACACATAGATAAAATTACGCCATTTTCTTATGAGGATAGGCAAAAATTTTTTTGCTTCATTTACATAAATGTATCAGCCGTATTTTTTGCATAAGAACGATGGCAGCAAAAAGTCACACTATTTAGTATCTGCTGTTTTTGGATCGTAAACACAAAGTGTTGATATACCTATCACCAATCAATCAGAAAATCAAACAACGATAAATTCAACCGCTTGCCACCCCTGACCATTATAGAAAGCACATCAAGATACAGACAAACGGAAGGTCCCATTGTACAGATGCGTGCAATTATCAGCTCTTTGACTCTGCAGCCGCAATCGTTGGGGACGTCGATAGCAGACTGGCATTGAGTGTTGTCGTGAGCTGTGTTTAATGTTTGTTGTGTTGTTTGTTTTAACACGGATCTATGAGTGAGCTTGATGAATGAGCTACTTCACTTCTCTTTCTAACCCGGTGTCAGAGTTTTGAAGGCGCCCATGGGCCTCTGACTTGGATTCGCATGCTGTTGAGAAATGTCTCTTAGGTATGCCGGTTTCGTCACGATGTTATCCTTTACCGTTTTTGAAGCAAGTGAAACAACCAACACGAATTTTAAACTGAGGACAAATTTCCGTAGTTTTAAGAACGTTAGCTAAACATTGGTTATCGCTGATGATTGCTGATTGCAATTATTAACGACTTTGAACGTGTCTAATTATGAGAATTGACTTTCTGGTCTGTAATGAAATATACAAAACATCGTGCTTATATTTCCCGAAGACATGGTTTACTATAACCTTGTTACCTCATGCTTAGTATGTACTAGCAGTTGCAATGAACGAGACAGTAGATATACTATATGAGTATATCTGTCATTTTAACCCAATGTCAATATGTTTGATAAGAACGAACAAAGCCATAGAACAAAGAGAATGGACACTAGCATTTATAATAACGGAAAGGATAAAGTTCGTGCTTTTATCTATCACCTTGATCTCTCTTCCTTGAATAAGTGACTCAATATTGTTAACTAATAACTAACTCAATAAAGCTTGCCTCCAGATACCTATGTCACGAACTCACGATCCAAATGACAATTTATTTAAAACTTTTATCAGAATGGGATTTTTCGATAAATTTTTGTTTCGCACCTTTAAATTTCCATATTTTTGGGGCCCATCATTTAGAATGTCCCCAATTTACACGTCATCATTTTTCCCGAATAAATTCCGGGCTGAAGCCTCAGGCGTACAAATTAAAAGCAATCACGGTTTTATTCAATTACGACACAAAGTCTGCTATGTCGTCGTTACATCGTGTACCTACCTACAAAAAGTAGTAGGTATATGTATTACGATTATCGTTTTTTTTTTGTATATTGTGTTAGAGAAACCTGTACACTTAGTGACAAACTAAACCTCTTATATTCCAATATAATAATAAAATAGCATTGATAGTGGTGTGACCCGCGAACTGAAAATTCATAGGTATATCCAGAGTTCGACCCCACCTCTCGACTTTTTGGATCCATGTGCGTATTGTTTAATTATCACTCGCTTACAAAACGATGAAGGAAAACACCGTGAGGAAACCGACATGCCTGACAGATATTTTTCGACGGCATGTGAAGCCAAATTAGAGCGGCATTAAAACTTAAGCACCGGTTTAGTCAATAACCACACCAAAAAAAGTAAAGAATTTTACAATTCTTGGTTGCTTTGCTTTATTTAGTTAAGTTAAGACATATATCTTCCTAAGCTTGCTCCGTGATAGAACTAATACAAGAAGTGGTTAAGCCCAAGGATTAATTAAAAGATAGGAAGCAAAATAAAGATTTAAACCACAATGATCTACGCTACGGATACTAACAAAGTTATACCACGTTCGCCAACCAACCGTTAAGTATTATGAAGAGATACCCGACTGAGTTACCGCTCAAAAGAGGATACGTTCATTATCTCTCGGGCGCACCTATCGTGATTAAAATACTGCCTCAGCTATATCAGGTAACCCACTACACTCTAAAAAAAAAATGGTTGCTCCTAACAGGATTGTGATTATTGCAATCAAGCATCTTGATTCCATACGAGCCTAACAAGACATTAGATAAATCAAATAAGGTGATTTTTATTGCTCTTACTATCTGCTTCTTAACTAGAACAATTATAACCTTAGTCAACGTCAACATGAAAATGACCATTATGACGAATTCAACATAATAGATTCATCTATAATCTTGGTCAATATAAATCTGAAAATGACCACTATAACTACTTATGATTACTAAATTTGACTAAGCACTTGGTCATTGCAACAAATGCATCTTCGTAGATTCGACTAAGAACTTGGTAAGTTTAACTAAGTCATCTTCGTAGACTCAGCTAAGACCTTGGTTATTTTAATTATTTGAATTACTATTAAACTATTTTACCCTAATCAATTCAACTATGATCTTGTTCAAGTTAAATCTCTTAATATTCATATCAATCAATTTGTTTATTTGAATAAGCTACTAATCTTGTTAGTTACTAATATGAAACATTATTAAGCCAGCAAAGTTACTCTTAATCGAATGTACTGAGACACTTTGTCTCATTAACTAGCGCCAATCTATTAAGTGGGTCAGCACTTCAAATGGGTATTTAGGAGCCAGTATTAAGAGTTTTTTTTATAAATACAACCCTTACCTCCGGTTTCTGAAATCCAGGTCAAATTTGAATATACCTATGAGTATCACCTCTTGTGATTCGTTAATTTTAACGATGATCAAAATGACAACCAATCATATGACTTGACATGAGATTTAACATTTCTTAAAATTTTACCGGCATTTCAGAAATCGGGGTTAAGGGTTGTATTTATAAATATCACTAAATACTGAGAGTGCTCTTATTTACGCATTTGAAGTGCTGATCCAATTAATGAACCTAGCACCTCAAGATCATACCCAGAATACTGTCTGAATTGAGAGCAATATATTAATAAAAGTATGATATCAAAACATGATCGTTTTTTCTCTATTCCCAAAATACGAATGTTTAACTACTCTATTTGGATATTTAAACTGTCTTGATAGGTAACTATTTTGTCTAACAACATTTTTCTAAGTGGCTGACATGTTAGGTACCAACAAAAATTTGGTCAAAATGAAACAAAAATATAATTACAAACAATAAAATATATTCATGGAATGCTTAAATAGTACAGCGCAGAGCGGTTACATATTTTTTCCATTAGGTGCTTAAAGTACATAGCGGGTGTAAGTAACAGTAGCCCAAGGAACTTTGACTAGTGACTTATTTTGACATATTTTCAAAGTGGAGCAAAATAATTGTTTCTCACCTAGATTTTTTGAAAACGAATCTATAACAGGAAAAATGTCATCTAGTTTACCTTTAAAAAAAATATCTTTTAGTTGTGAATGAAGTACTACACAGGGTATGTGTCGATTCCCTACTCTGCATTAAGGGCTTGATTGCTTGACGGATTTCTGCACTCGATTTCACGTGCTTTATAAAGCCTTCCCGGGCTTCAACTTTACTTGGTTTCCAGCTTTGACCTGCATCCGAACTGCGTTTCTTCTTTTGTTTAACTGCCGCAGTGTTTAATAAAAACGATGAATCTTCTTTCGATACTGTAAAAAAATAGAAGAAGTAAGCAACAAATATTATCACAATAACAAATAAAATAAAACTTTTGTATTGTTATATTATATGAGCAGTTTCCCATCGGCAAACCACCTATACTCCATCCGAGTAGGTAGTTAACTAAAGGTAAACAATCTTGACAAGTCTTTTTACATAAACGCTTATTAATTAAATACAACTACTGTTTAAACATTTTTTTTAATTTATCATGTAATCGTTTTTGTTGTATCTAAATTAAAATAAATAAATAAATAAATATATAATAATATAATAATTTGAGCTGCATTTTATTTTTAAACTGTGTTATTAACTAAAAATACATGTCAAAATTGTTTATCTTTTGTTAACTACCTAATCGGATGGAGTATAAATTTATATAGATATTTCTTTCATACTTACAATTGGTAAGAGTGACCAGTTCATGGAAAAATGGTTCTGTTGTTTTTTTCTTATAAACAGTTCCTGTAGCTCGATTTTCAATAATGGAAAATTAATAAACAAATTGTCTTTGTTAAAACCATGTGCAGCATCAAATTCTATATGCATCTGGAAAATAAAAATACATATTTATTAATACAATGAACATTAACAGAAAAAGACACTTTTATTTTTAATTTTCTGTCAGTTATATCATGCCAAAACAATACTGTATCAATTTCAATGAATTATAATTGGGAATGCTTATAAACAATATTACGGCTAATTATCTTGAAATTAGACAAAGCAGATCATGTAGGTATTTAGTGACTGATGCAAATATAGTTTTTTATGTATGGACTATATTTAATTCCACAGGATTACATAGTAACACCTTACATACTCTCGTACCTACAGGTTATTAGAACAAGGCGAGAACGTGAAAATGGGAGGGAAAGAGTTCCCACATCCACTTGTCTCGTAATTATCTCTCGTTATTATATGGAGCAAACTCGAAACAGTATGTGATAGGGTACCTACCTATTTCCTTACACAACATGAATATCACCCGGGGGCCTCCGAGTTTAACACATTTTCAATCAGCACCTTAAAAATAAACTAGCGAGTGAGATACTTACGGGTGATACTGGTATTAGAGCCTCTAACTCCCATGTCTTGAGGAGTTCGCTAACGTTTTCCATTTCAATCCTTAATAATAGTATCTATGTTACACTTTTAATTTATTAGTCACTGCACTTGTAGCTAATTAGTTAATCTAATCGATAGTTATGCCAAATACTCTTTAACGACACTGATAAACACTGAAATTACTTGATACTACAAAGATTCTTAGAATAGGAGCACTGGGAGCACAGCAGAACTAAGCGGCGCGTGCGGAGCTCTCAGCTCAGCCGCGCGCGCGCGTGTGTGCGGGGCGGGGTAGCCGGTAGGAAGGAATAGGGAAGGGTGGATCTCTTGAAGTCTTGAATAAATAGATCAAACGAATGATAAATTCAACAAATATGAAAGTCGATTCAACGTTTTAGTTATAATAGAATGTAACATTACATTTTAGTTGATGTAATTATCAGATCTTAGTTAAATCAACTACGACATGTTCGTTAATTTTATAAATAAAGTTTATCGAAACTATCATTTGATTTGATTTCTTTTACTATTTTATTCTGAATTGATTCAACAGACGTATTTGTCTATGTTGACTAAATAAAATGAATAAGTCATACAAAAAAAGTTTAGAGTGATACAATCAACAATAATACATGTTAAAATTAATAAACATACCTATATTGTTCGTTCAATCACAAATGAAGTTGCTGTTGTAATTAATCAGCTATGGTTGAGTTGCATAATATCATAGTTGTTTTATTCAATTTAACGTCAACTAAGAGAAAACCTCTCTTAGTTGGCTTCAATTTTTTAGAGTGTACTTCAACCGTCATTTTACTATCAAACTTTGCATTTCATCCTAATCCCACCGCAAAGGGCCCGCAGGCTTCACAAGAGCTAGGATTATTATGTTTGGCATACAAATCCTATATATTTGACACTATTAGTCCATTCAAATTCGCAGTCTCAACAGGATAGGACATGGATTATGTAGGTCCGGATTACGATAGAAAGGTAAAGTCTCATTTAGCTTAGCGTTGGTGCGGAAAACTGGAAAATTCGTTTCGGACGCGTAGGTACGCGTTGAATACTTTATTATACGGCCATGTCTGTTTACGTATACATGGTATATGGTAATATGTGCCTCTGGTATTGCGAGGCGTGATTTGACAATATGTAGGAGTATATTATGTACCTACGTGTGGGCTGTCTGTTTAGAATACATCTTTTTTTCTGTGCCATCCACAGTGAACAAAACACGATCGCCAGGATTATGGAATGGGATTTCTTACTACTTATTTGGGCAAGACTGATGATATGTGCAGCTTTGTCGTCAATCATAAAGAGGCTGAAAGAGACATCAAAACACATACTGATACCGTGAGTCCTAAACATTAATGGACCCATTCTGGAAGTTAAAAGATCGTCTAGAAATTAGGAAAATCGGATGTAAAATAACAACGCTGAGGGGTTGAGAGGGGGGCATGTACTGAACTCCCATGAGTTCAGTACATGGTCATGGACCCCTCAGCGTTGTTTTTTTATTTCCAGAAATAAAAATCAATTCATCATCATTTCATTTCGTTAAAGGGGTCGCGTGTAGCATATAGCCTGATAGGGACATCGAAGTACATTCAGATTCCATAATCTGAATGTACTTCGATGTCCCTATCAGGCTGTTGTTGTGTGTCTGTTAGTAGATCGTCTCAGATACTTTAACATGCCATTGTTTTAAACTAAATGGCACCAGATCTTCTCAGATACTTTTACATGACATTCTTTTAAAACTAATTGGCCCCGCCATTTCCAAAATGACTGATCCCTGAAACGAAATACCAGAAGAAACACAGGGGTAATGTCTCTTTAAAGTCCAGAAAAAGATTGTATTAATAATATATATAATGCGAGTCTAACGATGCAGCGTAAAGTTAAAAACGTTTTTATGAACATACGAACTATAGAAGAAGATGATTATTAGCATATTGTAAGATGTACGTATTGATTCATCGTGATTCAGCAACTCCTACCACTTTAGTAATAAGCAAGTCAGTGTGAATTGAGTTAAAATGCCATTGTTCCGAGTCGGATACGAACAGAATTGTAAGCTACAAGTTAAAACAGTCATGTTGTTGAAGATTGGTTCTGAACTAATTGCAAAGTTTCCTGCAATTATTCCTCGTTGAAGGCAATTGTTGGCGCTGTTCATAGGAAATTATTTATAGTTGTATGTAGGTACTTGTCATGATTTAAGGTTATTTTTTATGGGTTAAGGCCTCGTCCTTCATGCACATGCTTGTTGGTTCAAATCTAGGCAAGTATCAGTGTGCATATTTCAATAAGTATGCGTAAGTGTGTGTATGTGTAAGAACTTTGCCTTGCACATGTGTGTTCGTCAAATCAGACCACGTAGGTGATTGTAGGACGACCTGGATGTCTTCTTTAAGAATTGAAGAGGTCTCTTAGTATCGTAACAAATTGAAGAAATGGTCGAAAGCCCTTGCCCAGCAGTGAGACAGTATGGACCAGTAATTGGTATAACATAATATTTATTAATATAATATAGTTTTTGTAAATTAAAAAACAACATAATAAAACTAATTACAATGAACAATCTAAATATGTCCACTAAAACTAAAAAAAAGGGGAAAATGCTATTATAAACGTAAACGAGAACACTAAGGCGTCAAAAAACTTACTACTATTTTTTGTTGTATTATTTCCTGTGCATGTTTAAAAACCATTGTTTTTCTTGCTTTATTACTTTAATTAACTTTTTGCGTAAAGAATCAAAAGGCTGAAGCAATTAGGCTGGCAGTCCACGTAACAGAATGTGTACACTTAAAACTCCTCAGGGATTGTATGTTACCGACCGTCGTGCCTGAGCTGAAGTCACTAGTGCATTATGCAGCTTGACGACCAAGAGACGTACCTGTAATACCTACTTCTCTAGGGAAGAAGTGTTTCGCAAGGAGCTCTACCTACACATTCTTACCTAATAACGTTTATCAACGAAGAACATACCCAACTGCGTTGGGGTCAGCTTTCAGTGTACCTAATCGTATGCAGCTCTAAGAGATTTAAAATACTATAGAGCGGGCATGTCAAGGAAATGTAATAGAAAAACTTTGATCCCATGTCTCAGTAACGCCATCTAGAATAAGATATGAACATTGGAGCGGCAGCGGAGCGAACTAAAAAAAACTCATAGACTTGTGTCCAAGCAGGACCAAAATTTCCGCTACTTTTTTTTTTATATATATAATGGGTCTACTCTTGACCTCAATCTTGTCCTGAGGTCAGAGATGAGGTCGACGATGGAACGAGCTTACCCATAAGAAGCCTATTAACTCGCGATTTAAACAGATTGGGGTCATATGAACTCGGGAACACTGATGCAGGCAGGGAATTCCACTCCTTGGCTGTGCGCATAATGAAGGAACAGGCAAAGCGCTTCGTGCGAATGTGTGGAACATCTACAAGGAATGGGACCGACCTCGGCAGGCATAAGTAAACCTTCGATCGACCCATGTAGCTTGTATTATTAGCCACACAAACCCATCTTATGTATGTATTTAGAAATATATAAGTACTTAGGTATGTTTATCAGCTATTACCCATAACACAAGCTCTCAAGCTTAACTTGGGACTAAATGACGTTGTGTGAAAAGTTGTGGAATGTTTATTTATTTTTATTTATTTATCTTAACCCGTAACTGAACTCAATAACGCTACACTAATATTACTCAGTATATCGCTTGAGTATTTCAAACAAGCCAACACTAAGTACATTCAATCAATACCAACAAGACGGTGGTTTAGCAAGAAAAATATATACCGTTAAGTTCTGCGCTTCAAAAGCCATCGACAGCTATAGCCGTCCGGATATGTACCGTTACGGCCTTGATCTGCAAAATGTAAGGTGTAGTCGTAGATACAGGAGTAAACTCTTAGATCAATGGTTCCCAAAGTTTCCTGGATAGCGACCCTTCAATCATAAACTTCTAAATTCTAGACACGCCTCTAATTGAGTAAATACATAGCCTTATCTATACTAATATACTAAGACTAATATTTACTAATATTATAAATAGGTAAAGTTTGTGAGTTTTTGATGTTGTAGGGTGTCAAGTAATGAAGTAAAAGCCAATTGAGCTGTCATTCCGTACATATGCTAGTCATTGACAGTTCATATCACTCTAGTTTTCACGAGATGACTTTTAATAAATCGACCGACTGGATGATGCCACTACATAAACATTGTTTACGTACGTGTTCTAGCTGTAACTCCACTTATGATGAGTTTACCGTTAGGGCCCTTTAAAGCACATTATCTTGAAAAATGTGTTTATAGGTTAAGTACAGCTTTGAACTGAACATGATAACGATACAAAAATAACAAATTACATGCTTTTTAGCGAGAAAGTCAGAAAAATAACTGTTTTCTTAACACTTACATGACGTCGTAACATACACTCTGACATTAGGTAGACATTTATACTAATGTAATAAAGCTGGAGAATTTGTTTGCTTAACCGGCGCTACTTGGAACTATCTCAGGAACTTCTGGTCCTATTTGAATAAATATTTCAGTGTTAGATAGCCCATTTATTGAGAATAAATATCATAACGCTATATAGGAGCGGAGCACGAATGAAGAATGGATTAACATCTGTTCTTTTTTCCTGTAACTGAAGAAGTATAAGAATTTTTCAACTAGTCCCAAGTAAGTCTAAAGCATTAAGACGCGATTTTCGCGTTTTCATCGTCCCATAGTAAAAGTTGTTCATAATAAATAAGTACAAAGACCCTTTTTTAGGAAGTGCGTTTATTCTGTTACACGTAAACAACGTGGAAAAAAACAATATACCATATCTATTTGACAATTGAACATTCAGTCCTAAATCCTTGAACCAGTTACTTAAAGATTAATTACCCAGTTTAGTTTTGAACATCTTAGGATATTACATTTTGTAAGAAAAATATAACGTGTCTTATACTTGATGAAAGGAAACAGTTCTAGTGTAGGTAATCTTGTGTAGGTACTAAATATTATATTTCATGGATATCTTTAACGAACAACTGACAAGTTCAAGTTCTTTTACTGACAAGTGTAAGGCCTAATGTGGAAACATATTATCTTTAACATTCACAGTACTGACTACTGAAAAAAAAGTGTTTATTTTCTAAATTATCAGCTGTTTCGATACCCGGTTCAGGTAAGCTCGTCGAGAAATCAGTAAATGTATTTCGGTTCCCTTTCAAAAACCAAGTACTTAATGATTCTTTTATCTATCTTAATGATTTAACTCGTCAACTACCGGAGTTCCAGACCAATTAAATTACCTATTATTCGCGGAAGCTTCAGATCGGGGCTTGATAAATTAAAGTAGTTTTCCTACAAGGCTTTTTCCACCCTGTATTTTACTTTATACCAAATGAGTTGTCGCATTTATTTGTTTATTATTTATTATAGTTAATTAAAACGGCAAAGGTCCATTGAAGCTAAAAGCAAACTTTTTAAAAGTCCTCGGTCCTCGTAATAACATGAGAGAACGTCATATAAAAAGTAATTTGTCTTCCAGCCAGCAATACACACTAGCACAGTGAGCTCTGGAGACAATTCCATCGCAATTTCCAGAAATGTTTCAAATAAATAAAACATAACTTACAAACGTATTACAGTTTATTGTTGTTTTCTTGGACGATGGACGAACGAGGCTAAGACCATTGTATTCTTTAGAATTCACACCTTACATATATCGTGTCCATATATTTGCAAACTAGACAGTGAGACCAGCGGGGCTATATTATGTTTCTCCATTGACAGTTCATGAGGTTGTGCTCCAAATCCGGGCAAGTACTAATGTGACTTTTTCAATTCATATGTACTTTCTAAGTTTATCTTAGACATCATTGACATCGGTGAAGGAAAACATCGTGAGGAAACCTGGACTTATAGTTAATTTAAGTTTGAATTCGCCAATTCACCTTGAGCAAGCGTGGTGATCAATTCTCTTGCCTTCTCTGTATGAGAAGAGGCCTTTGCCCTGCAGTGGGACAGTAACAGGCTGGTATTATTATTATTATTGTCATTTATTGACAGTTCATAGTAATCATCACAGAGCAAAGTGTTCCACGATTAACTGTCAAACAGCTAGTTTCGTATTGGCTATCATCAGTGTGTATCTAGGATGACGTAATGAACTCTCGAGGATACGTGACGAAGCGCACAGTACCCCGTCATCAGATAGTCACCGTTACTTGAAGTCCACTTAAAGTACAGTACCAATTTTCTTTTGTATGGTCATCAAATATCGGTGTGTTACTGGACGCCAGTTAGGCACTGGAAGTAAAAAGATAGCCCTGCAGGCACTTATTATAACAATTATATAAATTATTATAAGTATTTTTATTATTATTGAACTATTTGTAAAAGTAGGTACTGACGCTGCGCACATCAACCTTCCCCAAACTGTCAAATTTTCCCAATTGAACATGAACTTTTTGTGTTTAGAATTAAGTTGAAAACCTATCAAAGAAATTTGACACATTGGGGTAGGTTGATGTGCTGCCGTCTGTACATTCAATTTAAGTATATACAAGTTCTCAAAATAGCAATGTGATAAATGATTTTTTTTTCTGTAAATTAATATTTAAAAACTCTTTTACACGTCAAACAAGTAGAATATGTTTTTTTTTAAACTAAGTTGATCCTGGCAGCTAGCCATAGACGGGTGGTCCTCGTTGTTTATGTCAATGATTGAACATTCCATTTACTTCACGTAGTCTTTCTCCTTATCACCATTGTAAATGCAGCATTTTGGAATTTGCTTATGCATGTAGGTACAGCTGGTTTCCAAATGTAAAGCTATGTTTCAATTGTTTTAACACGTAAAACAAAACACTGTTATAACATTTTTGAGTTTTATGAATGATGTAACATCTCGTGGCATAAAAACTGATAGTAGGTACCTATTCCGTGCTAGTAATTGCTGGCTCACAGGTTAAATTAATACTAGGTACAGCATGCTGCCTGATATTTAAATATAGGTACAGACGCCAGCACATCAACCTACCCCAATGTGTCCAATTTGTTTATAATAGGTTTTCAACTTTATTTTAAACACAATAAGGTTCAAGTTCAATCGGGAAAATTTGACAGTTTGGCGTAGTTTGATGAGCTGGCTTCTGTACATAACATGATTTATTGCAGAGCTTTAAACAATAGCAAAACAAGTCCGCTTCCCAAAGAATGTCAAAAGTAATTCAGAAACTCTAATTCCCTGTTATTTAAAAGAACGGCGTCACAATACTTCAAACGAAGTCAACAATTTTCTCCGTGTTCAACTTAGAATCGGCGACAGCAACGTCAGCCTTAAATATTCAGTGAATTTAAATATTTTACATAACGGACACCGCTGCATAGACTTACTGATACAAAGTATACAATTAGTATTAAATGTAGACACAGAACTTGTAAATATTTAACTTTATGCAAACGAAATGTTGGTCGAACAAATTCTTACTACGGTAAAGAGGTTGGGTTACGACCTTTTGGCCCGCAATGAGTATTATTTGAATTTGGAAACTCGTTTTGTATTTAATAGGTTAAAGTCGTATTGACCGTTTTGTTCTTAGTTATCTCCAATAATTATTGAACGCTAATAAATTGTCGTAAATAAAACGTTGAAAATCAAGTCGCAATTTCATCACTAAATGACAATGTGTCACTCAAAAAACTTGTCAAAATGTGGAGAAATTTTACTTCATACTCTTCGTTTTACACCTTTCCTTTCTATTATGCGCCAAATACATCCAGCTATTTCCAGACTTGAAACGTCACTCATTTATTATCTGAAGCAAAAATAAATGTTCGTTCGAATCCTCGGGTTACATTAGACTCATCAGTATAAAACTTTTACAAGTCCAGCCAGTTTATATTTCGTTTCGGATTCAAGAAATGTTTTTTTTTTATATATTTTAATACCTCTATGATCGTGGTACGGTTACGTCATTTCCTGTAAATCAAGTTGTTGATGTTTGCGATTCCACAAAAAATATTTGAGATTCACGAACTGAACAATTAATCTACGCAATTACGAAATAATAAACGTACACATTTTTAGAATAACATATCATTGAAAATTGGTATTGAAAGCATTAAGATACCTCTTGCATAATTAAAATATCTCTAGCCTTTTCCCAACTATTAAGCGATTTACAGTCTAACCGGGTACAAAGTGAATGCTTAATGCGACTTTGTCTGACTGCCACAACTCAGTTACTGAAAGGAAAAAAGCATTAACTGGATAAAACAATATCAAGAATTCAATTGTTGGTTTAGTAATTAGTAGCCCTGACTGCTATGCCGGAGATCGTGAGCCGATTCCCACTCAGTACAAATTATTGTGTGATTTGCGCGATCATTTGTTCTGTGTCTAAGTGTAGTTTATCTATTACTTGTATGTATTTAGAAATATAATAGTACATTATTATATAAGTGCGGTAAGTTGATAATTACCGCCAAGGCGATATTGCTAGCCCTCGCCTGCGGCTCGGGGTACAAGAAAGCAAGGGCTGTAATTATCAAAGCGCACGTAATATGTCATACGACGTTTTATAACATATTTGCGAGGAAATAAATAAAACTCGGACTGAAATTTTCACATCAAAACAATAGAGAAGAAAAAGCTCGCGTAATAATTTTTGCTTGTTCACAAATTAGCGATGCGCGCGCATCAGCACTTTTTTTATTTTAAGTCAAAGGCACAAAACAGCCCGTATTACTAATAAAGTAAATTACTTACTTAATATTTTTTGTTTTTGTTACAAATGGGTGTAATTAATTGTCAAAATGACTTAAATGAACGAATTATTTATGTTTATTTTTAATATTTTATCTCCCAAAGTTAATTTTATTCATAAAATGTTGACCACTTTTCTGACATAAAAACTCTTTGCTAAGATTAAAAAAAAAGTACAGTTCGATTTAGTCGGAGCATCTTGATAATGTAAAACCGTGCGTTTTACTAAACCATAACGCACTAGTGCGTAATGAGGTACATGACGATACTGAATTTACGAGCAAATGTGTTATAAATTATGTTTATCAGTTACCTAGTATCTCATAGCACAAACTCTGCTTAGTTTGAGACTAAATGGCGTTGTGTGAAAGTTGTGGAATAAATTTATTTATTTATTAAGTTATTCAAAAAGATATATCCACACAGCCATGCACAAATTCAACATTACCTAAAATATTAAATACAATATTTATACAACAACATAAACACACAAGGGCCTAACATTATCCCCCTTTTTACAACTGTCATCTGAATTTGGGGCCTACAACAGCCATTACATTTATAAAATTACAAAATGAAAAATGCAATAAAACTCTCTATATTTTATTCAGCACTTCAATTCGATCTAAATTAGCTCAGACTACTAAAAATGGAAATGTAGGTCGCACAGAACTAAAATAAAATGTATGCTGAGTTCGGGTCACTAATTGAAGCGGAAAAAAACTTTGTCGTCCATGTAGATTTGCCATACGTATAAATTTTATAATTACTTTAAAAAAGTAGTCTAAGTTTGTGGGTATTCTTTTTGTGAATTACTTAGTAGGTAGTGTCTATTCATTAATTAAACACAAACCTTCTCCGTCAATCATCATTGTATTATTTATTAATTTCATAAAACCAACACGGTTCACTAACAGAATAATTATATTCACAATAGATCAGCTTTCAAACAACTTACAAAACAAGACGAGGTTCTAAATTCGGCTGTATTTTTTATGTGTTACCAGAAGGTGTAACCTCATAACTTCGTCGTTTAAAGATTTTTTCAAGTAGTGAAAAAATCTTTTCTCGTTTGAGAGGGTTAGTACTTCCTGTGTAGCCAAATTTCATCGAAATCGGTTTAGTTGTTTGGTTGTAATATCAAAACAAATGAAAAAAATAGTAATCATTTACATATAGGCATAAAACTAAAAATTACATAAAAAAATACAACATAATATTTACAAAAAAAAAAACACAGATTAAAAACTGCTTAATTTTTCTGCTTGATAATCACGATCGAATAGTCGATCGTAATTGATTTATATTTATTTTATTTGACATGTTAGTATTTTACATAAACCCGTCTAGAGCACAGCCAGATAGTAATTTAAAATAACAATACAGAGTCACAATAACTAACAAACCACTTTGCCTAAACAAGAAAAGACAAATTTTCAACAATCAAAAGATAGCACATTTTATTATAATTATATTCATACTATTTTTTTGTAACACAAATGAGTAAATTTCTTCACACAGAATCGACTAACAGGTACGTACGTCCCTATTCGTATGGCACAAAGTACAATCAACACATTAGGCAATAGACTGGCTGCGCTATGTACAGACAGCGGACCGAGACAAACAAGGGTCTGGGTCCGCTCTCCGGCCCAATAGCGGTAATTGCTCAAACCAGAGACGAGTGCCACACTTGCCAATAGGGTTGGCGCGCAATCGAATCATGTACGCCGTTCAGTGTTGCACACAGGACTACATCTATAAAAGTGAGCTTAGAATAAATTAGATTTTGTAAAAGTGACTTTAGAATAAGTTATAATCCTACTAATATTATCAATGCGAATGTTTGTTTGGACGTTTGTTACTCTTTCACGCAAATACTACTGAATGGATTTTTATGAAACTTTACAATAATAAAGCTTATAGGTACAGACGCCAGCACGTCAAGTTACCCCAATGTGTCAAATTTCTTTGATCGTTTTTCAACTTTATGTCAAATAGAATAAGATTCAAATTCAATTGGGAAAATTTGACACATTGGGGTAACTTGACGTGCTGGCGTCTGTACATCAGAATAGGATATAGGCTAAGGAGTTTAGAGATTTTTTTCTCTAAACTCCTTAGCGTAAGTATTATTTAAAAACATGTTCACCTTTTACGTAAACGATGGCGCAGATTAAAGTTAGCGTTAGTCCAAAATAACTATTCTATTAACAGAAGCTAGTATAAGATACGTAGATGTAAGTCCTCTTCTCAGCAAAATATGTCTCTTTTGCTGTGCCCGATAGGATCCATGATTGTTTCTTTTAGCAAATGTTTAAGTTTAAGCCTACATTGTGGAATGTAATAAGGAATTGAGTATTGACTATAAAGTCATACGTAACCAGTAAAAACTGGAGTAGTAGACACTATGTGACAGCATTTTAATTTTCTTTATCCTTTGTTTTCACTATTGTTAATGAAAATGTGACTTTGTTTAGGTCCCGTGACCTCTCATTGTACGGAAATCCGAGATCAGCGATATAAAATGCGAGATCAGCTTATACTGGAAATGTGTTGCTTGATATGTAGCCGTGTTCTTCATGTAACTTGTGAGTTTGATTGATTAGCCCTGGCTTCGATGCGGCATAAACCTGTTACTACCGTTCTTATAAGACAGAATTGGTTGTAATGAATCTTGGTGTTACAATGGAAGAGGTCTAAAAGTGTGTTTTGAAACTCGAATAGTAGGTTAGTAAGAAATAGAGGATGATAGTAAGCTCAAACATCATTGTAGTTTTGATTAAGCTAAGAGTGCTTGTGTTATTTTGTTATATAGTGATACCAATCGATTAGGCACGTAAGTTAGGATGGAACTTTATGTTATCGACTGTACTAATGACGGAACAGAAATACAGCTATTGCTTAGTACGAATATTAAAAAAGTCAGGAGTTATTGCTGGGCTCGCGTATGAACACTGTCTTACCTGATAAAGAAAGAAAGAAGAAAGAAATAAAATACATTTATTGGCAACAGCTGGATACACGTATAGTAAAAACACAATAACACTAAAAGAAAGACATTAAAAATGGCATGTCTCACGGCTGCGCCAAAAGGTTCATTTCAGCGGTAATGCCAGACAGATGCTGAGATCCTGCCTGACGCTGATTTTTAAATGAACCTTTGGGACATATGACGGATGAGTAACAATTATCATTATACTTCATAAATAAATAATATTTTATGTATATAGATAGAGAGAATGTAGCCTGAAATCCTGTTTAAGAAAAATAATAACCAATGATGATGATAAGCGATGCTGTGGTTGACGATGAAGCACGCCTGCCGAGAAGTTACCTGTTCAATCTTGACCTAAATACCCCTAGGTTGTTGCTATCAAACCCAGACTCCGGCAGGGAATTCCACTCCTTAATAATTTCATTTGTTTTTAAGTTTGTACGAGTATGTTGGGGGGTAATCTCCGAGAACATGTAAACGATTAAAATTGTATTGTCACTAATAGAAATTATGTGATTGGCGAGTGTTATAAGAAATAGTTAATGATATAGTAGACCTCAATGCGAATGACATTCTGGCTGACTACTTAGTTATAAATGTGACAGAAAAAAATATATCAGTACGTAGAAGCTTAGCACTTTTTTCGTATTATTATTTTTCCTGGCAGCCCTACGGGTGTCCTAGTTGAGCGCTGTATTGGCTTTTACTCAAAACACTTAGTAGGACATTTTGTTTTCTGTCGCTTTGTAAATATTTCGATTCACTAGACGTTCTAATTTAAATGATTCCGCCTTTTAGTTCTCTTTTGTATAATTTAATGAAAGTCGAATTGAAAATAACACGAAACGTTTCCAGTAGATTGTTGGCTGATTCACTACAGTAAGGTTTTAAAGTAAAGTTGTCACTTTGGCCCCCAGTCATTTATAGATGCCAGTACATCAGGCAACATAAGTCACATATAGATGCCCAATCTGTATTCAATTTAGGCTTCCTTTAATTGCATTTCTTACTTTTTCTCTTTCTTATTATTTGGTCTATTATTGTTACCATAGTTGTAAATTATTGTTGCATGAGACTATTTATATCTCCTGGGAGAGGGCACTGGCTCTTGTACGCACAGGAATCAGGGACTTTACACAATGTAGTCACCACTTCCTTGTGTAATAAAGATTCTATTCTATTCTATCAAATTAATTTCTTAGATCTATTTTAAATTTGATTACAAAAGTTTAAAGTTCACATTCAATTGAGGAACATTTAATTTTGGCAGTTTGATGTTGCTTAATATTCTGGCGTCTATTCATCTAACAAACCAAAATGTGCCTAGCACGCCGGCGTGCTTTAAAATGTTGATGCCGTCACATTTTAAAGTATTAATTCGTAGCTTGCCGCTTTCGTCTCTGCTTTTTGACGGGGTGGTAGAAATTATAAACAAAGATTATAAAACTATATTTTCTTCTGTTCACCACCTGCCTAGCTTTCCTAACTATGTTGGGGTCAGCTTTCAGTCTAGTCAGATGGAGCTGAATATCAGTGTTTTATTTGGAGTGCCTGACGGTCAGATCTCCATAACGCTACGATTGGTTAGCACGGCACCTTTTGGTTGGACAGGGTGTCAGAGTCACAGTATTAGAGTTTTGGGGTTCTGACCTTAACGACTGTTTGGTTTGTTTGTTTTCGATCTTTGGATGAAAATCTGACCATGATGGTAACCTATTCATGGACCGTACTCGGCTAGTATAGCTGAACTTTCAATCGACCCGTGTGCCTATTATTTCGCCAAGCCTCTCCACCACACCCTATTTCTTTTTCTTTTATTCAATTTAAAGTAAATTACGTTATTTTAACCACTGGTTGATTCTTACAGGCTTAAAAAATACAGAATTCTCGGAATCAAATTAGATTCTAAAAATATTACACAATTGAGACCTAAAGCAATCTAAATTGTTATTAAATGTGATGGACACGCTCCAAAATAAATTTTAAACGGTCTGTTAACCTTTTTTTAGAATCACAACGACATTATTAACGATAAAATTTACTAGAACATTTATCTTATACACTTAAACCATCTTCTTTTATAAAATGGCCCATAAAAAACAAGACTAAGCTATCATTATGTATAGTACACATAATAACAGCTTTCCATTGAGCATTTCAATAGAGAAATCTAGACAATTATTAAAAATAATTAACTACACTTATGCAC
Source organism: Euplexia lucipara (assembly GCA_921972225.1). Taxonomy (NCBI): domain Eukaryota; kingdom Metazoa; phylum Arthropoda; class Insecta; order Lepidoptera; family Noctuidae; genus Euplexia; species Euplexia lucipara. Next base: position 6,718,540 of record OV179152.1, on the reverse strand, counting down.
CTGGCATGTGCTATAAGAAATAGTTATAGGTTACCGCTTCGCATTGTAAAATTTCTAAGATCTTTTATCGGAAGCTAATTTAAATCTTAGTTAATCTGCTTTATCTCATAACTCTTAATAAACAATAATCAACACAGAGACGCAATAAATAATAACACGCGCAAACTATATCCAAAGGAACAATAAAATTGACATTTGAATTTGACAGTGACAACGTCTTGCTGACGTGATTACCCATACAAATTGCAGACTATGGCTAGCTTACTTTTCCCCATGCGTGTTTGAACTTCCCAAGTTGAAAGCATTTTAATTTAGGCAATGAAATAAAGATGTCACCAAAACTCGTCTTAGTCTATATTGGAGGACGTGACTTCGCTAACAGTCTTATAGCATTCGTTCATTTACTCTGAGCGTTTGGTGATTGACCGGTTTACTAATCATGGTTAAAATATGCGTGGTGAACAATAGATACTTAACCGGCTGCTTTACGGATGTTTAGGATATCATCGGATCAAATGACAGTGGGTGAACGCCGCCCTTACTATGTTACCAATAACCAAAATAATGTCCAGTTTATTCTTAAGTTTATTAACAGAGACTGCTTCACTGGTCAGAAGCACCACTGCCGGTTTCCATTCCCAGGCCGGGTGAAGAGTTGAAGGCTTTTTCCATCTATAATTTCTCAGTAACAGCCTTGAGTCTTGCTGCATGCTCAATTTATGGCAATTGGCCTACACACATTTCGACAATTATTGTGTTTGAGTCCGATGTAATAGGTCATCAGAAGTGATAGAACATAAAGGACGAAAAGTGGAGGTACAGACGCCAGCACATCAAGTTACCCCGATATGTCAAATTTTCTCAATTGAACCTTATTCTGTTTGACATAAAGTTGAAAAACGATCAAAGAAATTTGACACATTGGGGTAACTTGATGTGCTGGCGTCTGTACTAAAAGTACCTCTCTGCCTAACCCTACGGTGAATGCAGTCGTGATGTTATAATTATGTTTAAAAGAAGTCTCTTTTAATCAAATTTTTAATAACAAACTCAGGGCTCTTTGTTTGATAAAACTAATTAGACAAATAAACTTTAAGGTGAATCTAATACCACAGTATAAATATTAATACAGTAGGACGACGCCTACTCTCTGGAAAAATGCCGCCAACTTCTACACGAGTTAGACTTGAATAATACCTCCCGCACTACGAACATCGGTTTGTTCGCAGTGCGGGAACGGCTTTCCCGCGTCTCACCCCTCACACCCCGCACGATTGCCCTGTCTAGACAGCTTCGTCGGACGACTATATGTTTTTAGGCTGTGCTAATACTATCTAATCTAAAGTCTTGGTTTAAATCATTAGGTTAACCTTAAAGATAGACTAAAAAAGTAATAGGTACCCTTTGAAAAGAATGAGTAATAAAAGACTTTCAATCTAAACGGAGTTACTATAATTAGGTCGGATAATCAGCATTGCCATACAGCGTGACAATACCGCTTACGACAATTCCACGTTAAATGGCAATGCTGATTACTGCTATTAAAGCTTAAATACTTATATTTTGGGCACTTTTCCCGTTGGCAACGATGCGGATGACGTTTTGATGCCCTATATTTTATTTATGTTTTTATAATGCACACAATACCTAGTCATTACTTAGTTAATCAATAATTTCAAAGTAGGTATGTTTCAAAAATTAATGTTAATTATAATTTGATGATGGAGCTTATTTTAACTGTTACACCGGGCGTTGCCTGTGGCATTGAAACTGGTCACATATTATGGAGGCGAGTCCAACCGGTTTTCCAGACCTTGCCCTGCCTCGGATGACACGGAGAGTGCCGAGTAATACTTTCGTACTAAAATCAAGCCAACTTATTTGTGAAACGGTAGCATTTGGAACTAGCATTATGTTAGAGATTTAAAGTCGCTTTTGGCGTAATTTTTGGCTTCTTGTTGACGAGCAGCGCCACCAATTATTTCATGGATAAATTGGTACTACTGCACTTGCTATTGAACGACGCCATCTTGGTTATTTTATTTAACTTTAGCACAGTGAATTGGCTATTTGAAAAAAATTTAGTTTTTAGTCCCTCATCTAGATTACAAGAAAATATTCGACACATATTTTTTTCTTTTTCCACGTAATCAAAAAATAACGGCGATCCATCAGGGTAAAATGTCGCAAGACGTCACTAGCCAGTACAGTTTATACTAGATAATGACGTTACAAGCCCTCTCTCCTCAACTTTGGTGCGCTTTCTGAGCAGTTTTCCATCGATTTGAAAAAGAAAAAAATACGTGTCGAATATTTTCTTGTAATCTAGATGACGGACTCAACATTAAAATTTTATCAAATAGCCCATTGAATCCCATACTATGACTTTTTCATAAAATAATGTTTTAATGGGATTATACATATATGAACTTAGAGGGTTGTCTTAATGATTTGTATAATTCTGTAAACACATGGATTACGGCCGCGAATCACATTTTAATCAACATACAACTTGACACTGTACGGAAAATTGCAAAAAAAAAACACAAAATTTGAATTTGGCGGGCCATCCTTTTTTTATTGCAGGGTGGGAAATCCTAATGGATGTCCTTCGCCCCGCGGGGTCTGTCAGACTCTTACTGACTAAAAACCACCCCGGTGTTCCGTCTCACACCTTCGCCGGCCATAAATTTATTTTAGGAATAGGTATGTTTTATGTAGAATATCTTACTCAAAAATCCCTTGACTGCAGTCAACTAAATTTATAGAGGTATTCCTCGAAGCGCTACTATTTTGAGGCGCTCCTATTTTATTCCTCGGAGCGCACCTTTTGAGAGCGCTCCCGATAGCAATTAAAAATATTTGTTTTTTTTTTCCTCGAAAAAAATATATATTTTTTAATTGCTATCGAGAGCGCTCCTAAAAGGTGCGCTCCGAGGAATAAAATAGGAGCGCCTCATTAGGAGCGCCTCAAAATAGTAGCGCTTCGAGGAATACCTCAATTTATACGGGGCCAGTCTTACACACAAGAGAAGCTTGTGGCTAAAGCTAAATAATAACAGTATCATGGGTCAACCGGCGGTTAAGCTACGATTCACAGGGTTGGTCCGTGGATATGGATAGGGGACTATTCCTTACATATCAAGACTCTTCCGTGCCTCGGACAGCATAAAAAGCCGTTGCTCACGGCTCCCACTGGTCCACTCCATGTAAAAAACTGGTATTCAGCAGCATCCGGTTAGGATGGAAGCTGACCCCAACATTGTTGCGAAAAGACTTGACAGGTGATGATGAATCTTGCACAACATTCTTTAGGTACAGCACATCAAGTTACTCCAATATGTCAAATTTTCCCAATTTAATATGAACCTTATTCCGTTTGACATAAAGTTGAAAACCGATCGAAGAAATTTGACACATTGGGGTAACTTGACGTGCTGGTGTCTGTACTTAAAAAGTTTTTTTTTTCAAATCGGTCTATCTGTCTGCGAGTAACATACCTACATTCTTCTTCATCGTCCTCCTAATTTATTATATAAATAGTTTTTAACGATCTCGAAATTTCATCTCAAATTATTTACATTCGCATAGAAATTGAAAGCAAACACCAAACCGTATCGTAATAACCGGTTAATGTAAACAATAGCCGCAAAATCAAACACACCAACGAATGAGGGGCCCAATCATCAAACTCGCTTCAAATATTCAGAATAGACGGATAAACTCCCCCCAAATATGGTCGGTGTATCCCAGCGGACCTTATTCAAGCACAATCCGAGTCTAACTGTATTACACAGCTTTCGATATTTTTTCCACGGATTTATTGCCCTAACCCGGGGATTTACAGCTTTGACCGAAATGCTTACCCACAGCATTTTGTTAGCTTTTTATTGGCAATTTGTTACCTTGTGTATCTTTTTGGGATTTGTGATTCAACCACAAATTGAACTCTTGACATTTTTTTGATTTATTCATAATGAAATTTTGATGTGACAGACACCGGAAGTTAATATCGTACGCCGCTTTCATAAAAAAATACATTTAGCTTAAGACTGTAGGGTTCGTCTCGCTCCGCAACGAGGTCCCTAATTCCCCCTTCACCGGTAACGCTATATTTACAACGATAAAAGCTTTTGACGCCTCCATCTTTAATACAAAAGATAATGGAAAAATAAATGACTCTTTATATCGTCAGATTGTATAAGATCAAATCGGGTTCAACATAATGATTCAACGAAATCGAATCTAATTAGATTTTCACGGTATCAAGTTACTTTTACGGATAGAAGTCGGTTAAATCATAGTTATTTATATAATGGTTGCCCACATAATATTCTACTGCTCACGTTAAGTACCTTCTTAACGACTACAGACTGTTATGAACTAGTTAACTAAACCCAATAGAAAGCAAAAATGGTGCCAGACATAATAAAAACAAAGCACTCTCGATAAATACAATATATTTGATATAAGATATAACATAACATAAACATTTAACATAACGTCACGCCTGTAATCCCCGAAGGGCTACGCAGAGGTGTACCTGGTAGTACACCCACATTTCGCCAGTTATGTTTGAGTCCCATGTAATAGGGGGCGAGCCTATTTCCATCAATCGGGCACAAATCCAGACTCCGGGCTGCTACGGAGAAATTCCAGATAGAAAAACTCAATAACACTTTGCCCGACCTGGGGATCGAACCCGGGACCTCATGCTCAGCAGTAGCGCTTGCGAGCACTAGACCAATGAGGCAGTCATGATATAAGATATATGTATAGATAAAAGAAATAATACGTTACACGTTTAACACATATAACCTTATTTTAATAAAAAAAATACTTAAGTACCTATGTATAAGTACTTCAAACACAAATATTCACAAATAATTATTCGCCATTTTCATTTAATCAATCATAAAATTCACGAAACGACTGTCGCCTGTCACTTATTTAGCAAACCAGAGACCAATAAGAGAAAGTACTATACGCCATTTAAATAAAACGAATATTAGACATCCATTTCATTTGATTGATCACTCGCAGTCACATCTCAATAGATATAGGATAGCACTGAACATAATAATCAATCTTTCATGAATGAGTATCAAAATAGTTAACTGTTTTACCCAACTGCGAAAGGCGGGTAACTTTTGTTGCTACGCGAATTCGAAATTGACTGTACACTATACAAGTTTCGAGCCAAATCCCTACGCTTCCTATGGGCGTCGTAAAAAGGAACTAAGGGATTATTCCAGAGAAATGGTTTAGTTTTAGTTTCTGCCTACTGACAAATAAGTTTTACGAGCAGGAAAATGCCAAGGTTTAGTCTTAATTTAAAACAGAATACTAAGTTTGGTGAACTTTTTATTACCTATCATTGGACGTCATTGACTGTTCGGCCGTGTCATTACAGAGCGATATAAATCGACACATGAGTTAGCCGTAAAGGGACTTTATCGCATCTACTTAAAAATTAATTTAGTACTGAAAATCATGGAGATTAGAGTAACCTACATCATTTTGTTATAACACGGCCGTGTTGTGAATTAAAGTGGTTTGAAATACCTAGCGTAGTTACCTGTATCTCTAAAAAATAGACAAGTGACGGAGACTGAGTGAGTCTGATACAGTCCCACAGTAGGGCAAAGGCCTCTTCTCATACACTACTCACTACTTCATATACCTACTTCTCATACATAGTAGGTAGGAGCATTGATGGCCACATTTGCTCAAAACGCATTGGTGACATGTATATTTATCTACAAATAAAGACCAAGTTTCGTCACGATAATTTCCTTCTCCGATGTCGAAGATGTCCAAGTGGTTATGATGGTTAAATTCCAAACAAAAATAAGCAAACTCTTTAACTTTGTTATATTAGCGTGGATAATTAAATTCGCGTTCTTAAAAAAATAGTAATATTCTTTTTAATCCCATCACCAACGTTTTTAAGAGCAACACGTTTTCACAACACATTTAACAATTGGTTCGTGCGTGACCAAACATTTGGCGTGCTATCGACCTTATTTGATTTATTACGTGTTGCAAACGTGTGGTCAACGTATTACGGTCGAGATTTTAACTGAATTGCCGTAATCGTATTCTCGGAAGTGCTCTGAGACTTGGACGCCCGTGCCAGCCCGATTTACAACACAATACAATTTCTCGGAAAAACCGCCGAATTTAAAATATTATTATGTAATATAAGATATTTATAAACAAGGACACATCAGCCATAAAACTTTACAATAACCGCATACTTAGTTAACCGGTTTATTTGTATTGATAAAAAAATGTTAATAGCAAACCGATTTTAACTTAGGTTTATACGAGTAAAGGTATGTGTGTATTTCTACCAAATTCCTGACTCATCTCTGACCACATCTTGAAACAACAAAGGAGGTCAACCATACAAAATGTTTAAATAATTTCATTTATTACTGGAAATATAATAACCTCCTTTGCGACAAGCCCTAAAATATTCGAAAAAAAAGAAGATTAAAAAGCATTTTGCAATTATTTGAAAAAAGAAAACCCCGGAACCTCACCGATGTAGGTATGTAGGACCATGACAAACTGTGATCGTGATTGATGACCTCTTGCTAAACGTATTGTGCTCAAAGGATGTTGCAAAGGTCTGGTGTGCCATTATACCTATGTCAAATGTGGGTTAAAAACCGTTTACGGCTTTTGTAACTCCTATTTATGGGATGAGGTGTTTTATCACGGGTACGCAGTGATTTATTTTTATTGTGAAATCAATTTTCCAAAAACATTACGTGCTCATTTTCATCTTTTGAATATAGAAACTGATAAATTGTATGAACCCCGAAAGTGTGGCAACCAGTTTAGCCACTGGGTATCGTGTTCAGCTGGTGGCTTAACATATGATCAGTTTGGAAGCCGACCCCAACTTAGTTAGGAAAATGCTAGTCGGCTGATGATGACAAATTGCATGGACGTATGTAGAATTCTTTGACAGTCATATTAGCAGGCAGTGTACTACTCTATGGTCTAATCTGACATGTTATTTTTTTAACTGAGTTTACGCAACAGTATTCGTCTCTGTAGGCTTATTACTTTTCTGTAATTTGCGGCGAGAAATAAATGTAATTTAATACTAAATTAAGTGATGATTAAGTTAATTATTAGTTAGTTACTTATTTATTAACCACACCATTTTTAAACGAACAAACTAAGATTTCCACTCACAAAGAAAAATGACACTTTTTATTATTATCTATAAAAAAAATAACGTTAACATCACAATGGAATTACTTCACGTGAGGTCACGACACACGGGTTTACATCGGTATGCGACGTGCTTTATAACGCATTTGTACAATAAATGCGAGACTCCGCGATAAAATGCCAAGCAAAATGTCCTCTGGTGTGTGAACGCCCGAATTATTGCTGTAGTCTATTCTCATATCAGTTTATGGGATGGAATTTATAATATTTCAGCTCTATTTTATTGATGAAACTCATTGTGGGATTACAAAGTTTCGATATTAGAATTTGCAAGCCTCATCGGTATGCACAATCAAAGCTAGAAATATTGCTTTTCATATTATTTTTTATCAAAGGATTCTGCATACCAATGACAATATGAAATAATAAGGTACGATAAAGGATTATCTATGCAGAGATTGCTAGACAGAAAAATGTACTTACTTAAAAACGTTGAAAAAAAGCAATGAAGTTGACTCTAAAAATAAAACCTACTTTTTTAAACAGTATGGTTTCATGCAAGGACTCATGATCATCTGTTAGGTATGTGTTTTATTACTGACCGATGTACTAAAGATGGAAACTTAATTTATCTGTTATGTTTTTAATATTCTTTTTATTTTGACATCTATTAAATTTGTTTTTTGTTCTTATACGAATAATTCATATTGTACTTCTTATTTTTAGTTATAAATTGTAGTTTTAAACTTATATAAGATGTAAAAATTGCTACGTAACTGAAATAAATAAAATGAAATGAATTCATCAAAATCAAATCATTTATTTCAATCAGACAAATCAATAAGGTACTGCCACCTGTCCTAATCCCCATTTATTTAGAGGCAGTCTTCATAGAGTTTGCAGTTTGAGATGACTGCAAATAGAGATGCAAGTAGTCTATAATATAGTCACTTCATCATACAATCCATCTATTGCAGTTGCCATGTGATGCGAAATCGGGAAAGATATTAACCATAGTTTGGTAAATATCTTTCCCGATTTTGCATCACATGGCATTCGGTTCAGTGGACCAGCCGATTCAGATTTGACTGGTATTTCTTCTCCAGACATACGAGTGTAACCACTATTACATATTTCGATATCACATTTATTTAGAATCCAGCTCAAACATTGCCTTAGAGAGTTTACAACAAACTATGCTTCGCCGCTCCTTAAAATCATTGCTTGGAATAATAGATGCTCCTGATTTTTCAGTCTAAAATTTATTTATTTATTTATTAAATCTTTATACACAAGTAAAAAAACTGTACAAAGGCGGACTTAATGCCTTAAAGCATTTTCAACCAGTCTACCTTAGGTAAAGTAGAGATGGAACTAGGTGCAACACGATAAAGATTATTATGAAAGAGCAAATAAGTGGCATATGAAAATAAAAGCTAATAAATACATAGTCAAGAGAGATAAGAATACGTTACGATAGAGAAAAACTTGTCACACAGTCTTGATTAAACCAGACAACGCACAACCGAATATCAGGAATCCAGTACATAATTATGGATCATTTCATGATCAGAGAGGACGATAGGCAACACCACAGGACATAACATGATAAGCGAAATCAGCGAATTGTGGATGTACGTACCTACTACAGGTAGATATACCTCTGCTTAACCAGGCGTGATGTTCTGTTGCTCCAGTATTATAAAAACCCAACCATTAAATTGAACAAAGTTTGTTCAGCCATTTTGTTACCCTTTTTACCCGCTCGCTTCCCAGTTACCCGGCTATAACTTATAAACAACAAGAACGAGAGCAAGAAACTTGATTATAAGTCCTGTTAGCTGAGACCTACACATGTCTCCTAGAAAAACTCCAAGTAATATCGCTTGGTTAGTCCCGGCGAACGTAAGGGCGCTCTTACACTGGCTGTGGGTAATTTCAAGCTAGCGGGAATGGCTGGACAAAGAAAATGCGGAATGAGCTAATATCACTCTACACAATTATAGAGTTTCTTGCCCATTCTTCTCCATATGAAACTACCTTCTGGAATGGGCAACTAGAAATTGTATTTAGTTTGTCTTCTTCTTCTATTCGTGTGTTAAAAGCTATACTGGTGGTAAAGGTTTTATGCCGCCCGAGAAATATCACGGTTGGAGTAACTTAAGAATTTAGCTTACACCAAATGTAAAAAAAAAATAATAAAACACTTTTTTCCAATTTTTACTTTCTTTCCTTCTTGAAATGTTTTACTTCTCTCTAGGGACTAAGTGCAAAAATTAAATACCCGATACATAAATAAGTAGATAGCCCGTTACCCCTTGTGCCGTTATAGTTAAGTTAAGTTTTTTGATGCCCTATAATCGGTTTACTGTTTTTTTGTTTGTTTATTTTTAGGTATGTTTCCGTAATTTGTAGTATTATTTAGAAATAAATAAATCTTTTCTAGCTAAACTACAAAAAAAAAAGTTAAGTTTATAAAAAAAAAACTCTATTTAAAAAAAAACAGCATCAGCAAGAAATCAACGTAATGTTAATTGATTTCAATTCGTTTGGAATTTCTATGTTTATCTTAGACATCATTGACATCGATGAAGGAAAACATCGTGAGTAAACCCTAGACTTATAAGTTTCACGTCGCCAATTTGCCTTGAGCAAACGTTGTAATCAATGCTCGTGCCTTCTCTGTTTGAGAAGAAGCCTTCGCTCTGCGGTGGGACAGTAACAGGCTGGTATTTCTTTTTAAATATGATTATCAGAAAGAAAGTTATTGACCCCGCTAGACCGTATTATGTATGATGACCATGACATTGATTTCAATAATAATATTATATAATGCCGAATGGCTTGCGTCAAGCATACAAATGTCTAATTTGTTAGACGTGCATTTCATACTAAATTGATACAGTCACTTTGTCTATTAGTGAGCTTATTAAAGGTAATATGGGAAAAAGGTGCCCAATGTATACTAAGAATATGGTTAGTGGAGAACACCAGTTTGTCAATAAAAAAATACATAGTAATGTTCAACAATACCTTTGTCCCGTGATGATTATTATAAATAAAAATGAAATAATGACTGTCTGTTAAAGCTTACATTTAAGACACAGCCAGTAACACACTTTCTTAAAATGTAAATGAATGAACTGATAAACCTTAAGAACTAAACAAAAAATAAATAATAACATGTATAGAAGGAATTTTTTTAATGTATGTTTGTGTATGAGGAAATCGAGGTGAGTGGGTGTGTGTTTAAGTGGATGTAATAGGGAGTTAGTGTTTGGTAATGTGTAGTTAGCGAAATACGTCGAAGAGGTCAGTTGTAGCGCTTGCGACCAGTAGCCCCACAAATCAGCCTTAATAAACTTAGCAAAGTCTCGTTAACGTATTAGACCACTTAAATTAAATTCCAAATAATCTAGTACAAATAAATTAGAATACACAAACTTGTAAGAAACTCATCAAATTCATGAAAACTTTAACAATTGTCGGGGGACATGGAGACATCTAAAGTGATCAATAGGCCGCCATCTTAGTTTTGCGTTGAGGTGAGTGATCGATAATTTTCAGGGAACTAAGCAATGTTACAATATATTTGTCGCAGATAATTGTCAAAATCCTGCGACATTTATAAAAGTTTAATTATAACGATTAATTTCAAAGTAATGAAATGGTTTTGTACATTTTCTTTATTATTTAATCAGTGATGAAGTCAAAGCACTTAACAATTCATTGTTTCTCAATTATTTGACCAAAAATACACGCGTGACATCATGTCTTGCGCAAGAAGCAAGTTGGCTTACTTATTCGTTTACAACAGATTCTTTAATATTATTATTTTTTTGAACCTAGAGGGCTATAATGTATGTCCATAGACCCTGTGTGTCCACAGCGGACCCTATTGGAACATCAGCGTTGTGATATTAATGAATTGAAATCTTTTATTCCGATCCATTTAGTCCTAAATTAAGTCAGAAATGAAATGCTATTACTTAAGCAAAATACCATTAACATGAGCGAAACTCCTTTACCAAAGCCTTGTGTACCTTCCTTCTCTTTAACTAAAGATAACACTGTAATATCCCTCCATGCAAAACCCTTTCACAGTTAGCCGTTATGTTATGATACAGCGTTTTGACGTAGGCTCACCCACCCATTCAATTCCGTAAAGTGCTTACATTACCCCACATATGTATGTCTAAATAGAGTTTCGCTAAAGTCGAATGGAATTCGAAACATGGTTGGAAATGGTCGAGTATTTTTATTGAAATAAATAAAGAAGAAAATAATCCGTGTCTTGCATTATCAGTAACAAAAATATCTGCAGGTTAATACCTCATCGTCCCGAGGGGAAAAGCCCAGAGGCAAAGTGAATTACCTAGCATTCCTACGTAAGATAAAATTAAACTTAACAATCTTATCAAAATTAAGGAATAGCGGAACGGCTGACTAATAATAATGCTTTACAGAAAGCGTGAACTAATTTCGCTATTCAAATACCAAGTAGGCGTTAAGATCCTATTCATATCGGTACAGAATTCTAGATTCCGCTAGACAATGTTATCTGACTAAGCACCGATTGAACCATTTACACCCACTTGACATTCCACTATAGACCATATTACAGTGGTTTGCATGTAAACAATATAGTAGTTTCCTTTGTTGTTTATCTTTAGAAAAGACCAGCTCAGACACTTGTCTGCGTGAGCTTCACATATTCTGACCAAGATTTGGTCTGAACTTTAAAAGGATTACTTCCGTGTTTGAATCGTTCTTCGCATGCGTTTTCGAAAAAAGTTTTAACCATTGAATTAGAAATTTTCTAATTCAATGGTTGTCTAACATGACATGTTTTTTTCGGAAAAGGATTTAAGTAACTTAAAATGCAACTACGTACAGGCAATGTAGACAGCTTTCGAAGAAACAAACCGTGTTCCACGTTTGAAAATTTGCAGTTAAAAATAATTTGATACCGTACAGCAACTTCGGAAGCCGCGCCAGTGAATGTGCTACAAACTTTTGAAAATTTCGTTTATCACTTCAAAAGACACGTTAGAAATTCGTTAAAAGTTCTCGCATGCAACCAATCATCATTCTCCGTTAAGATGGAACACGTCTAAAATCTGCAGAACGTAGGTACGACAGTGATAGATAGAGGGCCAACGAGGCACGAACTGAAAAATCCCTTTTGGAATGTACCCGTCAGGAAATGGAAGCTGGCATTTGCTTGACAAATAGATAAAATTGAAAGATGCATCTGTGTTGTGTGAAAGATGTTCGGTGATATTTTTGGAAAGTATCAGAAGAGTGTTGCAAAATGGCTGCAAAGGAGAGATAACAAAATGAAATACTAAAAGTGAGCGATGATACAATCGGTTACACATCAAGCTTAACATTTCTAGTTAACGCTGACCTCACATTCTACGGAAATCTGACATAATGCGAGATCAGCTTATCCTGGAAATGTATAGCTTGAAGTGTAGCCGTGTGTACACACATTTTGTGATTTCTTATTGGTAATCTAATTGGCAAAATGATTTTCATCGTTAAGCATAGCCGTGAATTGGAAAAGCTAGAAGTCATAGGCACTAAAAGGCCTTTGCCCAGCCGATAATGACGCAATTTAAGCGGGTACCCAGTAAGTAAATCCAAGATTGAGTTGGCCAACAAATTTTAATGATAACGTAACTAAAATTTAATATTTCAAAAAATATTTTACGTGTAACATAAATAAATATTGCTTGCTGCAAACTTTTTACATTAGATACCTAATACTGCAATTTTTATTCAAGTTAACGATGAACATTGTTATTGAAATTAGGATAATAACCTAGCATCAAATGAAAGACGAGCTTTCTAACGTTAAAACAAATTCGGATTATTATCTACGGCCAAAGATTATCTCCAACAATTTTTTTATCTCTTTGTACTATAAAAATTAAGTTTTAAAATAACAGATTGAATAAATACAAATTAATCACAATATTTCCATAATAACTGGATCTTACTAACGTTACCCAATTACCATTTTCTGATTGTGTAAGTAAAAAAATAGACAGTACCTATAACTTTATGAAAACATTTCTATACAGTTGAATCACATGAGAATGGAAGCTGACCCCAACCAGCATAGTTCGTAAAAGGTGACAATAATGATTCTTATAAAATAAACCAACATTTAAGGTCAGTAAAATAAAACACACTCATCTAAAAAGCAGTTACAAAAATACTAGAATAGCCTCCCAGTCGATTCCCATTCAAGCAGTATTTGCAAAGCAAAGATTGAGGCGAGGCCCCCGAACACTGTTTACATCGTAAACATCATTGCGCATAATCGCCTTTTTTCTTTTTACCCGTGTTTACATTTGCAGCACAAATGACTTTCCCCACTTTCAAATAAAGTGGTTTATCTACATAGGAATAGAGGCAACGCCCTGGGCTCGGTTTTATCCAAAGATATTTAAAAGACTATAGAGCGGGCATGTCAAGGAAATGTCATAGAAAAACTTTGATCCCATGCATGTCTCAGTAACGCCATCTAGAATAATATATGAATATTGGAGCGGCAGCGGAGCGTACTAAAAAAAACTCATAGACTAGACTAGTGTCCGGCAGGACACACTTTTTCGGACGAAAATTTTGTTTGTGATGTCCGGTCTATAGGTATTGAATGTCTTTGGTTTTATCCAAAGAGATTTAAAATACTATAGAAAAAATATAGAAAATCTATCACTACACTATACTATACTATAGAAAAAATATCATATAAAAACTGTGATCATGTCTCAGTAACGTCATCGAACATAATGTAACAATATACGAGTGACAGTGGTAGTAAACTAGACTAAACGACTTTTGTCCACTAAGTAGCTAGGACACAAGTCTCGGATGAAAATTTTGTTCGTGTTGTCCCGTCTTTAGTAAATTTTGAATGTCTCTGGTTTTATCGAACAACGACACAAGTAAGGTTTCTGTAGAGAGTCTCTCAAATCAAAACACGTGAAGTACTTGATTTAACTTTGTAATTGGGTCGTGTTTTGAGATTTGATGATACAAATTATGCTCTTAGAATAATGTCTTTACATATTAGAAAGTTATCTTGTGTGTTAATTTTAATTAACTTATTCAGGTCACGGTAGCTGTTGCAACGTCTTGTTTAGTTTGCAATTCAATATTTGTGTGAACTTTTCGGCGTGTCCATGAACGACCACGCCTATATTTCTTAAAGGGTAGGAAAAGGAATTAATAGAATACTCGCTGCTTATTGGGTGTACATTTATACCCATAAAAAATTACAAATAATAACTGAAAGGGCTGTATAGTGTGTTACAATGGGCGGCCTTATCGCTATAAGCGATTTCTTACAGACAACATTTCGATGGCTTTGATAAGGAAGGAGAAAAGATATAGGAAGGTAGTGATTAGTGGTGTACTATTTACATATATACGTACACATAATAGAAAAATACCTAGGTACTATGGTATAGAAGTACTAAGTATAAGCAGTTATATTTCGCCAATTATGCTTATTTTCTTTGAAGCGAGTTAGCCTACTATCTATTTGTGTTACTTTTTATAAATTCAACAAACTTATAAAACATATTCGCCATCTTATTTATTCACGAGATTAGCACTGCCCTTAAATAAGGCCAGGTCTTAGTTCAAGAGCTAATATATTCCAGAGGTTTTACACAAAAATACTAAACCCGAGAACCTTTTTCCTGGCTAATCCAGACTAATTTCCCAACAATCTTATTCGAGAAAATAAAAATAAAAAGAGATTTTATAAAAACATTAGGCGTAAACCCTTATGAGCCCTATAATCTCTTAGCATACATTTATAGAGATTTTTTCGGTTTAAAGTAATTTATTTCTCATAAGAATATACAGTCCGCTTATAATGAAATACAAATTTATAAATATACATGTCGGGGCCAGGGATGGCTGAGCGATGAGCTGACACCGATGGGGGTTTCGTGGTACAGAGTTCATAACGTAGAATAGCAATCTTCATTGCAGTAATAACCTCACTTAACAATCTTAATCACAAAACAACTCAAATCTAGGTAACTGACAGTTTCGTGCTGGATGTGTGTCTTCGTCGGTGTCTCAAATCAAATTGAGCTCTGCCCAGCTCCCACGCACCAGCACGACTCTGTCCACGTGACATCACCGAAAACACATTCGCGCCATTTTCAAATGACAAGTAACGTCACGCTGGTCACCATAGACTCTGTACTAAGTTAATCAACTTCACAACTTATTATTCAAGAATATCGTTTTCCACGACACGGCCATCATGACCATCACACGTCCTCGTGTCTACTAAAAATAAACACACACACACACACACAGAACACGTATACGCACGCACGCTCGTATTGGTCACATACTTCAAAACACACGCACGCACGCATTTTTCACATACTTCAAAACTCGGTCATTCTGACCACAACAAAATTTCCAAGGGTGTATGTCAAACCTTGACACCTCTAATCGAAACAAATCCAGGCAGAATGAATCGTCACTAAGACCGATAACATTACTAGAACTGAAAGTGTACTAAGATAGTGCTATGCAAATGCACGACATAGTAGGTATTACATAGACTTTCACATACCACACAGGCTAAAGCTAACAGGTACCACACAGGCTCACGAGTGCCACACATAGGTACTCACAGGTGCCACGCAGGCTTACTGGTGCCACGCAGGCTCACGGGTGCTACACAGGCTCACAAGTGCCACACAGGCACACGGGTGCCACACAGGCTCACAGTTGCCACACAGGCTCGACGTTGCCACACAGGCTCGTCACTGCCACACAGGCTCGTCACTGCCACACAGGCTCGTCACTGCCACACAGGCTCGTCACTGCCACACAGGCTCGTCACTGCCACACAGGCTCGTCACTGCCACACAGGCTAGTCGTTGCCACACAGGCAAGTCATTGCCACACAGGCTAGTCATTGCCACACAGGCTAGTCATCGCCACACAGGCTAGTCATCGCCACACAGGCTAGTCAATGCCACACAGGCTAGTCATTGCCACACAGGCTAGTCATTGCCACACAGGCTGGTCATTGCCTCTCAGGCTAGTCATTGCCACACAGGCCATCGGCTTGTGATCCAACCCCAGAAGCTAACCATCTCAGCCGCGTAAGTGCTACCCCTCGGAAAGGATATCCTGCACATAAAAAGCAGACCACGCGCACCTCTTACATGCTCCGGCGCAACTGGATCGGTCACCAAACCCTCACACTTAATCCATAGAGTATACGTTAAGTAAGATGAAATGTATTCCAAAACTTTACAGATAATCATTACCTAGTAATGACTACTCGGTACTCACAATAACTAAACGAACTTTAACTAAGCCATTTTTAGAACTTAAGCACGGAAAGTTCATAATTATCTAATTTCAAAAATAAACACACTACTCATGGCCCTGCCATAGCTATTGACAATTCGGTACTGCCACCCATATCGTTATCACCTAAGAGTCCGCGACCCTCAAGTCATTACATGACCGTACAAAATAGTCTCTTTCAAGGCCCAGGTCCCCGCTAGACCACAAGCCGCTCATCACGCCCTGAACGACAACGTATGCAGTTGCGATTGCATCTTATGGATGCGGATTTACCGGAAAGCCAACAAGCGTATCATAGGTTTGTTGGGGTTCTTTTGCCCTCAGAAACATTGTTTTCTTCTTCTAACTCGTTTGAACTTCACAGGTTGGCATCTTACGACTTGACTTTACAACATACTGGTCGCCCGCAAGCGTTTAAAAGAACCTTCACTTCGGGTCAAGCTTAGTTAAGCTAGCTGGCTTTTCATTTTTAATGTAAACCAAGTTACTAACACTTAAGTTTCATTTTAGTAGGTACTATCAAAACGGAACTTAGAGAAACGTTTTTCATTACCATTGACCTAAGAAGTTTGATCTCTTTACACGGTAGTGGGAATTTACCCAAAGTACCTACTATCTAAACTTGACTGTCAATCATCTACGGACAGACACACGAAACCATCACGCTTTTCGAGAAGAAGAAACAGGTTAGAAAAGCGGGAACTACGCTGTCGGATAGTCGTACGATACTATCTCTACTTCGCGAAGATCGAGTTGGTAAGGACAGCGATAAACAACACGAGTACCTACGAGTTGGAACTTTTGTAAGTTACCAGAGTGAATGGTAAACCACCCATTAATCACGATTGTAATTCAGTTAATAGACGCTCACGACTATCTTGGACAGTCGTCTAGTCGGTGAAACATCAGTTTAAGTTTATTCAAATGAATTTGTGTCATTAATAAACAAGATAATAACCTATTGGTACTTCACATGTCTAAGCACAGTATTGAACTCCGCTAGTAACTACACTACCTTGTTTATCCTAGGTTCACAGCGCACTGCGCACTTGTAATTAGTAAAGGTCCGACCAATAAGTTACAACACAGTAACTCTAACAGTTCTGTTACTCTTTATCATCATTTATAAGCAATGCATACTCAACTCATGAAACTCATTAAAATCTGTGCACCAACACGAAGAGAAATCGCACCAACGATTCCTTATAGACCCATCGCCACATGTTACTCATGAGGTGCGGTCCGAAGGTTCGAGTACGAGTATACAAGCTATTAACCAAATGTGGTTTCACTACCACTGTGTCATTCAATTCTCAAGGAACTTGGTGATCGGGGCATTCATACTTGAATCTAATTTAGTTTGACTTCTGTCCTCATTTTTAATTAAAACACAATCATTAAGCTAATTTAAAAACCTGGTCCTAATATTGTGGTCAAACCGATTTCAAGCTTTGCTCAATTTAAATTTAGGCTAACAACCAGCTTTCTGATACCGTGTCGATATCAACAAGGTTTCCATACGATTTACAAAATAAAGGGAATAGCGCCGCACTTGCATCAGTTTGAATTTCAATCTCATTTAAATTAAGAGTTCATACTAAGAAAATAATCCACCAGGTATAGTCGGTAAAATTGAAATTATTTGTTATTTTATCTGTCAGTGTCCCAATTTCCAATTATATGGACCAAATTGTTTACTAGTCATCAATAAAAACAGTGAGGGTAAATTAAAAAAACGAAAACCTATACGAAAAACCTATGAACCGCCTAACATGGTGAATGTTATCAAGAAAGGCAGTTTAACTAAGCTTCAGCTCACCTTTGCTATGATATCATAGCCTAGAAACTTTACATAACGCTTCATAAATGAACACTTCGAAATGTTCAAGGAAAATCCGGCTTTAGTCGGCGTTTATTATACACCCAGCAGCTTTTCAACCCTTGCTAAAGTAGCAGGTTTTAGAAACAGGGATTAACTAGGGCAAATAACAGTACCTATTACACAATTTTTTTTTTTTTTTTTTTTTAACCGAGTACCTATCACACTACTTTCCTTTCGTCCGACTTAGTCTGTAAGGTTGACGTCAGAGGTTAAGGTTAAGGTTTTGAAGCCTTTTTCTCGGTTCGGTTCGGTCTATTTACTTACTGAGTTTTAAATGTCACAACTTCGATCGCTGTTGTATAACAACGTAACAAAATATGGCTACGTAAACAGACCCCAGACAAAACGCTAAACAATATCTCGATCGCATTTTTTCAATTTAACGCATTAAAATAGCCCTTTACTAATTTAACTTCATCTATTAGATGCTTTGTTAAAAGAATAGCTTTCTTAATAGGGGACTGACACGGACGCATGCCGTAAGCATCCAATAGTTACTGGACCTTTGACCTTTGACACTACTTATTGCCTTTTGTCTAGGCTGGGTTTGTAAGCTTGCCTATAGACGATAAGGTTTGAGTTTGAAGTCTAATTCTCAATTCACAAGAGGTACTCGACCCCTGCACGATAAACCATTACCTAATTAAAATTATGGCAATATTCATAACGTAAAGTAATCATAGGATCTCTGTACATACCCGCGGTATCGACACTTTTAAAACAAAGAACTGATTAGGTAAACACCCATAATCCACCACACATTTTTGTTTTGAAATAACCAACAAACATTTTGTTGATTGCGATACCCTCCTTAAAACATTTCTCGAACGATCATTACCGTCACACACCTATTTGAAATGATTAATTATTTTATTGTACGCGCTACCCGCATGTAAAATAAACTATTGCCACTATTTAAAACTTCGTAAATAATTCGTTCGGTACTAGGTCTATGTTTGTAGGTATGTACTACTAGGTACTACCTAGGTATGCCCTTTACACAAACGTTCGCATTGACCTCTAAAATTGCGACTATAGTACAACTTAGCAAAACAACATCCGGTACCTACCGAAATCAAAACAAAAATTAAACGACTCACCGGATTGTTGTTACTACCAGAAAATACCAGTTATTTCGTGCACAACTGCACATCTGTAGTTGCGCCACGCTGCACCGCCGCGCTGCCGCCCGCGCGCCGCCGCGCTGCCAACCCGCGCTGCAGGAGCCTCGCATCTTGCACCTCGCATACTCTCTTGATGGAGCCCGATGTAGCAAGCAGACTTCGATCACTGCATCTTGATCTTCTGGTGCGTCACGACGAAGATCTCATCACATCTCGGTGAAGCTCGCCAGTAAAGTTGGAAGCAAGTTCTTTATGCCACTTCTGATGTCGGGGCCAGGGATGGCTGAGCGATGAGCTGACACCGATGGGGGTTTCGTGGTACAGAGTTCATAACGTAGAATAGCAATCTTCATTGCAGTAATAACCTCACTTAACAATCTTAATCACAAAACAACTCAAATCTAGGTAACTGACAGTTTCGTGCTGGATGTGTGTCTTCGTCGGTGTCTCAAATCAAATTGAGCTCTGCCCAGCTCCCACGCACCAGCACGACTCTGTCCACGTGACATCACCGAAAACACATTCGCGCCATTTTCAAATGACAAGTAACGTCACGCTGGTCACCATAGACTCCGTACTAAGTTAATCAACTTCACAACTTATTATTCAAGAATATCGTTTTCCACGACATACATAATAACATAATACTTTGGGTATACATACGTACGTTATTAAAAAACATGTCAATTACTTAAAACATATTTTACTAACTACAAATGTAAACCAAAACTAACCATAAGTAACTTATGTTCTGTAAAACCTACTTAAGTTTTCATTTTAATAATAACATACCTAATTGTTAGCATTTTACAACTACAAAGGATATGTCATGTCAAGTCTTTCATTCCGTTTGTTTCTCTGAAGCTTTTATACGATTAGAATTTAAAAGGAGCATCACTGTTGCCAACCACTTTGAAACCAACTGAATAATTAGTTTAACATCCTGACTTAGGATAACGTTATAAAATTCTCGCGTCACAGTCTTTGTTCGCGGTTACCTCCGGAACTTCACAACCATTTTCTATTAAATTTAGTACTAAGTTAAGATTAGGAATTGGGGTAATATCTTTAGATATTACCCCAATTCATGATTAACCTATAATCATATCAAGAACTAGGTACAGACGCCAGCACATCAAGTGGGTAACTTGATGTGCTGGCGTCTGTACCTAGTTGTGTACCTCAATGTGTCAAATTTCTTTCATTGTTTTTCAACTTTATGTCAAACAGAATAAGGTTCATATTCAATTGGGAAAATTTGACACATTGGGGTAACTTGATGTGCTGGCGTCTGTACATATTGAATACTTAACTGTTATTGAATTGTATTTGTAAGTACAGACGCTAGCACGTCAATTTACCCCAAACTATCTAATTTTCCCAATATAACATAAACCTTACTCTGTAGTTGAAAAACTATTAAAGAAATTTGACACATTCGGGTAGCTTGATCTGCTGGCTTCTGTACCTAACATTAAGAAAGAAGTAAGGGAAGAGGTCTTCTCACCTCATACTTAAGTTTACCTTCATTGGTCACATTGAAAATATGACCTACTTACATATGTATATCTTTGTATGCAAGACCACATACAAAATACTACCTACAATAGCTAGAACCAAGTATTTTCTAACCTCTAGTCTTACACAACGGTATAGTACGCACGAAAACGCAGTAAAACTCAGCTCGGATAGTAAACGAGTTAAAGATTGCAACAGTACATTGAGTCCTAACGGGTCGTGTGTCTACTGACCGCTAACTATCTACTCTTTGTAAAGGCTTTGTTGGACTGAGAGCACTACCTATTAGGTAAGAAACTACCTATGGTTGTAAGTAAATGAACTTATAATTGCAATTAATATACTTTTATACTTATATATCTATATTTCCATACTTAATCTACACTTATCTACACTAATTTTATAAAGACGTAAAATTTGTGAGTGTGTATGTTTGTAATGAATAAACTCAAGAACTACTGTGCCGTTTTCCAAAATTCTTTCACCATTGGAAAGCTACATTCACCTTGAGTAACATAGGCTACTTTTTATCTCTCTCTGAATTCTCACGGGAACAGGAACTACGCAGTTGAAACCGCGTGACGTTTGCTAGTAATGTTATAAAGAGGGAATATTTGTTTGTTTGTACCTACAACCTATACCTATTTAATTCATATACTACTGGACCGAATTTAAAAATTCATCCATCTTTAGAAAGGTATATTATCACCGGGTATCGAAGGCTATATTTTTTTTTTCAAAACTACGAGCGGGTCGAGGGAATGTCAAAGTTTAAAGGGCAAAGTAAGAAATACAAGTGAATGAAGTTGCGATTTATAGTGCTAGTATACCCATGGAGGTAGGCAAAAAAACTACGGAACACCACCTGCTTCATGTAGGTACCTACTCACAGTGCAAATAAAGGACTATATGTAGATAGGTACTATTCTGTTTTCTAAGAACTTTAAGTACCTAGGTTTAGATTGACATAAACACACCCGGTAACATAAAAGATCACGTTCGACATCATATCGAATAAGGACAAGTCGTTGCAAGTTCTACGCACCGACCGCTTTTCGTACCTTTAAAACATTTTCCTTCATTGAAATGTTTGTAAAAAAAAAACAATTTAACATGGAGTAAAATTATGATAAACTTATTTCTCGGAAAATGTTAGGGTAAATCCGGATTTCATACTGGTTGTAATATAACTCCGCGTCTATTAATTTTATATACAGGGTTATTTTTCAATGACCGGCCAAATTTTCACAGGGTGTTCTACCCATGAATATGAGCAACTTTCCCTATGGGACCAACTCTGAAATCACGAAAAAAAAAACAGAAGTTTCATACATTTTAGCCGAGTAGTTATTGAACTTTTGCATGAAAAATAACCCTGTATAGGGGATAGAAGACCGATATAACCCTCTTCCCATCCACGAGAATAACTTTTCATTAAGAAAAATCGTAGCCTTTAGCGAACTATTTTGCGCTGGATGCAGCTTAAGCTCGTAATCTGCCAATTACAGTCAGGACCAGCGCTTTAACGTAACATGCGTGTTTCCGAGGCACGAAAGGAGTTTCAATTTGTAGGTAATGGATGCAGGTCACCTACCGACGTCGGCAAGTATTGCATAACCTTGAAGACCAAACTGTTATTACTCAGCCACGACTAGCTTCTCTCA
Organism: Euplexia lucipara; assembly: GCA_921972225.1. Classification (NCBI taxonomy): domain Eukaryota; kingdom Metazoa; phylum Arthropoda; class Insecta; order Lepidoptera; family Noctuidae; genus Euplexia; species Euplexia lucipara. Next base: position 6,695,795 of record OV179152.1, on the reverse strand, counting down.
AGCATGGCAGTGAATTTATTAATCATCTCGAATATAACCCATTTTCTAAGAGTTTAAGCGTACTGAACAAGCTTTTCCTTTTACTGCTGACACATATGTAAGTGTTATTGATTCTCAATAGTTCCCAAAACTCAAGAAAGAACACTGGTCGTTAAGTCAAAGACTTGTGACTGATATCCCAGACATTTACAGATTGCGAGAACGCTAAAACTTTTCCAATATTGCTACGTAAACTTGGCGGGATTCTTTGATAAGCGATTTATAATCATTGCGGTTACTTCGGGTACCGGAGGAATTAAAATATAATCTCTGAATACCAGTGGTGGCTAATTCGCGAAGAATTTGAAGTGCTCGCGGGTAGGCGGGAATTGTTTGCAGTCATGTTTTCTTGGTACTGTGATGCTGAATTTCTTGTAACAAAGCTCTTTAGGCTCGTCATATTTCGTTAAACTAATAATTGTGGACTGGGGAAGTATGATATTCCAGGAGCGCTTATCGCAGGTAGGATAATGATAAGTTATGTTGCCATTTGATGTGGCAATGCTGCCAGCCTTTTGGGAACTCGATCTTTTGACGCACTATTATTCCTTCCTTCCCTTGTATAGGCATACCACCATTAGGATAACATAATATTTAGATTAAAGATGAATAAAACAATTATTATGTCTATCTATGTATGAGAGATCACTTGAAAACGGCTATATGTAGCTTTTGTTGTGTTCATAATTGTCGAGACATGGTTTGTATGATTTTTATTTAAAAAACTCTCCGGTTAAGTCGGAAAATAGATGGTATTTTTAAATGAAAATGTAATTAAAACGAATACAGGTTCTACGTTTTAACGTAGGTACTTTCGTGCATGATTCTCCACGAAAGTTGCTAAATCCAGTACATCCACCTTGATATATGTTTTACTGAAATCCCAACAAAGAATATATCTACTTTAAATGGACATAAACAAAAACCTCAACAGATAGACACACGCAAATATACCGTGTTTCTCTCTATTTGTAAATTCCTCAAACAGAGAATGGAAAAGCATTTACCTACACATTTTTCAAACGCGTTTTACGATAAAGTTGGTGGATTTTTATTGGGTCAGAGTTTTTTAGGAGTACGGTACAAAATCGAAAGCGTCTATTAGGTTTTATTCCACTTGTTTTTTTTTATACCAACAGAGACTTTTTTTAAACAATATTTTAGGTGAAATCGTAAACAACGAATTGATGGATGAACGATACTGTAGCCAAATGAAATATGTAGTCTTCTTTGATTTGAGGTACAATCGATCGCATATAGTCAAATAATAATAATAGTAATAGAAGATAGATAGACGTAGGATAGGATAGTAGGGGTGGGGTATGTAGGATAATAGGGGTGGTAGTGGTTTGGATAGTAGTAGTGTAGTTTTAATAGTCTGGCAGTAACAAATCAAGAAAAAAAATATGAATTTTTTAAAAGAGACTGTGACCTTTGTGTTGTTTTGATGTTTCTTCTTAGAGTACTATTCTGTAAAAACGGACCCGTGAAAATGTAGGTGAAGTTAAAGCTAATTGAGTTTTCATCCCACACTAATGCTAGGCATTGACAGTTCACTTCACTCATTTTCAGCGTCAGGCAGGATCTCAGCATTTGTCTGGCATTACCGCTGAAATGAACATTTTGGCACAGCCGTGAGACATGCCATTTTTGTCTCTTTTTTTGTGTTATTGTGTTTTGCTATGCGTGTATCCTGCTGTTGCCAATAAATGTATTTTCTTTCTTTCTTTCATTTTTTCACAGGGCGACGTGGTCGACAGTAAAACTCCGACTTCAGTAGTTTGCTTGCTTCTTTATCAGGTAAAAGTGTTTGAAAAAACCAATTTACAGATCTAAACATAATTTAACACAACCTAAAATCGCCCTTTTTGCTATACATATATGCAACATCAATTTCAAACTCTTACTACTGATATGCTCTTAACTAAAAAATGTACCTTCGAGGTAATAAAATCGTTAATAGTTTTATATATATTTTCCACATTTGCCTTCGCAAAAAATTGCTGATAAACGACTCCGTAAAAAATATATAAATATATCTAAATAATCTTTATTTTTATAATAAATCTTTAATTTTCTCACAATTTAATTTAAACTCACAAGTCCAACGTTTGATGAAAAGTTTATTATTTTAATGAAAACCATAAATAAGTTCCCTGAAACTAAGCGGTATGTATTAAATGCGGGTACTTTGTCAAGATTGTGGGTTCGAATGAGATTGTGTTATCTTAAATTATGGATATTTGTCAGCGGCCAAAAGACAATTGAAGTTTGTCCTTTCAAAAGTGAGTTATTCTGTTTTTTATACTCATGATATGGACCTTTATTTTTGATGATGTGATTTTCAAAATTATATTATGTTTACCTTGACCCTGCCTTATATGTTTTCGACATTCAAAAATCACTGATTGTCAGCCTAATTTGAATAATTGAATTTCGCACCAGACGAAATTACAGAGAAGAACCAACTCGTTCTGAAAATTAAACTCCCTTTGTACTAATATTTCATTATACCGTAGAATATTCAAAGAAAACCAGTCTACTACAGACTACAGTCGTGTTTATATTAAAAATATAATGAAAGCATGTAGGGACTCTCTGAAAAATGTCGCAGAAAGAGTAATTATTTCTGCAAGAAAGAAATTCTAGAACAATATTTTAATTTACGACTTAATTAAGTGAATGTACTACACAATTATTTTTTTTTACTTAACTGATCAGAAACAGATGATAAAAAAGCCTTTGTTAAAGGCATCGTCTAATATTGGCACAAGACTTTCAAAAGGTCCTAAAAGGTCAATCCTATTTCATGCTGGCTATTATTATAATTATTATTATTTTTTTTACGATTACTTACTTTTTTTAAAAATCAAAGTTATCCTAACTAACTTTTTATAACATCATATATTTAACAATTAAAGTCCTATTAAATTCAGTCTAACTGTTTTTTAGATTAGCCCAAACAGATAAAAAAAAAATTTTTGGTAATACTACCGTACTTGCTCACTAATTAGTAAAAAACTGTTATTGCGATTTTATTTATTTGTATAGATAGAGTGATGTCCCAACAGATATTGACTACGTATATAAAACGGTTTAAACACTCAATGTAGCTTAAAATAAATTAAAAAAACTTTCAATAATTCTGATTTCACAAAATTTGGTCGAGTCAGTTTTAAAACACTTATAAAAATTACTTACAGGTCACGATATCCGCATTGAGACGTCGAAGTTTTGGCGGTGTCGAGTTTTTGCGCAGAGGTCGACTGGTGCGGCGGCGGCGCACCCACACCGTGCTAACAATATCACACAAGTCTTATATGGAAATGGTGACAGTCTATGTCTGAGGTAACATGGTTCTTAATGAGAATGTAGCTATTTTGATATTTTTATTAACACTGGTAGAATCGAAAACAATCATGTGTTTATTGACGACTAGCAGACATCCCGCGGTTTCACCCGCGTAGGTCCCGTTCCCGTGGGAAAAAAAAGTAGCCTATGTCAGCCGGGGATAGTGTAGCTTCCCAACGGTGAAAGAATTTTTCAAATCGGGCCAGTAGTTTCGGAGCCAATTCAATGCAAACAAACAATCAAACATTTCCTCTTTATAATATTAGTATAGATAAGGTTAACGCCATGGATGAGCGACTGATAAAACTATCTCAGACACTAATTTGCATGTTCTTCTTATGATTTACAGATTTAGATAATATCTGTAGGTACGACGCCAGCACACCAATCTGTAAATTTTTCCCAATTGAACATGAACCCCATTCTGTTTGCGGTAAAGTCTAAAAACCATTAAAAGAAATTTGACGCATTGTAGTAGCTTGATATGCTGGCTTGATTTGAACTCATCAAGTATTTTTAATTCGCTAATAGTAAGAAGTGGATCTACACAACTTTATAAAGTACCTACTACATTTATTTACTATCCATGCAGTGTTTGAAAAGTCAACGCGGACACGGAATTGATTCTAGAGGATGTACATCCACAATCCATAAACAGTTTTCCCTACTGCATGTTACAAGTAGGTAAAGGTAATGGATAGGGTACATGCTTACGTAATCAAGAAAGTAGATGCTTTCCGCTTCACTCAAGTTCATAAGTGTAGCTGTAATCTTGTAGCCATATTTCCTGAAACATGAAGAGATCGTTGTAAACTTATCGGACAAGACCAAAACTTGATGACATCGGTTGCTTTAATCGATTATTCGGTTTGAAATGTGTTTCCTTCACTCGTGCAGATTAACGTAGGTACAGAAGCAATCCATTGTTTGTTTTTTCTTAGCAGTTCTACTCTTATACATGTGGTTAGTGAGTGACTAACCTGCAGGCCCAACCATATTATTACAAATTCTATTTCTATTATCGTAATCGATAAGGTGACAATATGGCGTACAAAATGGCGTATATGGAATCAGCTGTTTGTCAACTGTCAAGTGTATTTCATTTTCAGCCTTAATATTACAAATTCTACTCGTTAACACTTGACAGTTAACAAACAGCTGATTCCATATACGCCATTTTCTTTCTATGATAAAAATAGAATAGAAATATAATTTGTAATATGGCTAACCCTGCTGCATGCGCAGCTTGATCACCATAGAAACGGGTAGATATGTCTACGGAAGAATCGACAAACTGACAGATGGTTGAAACATTTCTGCCGATTATAGAAGAAATAATTCTCGATATTGTAGACTAATGTCGACTGAAGGATCTACACATAACTTCTCGTTTTCTTGGCGTTGTCGTGCTCAAAACAAAAGAAATGTTTCTACAATCTGTCAGTTTATCGATTCTTCTGTATGCAAAATCCGTTTCTGTGGTGGTTTCAGATATTTTATGCCGCCCATGGGCCTCTGGATTGGCTTCACAAACCGTTGAGAGAGAGAGATGATCAAGACTGGGAGTTGTAACTTCTATGACATAAATTTATGTTTCTCTGTCTGTCTGTCTCTCTCTCTCTCTCTCTGTCTGTCTCTCTCTCTCTCTCATAGAAAGCAAGCAATTTTCGTTTCGTCTTTCTGTTTCGCATTGAACAGTGTGGTGTCGGTCGCGACGATTATTTTTGTTGAGTGTATAAGTACAGGTTTTTGGGTACATAACAAATAATATAACTAACTATATAACTTCGTCTCATCCGGGTGTCCCGTGACACCTCTCAAGTTTTTTTTTTATTTTTTTTTATACTGTGCGTGTATTACTGCTTTTTAGCTGTTGCCAATCAATGTATTTTCTTTCTTTCTTTCAATACTCAATACTCAATACTCAACACTTTATTGCATTCCATAATGTGTACATAAAAGTTGGTATGTTATAACATCGAATCAATTATGGACCCTGTCGGGCACAGCAAAATTATAAAAGTAGGAGAGAGGTTGAATTTTATTAAGAGAAATAATAATTTAAATATAATTTAAATGGAACATTAAAATAGTAATATTTGGTATAATTTATTTAAACTCACTCACTCACTCTTTACTTACTTATAGTAGTATAGACTAAGATCCCATCAGCCATCCACACATGCTTTCTCGATTCCACGTTTAATATTTATGACTTTAGTATTAACGATAAAATATACATTGTGTATTTGCACATAGTAATTACTTACTGGTTTTATGATAGAAAATGTTGCATGCATGCAAATTGTAGGCTACTGTGTATTAGTTTATTAATAAATACTATGTTATTAATGTTGTTTGCCGTGACATTGCGTGTGCGAACTTGTTACTGATTTTCTCTTTGCAAGTGATGAAAATTGCTAAATCTTTTGCGTGTATACGATATAATAACTAACGCCGTATGACCATACTGTTTCTTTATTTCACAACTTAATTTTAAAAAATCTGTCTGGAACAAGCATGGCTACTAATGCTCATGTCATTATGTTCTCTGTATGAGAAGAGGCTTTTTACCCGGCAGTGGGACAGTGGCAATGTATTATTATATCTACTTAAAAAAAAGAAAAAAATATAAAAAGATAAAGAAATAAAGAGAAAGATGAGAAAGAGAAAAAAGAAAAAAGAAAGAATAAATTCTTAAAACTCATTTATCGTCTTTACTATTTGACAATGAACTACAAAATGAATACAGAAATATCTATTGAACAGAAGTTTAAGTGTTCATTGTATGTACAGAGTTACCCCAATGTCCCAAATTTTCCCAATTGAATATGAACCTTATTCTTTTTAACATAAAGTTGAAAAACGATCAAAGAAATTTGACACATTGGGGTAACTTGATGTGCTGGCGTCTGTACAAAGCGTAAAAATACAAACGTATAAAAACTCGGTAAGTATTTCTTTAGAATGTTTCTTAACTTTATTGCAACCTCAATTTATACAAAATGAAATGTCAGGTAAAACTTATTCAAAACGTTTATGAATAAAACCAATGCAGCTATAAGTAAGTGTAAGTCAGTTTATTCTAGAAATAATTAACCGTTCATCATTAAACATTGGTTCCAAAGACTTGGGTACTTACGTACCAAGACTTAGGTACTTACATACCAAGACTTAGGTACTCACGTACCATGTCTTTCTAAATGCTAAAAGAATGTTTTCTCATAATTGAGACAGGAGAGATAATTATTACAAAAAAAACATGGGATTTCTGTAACAATATTGGTATATAATATTATTATAACAAAAAAATCACCTTGAGCCACTTAATTATAACTTATAATAAATTTATAATGAATCCTTAGAATCGGGAACCAGGAGAAAACAGAATTTAATATCCCTATATCAATTCCGCAGCAGCGGGGCGCTACGTCTTACTTAAATTAATTGAAGCTCACCAAATGATACCGAGATCTCAGTAGATTCCATCATTTCATGCCATTGTCTCACACAAAGGAGACCGTTCAGCTTCATTGTGCCACGTGCCTTCATCATCACTACGAAAAAAGAAATGATTCCTAGAAAAATAATATAAGATTTACCGGCGAACGCGCCAAAAAGACTTGATACTTAGTAAGATTGCTGTGTCGTATATTTCTTTGAAGCTCGACTCTTAATTTGATGAGGATAATGTAAAAACGGCATTAGGTTATTCGGAGGGCGTCGGAGGGGCGAGGGCGGGCTCGCGGGTTGCGACAACCACGATTTATATTGCTCCAGATGAGATTATGGTATGACGGAGTCGTAAAACATTAGAATGGTGAGCCCTACTTTATTTGAACTTTATTTTCTATTAAATACTGTCTACTATCTAAAGTTTTAAGGTTATGAGGCGATTTATTTCAGTATTTTTTTATCAAGATCATTTTTGACGATGTGTTTTTTTTAAATAAAATCAGTAAAGTTAATCAGAGTTGAGAAATACGAGATATAAACCATAGAAATGTGGGTACAAGTGCCGGTTTAATATCCCATTCAACTCTTAATTATGGAGGAAGGGAAGGTCATGGGGAAGCCATTAAGTGCATAAGGCTCGGAGCCGTTCATAATGAAACGCCTTCATGACTAATGATATAAATGCGAAAAGTAACGGATACGATTACAGCTATTTCAGCCGTGAAAACGCATCAAATATATATGGAGTAGTTTGGTATGTTTTTACGAAAAAAAATCCTTTTGGATAGCTAATCTTCCTTAATACCTAATTACATAATCTTTTTGGGCACTTTACTGGTCTAAAGTTTTTGACGCTTTGTTTTAATTTGCTATTAAGTTTAGTTACGATACCTCATAGTTTTGTTCTTAATTTAAGAACCTATATCGTTGACATTTAATGTACAGTAATAAATATAGGTATCCTATCATCTAAAGTGAGACACTTTATTTCCAGGGCAATAAAAATATCGCTTGAGTACAGTTAGTAAATGTTTAAAGCCCAACCTATGTCTAGTGTCCGGCAATGCATATCTTCTGTCTTACATAACAACCCATTAAGTAGCAGCATAACAGCATAGTTTTACCTCAAGGTAACATTACCTATTCAAAAATGATGATTATGGGAATATTCTCTCGCGACATTTCCAGCCGTAAGTATTAGCTGAGATAAATGACGTTTACCGACCACCATCTACGCCAGAAACTTACATGACGTGTATTCTAACACGTTGGAGTCATCCCCGGTAGGTTCATAGAAACAGAAATCATTTATTTGCCAATAAATGATTTCATGGTCTTATAGGTATAAAAATTGATAGGCAAGCATTAGGTACGTAACAAGACTATTAATACTAGTAGCAGTAATTGGACTGTTTAAGTTTAATTTAAACTATGCCAAATCTTACAATCCCCCATACGCGCAATAAGATTAAAAAATGGTTAGAAGGTCTCTATTCACGCATCCATACTTATTATTATAAATGAGAGTGTAACTCTGTTTTTCACGACCTTGGGAGTTGTTGGAAAATTCATTTCCTTAAACATTTTTCAAATGCAGCGTCATCTTGGTTGACATGAAAGATGGCAAATGTCCTTCCAGACCAATTATTACCAGATGTCCGGTTGGCCTTTAGCACTTCTTCTTTACATGAACTTTATCAAGCCAAATCTCACACTTCTCCGTGCGTGCAATATTCCTAAAAAGGAACTCTCGTACCGTATTTACGTAAGCAAAACTTCCGTAAAAACTTTTAATGGGGTAAACATGACTTCACAAGCGCAAAATAGGCATAAGTACTGTAAATCGAAGCCTAGTCTTTATAATGGTAAACTTACAGATACTTACTCAAAATCTAGTCTCAACAACAAGCTTTCATAGTACATATCCAATTACTTTCGCTCAATATATCATAACAAAGTTCTTCCACACTAGACTAAAGAGCGTCTGTAAGCCCATTATTATTACATCAACAATAATGTTCCATGAATAATAGTTTCTCTAATGTGCCGAACTTCGTGAAGAACGTTTGTACGTAATCATAATTTACATTATTATTCTAGTTTTGCGTCATACGTTATCGAGGATGTGGGGCAGAAAACCTTGGAAGTTGTCTAATTTTGCACCTGGTTGTAAACGAAAAACGTTACTGTTTTAAAATCGAATTAGAAAGTGGTGTAGGTAGTGTGGGTGTATTGTGATTTAGAGCAGGAACATTTGACTTCCTAAATGCCTGCTAATTCATTGCTTTATTTAAATACAAAGCTTTTTTAACCAAACTAACCAAATTTTCTCACCCATGAATATGAACAACTTTCCATAAGGAACCAACTCTGTAATCTAGGAAAAGGTATAAACTATTTCATACAAAACTTACCAACTGGACCAAAACGTATGAACAGAAGATATTTTTGGTTCCATAAAGAAAGTGGTTCATATTATTATGTATTATATTATTTTTTATTTTTATTAATTAGGATCTCTAACGAAGAATACATAACACCTTACGTGTTATTTTATAGAATATAGAACAAACATCAGTCTCTGTGCTCCCTCATAATAGGAGACCACATCATGCAATCAAAAATTATAAATGGAAAGTGACAAACAATTACAAAAAATTACAAAAAAAAATATATCTAACAGAAGAGAAAAACTATTTTAACTGATAACAAAAATAGCAAACAAAACAAAACATTATCAGGTAGGCAGGCAGTTCAACACTTACATAATTTATTTAATTGTGCGCGGATTAATGATTTAAATTTTACATTATCATACCAAATATCCACATGGTGCGCTATATCATGTGTATATTTTTGGTTGGTGATAAAAATAAAGATCGTAATAACGAGTTGTATGATTTTTGACTATTTTGTTATTGACATCTATATATCTATAGATCTATGCATTCCAGGTTGTCAGTCATCTAGTTTATCACCGTCCATTAATGCCTATTTTAATAAATTGACGCATTAAGTATCTACATAAGTAATTGGTTTCCGTTATGGTTGAAGAAAAATCATGTAATTAGATGTGCAGCTGCTTGGCTTATTAACCAACGGAAGTTAACTGTTTATCCCTTAACCGTTTGCCGATAATTATCTAACTGACATTTATGATTTTAAATACTCAATATTTTTACTGCTTTCCATATTTTATGCATTCTTAGGTGGCAACAATAGTGGTAGATATTTGATGGTTTGACATTATGCCTGGTGCGTGTTTCTGGGGAGTTTGTTCCGCCACTTCTCCTCCCAGCAAAAACACTAGGAAGTGGCGAAGGACGGGCTTTTTCGGGGACTGTCTTATGAAAATGTGACGTTCAAAAAGTGCTGATACGCAGCCTAATCTGATTTTGGTTTTGATTTTGGTGGGTGTACACACATGAGATCCTGGGTTGGATTCCCAAGTCGGGCAAAATATTAATTGGTTATTTCTGGCATTTCTTAGCAGCAGATCGGAGTCTCAATTATTGCCTAGTTGATGGCAATAGGCTCCGGCCCCTATTACATAGAACTTAGAACATAACAGGCCTTTTCTAATGCCTAGCACTTTGAGGAAAATAGGCGCAACGTTGTCTTACTTTAAAATGGTACCAAATGTAAGATTGTATAAACTATTCAAAAGTTAAGCTCGTAGAGACGACATGGAGGGCAAAGTGTTACAGTTTCTTAAATGTATAACACTTAAGTGCCACCACATACCTAATTAAGTAATTATTCTAGATCCCAGTTGGAAATCCTCATTCTAAAAGATCCGAATATCTTGAATCTTTAAACTATTGAGCTAGCTGGAAAACCTTTATTGGGCCATGGGTAATTATCGGGAATGCCTTTTGTATCACGGCTAGAATTCTGCAGGCTGCAAATAATGGAAGGACGTAAATACTTTATACAAGTGTGCAAGTTGGATAATCCCACATGAAAGATTGTGTACTGTGGGTGGGAATATCGACGTTTATATTTATACCGACAGGATATTACGTATTGAACTCATAGTTTCCGATGTGCGACGATGTCTCTCATTTTATTATTAAAGTAATATATATAACCAAGCTACAAAATTACGTATACGAGTACCTGTTAAGGTACAACTCCGAGATGGGTCGCAGACTGCCAACTGCACGGGTTTGTCTGAATCTCTATGAAATTGATTTCGAGCGCGCCAACACTGCGACCGCAGGCAAACGTCGAGGCTGCAGGCCTTAATTTCATAGAAGTTCATAGAAACCCGTGCAGTTTGCAGTTGCAGTTTGCGTTCGGTGGCCATCTCGAACTTGTACCTTTTAGATTATGTGGTTGTGCAATATTGTTTTTTTTATTTAAAATTTGTAGTTATTGCTGCAATAGAGAAATATTCCCTTTAAGTAAATTTCTACAGCCGAGCCTTTCGGATCCTTTAGGTTCGGTCTACGGAGCCCTACAAAATAATAGAGTCCATTCGTTCATTCCGTCTGCGAGGGTTTTAGCCAATAAGAAGCTTCAGAAAATATACAGGATAATGGCAAGAGGCAACTTTACCAGAGACTTATATAACACGTGTTATATAACTGCTGTTTTTTTTTTCTCATGGTACTACGTCCTCACATATAATCTGATTATGTATACAAATATTGTAAAATCTATTTTAAAAGAGTAAGTATGGAGTTTCTTGCACATTCTTCTCCATACAAAACTACTAATTACTAACTACTAATTACTAATTTATTTGTAAGTATAACGTTCAAAAGTGCCTGTTTTCAGGCCTAATTGAAATAAATGATTTGACTTTGACTTGACTTTGACGTAGGTATGGTAAAATACTGGCACGCTATACACCGGAGAAAAGTTTTTACATAAAATCATGGTGTAATCATGGTGGTTGGTCCAAAGATAAAACTGTTTTTAAGTCTACGAGCCGTGACTAACTGACGAGCTTCTTCCTATCTTTATGTTGTATTGTTACCATAAAGATGTTATGCGTCTTAAAAATTTAGTATTGTTCAGATTAGAGCCTGCTTCAATTTATTTTGTATAAAGGAGGTTATGATGATGAGCAACCTCTTTGAAGTTTTTTTTCACAGCGTAATTAGGATTCGTTTTTTTTATTTCAAAGATGGTCTGTCAATTACTATTAGAATAACATGGAGGTTTTTGACACTGATATCATGAATTGATCAAAATAATCGCGACTTTCGGTGAGACTTACCTCTGAAATTATTGCGGAGTGTTTGTGAAAACCAATTTACGGGAATATACATATTACTCACAATAGTACGCATCGCAAAAGTTATCAATACAGGGCACTTAGCCAAAACCGTAGCCTTACCTTGCCTGAGGATCAATTTCAAACCAATCATTTCTGTGAATCTGTAATACGTAAGTACTTCTCAATACAACACATTATTGCGTAAAATGTTGCAAGCCTTATGCATTGTGTTGCCAGCATGAGTCTTGACTTTACACTTGAGTGTCAATGCTGCAATATGTCAAGGCCCCTCCGTTGCTGTTTTGAATGTAAAGCAAAAAAGCTTGTAGACTTCAAATTGCTTTGTAACCAGAACATGTAGGCAAAACAAGGCAGTGTTTTGTTTTTGTGTGTCTGTCAAATGACGTAAGCATCCGATTCTCAATTGTTTTTGGGTCCCGTAGTGATTCAAATACTCATAAATTTTAAGTGCCTATGCTTATGTGTCCGAGAAGGTTGCCTCACACTGGTTTTTAGCTTTGACTTTTTACTCGTTTTGACAAAAATATTTAGCAACAAACTATGATAATGATAATTATGTATCATTAAGAAAGTAAAACAAAAGACAACACAGAACAATGCTACTTGGTGATTTTTTTATTAGACTGTTAGTGAATTTTCATTATCTTCTCTTTAACATCTAAACAAAATAAACTGAGTTCGTGGAAATAATCATAATAAACTGAGTTAAGCAAAGGATAAGTGAGGATCAAAAACTGGCGAGGATGTGCCTTGGAAAAAAAAACACAACATAAGACCCGTTGCCTAATCTACGTTTTGTGTTATTTACACAACGTAGATCTAAACATTTTCCAAGGGTTACGTTCCCAACCTATCCTTCAAACAAAAGATAGATATCTAACACATCTTCGTTCAGTACACAGTTGCGAAATACCCTAGTCTTTCATCGCTTTTGTTACTCGTAAATTCCTTGAAGATCTCTCCCTATCAGATAAAATGATTAAATCCTCGGTGCCTTTGTCTCGTCCCGTCTGCTTTATGGAGCTGACGAAAAATGTCTACTCCTCACCAATATTATGGAGCTTAAATTGGATTACATAGAACAAAAGGACTGAAACCTAAGAAATACTTACTTTTACTTTGAGGTAACGGATTTTTTATGTTGTTGCTTCTAAATTGAATTGGTACGCGATGTTTAAAAGCGGTTGTTCCTAAACCGTTTAGGATTAGGGTAAATAGTACTAATAATAATACTAGCCTGTTACAGTTCTATTGCAGGGCAATTGCCTCTTTTTATACAGGCAGGCTTTGCAGGAACGATCAAGAATAAATTATTTATTTACATACAAAATCTGAAGACTAAGTACAGACACCAGCACATCAAGTTACCCCAATGTGTCAAATTGCGAATTTGAGATAAAAAAAATAATAATAATAAATAAACTAAACTAAAAAAACTGGTTGACAGATAACACTGTCTAACCCAGCAGCAGCTCTTGGGATCAGTAGAACAACATGGTAGTCGGTGCTATTGCAAGACTGTACAGCCGCCTAGAAAATGTAATGTCCATTCCATTTACTTGCCAGCGGTAAAAGCTATTGCAGTCTGAAGTTGCATTAAGATAATTAATTAGTTTAAGGACGACACAGGTGCATTGTATAATATTATACTGTGACTTACTGTCTTGTGTAACAGAGGCTTCAGCTGTACATGAAATTAAATAATTCTCCAGGGTTTTTCTTGCATGTGGCTAGTGAGTAACTCAACTCTAACTTTGCTTGACAAATCGAGAAATATCGCTCAGATATGACAGTTTCTTCGTGATGTTTCCCTTCTCTTCAGGGACAGCACAAACTTAGCCACTATAATTGGGGAGAGGTTGTCTAATCAACTGGGCGCTAGTATTGCTGGCTGTTAGTCTGTAATAATAACAGAGAGGTGTACCTAAGTAAGTTCTTTAGTTACTTTTGAAACAACATTAAGGGTTACAAATCACCCGAAAGTACTACTCTTTAAACTAAGCTAAGGTACTGGTAGCCTTGTTAAAACTTGCCGAAACAAAAACATTAATCGAGTTTCATAAAAAAACAGAACTTGTAAGTCGACTCATCTAAACGAATTTCGGCTTGATCCCTTTGTTTTCGCCTAACTTTAGGTGTTCTAGACTCGTGCAAGAATCAAACTTGACGAAACAAAGTTAGACAACGTCTGAGAGTGAAACGGCTCTCACAAAATGATATATTTCGTCTTGCTAATTGTGTTACTCTTCGGATTCTCTTTTAGAACAGTCTAGAAATTAGAATCTTGAGAGTGACACACAGTACTGGTGCCGTCATCGGGATAACAACATCAGTAAAAACTTAAGAAAAACTGACGCAAAATTTCAACGCAACAACGACAAAGTCCAGGATCTTGGACTCAACTCATGTTGTGCGACGATGTCCCTTCCGGACAGTTTTTGATTGGTTCAAATTGTGATCATTTCAGTACAGACGCCAGACATCAAGCCAAGTATCCCAAATTGACAGTTTTTCCCAATTGAACATGAACCTTATTCTGATTGTAAAAAGTTGAAAAACTGTCAAAGATTGACACATTGGGGTAGCTTCATGTGCTGGCCTCTGTACAAGAGTCAATCGTCTTTCACCTCTGAAGCGATAAAGTTATTTCAAAATAAACGCCAGCCAGCCACATATATAATTCTTCATTTAGATTCTAACAACAATCTCTGAATACAAATAATCAAATTGAGAAATCTTTAAATGTGTATTGACATAATGTAATTCCATTCACATATTATCAGAGATATCTCTAAAAATACTGGCCATATTAAAATATGACTTTAATAAAAAGTCACGGTCACTCAGTGACTCTCACGATATTTTGTAATTCAGTACCATTTACTCAGCATTCTTACCGTTATTATGAAAAAAAGACGTTAATTTCACACAGCTGTTAGAGTATCGCAATGAGATTGTCTAATGAATGGAGCAGTAGGTACTTGAGTTTCTTTTTAAACTTATTTACGGCCTGAATCGAGCAATCTTGAATGCCAGAAAATTATGATATTATTAAGTGCCTTTGAATTATTATGCGTGTTTTATTGTAACTGGATAATTCGCCAGTCGCGGGAAACTACAATGTGGCTTGTGACGTTTGTACAATTTCGTCCGCACAACGCAGGTTAAGTTACGCTTTCCTACGAGGTTAATCCGTTGATAGTGTCCATCCACTACATATTATAACCGTAAGTCCCAACTGTCATTTGCAGATCTTTAGCGATCGTTGCAATTCTAACAACCATTCTTCCAAGGAGTATTCTGAAAACGAGTTGTGTTGTGGATGTGAGTACCTACTGGTGCATTCCAGCTGCATTTGCAAAACTTCAAGCTACTCTAAACATCCAAATAAGTTTCTTCCTATCGGATAGATTCATAGCTAAGTGCGACGAAGCAGATGACATTCTATACTGCCGTGCAGGCCGTAATAATTTAGCTTATCTGCTTAAAGTACTGTCTATTATAAAAAAAATAAAGTCTCAATCTAAGCAGCGTTAACAGTGATATCCAATGTACCTTTACGTACCTGTAGGCCTACCATCAACTTTTAGTTAGCCTATCAATTCCGATGCAAACTAGTTTAGGTTCCTAAACTGATTCGCTAATATTCATACCATGAAGTGCCTATAACTGAGTGGCGTTTGATTCGCTCATGGAGGAATGAAAGAACGAAATTTGTCGGTGGTCCGCGGTGTGAGAAAGAGATGACGCTAGACAATTGTTGCATAAGTTTGTCTCTTTTACTCCAACCTATGCGTTGCGTTCCGAAACCTAGTAGTTATGATTTTAGCGGTTTTATTTGTGTATAAAATTTCAACAAATATATTTTAAAATTGCGCTTATGAGTCAAATTATATACCATTAAGCCCAATTTTACTACTCATTAATGTAATAGTAATTTATATAATTCTTTAAAATAAAAATTAAAGGTTTGCTTAGTGTCGTCGTAAAAGTAAAATTATTATGACGAGTTTAGAACGCAACACACGCGTTTTGAAATCTAAACAAACTTTTTTGATAGAACCCAAGGAGTTCTAATTAGGTAGGTAGTATTCAAAAGAGTTTTTAGTTTTTAACGTTTAACTTGGATAAAGTAATTAGTAATACGAATAATGGCGTACATTTTACATTGTTACGTAAGAAACACATATTTAACTGAAATACCTTGAATTTGGTACGTATATTTCCACATTTTTTCAAAGTTTATAACAAAACGATTCAGTTTACGCCACGAAACTAGAAACTTTTTTTGGATCGCTATTTTTGACACTATGCGAACCAATTTAGGTTCAAATGTCACCTCATGGTACGAAAAATGAACGAACTAAAACAGCTTGCGATTCAAGTGCCGACTTGATTTGGCGTCAACCTAAACCGGATCGTTTTAATGACGTCGTGGTATGAAATTGCAAAGCAGTTCATTTTAGGTCGTCAATTGAATCGTAATAATAGTTCATAGTAAGCCTCCTGATCTATTTATAGAGCGTGACAGCTACTATTTCCGCAATCGATGACTAAAAAGAAAAACACCTAGTTTTTTTGCAAAAAATAATAATAAAAAGACGTCAAGTTGTATAAACGAGTGGAACAATATCAGTTCACGTTCACGCACGTCGCTGTCAACCGATGCGTGTATAATGCGGAAAACGCGGGAAAAGTCGCCATCTTTCTTTTATAGGTACGTAACTGAAAAACTACTAAAGAAAAATACAAAAGTTCACTGTCGTCTCGATATCTTCAACAGCTTTTATGAAGGCGGTATAAAAAGCGCAAGGGAATATGAAAATAATAGTAAAAGGAGAGTTTTATGCTTTCGCAGCCTCTCGTGACGTTTGGAACGCTTTGTGGCAGTATGGCAGCCTGCCAGCTCCGGCCGGCTGCTTCACAAAACCTCTGTGACGTCGAAATGATCCAATCCTCTTATCACGAATGAGTGCCAAGTCAATAATTTTGCGCTCAGTAGCGAATAATGTTTTTTTCTTTTGATGTATTTTTAATTAGGAACTTGCGGAAAAAAAGTCTTAAAATGTTAGTCAAAGTCGTTTAAGAACTCGTTCAGCTTTCAATGTTTCAATAACTTAGCTCTGTAGTCTGTCCAATATTTAGAAAAGGTCTTTTGTTACTGTTAACATAGAGACTTTTTCTACGTCGCAGCTTAAAAACGAGAGCAATCGAATCAAAACAAGTATTAAACAGGAACGGAAATTGAAAGAGTCTAACCGGATATTTATGTTCAATGTTTCATGTTGATATTTGTGCTCCTTCATTGTTTGTATCTTGAATTATTTTACTAAAGAGATTGTTATTTCAACAGAGAAATGTTACTTACTACATTATCATTTCAGATTAAAATATCTTGCACATAATCGTACCTACTGTACAAATAAGTAAGACTTGATACATTAATAAAACGATCAATAATAATTTATTAATTATGAAACTTACCTGCAGTGCTATTCTGTTAAAATCACCCAGTGAAAATGTAGGTGAAGTGAAGGCGAATTGTGCTGTCATTCCAAACTAGTGCTAGGCATTGACAGTTCATTTCACTAAATTTTTCACCGAGTTATTTTACTGAATCGACTGGCAGAGCATGAACCTGAAAACCTTGCGTTGTAGATATCATAGATGCATACACCTTTGCTTAAATACAGGCGTTATTTTATACATAATATTTAAAATACAACCTTAATAATTGATTTAAGGATCAGGGATATTATTTAATTACGCTTTTGCTTCTTGCCCCTTCGATAGCAACTTCCAGTAAGTTGAAACCTCAGTAAGGTTGAAACTGTCTAACTGCCATATACAAATACATCATGACGTGTAAGCGACATTTAACCAAAATAGACAATTAATTTCTTAGACTGTACAGGGGCCAGCACATTAACCTACCCCAATGTGTCAAATTTCTTTGATAGTTTTCAACTTTATTACAAACAAAATAAGGTTCAAGTTCAATTGGAAAATTTTACAATTTGGGGTAATTTGATGTGCTGGCGTCTGCACAAAAGCTGAATTTTATAAAGTTCTGTTGTTTTTTTACTGTCTTTTCTTGTCGTTGGTTGGAGCGTTATTGAGTTTTGCCACCAGGAATTTCTCAATACTAACATTAAGTCTGGATTAATACCCCATTGACGGCAAAAGACTCGCACACCTCACATAGAACTTAAACATAACTTGCAAAATAAGAGTTTACTACAGGGCACAAATACATGATTTTTAAGTAGAATTTTAATATGTCTAGACGAAATAATGTCCAAATAACTGCGACATTAACCAAAGCCGTCCATCATAATATCTTCATTGTAATGCAAATCTTTGACATGACAACCAACGTTAAACGCGTTAATTTGGCTTGACAAAATACTTAACATTCTTCAAGTTGTAACTTTGGTAAGGCTTTTAAACATGACATCAAAAATTGTGTCTAGAATTTTGGCTTAGCATTATGACGTTAATGGATTCTAGACGACTTCTAATCTGAAAAATGCCTAAGTTTATTTACATTTTAAAGAAAACTTGTAGGGCAAAAGAGAAATAAGCGCTTATTTTGTTAATTAGTGTCTCATTTTAAAGTTCTTTGAATAACTTATTAATAAACCAATATTTTATGCTGACCAGCTAGAGATAGTCTGATATTCCCTAAGCATACATACATGGTGAAAATTACATAGAGGCACATTTAGATACCAGATTGCTTTACCGTAAAACATCATATAAGAAAAAAATATGAATATTTAGAATGAACCAATACAATTTCAACGCTATAGTCATTTTCAACCTTATTTTTAGTATCACTACTAAACCCGCAAAGAAGTTCTTGTAGTCATCATTGTGAACAACTTTTACCCGAAATCAAAAAAATATCTGCTGTCCCATACATTTTGTAAAATTACGTGCACATAAATATAAGTACTGAACAGCAGATTTTTGTTTTTTTTCTTGCGATTTGAGGGTACACGTATAATATTCTAAAAAACATAAAGTTGTACTCTTAGTATCAATATGTGCAATGTGTCCCTTTACTCTGTATAAAACAATAACTTCCCAAAACTTCATAATATCAACGTATTTATTTTTGCTCTTAAAAAAGAACACATCTTCATGCCTTTAAGCGGTTTAAAACAACAATGAACCATAACCAACAGCCTCTAGAATTACCCGTAAAAATAAAAACTTTCTAAATGGCGGTCTATGAAACACCACGATGATTGCGTTAACAGTTTATACAAGAACCAAAGAACCCAGTGTTATATCACCTTGGTTCAAAAACTCTCTCCGTCATTGCCATGTGTTCCGAATTAGTCGAAAACTATTTAATTATAGTGAGATTTTTATCGGAGAGATGTTTATTGCTGAACCTGTTTAGATGGTAGATTTACTGTCCAGCTATAAATGGCCCAAATTGTTTTGGAAAGAGCAAGTTTAACTTTTGGTTTTAATGAATAGATTTTCTTTTTCATAGATTGTTGGTTATTGCCCCGTAATGAAGGCCTTGCAAAATTCGGGCTAGTACGAAAGTGTTTGTTTCAATTCATAAATTATTGTACTTTTGAAGTTTAAGATAGACATCAATGAGAGAACCCATCATCAGGAAACCTGGACTAATATTTGATAGAATTTATATGCCTATAAGAATTTTACTCAAAAAAATACAAGAAACGTTTGAAAACGAAAACATCATTGCATTTTTGTCTTGCATAAGTTTGGAATACTTCATTTAGAAATTAATCTGTAGTGTAGCAGAATTTAAAAAAAAATGTTTCAAGAGTGATTAAGCTCAAAACGTTTTAATTTTTCGCCCCAGTAAGACTAAACATAACTAAAAGTTTTATGGAATAAATTAGGGGTTTTAAAGAGAATTAATTTTACAAAGTTCCTTTCAAAACGAAGCGAACATTGAGCATGATGTAATCTTGAAAAGTGAAGTTATTGCTCTATGCAGATTAACTGCTGGCGATAAAAACTTTAATTCAGTTTTCGGTTAAATTAGATCATCAAGAAGATAACTAGACCGCGACGAGTTTATTTAATAATTCACGTAATATCAAATTTTACTTAAAGACTTATTTAGGCACAGTACCCTAGGTTTTGAACGTCTAAAATATTAACATACTATACCTACTCAGAAATTCAATGAAAAGACGGCTAGGTACATAATACCTAATGAAGCAATTAAATATCTACGAATGCAAACGCAAGTTATATAAAAATAGTTTAGTAGCTTTATGATGGCTGATGCTTACATGTTATCTGTCAAGCAAGACAGCCAAAACTGCAACGCTTCTTACGTCTAATTTTATACACTGTGTTGTTAGACTTAAATATAATACGTAACTTTACATTTTGCAAATTTTGGAGAGGGCTCTGAGTTTGTTCCTGCATTTCTTTTCAGGAATCAGTCTTTTAAAAAAATGATATAATAATGTGGAAAATACCATCTTAAAAAGCCTCCATATAAAAATAAATTCTATTTAAAAAAGGAACCATATTAAATAAATAAAAATGGCGCCTAGATAAGCTACTGAGCGTGTGTTCACATAAAGTGACCTTAAGTAAATTTACTCAGTTAAAAACAGTGTTGGCATGATTAAAACAAGTTGATTTAAAACACGTGTTTAAAACACGTGTTTAAAACAGTGTTTAAAACAGTTTGAAATAAAACTGTGTTTTTTATTAAGTGTTTTAAGGCACAGTTTAAAACATGTTTTAAAAATTAATTGCTAAAACTATCTTTAATTGCATGCCTCTCACGGCCTGGAGTTGACATCCTAACAGAATTACCAATTAAATTAAATGAAATATTAGACAGACAGGCTATGGTATTTATACACTGCATAAGTAGCGCCCCGCTAGTAAAGTCCCGCAGGGAAAGTCCCTATGTCGGCCATTGAAAAAAAGTAATACACTGGATTAGTGGGTATTCCCTGCTCTCCTTCTAGTTCTCTACTTACCTACACTAATACAAGGTGTATGTAAAGTGTTTTGTATTGATTAATAATAACAATATTTTTTAATAATTAGATTAGAGATACTGAGATATACAACAAAACGTAAATATTATTCGTTTTGTTATTTTTTACTAATGTGAATAATTAGGAAACAATTTAGAAATGGATTATTTTATTATTCGCTATACCTAATTGATTTGAAATTGATCCATAAAGGTAAAAAGTAACAAAAAAACACTTGTTTTAAACATTTTAAACTGTTTGTTTTATAAAATATAAAAAAAAACTGTTTTTTTTCCAACCCTGGTTAAAAAGCACTGGAACCGGCGTAACAACACTTCAGTGATCAGCTGACGTACAACCAATTACGAAGCGGAACACGGTCGACAGTAATACAGCCGTAAGTAATTAAAAACATGAATTTTTATTTGTCCGAGATTCCGATTCGTGCGTGCACGCAGCACGCTAACTGTGAATGCGCATGCGTTGCGCGTTTGTGTCTTTTGCACTGTAGAACAAATAAGTAGCTACGAGCGGATTGATCGTGATTTGTGAAAATTCTATTTTTATATATTAAAATGAAAAGGTTATAAAGTACTACGTTTTGATTATAGTAATGATAGTGTAAAAACCAGGACAATCTTGTTACCCAGTAACGGGTTTGTTAAGGCCGTATAGGTAGTCGCGCCATGTTAATTTGTTACTGGAATTCAGCTGGATCCTGTTAGACTGAGAGCCATACTATCGACTTGGGAAAAACCTAGGAAGCCTACATCTGACAATACCTTACTATTTACGTTACTCTGCTTGACGTTAGTGAAAACGGCCATAAGTTCCATAAACGCCACAATGCAGTTTACTATTCCATAACTACGAGGATATCTCCATTTGTCATTGTACTAATACAATGAAACGGAAAGTTTGTTATTCGCTGACAATTCACACAGACTAGACGTGACTTATTATAAAGATAGAACTATAAGAACTTCTATTAATGAAATATTGTAAAAAATGATTGTATACGTAGAATTAATAACTAGAAATTTCTATAAATTACCTAACAAAACATTTCTCATAATAATTGTTCATTCATAATAGCGTTAAGAAGAGACCTATTGATTTGGCAATATTTTTATATTTAAATTTCTTCCATGTTTTCAGAAATAAAACATATCTAGATATTGGGCCAACAGAAAATAAAACTAAAAGAAAAAAATAATAGCAAAATACATTGTAAACATGACGGCGTTTTATTTTTAAACAGTTTAAAAATAAAAAATAATAGAGAAGAATTGTTTTGCTTTTTCAAATTGTTGGAAAATTACTTAGCTTAAGCGCATTAAAAATTAAGGAGAGGCTGCTTGTAACGTCATAATTCAGTATAAATCGTGACGTCATGCAACAATGTATCACCGTTATTTATTGATTACGTGAAAAAATATGTGTCTCACTTATTTTAGTAATCTAGATGAGGGAATAAAACTAAACTTTTGTCGTCTAGACTATTATCACAGTCTAAAAACATACAGTCGTCCGACGAAGCTGTCTAGACAGGGCAATCGTGCTGGGTGTGAGGGGCGAGACGCGGGAAGGCCGCACCCGCATTGCGAATAAAACGATGTTCGTAGTGCGGGAGGTATTATTCAAGTCTAACGCGTGTAGAAGTTGTCGGCATTTTTCCAGAGATCAATGGCGTCGTCCTACTGTAATATTTATACTGTGCTATTATTGTGTGCCTCACAGTCAAATCACTGACCACAATATAAACTCTAGCTAAGGAAACCTCAGATTCTTTGCAAGTCCATAGCGTATAAGATAATTAGGTGCATTATGAATATGACGTGTTCTACATTTGAATAACTTTCTCACCTACATAAAAACAAGTACATTATCTACTACCCACACGTCCGTCAGTACAAAACTGACATACATCTAATTACCACAAGGTGCAATCATACTTAACGGTACTACCGGTCATGCCGACTGGAATGCGTGTGCGCAGCTCTATAATCGCTCTAATAACCGTGCCCTCTCTAACGTAATTATAACCTTTAGTATAAAAACAAGGGATTGGGAACGGTTAGGAGATTTCTCTCTTGGTTTCCGATAATGTTAAGCAATGAGGCAGTGATTTGACTCGGCTACATGGGATACTGTTAAGAAGTTAAATCTGTTGATATTTCTTTAGTCTTATCATTTACGTATCTTGTATTAGAGTTATCATGAACTTTCAATAAAAAAATTATTATTATTTATTATTTATTTACTTATCATTAAAAAAGAGGGTAACTAAATTATAAAATAAGCCCCACAAAACCGTTGCAATGGTTTGACTGTGGGGGCGAAGAGTCTCTAGACATGTCAACATAAACATACCTAAAAATTAAACAATAATATAATTTTCCGCAAAATTTCTAGTATTTGTTTACCGGCATTTATATCCTCGGTCTGCGGCACTGAGAAATTAATCAGGAATATCTTAGCTACCACACTGGTTGATTTCAATGTGCCGTACTTCGCCGAGGCTATGGATGCCTGGAAAATCGCTTGCCCGAATTCAGATCTTCCCGAGAACCCATTTTCCCAGAGTCGGTGGGATGAGCCGCTCAGCAGAGCGGTGCAGAAGTACCTAATTGACTCATCTGCCACTGCTGTTGAGCGTGCGCGCCTGCTTGCTGTGGGTGAATGGGAGTCGGGACTATGGCTTCTTGCACTACCGTCGTCGAACATAGGTACGGTTTTCGATGACACTACTTTCCGCCTCGCTGCTTCCTTTCGTCTAGGAGCTCCATGTGTTTCTCCTCATCGCTGTCACTGTGGGGAAGTTGTCAACAGCCTCGGGCATCACGGTCTATCTTGCAGTCGTAGTGCGGGTCGCATAGCACGGCATGCACACATTAATGACATCATCCGACGTGCTCTTGTTTCCGTCGGCGTTCCAGCTGTTTTAGAACCCAATGGCTTGGCACGCGACGATGGCAAAAGACCGGACGTTATGTCTTTATTCCCTTGGAAGATGGGTAGGCCTTTAGTATGGGATGCTACTTGTGTCGATACTCTTGCGCCATCCCATCTTCCTGGGTCTGCATCCTGTGCTGGTGCTGCTGCTGCGGCTGCTAAGAACCTCAAGCGGCGTAAATATAGTAACCTTGTTAGTAGTTATACTTTCGAGCCGTTTGGGGTTGAAACTCTTGGGCCGTGGGGTCCGAGTGCTCGTCTTCTGTTTAAAGACATCTCCAAACGTTTGGTTGACGCTTCCCGTGACCCAAGGGCTGGCCTCTACTTTGGCCAGAGGCTAAGCATTGCCATTCAACGTGGCAATGCAGCCAGTCTTTTGGGCACTTTACCAGCTGGCAGCGATGCAGAGGAATTTTTTGATGCTTTGTAAATATTTTTTGTTAGGTTTAACAATAATTAGATTTCAATTGTAAAAAACTTAGGGTATTTCTAAATAATATAATTTTAGTTTACTTTTAAATCTATTAGCGTTTGTTTCACTTCTTAAGTCTGCTGGTAGACTGTTCAATAAGTATGGTATTCTTTTGTTTAATGTTCTGTCACCAAAGTAATTGGTGACTCTGGGTACATTGAATCTACCAGCAGCCATAGATCGTGTATTAAGGTTGTTGCCTACGTGGGTTAAGTTATGCTCTTGGGTACTATGGTGGTTAACTAATAGTAGATATTTCTGTTTGTAAGTGATCGGTAGGATTTTGCATAATTTAAATAATTTTCGATAATCTCCTTTACAGCTGCTTATAGTTTTTTTAGTAACAAGTAGTTTTAAGAATCTAATTTGAAGAGCTTCTAATTTATCTAAGTTAGTTTTGAATGTTAATCCATAGCTGTCAAGAGCATAACTCATAATAGAATCCACTAATGTCATATAAATACATCTTAATATATTAATAGGAACTTTAAAGCTAAGATGGTACATTTTACTTAATAATATTCTTAATTTACTAGAAATATAGTCTACGTGTTGGGACCAGGAAAAGTTTTCATCTATTTTCATGCCAAGATAGGTTACACAGTCAACTCTTTCGATAGGTTTACATTTACAGTCCAGTAAATTATTGTGATGACACCTATAATCGTGGGCAAATAAAGGTAAAGTCGCACTATGAGGTCGTAAATATGGCGAATGAATCAACATTAGGTTAGTTTTACTAGCGTTTAATATAATGCCGTTGTCGTGCGACCATTTAACAACCGCGTCTATATCTTTTTGAACTAGCTGGTAGGTATCATCTATATTAGTTCCGGAGCGAAGTATGCACAGGTCATCTGCGAACATATACGCTGAACAATGCTGTAGCACTCGGCACAAGCTGTTAACATGCATAAGGTAACATATTGGTCCACATCCCGAGCCCTGCGCCACCCCACTCCGCACCTCGACTCTGTCACTAAGCGCATCCTCCACCTTAACACGGTAAGAGCGTGCGGTGAGGTAATCACGAAACCAAGGGTTCAGTGGTTCTCTCACCCCGTACTCCTCCATTGCATTTAGGATGGTATCGAATTGTAAAGTGTCGAATGCTTTTTTATAGTCAAAAAATATTGTAATAACATGTTTTTTATCATCTAAATAACTGTTTATTTCATCTGTGAATTTTGAAAGCAATGTATTTGTACTTTTCCCTTTTAAAAAACCATGTTGACACTCGTTAATGATATTATGTTTTTGCAGATAATTACTAAATTGGTTGACGATACACTTTTCTATGATTTTATCTATACTAGGTAAAATTGAAATTGGTCTGAAATTTGATAAATTTTTGCGATCCCCTTTTTTGTGAATTGGGCGGACTATTGCCTCTTTAAGCTTGTTAGGAAATTTGTAGTTCTTGACAGTTACATTATCAAAAAAAAGAAGTTAAATCTTCTGATCGTGTGGTTTGTAACTAACCTGGTGTCAGAGTTTTAATGCCGCCCATGGGCCTCTGACTTGGCATTACATGCCATCGAGACAAATATCTCTCAGGCATGCCGGTTTCCTCACGATGTTTTCCTTCACCGTTTTTGAAGCAAGTGAATAAAACAAGAAGAAGAAGTTAAATTAAAACAATTTTCAAGATGACTATCTTCCTGTCGGTAGGTACACAAATAATGGCGATGATGGCGAGGCTTCTAATTCTCACGAGTTGTCTATGCGAAGAGGAAACCTTGCAGTTTATTATAAACATAATTCGAGTTAATTTCGTATCTTTCTCTTTAAACTTTGACCTTACCCCTTCGTAGTTTTGAAAAAAAAAATATTCTATGTTACTTGGTGATAATACGTAAAGCCATATTTATTCAAAGTCAAAGTTAAATCATTTAAGTATTTCAATGAGGCCATTTAAATGGCACTTTTGAACGTTAAATTTACAAGTTAAATAAAATATAATGATTGCTAGTTGCCCCTTCCGAAAAGTTAGTTTTGTTTGGAGAAGAATAGGCAAGGAACTCCATTCTTAAGATCGATTCAGTTGTTATAGAGTTATATCCCTACAAACAAACAACAATCCCTTCCTCTATTTAATATTAGAATAGAAAAAGAATAGATGTAGATTGTGCGTACGGAAGAGTGTGGGATTTGACATAGATCAAACCAACATAGAGGAGTGCAGAATGCTTGACTCGAACGGTAGATTTTCTACCGCTGGGCTCGTACATATTAGTAACTTATCCTTTCCCTTAAGTCAAGATTATACTATATCCACAACAATCAAGAAAGCAAGCCATATCAGTCACCCATCTAACGTTACAGGTACTTTCCTGTCCCCTTCGTCGAGCGTGTAACATTTCAAACTCTCGCCTCGGACTGAGAAAAGTTATCGCACAACGCTTTTACTTACTTTCATGTGAAACTCGTGAGACAATGTCTTAATGCGCAAACGTGCGTTAACGCAGATTAACAACGTGTACATATTTTTAAACGAATTTATTGTTGGACTGGCTTTAGACGCGGTGGTTTAGGGGTGGTGGGATCTACCTCCTAGTGGTCCACCCCGGGCAACGGCACCGCGCGTCTACGCGATGGTGACGGCTAAAGATCCCTTACAGCGGTGGTAGGCTCCGGCCGCCTGGCGCGCGACCACCCTCCCGCCGGAGTCCGGCGCCAAACAGCTTGTCTGTGTTCCGTCGGTGTGCGGGAGTGCCAGTGCCATTGGGGGTTGGAGATGGTCAGTTGCGCGACCTAGGACCGGTCTGGGTCTCTTTGTAACTCCGTACTGGGTGACTCATACTGGAGGTTAGCGGGATCCGAGGCACGGTCTCTGCCGTTGGCCGACCGCAGTTAGTAGGGGGCCCAAGTACTTCGCCAGCCACGTGGGAAAGGCTGCCCCGCCAACTCGCGAAAAATCCCGAAATGCTCCACTGTGCCAGTTGGCGACTGGGTGGGAGGACCCAGTGGCCATTTCGGGGGGGCTCGGGCGTCCCCGCAGTCTCCAAATGAGTCTCCCTTAAAAGAAAATCGGTTTTAAAGCGGCGGCACTTCCTCCCACTTAAAGTGCATCTTTCCAATATCAGAGGTTTGCACTCAAATCTCGATTCGGTCCACCACCATCTCGAGACCGCGAAGCCGCACCTGCTCTTTTTAACGGAGACGCAAATTGCAACTCCGTCGGACGTGGCGTACCTCAACTACCCAGGTTACTCGCTTGAACACAAGTTCGCAAAACGGGCTGGGGTCTGTTTGTACGTCCGCGACGATATATGCTTTCGGCGTCTCCGTTGCTTCGAAGATTCCGGGTTATCTACAATCTGGATACTGGTTGATACCGGGGTGGAGTAGTCACTCTACGTCGGTGTCTACCGGTCGCACAGTGGTGACCAGGAGACAACCAGGCTCTTTGAGCACCTTATGGTGAAGGCGGATTATGCCCAGCAACGGTACCCAACGGCGGAGCTTCTCTTTCTGGGGGACTTTAATGCCCACCACGAGGAGTGGTTGTTCCCGTTCCGGAAAACTGACCATGCTGGGAGAGAGGCGCGCAAATTTGCATTATCGCTAGATCTCACCCAGCTGGTGAATGAAGCGACCCGGGTACCAGATGTTGACGGACACACAGCCAATTGCTTGGACTTGCTGCTGACTACCGACCCAGACAGGTACTCAGTATCGGTATCAGCCCCACTGGGAACATCCGACCACTGTCTAGTCAAGTCCGTGTCGCTCAGCTCTCCTCCAGATGATAGCCCTAGAGGCATGAGGCGAGTTTGGCGGTACGAGTCAGCAGACTGGGATGAAATGCGGCATTTTTTTGCATCCTTCCCATGGCATCCAGTGTGCTTTTCTTCGGGTGACCCCACTTGCTCAGCTGAAGCGGTTGCGGATGTGATACGGCAGGGAATGGAATACTACATTCCATTCTCCGATATACCGCTCGGTCACAAAGCCCGCCCTTGGTTTAATGCAGACTGCGCTCGTGCTGAGCACCAAATGCAGGCTGCATACCAGGCCTGGGTACGCACTCGTGACCGCAAAGTTCGAGCTCGACGGGTTCGCGCGAAGAAAAGAGCATTTAATTCTGCCGCTAAGTTCTGCAAGCGGGTAATCCGAAAGGCGCGTTTCGACCACGTCAGCCGTATAGGGGCTAAGCTTGCGTCCTACCCTGGTAGTAAACAGTTTTGGTCCCTGTCCAAATCGGTCGAAACCAACTTCTGTCGGTCGTCATTACCTCCCCTGCTCAAACCGGATGGGTCGCTAGCTCACTCCGCCACCGAGAAGGCAAACCTATTTGCATCTCTATTTGCGAGCAATTCACGTCTTGATACTGAATCAAAACAGCCACCAATGATTCCTCACTGTGGTTCTTCGATGCCGGAGATCACAATACACATGAAAGAGGTTCGTAGAGTACTTTGTAGCCTGGACGTGAATAAGGCTAGTGGTCCTGACGGCATACCAGCAAGAGTCTTGAGGAACTGTGCGCCTGAGTTGTCCTCTGTGTTGACACGCTTGTACCGCCTCTCTCTTAAAACGAAAACGGTGCCGAGCTCATGGAAGGTTGCCAATGTACAGCCCGTGCCCAAGAAGGGTAGTCGTGCCGACCCCGGTAATTATCGTCCAATCGCTATCACCTCCATACTTTGTAAAGTAATGGAAAGGGTTCTTAATGGGAAGCTGCTGGCGTACCTAGAAGCAAACGACTTACTAAGCGACCGTCAGTATGGTTTTCGCCGGGGACGGTCAACTGGTGATCTTCTAGTGTATGCTACGCACTGCTGGGGCCAGGCCATCGAGAAACACGGCGAAGCTCTTGCCGTGTCGTTGGATATCTCGAAGGCCTTCGACAGGGTATGGCATGCTAGTCTGCTGGGCAAACTTCCTGCATACGGCATTCCCATTGACTTTTGCTGCTGGATATCTGATTTCCTGAGAGAACGGTCGATCCGAGTTGTCATAGATGGCTGCGCCTCTGACCTTTTTGGTATTGACGCCGGAGTTCCTCAGGGGTCTGTTCTCTCCGCGACACTTTTCCTGCTACACATCAATGACCTCCTTGTTCCTGGTATTGTTGGGTATGCAGACGACAGCACTGTCATGGAGAGTTACACATGTAGCGCAAGAGCCAGTGGTGATGAATTTCGGTCTTTGAGAGAGGCCATGGTAGAGCGAACGAATTCAACCTTAAGTCTTGTCTCCAAGTGGGGTGACGAAAATCTGGTTGTTTTCAACGCCACTAAAACACAAGTGTGCCTGTTCACCGCCAAAAGGAGCCCCTTCAATCTGGCTCCTACTTTCCGAGGTGCATCTGTACCAGTTACCGACGGCCTCGAGCTTCTTGGCACGAAGTTAAGTGCAAATCTTAACTTTGGTGCCTACATTGAGTCGAAAGCTCAAACTGCGGCAAAAAAGCTGGGCATCCTAAATAAAGTTAAGCGGTACTTCAAAGCTGACCAGCTTTTAGTTCTTTATAAAGCTCAAGTCCGGTCCAGCATGGAGTATTGCTGTCACCTTTGGGATGGCTCAGCCAAATACCAACTAGCCACACTCGACTCAGTAGAGCGCAGAGCCAAGAGGCTCATTGGTGACGAAAAGCTGGTGGGTACCAAGCTTCATACCCTGGCCCACCGCCGCAAAGTTGCATGTCTGTCAGTCTTTTACAGACTGTATTTCGGTGAGTGTGCTCTTGAGCTCCACGAGCTCATTCCACCATCTCCTTTCCTCCATCGGGAATCCAGACGTACTGCAGGTTATCACCCATTCCTTGTAGATGTTCCACACATTCGCACGAAGCGCTTTGCCTGTTCCTTCATTATGCGCACAGCCAAGGAGTGGAATTCCCTGCCTGCATCAGTGTTCCCGAGTTCATATGACCCCAATCTGTTTAAGTCTCGAGTTAATAGGCTTCTTATGGGTAAGCTCGTTCCATCGTCGACCTCATCTCTGATCGCAGGACAAGATTGAGGTCAAGAGTAGACCCATTATATATATAAAAAAAAAAAAAAAAAAAAAGACGCGTGTTTAAGTTTCTAGGTTGGGTAGTGTCGTTGTCTATGTATTGCAACGTTAATTTGTATACCGAAGGAAACTTTATGTCATAGGCTGGAAGAATAATTTAGCTCTGGCTGGTTTCAAATACTTATGTGTTTTTGGATAGGTTCAAAAATGGAACGTGGTATTTTATTTTATTTTTATTTTTAACCCCCGACGCAAAAAGAGGGGTGTTATAAGTTTCACCGCTATGTGTGTTTGTCTGTCTGTCTGTCTGTCTGTGGCACCGTAGCGCCCAAACGGGTGGACCGATTTAGATGCGGTTTTTCTTATTTGAAAGCAGGGTTTCTTGCGATGGTTCTTAGACATAATTCATCTAAATCGGTTTAGCCGTTTCAAGGTTATCAGCTCTTTTGTGTTAGCTACCGTTGCTATTTTAGACGTCTATGGGTATTAACTTTACTTACAAACATATGAGTGTCTTAAAATTTAAAACACCCATGTGTGTAATATTAAAAAGCAATATTATGGTGTATTTGGTCTGATGCAGCCAGGATATCTAGCAGACGAATACACTCTTGGGAAAATAACAGCAGATATGTCGTGTTTGGATTCATTTTAACCAGCATTTGATTCTGCACACAATGCACTGATAGCAACTGGGTGAGCTGATGCTGCAGCCAGGCTATCCAGCATACCAGTAGGTAGACTCTTGACAAAATAATAGCACATATGTCGTGTTTGGATTCATTTCAAACAGCATTTGATTCTGCACACAATGCCTTGGTGGCAACAGGATGAGCTGATGCTGCAGCCAGGCTATCCAGCACACCAGTAGGTAGACTCTTGACAAAATATTAGCAGATATGTCGTGTTTGGATTCGTTTTAACCAGCATTTGACTCTTCATACAACGCACTGAAAAATTCTCATAACTGTAAACTCTATAAAACAAAATTAATGCGTTTAAAAATTTTAAAATAAAAATTTAATTAAAAATTTAAAAAACCCCCACCGCAAAAAAGTAAAACATTTAAAAAGTTAAAAATAACACTTTAGCCATGAAATTTTACGTAAAGTCGGGGTACCGTTACAATAAGTACTTACATACCTACAAGTACTAGGAACATTCGTTACTTAAGCGGTACCCCGACGTGAAGTAAAATTTCATGGCTAAAGTGTTATTTTTAACTTTTTAAATGTTTTACTTTTTTGCGGTGGGGGTTTTTCAAATTTTTAATTTAATTTTTATTTTATTAATTTTAAGGAAACTTACAGCTATTACATTTGAATTAACAAAAAACAATAAAAAGAAGATGGCCAATTACAAATTTCCACTTATAAACATAATGTATACTTACACAATTTGAATTTCACCGTTGACCAACATCAAGAATTTACAAAAACAAAAGTTGCTCATCAAGAGAAGTAAAAACAAAAATAAAGTGTAAATGAACAATAAGAAATAAAGTGCTCACGCGTCAAAGAAATAGTCACTCATTTCCTTCTTTAACCTCTGGATACTAGTAGTAAACAAATCCAGCTCGACTTCCCGACACACCGTGTTGAACGTACGACAGGCTCTTAAAATATACGAGTTTTGCCGGTAGTTAGTTTTAGCACTAGGAGTATGAAGAAGTACATGTCTTCGAAAATATACAGACGGGACCCGAAGCCCAATCTTGGTTACCAGCTCAGGGACGTCAGTCGACCCGCTCATAATACTGGATAAGAAAGCAAGATCTGCATTCGTTTCGAGCGCGGCAGGTTTGATTGAACGGAGTTCTATCGTGTAAAGAGGTAGTAATCTTTCGTTCCAATCCTGTCAGGCTCCTGAATAAACTGCCTACTAATGTCATCATCATTAATATGTAGTACTCATCATCAGAAAATAAAGTTGTCCCTAATTAATGTATTATTATTATTTTTCTTATTTTGGGTTGCTTTATCTATGGCGATTTTTAGGAAACAAGATAGAAGATGGCAAGATATATCATGTGACCAGAGTACAATTTCCTTTCTGACGAAAATATATCACGCAAATGCAGCAAGCAGTACTGAGTTACTTTTGCATCTGCATATGTGTGTATCTTATGTGAATGTAGCTACTTATTACTGTAAAATATGAAAGTAAGTAGCCTGTCTGTCTGTCCCGGTAACCGTACCTAACCTTTTGATCTCTAAAATCACGAAGCTTGTCTCAAAAGAGTATAAATTTAAATAAAAAGGTGTAAGTTGATGTGCGAGGAAGTCTAATAGCTTTATCTATACTAATATTATAAAGAGGTAAAATTTGTAAGTTTGTAAGTTTGTATGTAGGGGGTAATCTTCGGAACTAATGATCCAATTTTAAAAATTATTGTACTGGTGGAAAGCTACACTATTCCCGGTGGACATAGGCTACTTTTTATCCCCGTATTTCTACGGGAACGGAAACTACGCGGGTGAAACTGCGTGACGTCTGCTAGTCTCGAATATAAGAATACTAGGTATGAAGTATATGGTCAAGCGAAATTTCATTTTAGAAAAAGAGTAGTTATCATTATTACTTAGGTACTGCAAATGTTTTCGATTTCCCAAGTAAACCTCAACTTTTGACCGCTTTACATTATTGCCTTAATGCATGAGGAAAACAAAAGAAGAAGAAAAACAAAATAAACGGTGGGTACTTTCCCGTGTCGTGATTAGATTCTCTCAAAAATTGACCTATTCAGCTTCACAATAATTTTATTACTTACTGAGGCCAATATTCTGAGCCTCTGGTAGATTCCAAAGTTACCCAACTATAATTCTTCAAAAAAGAACACTGTTAATTTGCAAATGCTCACTTAAGACTTTAAGATAAATTATATAAGACTGTTAGAGCTGGCCCATCAACATCGTTTATTTAGGTATA
This sequence comes from Euplexia lucipara, assembly GCA_921972225.1. Lineage (NCBI taxonomy): Eukaryota > Metazoa > Arthropoda > Insecta > Lepidoptera > Noctuidae > Euplexia > Euplexia lucipara. The sequence goes on along the minus strand of OV179152.1, from coordinate 6,662,386 downwards.
AACGATGTTGATGGGCCAGCTCTAACAGTCTCCTGCGTGTCATTTTGGCCCTGGCCTGTTGGTCTAGTGGTTAGTGATCCTGACTGCTTTGTCGGAGGTCGTGTACAAATGTTTGTGTGATGAGCACGATCATTTGTTCTGTGTCTCGGTGTAATTTATCTATAATATGTATGTATTTACAAATATATAAGTATGTTTATCAGCTGTTTAGTACCCGCAACACAAGCGTTGTGTGAAAAGTTGTGGAATATTTATTTATTTATTTATATTGCTGGTAAACCTGATTTTCCATTTGAGTACTTTTTGAGTCAACCCACTTTTGTATACTCATTGTTTTTAGCAATATAAGCTGTCTTGTATGTTGTAACCCTTAACTGGCATAGTATTGAACTAGGGCTCTAACATTTTATGTACATATTTTTACGTAATGATATGGATTGTTGTCCGAATTGAATGAATTATTATTATTATCATCTTCTAAATTTATCCATTACAAAATTTATCGCGATCGTTACAGGATACAATTATGCAAAACGAATAAAAACGGCCTTTTAAATAACTGTTATGTGAAGTGGCAATGCCAATGCCAACTTCGTCATTAACAGATTACGTACTTATATAAAATCAAGATTCTTAATAACGAGATAGGTAGCAAGTTCGTCCAGTATTCTAATATTTGTCCCAAAATTCAACGTAACAGTATCTTACAGTTATATACTAAACACGTTATTAGGAACTAAATTTAAACTGTTATCAAAAGAGAACCAGTTTGGAAATTGCGTTATGTTGAGTAAAAAGTTCGTTGACTTCTGGCAATGTAGCAAATAATTATCATCGGCCAATTTAATGTTTAATTAGTGTCTTTTTAAAATAGATAACTTCCGTGACAATTGATTAACTGTAAAGTAACCTAGATCAAATTACCGTAACTGAAATGTCCGGCTCTAATTATTGGCATTTAAGGTCATCTGGGCCCTGTTTAATGTCATTTTGGCAAGAAGTGCACTAGCAGAGAATGTATCACAGAAACTTAAAAGTTGTCAGTGATATGTCAACAGTAGGTTTTATTGAATAGAACCATATTGGTGAAGAAGTAAATATCATGTACATTATCTTACATTAACCTAAGCCTCGTAGAAAAGAAGACCCTGAAACTAATTATAATTTGTAGTATTTTACCATAACTAGGAAAAGGATATCCAATTGTTATATCTGTCAGTTTTAAGAGATAAGAGAGTCCAATTCTATATTTTTATTGAAATGACGTGCCAAAGTAGGTGCATATATTCAGACATATAGTTATGTTTGCTTTTAAATGTAAATGGTTTAATTGTTTTTTTTTTGTATATAAAATTTATCTTCTAGTGTTACTCACGGTGTTTACTTACAATTATTATTTTCAATTAGACGTCTTTATCGCTAGCAGATAAATCTCTAATAATAAGCTTCTCCTTTGTACTTGTTTATTAGTAATTAAACTGAACTAAATTTTAAACAAAAAGCTCTCCCAGAACAATAAAATGATTGCCAATTATATTGAAATAACAAATCTAGATATTACATTTCTAATAGCAATCTGTCAAGCTGTTATTAGACTCTTACTTTGCGTTCAATTACCTTCAGAAATTACCACCGGTGATGCAAGCGGAGCAAATATAGCAATTTCATGATGCTTGCTATTAGAGAAAGAGATTGGTTTGTTGTGGTTTCAAGATACTTTACTTTATCTTCAATATTTATAGATGCAGGTGACAACAAAGCTCCGTGCATCAACAAAAAACCAAGAGAAAAACAAGCTTCAGAAAGTAAAAAAAGTTGTACCTATTTTTAGCAATAAAACAGCATTCAAATAAGATTCTGTGGCATCTTTGATAACAACAGAGACAACACAAATGAAAGCTCAACTTATTGCAAAATAATTATTTATTCGTGTTAGAGTGGATCAAGCAGTAAGCACCCTTGTCTCCTACAAAATCCTCCCCATCATTATCAACAAAATGTATTCATTTATTCAAGTGTTCGCCGTCAGAAGTTGTTAAAGAGATCAACTTGTAATATCTTAAGAAATTCTTAAACTTGAAATTATATTCACACTCAAAGGAACTTCCCTTTTAAATTCTGAACGTTTTAAACTCACCTTTGATGCTGTTTCCTGCGCCTCGCACCTTAACTCCGAAAGTGTTCCTCCTTCAATAATTCACAAACTTCCACTTTACGCCTCAGGCACGAGAAAAAATCACCACGTCGATATGAAAACATAAAATTTCCATAATTCGCAACATTTCACAAATCACATTGAACTCGCGGAGAGTTGAGAGCTTGTAAAAGGCTGTATTGATAAAAGTTCTGTCACACGCTGCTGCGTACCGTAATGTGGCACATTCAAACTTGTCGGCGCAAACTTGGGCTTGTCTGCCTGCCTTGTCACGAGGACCAGGCACTTCGCGATCGGATTGTTCGTTATTTGTGAATATTCGTTTAAAACCGGAGTGTTTGCTGCGAGGGAGTGTGCGCGAGCGCAATGACGCGTGCAAGTTGTCGGGGAGGAGGGCACAGACCTCGAGCGTGTGGCGGCGCAGGCGCCGACTGCCGAGACACGAGTACCGTTGCTCTGAGAGTGGGAGCGAGGTCGGACAATCCGGCAGGCTTTGACATTTCTAAGTTATTTGGTTATTTCATATCGATGCCATGACTCGCTTTTGTTATTGTAGCTGCTCTGGTACAGATCTGCTATGCTATTTGGTCGGAATTGTAGCAGTAGATTACCTTGGTGGGTTGTTTAACGATGCAAAATCTCAAGTGAGAGGTTTCATTCATTTCTAGTTAGGAGAGCCAGAATTTTATGCGGTCGTATTTGAAGGGCATGTCTATTTGTAGGTCATGATGTAGTTTTTGACCTTTGAAAGTGAGAAAATTTACTTTAAAATCTCTCGTTGTTGCGTACTCTCTCATTCTACTTATTTTGACACGCTATAAATATTTTTACAAAAGGCAATCTACAAACATAAAACGACAAATTATTCAGTTTACGATCGCAATAAAGTAGCCTCGGCTAACTAAAGCTGTTCACGCTATATTACGAGCTCTTGGGGCCATAAATCTCATAATCACATGTCTAATGTCGTGACAAGACTTGGGTTATCTCGTGTCAGAGTTGTGTTATCTCGTACGGAATCATGTACTAGATCTTGACATGGGCCTTCTATTTCTCCATGATAAATTAGCATACTTGGATCTAGGAAAGTCACGAGACAGGTCTTACTAGATTCTGAGATAGTTGTACAGGGTTTTACCGCCTGCTGTGGCTGTTGCATTCTTTGGTCAAACATTTGCCATTTATCAGCAAGACTTTTGCAATTGTTAAAATACTTATATAATTATCTAGCAAACGTCACGTGGTTTCACCCGCGTAGATCCTGTTCCCGTGGGATTACAGGGATCAAAAGTATAGCCTATGTCATCCGGGAATAGTGTAGCATTCCACGAGTGCAATAATTTTTAAAATTGGATCATTAGTTCCGAAGATTACCCCCTATATACAAACTTACAAACAAACAAATTTTACCTCTTTGTCATATTAGTACAGATAAATACAAACATACATACATACATCGTAACATCTCATCAGCTCCCAGAAGCGTTAGGTAGAGGTGTAGGTACCTATAGTAGCAGGTACATCCACATTTCGCCAGTTATGTAAACATTCGTCTTAGATATTAGTTTTACAGTCCGTAAAAATTAAATTGTGATTTTGATTTTTTTCATTTCTCAAAGAAACAATGAAAACAAATATCAGCATCTATTAACGTAAACAGAAAAATACTTGAAACATCATTATTATCTTGAAATATAGGTTCATCTCTCAAATACATGTATTAAATAAAGTATCTTGTTTAGTGGTACGCAGAATACAAATATTATTATGATTTTAACGACAATGTCTTAGTTCGGTCGGCCTAATGGTCAGAAGACAGCCGTGCAGGGGCTCGAGTCTACTATTGCAATCGTGCCTCAATGACCGGTCATTGATCGAATATTTGACAACTTTGACAGTTTTTCTATGGGAAATGTGTCATAAGTTTGATGTTATACGTCAAAAATCGATCATTGACCGGTCATTGAGACACGATTGTAATAGCAGACTCGACCCCCAGACCAACAGACAGAGTGACTATGGTTCTACAATTTTTTTTATTATTTTATTTCCTTGTTTGGCATTAAGCTACAGAACCCTTAAAACGTAATTAAATAACAGTAGTTTACTTGAAAAAGGAAAGTGCCTAAAGTATTTCATTTGACGGAATTCCTAACTTGTCCCAATTTATCTGTCTAGTTTGTACTTTATTTATTTTCTGGGGGATTGGAAAGAAACATTTCTTCTAAAGTAAGGTAAATTAAGTTATTCGTTGACATTTTATATACAGAATCCATCCAGCCCGCTAACAAAATCTGAACCTGATTGTGATTGTCTGATACCGGCGCTAATTTCTAACTGTTATAGAGTAGGTATTGATGTACTTATAACTAACCATTTCCCGTTAGAAAATGTACGAGAAAGATTAAAGAAAAGAAAATAGTCACTTTGGTGGTATGAGGAACAGGGTGTAAAGTTCCTCATCCACCATTGAAAAGGGAGGATCTTGTTTTCGGGAACTTGTATACGTTCAAACTGCGCGGATAATTTTAATAGCGCGATGTAGGATAGTTCGTGTGTGGCGAGATAGTTGTCGCTACACTCATCATAAAAATAATAAGACTTCCCGGATTTTGATTTCCTTAACGCGATCTCTCTGTATTTTAACTGATATCTAAGTGATAGCTCAGTGGGAGTCACCGAGGTCCCACCCAAGGCTAGCACCTCAGACTTTTCCGATTCAAGCGCGTTTCCTTTACTCATTTAACTCTTCTCTATCACAAGATAACATAACCCTCTTTTCTCCACACGCCTGTTCCATGACAACCGATGCTACTTCTCGGTCACCGGTGCCACTTTAAGACTTCCTCTTCCATACCATTTCTCCCATGCGCGTCACGCCACGCATCTCCAGCGACGATCTTTCTGCTGGCAAATAGAATGATGATAGATACTACTAGCTCACGAGGTATATTCTATAATACAGGGTAGAAGAGAAGGATATCAACGCACATCCGAACACCATCAGTTCTCTACCTAAATGGTTTTGGATGCCCCAGTGTTAATGTTTAAGTGTAAAAATAAAACAAAAAAAAAACCGTTAAGTTAAAAGTTAAGAAATAACTGATAAAAAAATTCGATGCGGACCTCCCGGCATTGATTTGTGTTGGGATGTGCGTCCATCGATGTATAGACGCCAGCACATCAACCTATCAAAATGTGTAAAATTTCTTTGATAGGTTTTCAACTTTAGTTTAAAGTCAAAGTCAAATACAAAGTAATTTATTTGTATAGCATAGGTAAAAAGTATATGACTTGGTGACAATATCAAACTCTATGTGCAACACTATGTTTCACCTTGCAAGGTATACAAATTTTAACATTGGTTAAGTATCTTAACACTGTACCTAACAAATTAGTAGTAAGTAAGTACCTACTTTTTTACACATTCTCATTTTGAATTTCTTTTTTTTTCCGTTATTATGGACCAATCAATTTGTCTTCTAAATATTCCTTTATCGAGTAGTGTGCTTTTTTAAGTAGAAATTGTGAAAGCATTTTTTTGAATTTACTTAAATTATCTAATTCTTTTAAAATTCTAGGTAGCTTATTAAAAATTTTGGAAGCCAAACCTAGAAACCTTTTTGAATACAGCCGGTCGATTCAGTAAACTCACGCCGTGAAAACTTGGGTGAAGTGAGCTGTCAATGCCTAGCATTAGTATGTAATGACAGTTCAATTCGTCCTCACTACGCCTACATTTTCACGCGGTGATTTGACCAGAATCGCACGGCAGGGCAGTTTTATGTGGCTTAACACGAAGTGTGTTGCCATGACGTTTATTGTTGACTAATACAAAAAGTTTTATGTGTTTCCTAACAAACAAAGCTACTTCAAATATGTATAGACATGGAAAGGTCAGTACGCGAAGCTCAGTGAAATATGGCCGGCAACTGTCTGTAACCTGTAGCTGGCATACTGCTCGTAAACATTTCTTTTGTGCTTTAAATACTAATTCTCGGTCAGGGGAGTTTCCCCAGAATATTATACCATAACGTAATGTTGAGGAGACGTATGCATGATAGGCGGTTAGGACTGTTTCACGACTTACAATTTTATTAAGATTTTGAAGTGCATAGTGGTATTGATTTATCTTTTTTATAGTTACTTCAATATGTTTACGCTATGACATTTTGTCATCTAACCAAAGACCCAAGAATTTTGTGTGGTCCGTTTCGCTTATTTTTTTATTATCATATTGTATATTTAATTTTTGTTGTCTTGTCCTTTGCTTAAATGACATAATATGAGTTTTGCCTAGATTAATTTTCAGATTCTTATTATTTAACCAGGTAATTATTTCGTATAAACTATGAATAATGTCTGTTTCACATAAATCTTTGTTTTTTCCGGTGTACAAAACCGTGCTGTCATCAGCAAACAAGGTCATAGGGTGTTGGGTGACTTGGGGCATATCATTGATATAAACCAGGAATAACAATGGACCGAGAACACTGCCTTGTGGCACACCATAATTTATTTGCCACTGTTGCGAAAGATAAGTTAGTTCAGTATTAGTTAGAGAACAGATTTTTTTAATTTAGTGATTTGATTTCTACCGTATAAGTACGAGTTGATTAGACTAAGCACATTACTACGGATTCCATATTTTTCTAATTTAGTACCTAGTATTATGAAATCTACATAATCAAACGCCTTAGTCATGTCCATGAACAAAACGATTGTCGGTGATTATCAATACTTTTTCTATGAACCCGTAAATGGCCATATTTATATTTTTACATTTTCTGAACCCTTATTGTTCGCTAGCCAAAATGTTATTTCGTTCCAAGTAGGCGTTTAAATGGTTGTATATACACTTTTCTATAACTTTAGAGAATATTGGAAGCAAAGCAATCGGTCTGTAATTTTTAGGGTCATATCGGTCTTCTTTTTTATACATGGGACTTATCAAGGATATTTTTAAGCTACTAGGAAAAGTACCATTTTCTATGCATAGATTTATCACGTAACTTATTACTGGAGAAATTTCAGTGGTCACTACCTTTGTAATTATATCATCATTACCTGCGCTGTTTGTATTTTTTAACTCATCTATTTTTCTATCTATTTTTCTAACCTGTAAGTGATAAGGGGTGTTCACCCTAATTTTTTTTTTTTTTTTTTTGATAATTTTATTTTTTTTTATTTTTTTATTATGTGGCATCAAAAAATACATACAACTCTAAATTTGCACTTTTTTATCACCAACCTTTGCTTTTTAATAGTCATAGCAGAACTTTTAATGACTTTTTGAAATATCACGAGGAAAGGGGGAGGGGAGTTTGAGTGGGGATCGTGAGAGGGGGGGGGAGATTGTGAGAAGAGAGGGAGGGGCGGGGGAGGGGCAGGGGCAGCGGGAGGGATGGGTAGGAGAGTGGGAGAGGGGTTGGGAGTGGGAGGGGTTGGGAGTGGGAGAGGTGGGAGGTCAGGACAAAGGGGGGGTGGAGAAGGAGGGAATGAGAGGGGTAGGAGAGGGGAGGGGTGGGAAAGGGTGAGATGAGAGGGGAGGGGAAAGTGAGGGAGGGGAGAGGGGAGGGGGATGGAGGGGTGAGGTGAGGGGCGTGGGAGGTGTGGGGAGAGGAGTTGATAAAAAATGCTATGCAATAGCTTTACCGCGGCAGTCTCCGAGTGCCACACGTCATTTTCTCTTTTTCTAACCATTCAATCGCAATGAGCCACAGCGAAGCGTGGCAGGGTACTGCTAGTTATTTTATAAATATCTTAAGGAATCGATGAAGGCATGAACATTGAGTTCAATGTACTATTTATTGATGAAAAGTTATGGTAATTTACACTACGCCCATTTACAGGTTTTACTTGGTTTATGTAGTACTTCTTGAATTCTTCAGCAATTATCTCTGGGGAATTTATATATTTATCATCAAAATTCATTTTTATAATATTATCTCTCTAGGAGGATTGTATTTATTGGTATTTATGACTTTCCATGCGGCCCTTGTTTTATTATTAGCATTGTTAATGTAATAGCTATTTCGCGATTTCTGCGTTAATTTAATTATTTTCTTTAGCCTTTTAGTGTAGATTTTAAGTTTGATCTTATTTTCGTTAGTGGGATGCAATCTAGCATGCCATAACATTTTTCGTTTACGTCTGCAGCATAATGTAATGCGTTCAATACAATAACGCGTTCCGGGTGCTAATGGGACTGCCGCGCTACTGCAGCGCCTCCGCGATGTTCGCGGCGGCTGACACAGACGGCTTTGCGGCCATCATGCGCAAACGGTGCGCATCTATCATGCGCCGCACGCGTGACAGTCCCAACAACATTCTGTGCGCGCTGGCGGACCGGTGGGACTCTCCGATGCTGGCTCGTTGGATACGGCTGCACGCAGTCGTATAGTGATTCGCCACCATCATTGGGAAGTCCACCCGGACCTGTCATTTAGTGTGTAACTATTTATTGTGAGTTAATTAATGATTACTAACACTAGTCTGTAAGCTTGCACTTCTACTAACAAATATGGATGTACCTAATCTGCAATAAATGATTTATTATTATTATTATTATTATTAATACCTTTTGTAACCCACGTCAGTTTTTTTGTAATGGGAATTTTTATTTTTACTGTAGGAAAACAAAGGTTATAAAAAAGTTTAAATGTTTCATGAAAATCATTAAACGCTTCATCAGGGTCAAGGCATTCATAAACGTAATAAGGTTCATGTTCAATTGGGATACATTGACAGTTAGAGGGTAGATTGACGTGCTGGCTTCTCTACATTTCCCCCTGTAGGCGAGTCAACTAAACATACCGTCTTTTTCAATTTTCAATTGAACATGAACCTTATTTTGTTTAACATGAAGTTGAAAACCTATCAAAGAAATTTTACACATTAAGGTAGGTTGATGTGCTGGAGTTTGTACGTTCTTCTTCACAGTGACGGTGTATATTCGCATTTCAACCCTCCAATCCAGCGCACTCTGCGACCCATCGCACATTTAGTAGGATTTTAGATTCGTACAGCCGCTTGTGTTTACTAGGAGCTAGGGAGCTCATTAGATACCAAATAAAACTATTATTTACATATTACCTACACAAAACTGCTTAGGCGTGTACCAAAGTTCGTCTTGTTTATTGTCCCTTATGGTTCGTACATAAATTCATGATGGATCTATTCGGCACGTGCCTCCGACACCTTGGCATTTATTTTTTTAATAGTGTTGACGCTATTTTTTCTTGCTTAGAAATCCAATATAAGATTGATTAGGGTACATTGTGGATTTGATTGATGAAAACTTTTCAATGGATTAAAGATGAATAAATACATAGTCCGTGAATATTTTAGCGAGGTACAAAGTACGTACCTACTTGTCTGCGTGTCTTAAGTAAAGTTAGTTACCCTTACCAATGTATTGTTTAGACTTCAACGCCGTCAATAAAAGGAAGCTGACTCATCGTTTTTAATGGCCTGGCCACCTAACATAATTAAAACACTTTCTCAAATTGCCAAAAATTAACAATTCACCAACCGTTTGTAAAGTGTTAACTACCACCTAAAGCATTTATCAGTTCACTAACAACTTATTCGAACGTAAACCACGAAATAATCAGACTGAAAACGAACAAGTTAATGTATATATAGATGGCTAGGTCCGCAAACTAGTATTATAAAAATATCTTGCGCGTATGAGTCGGTAATGGTCGAGAAGGCTACGCTTTCGCGACTTTTAATATTTCTTTCACGCGTGGCTAAGGAAGTCGGCACAGTGAGCTCGGCACGACTCGACATGGCATCAGGAAAGATTTTACGCGACAAATGTTTTACAACTCTCTGCTTTCAGTGTTCTCTTTATGCAACTTGAAAAGATCTATGTAAAAACGTTCACGGTGAAATTAAACCAGTCGGTCTGTTCTAAGAAATTCTTTTCTCAAAAAATAAGGTGTTTAAAGAGCACTGGCAATCCCTAGCAATTGCACGGTTAGATTTGCCACCTAATTTTGAAGTAAAGTTCGGTAGCCCTATCATTCTTCATGCAAGTTTCTTCTTTTAGCGATTTTTCAACACGAACCAATTTACCTCACAATAGCTGATGCACGTGTAAAGGTTTGGAAAAGTCACCCATATCGCAACTACTGGCACAAAATGCTAAAGATTTAAAGAAGGTTAATCATGATCTATGTAAAAACCTCCTTACAGTGCGAAAGAGCTAGCCAGTGCCGTTCATTATGGATGCAAATTCCTTCCACTACTTAATAGTCTATGGATGGGCGAGAGGCGGCGTGAGAAAATGGTGGCTCGTAGTCAGCCATGCGAAAATGTGGTGGCGACTGGAGAACTAACATGTCAGTGTCAACGCCTCGCCTCTCGCGGAGAAATGTATGAATCCCTAATGCAGAAAGCATGTTATTTTACTGAATAATTCTGAAAAATATATGTGACTGAAAGTCTTGTTAGATACTCATTTACATAGGTTTGTTTTCATTTGGTATCTACATGTTATGAAGGTAGGGTAGTTACGTTTTCGGTAGATATATCATTTTGTTCCCAGACTGTATATGTATTTATGTAAATAATCTAAGTAAGTAAGGTTTTTTTTTCAGGATTGATTCTGAAGAAAATTAAATCGTATTTTGCTCTTATTCGTTCTTTGCTTTGGTATCAGTTCTTTCAACTTTTTGACATCAACGTTGAACGTGGCTAAAAAGTTAAAAGAGTAAAAATCTAAAAATTGAAAGAGTTTTCAACTTTTTAGCCACGTTGATGTCAAAAAGTTGAAAGATTTTTCAGTTTTGGTCGTATGGATATAGATACCGACAGGTCTTCCGAAGAATCGTACGTTCATACGTTGCCGCGACCCCCGCAGTTTTAGTCACTAATAATCTGATAGACCGCCCCCCCAGAGCAGAGGACACAATGAAGATTTTCCTCTCGAGATAATAAAAAAAGATCCCTTCAGTCTATCTACCTAGTGTTTATATCGTCAATTTAGAATCACAATTTATAAAGGTTCGAAATTAACAAGCAAGCCGTATCATTTATACAGCAGAGAGAGCTAAGATAGAGATGCCACACATCTCTCTCTTTGCTTGAAGTATATTTTCTATTTCTTATTCTTAGGTAGGAATGGTGGTTATTAGGTAGAACACGAAATTTTAAGGTACTGAATAATCACTACAACTATTTTTTTGTAACTCGAAAAGAAGTACGGAAAGCGGTATTTGATTGATCGACCTCTATCAAATCAACTTTGGCTAATGAAATAACATCTCTGCAATAAAAGGTTATTTTATTTTTGTTAATAAGTTTGTTTTTTTAATGAAATTTAAGCATTGCTTTATGCTCTCAATGCAGTTGGTAATATATTCGCACTACATAATATATAAACCCATACATATTTCCTATTTCACACTTTTTGTCTTATTAATATGCGATAGCCGATAAGGCCACTCAAGCGTCCCAGTTTACTACAGTCCCCAAAAAAAACTCTTGCTTGAACTGTCCATGAGACTACAGTCACCGAACGACATCGTTCAGTTTAAACGTGTACAGCGCTAAAGTCAGGTGATAGTCGTACAGTAGAACATAACTAGATGGCGCTATATGAATTTTGTCATGCGTTAGAGTGAATTAAATCTGTGCAATGGCAACATAAAATTTAGAGAAAAAAAAAAGAAAGTGACAGTTCGTCTTTCTCGTAATCTTAACTGTTATTGTGTGTGGAGCTCCAAGCAAAATGTGGTAAGTTTTCTGTAGTAACTTGATGTGCTGGCGTCTGTACATTAAATTAAATGTAGGAGATATTTTCTGTACGAAATATGCATTACTACATACGACAATTTCAAAACGGTTACATAGAATAATTTAGCTGGAAAAGTTAAATGATAAAAGCTAAGCTAAGTTAGCTAAGAAACCGTGCGTCGTTTAGCCGATTGGTGTAGTGGATTGGCGCCTTTACTGTTGTTATTAACATGTTCATAAATACACACTGCTGTGTCATAATATAGTGCAGTAATTATTACTATTAACACATCACTTCAGTATTGTAATTGGTACTGTTTGGTTTGGTTGTTTCAACTCAACTTTGTTAACTGTTTCTGAACGTCTGTTAAAACGTCAATGTCAATGTCAAAGTCATTGTCAACCGCGGTTGCGTTTCGCCATACACAAGTAGAGTTGTTAAGCATAGTATTTCCGGAAGTTCAGATGGCAAGCTAAGTTTTGAAGTTAGAGTAAAAGAGATACATTTTCAACGAGATTTTACTATGTTTATTAATTTCATGTCAAATTAGAAGTCGCTGCATCTGGTTCTAAAAACTGATTCATTGAATTGAATGTTGTTGTTCCACTGTAAAAGTATTATGTTGCGTTAATTTACAGAAAACAAGAATTTGTCAAGTGTTAGTCAGTGCTTTAATGTGAGCTGTGAGGTTTTGGAATTGATAGAATACCAGAAGCACCGTGTATCCTAATCATTGATTGTTATTATGTGCCGATAATAAAACAAGGAAAACTCAATCAAATAAATCTGTTATCAACATTGCTCTCTAATACTATTTAGTGTAATTAATATTACAAAATGTCGGCGTTGCTAACTGCAGATTGGTTTCAGTTGGACTCCTATTATAGGTATGAAAAAAATTAAACCTATCTTGCTACTCCCCCTTGTGTTACTCTCATTTAAAATTTGTCATTCTAAGAAGATTCTAAAAACTTGCCTGTTTAGGAATAAAAGAAAGCCTTTATGGTTAATCCAAGTTTTGAGCTGCCTTAGCATAAAATAGTATCAAACATACAAACACAATGTTACTGCTGTAGTGTTGTTACTATTCTATTCTCTTATAGAAGTATTGTAGTAAGAAATATCTTTACTCAATATCTGAGCCTGAAATCCTGAACATAAACATGAAAATATTTTATAACAATCATAAATTGTATTCAGACATACTAATTTTAGTACTTTTCCTTCCTGCACCATATTATTTTCCATTTGATAAGGCAACTAATTTTTTTAACCAACTAAAAAAAACCAGGAGGTTCTCAATTTCGTTGTATGTTTTTCTTTCTTATATGTTTCTCATGTCTTTTGTTTTCATGGATTGATTTGGTGAGGGTATACTTTCGGTGTGATTCATTATTTAAATGTCATTGTTGTTGGTTAAGCAGTTGAGTTTTAACCTTTCAATCGTGTTAATTAGAGATACAATAAAAAAACAATGACAGCGTGTACTACACACCGGTCCTCTTGGGGTTTAATGAATTAATACTGATAACACTAGATAAACTTCCACATAATGAAGTTGTTTGTAGTTTTAAAAAAGTCTTTCTATTAGGAGAATAAATATAAATAAATAAATAAATATTCCACAACTTTTCACACAACACCATCTAGTCCAAAGCTAAGAACTTGTGTTTTGGGTACTAAATAGCTGATAAACATACTTATATACTTCTAAATACCTATGGCATTAAGTCCTCCTTTGTACATTTTTGTGCTTGAAGTATTAAATAAATAAATAAATATACTTCTATATATAGAACAAATGATTGTGCTCATCACACAAACATTTGTCCTGGGTGGGAATCAAACCCACAATCTCCGGCTTAGCAGCCAGGGTCACTAACTACTAGACCAACAGGCCAGAATGATTTGACAGTACACACAACTGGCGCAGTGGCCAAGCAATTAGCTGCAGTGCTGCAGTTTTGATTCCCTCTTGAAATAAATATTTGTGTAACTTACAGGTAATTGTCCATGTTTGAAAGTGCACCCATGATACAGGTGGGACAAAATAATTAACAATGTTTTTTTTGTCACATTGCAGGAAGTTTGACCTGTACATGATGAACTGGTCTATGGATGAAGGGTTAGGTAATATGATTGTCAGTGGTGCACAGTACGGAGGCCCCATAGCTGTAGTGAGAGATAGGAAACAGTTTGTACGCATTGCAGGGACAGCCAAACCTGTGATCACTCTGTTTAATGGTGTTGGAACTATTATTTCGAAGATTTTGGTGAGTTAATTAACAAAAATATATTTAATTACTATTCCACAACTTTTACACAACCCCATCTAGTCCTAACCTGAGCAAAGTTTGTGTTATGGGTACTAATTAACTGATAAACTTACTTATATATCTCAAAATAGATACATATTATAGAAAAATAACATCCAAACACAGAACAAATGATCATGCTCATCACAAAAACATTTGTCCTGGGTGGGAATTGAACCCACAACCTCTGGCATAGCAGTCAGTGCCTCTAACATGTAAGTATCCTAATAATAATATGTATTTACATAACAACTTGTAACTTGTTGTAGACCCATTATTATATAATTATAAAAAATAGGAAAAAACAAGTTACCTATTAGGATTTTCTCATTCAGTTATGTTAATATATATGCGATTATATCCTAGATCATAGCACCAGTCACAGGTGACTGTAGATTGTTTTATAAATATTACTGAATAGCGGATGTCACGCGGTTTGCCTGCGTAATTCCCGTTCCCATGGGAATACAGGGAAAAGAAATAGCCTTTGTCACTGATAGTGTAAGCTACACTATCCCTAATGGTGAAAGAATTTTCAAATTGGTCCTGTAGTTTCTGAGCCTATTCAATGCAAACAATCAAGTCTTTCCTCTTTATATTATAAGTGTAGATGTGTTTCTTCAATGCTTTTATTCCGTATATTTCAGTGGAACAGCGGAGAACTCGTCCACATGGGCTGGTCAGACAGCGAGCAACTGTTATGCGTCCAAGAGAGTGGTGATGTTCTTGTCTATGACATGTTCGGAGCCTATCAGAGGACATTCAATATGGGGCAGGAGGTTAGGGATACTAAGGTGGGTCAGTTTTTGTGAAACAAAACTGAGATAGATTGAAAAAATAGATTGATAGAAATACATGCCCGCCTCCGCTGATTGAGACCAGCAGGCCTAGCCATATTACAAATTCTATATCTATTATAGAAAGAAAATGGCGTACCTATATGGAATTAGCTGTTTGTCAACTGTCAAGTGTATTTAATTTTCTGTCGTATTATAAATTCTACTCGTTAACACTTGACAGTTGACAAACCGCTGATTCCATATACGCCATTTTCTTCCTATTGTCGCTTTATCGATTATGATAATAGAAATAGAATTTGTAATATGGCTAGGCCTGCTGAAGTGCTGACTACTTACTACGTACCTGACGTTTTTGAAGGTAATAAGGTTTTTAATACAAAATTAACGTAAATAAAACCCAACACCCAGCCAGGAGTTGTGTTATATATAAACTCTTAGTTCCGCTCTGGTTATATACCAGTGACGAGGAGTAATTTTTTTAAAGAGGGAAGCCAATACTTAGTTACTCTGTTTTCGTATCGCTATTTGTCTTGATGTCATCGGTCCACCTGCCATCCCAGTATACCTTTGGTTTAATACCTATAGTATATTTGGCAATACTAGAGTCTGGCTGCCATAATTCAATAAAGTAGAGTTGCTCTTCTAAACCTCCAAAGGGAAGCCGATAGGAATCGAATTGTATTGACGCTTCGCCGCTGTTATATAGGGTGACTGGTAATTAGTGACTGATACTTTACAGTCCGATCAAACGATTTTAACTTCTATTTCGTAGTAATAAGGATAGGATTAAGAGCAAAACCGCGGATACGATACCAATTGTTTCCTGCAGCTGCCATTTGTCGTACTAACAACATAATAGAACTCAAAATCGGTTGAAAGGACTGTAAAAGTAAAAGCGGTTTATTAAAATTTCTTGTCTTATTTCAAATGGATTATAGTATTTTATGCTGCTTTCTTGTGACATATTATTAACTGAGTGTGCATAATATTCATGAAAAGCGGTAAATGGAAAGGCTTTGAAAGTTTTCGCTTTACAAGGTTATAAAATAAGAATTCTAAGTAGTGTTTTTACTAAATTAGAACTATGGAAATTGGTAATATAATATATGGAATAAGGTGTAGTGTGTGTGAAACTATAGTATTTTACTCAGCATGAATAATAATATGCTATAAAAGCATCAAACCGTATTTTTTCCATGCAACTACCTACTTCTATTTACTGTTTTTATCTCATTATTAACCTTCTAAAAAGAAGTTGTTGTACTGTATCAACTGTATGACTTTATGTTTTTTTTATAGCATATTTCTTCTATAGATTTCTTATTCCGTATTTCCAGGTGTGCAAAGCCCAGCTGTTTCCAAGTCCCCACGGTATAGGCCTAGCAGTCATTACCACTACTAACCGTATGTTCCTACTGAGCAATGTCTCTGAGCCCAAAGTGAGGCCTGTGCCTGATTTACCTAGTAAGTACATTATCATGTTAAAATATTTAGTAAGTTTCTGAATAAGAAGACGAAGAGAAGAAAAAAGTAAGTAAATTTGAATAAAGAAAAAGTAAAAAGCAAGTTTCATAAAGAAAAAGTAAAAAGCCAACGTCACGCGGTGTTCCCAGGCGGTCACCCATCCAAGTACTGACCGCGCCCGATGTTGCTTAACTTCGGTGATCGGACGAGAACCGGTGTATTCAACTTAGTATGAACGTTGGCGAGAGTGATGATGAAATTACCGAAGTATATCCACGAACAAACAGTGACGTCCTCTGATCATTGCTTAACAAAAATTATGTTTGAATTCCAGGAGCAAATGAGGCAATATCATGTTGGTGCGTCATCAGTTCTGGCTTTCTAGTGTGCAGAGACAAGGAAATCTACAAATGTCAACTAGGCGAGTCAAGAGCTGTTCTTATGGTAAATATTTATTACATTACTTACTCTTTGATTATTTATTTATAACGAATTAATAATAAACCTTTCTATATATTGTAATTAACTGAAAGTTTTACTTTATAAACGCAATAATCAACAATTTTTTTTTTAAACAAAACTTTTTGTAAGTATTTCATTAGCCCAATTCTTGAGAAAGGTCTTTTTTTAACACAAAGTTAAATAATTTATTTCATTTAAAGTAAATAATTAAGTGGATAGATACAGTACCTACTCACACATTTACAATTTTCTTATTACCTAACAAAAAAAGGAAGAAACATAAATTAAATAATAAAACAGCAGAACAGCGTGTGTGTTGAGAAAAAAAACGAAGCTTAAGAGAAAAAGAAAGCTAATTATTTAAGTAACACGACCATGAGAAACCGCGGAGCTTATTAATAGTTTTAACTACATATTTGTAAAAATCTTAGACAATAAAAATTAAATTAAAAATTTAAAAAACCGCCATCGATAAAAAGTAAACCATTTAAAAAGTTAAAAATAACACTTTAGCCATGAAATTTTACTTCACCTCGGGGTACCGCTTAAGTAAGGAATGTTACTAGTACTTGTAGGTAGGGAATGCAATCTCGTACGAGATTTCCGCCTAGCGAGATCTCGCGAGATTCAAAACCCAGTCTCGCGAGATCTCGCAAATTACGGGATCTCGCGAGATTGGGAGATTCGCAATTAAAACATATGCAAATGCTTGTTTTAAGAACTAGTAATTGACATGATATGTAATTAAATAGAAACTGCGTTGCTTAGTTATAAAAATAATGTAAGTTTTATTTTAAAAATCAACAGAGTAGGTACTTATTATTTTGTCTCTAACTCTAATAACATTTGTTTATGTCTATAATTATTATACCTACTGTAGCTAATCAGTTCAAATTCTTACAATATTGGTAACAAAACAATAATTATCTATATTTAGTCTTTTGTAAATTATTACTTTAGTTTCAATAATTAAGAGTAATAGGAACATTACTTATGGTAAATAAATACAACAAAACAAAAACTTAACTTCACAAGTTCTTAAATAAATGTTGTGAGATCGTATTAATCAAATAAAAGAAGTTTAAAGTAGAAGTCAGATGAAGTTATCAAGGTACGGAAAGGCAGGTTAGTTTCTCTGAAAATGGCTTCTCAAAAAAAACACATCATGTCGAGAGTATCATCTGACAGACGACTTCTGATTTTGCAGGGTATTTGGCATGCAAAATCAGAAGTCATCTGTCAGATGCGCCAGGCGCGGCCGCACGGCCGGCCAGGATTCTTTTCGCGCGCAACCGCGCTATGAAATACACGTCGTCACGCTGCATTTGTCAATCTCGTTATCTCGCGAGATCTCGTACGAAATTTGACGAGATACAATCTCGTAAAATATGGCCGGGATCTCGCGAGATCGGGATCTCGGCGAGACGAGATTGCATTCCCTACTTGTAGGTATGTAGGTACTTATTTTAACGGTACCCAGACGTTACGTAAAATTTCATGGCTAAAGTGTTATTTTTAACTTTTTAAATGGTTTACTTTTTTGCGATGGAGGTTTTTTAAATTTTTAATTTAATTTTTATTTTAAAATTTTTAAACGCATTAATTTTGTTTTATAGAGTACTTATACAGTTGTGAGAATTTTTCAGTGCATTGTATGTAGAGTCAAATGCTGGTTAAAACAAATCCAAACACGATATATCTGCTATTATTTTGTCAAGAGTCTACCTACTAGTGTGCTGGATAGCCTGGCTGCAGCATCAGCTCATCTTGTTGCCATCATTGCATTGTGCTAATATAACACACATGGGTGTTTGAAATTTTAAGACACACGTATGTTTGTAAGTAATGTTAATACCCATAGACGTCTAAAATAGCAACGGAAGCTAACACAAAAGAGCTGATAACCTTGAAACGACCGATTTTGATGAATTATGTCTAAGAACCATCGCAAGAATCTCTGCTTTCAAATAAAAAAAACCGCATCTAAATCGGTTTACCCGTTTGGGCGCTACGGTGCCACAGACAGACACACACACATAGCGGTGAAACTTATAACACCCCTCTTTTTGCGTCGGGGGTTAAAAAAATTGTCACTTATAGCTGAACATGGGAGAGAGCTGTTTCCAGTAAATAATTACAATAATAATAAATAATAATAAAATGTATTTAAATATTTAAGAATATAATTTAAATTTAAGTAAGTATTATTAAGAAAATAATAATAATAAGTTTATTATACAAAAATAAAAACATAAGTTCTTAAAATCAATTATAAACTAAACATGAGAAGATTGTACACACGCCTGCTTATCAGGTTATACATATCCAGTTTACGCTGACCTCGCATTGTCCCAAAATCCTATACCATGCGAGATTAGCTTATACTGGAAAATATAGCTTGATGTGTAGCTGTGTGTATAAGCGGTTATCGGTTGAAAAAAACAGTTGGAAGTCAACTGGACTTCTAAACATACCAACTTATACAACTTAGTATACAATAGTTGTTGCAGAGTTGATTGAATCAGCAGTTATTTTTTTTTATACATTTGTATATAGAGTAGAGCGTATTCAATGCTGATACCGTTGACAAAACATTAAAATTATTAATTGTGGCCAGCTCTGTTGTGGACCACACTGACGTCATTGTTCGCGGATTAAGATTCATAATTTAGGCTTGTTTATCGCCAACGTTCATACTAAGTTGAATACACCGGTTCTCGTCCGATCACCGAAGTTAAGCAACATCGGGCGCGGTCAGTACTTGGATGGGTGACCGCCTGGGAACACCGCGTGACGTTGGCTTTTTGGTTTTTTTTATTAATTGCTACACTGTTATTAATCTTTTTTTTTATTTACAGTTGATTATAAATGATGAAGTATTTTTATGTCAATTGTCCTAAAGCGCGTTTTCAACTTTTTTAAATTTCTTTTTCAGTCTCCCGATATAAAGAACCAGTATACACAAATTCTGTCAATAGTCGCGTCACAGAATGGCAAGCACGTGGCATTGTTTACCGACTCTGGCATGCTTTGGATCGGCTCGTCCGACCTGACACCTGCTTACTCCGAGATCGACACTGGATTCATCAAACAGCCTAAGGAGTTAATGTGGTTAGTAACTTACTACGTTTAATATAGATATTGATAGCTCAGTGTACCCCTGGCACGAATTTCTGCATTTTTTAAATTACGAAATTAGTTCCTCATACGGAATGCAGAGGCGCTGTTACAATCCTAGTACAAATTGTTGCCGAATACTGTTCCTGCACCTACTTAATACTTTATTGCATTCTCGCAAAACTTTACCCTGACAATTTGTGCTGGGGGTACGATAGTTAAAATTCGATAGTCTAAGAAGACTGTGTATTTCAAGAGACGACAATCTCTTTGCACTTCTTCTCCATCCAACTTTCTTTTATTATTAGTATAACTGTCAAAGTTGTGAGGATGTTAGATTTGAGTGTGTTAGATGTCATGTCTATTTCACGCTAAAACTACTAAATGGATTTTAATTAAACTGAACAGCTATTTATAGGTATGTAGGCTTTAATGTAGCTTTATAATAAACTAGCAGACGTCCCGCGGTTTCAACCGCGTTGTTTTGTTTCCGTTCCTGTGGGAATACAGGGATAAAAAGTAGCCTATGACCACCCGGGGATAGTGTAGCTTCACAACGGTGAAAGGATTTTCCAAATCGGTTTAGTAGTTCCGGAGCCTTTTCAATGCAAACAAACAATCAAACATTTCCTCTTTTATATTAGTACCTATAGATTAAATAAATTAATTCATTTATTTTTGGTTAAACATAAAGCCAGCTTAAATTCATTAAGTACAATTAAAAAAAAACAAAATCAATTAGAATTACTTAAATTAAAATAAAACAAATTCAACCCAATTAAAACTAACCAAATCGTACGTATTATTTAAAAATATTTGTACATTCTACGTAAACGAAGTCGCCGGATAAAGTTAGCGTTAGCCCAAAGTATCTAATCCACACGGATGAAGTCGCGGGCAGAAGCTAGTTAAAAAAATGAAATCCATGAACAATGATCCTACAAAATAATATAATATTTCAGTTCTGTGCCTTCGGCTTGACCTTTCGGAGATAACTATCCCTACATTAGTGTACACACATGCTTACTACTTACCTACTTTAGTCCTTGAGTGAGCGATATCTGCTTGGAGGGCGTGACCTTGCGGACCGCGCATGCGCGGAGCGCGACGGCGGCGGCGGCAGGCGCGTGAGATGCGAGCGGGCTTATGTTAGTACGCTATTTCCACACTTAGCGTGCGCACGTGCTACTATTTTACGTAATAAGATACGCGAAACGAGATAAGAGTAACGTTGTTGTAACGTTTGTGAAGTGTTAAGTGACTTTCCAGTGGATTACAAGTAAATGTAATGAAATGGTAAGTTTCTAAGATATTTATTTTATTCTTTGTGTGAGTGATTTAAATTTTCTAAAGGAATCTGCTGTGTGTTTATATACCTAATTATACTTGCTGCGCATGGCCAAGTTGCATATTTGTTCGCATGTCGGTTCGCTTTCGCAACCAATGCGGTGAGCACCCTGTCGGATATCTCATCCACAAGGTGGGTAAGGTACCTGTACTATACGATACGTCATGCACTCATGTCGGTTCGCTATCGCAACCAATGCTAACCACCCTGTCGGACATCCCATCCACAAGGTGCGTAAGGTACCTATGCTATACGACACGTTAACTGCACGCACGCGGCGTTCGTTATCGCAACCAATGCTAACCACCCTGTCGGACATCCCATCCACAAGGTGCGTAAGGTACCTGTACCATACGAGTTACGACACGTCAGCTGCACTGCTACTGTCATAAAACTCAGGTACTCGCCTCGCAGCAAGCTCCTGACAAGCCGCATGCCTCGTAGACTGACCGGTGCGCAAATATTGAGAGGCGCGGCTCGATTCGGTGAGCGGCGCGGCTCGATTTGGTGAGCGGCGCGGCTCGATTAGTTGAGCCGCGCGGCTCGATTAGTTGAGCCGCGCGGCTCGATTTGGTGAGCGGCGCGGCTCGATCTGGTGAGCCGCGCGGCTCGATTTGGTGAGCCGCGCGGCTCGATTACTGAGCGGTGTGGCTCGAATATAGGGTTACGCAGCTTGATTGTTGAGCAGTGCAACTAACTTATAGACCATCAAATGATACGCCTGCGTCTACGGCTACTGTCGGTTATGGCTTCGACACGAACGTTGACTGGCTTGACGGCTTGGTAACGATCTCGTTGCTTGCTTAAAATGGCGCAGGGAGTTTATTTATTTATTTATTTTTTTTGGGAAAACAAACAGCTACACAAATATAGTAATATACAGGTAGTAAACTAAAATTACATTGCATATATGTGTTGAGTTGCCTACACAACGTGTACGGCTACCCTTAAGTATGTCACGTAAGGCCGCAATACTGTAAGGGTACGACAGTACATAAAAAATAATAATTGGAAAATTAAGGAACCTACTAAGACCTACAAGCCTAACAGCCCTATAAGCCCTACAGCCCTACCCTACCATATACCACCACCACAGTGAGGGGTAATGAGACAAGAATATAAAATTCAAATCTGATTTATTTACAATAAGTTACAGCTTATATACTACTTTTTCTTAACACACACTATTACATATGTGTCCTATGCGTGTAAGATGCAACTTAATCATAATTTTATCTGGGCCGCGCCACAGCCGGGCAGAGTGCTGAGTCAATGTCCAAAGGTAACATTGAACACAACGTTTAGGGAGCTACTTAACGAGAGTGGAGAAACTCTACAAGGTGAGGTGATTTTGGAGTACGTCAAGCTCTTGGCACAAGCGTCTCTACCTAAGGTTGGACTCAGTGGCAGGTCATCAAAGCCTTAAGAGGAGGCTTTCGGGGACAAACCTGAACCGACTGTTTTAAACCAACTTATGTTCACCCTCCTCATAGTAGGCTTAGTTCGAGCCTTTGACCCGGAAGCGGATCATCTGACAAGGGCTATGGGGAATAAGGTGCACGTTACTAGATTGGGCCTTTGCACGCGCTCTCATACTAGGGCCACCCTCGATTGCGAATCGCATTAGGGGGTCAGCAGCTCGCTCTGAGCTTTTCAAACAATCTGTATAAGATATACGACCCTTACAACATACCGTTGTGAGGCAGATAAGACTCTGTCGGGGAACCTCTCGGAGTCAGCATGTTTTCTCAAAGTCAGCAACGGTTTGAGCCTGACTCAGACAAAGAGAATTATTTATTCAGATTCGGAGAATCAATCAGGTTCTGAGTCATCTGGTGGTTGCTCTTGAAATGCCCCTAAGATGGATAGTTTTTCGAACGCTCCAGAAATGTGGTCATCCAATGAAATTGAATTTTGACCCAGGATAAAAGAGGTCGCTTTTACCGAAGCTTACTGAACCGATTAAGAAAGAGGACATCAAATGTCAAAGACTGGGTTCTCAAGGTTGGAATCGAATCCGATACAAGGGAGGAAGTCTTTCAGGCTGCCCCTATTTCAGTGCTTTCAAAATTAATATACAGCTTGGATGCTTTATAAATCATCCATCCCTTTTCCTGGCTGTTTTAAACAAGAGGGTGTGCTCGGCACTATTAACCATGGGTTTGCTCCTACAGAGGAAAGCACTGTCTGATAGGCTGTTTGTTATCGTGCTGGTGAGGAATTACGTAAGCTATTAGCTGATGACTCCCAATTTAGGGTCTTGTCGGATGTTTTGCTGCAGTTCGTTGGTGCTCATCGTGCAGAAGCTATAGAGGCAAGACAAAGGGCGTATAAATCTTAAAATGAATCGCTTGGTGCTGTTTTACACAGCATCCTACCATTACGTCCCACCGGAACATTTTTGGGGGAAAACGGTGGCCTAGCACAGATTTTTTCCTACCATAAACTGTTGTTTATGCTGTGGTTTACGGAACCTTTTCGCAAACCAACTGTACCTTCTCACCTATCGAGAAGACGACAGCAATCCTGGCGCGGTCATCCTACAAGGTCATCACACAATGCATCAGCCCAGTCAGCAGCGCGCCGGTTGTCGGGAAGTTCAAGGCCTTCTAATAAGCAACGGAACCGATCTGGAAGGGATCAAAATTTACCTAAGCGCAGGGATCGACAGTTTCATGGGGGGCAATGGTGGAATCTCCTTGGCAATGGGAAAAGCTAGGAGTTCCAAAGAACATCCCTCCGGATACACAATACCGTTTGTAACCAAGCCGCCATCTGTTACACGAAAACTTAGAGAGATTTACGACAAGAACCTCAAATGCGCTAATGCACGCTGTGACTATGTCTATGACTATTTCTCTGAAACCTGTGAAGTTTCGCTTAATAAACCAGAATAACGTCCCGAATTTTCTGCAGAAGAACGATTATTCAGGAAAGCTGGATATCAGTCAGAAATATTTTCATATCGTCATAAACAAAAGTCATCGAAGATACCTTGCCTTCCCTTATGCAGGCGAGCTCTTGCAAAATTAAATGACGGCCCTTCCATTTGGACTATCCAGCGCGTCGTTAGCGTTCTCACTAGTCAGCAGGTGGTTAGCGAGCCTTCAGAGGGAGAGAGGATTTCGAGTGGTCGTACTTAGACGACTTTCTGTTCCAGGACCAGACGTGTAAAAGGTCTAATGAGATATGCAGTAAACCTTCTGCAAGATCTTAGGATGGTGCGTGAATTTACAGAAGCCGGTTCTAAATCCCAGGAAACAAACAGAGTTTTTAGGAAACGTTTGGGACGCCGACATAGATTGCCACGCGAAAAGATAGTTCGATCACAGGCACATATAGGTTTACTACTAAGAACAAGGCGTTGGTCTTGGCGGTCATGCACAGCTCTGACAGGAAGACATGGTTTTGCATCACTGGTAACCCCGCTTAGCCGTTTACATACTCGACACCTTGAAAGAGCTTGTCGAAAATTGACACAGGATCGACCAAGTCAAAAGGTCTCAATAACGTCGCTGGCACTAGACGATTGTTCTTGGTGGATGAAGAACATCATAATTCCGAGCAAGATTTTTGTGCCAGAACCAACGATTTTCATAAGCACGGATGCAAATGCAATGCACGCATGCAATTTCCATGCATCGCATGTCAATTGCGTGCACGTTGTTTCTTTAATTGATTTTAGTTATAAGAATTCAAACACAATGTAAAAATTGTTATTGAATAAATAAATTGAATTGAATTGATGCCTTCAACGAAGGCTGGGGAGTACAGCTGAGCGATTACCACCGCTCAGGAACGTGGACAGACGAACAAAGGAAGTGGCACATAAACAAAAAAAAAAAAATATTCACTGTTTAGACTGTTTACATAGCCCTAGTCGAGTTTATTTATTTATTTATTAAAGGTAAACCAACAGCTTCTGTATACAGCATTACATAATAATAATAGTAAAAAGTATCGGACTTATACAGTCGCCAATAATAGGTCGACCAACATTCAATCAAGAGTTTCAGGATGTCTTGAAAGACCAATCTGTTATGATAAAATCCGACAATCGAGCAGTAGTATCTTACCTGCGAAATCAGGGAAGTACAAGGTCGGTGCTGCTCATGGAAATGACAAGGAAAATACTATTCTTTGCCATCATAATGTAACTGTCCAGACATTTTATCTATCAGGATATTACAATTCAGTAGCCGACAGCCTGTCCAGAAAGAAGACTTTACCGATTTGACATCTCAAGGAGGCATTCACTCGCGAAATATTCTCGAATTGGGGCACCCCTCAAGTAGATATGCTGGCCACAAGTCAATCAAGAGTAGTTACGACGTATGTCTCAAAAGAAGCAAGGGATCCCCAGGCTCTTTACATCGATGCATTCAGCCGAGTTTGGGAATACCATTTAGCTTGGGTGTTTCCCACTCCTCCTCTCATACCCAGGGTGCTTCATTATCTCAACAGAGCATCTGGGACGTATCTAGTAGTGGTTCCTCGCTGGGAGAAAGTGTTCTGGAGAAACGACCTCAAACGCAGAGTATTAGAAGCTCCCAACCAGATATTCAACCTGAGCAGGAATCTAGTGGACTTGTCAACCAATCAACCTCCACCAAAAGTAGCAGAGTTGTTCTTAGAGGTCTGGAAGATACGGAGTGGAGCAAACTGGCTTGGAACCTAAGAATATTGAATTAATTTAGTCTGTTTGGCGTGATTGCACATGGCGAACATACGGGGCAGCGTGGAAACAATGGGTCTCGTGGTGAGACAAAATGGGATAACACCTAGCGGTCCTCGACCCCAGGAAGTAGCAACCTAAAAGGGTGCCTCTTACGCATCAGAAAGTTAGCCCTGCTACAATTCTAGTGCGCAAATCAGTAGTAGTTACCTTAGCAGACCCCACTCAAGAGTATCGACTAGCTAATAATCCTATAGTGGGAACCATTCTAAAAGTAATTAACATATGCAAAGCGACGCTGTTAAAGTCACAGATTTGAAAGGTCCAGGATTTAATTCGGTGGTTAAAAAATAACGTACCTGATAAAAACAGCATTTATCAAGTCTCTCGGCATTTAGCCTTACTTCTTTTGCTGGCATCATGCCGTCGTATTTATGACCTTACTTTTCTGAGTATTGACGATGGACACTGTGAAGGATTCGGTTCAACAATAACCTTCTGGCCTAGATTTGGCTCAGAGCGAAATTTTGCCAATCAGGTTGGCAGCTAACCTGTTCAGGAGATCCAAGTTTAAGTTTAATTAAATGGGTAAATTGGTTGATTGATATCAAGTAAGAGAAGAATGGCACAAACTGATTTGCAACGTTTGTTTATTACTATACATGATGTAGTAAAAGCGGCCTCACGAGCCGCTGAGGCCGCTGAGGCCTGCGATAGTGATCGCAGGTTGGTTAAAGGTGCCGTTAAAAGGAACTAGGATTAACCACTAGTCCAGGTTCGATTCGTTCAGCTGTGGCCTCAAATGATTTTAAAAAATTAAATGCCTTTGGATGACATTCTAAAAAGAGAGAACTGGAGGGGCTCTGATCATTTCTTGAAGCATTATTGCAAGCCGGTCGGCCAACCTAGAAATAGTAATGTTAACCCTCTTGGTGGTTCATTTACGATGTAGTTGTGCTTATTACTATTTAGTTGATTTGTATGTCATTCGAATTAAGACTGAATATTACTGTTTGATCTCATCATTAAACTTATATGAAAAATTACAAGTTCAGCTGTAAGTCAAGTCAATTTAGAGAAGAATAGTTTTTAAGTTTAGTTTGCTACATAATATAAAAGAATTGTCAGCTTCGCTTATGACAATAAGTTTCTTGCTTTTTCTTTTGTCAAGATACGTTTGTTTTATTTTGACACACATTATCCTGTCACAGTACGCTTTAGGGCGCCGGCAGAAGATAAACACTTCTCCGAAAGGTCAAGCCGAAGGCACAGAACTGAAATATAACCGTTTTCCCCCCAGAGGGAAGAAAACGAGTATTTCAGGTCTTGCCGAGGCTTGACCTGAGCAAGTCCTTGCCGGCTTTCGGAGCTAGGTACTAACATAAGCCCGCTCGCATCTCACGCGCCTGCCGCCGCCGCCGTCGCGCTCCGCGCATGCGCGGTCCGCAAGGTCACGCCCTCCAAGCAGATATCGCTCACTCAAGGACTAAAGTAGGTAAGTAGTAAGCATGTGTGTACACTAATGTAGGGATAGTTATCTCCGAAAGGTCAAGCCTCGGCAAGACCTGAAATACTCGTTTTCTTCCCTCTGGGGGGAAAACGGTTATATTCTTTCATATAAGTATAGATTCATCGTAATCATCCACAACCAGACTTCACTCAATGCTGAGTATAGGACTCTCTTTTTTTATATTTTGATTCATTCAGAGCTAATTCATAACGTTCACGAGAAGACACTTCTAATAAATACCGAATTTTGAAAGGTCGTCGTGGCTACAATAATTATCAATAATATTGCTAAAAACAAATTGAAATAATTAAAAAGACAAAGGAGAATATAATTTTCATGAGATAATTGAACTAAAAATAATCTGATTTCTGATAAATTTCCGTAGTTAAAAAATATAAGAATAACAAACAAAAAGCCAACGTCACGCGGTGTTCCCAGGCGGTCACCCATCCAAGTACTGACCGCGCCCGATGTTGCTTAACTTCGGTGATCGGACGAGAACCGGTGTATTCAACTTAGTATGAACGTTGGCGAGAGTTAAGGTAAAATTATAGAACGTTATCGACTACAATGACGTCAGTGCAATCAATTTTATTTTACTCAAACAAAAACTCGATTTTAGTTTGTCACACACATTTCTAAACGGATTCGGATTGTCTTAAATAAACGTGCCCTAGTTACAAAATTATTAAAAGATAAACAATGAACTATGATCCTACAAATATAATATTCTTTAATTTATAGATTCATCATCATCACCAACTGCCCGACTGCACTCACTGCTGAGTACAGCAGGCTTACTATGAACTATTATTACGATTCAATTGACGACCTAAAATGAACTGCTTTGCAATTTCATACTAAGACGTCATTAAAACGATCCGGTTTAGGTTGACGCCAAATCAAGTCGGCACTTGAATCGCAAGCTGTTTTAGTTCGTTCTTTTTCGTACCATGAGGTGACATTTGAACCTAAATTGGTTCGCATAGTGTCAAAAATAGCGATCCAAAAAAAGTTTCTAGTTTCGTGGCGTAAACTGAATCGTTTTGTTATAAACTTTAAAAAATGTGGAAATATACGTACCAAATTCAAGGTATTTCAGTTAAATATGTGTTTCTTACGTAACAATGTAAAATGTACGCCATTATTCGTATTACTAATTACTTTATCCAAGTTAAACGTTAAAAACTAAAAACTCTTTTGAATACTACCTACCTAATAAGAACTCCTTGGGTTCTATCAAAAAAGTTTGTATAAATTTCAAAACGCGTGTGTTACGTTCTAAACTCGTCATAATCATTTTACTTTTACGACGACACTAAGCAAACCTTTAATTTTTATTTTAAAGAATTATTTAAATTACTATTACAATAATGAGTAGTAAAATTGGGCTTAATGGTATATAATTTGACTCATAAGCGCAATTTTAAAATATATTTGTTGAAATTTTATACACAAATAAAACCGCTAAAATCATAACTACTAGGTTTCGGAACGTAACGCATAGGTTGGAGTAAAAGAGACAAAATTATGCAACAATTGTCTAGCGTCATCTCTTTCTCACACCGCGGACCACCGACAAATTTCGTTCTTTCATTCCTCCATGAGCGAATCAAACGCCACTCAGTTAAAGGCACTTCACGGTATGAATATTAGCGAATCAGTTTAGGAACCTAAACTGGTTTGCATCGGAATTGATTGGCTAACTAAAAGTTGATGGTAGGCCTCCAGGACTCTCTTTTTTATATTTAGATTCATTCAGAACTAATTGACAACGTTCACGAGAAGTCACTTGTAATAAATAATTTAAATACCGAATTTTAAAAGGTCATTGTGGCTAAAAATAGGAACAATAAATTATCAATAACATTGCTAAAAAAAATTAAATAATTAAAAAGACAAAAGAGAATATAATGTTTATGAGATAATTCAACTAAAAATATTGAAATTAAATAATTAAAAAGACAAAAGAGAATATAATGTTTATGGGATAATTCAACTAAAAATATTGAAATAATCAAAAAGACAAAAGAGAATATAATGTTTATGAGAAAATTCAACTAAAAATATTAAAATAATTGAAAAGACAAAGGAGAATTTAATGTTCATGAGATAATTGAACTAATAAAAATAATATGATTTTTGGTAAATTTCCGTAGCTATAAAATACAAGAACAACAAAAACAACAAAAAGCCAACGTCACGCGGTGTTCCCAGGCGGTCACCCATCCAAGTACTGACCGCGCCCGATGTTGCTTAACTTCGGTGATCGGACGAGAACCGGTGTATTCAACTTAGTATGAACGTTGGCGAATGTCTAACCCAATTTATTGTGCGCTATAACGAAGTTACTGACGTCATTGGTTACTCATTTTGATAGCTAGTTCATTAATAAATCAGAATAGATAAATAAATAAAATTAAAATTAAATTCGGTCCAAACAAGTAGTAGCAGTAGTATACATTGTGTAAATTGGTAAAAAATGTCATATAAGATATTTTGGGTATGCGAAAACTGTGTGAGGTATACGAACATGCTGATGCTGCGTACGACACCGTTTTCGAAACGAAATGATTTTTGGATTGTTATATTTTTGCGCTTGCCTACATTTTCCAGGTGCGGTTCACAAGCAGTAGTTGCACATTGGGACGACACTATGTGCATATACGGCACGAAAGGCCAGTCAGTACAATATCCATACGACGGACCTTTTCATCTCATACAAGACATAGATTGCGTTCGAGTTGTCTCCGAGTTGACCCACGAGCTCATACAAAAAGTACCATTTGTCGTCGAGAAAATATTCAGAATTAACAGTATTGCTTCTGGGTCTTATCTTCTTGAAGCGTCGAGGCAATTTCAGGTGAGTTAGATATTTTTTTGCTTTAGATTTATTTATTAAAATGCTTACACGTTACTAGTAGTCTTGTTAACCTCTCCAACCAAGCTAAATATGCTTGTGCAATGGGTGTTGAACTCACGACCTCTCCATCGGCAGGTCGACGCATTAGCCATTGGGCTATTTCCGCATATTTTTTTTACAAAAAGCGTAAACCATTAACCATGAAACTTTTTGTGCGCGCTTTAAATTAATGAGTGAGAGTAACACGTAGGTATCTATCCACATAATTATGTACTACTAAAATGCTTAATCTATCTTAGTAAGTACAGTTTGTTATTTTTTTTTATTCTAGGTACTTACATCGTATTCACATATACATAATGTATTTTTTATTGTATTCAAATTGAACCTTATTGTTTCTTGCCCATTCTTCTCCGTTCGAAACTACCTTTTGGAAGGAGCAACTAGAATCATTATATTTATTGAACTTGAAAGTTTAATGTTCAAAAGTGCCTTTTAAATGGCCTAATTGAAATAAATGATTTGACTTTGACTTGAATAGAAATGATATTTATTTCTGCAAATAATAATAATAAGGTATTTATTGTTTCACAAAGTAGGTGACATAACATGCTTAGTACAAATTTATGTGCAAGAATGAACAGATGATGTACTGCTGGTGCTTAAAAAAGGAAACCCTGAGCTATAAGTACCAGCTGCCCTTAAGTAAATAAATAAATATTCCACAACTTTTCACACAAGACCATTTAGTCCCAAGTTAAGCTTGAGAGCTTGTGTTATGGGTACTAAATAGCTGATAAACATACTTATATATTTCTAAATACATACATATTATAGATAAATAACACCCAGACACAGAACAAATGATCGTGCTCATCACACAAACATTTGTCCTGGGTGGGAATCGAACCCACGACCTCCGGCATAGCAGTCAGGGTCACTAACTACTAGACCAACAGGCCAATCAAAAGTCAGTTAAGTGACTCAGTGAAAGCAGTTCGTGATATTACATGCAAACATGTTAGATGAAGTTGCCGAGACAATAAGAATACCTACATTTAATGAATAAAATGGAAAACAAAATTTAAAGAGTAGAATTGCTGAAACTAGTAGTAGTAAACTAAGCTTGTGATAGTGGGAGAGTGGTTATTTGTGTGTATGAGTGTTGCGTGTGTTTAAGTATGTGTATAGGTGTGTGTTTGTGTTTAACTAGACGAAGGAGATTCTCTGTCTCATCATAGCTAAGTTTCAAAAGCCAATCAATCACAGCTTTTTTACAGTCATGCTTATGTCTAGGATTAATATTTGATAACTTGTTAGCTTTGGCATACAAAAATCGTCCGAGGAAACAGAAAAATCTCTGACTGAAGGAAGTCCTGAGAGTGACACAATAGATATTTTCATATACACGACAATGTTTTTAAAACAAATGGCGCCGACATTTCCAAATTAACTGATCCCTGAAAAGAGTCTTAAAGCTCAACCATAACATTGCATTATATTATGCTAGTCTTACGATTCCGGGCAAAGTTCGGAAAAACCTTCTGCAGAAAACCTCTCAATCGATTGGGGATGACAGAGATAGATGATGATTAAAATCATATTCAGCGTTAAACATATATGTCGGGATTGTGTAGCAAGCGGGTGGACCGCATCAGTATTCACAAAAGCATTGATAAGTTTGTATGACGTTGTCTTTGTTTGTGTATACCGTTCGGTAGTTTCGTTAATGCTTTCGCCAACGTTCATACTAAGTTGAATACACCGGTTCTCGTCCGATCACCGAAGTTAAGCAACATCGGGCGCGGTCAGTACTTGGATGGGTGACCGCCTGGGAACACCGCGTGACTTTGGCTTTTTGCCGTCTTTTTCTTTTATAATTTTATTAATCTAATTTTACGAGAATTTTTTAATAGGTACTTAATTTTTAAACTTTTTTTATAATTTTGCACATTTATTCCAGTCAATCCGTTAATAAATAGTGATAAACTAAAATCGAGTTCTTGTTGTGTAAAAATAAAATGGATTTCACTGACGTCATTGTAGTCGATAACGTTGTAAAATTTTGCCTTGACACTCGCCAACGTTCATACTAAGTTGAATACACCGGTTCTCGTCCGATCACCGAAGTTAAGCAACATCGGGCGCGGTCAGTACTTGGATGGGTGACCGCCTGGGAACACCGCGTGACGTTGGCTTTTTGCCGTTTTCTTTCTTTTATAATTTTACTAATCTAATTTTATGAGAATATTTTAATAAGTACATAATTATTTAACTTTTTTTTATAATTTTGCACATTTATTCAAGTCAATCCGTTAATAAATAGTGATAAACTAAAATCGAGTTCTTGTTGTGTAAAAATAAAATTGATTGCTCTGACGTCATTGTAGTCGATAACGTTCTATTATTTTGTAAGGACTCTCGCCAACGTTCATACTAAGTTGAATACACCGGTTCTCGTCCGATCACCGAAGTTAAGCAACATCGGGCGCGGTCAGTACTTGGATGGGTGACCGCCTGGGAACACCGCGTGACGTTGGCTTTTTGCTTTTTATATTTTTTTTTTAAATAAATGAAATTTTGTTTTAT
This sequence comes from Euplexia lucipara, assembly GCA_921972225.1. NCBI lineage: Eukaryota > Metazoa > Arthropoda > Insecta > Lepidoptera > Noctuidae > Euplexia > Euplexia lucipara. The sequence goes on along the minus strand of OV179152.1, from coordinate 6,629,343 downwards.
AAATTAATAGTATCATTGTTTTACGTCAAATATATTTAAGATACTATAGAGGGCATGCGGAGAAAAGACATAGAAAAGCAGCTATGATCCTATGTCTCAGTAACGCCATCTAGAATAATATAGCAATATTGGAGCGGCAGCGGAGCGTACTACACTTTACTCATCGAGTATCGGACCAAAATTAATATTATAGTATGTATTGAAGGTCTTTGTTTTACGTGTATAATTTATTGTGAAAATAAAACATTTCAGAATCACAGTCACAGGGCCGATGAATACATAAGATTGGTGAAGCCTGACCTTTCGATTGCTGTACAAGATTGCATAGAGGCAGCTGCCTTCGAGTTCAACCCTGATGTTCAGAAGATGTTGATAAGGGCCGCACAGTTCGGGAAGTGTTTCATTATGGACCCTGAGTTGACGGACCTTTATGTGAAGACTTGCAGATGGCTCAGGGTTTTGAACGCCGTTCGAGACCCCAAAGTGGCTATACCGCTCACTTCTGTGCAGTATCCTTTTGAATTAATTAATAATATCAATATTCCACAACCTTCACACAACGCCATCTAGTCCCACTAAGCAGAACTTGTGCTATGAGTACTAGACAACTGATATTACATACATACATACATACATACATACATAAGCTCACGCCTTTTTCCCATGGGGGTAGGCAGAAACTACAGAGCGCCATATGCTACGATTCTTACATCCTACTTCTTTTGCTTCGTCTACATTCATACATGTTGTCATACACACACGCCGGTTGCGAGTACTACGCACCTGACCATTCTGAAGAACCTCACCAATAAGGTCTATGTATGTCCTTCTAGGGCGTCCCCTCCCTTATTACATACTTATTTTCTAAATACAAAACAATATGAAATCCACGCTCGACATATCAGTCTGGGCTAGTCAACAAACGCGTAACTTACACAGTCTTATAATGAATAATGATGCATTCATAACTATTAAGTATATGTATTATATGCAATCTTCTTTGCAAAAATAAATTTTGGAAAAAACATTGTAAACTACATTTCAAGTTCAGTTTGCGCTACAACTTTAGCAATAATTTTAACTCTTTTACTATGTAATTAATCATTGCTGTATTGACTGAATTTACACTACTATATGTACTTATAATAAAATAAGGAAATATGAATTCAAACATGGAATCATACATTCTTCTATGCGTATGCAGTTAGTTTTTTTTTTGTATTTTAAAAGCTTTAGAGAGAATTAGAGTTTATAATACAGGGTGTTTTGGGGATGAGTGTAGGCATTTTGCAGATGGATAGGGTCGGTCCATACGATTATTTTATAGTATGGGAACTATGGTCCGATATCCTTTAGTTTTTAAGTTATGGGCAAAAAGATTTGTTTTATGCTTATTTTCTTTTCTTCACTATTTGATTGTTTTTGCTATCGGAATAGTTGTAAGACTTTTAATTTATCGTATGTTATGTGTTTAAATCGACAAATAATAAAAAAACTGTATTTAATATGAAATTGTGTTTATTTTTAGCTTCATAACCCAAAAAGTGTCAAGTATTCATAAAAAACGATTTTTGCCCATAACTTAAAAACTAAAGGATATCGGACCATATAGTTCCCATACTATAAAATAATCGTATGGACCGACCCTATCCATCTGCAAAATGCCTACACTCATCCCCAAAACACCCTGTATAATAATATACATAATTATGAAATGTTGCTGGGGAATTTGTTCCGCCACTTCTTCTTCCCAGTAAAAACACTAGGAAGTGTTGAAAGATGGCCGTTTTGGGGGCATGTCTTGTGTATTTTTGACATTTAAAAAGATTCTCACCTAATTTGACGAAATGAGGTTTGATTATATGAAGAGCGAACCGGAAATTAGCCAAACTGAATAAAAGTTATAAGTAATAGATATACAATTTTAATTATTTCTATATAGATAGCTAATTAAGTTTTTCAACGGTGTTTCAATTCTGACTAGTTACCTCTGTAAGTATTGTATTATTTTTATAACTTACTGCACACTTAACTAAATCACCAACCTTTATCTGTTCCGTTCCGTTTCACAAATGCTGTCTCCTTCCATAATTTATAGTATTTACTTTTTTTTTTTGTAAGATTCTTCCACTCGTACTTTGAGATAGATATTATACTCCATCCGAGTAGGTAGTTAACTAAAGGTAAACAATCTTCACAAGTCTTTTTACATAAACGCTTATTAATGAAATACAACTACTGTTTAAACAAATTGTTTAATTGATCATGTAATCGTTTTTGTTGTAAGTATCTAAATTTGTTTTCACCTGCATTTTATTATTAAACTGTGTTAGTACTTAATTAAAAATAAATGTCAAAATTGTTTACCTTTTGTTAACTACCTAATCGGATGGAGTATAGATAGATAAAACGTTCATTTAGTGCACACAAAAGACACAGACAAACATACAATACAAAATAAATCGATGAGCGATGAATGATATAGTGAAAAGTCAGAAGTCAGTTCAGTTTAAGTGAATGGTTACTACATAATATAAGAAAATCTAGTAGTCGTCTTAATCTTGTGATGATATTATGTTCCTTAACCAGATTTCAGGATGACTAACCTAGGTGAACGAGTTCTACTGGACCGTCTAATATGGCGGCGACTGCACTGTTTAGCTGGTCTCATTGCTTCCTATCTTCAGCTGAAGGATGGCAGGACGAGAGTACTGTCGCATTGGGCTTGTTACAAGGTATGCTATGCTATGCCATCAAAAACAATTTTCAAAGACACAATAATGTTTTGTAGACTTATGTAACATGGTGCCAAAAGGCATTAATGATAACCTGATTCGTACAACTAGACAATAATACTTATTATATTACTAATTGTCTACAATCGATAGAATATACTATATATTTTAAACATATATTTTAATGATAATATATATTTTAAACCTTTTAAGCGGTTGGCTAATTAAAAATTCTGCAGATCATAATTTGTCTACTAGCTTAGTTACAGCGTTTAATAAAGGCTATAGAATTCAGCGGGCAGCGTACACTCTTTGTGATAGCATAATTAATAATACATTACCAATTTAAATTAAATAAAAGAAAGTACTTGTTGTCTCTTCCCCTAGGTGACGCAACCCCACTTGGACAACGAGAGTGCCGCCCGCGAGATTGGCGCCAAACTACAAAACGTTCCTGGCATATCTTACACTACTATTGCCATGAAAGCTGCTGAAAAAGGTCGGAAGGCACTAGCAATCAAAGTGAGTAACCAATGACGTCAGTAACTCCATGATAGTGCACAATAAATTGGGCTCGTCATTCGCCAACGTTCATACTAAGTTGAATACACCGGTTCTCGTCCGATCACCGAAGTTAAGCAACATCGGGCGCGGTCAGTACTTGGATGGGTGACCGCCTGGGAACACCGCGTGACGTTGGCTTTTTGCTGTTTTTGTTGTTCTTATATTTTATAGCCACGGAAATTTACCAGAAATCATTTATTATTTTTATTAGTTCAATTATCTCATGAACATTAAATTCTCCTTTGTCTTTTTAATTATTTCAATTTGTAGTTAGCAAAGACATTCAATACTTAGTTTACTAAAGATGTTTTCTGGTGGACAGAATTGTAAAAATAAAATTGATTTCACTGACGTCATTGTAGTCGATAACGTTCTATTATTTTGTATGGACTCTCGCCAACGTTCATACTAAGTTGAATACACCGGTTCTCGTCCGATCACCGAAGTTAAGCAACATCGGGCGCGGTCAGTACTTGGATGGGTGACCGCCTGGGAACACCGCGTGACGTTGGCTTTTTGTTGATCTTATATTTTATAGCTACGGAAATTTACCAGAAATCATATTATTTTTATTAGTTCAATTATTTCATGAACATTAAATTCTCCTTTGTCTTTTTAATTATTTTAATTTGTATTTAGCAAAGACATTCCATACTTAGTTTACTATAGATGTTTTCTGGTGGACAGAATTGTAAAAAATAAAATTGATTTCACTGACGTCATTGTAGTCGATAACGTTCTATTATTTTGTATGGACTCTCGCCAACGTTCATACTAAGTTGAATACACCGGTTCTCGTCCGATCACCGAAGTTAAGCAACATCGGGCGCGGTCAGTACTTGGATGGGTGACCGCCTGGGAACACCGCGTGACGTTGGCTTTTTGTTGATTTTATATTTTATAGCTACGGAAATTTACCAGAAATCATATTATTTTTATTAGTTCAATTATCTCATGAACATTAAATTCTCCTTTGTCTTTTTAATTATTTTAATTTGTATTTAGCAAAGACATTCAATACTTAGTTCACTATTGTTCTGGTGGACACAATTAGTCTAGGAGGTTTTTTCTAGTACGCTCCGCTGCCGCTCCAATTATGATATATTATTCTAGATGGCGTTACTGAAACAAGGGATCAAAGTTTTTCTATAACATTTCCTCACATGTCCGCTCCATAGTAGGTACCTATTTTAAATCTCTTTGGTTTTTAGCAATGTTATTGATAATAATTATTGTACAGACGCCAGCACATCAAGTTACCCCAATGTGTCAAATTTTCCCGATTGAATATGAACCTTATTCTGTTTGACATAAAGTTAACGTTCAAAAGTGCCTGTTATGGGTCTAATTGAAATAAACGATTTGACTTTAGTTGAAAAACGATCAAAGAAATTTGACATATTGGGGTAACTTTAAGTGCTGGCGTCTTTACCTATTTTTAGCCACGACGACCTTTTAAAATTCGGTATTTAAATTATTTATTACAAGTGACTTCTCGTGAACGTTGTCAATTAGCAGGCTCTGAATGAATCTAAATATTATAAAAAGAGAGTCCTGTACTCAGCAGTGAGTGAATTCGGGCTGAGGCTGATGATGATGAATCTATAAATTAAAGAATATTACATAATTTGTAGGATCATTGTTCATGGATTTTATCTTTTAATAGTTTTGTAACTAGAGCACGTTTATTTATGACAATCCGTTAAGAAATAGTGACAAACTAAAATCGAGTTCTTGTTTGTAAAAAATAAAAATGATTTCACTGACGTCATTGTAGTCGATAACGTTCTATAATTTTGCCTTGACACTCGCCAACGTTCATACTAAGTTGAATACACCGGTTCTCGTCCGATCACCGAAGTTAAGCAACATCGGGCGCGGTCAGTACTTGGATGGGTGACCGCCTGGGAACACCGCGTGACGTTGGCTTTTTGCCGTTTTTGTTTGTCTTTTATATATTTATCTGAAATCATATTTTTTTGGACAATAATCTGAATATCAGTTATGTGTCCTTCTTTGTCTTTTAAGAATTTAATTTTGTTTTAAACAATGTAGGTTATGTTATCTATTATGGGTAATTATAGTAGATTAAGGCCCATTTAAGAAGATTTAAGTACCTATTAACTGAATGAGAATTTACTTGTTTCTTGCTTATAAATTCGCTTAAAAATAGAATTTATAAGTAAGAAAAATTTAACTTTTGTACCAATATTAGATATTCGGTAACTTATTTATTGACCACTCACTTTGTAAAATGTTTTCAATTAGCTCCGAATTAATCTAATTTTAGTTTCTTAAATCTATATTTATAAAAATTTTAAGTTGGTTTGTGTACGCTTCAAAAACCCAAAAAGTTCTGCACCGATCGAGCTGAAATTTTAGCGTGATATATAATCCGCATCAAGGATTGTTTTTATCTCAATTTTTTTTTTTTAATCATTCAATCACAATGTGCCACAGCGAAGCGTGGCTGGGAACAGCTAGTAAGTAATATTTGTGGCATTATTCGAAATCAAAATCAAAAGTCTTTATTCAAACTAGGCTGAGAATCAGCACTATTTGAACGTCAAAAAAAAAAAGACATTCCCCCAAAAAAGTGGCGAAGGGTGGGCCCTCTTCGCCACTTTCTAGTGTTTTTGCTGGGAAGAAGAAGTGGCGGAACAAACTCTGTCTGATTCGTTTGAAGAACTATACAAAGAATCTATACAATAAAATGCTCAATAAATAGCACTAAGGTTTATACACTTGTCGCATTAGATTTAATCTGTAATGGCAAAGAAAACATGTTTCTTGTGAATACATAAATAAATAAATAACTAAAATAGTAAATAAACTTTGCAAAATATTACATTTCAGAATGATCGTCACGTGTCGGTTGTTTCTTCTCAGAGGTAGTCAGTTAAGAAATGCCGACTTCAACTAGCTTTAAAGGAAAAAATGACGTGTAAAAGTGATTTCCATATCCTACTTGCATAATAAATAATTTCATTTCATTTCATTTCGTGTTAGCTAGCACACTCCACTATACCAAGATAAAAAAAAAATGTAAATAAAAATGTTCATATTAACATTGAAATCTAAACTCAAGCAAAACGAATACAAAACTGAAAAATAACAGCCTCCCGGTATCAAAGTCAAAGTCAAATCATTTATTTCAATTAGGCCTGAAAACAGGCACTTTTGAACGTTATACTTACAAATAAATTAAATTAATATGATTCTAGTTGCACATTCCAAAAGGTAGTTTTGTATGGAGAAGAATGTGCAAGAAACTCCATACTTACTCTTTTAAAATAGATTTTACAATATTTGTATACATAATCAGATTATATGTGAGGATAATGTACCATGAGAAAAAAAAAACAGCTATCCTGAGATAGGTGATATAAAATAAGCAACGCGGCTGGTTGTATAAGCGTATTGAAAGATACATGGTGCTCACATATTTACATAATATTTAATCCAAAGTTGATTATTAAAAAAAAAGTAATAATCATGAAGTTAATACTTAAAATAAAAAAAAATAAAAATAATAATAATAATAAAAAAAAAGTATAAAAGGCGTAGGTACCCGCTTACATATGCAATATATTATCCATTATATCATGGATTTTATTTTTTTACAATTTTGTAACTAGGCACGTTTATTTAAGACAATCCGTTATGAAATAGTGACAAACTAAAATCGAGTTCTTGTTTGTAAAAAATAAAAATGATTACACTGACGTCATTGTAGTCGATAACGTTCTATTATTTTGCCTTGACTCTCGCCAACGTTCATACTAAGTTGAATACACCGGTTCTCGTCCGATCACCGAAGTTAAGCAACATCGGGCGCGGTCAGTACTTGGATGGGTGACCGCCTGGGAACACCGCGTGACGTTGGCTTTTTGCCATTTATTTTTACTTTTATATATTTATCTGAAATCTTATTTTTGTACAATAATCTGAATACTATTAATCCTTCTTTGTCTTTTAAGTATTTAATTTGTTTTATGCAATGTAGGTTATGTTATCTACTATGGGTAATTAAAGTAGATTTAGGCCCATTAAAGAAGATTTAAGTAGGTACTTACTAGTAACTGAATGAGAATTTATCCGTGTTAGGTACACAAAAATCGAATTTATAAGTAAGGAAAAATTGACTTTTGTACCAATATTAAATATTCGGTAACTTGTTTATTGATCACTCACTTTGTAAAATGTTTTCAATTAGCTCCGAATTAATCTAATTTTAAGAGAATATTTCTTAGAAAAGTAATATTTGTGGCATCATTGTTCATGGATTTTATTTTTTAATAATTTAGTAACTAGGGCACGTTTATTTATGACAATCCGTTTATACATAGTTCTAAAGTAATATCGAGTTCTTGTTGTATAAAAAATAAAATTGTTTGCACTGACGTCATTGTAGTCGATAACGTTCTATAATTTTGCCTTGACACTCGCCAACGTTCATACTAAGTTGAATACACCGGTTCTCGTCCGATCACCGAAGTTAAGCAACATCGGGCGCGGTCAGTACTTGGATGGGTGACCGCCTGGGAACACCGCGTGACGTTGGCTTTTTGCTTTTTAATCATTTACATTATATTTTTTTCAGATATTGGAGTATGAAACTCATAGTAAACTGCAAGTTCCTCTACTATTGTCTCTGGGAGAGGGACCAACCGCTTTGCTGAAAGCGACGGCCAGCGGTGATACGGATTTAATTTACATAGTATTGTTACATCTTAAGGAGAAAATGGGCAAACGCGAGTTCGAAGTAAGTGTTCTGTTCTGAGGATATTTAGATATTATTATGCAGCATGAGTTTTGGACTTCAGAAGAAAAAAATGTAGTTAAGAAAGTTTTGCTATTAATTGTTTAGAGGCCAACTGTGTGTCAGTCTGCCTCTGTACAATTAATCAAGCTACCCAATCTACCAAATTTCTTTGATAGTTTTTCAACTTTATTACAAATAGAATAAGGTTTAAGTAATTATGTTCAATTGGGAAAATTGACAGTTTGGTGTAGCTTGATGTAATGGCTGTCTCTGTAGGTACATATATTATGTTTTTATGTTTCAACGTTTTTATGTTACAAATAATAATGATGATAATTGTTTATTTATAAGAGAGGCGCATGTAATACCTTGACAACTTGAAATAGCACACGGTTGCAAGTTTTCCTGAACTAGGTTGAACCTGTAATAAAATACTTTTTATGTTTTATTCTATAGAGACCATTTCTATCGCCCCCAGCTAACTATCCGGAATCTGTCGCTCGCCCATGCTCTTTACATAAAGTTCTGCGCGAGTAACAACCGCGAGGCGTTGCGGCAGGTGTACGTACAAGAGGACGACTTCCCCGGACAGGCCGCCACGCACATACGAGATGCCATAGAGCAGACCAACCCGGGAAGTATAGAGGCGTCACTCATATCCGCCAGAGAGTGCTACAAGAAAGGGAAGAATGATTTAGGTTAGTTGTTCATATTTTACACTAAGTAATCTCCTTAAAAGACTACAAATCTCTTGCTTTGCTTCTCATCTATATCATAAAGGGGTATAGTTTCTCAGTTTGTGATTTAGAGGTAGGAGGAACAGGGTCTAAAGTTGCTCATCGTCCATAGAAAAGGGAAGATCCACCGACCAGATGGGTGTGGTGTCTGGTGGGCTACTGCCTACTACTGCCCGCCGGTTGTTGTCGGGAACTTGTATACGTTCGTTTTATTTATTTATTTGAGGGGCGTATCGCGTATCGTGTCCTTGAAGAGGAGGTGTATAGCTTAACCGGGCGTCTCTGTAGAGATACTTAAGCAAAAAGTTAAGACCTCCAGCCAGAGTATAAAAAACTTAAAAACTAAGCGACTACGCTAAGGGCACCCCCTGCGGGGTACGAGCCTCGGCTTAGGGCGTCGCTGGGAGAGGACAGCAAGGGACGGCTGGATCTGTGTGGTTATTATTTGGGGGCAGCGAGTTTATTATAACTACTGCTCAGCTCGCGGGCTGGCACACAAGCAAGGGACGGGAGGACGGGTAATTATCGGGGGCGTCGCGACGGGCCTCGACGGCGAGGCCGGAATCGGGCTGCTTGTATACGTTCGAATCGCGCGGATAACTTTATTACCGCGATGTAGGATGTCAGTGGTTAGTTCGTATGTGGCGAGATAGATGTCGCTACAGTAACGTTGTAAGGGGGTACTGGATCTACTGGACCGATTTTGTAAATTCTTTAACCAATAGAAAGCCACATTATTTGTGTCTTATGCTATAATTTATTTTTAAAACTAAAAGGGGTGCATGGGGATGTTAAATTATAAAATCCATTCGTATAAAGTCGCGGGTGAATTGCTAGTGCAGTATAGAGGCATCACTCATATCAGCCAGGGAATGCTATAATCAATTGGAAAATATGTTTTGTAACGAAAAAAAGATGGATAAAGTGGCAAAACTTACTATATTTTTCCAAGACAGCATATTACCATCAGAAATATCGAAATACACCAAACATGCCTTGCCCTGTAGTAGAAAAGGACAAAGATATTCCATAGAAACACACTTTTCTTTTGCGAAAAATACTTTATTTGCTTTTATGAGTTCCCGGTCATTTTTCAAAAGCATCACTACAGACAGACACACCAAATAAAATAGGTACATCATTTTTATAGCAATGACATCAACTTCCAGGTGTCTCAATCTGCGAAGACGCGCGCAAGCTCTGCAAGCAACAGTCGAGTCTACAAGAGACGTACGGCAGCAGGTTCGTGGGCTTGTCGTTACAGGACACCGTGAGGCAACTGCTCGACCAGGGAGAAGTCAAGCTGGCTGATAAACTGCGCTCGGAGTACAGGATGCCTGATAGAAGGTAAACTTACATCTTCTACACAGGATGAAGGGGACATTGACGGATATACTGACTGAACATAATTCTGAATCCATTAACTAAGTACATGATTCTAAATCCTCCAGCACTGAAAATATTTGCCGGTTTTTTCTCAGCATTAAACGTTTTTTCTCTAGGTTACCTATCTACACCTTTTTACTAGGTAATAATATCATTGAAGTATAATAATAGTATTTATAGTATTATAATAATAGTAATAAAAGAAATAATAGTTTTTCAACTTTATTACAAACAGAATACGGTTCATGTTCAATTGTTCCCATCACGCCACTAGGTTACCACTTTTTCTAATGTTCTATGCTTTTGCTTATACTTAATGTATTTTATTTCAACTCTCACAGGTACTGGTGGCTGCGAATTCTAACATTAGCAGACAAGGACGACTGGGCAGAACTCGAACGGTTCTCTAAATCTAAGAAGTCTCCTGTCGGGTACGAACCGTTTGTGGACGCGTGCCTCAAGTACTGCAAGCAGGACGAGGCGCTCAAGTACCTGCCGCGATGTAGCGATGACATCAAAGTCAAGTACTATGTTAAAGCTGGGTAAGTGATAATAATAGATAAAACATTTATTTAGTACACACAAAAGACACAGACAAACACACGATACAAAGCGTCTCAAGGCTTCACAAAATGGGAGTCCAGCTCAGCATGTGCCAGGTAAATGTACCTGGCAAAAAAACCTTTAAAACAAAATTGTTACTCGATTTTAACCAAAGTCAAAAAAGGAGGAGGCTTGTTTTTTTATGAATGTTTGTTACGCGATTATTCCGCAAATAATTAATTGATTTCTATGGTTTGTCAGATAAACCATAAAAACCCTATATTATTTTGTACCCCTTTTTCTAAGATGGCGGCCGTGAGGGTTGTATCCCCACAAATTTGGAATATACACCAACTTTACACCAGCCCGTCCTCATATATAGTAAATAAAATTTCATCCTCTGACAAATGCACACTAAGCACAAAAAAAAATAATTTCAATGGACTAAGCTGGCTATAACCAATCATTTGTGTTGAGCTTTCTACATTTGGAAGCAAATAAATCAAGCTACTTGCATTTTTTACGCATTGTGATTATTATTTTCAATATGATAAAACGCATCGTTTAGAAACATATGGCTACTAAATAAATTTGTAGGCCATGTAAACTGCAGATTGAATCGTTCCATATTACCAAAAATATTGACGGAAGGAGAAACGTAATGGCTGAATTAATTTGCTCCGAAGTATATTTGAGGTTATGGATAGCGCTATGATCATTTGACTACTCACGCAAACATTAAAAATGCACAAACAATCATACGCATCCACAAAACACACTAATAAATCACACATATAGCTTTAAAATATTATTGTAACATTCACTCTGAAGCTTTTATTTGCATAGGATTATTTTGTTACTTACTTGTTACTAGTAGACGTCCCGCGGTTTCACCCGCGTTGTTCCCGTTCCTGTGGGAATACAGGGATAAAAAAGTAGCCTATGTCACCCGGGGATAGTGTAGCTTCCCAACAGTGAAAGAATTTTCCAAATCGGTCCAGTAGTTTCGGAGCCTATTCACTGCAAACAAACAATCAGACATTTCCTCTTTATATATTCGTATAGATGAGAGAGGACACTCATTTCTCTAACACAGGTTTTAGAACCTAGTTCAGAATTCAGGGAATTAATTTTATTTTGTAACTTTTTTATGGAATTAACCATTTTCATTTTTTTTGAGAGATATTTTATTTGTCATTCATACATACATAAACTCACGCTTTTTTCCGATAGAGGTAGGCAGAAACTACAGAGCGCCATAAGCTACGATTCTTACATACTTCTTTTGCTTCGTTTACATTCATACATGTTGTCATACACACACGCCTTCTGTCGTCTCGTTTGTCTATTTTTAATATTATGTCCTACTTTTTACAGTTTCTACGAGGAAGCGGCAGAAGTAGCATTTGAGCAGAAAGATGAAAGTGCCCTTCTGTTCGTGCAGAACAAATGTCCCTTGAACGAGCATATGAAACGCGCCAAGATCGCGTCGCTGATCGAAAAATTACCAACCAAAAAATGATTAAGTATATAGATATAATGGACTGAAATATATTATTTATGAATATCAAAATGTCGCTCGTGGGTAAGCGGATGTGGTGACCGATCAAGATGGAGGGACCAAGTCTCGGATATCTGTCAAACATATATAAAAGATTAATACCATAAATCTACTATTTGCTACCTTAGCTAAAAATTTTGCTACCTCTATATTTGCAGAATAACTTTAACAAAATGTTGGTCCCTCCATCATGACGTCAAGATGGAGGGACCAAACTGATAAACTGCCCCCTGGAATGTTCCACCTTGCTGGTGTTTTAATACCTTAATTCAACCAAAATAATATTGATTCAAACTGACTGAAAAATATTTGGTTTTAAAAATCGACAATCGAAAATCGACTAATTTGTTTGGTCCCTCCAAATTGACGATTCAATTATTTAGTGTACAGTATATAGATGGTCAGTATGTTTTCAATTTTCGAAGGATAAATATTTAATACTTATTTACTACCTTCAAATGGTATATTTTTTTTAAGTTATTAATTATTTTAAAGAGTCATAATCAAAAAAAAAATTGTTGCATTATTAATATAAAATATATAAATTCATTTATTTTAGTTAAGTACACCCATTGACAAAAAGATATAAAACCACAAAGCAACAATAAAACCAACTAAAAAATAAAAATAAATAAAAGTAAAGTCAAACTCAATAACTTACAATACAATTAAATTAAACTTAAACACGAACATAACAAATCAAACACCATGTCAATCAATTAATCAATCAGAATACATAAATAAATCCAATTGAAATTAAATTCTATTATTATTATGTGGTTTTACGCAATATAGAATTTACGTAAGAAGTATATTTACAATAAAAAAATCTGTTTTTAACTGTTCGTGCTTTAAGAACGTTGAAATTGAAATGAAATGAAATTTATTTACGTACATTATTAATGAAACATAATTATCTTAGATTAGCTTAAGGTACTAACACAAATTCAGCAAGACATCTGTGTCTGAACTAGATAAATAAATATCTCAGACAACAGCGCTCTTCCCTAAAAATATACATTTAAAAGCTTACATGTTCACATTTAAGACTTATATTATGCAAATGTAATAAAAATAACAAAAACAAAGTAAAATGAAATATGTATAGTGGGGTGGGGACCTCCTTTTGTGTTTTAAAAAAGAGAGAGAGAGAGAAAAGAAAAGAAAAAGAAAAGAAAAGAGAGAGAGTTTTTGATCAAAGAGTGAAATTCTTTTATATCAAATGGTTCTGTAAAATAAAGAAAGTGATAATTACGAAATACTTCAACAGACAACTAAAGATGGCCACGTTATGCTTAGTTATTACACTTATTTAGACCTGCGACAAACTAAGATAAGACGTTTGACGTTTCTCACTTTTTGGTCGCGAACTCGCGATGACTTAGTAAGTACCTACCTCTACGCAGCTACGTAAGAAATAGAAAAACCGGCCAAGAGAGTGTCGGGCCACGCTCTGTGTAGGGTTCCGTAGTTTCCCGTCCGTCCCAATAAGTGTTCAAAATGCTTGAATATACGATTATACTACAAACTTAGTCCAGAAATTATTTTGAACAACTTTTTGTCTTTTTTGTACAAAAACTGTTTCCATCCAAGTTCAAAATAATTTTCCTAGAAAGTCCTTTTAAAGTTCTACTTTTCAGTTTTTTGTTCATATTTTCTAAACTTATGGTTCAAAAGTACGTTAAAGAGGGTAAGTTAGAGAGAGGGGGGGGGACACATTGTTTTTTACTTTTGTAGCGATTATTTCCGAAATTATTGACATTATCAAAAAATGATTTTAGTAAACCCCTATTTATTTTTAAATACCTTTCCAACAATATATCACACGTTAGGGTTAAAATTAAAAAAAAAAACAATTCTCACTTTACATATAGAGGCTACCCTAATAAAACATTTTTATCCAATTTTTATTTTACCACTTTGTTGGCGTGATTGATACACATATTGGTACCAAATTTCAGCTTTCTAGTGCTAACGGTCACAGAGATTAAGCGAGGACGGACGGACGGATGGACAGACAGACATGGCGAAACTATAAGGGTTCCTAGTTGACTACGGAACCCTGAAAATCAAATAAATAGTCCTAATTAGTTACTATGATACCTACCCATACACAATGACGACGAGTACCATTATCAAGCGTTTAGTTAAACTTTATATTTTAAAAAATGCGCTCAGCAACACTAATTCATCGTTGATTAATTTTAGGGTACCGTAGCCAAATGGCATAAAACGGAATCCTTATGGATTCGTCATGTCCGTCTGTCCGTCCGTAGGTCACAGCCACTTTTTCCGAAACCAAACCCCTGAAACTTGGTAAGTAGATGTATTCTGTAAAACGCATTAAGATTTTCACACAAAAATAGAAAAAAAAAAAAAATATTGAGGTTTCCAATATTTTTTTTTCTAAACTGAATAGTTTGCGCGAGAGAGACTTCCACAGTAGTAAAATGTGTGTTTGAAAACTAGTAAGTAGTTTTTTTAATACGTCATAAATCGTATCGATCAAAGTTACAACAAACTACAAAAACTTATATAATTATTATGTTACTTGCTGCTACGGAACCCTTCATCGGCGAGTCCGACTCGCACTTGGCCGCTTTTTATCGATTTTAAAGAAAATCGATTCTTTTACAAACATTACCTACATATAAAAAAGAGATAAATTTATACAATAATAATGTTGTATTTTATCATCAATAGCATGCGTTTAATTCAATTCAATTCAAATACAATTGTTAATTACAATGTTGTTATTTTAAATAGATTTAATAATCGCGTGAATCGGATTTAATAGCACCCGATTTTTTCTTCTTTTCACTACACGAAGTATTTAGCTGTCAAATTGTCTTAGATTACCGCAATAATATATTTTTTTAACCGACATCAAAAAAGGAGGAGGTTCTTACTTTGGATATATCTATTTTTTAGGGTTTTTTTACCTCATTACTTTCAAATACTTACTTACTAAGGTTACTTACTTTCAAGGTTATCAGTTCTTTTGTGTTATAGCTACCGTTTCGATTTTAGACGTCTATGGATATTAACTTTACTTACAACATATGTGTGGTTTAAAATTTCAAACACCCATGTGTGTTATATTAATAAGCAAGATTAGGTACTCCATTTTGTGGGTGGCCTTTGATTGACCTTGGCCTTGATTTTGACTAAATGGTTACTTTTACATCACACGAACCCAAGTTTCTTTGGCAGTCTAGACGTTGTCTTGGTCGGGTTATGTGTGAACCATGCTGATCGGTGTCGAGGTACTTCCTTCCATGAGTATTTCATGAAAAAGTCAGCCAAATATCTGAAACATCCCTTAACAGGGTGACTCAGGACCTATGTTTTTCAGCGATGACAACATTACAGATCGCCAAAACATGGAGCCGACGAAAACCGAGAAGGATTTTTTTGTTGCTTTGAGAAATCCTGTTTTCAGTTCATATCTCAGAAACGGGACGTCCAAGGTCAAAAATAATGAAAATTTGGTGTCCCCCTAGTAAAATACACCCCCCGGAGAGAAAAGTACTTTATTTTGTGGGTGGCCTTTGATTGGCCTTGGCCTTGATTTTGACAAAATGGTTACTTTTACATCACACGAACCCAAGTTTCTTTGACAGTCTAGACATTGCCTTGGTCGGGTCTTGTGTGAACCATGCTGATCGGTGTCGAGGTACTCTTATGAGCATTTCATAAACTATCTGAAACATCCCTTAACGAAATATCCCAGGAAGTCGATTTTCCAGCAATCACAAGATCACAGGTCGCCAAAATGTGGAGTCGACGAAAGCTCTGTGACCAATTTTAAATGCAATTCTCATTTGTTTCAGAAATCCTGTTTTCAGTTCATATCTCTGAAACGGGACGTCCTAGGTAAAAAGTAATGAAAATTTGGTATCTCCCTAGCTAAACACAGCCCCCGGGGAGTAAGGTACTCTATTTTGTAGGTGGCCTTTGATTGGCCTTGGCCTTGATTTTGACTTAATGGTTAGTTTACTCTACACGAGATTATGTTTCTTTTGAAGTCCAGACATTATCTTGGTTGGGTCATGTATGAACAACGCTGATCGGTGTCTGAGGTACTCTTATGATGAAAGAACCACACAGAGCTTAGACTTGTTTTAGTTAGTAAGTATTTAGTGTCTTTGTGTCTATTCAATGCACACATTTATTAGTAATCGTAAGCCGCTCACGCTATATGCACCAGCGCTTGCGACCACTAAATAAGCGAAGCAGCCGCACTCTGTTTTATGCTGTATTTCATGAAAAGTCAGCCAAATATCTGAAACATCCCATAACAGGATGACTCAGGACCTAGGTTTTTCAGTGATGGCAACATTACAGATCGCCCAAACATGGAGCCGACGAAAACCGAGAAGCCTTTTTTTGTTGCTTTGAGAAATCCTGTTTTCAGTTCATATCTCAGAAACGGGACGTCCTAGGTCAAAAATAATGAAAATTTGGTATCCCCCTAGCAAAATACACCCCCCGGAGAGAAAAGTTCTCTATTCTGTGGGTGGCCTTTGATTGGCCTTGGCCTTGATTTTGACCAAATGGTTACTTTTAGACCACACGAACCCAAGTTTCTTTGGCAGTCTAGACGTTGTCTTGGTCGGGTTATGTGTGAACCATGCTGATCGGTGTAGAGGTACTTCCATGAGTATTTCATGAAAAAGTCAGCCAAATATCTGAAACATCCCTTAACAGGGTGACTCAGGACCTATAATTTTCAGCGATGACAACATTACAGATCGCCAAAACATGGAGCCGACGAAAACCGAGAAGCCTTTTTTTGTTGCTTTGTGAAATCCTGTTTTCAGTTCATATCTCAGAAACGGGACGTCCTAGGTCAAAAATAATGAAAATTTGGTATCCCCCTAGCAAGATACACCCCCCGGAGAGAAAAGTTCTCTATTCTGTGGGTGGCCTTTGATTGGCCTTGGCCTTGATTTTGACCAAATGGTTACTTTTAGACCACACGAACCCAAGTTTCTTTGGCAGTCTAGACGTCGTCTTGGTCGGGTTATGTGTGAACCATGCTGATCGGTGTCGAGGTACTTCCATGAGTATTTCATGAAAAAGTCAGCCAAATATCTGAAACATCCCTTAACAGGGTGACTCCAGGACCTATGTTTTTCAGCGATGACAACATTACTGATCGCCAAAACATGGAGCCGACGAAAACCGAGAAGCCTTTTTTTGTTGCTTTGAGAAATCCTGTTTTCAGTTCATATCTCAGAAACGGGACATCCTAGGTCAAAAATAATGAAAATTTGGTATCCCCCTAGCAAGATACACCCCCCGGAGAGAAAAGTTCTCTATTCTGTGGGTGGTCTTTGATTGGCCTTGGCCTTGATTTTGACCAAATGGTTACTTTTAGACCACACGAACCCAAGTTTCTTTGGCAGTCTAGACGTCGTCTTGGTCGGGTTATGTGTGAACCATGCTGATCGGTGTCGAGGTACTTCCATGAGTATTTCATGAAAAAGTCAGCCAAATATCTGAAACATCCCTTAACAGGGTGACTCCAGGACCTATGTTTTTCAGCGATGACAACATTACTGATCGCCACAACATGGAGCCGACGAAAACCGAGAAGCCTTTTTTTGTTGCTTTGAGAAATCCTGTTTTCAGTTCATATCTCAGAAACGGGACATCCTAGGTCAAAAATAATGAAAATTTGGTATCCCCCTAGCAAAATACACCCCCCGGAGAGAAAAGTTCTCTATTCTGTGGGTGGTCTTTGATTGGCCTTGGCCTTGATTTTGACCAAATGGTTACTTTTAGACCACACGAACCCAAGTTTCTTTGGCAGTCTAGACGTCGTCTTGGTCGGGTTATGTGTGAACCATGCTGATCGGTGTCGAGGTACTTCCATGAGTATTTCATGAAAAAGTCAGCCAAATATCTGAAACATCCCTTAACAGGGTGACTCAGGACCTATAATTTTCAGCGATGACAACATTACAGATCGCCAAAACATGGAGCCGACGAAAACCGAGAAGCCTTTTTTTGTTGCTTTGAGAAATCCTGTTTTCAGTTCATATCTCAGAAACGGGACGTCCTAGGTCAAAAATAATGAAAATTTGGTATCCCCCTAGCAAAATACACCCCCCGGAGAGAAAAGTTCTCTATTCTGTGGGTGGCCTTTGATTGGCCTTGGCCTTGATTTTGACCAAATGGTTACTTTTAGACCACACGAACCCAAGTTTCTTTGGCAGTCTAGACGTCGTCTTGGTCGGGTTATGTGTGAACCATGCTGATCGGTGTCGAGGTACTTCCATGAGTATTTCATGAAAAAGTCAGCCAAATATCTGAAACATCCCTTAACAGGGTGACTCAGGACCTATAATTTTCAGCGATGACAACATTACAGATCGCCAAAACATGGAGCCGACGAAAACCGAGAAGCCTTTTTTTGTTGCTTTGAGAAATCCTGTTTTCAGTTCATATCTCAGAAACGGGACGTCCTAGGTCAAAAATAATGAAAATTTGGTATCCCCCTAGCAAAATACACCCCCCGGAGAGAAAAGTTCTCTATTCTGTGGGTGGCCTTTGATTGGCCTTGGCCTTGATTTTGACCAAATGTTTACTTTTAGACCACACGAACCCAAGTTTCTTTGGCAGTCTAGACGTCGTCTTGGTCGGGTTATGTGTGAACCATGCTGATCGGTGTCGAGGTACTTCCATGAGTATTTCATGAAAAAGTCAGCCAAATATCTGAAACATCCCTTAACAGGGTGACTCCAGGACCGATGTTTTTCAGCGATGACAACATTACAGATCGCCAAATCATGGAGCCGATGAAAACCGAGAAGGATTTTTTTGTTGCTTTGAGAATTCCTGTTTTCAGTCCATATCTCAGAAACGGGACGTCCAAGGTCAAAAATATTGAAAATTTGGTATCCCCCTAGCAAAATACACCCCCCGGAGAGAAAAGTACTCTATTTTGTGGGTGGCCTTTGATTGGCCTTGGCCTTGATTTTGACAAAATGGTTACTTTTACATCACACGAACCCAAGTTTCTTTGGCAGTCTAGACGTTGTCTTGGTCGGGTCATGTGTGAACCACGCTTATCGGTGTCTAGGTACTCTTATGAGCATGGCATTTCATAAAAAATCGGCCAACTAGCTGAAACATCCCTAAACGAAATATCCCAGGAAGTCGATTTTCCAGCAATCACAACATCACAGGTCGTCAAAATGTGGAGTCGACGGAAGCTGTGTGTGACCAATTTTAAATGCAATTCACATTGGTTTCAGAAATCCTGTTTTCAGTTCATATCTCTGAAACGGGACGTCCTAGGTAAAAAATAATGAAATTTTGGTATCCCCCTAGTTAAATACACCCCCCGGGGAGTAAGGTACTCTATTTCGTAGGTGGCCTTTGATTGGCCTTGGCCTTGATTTTGACTAAATGGTTACTTTTAGACCACACGAACCCAAGTTTCTTTGGCAGTCTAGACGTTGTCTTGGTCGGGTCATGTGTGAACCATAGCGATCGGTTTCTGAGGTACCTATGGTATATTTGAGCTGATGCAGCCAGGATATCTAGCACACTAATACACTCTTGGGAAAATAATAGCAGAGAATTGTGATTGGATTCGTTTTAACCAGCAATTAACTCTGCATTCAAATGCACTAAAAATATCTCATAACCGTTAACTCTATAAAACAAAATTGATGCGTTTATTTTTTTTAAATAAAATGAAATTAAACATTTGAAAAAACCTCACCCCAAAAAAGAAAAAACATTTGAAAAGTTAAAAATAACACTTTCCTATCCTTGAGTCATGAATACGTCAACTCGGGGTACCGCTCAACGATAGGGAAGTGTTATTTTTTACTTTTAAAATGTTTTACTTTTTTGCGGTGGCGGTTTGTTAAATTTTGAATTTAACTTTTATCAAAAGAATTTTGATAAAAGTTAAATTATAATTAATTTAAAAATTAAAAGCCTCAGATGCAATTAGAGGGGTGTTATAAGGTTGACGTCGATGTCTGTTTGTCTATCTGTCTGTGTAGGCACACAGACAGATAGACAAACAGACACGCATCCGTTTAGACACGCACAACGCAGACAGGCGTCTGCGTTGTGCGTGTCTAAACGGATGAACCGATTTCGATGTGGATTTTATTATTTGAAAACCATTTTCCTGGCGGTGGTTCTTAGCTATACTGCGTTCTTAGTTATATAACTATACCTATTGCGTTAAAGCACTTAATAATTCGTCAATTTAGCTTTTGGCTCTCTAAAATAATCTACAACTTAAAAAAATAATATCATTGGAATAAAGTAAATGGGTATTAAATATGTATCCTTCGAAAATTGAAAATAAACTGACCATCTATATAGTACACTAAATTATTGAATCGTCAATATGGAGGGACCAAACAAATTACTCGATATTTTTACAACCAATATTTTTTCAGTCAGTCAGAATTAATATTATTTAGGTAGAATTAAGGTATTAAAACAGTAGCAAGGTGGAACAATCCAGGGAGCAGTTTATCAGTTTGGTCCCTCCATCTTGACGTCATGATGGAGGGACTAACATTTTGTTAAAGTTTTTCGGCAAATATAGAGGTAGCAAATTTTTTAGTTAAGGTAGCAAATAGTAGATTTATGGTAGGTATTATTTTTTAATATATGTATGACAGACATCCGAGACTTGGTCCCTCCATCTTGACGGTCACGCAGATGTGTAGTACACCCACATTTGTTATAGGGGTGAGTCTATTTGTATAGTTTTACTCAAAAGATATTTCTGACCGCCCGTCGGTGGTGAAATCTGGCCCGACGAATATAAGCTGGCCAGATCTTCTAAAGAAATTCCGTACAACGCTAGGTCAACACTACACACTTATTGTACAGAGGTCATCACATCAAGCTACCCCAATATCTCAAATTACTTTAATAGTTTTTCAACTGTATTACAAACAGAATAAGGTTTATGTTCAATTGGAAAAATTTGAAGGTTTGGGGTAGCTTGATGAGATGGCGTCTGTGAAAGTGCAAGAAACGAAATGTGCTGAATTTTTATGTATATTAGCATAGGTGTTTTTTTTATTATTGTCAACTACTCGAAAACGTACACGGCATGATTGTCTTCGAATATAGATTGTAAATATACTTATTTAAAATTTACTAGGTATAACCGTTTGAAAGGCTAAAATTATCCCACGAGCACATACTACCTGGATATAAGTATCCTATGTCGTTGTCCAAATATTGGTCTATCAATGCTTTGAATGTTATCGAAATCCGTTCAACTGTGAGACGTGATTAATAAACAAACTCTTGAAGGATCATGTACTCGGACCTGAAAATCACAAAAAAATCAGTTGCTCTGGACATTTATGATTGCATAAGTTGTTTGTCAAAATGTAGAGTAGGTACAGCTGCGTTTTTTTGTCAATTTTGTTGCAAATTCCGAATATTTATGATGCCTATATAGACCGACCATTTTAGTTGCATATAGTCCAGTCTAATAATAAATATAGATATGTAAATAAATATAAATTATTCTCAATAAGCTTGTAAACGTATGTAGCCATTTTTATTTTAAAATAAAACAAGTTATCAATGGTTGCTGTTTGCTTTTATTACCAAGACAAGATGGAAATAATAATCATGAACGTGTAAGCATAAAGCCTGCGCTCACGGCGGCACAGCACTGTGCGACGAATAAGAATATATCGTAATGTTATGATATTAAAATTGCAATTTTAATGTCAACCCCATCGTAGGTCCAAAATCAATGCTGTGGTATGCTTAGGCACGCGTTTAAATTTCAATTTTACGAAGTTATATTTTTATTCGTTGCATAAAAATCAATTGCCTTGCCGTAGCGCCCGGCACTAGCTCTTAAAGGACTCTACACACCTAGGCTGCCAACAGTGGGCGACAAAATATTACATTTCGGCGACAGTCGCTTCATGCTATTGCTATCAGTCCGGCTAATGCCGGATAGTGAAAGCTTTTGTGGCCTTTTTTTGTCCGGAAATTGAACTGCGTCTGGTCCTTTCAGTTTTGTTATGCTTTTAATCATCTTATTTGAGTGAGGAGCGCGGTAGCAGCGCAAGTAAATCAAAAATTAAGACAGAGTTAGCGAAACACAACTGTCCAATAAGTAATATTTATTTTAGTTTATCGTCTAAATTTTTTTTTTTTTTAACGTCCCGCTTTTGGACCTTAAATCCATTTTATATTTTAGAGGTGGTATTGTAGTCCAATAACTTTAATTAACCATTAATAACTGTTACCCCACACTAAATATAAAGCTGTAAACGCGCCCCTAGCCCTGCACTAACTACTAACTAGAAAATCGTTGATTTTATGCCGCCAGCAAAATTTACTCAAGTAATTATTACCCAACTCGGCAGCTTAGGTGTATACTGTGTATAGTCCTTTATATGAATTGCGCATTTCTTTACACAAATGTTACATAGAAAGCGTGTACAATGGTGGTATTGATAAAAACAGACTTACGATTTCCAATAATTCGATACAAAATATTATAGACAGACAACACTTAGATTGATATCAGAATGATATATAACCCTTTGACTGACCTAATCTCGCATATAATAGAACTAAGTTTATTACATGTAGATTACATAAGATTACAAGACACTTATAGCCGTTTTCACCAACGTCAAACTAGGCAACGTCTGGTTAAGCATTGACAAAATGTAAGCAGTTTTATAAGTGGTAACTCCCATTTCTATTATAAGAATTTCAAAGTCAAGAAGAAATCTACACTTGACTGTGGATATTTAGTTAAGTTTGATAACTCAATATTGTTAGTTCCTATTGCTAAAGGGCTTATTACACAATGGGCTATTTCACAAAATTTTATTTTTAGTCCCTCATCTAGATACCAAGAAAATATTCGACACGTATACTCTTTTTTCAAATTGATGGAAAACTGCTTAGATTAAGCGCATTAAAGTTGAGGAGTTGGGGGCTTGTAACGTCATTATCTAGTATAAACTGTACTGGCTAGTGACGCCATGCGACATTTTGACTCGATGTATCGCCGTTATTTTTTGATTACGTGAAAAAAGAAAAAATACGTGTCGAATATTTTCTTGTAATCTAGATGAGGGACTAAAAACTAAAATTTTCTCAAATAGCCTATTCAATTTGTAGGAAACCTAACTAGGAAATCGGTAGATGTAATCGCAGTTAGATTTAGGGTAAATCGGAGGTTACGACCGCTTGGTCGCTTCCTAATTGTTCCTAGTTAGGAACCTACGAATTCAATAATTTAATAAGCTCAAGCATTGAGCTAAATAATCAATGTCTTACTTTAGTCATTTTAGGGAAATGTTTGATTTGTCATAACTGCTTTTGCACAATATTAATTCTTACATTTCACGTGACGCTCAGCGTTAGTGAAAACGAGCATTTAACCTTACAAATTATTTGTTTTACACAACAAATAAACTTCACGAAGTTATCACCTACTTACCAGTCAAGAGGGGTTAAACTTGAATTACAAATTGAATTGAAAAAATACATATAATTAGTTGATATATAACATCAATGTTTATATTTATATAATGTTTATTAAATCGGTGATAGCCGGTGAGCTATATATGTCGGCTTATAAATGACTAAGCAACACTGAATCAGCCGTAAGAGCCTTGAACAACGATATGAAGCGACACCGTACTAAGTCTTAGTGAATGTATAAATTTAACAGCATTTTCATCAACTATTTAAGCTTATTATCAGAAGCAGAAATAATTGAAACATGCATGTCGTTAATAAGGCCAATTTGTCATCACCGTGTAATAATTAATAAAGGACTATGTCCGACGGCGTCGCTTCAACTAGCACAAACAAACGGCGTCACCGACCATACAATATTATACATTATTCACAACCATAAACGGATAAATACAATCGTTGAACAAAATCAAATGTATCGACAAACAAATTAAATGAATGGAAAACTTCTTGAGCTGTCAAATAATAAAAATATTAACATACGAGGAAATCATCACCACGCGTTTTACTTTACAAATATCAATTTTACAAATTCCCATCAAATTCTTAAACCATCCTAATCAACAATTTCAAAATTGGTCATTTCTTTAATTGACTCGCACAGATCCTAATCTCTGATAGTACAATATCAACTTTCGAGTTACTCTTGGAGACTAGACAAGAAATAGTTTTCTAAATAAAGGGATTCGAACGTTTATGGCATATGCAACCCGCAGCCATTTTAATTTTCATTTTAGACGGCACCGACCAAAACAGTCAAAAACGGCCGGCACAATTAAGTCGATATAATCAATACTTTTACAATAATTAACCAAAAAAAATGCTATGAACACCGCAAAGAAAGTGTTTACAATAGGGTATATGCATGTATTTTTTTTATATTTTTAATTCACTGTTTACAACGTTTTAACATAGTAAAAAAATATAAACATATTTAAAAATGCAGTAATGAAGCTTAAAAAAATATTTAAAATACAGAATAAATTTGAGCTTTTTAAACGCCGCCATTTTCGCGCGCCATTTCGATTACGTCATTTACTATAATCCTATTACTATTATTATGGGTGTTTTCGTTCTTCTAACCATTTCACCATGAAAAAAGCTCAAACACCAGTTTACCGGTATTGCTTGTACCCGAATGCAATAAACATTATCAGATTGTGCTTTTACAAAACCACTTTCAGTAATTTTTCGTAAATGTTAAATAACCTCACTATGAAGCTAAAATTACACTTGAACATTAAATTAGTTCACAACACACACGGCGATAATTATGTTTTCGAATAAAAAGTCCATTTTAGTACTTAATGTCATACTTACACATTGTATGTTTTGTAGACGTTGAGTTATTATCGTAGTATTTGACGTAATATTTCGTTATAACCAATGGTGATGCGTTTCACAAATTTGAATTTCCCGCGCTTAATTCGCACTTTTATTTTTAATTTTAAATAATTATGACGCTATTAAAAAGTAAAATAATGATTCAGTTCATATTTTCTGCCATTAAAGATTCGGAAAAAAAATATTCGAACCATATTTAAATTACATGCATATTCCCTATTATTCCGTAGCAAAAAAAAGAAATATTATCTAGTTAAATAAATAAAATTACGTAAAGTTACTGCGTACTTTAAATGTAGTATAATCTCTATAAAAATAATTAAAAATGGATAAATACAATGGAATGCGTACGCCGTACATGCGTACACAATACACTTTGTTAATGCATTTTTAATGATTTTTTGCAGGTCTCAAAGAGCAATGTTAAGCCTAAAATATATCGGAGACGTGAAATTTTACCATACCTTATTTGGTATTTTTTGTTTGCAGTCCTCTAACCGATTAAACTTCTTTCACCTTGAGTGAACACTTTGAAAAAAAAATGGTTGCGGGTCGGATATGCCAGCTTTAATTAAACATGTTTGAATTCAAACCCCTTTCAAATCCTAATTTAGAGACATTGCATGCCTTCTAGTTACATCTGTAGAAGTGTGCCGATTATTCACTAAGTCTTCAAGACAATATTTTAGTTAGACTTTTAAGTTTAATTGAATTTAAATCTTCAATACACAGTGTGTATAATTCACGTGTTAGGCGGTCTTATGACCGTTTTTATTTAGTAAGCAGTCGGCACAGCTCTATTCTAGCATTTTTAAAATGGTTTTAATGTTACACTTCTAATTTACACTGAAATCCTCCTCACAATACAAAATGTCTTTCTACGTATGCACACAAAATAAATTAAGGAGACAATATTCTATAATCCAACTATCAGTCTTAAATTAAACATGACTAACAATGTTCATTGAAACTATATCGAAGATATTATAATAAAATGAGCATATCATAAGTCGGTAAAAAAAATCCACTTAACACACATACAATAAGACAGCGTTCATCATACGCTAGATCTACCAAATAGTGCATTAGCCAAAGAGATTTAAAATACTATAGAGCGGGCATGTCAAGGAAATGTCATAGAAAAACTTTGATCCCATGTCTCAGTAACGCCTTCTAGAATAATATATGAATATTGGAGCGGCAGCGGAGCGTACCTACTACAAAAAAACTCACAGACTTGTATCCAGCAGGACACACTTTTTCGGACAAAAATTTTGTTCGTGATGTCCGGTCTATAGGTGTTGAATGTCTTTGGCATTAGCTAATTAGTTACAAAAACCCGATACATAGACACATCCAGTGTTCTACACAAAGCTAATGTTACGAAGCCAGGGCATTAGCTTCTAAGCAAATCGAATATACGTATAATCAGACCATACAATCTGTTTACATACGATTAAATCTACACACATGTAATGGAACGCATTATGTTGAAAACTATAAGGTACGCAACCAAACAGGCTATAGATTTAAAAGGAAGGGTAGGTACTTTTAGTTAGGACGGATCGTAATGATGTTAGCAGGGGAGGATCGTGACTTTGTTGGGCCCTTGGCTAATTCTACTTGGGGCCCTACCTTATTTACCAATATAATACCAGATTTTTTTGAATTCACAGCATTGTCTTTGTCCAAAAAGCCGTTGTAAAATCCGCCTCTGCATATAAATTATATTAGATACTCAATGAGTACCTAAAACTCTGGTAGGACCAATATTTTTTTATTATTTAACCTTTTGAACGCCATTGTCACATATATGTGACAAACGAAATCTTACCCTGAACGCCAACGTCACAAATATATGACAAAATACACCTCGTACCATAATATTATGAAATAAACAATTTTATCATTACTTTAGTGTTTTGATTTTTATGAAGGTCATTTGACAGAAAAAGTGGCCTGGCGTCCGGGGTACGGCGATACGTTTATACTCTGGCGTTCAAAAGGTTAAATCTGGGGTTGAAATTAATATAATTTATGGGTACGACAAATGAGATAGTTGCTCCTCTCTCCGCATATCGTAACTATACTAACACACCTAGTACAATGGTATGTAGCACAACACATACTAATATATCTACCTTAGTAAATAGCGATACAATCATTTGAATATACTACTTTACTAAGAAAACTAAGCAACTGTAATTCGAGAAAAAAGTATTGATTACAAGAGCTACGGCCATTGAACTTTTAAGGCAGAAAAACAAAAAATAATTTTTCATTTGTTTTTTTTTATCTTTATACATCAACGCCGATACTGCTAAGTTTTATTTATTTTTCACGGAAGAAAGTTGACTAGATTCTTAGTAGTATTTAAAATTTGGTTGTAACTAACGCTTTAGTTCCCCAGTCTCCCACAACATGGCGGATTGGCGTAATAATCTCATAATAAATTGTTACATGAACACCCTCTACTTTGCAGACTTCTAATCCCTAGTCATATCATTATAATCACATTCATGGGCACAGCTAATATTAAGTTTAGGAAAAGAGTGAAGTTTGTATTGTTTTTGCCACACGAGTTTTGTCACCTTTCTTGGATTCAGAGTCTTTCAACACGCACTTTTTTCCCGTACACCCACGATCGAATACGACATTTTCAAATTGTAGATGTCACCGGATTATTATAAACATTTCGAGTTTGTAATAAATCTCGGAGGTATTAACTCTCAATGAATGGTGAAGAAATCATTTAAGAGAGGTTTTCAGGTGTTATTGGGTTTTTCCATCTAGAATTTCTCAGTAGCAGCCCGGAGTCTGGATTTGAGCCCGATTGAGGGCTTTAGGCTCGCCCCCTATACATGGGATTTAAACAATCGTATTTTGAAGCATTTTATTGTGAAAGATAACTTCTCTTCACAATTTATCTAAAATTTATAATCTGGCGAGATTTGTTACAAACTGACAGTGTTTGTACTATTTCAATGACGTAGATAATGTATAAAAAGTATTTTTGATATATTGCAAACTATCCCACTTTGAATAAATATGTTTTAAATTAAATCCTTCATATCAGAGAGAGAGAGAAAGTTGTTTAGTGAAACAGAGTATAATAAATACTAATCGTAGTTTGAAATGTCGTTTCTTTGGCAGTCACACTCTATAACATACTTTTTAATCCAAATATCACACGTTTTACCCGTTAAGCACCGTGACCGTACAACTATCTTTAGATATTGGTTATAATTTAGTTTTCGAACAGACATTCATTATACATACATATTATACTTATTTTACATCATTCGTAGTCTACACGCAAAATCTCAATTTTTGGTAGCACCTCAACCGTTTTTTTTTTCCTAACTTACCAGCCCAACTTTATTTTCAATCGAAGAAATACTTTGGGATATTATATAGTTCTTATTTAACTAAATGTCTTACAAACATTTGCTACGATTACGTTACGTCTCTGAAATAAAATCTTGTGCAATCCTTAGAGTTTAACATTCATATTTTTATTGAAATAGTGGTTTTCTTACCTAAGAATATACATTAGGAACACGTTAAAGCAGTTAATTACTAGATTATTACGTATACATCTATGTGAAGCGCTATGGCAAGTGAAAAAAAAAACTAGTTCAGATGCACGTAATCATAGCAAAGTTACTCTACAATAAGCTCCTTTTGTGAACCGACTGTTCAATAGTGGGAGGTACTAAATAATGAACACGTGTACCTACCTTCCGTGGAGTATATTAGACACGTTATTAAACGGACTCCACCGTGGGAAGTCATATTAATCTAGTGTTCCGAGCAAAACAAAATTATCAGTAGGTACTTACACCGCAAAACAAATAATCAATCGTACAAAAAATAACAAAAAGGCACCAACACCGAGATACATCCAAAACGCAACGTTAATCAAACAAATCACAAACATTCATTGCCAGCCTTTGGTATTTTTTAAATACGAGAACGCTTATAAGCAGTTTTTTTAAACTTTTTTCTAAATACCATATCACATTTACGAGTACAATTTTTTATTCTAACTTTAAAAGATACTTAGGTGAACGCTATTTTTTCTTTGATTTTTTTATCTCTTAATTTACAAAATCTAACAAGTGAAATCTTATGAGAAACCATAATATGAACGTAAGCGTTTCGCGTGAATTATACGATTTAAGTACACAAATGTTAGAAATAATGGCACAAAGAGATACGAAGGGATATCATGAAAATTTGACGCATGTGTACAAGTACATAGAGTACACAATCATCAGAACACCCCGCATAGAGATCACAGAAAATTTTATATAATAATCGAGCGGGGAAGACACTTATTAAATATTAGATAGGTACAATAAAATCGTTCTTTATACACTTGACGATTACGTTACATATAGATAAATATTTGTACGACCTGTCGTGAACGATACGTAGGTTTACATGAGATGAACAACGACAAGTCACACAACCGACGCGGTACGCGGGACACAGCGGAGACCAATAATTACAATATGGTCACAATTGCTTATTATATTTTATAGTATACAAGTTGGGTGCATCGTCTGCATCGCTTCAAGAACCGTTAACGATTTAAAAACATCGACTGTCAAAATCCACCAATTAAATGGTCTATTAGCTCCACCGCATCTCCTTGTAAAAAATAAAAATATACTTTAAAAAATTAACGTTCCAATAACTTATAAATACGCACTAATCAACATAAAACAAACTCAAACATACAAACAAAAACAAATAAATAACTCTCCTATCTCTTTGAGAAACCATCTTAATATTACCTCTTAGACGAAGGTGCGATGGTAATTATTTGTGCAACGAATTGTAATTAAAAGCATGCACAAGCTTAGCCAACGATATAAATAAACACCTTCATATAATGAGAGTTAATAAATTAATAAAATCATTTGATGAAAATGAAAATATTTTTTTTTCACATTTTTATACATATAGGAACTGCGTGTGTAAACTATGCTAGTGACTTAAATTCGTTTGGTTGACGTCTCACGACGAGTTCAATCGGTCGCGTCGGTGTAGATGGAGGTGAGCTGGGGCACGTGCGAGCTCTGCACGGTGACCTTGGGCGAGCGCTCGAACTTGAGCTTGTCGACGGGACTGGAGCCCGGCGTGCTGGCCGGCGTCAGCAGCCCAGCGCTCACCACGCTCACACCGGACAGGCTGTGTTTGGGGATGGTGAAGGCCGACAGGTCCTTGGTCTTGATTGTGTCATAAATACGGACTAGTTTGTTACCATCGACAGCATCGAGCAGGTTGAGAGTGCGCGAGTGCGCGGGCGAGCTGGTGACCACGAGGCCGGGCATCCTGGGCGCGTGCAACTTGTGCCCCACCTCCGACGTCGGGGCCGCGATGTGCTGCGCGATCGAGTGACACTTAAGCCCTTGTGCCGTTTTGTAGCTTTTGCCGCACTGGCATCTGTACGCCTTTTTTACCCTGGAACATATCAACCGACCCATATAATACTGTTGATTTATACCAATAATATTCTAATTACATTCATCACTCTCCGATAACGACCAGAAATGACTAAACGTTCGGCAATGAATTTAAATTATTTTATCAGTTCCTACTAAATTATAGAGTTCTATCATTTACGTTGTACAGACGCCAGCACATCAAGTTACCCCAATGTGTCAAATTTCTTTGATCGGTTTTCAACTTTATGTCAAACTAAATAAGGTTCATATTCAATTGGGAAAATTTGTCACATTGGGGTAACTTGATGTGCTGGCCTCTGTACCTATTTGTATACTTATTACATTTAGTAGGCTATTTGACGTATTTTATCTGAATAAATCATTCTCATTTGAATTTTGAAGGACATCGGATGTGTGTTGAGAATAATTAGGACATTATTTTACGGTTTGTAGTTATGAGTCAGAAGAATATTGGTAAAACAATCAAATACCCTATAACAAATTACGAACGAGACTATACCTTTACAATACTACTAATACTCGTACCAACCATAATTTACTAATATCATCTGCGTACACAACATACAGGGTGGAAAAAATCAATGGTCCCTGAAGTAAACTACCTACCTACTTTTAATTTTTGAAATAGAATTTTACGTAAAGGAAACATTTCTTTATTTATGAAAAGTTTTTTTTATGAAAGGGAATTTCTTTATTTGGAATGTGATTTTGTTTCTTTTTAAAAATAAAGCCATGTCTCCTTTTAATTGATTTCCCATCAACTTTTCCACTACGGCTACAGATTCTAGAATTTTATTCTTAATTTCGAAATGCCCGCTAAAGTCATCAGCCATTTAAACTATTTTTTTAATACAAATTTTAAACTAGTAAAAAAACAAATGTAGGTATGTTGTTTTGTGAATACTGGGCTTTTTAAAATTAAGAATTCGGGAATCAGCAAAAGTGGGATTAGATGCTATGTAAAACGCTATAGAGCTAAAAAATCCTTTTCGCTATAAACTTCTGTCTACAAATACACATGAAGAATTGTACCCATTTCTTCCAGAAATACTCTTGGGCAGAGAGGCGTTTCTTCGGTCCTGATATTTTTTTTCTTATAGACTGCTCCGGGTTTAACAAGGCCGAGTATTTTCTAATGACAGTAAACACGTACATTTATTTTTCAATACTCTGCGAAACTATGACAAAACTTGACTTTTAGGTAGTTTGATAAAAAAGGTAGACTGCACTCATGGCAGTGTTATTGAGTTTTTCCATCTGGAACTTCTCAAGAGCAGCCGGATTCTAGATTTGAACCCGATTGATGGCAATAGGCTAACTCCTATTACGTGGGAATTTAACATAACTGGCAAAATGTGGGTGTACCACAGGTCCACCTCTGCCTTACCCTTCGGGGATTGCAGGCGTGACGTTATGTTATGTCAAAATGGTACCCACACTTAAGCACTAGCCCGTAGACAATAGATTAAAAAATCTGATAAAATCAAATAAATATTCCTCAACTCCACAACTTTTTCACACAACGCCATCTAGTCCCAAGTTATGCTTGAGAGCTTGTGTTATGGGTACTATAAAGCTGATAAACTTACTTATATATTTCTAAATACATACATATTATAGATAAATTACACCCAGACACAGAACAAATGATCGTGATCATCACACAAACATTTGTCCTGGGTGGGAATCGAACCCATGACCTCCGGCATAGCAGTCAGGGTCACTAACTACTAGACCACTAGGCCAGTCAATTGTTATAACATCTTTCACTATTAAGTCTTAAATGCATGCATACGTGCGTGTATAAAATGAGTGTTAGTGATACACCTACAATAAGTGTAACATGCACGCTATCAAGGAGTAAAGCGGATTTCACACTGGAAGTAATTGCATACCGGAGCGTGATTTGGGGCTACGGCAGTTCACGGTTCTAAATTTTGAATTAAAGAAAGCATTATAATGTAACATAGCGAAGAGGCGCTCCGCTCCCATTCGAAGTCAAACCGCTAAACGTTAGTTTAGCGGTTGTTAGGAACTTATTGTACTTATTTGTTAACCTGTATAGCTAGGTTTACTGGGCAAAGGTTTGGTCGGTAAGTTCTTTTTATTTTTTTCACGTTAATGCTGCAGGCAACTAGGTAATTTCCTACCTTTTTGGAAGGTAAGGTAAAGCGTGTTTAACCTAAAAACTACGGAGAGAAAACTAAAAGCAAAAGTTGCTTAATTTTTTGTACCAGTTTGATGATAAACGATGTGTACCAGTGTGATATCCGCCTAAGTATCCACTTAAAGGCATGCAGTACTCAGTAGGTCACAACATCAATCGTTAAACAAACTAATGAATTCGTAACGAGAAGGCATGTTCTGAAGCTAGCCGTTCATAGATATGAGTGACGCTGAACAGAATCGATATCGACCCAGTACGAACCTTGGGTTTATTTTAGACTACCTACGTTCCTATCATTCGTTATCGATTTCAATTTCAAATAGAATCAGGTCATAGTTCACGTTGGATTTGAAATTTTACTACAATAGTAGGTACCTAAATACTTAGTTCTCTTAGTTGAGATCGCGTTGCGAACGAAGTGTGCTTCACGCGTACTCGTATCTTAGGCCGGCAATAACGGACTGCTCGAGCAGTTACCTAGTGATCAACATACACGGACCGCTTTTGCAGTCAAGAGTCAACAGCTTGAGGCTGCCATTGATAACTGCTCGAGCAGTTAGTTTAACTCCTCGACCAGTTGGCAATTTCAAATAAGTATCATCATAGATTTTGAGGAGGAAGCACTTTTGCTGCTTTTGCTCAGAAAATTGGGGGTTCATCCAATATTAGAAACACGAAATTATAATGGAGAATTTAATCGCTTGTTTTTGGAACTAAGGAATGAAGAGTGCGGGCGGGGGTAACTGCGCGAGAGTAGTCGCCAGCTCGAGCAGTCAGTGTATACCTGGCGACTGCTTGACCGCACGATAAAAATTCACCGTGCTGTCGACCGCCCGAATCAGTTGCAACTGCTCGAGAGGTAAAATGTCGCAAAAAAGTGTTGCTGTTACAAAAAAAAAATATACAATATACTCACTTCCCATCCTTCTTGTGTCCATTCTTCGAGTGATATTTGATGCCATTGACATTTTTGTATCGTTTCTTACAGCCGGGCACTGGACAGGCAAACGGTTTCTCCTGTGCGGCAGGACCGAGGGCTCCGGATGATGCGCTAGCGTTCATTCTGAACAAGAACACACCCTTTTAAAACAGCCCTTAATTGTTTCTAGTTATTAGATCAAGTTGCTGTCTATGAGACTAGCCACATTTATTCAGCTCGATCCAGCTTTTGTTCATATGAAGCACTAGCACGCGTAACAGTGATCAGCATAGACAAGGGATGTCGACAGAAAATTGACAGACAGTAAAAACATTTCTGCCGGATTATAGGAGAAATAATGCTCGATATTGTAGACTATTTTCGGCTGAAGAATCTACACATTTCTAGTCTTGACATTTTCGTGCTCAAAACGTAATAAATATTTCTAAAATCTGTCACTTTTTCGATTCTTCGGTAGACAAACTCCGTTTTTATGGTGAAAGAAAGAAAAGAAAGAAAATACATTTATTGGCAACAGTTGGATACACGCACAGCAAAAACACAATAACACAAAAAAAAAGAGACCAAAAATAGCATGTCTCACGGCTGCGCCAAAAGGTTCATTTCAGCGGTAATACCAGACAGATGCTGAGATCCTGACTGACGCTGATTTTCAAATGAACCACATGAATCAGCTGCTGTGCTGTTATACCTAGTGCTATTCTGTAAAAATCATCGCGTGAAAATGTAGGTGTAGTGAATGCGAATTGAGTTGTCATTCCATACTAATGCTGGTCATTGACAGATCACTATACTCTCACGGGGGTTTTACTTATCAATTATTTCTGTCCGTACGAGATAAGTACGCGTCCGCAGCTGGGCGGACGCGTATACGAACAAGTATACGAACGGACGATTAACCGCTCAACGACCTCCATTATTTACGTGTCAATCGTCTGTCAAGCACCGCGGGCGGGCTCTTATCGTCAGCGTAATCTGACACCGGTCACAAAAACTGTTATTGCTCCGTTTCTATTGCTTCTATTCACACACTCTAAACGGTGTCGGGTTGTTCAATGATGTGGCTATGAAATACAATGTAAACAAGATTCTGATTAGACCTCAAGAAATAAACATATCCTATTGGAATCGGAGTACTTGCCGAATATAGTTATGTTGCTGTATTATGTCGATTTCTGACTAAACTGTGTGATCAATTTACACGAAATTTTGGGAACTGACTCCTGAATAGACTGGTAATCTAATGATAATGTTATTTTACGAGTTCTGTATCCGATTCCTGCAAGATTCAAACTCGAACTTCATAGCGCGCGGCGCAGTTTTCATGAATTTGCATTGTTCGATACGCTACTTTGTAAACGATCATCAGAGGTATAACAAACAGTTGCCCTTTGTAAATGTTTCTAGAACACTACTTATATATTCATCGACTCATAAGTAACAATAAATCGTTAAAATATGCCACTGTAATTGTAAAACCTCAAAATAACCTAGATTAGGGAACAAATCTGATAACATTTTTGTAGGCTTTTTTTCACCAGGTAATTTAGGCTTTCGAATTTGAATGTTACTTGAAAATGAACAAAAACAAAGTAGTCTATCGATTTCTACCCATACTTACCTTATCTTTGATAGAAAAAACCAAAATGATCAACCTCTGAAGTGGTCAAAAAAATGTACGAAATTCTAACATTCCGTAGGGTTGGGACCACACCACTATAGTATCGATAAATTTGACTGAGTTCAGGAAGGAAAATAAAAAACAATTTAGAATGACATAAGTACTTTTCTTTACTTATTATGCATATTAATCAAATAATAATAATACCATTTATTTATTTATTTACAAAATACTCGGGAAACTGCGGGTTTCCGCACATATAAATAATTTCCCGAGTATTTTGTAAATAAATAAATACTGGAGCGGCCGCGGCTAGACTTATTGGAACGGCCGCTCGGTCTGCCTAGTGTTTACTAGACAGACCGAGCGGCCGTTCCAATAAGTCTAGCCGCGGCCGCTCCAGTAAGTATTTACTTATCACATGTAAGTACACGTATTTTACTATATTTGTCTATCTAATCATGCAAAACAACAAAACGTAATATATTTCTTGCTTTTACTATGTTATTTTTGTTTTCAAATATCACAGCGACTGTACTATTGTTGCAATAAATACATTGCTCCGTAACCACTACCTAAGTTTGTCTCTAAGTGGCTGGACGAGCAATGTAAAAATCACACAACGATACTTCATTGAGCGGATGTACGGCCGCTGCTTCATGCGACGAAGTGATAGCGACCGTTGTTTTTGTGTGCGTAAGTTGTATGGTGCATGGTAAATACACGCTGTGTTTGACAGCATAAGGTTTATAATTGATTGTGTAGTACGTTCTGTTTTAAGAAATGCGGGTGTGTGAGCGACTGCGTATCTATTGCTTTTACTGAACTGCATGTGTAGTAGTTGCCGTGTGGTAGGGGCAAAGTGGAGGCACATGGTTCCGATACATTTTCGTCTAACGGGCATATCTCCTTCTTTATTATATCTATGGGAAGGATACTAAAATGAATAAATACAGCAATCATGAATTTATTTCAAATCAATCATATACGTATTTTTGAATTGTCAAGGCAGTTAGTTCTAGGGTTGTGGAATCTTTGACGAATACCCATCCAAAAAAGTTTTGTATTCCCATTTGTATAATAAAAGTACTTTACTTACTACATTTACACAGGTATTATAGAAAATTTTATAAATACAGCAATCATTAATTTTATTTCAAATCGACTATTTACAGGTACTTTTGAGTTGTCAAGATCATTCAGCACCAGGGTTGTGGAGTATTTGACGATTTTCTAGTAAAAAAGACTAAGATGAAAATATAATTACTCTGGGTGAAGTTCAAATGGCGAGGGCTGAGCGCGCAGCGGGCTTGATCTGTAAAAAAGATTTGCGTTATTCCTGATGTAACTCAAAAACAATTATTTTGATGAAAATGTGGCATCTACATATTCCCGAGTCCGGACCCTTGAGTACGGCCCTGTACAGCGGGGGACCACGCGGGGCGAAGGAGCGGAGGTTACCTAGAAATCCCGTTATATTCATTGCGCGCGCGACGCCGCGCCAGTGCACCGAAATCATGTTAGCGTACGGACGTACTGCCTTGTCTTAGCCACCTGTGCTATTTAACTCGCTCGTATAATCTGTAACTGTCCGTCTCTGCATTGTGCTACAGAATAAACGTTTTAAATAGTAAGTGTTTCGTGCTTCATTTCAAGCCTCACACATCTAACCTACAAAATAAATAAATATTCCACAACTTTCACACAACGCCATATAGTCCCAAGCTAAGCAGAGCTTGTGTTATAGGTACTAAACAGCTGATAAACATACTCATTATGTATATTTCTAAATACATAAAATAATAATAAAAATAATAAATATTCCACAACTCTTACACAACGCCATCTAGTCCCAAGCTAAGCAGAGCTTGTGTTATGGGTACTAAACAACTGATAAATATACTTATATATTTCTAAATACATACATATAGATAAATAACACTCAAGACACAGAACAAATGATCGTGCTCATCACACAAACATTTGTCCTGGGTGGGAATCGAACCCACGACCTCCGGCATAGCAGTCAGGGTCACTAACTACTAGACGAACAGGCCAGTCAAACACATATTATAGGAGCTTG
The DNA here is from genome assembly GCA_921972225.1 of Euplexia lucipara. NCBI lineage: Eukaryota > Metazoa > Arthropoda > Insecta > Lepidoptera > Noctuidae > Euplexia > Euplexia lucipara. The sequence continues at coordinate 6,591,900 of OV179152.1, read as the reverse complement.
TGTTATGGGTACTAAACAACTGATAAACATACTTATATATTTCTAAATACATACATATTATAGATAAATAACACTCAGACACAGAACAAATGATCGTGCTCATCACACAAACATTTGTCCTGGGTGGGAATCGAACCCACGACCTCCGGCATAGCAGTCAGGGTCACTAACTACTAGACCAACAGGCCAGTCATACTTACGCCTGAATGACTGCTGGCGCACTCGAGGAATGGTGCGGCACACTCGAAGTTGAACTCGATGGATTTGCCCTTTCAAAAAAGGTTTTCGTTCTAAAAAATACTCCTAATCAGCATTACAAAAAAAAACATATTGATAAAACATTGACTTACATAAAGATAGGTGACGAAGCAGTTGGAGAAAGAGGGACTTCGACACCCTCCTGGGTATATAACCCGAGGATAGTCGGTGGCGGCTCAACATACTGAAAAAAACACACATTTATAAACCTAACACCTCACAAAAAATTTCAATTTCAGATGAGTTTTTCATACGAGGTTTACATTCACATGCAATTCCAGACCATCACCCTTCCCCATATAAAACGTGTAGACAAAAACTTAAACAATACCCGCACCTGATTCAATCACTTATAGTTACTATATACCTATGAATAAAATGTTAACCATTCGGGTTGCTAAAATACAAATATCTTGCTGGGGAGTTTGTTCCGCCACTTCTTCCCAGCAAAAACACTAGGAAGTGGCGAAGGGTGGGCCGTTTTTGGGGGACTGTCTTTATGTATTTTTTTTTACGTTCAAAAAGTGCTGAATCTATCTTGCTGGGGAGTTTGTTCCGCCACTTCTTCCCAGCAAAAACACTAGGAAGTGGCGAAGGGTGGGCCGTTTTTGGGGGACTGTCTTTATGTATTTTTTTTTACGTTCAAAAAGTGCTGAATCTCAGCTTAGTTTGAATAAAGACTTTTGATTTTGATTTTGAATAAGATATATTACTGAAAAACAAAACAACACATAATTTACAAAACAAAACATAAAAACTAAAATAAATTATTATACTAAAAATACATCTACATTCAAACTACACTAAACGGAAATAAAAGTATAAAATAGGAAATAAAACATACTTTCATTTTATATATCTGAACAATTTTACAAAAACAATCGATGTTATCGATAACTTTCACCGACATGACCCTAAGCACTAGCTGGGCTAAGAACCATTTTGACGTTTGACAGTTCAAAATTCAAATGGGATTTCGTCACCTACTAATGGATTTTTTATCATAATATGAATAAATGATTGAAATATGCATGGACTACGTGTAATTATGAGTTATCAATAGATTTTACGTTACTTCTACCATTACAAAGATGAAATTTCGTTGAATTATCTCAAAAAATCGTACAATAACAATAGCGAGTTCGACGAACCCGGAACGATGTTAATTTTGTTAGCTCAATAAAACAAGTTTTGAGATATTATTTCATGCAAAAAACTATCCACAAACATGCGAGAAACACTTATAAATGAATATTCACCCACTTACCGTACAAAAACACCGAAAAATCACGAAAACAAAGGAATTCACTGGCGCGCGCCGTAACCGCGAACACGAAATTTTTGTACTAACTTCATACTTTTTTTTTAAATGTTGCCTACAATATTTTTAGTTTCTGTCTTGGTCTATGGTTGTAAAATATTATCTGCCGTCGAGCACAATCGTTCAGAAACGATTTTAAGACTTATCTTAACTACAATACAGTTTTAAATCGGTCGGGATTTGGTGGCACGTTTACGTGCCAGCGGGGCTCAACGGCAAAACTCGTTTACTGGCACGTTTACGTGCCACTGGGGCTCAAGCGGAAGTGAACTTTTTTTTCTTCAGTGGTAAGCCCTACCTAAATTACCTACCCATTAAACATATGACTCCACTCTCATCTTCTGTTAAGGTGAGCAATTTGATGCAATTAATATCATAAACAAATGCTTGTGCTGCGTGTAGAGTTGCCAGATTATGTCGGGCTAAGTAAGAAGCTTCATTCATAAGGCTTTTTTACAATTGTGTTCTGGCTTCACAATTTTTGAGCGTGGCGATCCTAGCACGAGATCCATACGTGACCATGTCTTTTTAAACGACTTTGAAAAAGGAGGTTCTCAATTCAACTGTAGGTACTTAGTTTGTTTGTATGTTTGTTCCGCGATTATTCCGCCAATTATTGATTATGATAGTTTTTATTTTGTAGGTCACATCAATGGTCTCATATTAATTTGATCGAAATGGCAAGGCAAAAATATATCTTCCAAAAACAAAAAAAATAGTCGAATTGTGAACCTCCTCCTTTTCCCGTGGTAATGGTAATAGGTAGTAGTCGGCGGCAAAAGGCAAAAAATGAACTTAAACGAAACAAAACCACCACAGCCACAGACTTCCGAAACTAAAGTTATTTAAATACGCCTTTTTGTGTATATTATGAAGTCGATTGTATTTTTTGTACAAAACGATTTTATTAGAATTTTGAAAATGACTGCATGATGCTGGCTGTAGGTAGGTAGGTAGGTACTTACTTGACGCCATATCGCAGTATGAACTCAGAGCTGTACTCCTCGGCCGTCGTCCATGAGTCATTGCTGTCTTCGGATGGGCTGACCATCTCGTCTTCATCCATCTCGCTCCCTGCAACAAACATGACCAACATTATAATAATCTTTAGTTACGCGATCATCTGCCTTTTCAGAACTTACAGAGTACAAAAAGCTAACTTGACAAAATTTTAGTTTCTCATCTAGATTATGTAGGTAATACCTACAAGAAAATATTCGACACATAGGTAGGTACCTATTTTTTTCTTTTTCAAATTGGCAATTAGGTACCTACATAAGTATAATATTATAGGTAGGTACCAGTAGGTGTACTGCTGCGGACTGAAGGTGTTTTGGGCGCGGACAGGAGGCGCCGACGGACATCGGCCGCGGGGGCTGAATTCTGGTTTTCCCGCCGCGAAGCCTCGGAGAAGAATTTTAGGACATAACTTAGCGGAATACATGCTGGTTGTGATGCTTCTTTTTGTTCTACTACAGCTGGATCGTAATCTGAAAAACAAAATTCAGTTCTGTTTCACAACAGCTTCTATGATTGTATCAGCCGGTCTCGATCAGCTGTTCAATGCGAGAGAACTATTTTCGTCGTCCGTATTACGTTAAGGAGGAAATGGTAATGAAAATAGCAACGCGTAGGTACCTAAATGTGTGCAGTAGTCTATAACAAAATTAAACAAACCATTAATTAAAATAACAATAGTAAAGCTGTGTAGGCCTACTCATTATTTATAATTGACGCAAAAATACCCTCCAATGGTGACAACATTGGCACATTGATAAGACGTAAATTGGGAGGACCATGGATTACATTACATGCTTATAATAAGAACTAGCTCGTAATGGAGATGAATATTTTATATTTACCGATATGAACATCTTCGATGTGTTCAATTAGGTCCGATAGTCTTGGAAACGTTATGCCACAGCCATTAAATTTACAGATGTTTATCATGAAGACGGCCATGTCGTACAATGGTAATGCACTAGTCAACGATAACACTGTATTCATTCAGGTCGTAATCAATAACATGTCTATACACCGAAGACAAGTTAGTGTTAGATTTAAATAGTCATAAGTCAATAATTATTTATAATTTACTTTTTAATGTTATTGTTCTGTTACTATTTATTTTAATGCAATTTCATTTTAATAGGTCATAAATGATTCTGTCACTCGCGCATATTGATCGACAGTTGGTAGCACTGAACGGAACTGTCTGCTATATCGACCAATAGCAATGCGGCATTTGTACTCTGTTTCATTTCACCACTCAAAAATTGAACATTCCAAAGGCCGGTCTCCTCCCTCTCGGTGTTCTTTGGTAAGTGCGGCAGAATTTCGTGAATAAACTAATCGTGAAAAAGTGTTATATTTCGAAGCCATCATTCAGTAAAAAGTGATTCAAATCGCGCATACGAGCATATAGTGTGTGATAGTGGAAATATTTATTAGTGAACTCGTAAGTTGTCATAGAAGAAGATATATCAGTTCAGCTGAAGTTAGGTCGCCGATTCGGCCATTTTCGCTAGACATTCAATTAAATCGTTTAGAGGTAACATACAGTAGCTCAGCCCATCAAACCGTGTCCACGATCTTACCAAAATTGATATCTGTAAAAGATAGTCTAGGTTGTACGACCTCAGTCTCCGTTACGTAGCACCGTAAATTACGTAACATTCTGCGGTCGTCGGTCAAACTGTCAAGTGACTTCACATAAACTTCACATAGGCTTAGAGTCTCACTAGTCTCGAGTAGCTAACTCATCTAGTCGTACGGTTTCTTTCAGTTGTCGCTCGCCGCACCCAAATAAAACACAAAATGCTGTCCGCCGCCAGATTGATCGCCCCTGCAGCCAGGTCTGCCGTAAGTACAGTTCCTTTCTTATTGGATTTTTGATTAATTGCCGAAATTTGGACCCCCTTTTATGGTCCATTCAGGACTTGCTATTTTTTTTCATTCAGTTTTATCTAATTTGACCTTGTAAGTTCCTTCAGCAATGCAAGCTGAACTTGCCGGTGTTGTAGGATAATGAGAGCACATTTGTAGTAATTTGTTTCCATAATATTGGGATTTTATCATCTGAAAGTCCTTACATTGGGTGGCCAATCATTACATAATACAACTTCTGTTCCAGTATTAGGTAACAGTAATTATCACAATTTCAAATGGAATGGATAAGCGCCGCGGAACCATCGTTATCTGAATAATTGATGATCTAATAATTTTAGATTGATGCAGTATTGATTTTTAGGGTGTAGCCCTCGATGAAACTATATTAGAGGTGTCTACTAAGAAATTGTTTTTAATGTTATAGATCTTCAGCAACACAGCCCTTGTGCGACCACTTGCTGCCATCCCCACGCAGACACAGATTGTACCTGCTGCGCCAGCACAGCTGTCCGCAGTGCGGTCCTTCCAGACCACCGCCGTCACCAAGGACATTGACTCTGCTGCCAAATTCATTGGTGCTGGTGCAGCGACAGTAGGAGTAGCTGGATCTGGTAAGTTTCTTCAATCTTCCAAATAGTTTAGCATGGATTTGTTCGCCTTGTGATGTCCTAACATTTTATTGGTGTTCTTAATTCATAAATACATGTTAAATCAAGAACTAAAGCTTTATTGAACCTTTAACTACAAAATATATGTAACAAATCACATTTTGACCCATGAGAACCTAAGTTAACTTGTGAATGACTTTTCTAACAGTTCTAAGTAAATTTCAAGCAAGTGTTTCAGACAACTGCCATGAAACTTTGTTTTTTGTCAAAATTGTGTGATTGCATAACACAACTAGTATGTTATTGATTTTCTTCAGAATAGGGCCATCCATGCTTACATAAGTAGTTAAGTGTTCAATTCTAACTGTATTGAGGAAATGTGGAGTAACAGGAACCTCATGAAAAAGTGATTAATTATAAGTCCAGGTTTAAATCTAATACAGACTTCAAAATCTTCAAAGCTTCTACTCAAACTTACCTCAAAAATACTCATTGTTTCCTAGCTGATTTCCGAAATCAACAAAAATAAAATGTCAATTTATGAAATAGGTACGGTTTCATTCCACAGTTTCATAATACAGTATGTTCCATTATACAAATACACTTTCTGCCTGAATGCTTGCTGTGCACTCTTACTAACTATTTGTGTTATCTACAGGAATTGGTATTGGTGTGGTCTTTGGATGCTTGATCATTGGTTATGCTCGCAATCCCTCCCTAAAGCAACAGATCTTCTCATATGCTATTTTAGGGTTTGCGCTAACTGAAGCAATGGGACTCTTTTGTTTAATGATTGCATTCCTCATGCTGTTCGCTTTTTAGTTATTAATGTTTTTTAAGGCAGTTTATGTAAAGTGTAATTTTTAATTATTATGATGAAGAATATTAATAATATAGATAGACATATACAAATGAAAATGCATGTTTTAAATGGGGAAATTAATCAATACTCAATTAACTGACAGTCAGAACTAAAGGTGAGATTCATTCTCTTGCACTTGGTAGTTAGCTGTAGAACTTGAGTAATTAGAATATTATTTGTGTTTAAAAGTATAATGTCAAAAGGATTGTAGTTTTAACTGCTTTGACAATGTTTTAATATGTGATACTCACGCATTTCTTATGTATTACAGGTGCCGGAATCGGAACGGTGTTCGGCTCCCTTATCATCGGTTACGCCAGGAACCCCTCCCTCAAGCAGCAGCTGTTCTCATACGCCATCTTGGGTTTCGCCCTGTCTGAGGCTATGGGTCTCTTCTGTCTTATGATGGCGTTCCTGCTGTTGTTCGCTTTCTAAGCTAATTACTTTTAAGAACACTACTACTGCCATCCCACATGACGAGGTTTCAGTGAATACTATCTGGAGTGGACGGCCATGGAATCGAATGTGTGGAAACCTCACCCTCATAATAGTGATGCATGGACTGATGTGTATAAGTGTTACACTACCAGTGCGCGTCATCAGGAATGCAATTTATTTAATTATGTAGTATAAAAAAAGCAAATAAAAATGTTGTACGTAAAACATTACATGCTACAGTTATTTCTATTCCTGATTTTTGTAGAATGTTCTGAATCATGTTAAACATATTTATCCTCATATAAAAAGTCGGCGACAATATTATAGTTGGCCAGTGACTGCGTATATTTGCGTGAGTATTGTCTTCGATTTTTGCATTGAGAGAATATCCTGTTGAAGAATGTCGGCATCTGTATTGTACATTTTTAGGGCGATTAAATGATACAAAACCAAAATGATGAGCGTTTGTTGTTGATCTAAATACCACCCTGGTCAATTCTAAGCTTTTAGAATTTTCAAGAGAATCGACAAAAAATTCTATAGCTTTTATTTTTTTGAATGCACAAGTCATAATTAATATCTTACTAATATTATAAACTTAAAAGATTGTTACTCTTTCACGCAAAAACTACTGAACGGATTTGGATAAAATTTAGTACACGATAGTCTAGATTAACACAGGATAGTTTTTATCCCTATTAAATCTTCCCGGAGGACATTTTTCGAGTTGTAGCGAGCGAAGCCGTTGGCAACAGCTAGTTATTGGTAATTTATTCAAAACAAGTAACAATGCACTTACAAACTACGTCAGTAACAGAAAAAAACAAAACGAAAACAGAAATAGGTTGTGACATCATTGCTGCAAGGTGACAGCCCCAGACGAAACCTTACAACAATGGTTCACAAACACAATCAAGCCTGCTCGATATCATAGACAGAGACCAAGAATGCGCACCGCTTCCACATCACCGTGTAAAAACAATCCACGTGTGCTTTCAGCAAACATCCCGATGCGCTGCAGTAACGGGGCAACAACTCTACTAGCACCCTGTATGCGTTATTGTATTGGACGCGAAGGGCGCTGTATGAAAATGGATTATATTTTGCCTACTGTTAGTATCTGTCTGATGTCCTGCTTTCGGGTGCACAGACGTGAGGCAATACAGTCGTTTTTTTTTTTAAATATGCGGCTCGTTTCCTGTAAACTGTAAAATACTTGCACATAGTAAAGAAGAAGGGCTTGGCTGTGGATATAGTTGCTGCCAGTTAGATAGTCGGACGTACATACATACGTATGCATGCACACAATTAACCATATCTTAGGGAATAGCGAACTATGAAGGTGTGTTAGAGGGAATAATCCAAAACTACTACGACTGTACGACGGACGAATACATCCCATGTAATAATAAAATACATAGTCTCCTGAATATTGATCTGTACACACAGTAGTCGCGAGTACGCAGGCGTCTCGGATATGGGGTAGGCAGAAACTATAGATTGCTACCTATTACAATCTGTACCTAGGACCATACTACTTTGCTCTACACATTATATCTGTACGAGCAATTTCATGCCGCATCGGTTTGGCAGGAGCTTGGGTAAAAAATCAATAGAGAGAGACTTGCAACGAGTGTTGTGTGAATAGGGGTAGGTATCTTGTAGTTGTATAATGTGAGTGCCTAAATTTGTCTACACTTAGGTTTTCTTACGCAAGGGTTTACGCCCTTTTATGACCAAAATAGACTGAATAGTAGAGACTAGGTATTTGTTTCTTCCTCCACATAAGAATCGTGAGGAAAGTTTTAACCGACACTAGAATCCTGACTTCGAGAATAATAGTTTGTAGAGACAAATTTGAGGAAACTGCAAGCTTCCCTACTTGATCTTGAATATCCAAGTCTAATAGGCGTATATTATAAGGTCAGCGCCATGACTTTAAAGAACAAGTAAAGTAGTCACCTTTAGTAAAGTACTCTATGTTCAAGATGGAAGTGGCTAGCTTAGCGAAACGCTTGACCTATCTTAATACAGGATTGAAGGGACATTCACCCACAACAACCCAATGAGATTGATAGGAACACTTCAGTTTAAAAACAACAAACTGTTAGACAAATTTACGTAATAACCCCACGTCAGAGTTAATCGGTGCAATGGTTACCTATGTAACGAAACCCAATGGCACGCCTCCTGGGTATCCATTATTGAAAAATTATTTGTTGCCAACTGCTTCTAAAAAAAATACTTTTAAACGTAGTTTATTTCTCTGACCCATTAAAGCTTACTTAGATTTTTGGACTCGCTAGTCGGGTCCTGGGTAAGGGTATGGACAGAAGTCGATTTTAGCTACATACAGCGACGACTCGGACGGATGCGGGTTGTGGGCGCATGAACGAATAAGTAATGTTTCGACGCGTAATTTGGGTCAGAAATCGTGATTTATTACGGTTTTAAAACCAAAGAACGTTAAATTAGGAAAAAAAAAACTCGACGACATCGAGCTCTCTGAGGGACTAGAATCGCTGTAGTACTTTGCCCACAGTTATCAATTTGTCCGTACAAAATACAGCTGCCAGGCTAGACAGCATCAATTATAACTGTAGTTGACGTTGCCTTCCACCCTATAAGCGTAATGTTGTTCATAATGGATAATAAAACCCAATTCGACGCGTTACTTATCTAAGAAAAAGGGGTAGACCCAGCTACACGCGTTTTAAAGTTACATTTGCTGAATCGGCTTCGTACGGTAACATTACTTGCTTTGTATGCCATGGGGTAGGCAGAGATAATGTTCAAGAATATTATGCTCATGCACAAAATCTTGATGAGAAAGTAAAAAACTAGAATATATCAACAAATTTATTGCAAATATGTTTCTTTTTTTACGAAATTGTCTAAGTGGATACCTCCGAACATAAAAGGGAAATAAAATTGACAAATTAAGTCTAAGCGGAGGTAAACTCTTAAATTTTCAGAAGTAATGTCCAAATAACATACATGATAGTCACTTAATTGTTTGATGCATTCATAATGCTTTAGATCGAGAAATTTTACAAAGAAAAAAGTAGAGTATCAAAATGAATCCAAACCAAAACTGAATTGTGTATTTGGTTTGCATTCAATTTGCATTACATTAAAACAATCATTATAATAAATATCTCAAAGAAATGTAAAAACCAAATTCATACTAACGCACACAAGGGAAACATTATAGTTATAACACTTTATTTGGTGTTGAGGTTATCACTTGATATTTTCTACATAATTTATCTCCATCTCTCCAGTCTGTTATTAAAATATTTTACATCATTTGTCAATAAACACACAGTCACTAAAATCTCTTAATCCCAATAGAAGGACAACAAGCTATATTATCAACTAAATTCAATGTCTACACTTCCTTGAGAGGTACACTTTAAAAAGGCATAACATAATCTTTGTGGCTGCATCAGTAAATATGCATACATAATTTGGGAGTCAGGGGTTTAACAATACAGCAAATAGGTACTATTTCTTTCTATGAGTGACTATATAAACAATGTTTGTAAAACATCTTCACAATAATTTCACTTAGCCTACAGCAAAACAAAATAAGGCATTTTCCTACTCATTTCTATCAAACATATTATCCAAATAGAAACTGCTCTTCGCAAGTCAATCGAATTCATAAGAACAACTACTGTTTCACATTATCAAAACGCATTGCAATTAGATTTTTTGTGAGATCAACACTCGTAATATTATTTGGTCCAATATTTAAAAAATAAAATGTTTTTATGAATTCGAGTTACAAGATCAAACTTACACATTATTTTTGGCTCAACGCGTTTCCCCGTGAACTCCATAACTTTACAACTAAACATCATCTCTTCAACTCCATAAAAATCTTTTTTATGAACTAGTCTTGATATTTTCTTTATATTACATTCTATTATAAATAACGGTTAGTACAGTATTAAATCGCCTCAGTTTCAAACTGATTTCCCTTGCTTATGGTGATAGGTCCGTATGTTTCATGTTGTACTAATTTCAACACTTGATGTTTTTTGAGAACAAGTAAACTGTAGAATTTTTGTGCGACCTGCAATACAGTAAAATGTTATATAAGTATTTGGTATGGCACATACTGTGATAAGGAAGGTAAACGAAGATAGTGAGCATATTTGAATAGTTAGAAGTAAGGTACATACCTGTTTTCTATTATTATGTCTAGGCGCAAGATCTGTGAAGGTTAGTTGCAATCCAGCGGAAAGTTTGGGCTTCATGACGGCGAACAGTTGCGCCGCACGACGGTTTAACACTCGCTCCTCGAACTGCTCGTCCGTTTCACCTGCTTCACGTTCACCCTCCTCCGCCTGATTACAGATAAATCATATTGTATAACAAATACAAACTTAACAGTGAGATGGATTATTGAATTGATGCATTGTTAGTTAAAATTAATATGTTACACTTACGTTGTCTGGCGTTAAAGGTAAATCGTAATCGTGTTGTGGACTGTGATGGCCATGCTGGTCGTCGTACCCTAAGTTCGTCATTTGCATTCCATTCTGGAAAAACAAAATATATCAGTTAATATAAAAGCAAAATTAAATGTCCAGGTTCAAAGTCCTACTGTACAGTGTGTAAGAGCATAGATAAGGTACTGTGAGAAAATCTAGTCTGTTTTCACAAATTTTTTTTCTTGTGATTTGACGTTCTACTAACATTGAGATCTCTTTGTTGGAGACACCAAACTATTTTCAATGAAATTACTTTATGTAGCTTCATCGTTTCAGCTAAAATACGTCAACTGTTGGATAAAAGCCTATCCCAAGCCTGGCAAATCAACCCCTTCTTTGCTTCTTGCATCCAACTGATTTCCGCGATCATAATTTAGTCAACTATAACAATCTATATTGTGGAAAGCCTTGTGTGAGATACGCTCTTGTTAAGAAGGCATGTGACAAGGTCATCAGGCCTCATCATTTTGTGCCACTATTTCTAAGTTGGAATATTACCTGATAGTCTCCATGGTCATCTAGCCCGTGCAGCAGCGGCTCCATGGGCACGGTGTGCGGCAGGTCGTGCGAGGAGCGGTCGGCGCTGGGCGCGGGCAGCGCGCGCAGCAGGGGCGCGTGCTCGCCGCCCAGCTGCGGCATCATGGGCAGCTGCTCCATGCCGTGCTGCAGCATCGCGCCGTGTTGGACACCTGGAATGTAAACAACAAGAGCTTTTAAACGTGATTATATAAACGGACATGCAATGGTAATAATATCTTTAGAACTCTTCAAATCTCACGCGAACGCTAGGTGGTCACTTTCAGGTACCTACTATTTTTACTTTCACAAACAGTTTGCAAATCTGGGGATACAGCGACTACGAACGAACGAGTACACAGTCGTCGCTTGAGGTGTGCTGTGTAATCGTTTCACTCTAATTGCGGGTATTGTTAGTAAAATAGCTGGAATCCAGGGAAATAGTGCCTTCGCACTAATTTGAGCTTGTATAATCTTTACTGAATAATGGAACAGGGAAATTATCTTTGTCCTTGGGATGCGCGTCGTAGATAGGTCACTTGATGTGATTTTTTAGAGTTTTTAAAAGAATATAATATATTCATAGTTACCGCCAGGCGTCATTCCGCCGTGCTGCAGTCCCGCAGGTGTCATCCCGCCGTGCGCCAGTCCGCCCGGCGTCATGCCACTGTGTTGTAACCCTACCGGCGTCATACCGCCGTGTTGTAGTCCGACTGGAGTCATACCGCCATGTTGTAGTCCTGCCGGAGTCATGCCGCCATGCTGTAAGCCTGCTGGCGTCATGCCACCGTGATCTAGACCACCTGGAATACAGATTTTGAAATTATTGTAGTTAGCAAGGATTGATAGTTTAACCGAAAATAATATGTAATACCTATACATCTTTTGATTTATAGGTATCCATTTTTACCATGGAGCAACTAGCAACGAGCTTTAACACTTCATAATAGAGCTCCTAATAACAATTACAGCTTGGAGGTTCTTCTACTCCTAAAATATAAAAATACTCAAGTATAAAATAAATAAAAATATAAATACACAAACTAGGCGGAGTTTCTTACAAAACCCTTTATTTACGGTGCGAGGACTTAGTTCAAAAATCAATGGTGCGTATTCTGTTGGATTCTCAAAGCTCAGCTAAGCTGTGATAGTTGAAAGTGGGGTGCGCGTGTCTCTAACGCCGTGTCAGGAAAGCGCCTGTGGGAACGGAGGCTAAGAGAATTTATTAGAAAGACTCGGAGGTAAAATATGAAGAACTTGCCTGGCGTCATTCCTCCGTGATGTAACCCTGCAGGAGTAAGACCTCCGTGGCCCAGTCCCGCCGGCGTCATACCGCTTTCTAGTAAACCTGGAGTCATGCCTGAAAATATATAAAATATAACTTGAGTGTTTTGTCATTGTCGTTGGAATTTTAAGCCCAAATCCTACCCCAGTACCGATTGCTGTTTCGAAGCAATTATATGATCTGCACAAAAACATGAATGAGTAAAAAGGTAACTATTGTTACATACATAGCATCCTGACTAGTTCCTATGTGACAAAAAGGAACCATGTCGACAAAAATATTTTTCTTTTATTTTTAACTCCTAACGCAACGGGTGTTATAAGTTTGACGCGGGTATCTCTGTGCTTGTACATCGGCATGACACCGTAGCTCCTAAACAAACTAAAAGACCGAGTCGCCATGCTGATTGTGGCTGGCGATATCGTCATCCTACATTTAACGCCAGAATTTAACTGGTGGGGCGGGCTATTTGCGTAGTAACAGTATCTAACCTCCGTGGTGTAATCCCGCCGGCGTCATACCGCCCGCTGACAGTCCCAAGTCGACGTGATGACTGTCCCCGTGGTGTAGACCTGCCGGCGTCATGCCGCCATGTTGTAGACCAACTGCAAATATAATAGGGTATATGCATGTATTTTTTTTATAATTTTAATTCAATGTTTACAACGTTTTAACATAGAAAAAAAATATAAACATATTTAAAAATGCAGTAATGAAGCTTAAAAAAATATTTAAAATACATAATAAATTTGAGCGGTTTAAACGCCGCCATTTTCGCGCGCCATTTCGATTACGTCATTTACTATAATCCTATTACTATTACTTAAGGTGTTTTCGTTCTTCTAACCATTTCACCATGAAAAAAGCTCAAAAACCAGTTTACCGGTATTGCTTGTACCCGAATGCAATAAACATTGTCAGATTGTGCTTTTACAAAACCACTTTCAGTCATTTTTCTTAAATGTTAAATAACCTCACTATGAAGCTAAAATTACACTTGAACATTAAATTAGTTCACAACACACACGGAAATAATTATGTTTTCCAATAAAAAGTCCATTCCAATACTTAATGTCATACTTTACACATTGATGTTTTGTAGACGTTGAGTTGTTGTCGTAGTATTTGACGTCAATTTTCGTTATAACCAATGGTGATGCGTTTCACAAATTTGAATTTCCCGCGCTTAATTCGCACTTTTATTATTTATTTTAAAAAATTATGACGCTATTAAATAGTAAAACAATGATTCAGTTCATATTTTCTGCTATTATAGATTCGGAAAAAAAATATTTGGACCATATTTAAATTACATGCATATTCCCTATTAGTACAAGATTTTAGTTGATCTGAGGATTATTTACTCTTGGCGACAAAGATCATTTTTAAAAATCCCAGAACCGATAGTAATTTGTTGCTATAATCTTGTTATGTTATGTTATTTGTTTATGTTTTGTCTTGTCATGTTATTTTTTAGGTTCCGTATCTCAAAACGAACACTAAATACTGTTACTTTAATAGAGAGAGTTACTTTAATAGGTTCACTTTGTTGTCCGTCTATTTGTCTAAGTCCTTTTTTATTTTATACGGTCAAATTACTGTGTAATGTCAAAGATACATTATTTTCAATTAGATTGATTTGTTTTCAAGAAGATTTTCATGTTGATAGCCAAGAATAGTACAGCAGTGTATAGTTACCGGGAGTCATAGCTCCGTGCTGCAGGCCGGCGGGCGTGAGGCCGCCCTGCAGCAGCGTGCCGGGCGTCAGCGCGCCCAGCGGGCCCGGCGTCAGGCCGCCCGCGCCCGGCGTCAGCGGCCCGCCCAGCGCACTCAGCATGGCTGCGAAACAAAAAAATTTACACATGAATTATCTAAAAGGTAATAATCACGTCTATTCACAATCCTTCTATACTCTGCCAAAGCGATATAGAACGTTTTGATTGGATTACGGAGAAAGCTACGAAAAGATATTTTTTTCGGTATAATATAACATATTTTATAGCGTAAATACACTAACAGAAACACAGTTCAGGATAAAAATGGTAAAGAACTATCTCGGTGTTTCGGTTGAATAAGCACTTATCAAATACATTTAATTATAAATAGTAAAAGGGGATAATGTTGCCATCTTTTAGTGTTTTCTTATTAGCAAACCGGAACTAAGACAGTCAATCAACATGATTTTTGAATCTATGACAAGAGACGGTTCTAAGATGAACCAATAAAGAGATCATCAACTGCTAATTGTCGATTACTGTATCATCATCAGTCTTTTGCTTTCTACTTCGGAACATAGTCTTTGTTCGGTGGTGTCTAACCACTATATTGCTAACGCCACAAAAAAATAATGGAGTATGATTTCGTAATGAATACCAATATTCTAAAAAGCTTCATATAATTCACTCCACTTTATTCATTAATATGTTAAGAAGTTGTTTTCCCAAATTATGGTTGTCTTCAGAAATTGAGTTTTTTTTTTTAATTTTGACCACTCTATACGTCAGTTCTGTATCCGGAGTTTGCGTAAAGTTGAGGAATTTTCGAAAACCATCTAAGAATATAGTAGGTTGTACCTGGTGTGGGAGGTAGCTCCACGTCGACGTCGAGGCGCGGCGTGGGAACAGGGAGCGCGGCCGGTTCTGGCGCCGGATCCGACTCTACCCGTGCACCATACGATCCAGTGTTAATTGAGTGCGGTTAGGTAGCATTATGTACATTAGTTATTAGGAAATGTTTACTTTGAATGTCTGTTAGTTGCGTAATAGATCTTATTGCTGTGACAATAAGGTCTATTCAAGCATGTCTTTGAACAATAAAAATGAGGTTGAAATGACTTATGATTAGATTATGAGTAAAGTTCATTTTAAACATCTCCCATGAAGTTATTATGAATGATGCATTTGTTATTATATCAGAAATTTCAGTATTTTCACAATGAATTAATAAATGGTTTACTATTAATTCATTGGTTATCAACATTTTCATGAGTCTTAGTCAAATCTTACTGCAATGGTCAAGATAAAGCATAAATGGACATTATTGAAAGAAGAATGATTGATGAGACATTATTTTGCAAAATAGTGATAATTTTATTCTTATAAAAGCCCCATATTAATGGGAAATAAGTTAAGCAAACTTTGTTTCAAACTCAGCAGCTTTATGATGTCGCTAGCAATATTTTATTTAGTTCGAGAATAAAACAAAATGCAAGTGAAACAAAATGCTGTTTCTATACTTGAGTTTGCTATAAATTCAGGGCTGAAGGAAACCAAACCAACATATGGTAGAGAAGATTCATGCTAAAGTATGGTATGTAATATTGACATTGCAAACCATTTCCCGGTGATATAAAGTGGGTTAAGGTAGATGTACACTTACCGACTGAAGGTTCGTATTCCTGAGGTACTGGTGTAGGAGGTTCTAATTCGGCTATGGGTAGTGGTGCTGGAGTTTCTGGTGGCAACATTGTCTGGAAAAAAGCGTCATTTCAGTTTTAACCATATTTTACTTTCGTAATTTTTGAATGGGTTTACTCTTTGTTCATTCTGACTTTAGATAATGGTGTAAGCTTGCTCAGAAGCGTTTTTACCCTAAAATCGTATTCTATTTATGAAGTGAAGTCGTAAAGCTGTGCTGTAACTTCCCCACCGAGTTCAGAGTTGATCCGTCACTAGAACTACATTAAATAACACATAAGTACAGCCGTGTACTAATTTCAAGTATGGACAAATTCAGTTTCGTGTTCGTGAGTGTCAATTAGAGCATCTTTAGACATCAGTCAGTCATGTGCGTATTTTATAATGATAACTTGCTTTTAAAACGGTGAAGGAAAACATCGTGAGGAAACCGGCATGCCTGAGAGACATTTCTGTTCGATATGTAAAGACAAATCACAGGCACATGGACGGCGTAAATACTGACAACCAGGTAAGTCACTAAACACACGAAAAGAATATGAATAAGGGTGTTTCGTGTATATATTTCGTATGTGTGTACCTCTTCATGTCGCCTCTTCCGTCCGCCGCGCCGCGCGGGCTCCGCGGGATCGGGCGAGCGCGCCGCGTCTCCTTCCTCCGCCTCGCTACGTAGCGTCATGTTGCGCTGGTATTTCTGTAACAGGTGTTATATTATGTTTAGGACAACTGAAAAACTGAAAATTACAGTTGGTTAGTTTGGTTTTTTATTGAAAATGCGAAGATCCCGCTAATAGATATACAAAATACCATACTCGCAGGAAACTAAACATTTTTTATTGGATTGTTGCGGAATCCAAGTAAACAGACAGCAAAGCAGCTTGGGGGTAGAAAAAAAGTATAATGGCAGTACTTTTTCTGTACAAATTCCTTCAGAAATATAAACGAATTCTATTTTTCTTTATTCTACCTGGAATTTCTCAGTAGCAGCCCAGAGTCTGGATTCGGGCTCGACTGAAGGCTTCGCCCCCAAAACTAACAAAATGTGGATATACTGTTAGACCTCTACTGAACCCTTAGAGGGTTACACGTACACATGTCATCTTGTTATGTAAAAACTAATTAACATTACATACTTTTTAATTTTTACTTTCTAAGTTTAAATTAGACTTCATTGACATTGGTGAAGAGAAACTTAATGAGGAATCCTGGACTTATCAAGTTTAAAATAGCCAATCCGCCTTGAGCAAGCATGGTGATCAATGCTTGTGCCTTCTCTGTTATGAGAAGAAGCTTTTGTCCTGCAGTGGGACAGTAACAGGCTGGTTTTTTTTTATTTACCTTAAACAGTACTCTGGAAGGTATTGGCCTGGCTGGTAGAGTGAACAGTTTCTCTACGCCACCAGTCTCTTTCCAATGCATCAGTCGTCTGGTGGGCGGTGCGAGGTCCAATGTCGTTACAATGTCCGATGTGTTGCTAAGTTGATTTTTCATCTCCTCTCCAGATATGTTCTTCACTTCATCGACGATCAGCTTACGTTTGCGTTTCGTTTTTGTTATTCCTGAGGAATGTAATAAATACATAAATCTTCTTATTTTAGGTTATTAATAAACCCAGAAAAATAAACAAACAATACCATTATGTTTTCACATGAAATTGTAGCATTTTATCCGAAAGCCACATCTATGCTCACCAACCTGACTGGAATTATAAATACACCATAGGAAGGTTTTGCTTTGTTTGAGAAAAGATTTGGTTTTATTTAGTATTTTTGTTTTTGATGCATTATGAATTCAAAGTTATAGTTATCTAGGTATATTGGTACGTAAGCTTTTAGTAAAAATAAAGTTGAGTCAGGGCGAGTTATAGTGTTTGCAAGTATCTTCTGTCCCCGGTACAGGTGTGAGACGGAACACTGGGGTGGTTTTTAGTCAGTAAGAGTCTGACAGCTACCTCCGGAGGGGAGGAGGACATCCGTGAGGATATTCCAACCCGCACTCGGGTGTAAGCCTGAAACTCTATGGCAACTGACTGTGTAGTGCGTCACTCGTTGCGTAATACCCCCCTCTCAACCACGCTGTAACATTAATTTTGTTACTATGCAGTGCCTCGGCCATTCTTCTCCATACGATACTACTTTGCGGAAAAGGCAACTATTGGTCTAATTGAAATAATTTTGGCTTTAACTTTTACTGTTCGAAGTTTGTATCGCATTGTACCTTTAAGAACAGTAGCGTCCACAGGTGCGAGTGCGAAGGATTCCTCATCGTTGTGCAGCAGCGTTGTGTTGTCCGCCACTCGCTCCGACACTCCGCCTGCGGGAGGCTCCACGCTGGCCGGCCGAGGGAGAGGCTCCGGGACCACGTCTACGTCCTAGAAACAATATAGAGTCATTGAATCACATATTTTTTTTCACTTTGTTATAGTAACATAGTCCAGGTAAGGGGCTTTTGGCCTTGTACAGGACTAATTTCGCAGTGTTAACTTGATTTGTTCTTGTTTACTCTTTTTTTTGCTTTTCTTGTGCGAATGTAATAAAAACAATTAAATACTTTTTCTTTTTTTATATTTTAGACTAGCTTCTGCCCGCGACTTCGTACGCGGATCCTGTTGCTTATGCCAGCGACAACGGAGTCGTCAAAATCGAAGATCTGAAACATCTGATGTCGAATTCTATAAGCCCGGGGACGGGAAATCAATGGGATGCGCGAGACGATTCAAGATGTTCCAGATTTTTTATTTTTGTTGGTCAACAGGAAATGCCATCAGACTTAACAACTTTTGCTAAGACGCCATTTCTATTATGTATATGTTATATTGTTTCTGGGCTTTGGAGTTCCCCTACAGGAGCTCCAGATCTTCAAATTTAGTCTCACAGCAGAAAACACTCTTCACGTGGAATAGTTTTTGCAATGGCACCATTTTTATATCTCTTTTACTTTAGTTGTTCCATTTTCCAAAATGAATTATAGCCTATAATTATGCTGCGTGACGTTTACGATCAGCAGTCAGTCGCGCATCTCCTTGCCCCACTTATCCCTAGAGTCGATGCGTATATACGCTGAAAACTCAAGCTTTTTCCGTGAACGTTTCCAACTCGCGATACAGTGCATGATGCTCACGATCAGCGGTCAGTCGCGCACATATTCTTCACTGGTCTCTAGAGACCTGGATGTAGATGCGTAAATACGCTGAGAATGCAGGCGTGCTTCGCGATACCAAGAAGTTTCCACGGAGCGAGTTGCAGCCTCATATTCTCGAACAGCATCAAGTCTCTCCTAACGCTCTTCGGTAGATTGTTGGGATCTTATGGTCTTTAATCATTTAGCACCTTTGGAACATTGGGAAAAATTTGACCTCTTTCTAGGCACGGTTATAGTTTTATTGTGATGATACCTGATCAATTAAAATCTAAGTGGCTGCTCCCCTGCGTTACCGGGTAAGCTACCGTGTAACGAAGATAAATGGAAAAGGAAATTAAACACTCAAATAACATAAGCCCGAAGGCATACGATAAAAAAAAAATGGGAGTTTTAGCCAGTAGAGTCTAATTTTCAACGATATACCATCGTCATCGAAAATCAGTCCTGAACTATTCCCGCCTTCACCACGTAGTACGTCCTACTTATGTTATTTTATAATTATGCAATGAAATTAGTGATAGTTTTAATTTCTATATCAAATGTTTCTGATCTTCGATTTTTATAAGTCAACAGGAAATGCCTATCAGACCGAACAACTTTTTCTAAGACGTCATTCCTATGTGAGTTACGGTGTAGCTGGGCTCTTGGAGTTCCACAACAGGTGTTCCAGATCTTCGATTTTTTATACGTCAACAGCGAGTGCTCATAAGGCTGAACAACTCTTGCTAAGACGTCATTCCAATATATGTTATAGTGTAGCTGGGCTCTTGAAGTTCCACATCAGGTGTTCCGGATCTTCAAATTTATTCTCTCAGCAGAAAATGCTCATAACGTGGAACAATTTTTGCTATGGTACCATTTTTGTATCTCCTATAGTTTAGATGGTCTGTTGCGGTTCTGCATCAGGTGTTCCGGATCTTCAAATTTATTCTCTCAGCAGAAAATGCTCATCACGTGGAACAATTTTTGTTATGGGACCATTTTTGTATCTCCTATAGTTTAGCTGGTCTGTTGTGGTTCTGCATCAGGTGTTCCGGATCTTCACATTTATTCTCTCAGCAGAAAATGCTCATCACGTGGAACAATTTTTGCTATGGGACCATTTTTGTATCGCCTATAGTTTAGCTGGTCTGTTGCGGTTCTGCATCAGGTGTTCCAGTTTCCAAGATAAATTATAGCCTATGTGTTGCCCAGACTTAATATCTATACAACAAAAAAAAAACATTCAAATCCGTCCAGTAGTTCCGAAGATTAGCGTGTGCAAACAAACAGACAAACAGACAAACAGACAGACTTTTTTTTTTGGATTCGTGCTCTATTACTGTTTCTGAACCCCCCTCAATTATTATTTTTTAAATATATTCAATGTACAGACACAGTTTTTTTACAGTCTTATTATATGTATAGACTAGCTTCTGCCCGCGACTTCGTACGCGGATCCTGTTGCTTATGCCAGCGACAACGGGGTCATCAAAATCGAAGATCTGAAACATCTGATGTCGAATTCTATAAGCCCGGGGACGGGAAATCAATGGGATGCGCGAGACTATTCAAGACGTTCCAGATTTTTTATTTTTGTTGGTCAACAGGAAATGCCATCAGACTTAACAACTTTTGCTAAGACGCCATTTCTATTATGTATATGTTATATTGTCTCTGGGCTTTGGAGTTCCCCTACAGGTGCTCCAGATCTTCAAATTTAGTCTCACAGCAGAAAACACTCTTCACGTGGAATAGTTTTTGCAATGGCACCATTTTTATATCTCTTTTACTTTAGTTGTTCCATTTTCCAAAATAAATTATAGCCTATAATATGTTGCGTGACGTTCACGATCAGCGGTCAGTCACGCATCTCCTTCCCCCACTTATCTCTAGAGTCGATGCGTATATACGCTGAAAACTCAAGCGTCATGCTTTTTCCGTGAACATCTCCAACTCGCGAGACAGTGCATGATGTTCACGATCAGCGGTCAGTCGCGCACATATTTTTCACTGGTCTCTAGAGACCTGGATGTAGATGCGTAAATACGCTGAGAATGCAGGCGTGCTTCGCGATCCCAAGAAGTTTCCACGGAGCGAGTTGCAGCCTCATGTTCTCGAACTGCATCAAGTCTCTCCTAACGCTCTTCGGTAGATTGTTGGGATCTTATGGTCTTTAATCATTTAGCACCTTTGGAACATTGGGAAAAATTTGACCTCTTTCTAGGCATGGTTATAGTTTTATTGTGATGATACCTGATCAATTAAAATCTAAGTGGCTGCTCCCCTGCGTTACCGGGTAAGCTACCGTGTAACGAAGATAAAAGGAAAAGGAAATTAAACACTCAAATAACTTAAGCCCGAAGGCATACGATAAAAAAAATGGGAGTTTTAGCCAGTAGAGTCTAATTTTCAACGATATACCATCGTCATCGAAAATCAGTCCTGAACTGTTCCCGCCTTCACCGCGTAGTACCTCCTACTTATGTTATTTTATAATTATGCAATGAAATTAGTGATAGTTTTAATTTCTATATCAAATGTTTCTGATCTTCGATTTTTATAAGTCAACAGGAAATGCCTATCAGACCGAACAACTTTTGCTAAGACGTCATTCCTATTTGAGTTATGGTGTAGCTGGGCTCTTGGAGTTTCACAACAGGTGTACCAGATCTTCGATTTTTATACGTCAACAGCGAGTGCTCATAAGGCTGAACAACTCTTGCTAAGACGTCATTCCAATATATGTTATAGTGTAGCTGGGCTCTTGAAGTTCCACATCAGGTGTTCCGGATCTGCAAATTTATTCTCTCAGCAGAAAATGCTCATAACGTGGAACAATTTTTGCTATGGTACCATTTTTGTATCTCCTATAGTTTAGATGGTCTGTTGCGGTTCTGCATCAGGTGTTCCGGATCTTCAAATTTATTCTCTCAGCAGAAAATGCTCATCACGTGGAACAATTTTTGCTATGGGACCATTTTTGTATCGCCTATAGTTTAGCTGGTCTGTTGTGGTTCTGCATCAGGTGTTCCGGATCTTCAAATTTATTCTCTCAGCAGAAAATGCTCATCACGTGGAACAATTTTTGCTATGGGACCATTTTTGTATCGCCTATAGTTTAGCTGGTCTGTTGCGGTTTTGCATCAGGTGTTCCGGATCTTCAAATTTATTCTCTCAGCAGAAAATGCTCATCACGTGGAACAATTTTTGCTATGGGACCATTTTTGTATCGCCTATAGTTTAGCTGGTCTGTTGCGGTTCTGCATCAGGTGTTCCGGATCTTCAAATTTATTCTCTCAGCAGAAAATGCTCATCACGTGGAACAATTTTTGCTGTGGGACCATTTTTGTATCGCCTATAGTTTAGCTGGTCTGTTGCGGTTCTGCATCAGGTGTTCCAGTTTCCAAGATAAATTATAGCCTATGTGTTGACCAGTATTAATATCTATACAACAAAAAAAAAATCATTCAAATCCGTCTAGTAGTTCCGAAGATTAGCGTGTGCAAACAAACAGACAAACAGACAAACAGACAAACAGACAGACTTTTTTTTTTGGATTCGTGCTCTATTACTGTTTCTAAACCCCCCTCAATTATTATTTTTTAAATATATTCAATGTACAGACACAGTTTTTTTACAGTCTTATTATATGTATAGATAAAGCGCCTCAAGCGGAAGGACATTATAAAGACAATGAGGAGACACCCTCACTGGAGGACGCCCTCTAACCGACATAACGCGCTCACCAAATTTCCTTATAGTGCTAAGCACTGATCGCAGATATAAGGAAAAAAAAATATATATTTTAGACAATTTAAATAAACATTGTGTTAGCATTTCAATCACGGCGATATCGGTAAATTTTAGTGTAAAGGCTTGGTGAGGCCACTCTAGAGCCATACCTACTGTTTAACTAATCTAAAGATAGAGAAAGAATATAAGTCTCCGAAACAGCTGGGCAGATATTAACGAGACTTTCACTTGCAGATAGCACTTGCACTTGTTTTAATGACTAACTAAAGTTTATTTTAGGAAAAATAATTAAAGTTCTGCGTCAAAAATAAATCATAAAACTCTGCATAAACGAAGTGACGAACGAGCAACAGTCGTAGCATCTTACAACATCTTAGGTATTTTTGATAATAACCAGATATTAAAGTACATAAAGTGTTTATTCATTACCATAGGTATGTGAGGACTCGGAGATGGCGGCACGGGGATGGGCGGCGGGGCCACGCTGTCGGGCACAGGGGAGCCTCCCCAACTAGAATTAAACTCATTGTTACGCTTCAAGTAAAAAGAAACATTAGTTTCCTATTCAAGAGAAACCACAGAAAAGTTAAGAATGGAGTGCTCACTTCTACATTATTATTTGCTTTGAGATAAAATACTCCATCATTAGGAAAACATGTAATCATGTTCCTATTATATATTTTTCTCAGTGTGTTACTCAGTTCTAATTGATTACTTTAATCAATTAGTGGAGTATTTATCTGAACGAAAAGGTGAGCAAACAGCTTATTAGGGGGAGCTTCAAGGTTGCAGAAATTTAAATTGACTGATTGAAACAGACTGACCATCTAGATTCTAGAGGAAAACCTCCAACCATATTATGTATTATGTTATTCTCACTGATTGCATCACTGCTTATCATCAGGTGGAATTGCAGTCAAGCACTGGTTTATAATATTAATAAAAAAAAAAAAAAGTTTAAGGAAAGGTCTCAAAGGACACGAGGGAGATGTAACTTGCCAAAGATGATACACAAGACCGATATTAATAGCGTCGCATGATTTGGAAAGACAACCGCGACAGAAAAGAAGAAGAACAGTGTTTGGTAGACACTTAAAAGCGTTTTAGTGTGAACTGACCTGTGTTGTGGTGAGTTGCCCGCGTCGTAGTGGTCTCCCATGTCATCGTCAGAGTCGGGCGCGTCGGCAGCTGCCACGTCACCGCCGGTGTCGCCTCCGCTAACGCCTGCCGCATCAATCTCGGCCTGATGCAACACATTCATATAAAATTGATGTGAAAAAATATCTACAGTAATATTAATTTCTGGCCAAATTACAGCCACACAGTTTGATGAAAAGATAAGCTACGTGCATAGATGGGTGACAACAAAACTCTTCCGTACCACGGAATCTTCGTTAAGTCTGGTTGGTCCCGGCTGTCACTTCTGGATTTTTGATTGTCACAAGTATTGAATACCTTGTCTGACGACTAGTTTTACCCCTTGGTATTGCGTTACGCACGTTACTAGGCTAAAGAGGTGAGCCAGGCAGCCAATCCACGTTATTCAGTACATCCGGCTATACAAAAACCCACCCCAACATAGTTCAGAAAAGGCTAGTAGTAGTAGATGATGAGCACAGATTAGTTCTTAAGAGATAAGGAAATAATATATCATAAGCTTGATTAGGATTACTTGATTTTGTAGCCTTTTCTTTCTGCGATTAAACAATCATCTTTACAAACATCATGAATAGAATTCTTGCTCAATTCGTCATCAATAGCCTAACTCTTCGAAGCCTTTTTTACTTCAAAGGGTTATTTTATTTCAAGTTACTTCCTTTTGCCACTCAATTCAAATGAATTTAGAAAAACCTGAGTAATAAACTAAGTTAATATTTATAAGGTGCAATTGTATAATTTACCTGTAGTGACTGCGGCTGCGCCGACGTGCCGGGCATACCAGATGCAGCAGCGGCAGAGCTACTGCCACCAGTCACCTCTCCGAACAGATCGCCCTCAAATAGACCACCAGCATCTAAAACACATTTTACATTTCAAGTATAGGTTTTTAAAGACACAGAACAAGTTGGTCAAGGGCCTGGTGGTTGTCGGGGGTTACGGAAGTATCTTCTGTTTCCGTGACCCTCGGCAAAGGTAGAAGGAACCCTGGTGGTTTTTAGTCAGTAAGAGTCTGACAGACCCATCCGCCCTTTCCGGGGCAAAGGACATCAGTGAGGATTTTCCACCCCACACCAAAACAAAAGGGTGCTGGTGGTTATAGTAAGAAACACAGAACTTAAATAATACCAGACTTTAACTGGCACACTGCAGGGCAAAGACTCATACAGATAAGGCACAATAATCAATCACCACAATTTCTCAATGATGGTTGCCGATTTCAGACTTAAATAAAATAAAGTCAAGTTGCTTTACAATGTTTTTCTTCACCTATGTTTTGTAAAGTCTAAGATAAACTTAGAAAATTCTAGTACATAAAGTCAAAGTCAAAGTCAAATCGTTTATTTCAATTAGACCCATAACAGGCACTTTTGAACGTTAACTTACAAAATAAAATAAATTAAGAGAATGATTCTAGTTGCACATTCCAAATGGTAGTTCCGTATGGAGAAGAATGTGCAAGAAACTCCATACTTACTCTTTTCATATGAATTGAAAAAGTCACATTGATACTTGCCCGGATTTGAACCCACAATCTTGTGCATGAAACACAGTAAAAAAGTATATTGTTTTCTGGGGAAAAGTCAATTAGTATAATTATTTACCTTCTGCCAGCATTAAACATAGAGTAATGGGAAATGCCCATTTCTGCCCAAAAGTCGATTTTAGACACTCAATGGTTTAATGCATTCTAATTATTCGATTTAGTGCTTCTTAACTGCCCAGTGGTTGCCGCATACAGGGCTAAGTTCTTCGCATTCGGAAACCCAGGTACCCTCCGAGAGATTGCCAGTAGCGTTAAACCGCTGCTGCTATATATGCTCACCCATACGCAAAATACGCGACGCGCTTGGTCGTGGAGTTGCGGACACCTGCCCGTTAAACCTAACTTAACCTAACCTAGCGGTGAGTACTATCAAAGTAGGGATTGCAGTTCTTTCATAAAAACAAGTCCCGCCAAGTTCTACATGAAAAAAAGCCGTTGTTCCTTTATCTGTGATATCAATCCTAATGCCTATTGTTTGTTCTTTTATGTGAATCGCTTGGCCAAAGTTTCGTCAGCCAAGGAGCATTTCCCTTTCAATTTTAACTGAGGAAACCTTTCACCACTGAACAGGTTTAGACAAATTGCTATTTTACTCACGACCAAAATCGGCGACGTCTCCAATAGTTCCTCCGAAGCCGTCGTCCATGGGTGCGTGGGGAGCCGCCTCCATGCGGCGCGGGTGCTCCGGTTCTAGAGCGGGCACTCCACCCGTCAAACTGCCCACACCACCGTCTTTACCCGCCAACTCCAGGGATGAGCCATCAGCGAAGAGTAAGTTACTCTGGAAGATGGATTATGTTGTGAAAATTCAAGAGAAACTGAGCAGGACTTAAACATAGAGATTTTTGACAGGCTAAAACATACTTTATTAAATAAATTGATTTTGAAATTCACTCTTAATAAAATTTAAACATCGAGTAACTGGTTCCGCTTGACTAAAGCACCTATAAGGGAACCTACTTGCTTACTCTATTTATTCACTACTCTATGACAATGGGTATTTTCAACCAACTTACAAAAAGCAGGTTTACAATTCAGCTGTATTTTTTTATGTGTGTTAACTCCTAACTTGGTTGTTTACGGACTAATATGAAAATACTTTTTTTTGTTTGTCTGTGTATACTTCCCATGTGGTTCCATTTGAATTTGACCTAAACCGATTCAGTAGTTCGGTTGTAATATCAAAACAAGTGGAACATGTGTATTAAATCATCTACAGAAAAAGAAACTAAAAATTGCATAATAAAAATAATACAACCAACTTTTCCTTCAATGAGTTTGTTCAGTCAAAAGTTTTCTTTTGTTTCCATACCTGTTCCAGTCCACCTTCATTGCCAATAGCTTCTCGCATGATATCTGGGTTGTCTGTATCGAACCCCATGTCTCCAAACCCGTCGTCGTGGGTGACTAGGTTCAAGGAACCATAGTCTTCACGCATTGTAATCTCTTCAGCCCTTGACTGGTTCAGAGAAAATTGGGCCTCAATGTCTACCTCACTGAAAGGAAAAAATACATAGAAATAATATCTAACATAGTCAATTTCTGTACATTTTGTACTTTAACTTTGTGGCAGTTCGCCATTTTCTTTACCTAAGTTCCAGCTCAGAATAAAAATAGAAAGTATGCGCGGAAACATTAAAAAAAAAAATATTCCGTAAACCCAGCTTCCATAGGCTTGGATCAATGTTCATTTTTAGATAAGTAAAATGCCAAAACTTACAAGGTAGTAGTATCAATTAGTGATGGATTAATTAGCATTCGCATTCATTTTTAACATGCGAATGCTCATTTAGCATTTAGCAAATGAAATGTAGTTGCGAAATTCTGTGAAGTGCGAAGTGAATTCATTACTTCGTATTTCGTTCATGCTGATGCAGCGGCACTCAGCGGCAGCGTGCGCTCTCCGTCGCACCCACAGGAATACTAAATCTATCTGTTTCACGTTACACTGACTTTTAGCAAATAGCAGATGCATGTGATGCGAAGAGTGATGTTATACAATTATTATCTTTAAATTGCTTGTACACAGGGGCGTAAATTGTATGAATGCGTCTGATCGTTTAATTCGTTAAATTATTAGCAGGGTGCGAAAAATGAGATTGAGCAATTTATTACCTTATGATCTTTGATTTGCTCGTATTTAACGTCGTATATTGAATAAATTATAAATTGTCGTTATTTTAGCAAATACACACATCAAAAGTGTCTAGGGATCAAGCATTTTTATACGGATTTCTTGAGATTGAGATGTGGCTTTGTAATAAATTTATGATTTTATAAATTTATATGGATCCTTTTTGGTGCATTTCATAATTTGAATCAGGAACTGTGAATCAAATTCGAGTAAAAGATGAAAATCAGCTGTCAATATTTTCCCTATAAAAACATACAACGCATTGAAGACATTATTAGTGCTACTGTTTCCCTACTACTGATTAAAACCAACGTTATTATAGAGCGGCGACGTCATTTAAGCAGGGAAGAAATGCTCAGAGCCGTGGGAATGATAGAAGCTGGTTCCCGGCAACGTACTGTGGCTTTAGCTCTGAATACAAGTCAGAGTGTTATCAGTCGACTTTGGACACGTTACCGAAGCACTGGTACCGTGGCTGAGCGCCATGGAGGACGGTATCGCTGCACCACACGGAGACAAGACCGATACATTCAAATCTTAACTCGAAAAGCTCCAACAATAACCGCCATGATGTTAGCCGTAAGGCTTCATCACTCTTCAGGGAACTTAATTAGCGACCAAACAGTCAGAAACCGCTTGCATGAAGTGAACCTTCATTCCCGAAGACCGCTACGGGTACCACCTATAGCAATGCACAATCGTAGGATTCGATATCAATGGGCTCTTGAACACAGAAATTGGGCAGAAGAACAATGGCGTTTCGTGTGCTTTTCTGATGAGTCTCGTTTTGGTATGAGACCGGATACAAGACGTATACGACACTGGAGAACCCCTGGACGCCAACAGCGATTAAAATCCTGCCAGGAAGTCCATCCTTATAGTGGTGGAACCATCATGGTATGGGCGGGTATTTGGATCGGCGGAAGAACTGAGTTGATTTGGATCAGAGGCAACCTCAACGCTCAAATTTATGCTGAGACGATTGTATCAGACGTCATCGTTCCTCTACAAGTGCAAATCGGTCCCTTATTTCAGTTAATGCATGATAATGCACGACCGCACACCGCAAGATTTGTAAGACAGACTCTCGCCGCAGCTAACATCAATGTCCTGCCCTGGCCTGCTCAGTCGCCAGACTTGAACCCGATTGAGCATGCATGGGATATGCTACAGAGAAGAGCTCTGCCGAATATGGAGGGTATCCAGTCGCAAGAAGACCTTTTTTTGTTGTTGCAACGAACATGGGCGGCCATTCCACAGCGTGATTTGGATGAACTCATTTTGAGTATGCCAAACCGATGTTCTTGTGTTGTTAGTGTTCGCGGTAGAAACACGGATTATTAATTGTTTAAGTTATCCAATAAAATTTTAAAAAAAACTGTTATTTCAGTCTTTTTTTCGAACTTTAATGTTAGTGGTTCAAATGTCAAAAATCCCTTTATTAGGAAAATGGCAAATTTCTTTATTAATGCAAAGGTGACTTGGTTTGTCGTTACTGTGACAAACGAAAACACTTTATTTGATGAATCCTTAAAGAAAATTTTAATTAATATCAATCAGGAGAAAAGTTATTGCAAAAATATATGTTGATCCCTAGACACTTTTGATGTGTGTAGTTTAGCAATAGCAATTAACATGCTAAGACTGAAGAATTCACATGCTAATGAAATTTATGCGAAATCGCATTAATTGCCATCACTAGTATCAATATTGACCCTACCTAGAGATTTAATAAAGGGGTTGGGATCAGTTTTGTTCAAATAACTATATTATATTCAAAATCTAGCACCATATTGCTAGTAACAATTCACCTGTTGGTAAAACTTGTGTGACATGAACCATGAACCATGTCTACAAGCTATGAGTCTAATTATGGATATCAATTTTGTTTGGGAGGTTAGCAGACATTACTTAGATACTTTTTGACCTTTTTTTTTCTCTTCTTCTATGTTTATTTTGCAATCAGTTAGTTAACTTTTAGCAGAATTTTTGTGTGGAGGTTGACTGCTGAGTCCATTCTTGCAACGGAGCCTCAGCAGTCAACAAAATGTTTGACCTTATAGCAAAATTATCTATAAAATAACATCATGTCTGTACTTATCAGAGTCAGTGAGAGGTGTAATTATTGTACACTCTTCTTTTTTTTTAAGGTCTGATGTATAGACCTTAAAAAAACTGGCAAGATAGAGGTAGAGCCTATTGCCATCAACTCAGCTAAAGTTCAGACTGTGGGCTGCTACCAAGAATTTTTGGACCCAATAACACATTGCCTGAACCGGGAATGAAACTCCTGAGTTTAACATAACCTAACTTTACGCTCAGCAGCAGCTCTTGCAACTCCAACACTAACAAGGCAGTCAAAATGACCTGTTTTCAAAATGGAAGGACCCTCCAAATGGTGCTTAAAATTTTAGAATGATCTTTCATTCTTAAATGTATGTAATGGTCATTTTATTCTTCTTCTTATCGTGTGGTTAGTAACTAACCTGGTGTCAGAGTTTTAATGCCGCCCATGGGCCTCTGACTTGGCATCACATGCCGTCGAGAAATATCTCTCAGGCATGCCGGTTTCCTCACGATGTTTTCCTTCACCGTTTTTGAAGCAAGTGATAATTATACAATCCGCACATGAATCCGAAAAGTCAGAGGTGCGTGCCTTGGGTTCGAACTCGAGACCTATGATTTGGCAATCCGCCGGTCACACCACAAGGCTATCGCTGCTTCTATGTCTATTCTTCTTCTTCTTCTTCTTCATTTTATTATGTTTGACTTACTTTCATATGAAAACACGTCTAATATTTTTATAATAGCAACATGGCTTAAGTCAATGCTCAAATCATGAAGACTCATCATCATCACTCTCCTACACTTATCCCATTTATCAGGAGTTGGCATAGCATAACTTCTTCCATATATAGCTTAATGCCACAATTTCAATCGTCACCTCTTAGGACAGAGGTGGCCATATCATGTTTTGAACAATCATAAAGAATATC
Source organism: Euplexia lucipara (assembly GCA_921972225.1). NCBI lineage: Eukaryota > Metazoa > Arthropoda > Insecta > Lepidoptera > Noctuidae > Euplexia > Euplexia lucipara. Next base: position 6,561,095 of record OV179152.1, on the reverse strand, counting down.
GCTTAGTTTTTTTTTTTATTTAGGGAACGTCATAAACTGAGGAGCTAGTGGGTAAATAATAACAGCCGCACGGGTCAATCGAAAGTTAAGCTCTGCTTAACGAGGTTGATCCGTAGATGGGTTACCATTTATTACATATCATGACTCCTAATTACCTCAGATATACATTAAGCCATTGCCTCGGGATGTCATTTGTAGATCTTTGTTAGTTTGTATGTTTAACTAAGGGGTATTGTGTTACCCAGTATTAGTAGTGGTTGTGGAGGCCAGACAGGCAGTCGCTCCATGTAAAACACTGGTATTCAGCTGTTTCCTCTTAACTGGAATCCGGCCCCAACATAGTTTAGAAAAGGCTAGGCAAAGCTAGGTATGGGAACTTAACAAACTAATTGTTCTTTTCTTCATTGATTGCTACAAAGGCAATCGGAGAGTTCTTTCTCCTCATGCATAACTAGATAGTCAGTGATATATTTATATGCTTCTGATAAATCCATAAGAGGAATCGGAAATAATAAAATTATAAGTCATCATCATTATAAAATATTCCACCACAAATTACACAACTACATCTAGTCCCAAGCTAAGTAGATAAAGCAGAGCTTGTGTTATGGGTACTGGGTACTAAACAACTGATAAAAATACTTATATGTTTCTAAATATATTATAGATAAATTACACTCAGACACAGAACAAATGATCATGCTCATCGCACAAACATTTGTACTGAGTGGGAATCAAACCCACAACCTCCGGCATAGCAGTCAGGGCCACTAACTACTAGACCAACAGGTCAATCGAATAGTATTCATAAATTATATTTATTTCTGTAAATAGCTTCATACAAACAAGGTGCTTCACTATCTGATTACTCTGAGAAGAAACACCAAAAGGAACTCACAGGTCACAGTCTCTTTTAAAGTCCAGACATTATCTTGGTCAGATCATGTAAGAACCATGCAGATAAGTGTCAGAAATGGTCTTTTGGCAAAAGAACTACACAGAGATGATGGTACCAGATCAATCAGTGCAAGATCAGTCTTAGTAAAAGAAACCACTTTCATATTTACTGCTTTATAATTACTGCTCACAAAGTCACAGGGCATTTACTCATAGAGAGCATGGCGATAAAAATACAGACACTTACAACATTTTTACATAAACATAAGTTAAGACATCAAACATAACATCACTCCTGTAAAACTCAAAGGGTCACGCAGAGGTGCACCTTAACTTCACCAGTTATAATTAAATTCTATGTAAAAGGGGGCGAGCCTATTGCCATCATCCATGTTTTTTAATAAACACAGGTTATAATTTGTATTAATAATTTAATAAATACTAATCAATTCTTACTCGAAAAGGTGTTACTTGAATCATCATTCTAATATGGAAAACCATGGTGGTGTAAAACCCAAACAAAAAAAGAAAACAATAATACAGAAATAACTTACTTCAACTCGGGCATAGCAGTGTCAAAATCATGGAAGACCTCCGGCAGGGTAATAGCATTCATGGCAGCTTCCCTGTGCTCTTCAGGTAAATCCACCATGCCAGGCCGGAAGGCCATCTACAAAAAACATGAAATACATACATATTGTATTCTGACAAGTAACACAGATTCATACATTGTATGTCATGTGCCCATTTGCATTTTGATTTGGAATGGTAGGCCTAAATTATGTAAATAGGTAATTAATTGTTCAAATAATTAGAATATAAATCTTAAAGAACTAATCAGTCTTGATAAAACATAAGACATGGAACAAAGCATAATAATTTTGACAGTAAGCTTCACTACTGGAGTTTACAAACAAGCTACTTTAGTGTATCAAAATAAGTAGAAAATAAACACACCTTGATCTTAACAAAAGCTTCATTACAATCCTGGAGCAAGTACTTGGCCTTCCTGGAGTAAATCCTCACGACTCCCAGCAACAGATGGCCAGATGTACGTAAAGCCATCTTCACTTTGGGCTTCAGGATACCATCAACTGACTTTTCGATATTAGTCTCAAATACATGGGCCTTTGTTAGCTTCTTGTCCCAGTGAGCCGCCAGCCAAATCTTGGCCAAGGGGCCCTTCTTGGCCAGCACGAAATGTGCGTAAAACATTGTGATGGCTTACTGCTTCCGGCTTGTACTTACATCAACCTTGTTCTGAAAGTTAAACTATGAATTAAGCACCCCCAGTAACGTCCACAGCAATCCAAATGACCACGAGTAGACGAAGTAGCCCCATAGGGGCTGTTTATTACACTAATTGGTAACGACTATGAGCAATTTGGCGCCTAATCTACAAGAACAATTTTTAGAGACGCCTATGTTTTCTAACTGCATAATAACAATTTGGCGTAATGAAAAATCTACAAGCATTTGTTTACTAGTAAATTCATTGAGTTTTACCGAATATTTTATAAAATATCATAAATTTCACCTTTCACACACAACGTAAACATGACAACAATTACGCTTTCAAGATGGCGGCGTAACATAGAAGTTTACGAACCACAAAATACGAACCGTTGTTTACGTTCAGAAATTATCAAATAGAACATAAAAGGGAAAAAGAATTACCGAGATTTTATGAACTTTAATTTTATTATATTTCAATTAAACAAAAAAAAGTAAGAAACGTCTGAAGAATTCATATTTTATACTTTTTATAAAATCCTAGAAATATTTTAATAAAATATGTAAACTAACTAACTTTGACACTCACAGAATAAAATTGAAAGAAACAAAGTATTCTCTTGATCTTTTAACAAGTGTGTGTGTTTTATTTTGAACTGCATTTGATTGGACTTTCCATTAAAGTGTATCTAAATTCAAACCAATGCAATAAAATCATTATTTATAACATATTGTCAGCATATTATATTTAATTCAGTCGTGCTGACTTGCGTGCTACGAAGTCTACGAACACAAAAACTTTTGTTCTCAAATTCTCAATTAACATTTTACCATTGATTAGGGTGAAAATTGAAATCTTTTACCACTAAAAAAGAAAAAACATAATAACGTGGTTGATAATGTCCTGTATTACAAAATGCACTTTTCCTGTATTTGTTTCCTGTATTTCCTATTGTGGGGCTATGAAGTCATATAATAGCCCGTCGGAAATAGACAATAAATTCGCAAAGCGTGATGTAGTTCTGCATTTTTGGTATGTTGTATGGGTGTGTTAGGGTAGTTTAAATTAAAAAATGCAACTTCGAAAACCTTGTGGAAAATGAGAAAATCGAGAAAATTTTCGAAATTTGTGGTGTTTTTATGGTATTTGCCTTGCATGGCCAAAACTATGCATTTTTTGCGAACGATGTTGTCTACAAGTATAAACTGTATTCAATAACCTACAATTTGAGTCCTATTTTGGCTCTATTGACCCTATAGAAGCTGAGCTAGAACACTTGAAAGATGACCAATTTTTCTCGAAAATAGCTTTTTCTCTATTTTTTTGACATATTTCGTAAGATATTCGCAAAACTGCTTGTTTTACAGAAAAGAATAACCAAAAATATTTTTAAGTACATATTTAGCTACCATCACTGCCTAAAACGAGGTCTGTGAGACCTACAGTTCACTCTTAATCTTAATAAAACGCGAAAATCCAAATAATTTACAGAGTCAAAATAATATAAGTATACAGGTTTATTGCAAATTAGACAGAAATTTTATTAATAGCTTGGAAGGTCTTTTACATTCATACCCAAAATTCGGTTACTGCCGACCAGCCAAGTAGGTGTCAGACTCACGCACGAAGGGTTACATATCATTTTCTTAAAAAAATGGCAAAAAGATACGTTTGTTGAATGGAAGCGTTTAGTATTTTTTTTACAGTGTTAACGGAAGTATATTATGATTGATGGTTTATGAAATACAGCCTGGTAACATACGGACAAACAGTGGAGCATCCAGTTTTGGATACGGAACCGTAAAAAAGGCCATTGACTATGAATTGTTCATAGTCAATCTTCGTTTTTTCCGGGGTTGGGATTCCTGTTCCTTGTGATGATGGGGAAGATCAAAAAGAACGCGTTCATGGTCTTCCTCTTGTTCGTGTTCCTCTTCATTATTCTGAGGAAGAACTTCTTTTTCGTCTTCCTCTGAGTCATCCCCAATGGATGCTATGTTGTTGCACGACTTCCCTCCACAATTCAAACAAAGAGCTGAGCATTTCAGCCCAGCTTTTAAGCAGCTGCATGCCCCTCTACATTCCTTTTTGCATTTGCAGGCTATCATTTTTAGAAGCTGGGCTGGAGCTGGCTCTTTGTTTGTTGTGATCGGGATTAGGCCACGGGTGCTGATTTCCCAGCCCCACTTGGTGGGATCCTTTTCTACCCCCAGCCACTTTTGCACTTGGTGGTAGGTGCGAAAGGCATGAAAAGCGGAAGCTTCGGTAGTAGGTGGCAAACGTGCGAGATTCGTTTTTGCATTTGCCGCTGTTTTCACAAACAACGTGAATCTCAGGTTATGTTATTCCCAGCTTATGTTATTCATATACTGAATGGTATCATTGAGACAACCAATTATTAATTACGATGTTAAGCACAAATGTTAGCTTGAATGGTGAATTGGTGATCTACACATCAGAGTATGGGTGTTAACAAACGACAGAAACAATAGGTAATTCTAATATTTGCCTCTAAAACCCATTTTAACTATTTCATTGTTTTGAGATTGTGAGTGACCTGTTAGTCTTACAGACTTCATTTTGGGCTCTTATAAATGCTTAATAAGTACTTAAAAATATTTTTGGTTATTCTTTTCTGTAAAACAAGCAGTTTTGCGAATATCTTACGAAATATGTCAAAAAAATCGAGAAAAAGCTATTTTCGAGAAAAATTGGTCATCTTTCAAGTGTTCTAGCTCAGCTTCTATAGGGTCAATAGAGCCAAAATAGGACTCAAATTGTAGGTTATTGAATACAGTTTATACTTGTAGACAACATCGTTCGCAAAAAATGCATAGTTTTGGCCATGCAAGGCAAATACCATAAAAACACCACAAATTTCGAAAATTTTCTCGATTTTCTCATTTTCCACAAGGTTTTCGAAGTTGCATTTTTTAATTTAAACTATCCTAACACACCCATACAACATACCAAAAATGCAGAACTACATCACGCATTGCGAATTTAGAATGATTTTCTGTCTATTTCCGACGGGCTATAAAGGGAGGAGCAAGATACACTGACTTTATTATACTTTACACACTAGTTAGAGCAAGAAACTGAGGAAGAGCCGACGCAAGGAAGAAGAATGAAGAAAGAATAGGATAGGAAGCCAATTACCAAATGGTCAACTGAAAAAAAAGATAAGCAGAGCCACAAATGTTAAATTTTGTCTATGCAACTGCCCGACTGCGCTGTCAGAGTTGTCAAACTCATTCACTAGCTTTGTAATTCTTTTCCGGTTTACCTGTGGAGTACGCGAGACGTACGTTTCAATTATATCTTGTTATATTTAAGTTATCATTCAATATTTTAGACTTTAATTCAAACAAACAGTGAAATAACAGTTCAAAGTCGTTGTTTTTCAGTGTATTTATTACTTGATTCAAATATTTCAGTGGTTTCGTGATGGCATACATGATGGGTGTAGAATCGCTCTATTTGTGGCCAGACCGATGATGTGACTTCTGATCAATTTGTATTGATTTTGTTGCTAGGTCTGCCACAGGCACCTGTCCAAGATGGGAGCGTACAGATATATCCAAGAGTTGTACAGAAAGAAATTGAGCGATGTGATGCGATTCCTTTTGCGTGTCAGAGTATGGCAATACCGGCAATTGACTCGTATGCATCGCGCCCCTAGGCCTACAAGGCCCGACAAGGCAAGGAGGCTGGGATACCGCGCCAAGCAGGGTAAGGATTTATACATAACTGATTTATTTTTGGTACTTAATTTGTCGACAACACGTGGTGTACCTAATTTCGCTTCATTACGGATACTGATGTGACTTTGTTTGCAGGATTCGTTGTCTTCAGAATCCGCGTGCGCCGCGGTGGCCGCAAGCGCCCAGTGCCCAAGGGAGCCACCTACGGCAAGCCTAAGAGCCAGGGTGTGAACCAGCTGAAGCCCACACGCAACCTACAGTCCATTGCTGAGGTCAGTTTCATTCACAAGATCATGGTGTAATTTAATGAATTTTAGGTTAAGTAATCAACTCTACATATCTGTCTTCCCACACTTATCCAGTCTATGTTTCCTTACTACCTTTCTAAGGTTGCTGTTTCATTTAGCAGAGAGGCGAGGTGTCCCAATCATTTATTGTTGAGTTGAATGAAGTTTAAACCAAGATGCCATGGCCTTTTTCACACATGTTTTTATTTAGTACAAGTGTGAATTATTGTTATGTTACCTCTACTCTAAACATAATGTTCTCAGCAATTTTTATGGAAATTGGCTTAAATCAAGATTTAATTGACTAATGATAATTGAATGTTTTTTTTTTGTTTTCTCAGGAGCGTGTTGGCCGTCGTTGTGGAGGTCTGCGTGTGCTTAACTCCTACTGGGTGGCTCAGGACTCTTCATACAAATACTTTGAAGTCATCCTGATTGACCCTTCGCACAAGGTAAATATCAACATATTGTTGTGTAAATTTTGTTAAAACTCAAATGATGAACATTTGTCATGCACCAATCTGAAAAGTTTTGCTGAATCTTCACCTACCATTTTAATCTGATACAAAAATGTTAAATATAACATTACCGTTTTGCTGCACACAAAACTTAACTGTGATCCTTGTTTTTTAGGCTATCCGCAGGGACCCCAAGATCAACTGGATCGTAAACGCTGTCCACAAGCACCGCGAAATGCGTGGTCTCACATCTGCTGGACGCAGTTCCCGTGGTCTTGGCAAGGGTCATCGCTTCTCACAGACCAAGGGAGGTTCCCGACGTGCATCCTGGATCCGCCGCAACACTCTGCAGCTCCACCGCAAGCGATAAATGTTGCATGCGACAAGCCATTGACTTTCTATTTGATTTTTTATATTCTCAGATAGAAAGCCAATGTCAAATAAAATCTTACTTTATAAATTCAATTTTTATTTAGATCTATCTTTCATATCCCTTACTTGCCAGCTTCTGAATAGTAAGTATTGATTTCTTTGATGACTGTCGTTTTATTATTTGAAAGGAGATGTACTCACAAAGTCTTATTGTTACAGTTAAAGCAGAAGTCATTTGGAATTCTTGAGGTAAATATCACTAAAATTTTCACATAAATGTCTGAATAACTTTGATTTAGCATTGTGCCTTACATTCTGTCCAATTCTATTTTTTTATGCTACAAGCAAGAGCGGGATTTGCGCACCTACTTCATTTCAAACAGAAAAAAAAAAACTTAAATGATGAACTTTATGTCATGCACCAATCTGAAAGGTTTTGCTGAATCTTCACCTACCATTTTAATCTGATAAAGATATAGACATCCTAAACATAGCAAAATACTACAATTCTAAGCAAAATACTAAACCAAGAACCTTTATTTTTCAGTCTTGCTACAGATATCTGAAGATCAAATAGAGAAGTGACATCAATTCCCTTCCGGCTCGTAATGTTGAATTTGCAAAATGTTGGATTCCCAAAATGTTGAATTCTCAAAATGTTGAATTCCAAAATGTTGAATTTGCAAAATGGTGAATTCTCAAAATGTTGAACAGTAAATTCCAAAATGTTGAATTTGCAGAATGGTGAATTCTCAAAATGTTAAACAGTAAATTCCAAAATGTTGAATTTGCAAAATGTTTTGTATATCAAGAAGCAAAATGTTTTGCAAAATGTTTTGTTTTGTGTATTCGTTTATGCACAGGCTCGTAAGATTGTAGTTCATTTAAAGCCACCCAACCCTCACGGCCTCGCGTCAAACAAAACCATATAATAAATTATCATAGTTCAAAAAAAATGTCGCAAATATGAAAATCCACGTGATATTGTAGTTTAGTATGGAATAGCTGTAATTTTTCGCGGTTTTCAAAGTTGGTCCCATAGTAAAAGTTATTCAGTTTGATGGTCTAAAGAACTCCTTAAAGTTTGTAAGATTAATATTGAAACACCTTATATGTATAAAAGACAAACGCCAATGGAAATCTAGGTTTCCAATCAGTATGCAATTAGATGGGTCAGTTGCTGATACTGGACCCAAAATTTCGGATCTCTTTGCCCAACAATTTTCTACAGTGTATAGCGTGAATAACGTAGGGACAACTGATGTGTCCCATACTGTACAAAAAGTACTCCACAAAATAAGCCTTACATAGAGAGAGAGAGAAGTTCACAACAAATTAAAGAAATTAGACTCTCTGAAGGGCCCGGTCCTGATTCTATCCCACCTGTTATCTGTTCTATACCACCTTTAAGTTATAAAGCGCTGCTGTATAAATGCACTGGCATTTCCGTTATGCACTATTTTTAATCGTTCATTGGCCGAGGGAATTTTTCATGATGTGTGGAAACAAGCAAAAGTTGTACCTATAAATAAAAAGGAGGATCCCGTGGATGTTAAAAACTACCGTCCGATTTCAATATTATCATATTTCTCGAAAGTATTTGAGTCCCAATTACTTGTCCAATAATCACGCATTTTATTTATATATTGCATTTTTATTGCTTATTTTTGGAAAAAGTTTACTAATGGTTCTTGGAATACGATTTTGAAAAATATAACGATAAAAGATTTCACTTTGACCGTCAATATCTCCATAACCAGTGAATTCCCAGGTATGTTCTATAAGAAAAAAACTCTCCCAGTGATGGGTAGAATATAGATATAAATAAACCTTTTATTTATTTATTTATAATAATTTTCGTTAACGTTAAGGGTCTTTTTACACCCTGTATTTAATTCAGGATCGATCCCGGAATTAAATATTATGTAAATTTAACATTGTTGGATTAGTTTAAATGCAACATTTTGAAAATTCAACATTTAGCAAATTTAATATTTTGGGAATTCAACATTTTGGAATTCAACATTATGAGAATTCAACTTTTTGGGAATTCAACATTTTTGGATTAACATTTCAACATTTTGCAAATTCAACATTTTGGAATTCAACATTTTGAGAATTCAACATTTTGGGAATTCAACATTTTGCAAATTCAACATTACGGGCCGGAAGGATCAATTCATCTCAAAAGGTAAATATCAACAAATACTTATTACATTGCCTGAGTTGTTTGTCCCCATAGTTAGTATTCTACATGATTGACTAATCACATTTTTATGTATGATCCAAATAAGAACTGAACTATGCATGTTTGGAATGAGACCCTAAGTGTGTTACCTCATTCTCCTAAACATAGCATTAATTATTGATTTCCTAAATATATTATTTATCCCCTGAAAAACTTCGTATGCATACAAGAATGTTCTGTTTTACCCTGATACAAAAAAGAATATTCTGTAAATCGATTGGTAAAAAGATATCTCGAAATTTGAATGATGATACAATGCTTTATGAATGCGCAACCCTGATTACCACGCATTTTAAACTTCCTTGGATGGCTGAATACAACAAAAAAAAAATAACATCATTTATTTGTCTTTGGAACTTATATTTCAACAGGATTTTTATTTCCACAGAGTACACAGACATCTACACAGCACCAGCAAGAATTTGTCAGGTAATTATTCATTTGGTTTATATTAATTAATGAAGTCCAAAGTCGTATACGATAGCTTGTTAAAGTAACTAGTGTTAACGAGAAAACGAATTTGGAAAGATCAAAATCTTGTCTAGGTGAGGTCACTGTTATTTACATTTTCGGTAGACCTCAATCCGGCGAGAAACAAACATGATTTTGCTACTTGATCATCACATTCTACCTACCTATTTGCAAACCGTATTTCAATTAGACTTCTCTTTTTACAGGTATACTGCAAATGTGACTACATATTGTTATCCTGCATCACATGTCAAACTACACTCGCAAGCAACCAAACCGACTCAAGCCTTGTTGAAGCATATCCAGTCCCTTCAAGCGTAGATGAGCTAAAGACACAATTATTAGAGGTGTGGGAAGGTATCCCGCAAGAATCGATTCAGAAGCTGATTAGGTCAATGCAGAACAGTCGTCGAGCAGTTGTTAGGGCGAGGGGAGGGAACACAAAATATTGAATCTTAATTTAAAGGCCAAATAAAAAATGTATTAATTATTTTTTGTTGTTTTCTTCATTCGTAATTTTCCTTTATCCTTGCTTTCCTAACCTTTCATTCAATCTAGGATACTTTCGTATCTATTTAAAGTTACAGTTCATCCTTTAAAATGGTACCATTTTTATTATTCTTAACTATATTCCTCTGGAATAGCAGTTAGGGTCCCAACCAATAGGCCAGTCAAGTTAACGTTAAAGTTATTTTCCTAATAAAATTTCTGTTTAATAAATGTTGATTTTTACTAAAGACTGCCTTGGTTTAAATGTTTTATACCAGAAAATTAAAATTCTTCAAAAAAGGCTTACTTATCTCCTTAAAAAGTCTCTGGGATTTAGCAGTGCCATTCCAGAAACACTAGGACTACTGAACTGGAATATTGTATCAAAATATTTAAATTACAATATTCCAGTCTGTCAGGAGTGATTCAAAGTATTCTAGAAATTTTGAGATATTTGCTCATTATTTACAACCTGGGGTTTGGAATAACATAATTAGCCGTTTTAGGATTTGGCTCAGGTTGGCTGGACAAATCTTCAAAATAGCTCGCATTTAACTAGGTCAATAGGGCACTTGTGACGGCTAAACACCCTTATTTTCAGAATTTGTGACGCTACTGAATCTTAGATAATCGATCAAAAACGTGTCCAGCCATCTTGAAAACTCACTTTTTGCTGGTCTCTCAATCTTGGTAACGGAAGTCATTTTGACGAATTTTTGCATATCAACGGGCGTCACCTAAATTTGTGACAGGCATCGAGCTAAAAGTTTTGTGATACGTACAGTGGTTTAGTAGAAAAATGCAAAAACCTGTGTCCAGCCATCTTGAATTTACGTAGAAAACTTTTGGCTGGCACTTCCGAATCTCAATAACGGGAGCGTTTTCGGATATGGTTCTTTTACCAATATTTAGTGACGCAATTTGTGACAGTAATAATGTTTGATTTATGGCGTCACATGTAAGGGTTTACGAGAAAACGTGTCCAGCCATCTTGAAATCTCACTTTTTGTGAAAGTGAGTTTTCAAGATGGCTGGACACGTTTTCGATCGATTATCAAGATTCAGTAGCGTCACAAATTCTGAAATGAGGGTGTTTAGCCGTCACATAAAGTGCCCTATTGACCTTCTTAAATGCGAGCTATTTTGAAGATTTGTCCAGCCAACCTGAGCCACATGTTTCAGGGGCTTAGAAAAACAAAAAATAGATTTCAATTAAAATTTACTTTTAATAAGTATATCTATGTACTTAAAAGTAAATAACAATAAAACGTTTATTAGCGTAGAAAACGATTAGGTACCCGAATATAATAACTAGAATTTTATAAGCATTATTGATTACTAAAATTTTATGATAATGACAGGAAATATATGCTAGAAAAATATTAATTTAACATCTGACTTGGATGTTATTGATGAAGATGATAAAGTGAATCAAAGAAAGGGCCGAACTTACTTCTAAATAAATATAAAACAGGTATATACCTATTAACATTATTTACAATTTTTGAGACCAGTATTCCTGTTTATATTAACACAGGGTACTTTTGACTGAGATAAGAAAATAAAAAAGCGAGGAATTTAGTTTTTAAATCGTCTATTTTATGTAGAAATGCAAATGTCCAGTAATCAAACCAATCTATAGTCGATTATTAATAATCGATCCATTTAAAAAAAAAAACGCATGCATGTTTTTGGTTTTTTAATTACTTACATTTTTTATTACTGGACGGTTTTAAAAAATAACCAGAAAAGACAAGGTCTCATTTAATTTAACTTCCATTTTTTTGTTATTTTTAAATGAAGGTGAATATTATGTATTTTTATCTGTAACATTCACTACCTATTACGAAATCTTACTTAGTTCCAGCTGTATTTACAGAGCAAAATAATAAAATTTTGATTTTTTACTCCCTCTCTTACGCCCAACTAATATAAAAATTGGTTTCAGAAACATTATACTTTTGTTATAAACTAAATATTTTAACATATTCACATTTTAAATATAGTAATGATTGCAAACTATTTAGTTACATTCACAGTTTTTTTTTTTTTACTATTCCTCTATTTATAATAACACTATTTTTATGCGACCGTTATTTTTATATACATGACTGCGTTGCTAAGCCAATTACAATTATGATTTATATTTTAAATAAAAGTATAAGCGCTTGGTACTAATTTCAAAGAATAATACAGCAATATGACCGGCATATAGAGCTCTTACATAATCTGTAGCGAGTAACATGGCGGGTTATACAGTATAAGGTATAAACTCTTTGAATGATAGAAATACCTACTATTCTAGTTCTACGATAAATGCTTATCGTGAAATAATTCATACACCAGTAGGCCTAAGTATCCCAAATGCATAATTTTACTACACCCTGACATAAAATGACGTCGACTTACATTTTAAAATAAATAAACAACATTGCGAAATGAGGTTTTACTTTCTCTAGACAATCTATGGCCGCCGTGCTACTCGCGTACGTAGAAAACCAAACGCTACCTTTTTAACACAGTAGAAAAGGCGGCATATGTATAATTTACAAACCATAGGGCGCACGTTTGGACTCGTTTAGTTATCGGGCACGGGTTGTGGGGTTCTCCTGTCGAACTGGAATGTGTCGGATAGATACAGGCCGAATATCGCGACACTGTAGAACACTGTCAGACCAAACAGTGCAAGACTTGCGCTCGCCGTGAACAGGTTTGAATATTCGCATCTGGAAAAAATATGACATTTAAATAACGGTAATTAGATGCGTAGTACTCGCGACCGGCGTGTGTGTATGACAACCAGTACGAATGTAAACGAAGCAAAAGAAGTAGGTATGTAAGAATCGTAGCATATGGCGCTCTGTACTTTCTGCCTACCCCCATGGGAAAAGGGGGCGAGTTTATGTATGTATGTTTGAAATATGATTACGGAAGTTATTTTATTTGAAAACACGTTTAAATCGTTTTAGACATCTTCAGAGGTCATTGTACTCATCAGTATGAACAGAACAAGTATTACTATGGGGTCAAATCTAAAATCGCAAAAAAATATTGCAGGGCACTTCAGATTTTTTTTAACCGTGTAAGTGTATATTGCCACTGTGCCAACTGTACAGTCAGTTATTTTATCTGTAAGTTAGGCATAAAAGGGGCCAAACCCCAACAGAAGAAGTCGCATCAAAAGGGCTTATTTTTTACTATTTTAAAACAGTAAAATTGCATTGTTGAGGTAGTGATGTGACTATGAAGAGTTATTATAGGTAGTCGAGTAATAAATAACTCACGAGAGTACTATGTTGCGTGATGGTGGAAGTGAATAATGATATCAACCAATACGATCGTATGATTTGATCCCTTCCACCGTGGATACATACCTGAAGAACCACACGACGGTGAGTGCGACGGACACGAGGGTCATGAGGATGTTCTCGAGGTCCCACGCGCGCTCGGGCTGCGCTCTCTCTGTGATCAGCTCGTGGGTAACATTGATCGGACCTTCCTCAGGCATGCCGTGTTGCTACAACGTTAAATATTCAAATAATTAACATATAAGTGTACTTACCTGAAGCAGGTACAGACGGCAGCACATCAAGATACCCCAAACTGTCAAATTTTCCCAATTGAATATGAATGAATCTTTTTCTGTTTGAGATAAAGTTGAAAACTATCAAATGAATTTGACACATTGAGGTAGGTTCATGGGCTAGTCTGTTTACACGCGCATTTTACCAGTTACGGTCAAGGTACAAGTCCCATGTGATAGGAGGCAAGCCTATTGCCATCAATCGGGCATAAATCCAGACTCCGGGCTGGTACTAAGAAATGTTTAGATTAAAGAACTCATTAACACCCGAGAATTGAACTCGGGACTTAATGCTCAGCAGTAGCGCTTGCGACCACTAGACCAACGAGGTAGTCTATGAATTCTAATGTCTCTAGTACTTACATAAGGAGATAAAAAGAATAAACGACTATTGATACTTGCTAACAGAATATTTACACTGAGGTTTAGCGACCTCTATCTCGTCACATACGAACTAAACTGGCCTACACCGCGATATTAAAGTTATCCAAGCAATCAAACACATTATACCAGAAGCCTACTCAAGCTGTAGGGTAGTAGCCCACCAGACACCACATCTGTCTGGTCATAGGACCCTACTACCTCTTCAATTGAGGATGAGAAACTATAACACCCTGTTCTTCGTAGCCCTAAGAGAATAAGCTTTAAATGAATATAGGGAAGGCTTAAAATGAAATAACACATGCGAGGTATCAGAGGTTAACGATACGGCTTTTTAGTTTTGTCTGTCACTCATTACTTTGATAACGATTTGCTATACAGTATCAGCTCTACAACTACTCGTATAAAAAAAAGGATTTAAACTATTCAAAATCTCTTAATACGCACTGTCGATGATTGTGATCAAGTTATAAAGAGCTTATATTGACATCATTTTAGGGTTCTGCAAACAAAGAGGGGCAACTGAACCATATTACTAAGCCACCGCTGACTGTTCCTACGTCTAACTGTCAACGGGATGTATTTTTCACAGACAGTATATGTCTATTAAGTACTGCTATAACAAAAAATAATGAAAAAATGGACCACAAAAATAAAAAGGACAAGTGTTTGTTTTGGAGATTTTACTCGACTTTAACAATGGGCTATTGGACAAATTTTTAGTTTTTAGTCCCTCATCTAGATTACAAGAAAATATTCGACACATATTTTTCTTTTTTCACGAAACAACATGTCGCATGACGTCACTAGCCAGTACAGTTTATACTAGACTAGCAGACGTCACGCGGTTTCACTCGCGTAGTTCCAGTTCCCGTGGGATTACAGAGATAAAAAGTAGCCTATTTCATCCGGGAATAGTGTAGCTTTCCACCAGTGCAATAATGTTTAAAGTGGATCATTATTTCCGAAGATTACCTCCTACATACAAACTTACAAACAAACAAACAAATTTGACCTTTTTATAATAGATAATGACGTTACAGGCTCCTCAACATTAATGCGTTTAATCTAAGCAGTTTCCCATCATTTTACAAATAGAATAAAATATGTGAGTAATATTATTTTGTAATCTAGATGAAGGGCTAAAAACTATTTTTTTTTTCAAATAGTCCATTGCTACGGGACCCTTCATGTGTGTGTCGGACACGAGATTAGCCGATTTTTGTCATTTAACACGTTGACTGCCAACTACCAGACACAATAGAAATTTAATTGTTCGCGGTCAACGTGTGACCGACGTGGCGTTCAAAGACTTAAATTAAAAGACTACGTTATAAAGCAAAGTCGTATTTTTCCTTATTATGTGAACACACATTATTGGATGTTTTTTTCTAGTTTTTGTGACATGATGATCGTTAGTGAGTTAAATAAAGGCATTTTTTGACCCCAGTATTCAGTACAATTACAATGCTTTTGCGTAACGCTCTACTCGTTTTAAATAATGCCTTTGTACTCAAACTCCACTACGTTCAATTTTCCGCAAAAAAAAACTAAAATCATCCTAGATGATTCACGAACGGAAGTAGGCGATTATTTAAAAAAAAATGCCGGCAAAGAGTGAGTCGCAATAGAAAAGAAAAATATGATTAAATAATGGTCAAATTAATTAATCTTGTTATAATGAAAGTCTACTTGACGTAGGTATCCCACTTTCAGTCGAGGGAAATGGGGAAGAATCGGCTGATCCCCCGGTGCAAGCACGTGACGCTACACTGGGGCGGTAGATATCCATGAGAATGCGCACCCAAAATTAAAAAAAAAAATTTAATCCCCCTTTGCAATAACAATCTATTTCAAATATAAAATCGATAGCATGATTAATTAAATAAGCTCCTGTGACAAACGGACAGACAAACGAAGTTGCACCTAAAGGGTTTCTTTTTACTATTTTAATATGGAACCCTAAAATAAATCACACTGGCGGTACAGTGATGTGGCGAGTTTTGAACTCTGGATCCTTAATTAGTCATATAATGAATAAGTCAGAGATGTACTTTGCTGAGTAATAATGGATGCGACAACGAATACGATTGTCAGATTTTTATTCTAGGAAACTAGCAGACGTCCCGCGGTTTCACCCGCGTAGGTCCCGTTCCCGTAGGAATACAGGGATAAAAAGTAGCCAATGTGTTAATCCAGGGTGTCAGCTAACTCCATACCAAATTTTATTAAAATCCATTCAGTAATTTTTACGTGAAAGAGAAACAAGCATACATCCATCCATCCATCTATCCATACTCACAAACTTTCGCGTTTATAATACTGGCCTAGTAGTTAGTGACCCTGACTGCTATGCCGGAGGTCGAGGGTTCGATTCCCACCCAGGACAAATGTTTGTGTGATGAGCATGATCATGTGTTCTGTGTCTGGGTGTACTATCTATAATATGTATGTATGTATTTAGAAATATATAAGTTAATGTTTATCAGCTGTTTAGTACCCATAACACAAGCTCTCAAACTTAACTTGGGACTAAATGATGTTGTGTGAAAAGTTGTGGAATATTAATTTATTTTATTTATTTATAAATTTATATATTAATATTAGTAGGATGTTTACAATTCATGGAGGGGTTAATGGCTAAACAATAACATCCGTACGGGTTAATCTATGGTTACTCTTGCTTGACGAGATCAGTCAACTACTTATTTTATCATACTCACACACACACACACGCATACACACATACATATATTATACTCACACACTCACTCACTCACACAAACTCATCTATGTAACAAAAACCGCTCCATACATTTTTATTAGGTTTTACTTTTTATTCTTTTGTTTTTGTAGTTTGGTATATCCTGTTTTTAGACTAATCCGACGACACAGGGTATCCTAGTGTGGGGTTCAGTGTCATGTAAATGATGGATGTTAACTTTTTATTAACAATAAAAATGTATTATTAGTCTTTTTATACATTTAAGTAGCTCGGCGATGTGCCGGGTTTATAGGATAGTACGGGCCGAAGCCAAGTGCTACCCCCTGGATACTGGTGATATGATGAGATGATGGTATGTTTAGATTTTGTGCTTATGCGTTTTCTGTTTGTCTGGTAATTATTGTTCCGTACGTTGCTTGAGTGTGAGGAGCTTGTGGCTAAATTATAACAGCCGCATGGGTCGATCGAAGGTTAAGCTACGCTTGACGAGGTCGGTCCGTGGATGGGTGACCATTTATTACATACCAAGACTCCTCCGTGCCTCGGGAAGCACGTTAAGCCGTTGGTCCCGGCTGTCATTTGTAGATCTTTGACAGTCGTTACTTGTAGTCAGAAGCCCGAAAGTCTGACAACCAGTTTAACCAAGGGGTATCATGTTACCCAGTTACTGGGTTGTGGAGGTCAGACAGGCAGTCGCTCCATGTAAAACACTGGTATTCAGCTGCATCCGGTTAAACTGGAAGCCGACCCCAACATAGTTGGGAAAAGGCTAGGCAGATGATGATGACGTTGCTTGAGTGTGTAAGGTGGTGATTGATAGCTTGTTGTCATTTTGCAAAAAAATTCTAACAATCCTGCATGTGTTCAGGATCGCTGCTTTCTGAAGACTTAGGTATGTGTAGGGTGGCAAATCAAGTGTTTTTATAGATTGGTGTAGTTGTTTAGGTATTACACCTGTTGTTGATAATACAATAGGAACTATGGTGACATTGTGAAGGTGCCACATTCGGTTGATTTCTATTTTAAAGTCTGTATATTTTGAGAGTTTTTATTATTATCTTTAATTTGAAACGCCCAAGTATTTGACTACGACCACGCCTAAACGTTATCCATATTTTGTTACACTCACCTGAATGGCAGTACGTTTGGGGTGTATCAGGCAATGTACGACGGCTCTATCGTGAAGTCCGCAAGCGCGCAGAGTAGCCGCGTCGTCCAGCAATACTCGTCCATTGAAGATCAGCCGCACGCGGCATTCTGCTGTCAGCTCCGTTGAGAAGTGACGCCTGGAATTGTTATACATCATGTTAGATACATGGTTACTGCCTGGTCGGTATTGTGGTTTCAAGTGCTACTGGTAAAATTATATTGGGTTAATCCACAACGACATCTCGTCCCAAGAAATCAGAATGTATTTGCTATGAATGTGGGTACGAAATATGTTGTAAACATTGTAAAAACAGTTCTACACACTCTACCTTACAGCATGCAAAAGTAAAAAATTAAACATAAATATTAGAATCTATTCATATAGACAAACAACAAATAAAAACATATAGAATTAGTTACGTAGCTGTACAGCCGTTTTTTTATAAACTAAAAATAAATAACAAATTTAATCCTGTCACATTACAAAAAAAAACACAGAGGCTGGTTACATAACCAGATCTATATAAGCTAAGCAGAGCTTGTGTTATGGGTACTAAACAGCTGATAAACATACTTATATACATACATACATACATACATAAACTCACGCCTTTTTCCCATGGAGGTAGGCTGAAACTAAAGAGCGCCATATGCTACGATTCTTACATACTTCTTTTGCTTCGTTTACATTCATACATGTTGTCATACACACATGCCGGTTGCGAGTGCTACGCACCTGACCTTTCTGAAGACCCTCACCAATACGGTATATGTATGTCATGTCTATACATACTTATATCTTTCAAAATATTTACATATTTTATCTAAAATACACCCAGACACAGAACAGATGATCATGCTCATCACCCAAACATTTGTCCTGGGTGGGAATCGAATCCACGACCTGCGGCATAGCAGTCAGAGCCACTAACTTCTAGACCAGCAAGCGAAAGGTGGGGTACTATAGGGTACACCTCTGCCAAACAAAGAAGCCAGTTAACGCCGGGTATTCCTGAACAATTAGTGCAATAGCTGCCTCAAGCTGATTGAAGCATTATACTGAGCGATGGCCACTATATGCGGATGTAACGCATATTTTACCCTGTTTCATTTAATGCGTTATGTTTAGTATAAATAAAATGTACTTTTTGTTTTCCTTATCATGCACTTAGTCAGCGGGCTATTCATACTATCATCCCCTCAAACCCCTCTTAGTTTTGTAGTGCGCTTCACCATCACTGATTGCATCACTGCTTACCATCAGTTGGGATTGCAGTCAAGCACTGGTTTATAATATTAAAAAAAAAACCTATGACATTCACAAATAATATCTATTGGTAAAAGAATTTTTAAAATCAGTTCTCTAGATTCAGATATTACCTCCTACAAGTGTCAAACTTTACCTACCTCTTGATAGTATACAGAGTGTAAAAAGACCGATAACCACACATTCTGTACATATAATTAAGTAACTTTAACCAAAAAATAATGCTGGGAATATACTTTTTTTTTTTTCATCTATAAAAAAGAGATGCTTTTTATTGCGCGCATTGCATAGTGCGACAACGCAACCCAACTTTCGATCAGCTGAGCGTATGGCCTTGTTTAGTATCCATTGCATTTTTGTAACTTCAAATGCGTAATTTGTTTTGAAAAAATCGATGATTTTGATAATGTTTGTTCGGAAGAAAGTTTTATAATGATACTTGGAATACAATTTCGAAAAAAAAACGACAAAAAATATTGCACTTTGATCTTCAATATCTACAAAACCAGTAATTCCCAGGTGTGTTCTAGAAGAAAAAAACTATCCCAGTAATGGGTAGAATATGTAGTTTTCGTTGACGTTAAGGGTTTTTTTACATCCCGTAGATGAATGAATAGAAAAAAATATATGGAAAAAATTTATACCAACCATTTAAAATCCTTTAATAACTCATCGAGACTCCCCTCAACCTCTTTCAAGGTGTCGTTCAAATACTTCAGTTTAATCAAAATCTTCCTTCTGGCTCTCTCTTCCTCTTGTTGGGTTGTAGTTGCGTCCCCTGCTCCCT
Organism: Euplexia lucipara; assembly: GCA_921972225.1. Taxonomy (NCBI): domain Eukaryota; kingdom Metazoa; phylum Arthropoda; class Insecta; order Lepidoptera; family Noctuidae; genus Euplexia; species Euplexia lucipara. Next base: position 6,541,043 of record OV179152.1, on the reverse strand, counting down.
CTGTCGACTGTGCATTATCTGTGGTCACTTCCTGTGATTTTTTGTCTACATTAGCTGTTGAAGGGGCATTTGAATCTTTGTCATCCTTTTTCACTTCTGACGGTGTATCTGTAGAGGGGTTTGATTCTGAAACTATTAATAAAATTATTGCTCGGAGATTGAATAGGCAAAGTGGCGACCAGAGGTATTATGAAGTATTAATGCCATCATGATTGTAGTCCAAAAAAGAGATGGTGCTATTTTACTAAATTATTATTATTACATCTCATTATAAAGTACACAAACTGAAGATCCAGTGCGGATAATAAAATAGTCTTATTTTTCTTAAATATATGCTTGACCAATTCGAACATATTAGGTGTCAATTAGCCGAATGAAAATTTATTCATTATATTAGTAAAGTAAAGTAAGAAAAATGGGCCTACTGGACTTAATCAGCCTTTTCCATCAGTCTTAGGGGCTAAGCCACCGTTACATTACACCTATACGTACTACGTTTTGGGAACACATTCATTGTGCGTCACTGACAGCTAAGGAGTGAAATGCCCGGCTTGAGTCTGTTTCCTGATAGCTACAAATAAGAGGTTTTTAGTCAAGAGAGAATTGAGGTTTTTAAGTAATAGCGTGCTTCATCATCAATCGCATCATCGCTTACAATAGTTTATGATTGAGTTTTGATTTCTATCACTAATAATAGAAATAAGAAAGATGGTATTTGTTATTCCGCAATAAATAGCAATTTAGCAAAAGTGTCGTACCATTGGCTCGTGTAAAGAAGTCGCAGCCCGCAGTGACGTCAGCCTCCATGGCGCTGACGATGCTGTCCATCTCCCTTATCTGAGCGTTGCTGGCCGGCTCAGGCTCCTCGTGGACATCGCTCTCATCGCTTGTGGACTCTGAAGCACTGTGTAGGGTGTTTGAATCTAGACACAGATAGCAGAATACAAGGTCAAACAAGATCAGGAGACAGCGGTGTCTTTGTAATAAGGTCTCGTCGGTAGATTTTACGGCTTGTTCACGACCTTGCCGTTATGAGCGGCTCGTGCGGCGAGCGGTATGGAATTGATAAACCTTTTGCGGTAGTCGGATAAAATCAACGAAAAACAACAACGCAATTTACCGTTTCCATAAACTCACATTAAAAACAAACTCACTATCAACTCTCCTATAGAAATGCAGCCGGCTATTATCCAGCATGGCCATGTCAGCGTCCACTATGCTGTCCATCTCTTGTAGGGGGATCACCCTAGCATTGAATACTTCCGACGCAGGACCGTCTGCGCAATAACACAAACATAATCATTTAATTGAATATTGAATATAAATGTGAATAAGATGAAAGTAATGGTGTTTGAAAGAGACGAAAACGTGTCGTTGTGCAATGTGAAAATAAACGATATGAGTGTAGAACATTTGAATGACTTTGTATATCTGGGAAGTCTGTTTACAAGGGATGGAAAGATTGATGCGGATGTGGAAAGGAGAGTGAATGCAGGAAATAAAGTGAATGGCGCCATACATGGCGTTGTGACCAGCCAGTCGATGTCCGAAAAGGCACGACTGGCTGTTCACAATGGTGTGCTGGTGCCTACACTAACGAATGGAAGTGAATGTTGGGCGTGGCAAAAGAGACATGAAAGTAGAATAAATGCTGTAGAAATGCGTTCCTTGCGAAGTATGTGTGGTGTCACAATGAATGACAGATTGAGAAATGATGTGATAAAGCAACGTTGTGGTTTAAAAGAAGATGTAGTAACAAAAATTGCAAAGAGTATGCTTAGATGGTTTGGTCACGTTGAAAGGATGGATGAAAGGCGACTAACGAAAGGTATTTACAAGGCAGATGTAAGTGGGAACGTCGGGAGGGGACGCCCTAGAAGGATATACATAGACCTTATTGGTGAGGTTCTTCAGAAAGGTCAGGTGCGTAGTACTCGCAACCGGCGTGTGTGTATGACAACATGTATGAATGTAAACGAAGCAAAAGAAGTATGTAAGAATCGTAGCATATGGCGCTCTGTAGTTTCTGCCTACCCCCATGGGAAAAAGGCGTGAGCTTATGTATGTATGTATGTATAATCATTGAAATGCTCAAACATGAGTATACATTCACACATATTGTCAGCATGCAAAAGATGTTATAAGTCAAAATAAAAACAGATCATGTTTGTCGTAGACTGTATTTTTTTTTAGAATATAATCTATATCACCACGTCACTCCTTATTCAGAATAATGTTTGATTTGTGTCTGTACTCTTTTTAATTTTATTTATAAGTAACTCCATTTTAGTTCCAGCGAAACCGTCGCCTATCTTAATTTACATGTTTTTCCTTACAGAGTGAATAATTGTATTCTTTTTGTGTGGAATAAACTATCTTAAACCGTAAGTTTGTGAAGTTGTAAGCAGGGGGTACATACTTACGTTAGCAGTAAAAATATAATCCTTCTTTTGGCACTCAGTGCTAACTAAACCACACTCATCATTATATCACAAGTAAAAATGTTTACAGCCCAACGAAATGGGCACGAATCAGCTAATCTGTTATTTGAATTTTACTTATTTTCTTTAGACCTGTCGTCATTGCCACGACGGTTCCCGCTCAAAACTTATTGATTCGATTTGGCATTGAAGGCATAATAATTAACTTGTTAGATGCACATGACCATTCACAGCGAGTTCAAGGTATTAGACTGATAATAAAAAAGTAATTATTATCAAGACAAGTCGATTTTCGCATAGCTTTAGTAGTTTATTCCACATATGTATGGATCTAGTTTTCAATGTTATTTATTGCGGATGCGTGTGATTGATCTTTTAGGAGGGCCACGGCGAATTGAACAATGTATTTCCGTTTTATTTTCTTGCTCGTACATTTTAATTGTCTTTTCACGTGATGTAGTTAACATTATTAAGAATGTAAAAGATGCGCTTAAAGCCAAAGAGGTCTGCGGGACCGGACAATATTCGGTCTAACATATTTATGTATTTAGAGGCTGGATCAGTGCTGCCTAAGCCGTTGCACCATAATAGGCTTCTGAAGACAGCCGTGTTCCCAGAGAGACGAAAAACTATATTCGTATTATAAAAAAGTAAAATGACAATTTTAAAATTTCTTATACCATTACAAAGATATATCCCACCAAAAACATAACATGTAAAATGTTGCAAAGACGACTACTTAAGGTTTGCCCTGTGGAAAAGATTTCAGATCTCATGTAGAGCCAGCCATGTTTCTGCAATCATCAGTGTGTCAGTGACGAAATCGGTGTATTTTAGATATTAATAAAATCTAAAGTATTACAGCTATTCAATTGAGACTTTGTATGTTTGATTAGTCTATTATTTTGACATCATATCCTGGGAATATGAACTATCAGGTACATCGGAAACCAACTCTATAACTCTAACTACGAAACACTTCGAAAAAAAAGAAAAGGAAAAAAAAGAGAAAAGGTAGGTAGTGCCCTTGAGCTTTGCTTGGCTCGTCTTGGCAGGGGCACTACCGTGCCCCCACATTATTACCTAGTAACAAAGGCCATATTTTATTACTACGAGGAAGTGAAGAGGATGTCAAAGTTCGAAGGAGCAAAGTCGCGAGTGACGTGTACTGAATTTTGATTTTACTTTCAGTGCCTAAAGCAAAAAGTCTAGCAGTCGATGCAACAGACTTTTCTTAACATTTTCCTCTGTGTTGTCGCGTACATACCGTCTCTAAAATACTTTTTTATTATCGTATACTTCCGAAAAAGGCAGAAACATGATCATTTCTGAAGTTAGTTAAAAACATACTAGTGTGCTTGCAAATGACCAATTAATTGATAATGAGTAGCACTTGAAGGTAAGTACTATCATGTCGTTGTCACTGCCTTGTACTTCAACAAGTATCGGATGAAAATCTTGTTCGTGATGTCGTCTATAGTAATAGGTATTTAATGTCTTTGGATGAAGTAGTGTTAGCAGGTAATATATGTAAATGATCGCATAACCTACTATTTTGGGGCGGTTTTTTCAGATATCAGGTAATCTAAACAAGACACTATTCACGCCACTTATTTTCAGTGCCCCAAGTGCGAGTTGTTTTTACGCTAACGCGATCGGAACGTTCACCGCGTTTGGCTCTCTGATTGGTTAAAAGCTTGGAACGGGCCAATCGGAGCGCCCAACGTCATTAACGTGTCGATCGCGTTAACGTAAAACTCGCACTAGGCACTCTGACAGCAGATTTTTACGTTTAACAGTAGTATTTTTTTTTAAATAAAGCTTAGATACTAGTTATGTGGGTTGCACAATATTGCACATTACTAATAGTCCTGTTAACCACTCAGACTGTGCTACTTAAATATGCTTGTGTCTTGACTGGGTTTACGTTGATAGTGCAATGGGTGGGGATCGAACTCACGTCCCAATGCCCAATGCAATGATAGCCCAATGGCCTATCCCATCCGCCGATCTAGGGATCGCCAGGCCATTGGGCTATCGACGAAAACCCCAGTCAAGACACAAGCATATTTCAGTAGTTTAGTCGGAGTGGTATTGCCGCTTAGATTTCACATACATCAGTCGGCAATACTGCCCCAGAGACATCCCGTGGACAATATTGCTTAACAGACGCTCAAGGAAGCATGAACATTGGGCTAGGGAATTTGGATTGGGACTGTGCAAGGCCCTTGGGGCCGGCACCAGTCGGGGGTCCCGGAAGTATCTTCTGTCCCGTGACCCCCGGCGCAGGTGTGAGAAAGAACACGGGGTGAGTTTTGGTCAGTAGGTAAGAGTCTGACAGACCACTCCTCAAAAAAAAGAGGATGATCATTGTCCCCTTGGATCTTTCAATCGTTTTTTAAAAAGTTTTATAATATTTTTCTGGCTAACATTACTTATATGTATATAAAATTCTCGTGTCACAATGTTCGTTCCCATACTCCTCCGAAACGGCTAGACCAATTCTCATGATTTTTTTTATGCATATTCAGTAAGCCTGAGAATCGGCTACTATCTATTTTTCTAACCTGTAAGTGATAAGGGGTGTGCACCCCAATTTTTATTTTTTTATTTTTTTTATTTTTTTATTATGTGGAATCAAAAAATACATACAACTCTAAATTTGCACTTTTTTATCACCAACCCTTGCTTTTTAATAGTCATTTTCATAATTTTATCATTTTCTATCCCGCTCGATAACATCAATTATTTACCAGTATATGTATAAAAATGTTATGTTGGTTTGTGTACGCTTCAAAAGCTCAAAAAGTTCTGAACCGATCGAGCTGAATTTTTAGCATGATAGTTTAATGCGCATCAAGGATAGTTTTTATATATATGTATATTTTTTTAAGCTATTGCATAGCTTCTATAACGGGCCTTGAGCGTGTAAACCGAATACAGAAATTCCGTTCCCAAAATAACCTAACACAGGCACAGTGGTGATAGTGGGGAGGGGAAAGGGGAGGGGAGGGGGAGGGGGGAGATTGTGAGAGAGGGAAACGGGGATTGTGAGAAGGGACGGAGGGGCAGGGGAGGGATGTGGAGGGGAGTGGGAGGGGAATGAAGGGGGAAGACAGAGGGAGGGGGTGGCGAAGGAGGGTGGGGAGGGGAGTGGGAGAGGGGAATAGGAAGGAGGAGGTGAGAGGGGAGGGGAGAGGGAGACGGGAAGAGGCAGGGGTCGGCAGGGGAAGGGAGGAGAAAATGAGGGAGGGATGAGGGAAAGGGAGGGAGGGGTGATGGGAGGGGCGTGGGATGTGTGGGGGAATGGGAGGGACGGGGAGAGGGGGAGAAGAGGAATGGGGAGGGGGAGAGGAGAGGAGTTGATAAAAAATGCTATGCAATAGCTTTACCGCGGCAGTCTCCGAGTGCCACACGTCATTTTTTCTTTTTTTATTTAAGCATTCAATGTGCCACAGCGAAGCGTGGCGGGTACAGCTAGTTGATTTATAAAAATGGAGCTCCAGAATATTAATGTGCTGCGAGTTTTTGTTATTTTTTAGTTTTAGAACGTCTACTTACCTAGATTACCTGATTTCTTTAAAATGGCCCCATTAAAAAGATAACATGTAGGCATAGTACATAGTACTACATAATAACACTGCTTCAGCATCAGCATATACAATTCGTTCGTCAGAAAATAAGTGAGGTCTAGCGACCCTGGAATCTTGCTCTATAAACATTGTTAGAATTGCATAAAATGCAAATGAGGACTACAATCAATAATGTCAAGTACCGCGACAGTAAACCTTACTTAGAAGAATAAAAACTAAATGATTAATTCATTACCTACATTGAGTTTTAGCATGAATAATAAGGCTCATTGAAAAATAATGAGTAGATGTGGCTGATTACCATGTATTTGCAAGTTTATTGAAACCTTGTTTTATAAATTATCAGATTTTACTCTTTTGTTTATTTATTTAATAGCCCTACTAATATTATAAATGTGAAAGTTTATGAGGATGGATGGATGGATGGATGTTTGTTACTCTTTCACGTAAAAACTACTGAATGGATTTCAATAAAATTTAGTATGGAGTTAGCTGACACCCCGGATTTTATTATCCCTGTATTCCCATGGGAACGGGACCTACGCGGGATGTCTGCTAGAGTACACTACATAGTAAAACGGTTACTTTTACTTACTAACATACTAGCAAGTCTGCTAAGTGTCTAATAAGCCCAGAAATCACAATATAAGGTCGCTTATCCTATGGAATGTCATGTTTAATGATCTGCAATGCCAGTCCAGCATGTTAGTTCAAACTCATTATAAAACTCAGTTAGGCATCCAAAATCTCATTAAAATATTAGTAAGTACAAACAAAATGGCATAATTAACATACGTGTGGAATCAGAATGTATTGTAGTTCCCGTCGGAGCAGCAGTAATCATTAAATTCGTTCCTGCAAACAACAAAACATGTATTAATATTGGCTGCTACATCAATTATTGTCTAAATTTACATAACAGGTTTCAGGATTGACGTCAGAAAGCTGGTCGCAAACATGAGGCTACCATAACTTATTAAATTTATCGGAGAAACTGCTTTAATGAGATATATAAATAGAAGCATAAACTGAATGACATCTCAGCCACATAAACCAAACCACCGGGATTAGGAATGTTAATTTTCGCACTCTAAACTTCATTTTAACGTGGGAGGGAACCATGATGTTGTTTCAAAGGAGTCCACTTCTATTTCACCCTGGCAACAGTGGCAACTCCATCCGAGTCTACCACAATGTTGCTTACATCTATAGAGCTTGATTATTCCATTGAAAGATTCCGGTGAAAGGATTACCTAATCGACAGATTTCTCACCCATTGAGTGGCCACCAGCAGAGCTATTGGTTAGTTGCTTACCGAACGTTGATGACAGCTGAGAATTTACAAAAAAAGAAATGGTATTGCACTTTAGGTGGACTTTAAGTTACGGTGACAATCAGACGGGGTACGGTGCGCTTCGTCACATCTCTGCTAGTGCGCATAACGATTATCCTAGATACACACGGATGATAGTCAGTACAAAACTAGCTGTTTGACAGTTCCTGTTGAACACTTAGCCCAGTGATCATCACTATGAATTTACTAACAATTATAATGATTTATGTAATTTAATTTTTTGTTTGTTTCAGTCCCATACTAACCCAAAAACACTACAATAAGTTCAACTATATCAATTGAAGATTTAATAGACATTTTTTTTTTTACGCACTTGCCGTTCAATCTACTTTTGACAAATTTGGCGAAATAGTCGACATCGCCTTTGTTTGCCATATTTAAAAATAGAATAGAATCACTATGAACTGTCGAAACTGAACGAAGATATGCAATAGCCCTGCTAAAGTCAGTTGACCAGAAGGGTGCACCAGACATAATAGAAGTCAGAGAGTAAGCTAAAAAGAGTATTTAAAAGAGTTTTTAAGCTATTGCATAGCTTCTATCGCGGGCCTTGAGCGCGGGGACCGAATCCAGAAATTCCGTAACGAAAAAACCTCACGCTCCCCACTCCGACGGGCAAGGAGGTGTGGCTTGAAGGCCGAAGCTATTGCATATATATATTTATATATATATTATATATTTATATTGCAGGCATAGTGGTGAAAGTGGGGAGGGGAGTGGGAGGGGAGGGGATTGGGAGGGGTGGGGGTGGGGAGGTGGAAGGAGGAGGTGAGAGGGGGACGGGTAGAGGCAGGGGTCGGGAGGGGTTAGGGAGGGGAAACAGAGGGAGGGGTGAGGGAAGGGGAGGGAGGGGTGATGGGAGGGGCGTGGGAGGTGTGGGGGAATTGGAGGGAGGGGGAGGTGAGGAATGGGGAGGGGGAGAGGAGAGGAGTTGATAAAAAATACTATGCAATAGCTTTACCGCGGCAGTCTCCGAGTGCCACACGTCATTTTTTTTTTGTGTTTTTTTTTTGTAGCTAAATAGAATAAATAAATGCTTACTAGGCCGAATGTTGACAGTGACAGGATGTACTGCTCTGGAGCGCATCACCAGTACTGTTCGGTATCGTTCCGGCTGAGCGTTGGTTGACCACCAGGCTAGACCCGCCACCACCAACACAAGTAGCACGACCACAAATTGCACGACTTCGTCACCAAAACCGTCGATCATCGTCATCGTCATTTTGCGACACCTGGACAATAATAATGAGGAAACTTTACAAGGTCATATTGGACTCGGCGTTTCATAACAATTTGAACCATATTTTTAAGTAGGTAATGTACAGACGCCAGCACATCAAGTTACCCCAATGTGTCAAATTTTCCCAATTGAATATGAACCTTATTCTGTTTAACATAAAGTTGAAAAACGATCAAAAAAATTTGACACATTGGGGTAACTTGATGTGCTGGCGTCTGTACTTATGTGGAATTTTGTTTGATGTACAGTTACCGGCACGTAACTTGGCAAGAGTTTTTGTAGTGGGGGAAGTTTGCGCACGCACTATTTCATACATTTTTTTATGCGCGAACTTCCCCCCCTACGAAAATCTCTTGCAAAGTTTCGTGCCGGTAACTGTATAATATTGAATGTTTGTGATTTACTAATTATGTTTTTTTATGGATCTCTGGCCTGCAATAAGATATTTAGTTATTGCTTAGCAAATTTATGTAAATCTGAGTAAATATGTTGTAATACAGAGTAATTTCTCTGTATTGCATACCTACTAGAGAAATACATAGTAATAATAATTAATTACCATAAGAGCGTGACCCTTAGTCATAATTAAGATTAAAATAATACTTAGCGATAAGGAGATCAGGTCTCTACTAGGATCTGAATAACATTAATTCTTTGTTTATCTTGTTATTGTTAGACTATTTAATTATTTTGAAAGTATTTCTTCAAACTGTTTATGTAAACAAATAAATAACATGGCAGAGTCCATTTATAATGTCAAAATATGTTTAAATTTTTTTTTTATATTCAATGCATAGGAAAGTACACGATGGTAGTAGACTTAGTAGTAGTTCACATAAAACATTTTTTTTAATTATTGTCTGTTTGCTTGAGGTAATCTCTGGAACCGCTAGATTGATTTTGGCAGGTTTTTCACTGGTATAGAAAATAGCTGAGGTTAGAATCAAGTTACAACACACTTTTATGTCAATTAGAGACACAATAGAATGACAACGACAGCATGGAGACCGGTGTTCTCTTGGGGTTTAATGAATTAATTAGGGTTCCAGGCAAGACAAAAATTGTTAAATTCCATATAGAAGAAATCACGGGCTACAGCTAATGACTGATTAGTAGTGAATTCCAATTATAATACCATTTTTCAAATACTTATTATAAATAAAATAAAATATAAATTAAATAAAATAAAAGAAGTCACGGGCTACAGCTAATTACTGATCAGTTGTGAATTCCAATTATAATACCATTTTTCAAATATTATATTTATTGACCTAAAACACTGTCTCTGCCATGAGTTCAAAAACACATTTTGATTAATGTGTCATAATTTTATTGTTTGGCAAATTAACATAACAGTCCTACATTCAAGTTCATAGGAGTAAGGATTATGTAGCAGGAACCCTATAGCCAAGCACCAGGACCTAAGTTCACCTTAGGACACACCCATCGGGGTTAGGATAATTAAAATAATTTAATTTTTTTTTTTGTTCTAATAACTGTATTGAGAACAAAATAAATAACTGAGTATAGTTTTATAGTAACACAACACAACCAAACTAATAATAGTCTAGAAAGGACTGAAGAAAGTTGTTAAAAAAAATTGTTTTACTTGCAGTCAAACTCACACATATCTATCAGACAGTTTAAATATTTTGTTTTGATTTGTGAATGCTTATAATTTGAAAACAGCAATGAAAAGTAAAAAAACCAGAGATGCTTGAAGACTGTATTATTGTACTTTGAATCTAAAATGTTTGCCTTCGATCCTATTTAAGCTAATCTGCAAAATGAAAACAATTTTCTATTATTTTTAAATACCAATTATTTATATTCAATTTATTGGCTTTTGGTGTCTACATAGCCTTCTGCAAGTCAATCAACATGAACATTTTTTGTATTTGGGATTGTTACCATGAATCTTTACAACCATTGCATTGTAATCAAAATGTTTTAAGGATTTGTTCAAATTCAAATTCAAAATAGTTTATTGTGGATCATAGGTTCAAAGGATGTTTTAGGTACAGTTATTACATAGGTCAGCTATGTCCCGCCATTGAGGCATACAAAATTCAAAGAAAAAAAATATACAAATCACTAAATTGATATGCAATACATTTTGAGTTCTTTTAAATTCAGCAAAGTTTTATTAAAACCAAAAGTCAAATTTCAATTGAGAATGTTAAGATACATATAGATATAAGATACAATTTTTAGATTCGGGATAAATGTCAAATTAGAATTGATTGATTTTGAATAAATGTGAAACTACATTTGTAAAACTAAATGCTATTACAGGCGAGCCAGTGTACGTGGACTTAAGGAATGCTGTTAGCACCAGTTGTGGTCTAGAAATTAGTACATTTACAATGTTCTCGTAACACATTGCACACCATAAGGTAGAATGCAGCTGATCTCATTCATTTATGAACCTACAACATCTTATATCTGTACCTACATTCATAGCAAATAAAGTTCTGATTCTGATTCTCAATTTCTCCATCAAGCAGGCCAGTTATGTGTTGAATATATTTTTGTTACACAATCATGTTTTGGTAAAACATTGCATACAGTCATACAGCAGCCTATGACTGAGCTTACCAGAGTATGACAGTTTAGATGCCTGTGATTAATGCTTAAACAAACTTTCCATTTGCTTTTCAAAACCAACTATTGTATGAGCAAAAACAGACACAATGTGTTACATTTTCACTGTATCAAGTTGTTATCAAATCAATATAAATATTAGAAGCGAAGTAAACAGATTAGTTCCCAATATGTTTAATATACCTATTATGAATGTTATGTAGGAAGACCGTGCGTCAGACGATACGCGGCCAATTTTTATAGACAACATTTGTATGCCTCGCCTTTCTAGACCAGACCGGATTCAAGGTCAGATGGCTGTTAAAAACAATAATCCTTACCTCGCACTACTTGGGTTAGAACTCCGCACACAGCAAATAGCAGAATTGGCAAATATTTACAATTACTGCGACTCAATGTCTCCGTGGTAATTACACATCTCGAAAATAGCTAAAGCCACACAAAAACTTGAAGCACAAACTACTAAGTATAATTTATTACAACTTCACTTGCAATCTTTTTCAATGTGACGACAATATGGTCTGTTTTACGTGTAAAAATTTGTTTTATTTTTATTCCGACATTTGGTCGACCCGAGACCACAAAATTGAAGAAAATCTGTACCACAGATTAAAAATGAAAATGGTTGGATTCAGGGGTTTTCAGTGTTTTCACCTTCAGTTCGTTCAGCATTATATACCATGGTAAAGTAGTAACTATTATCCTATGGCTTAGTAACGGAATACTAATACTAAAAATAATCCTGAAAATGTCCCTAATTGTGGTATACCAAATTCAGATAGTAGGTACAGCTTGGCAAAAAAGAGTCTGACGCGGTGACAGTTGAAACTAAAAATGGATGATTGTGGCAACATTGTTTAATTTGTCAACTGCTAGTACATCATGTGTCAAAAGTGCGTAAATCCTCGTCGTTTTTCATAGATTTAACAAAATTATTAAGTTTCGTTGCAAAATTAACGTTTAAAAATTAATAAAACCATTCGTAGTCGTATCAGAGCAGTGATTAACCACGTCCTTTTGTGGTGTTTGGCCAAATCTGAAGCTGGAAAAGTTTTGTCCGATATCGGGAATGTTTATCTAAGAACTGCCGCTAGGACAGGTATTTATCTACCCTAATTAAATCATTGTACATTAAATAAGTTTTTCTAAATGTATTCAATGCGTAGTTTTGTTGATATACAGATTTAAGTTACTATTTGTCTTGTTTACAAAAATGGAAATTGAAGGTTATGTTTTGTAGTTTGATGAGCCTTGTATACCCATATTTGATACTTGAATATAAAGAATAGGGAATTAACAATAAAGTACCGTATCCTTTTTTTTTGTTTTGGGTAAATCTGTTAACACAGTAAGAAAAATATTTAAGGAAGGAAAAAATAAGATATTTTTTCAACACCGGGAAAACATTTCAAAGGTCGCCCGAAGAAAGTTACATTGTAACGTGAATCCAATTGAATTAATATGGAGAACTGCAAAACTTTAAATTGCTTCAGTCAATGTTGGATTCATTGATGTAAAGGTATGTAAGCTACCTAGTTTATAGGTATGTGCATATTTAAAGTTGCTATGTTAGAACCATTGTTTATGATTATTTCTTGTTTTTAAAGGTGGCTGCTGAACAAGCATTTGCAAACATTACTAAGATTGGAAAAATTCATGCAAGGATATTGTAATGAAAATAGAAAAAAAAATAATATCATGGCAGTAATAAATCTCAAAGATGACTGTAGCAGTGATTTATCAGAATTAGAAAAGACTAGTGTTTCAGAAGTTGCAGGAAGCTCAAGCCAACATGTGAGCTTTTGCGGGATCGAATATTTGATGGTTGTGTGTTCGATTCGTCTGATTATTTTTTTGGTATTAAAATAAAACTTAAAAAACACGTGTTCTTTCATTATCCCTGTAAACAAACTATAGTCGTTAAATCCTAACGATCTTACGGTTAGACTGCTCTCGAGGGCATGATTATATCTGTCTTTGAATACCTGATGCACCACTTTACTGCAAGGCTTCAGTGCCCTCTATAACATACATAGGTACATTAACTCACGCCTCTTTCCCACGCTGGTAGGTAGAAACTACAGAGCGCCATATGCTACTATTCTTACATACTTCTTTTGCTTCGTATACATTTTTACATGTTATACATATTTACCCACCATTAATAGTGTTAATACTGGACATTGAAGCCTTCCATGGTGTTTGTGTAGCATCCGACAGACAGAACCACCTACTTAGCTTTGGGATTAAATAGGTACTAAAAAATAACCAATATCAAACCTGTTATGTCGTAGTATTCAGGGTGGCCACATGCGCGATACTAGCGACCTCATTTATTCCACACTCTTTTTTGCCAAGCTGTACTATGCGTTTCAAATGAGAATAGGAACGTCAATGACCTTTATCTGTCAGATGTCACTTGAAAAGTACGGTCCTTAAGACTAATTAATTTAAGAAGTTTTTTCATTTTGAACAACTGCGACTCGGTAAAAGAAAAAACTAAAAATAATTGATTACGCGAATAAGGTTTCACTGCTGACCGTGCTTTTCAAGTGACATCTGACAGATAGAGGTCATTGACGTTCCTATTCTCATTTGAAACGCATAGTAACAAAATTGTAACGTAAATACATGTAATGCGTTTCAAATGAGAATAGGAACGTCTATCACCATTATCTGTCAGATGTCACTTGATAAGTACAGTCTGCAACGAAACCTTATTCGCGTAATCAATTATTTTTAGTTTTATATTTTACCGAGTCGCAGTTATTCAAAATGAAAAAACATCTTTAATGAATTAGTCTTGTGGACCGTACTTTTCAAGTGACACATGACAGATAGAGGTCTTTGTCGTTCTTTTTATGCGTTTCAAATGAGAACATGGCGGCCCGCGGCGGCAGAAAGCACGGTGGCGCGGGCGGCGGCCGGCAGCGGCGGCGGCAGCGGCTACCGGCGGGCAGCAATTAAATCCCGGTGTAATCAATTATAATAAGTGACGGTGTTTGAATGTTTTTTTAAAAAACCTTACTAACAAAGTATTTTTTTTGTTGCACATTAATTACAAGCTTGGCAAAAAAGAGTGTGGAATAAATGAGGTCGCTAGTATCGCGCATGTGGCCACCCTGAATACTACGACTTAACAGGTTTGATACTTGTTATTTTTTAGTACCTTTTTAATCCCAAAGCTAAGTGGGTGGTTCTGTGTCGGATGCTACGCAAACACCATGGAAGGCTAAAATGTCCAGTATTAACACTAATAATAGTGGGCAAATGTGTATAACAACATGTAAAAATATATACGAAGCAAAAGAAGTAAGTATGTAAGAATCGTAGCATATGGCGCTCTGTAGTTTCTGCCTACCAGCGTAGGAAAGAGGCGTGAGTTAATGCACTAAGTTAACTATTACTATTCTATGTTATACTGGGCAATGAAGCCTTGCATGAAAGTGGTGCATTAGGTATCCACAGACAGATATAATCATGCCATCGAGAGCAGTCTAACCGTAAGATTGTTAGGAATTAACGACAATAGTTTGTTGACAGGGATAATAAAAGAACACGTATTTTTAAGTTTTATTTTAATACCAAAAATTTAATCAGACGAATCGAACATAATATCATCAAATATTCGATCCCGGAAAAGATCACATGTTGGCTAGAGCTTCCTGCAACTTCTGAAACACTAGTATTTTTTAATTCTGATAAATCACTGCTACAGTCATCTGTGAGATTTATTACTGTCATGATATTATTTTTCTATTCTCATTACAATATCCTTGCATGAATTTTTCCAATCTTATTATATATTTGCAAATGCTTGTTCAGCAGCCACCTTTAAAAACAAAAAATAATCATAAACAATGGTTCTAACATACAGCTTGGCAAAAAAGAGTAGAAAATAATGGAGGCGCCACTGTGCTGTTCGTATGGCAACCCGTTGCAACCGAATAGTGTACCGACCTAATCTTGATACTTAGCTGATTATTTAGAAATCAATTTATTCCTATTTTATATATGGATATTTTATTCAGTAAACAGTAGTTTAATTGGACAAGGACGTGTTATCGACATGCAACAGATTACTTATTACTTACTTAAAAATAAATATTTTGGTAGATACTCCGGAGTTCACAACAATGTTTAGGAATAATAAAAAAAGAAAACATTAAATCAATAAAAATCAAAATTTATTTATTCAAATTAGGCTGAGGATCACTACTTTTAAAACGTCAAAAATTACATATGACAGTCCCCCAAAAAGCCCACCTTTCGCCACTTCCTAGTGTTTTTGCTGGGAAGAAGAAGCGGCGGAACAAACTCCCCAGCAACACGTCTGTCTGATATGTTAGAAGAACAGTTTAAACAGCATTGGTAATTAATAAACATAATCATTTTAATGAAATAATTTGCTACATGTTAGCTAGCACACACCGATATACAAGATAGTAGTAATAAGAATAGTAGGTACCGATGTTGACAACTAAACTCAAGTACCTAAAAAAGTTACAAGTAATAGAATAAATAGAAGCCTCCAAGTAAAAAAGGGCGTGCCCGCTTACATGTACAGAACTGGATATAGGGCTATGACATTGAATCACGAAATGATATTCAGGACCATCGAAGCTATATTAAAACCACAAGCAGTAACATCTTGTAATATTTGAGTGAAGTAACATCTTGTTACATTTGAGTGAGCATGCATATTTTATTCAAATAAATCTTCCTCTAGATAAATACACTCATCTGAGTCTGGTTCAGATGCCGAGGTGCTGCTGCTATCATCTTGTAGATTTATAACCAACCGCTCTATTTCTTCGTACATGGTTAGTTCTCTTTCGCAATACTCCTTTTCTATTTTTATAACATGCTGGCACGAGTTCTTCCAGTCATCCTCGGTTATTGATTGGAATGCTCGTTCAGCTGCTTCCTGTAAAGACGAAAATGAATATTTACTATACTTCTAACAATATTAAAAGTTAAACATTATTATCGCATACTGTTAATAAGCCGTACCTTTATACTTTATATCGATCGATCCCACATTTTGGGCGGCAATTTTGTGTTTTGCTATACCCCAGATTAGCTCGATTGGATTGAGGTCACAGTGGTAAGGCGGAAGCCTTACCACAGTGTGTCCATGTGCACCTAAAAGCTCGTCGATTTCGAATATCGGCTCTGGTTTGTGGCGTTTCACGAGCATCAAAAGTGAAGGCTTTTTTAATGTTCCATCAAATGGAATTTCGTTTTTAACTAACCATTCCTTTATTTCGGCTACTTTGGTAGTAGAGGTGGGCGCTTTGTTTAATATTACGGAATGGTATGGCGCATTATCCATTACCACAATCGATGCCGGTGGTAAGTTGGGAATCAGCTTTTCTTCAACCCATTTAGTAAAATTACTTTTGTTCATCTCTGAATGGTAATCAGCATTTTTATTTGCGCCAGTAAATATCAGCAAAGCATTAGGGATAAACCCTTTTTCACTGCCAGCATGAACAATAATATAGCGTTTCCCTTTTGAAACATTGTGCTTTACTCCACTCACATCAATAGACTGCCAGCACTTTTGTAACTTGTAAGATTGGTGAACGTAGCTTTCATCAAGATAAACTATAATATCTTTTCTAAGCTCTTCGGGCAAACTTCTATTATTGGATATCTTCTTTAAGTACTCTATCCGTTTTGCGGCTATATATGGTCGTTCCATCAACGCAATTCTTTCGGACTGACATTTTTTGTATTTGAAACCTAGGGCTTTATGTACTTTCCGCAAATGCTCACGGCTTCCGTCAAATCCTAAATCTTCTCTTACTACTGGTAGTAAGTTGCGTAAAGTTGGTACCTGAAAATCAAAAAACCAAATAGTTTTAAAAAATCTATGTAAAAATATTTTTAGCAGAATAAAAAAATCGGCTCCTAACCCTAGATTATCTCACAGGCTACATTCTACCCCGGGAAAACTAGCAATACTTGTGTGCTAATAATTTATTCAGTTTAATTTTAATACAAATTAAATCATAATTAACGTACCTGTTTTTTCACGGTGTAAAAAAATTGAATTTTTTGCCTGCTAACACATAAATCAAAGTTATCTAATTCTTTTTTGGGACGACCTTTTCTGTGTTTTCCGGGTGTAGAAAATACCCCTTTGTTTCTATCTCCTTCCAGCACAATCCTTCTTACAGTGCTAACAGATTTCCCTGAATTTAATTAACATATTAAAACACGATAATTTCTTTTACATTTCTAACGCAAACGCTATAACAAATACTTCATTACCTGATTACAAGATACTTAAAGTAAAAGTTAGGGAGAAATTGTACTTTCATTTACTTCAAAATCAAATCACCAAAGTATCAATTACTCTCGGCGCGCTATACCAGAGTAATGCAGAAAAAAAGTAAACATAACCTATGCGCTCGACATTTATTGTTTCAAATTTCTACTTATTCCTTGTGCAAGCATATTAATATAGCTTTGTATTCATCAATTAACACTTGTTTTAACTGAAACTAATAAAACAAACTCTTACATACCTGTCATATCGGCGGTTCTTTCGTAAACATTGCTTAATTCGGAAAGAATACTTTGGGCTTCATGTTCCGCCAAACATCGCTTGTACACCTGATAAATTACGTCCCTGCCAGCACTTCGAATGGTTTTATTCATATTTTTTCACTTTTTAGTTTTATTAACCGAAGTTTAGTGGTCGAAATAAAAGTTCTACGAAGTAATTAACTTTGTTTATTATGAAATGTCACCATTTTGGAAATGTTGCCATCAGACAAAAAATTAGTTCCGTTTCTACTCTTTTTTGCCAAGCTGTAGCAACTTCAAATAATGCACATATAAACTAGGCTACATACCTTTATATCAATGGATCCAACATTGACTGAAGCAATTTAATGTTTTGCAATTCCCCATATGAATTCAATTGGATTCACGTCACAATGATAAGGTGGTAACTTTCTTCGGGTGACATAAGAAATGTTTCCCCGGTGTTGAAAAAATATCTTATTTTTTACCTTCCTTAAACATTTTTCTTACTGTGTTGACAGATTTACCTAAAACAAAAAAAAGATACGGTACTTTATTATAAATTCCCTATTCTTTATCTTCAAGTATCAAATATGGGTATACGAGGCTCTTCAAACTACAAAACATAACCTTAAATTAAAATTTCTGTAAACAAGACAAATAGTTACTTAATTTTGTATATCAACAAAACTACGCATTGAATACATTTAGGAAAACTTATTTAATGTACAATGATTTAATTAGGGTAGATAAATACCTGTCCTAGCGGCAGTTCTTCGATAAACATTCCCGATATCGGACAAAACTTGTCCCGCTTCAGATTTGGTCAAACACCACAAAAAGACGAGGTAAATCACTGCTCTGATACAACTACGAATGGTTTTATTAAGTTTTAATCGATAATTTTGCAACGAAACTTAATAATTTTGTTAAAACTATGAAAAACGAAGAAGATTTACGCACTTTTGACACATGATGTACTAGCAGTTGACAAATAAAACAATGTTGCCACAATCATCCATTTTTAGTTTCAACTGTCACCGCGTCAGACTCTTTTTTGCCAAGCTGTATGTTTAGTACTAGTATAATATTGTAGAAGGCCACACTATGACACTAAAGATTTGGGGTAACCTGTAATGATAGATGTGTTGTGAAATAAAATGAATAAATAAAATTATTGGTACGAGTAGTTACAACTCGTCCAACAAAGCAAAATTTTAATATACAATTGTACTTGTGTTCACGTCAATAGTGCAATGGGTAGAACTCACGACTTCTCGATCGTCCCAGTCCGACACCTTAACCATTGGGCTATTGTATGCTTCAATATAACCGTAATATTATTACTGAAATAGTACCAACTCATTACAATCACAATCTGCCTAGCCTTTTCCAACTATGTTGGGGTCAGCTTCCAGTTCAATCAGATGCAGCTGAATACCAGTGTTTTACTTAAAGCTCTGCCTGGCCCTTTAAGTACCAACTCATTACAATAATCACATTTTTTAAATGTTTTTTGATAAAGAAACACTAGTGAGTGAAACAATCTTGACTGCCATAACTAACAACTAACTCAAATAAAAACCCGCTGTGCCAAAATGCTCTTAGCTAAGAATAGTAAAAACTATAAAAAGTTTAAAGTTATGGTAGTTTTGTTTTGGCGCGAATACAATTTTGATAGAAGAAACTGAAGAAAGTGAAAATGAAAATAACCGATTTTCCTAGGCTCTAAGAGTTCTAATATCATTATGATTTTATTCTAAGCAGCATCTCTTATTGATGAGAGTATTCGATAAAAGTTGCTTGTTCTGCAGTGGTGTTTTGACGTGCTTTTAGTTTTATTACATATAGCTTTATTATTATCTCACTGTGTACCTACTCTTGAACTTTCATTCTTTTGTAAAAAGCTTAAGTGACTCACTTTAGTGGTTGTGACTTGTGAGTTTGCATATATCTTGTTTTCTTGTAGTATGCATGCATATATCACCACCAACTACCTGCGTGGATTAGTTATAGATTGTCATCCGGAGCGGCAGGCAGGAGTTCAGAAAAGAGAACGCGTTTAAACCTGTGTTAAGTACTTACGAGTAACACGTCATCGCAGAAAATATATGAATAAACAACAAAGTGAATTTAAAAATGGTACCAGCTGCACTGAAGAAAATGTTAGTAAGTGCTTGAACCAAGTATAGTTTATTTCGTAATTAATACCTATGCTATAAAATTTTAGTTTTTGCCTCCTACATGACATGCTACTGTTAAGCCTACCTAGAAAGGTAGGTAGGCTTAATAGTAGCGTGTCATGTAGTGCAGTGGTACCTACCTATCTTTATTATTTATTTTGATTTTATTGGGATAGGTATCCATATCATACTTATTCATCAAATCAAATCTCACATTGAAATTGTTATGAGTTGGTAAGTACCTAGTTGGTATAAGTATTAATTATTCATTAAACCCCAAGAGGACACCGGCGTCCGCCCTGTCACTGTCTTTCTATTGTGTCTCTTTGACACGATTGAAAGGTTAATTAATTATTTGAGTAATATGTTGTGTTAATTAATGAAAATGGATAGGCAGTAAACATATGAGTTAATCTTATTTAATCTTTGATTGTGTAATATTTTTAAAACTACACCATAGTTTTATAAGCTTTAACCGTTGGCTTAGATTTCTTAGTATATCTTTTGATGAAGCCCTTTGTACACTAATGTTTCTGTAAAGTACATAAATAAATAACATCATGTAGGTATTACTTATATATATTTTGACTTAAATACAGCAGGCATTTAAATTACTTGCATTACAGTGATGTGTGTAGGTAATACTTTTTGGTTTAAAAATAAGTTTTATTTGAATTTGAAATATTACAACAAGAAAGATGAAAACTGAATATTAGGTACCTACCTACTTACCTAAATTAAAATTTTATTCTTTGTTTGAAAATATTTAATAGGATAAGTAGGTACCTACCTAGATACAGAATATGAAAGGTGATCTATGACTTCTATGAGAGTGTTAGTCGATTTCCTTTGATAAATACAAAAAAAAAAAAAACTGGCTTTGGTTTGGTGAGAACTTAATTCACCACACATGAGGTGTCTAGTTATTCATTTAGTAGTATTTAGGTATAATAAATCGTAACTGAACCTCAAATATCATACTTATATACCTAGGTACCTACCTACCTAACTCATCTCAACGTATTTCTTGAAAGTTATAGGGCCCATGTGTTACTCTGCAATCTTTAAAAATACGAAAATATATTTTGAACTCAACTTTAAAGTTTTACTTAAAGTTATTAAAATTGACCCATGTGCTACTTTGCGATCTCGCTTCATGTTCAATAGAATTGCATCATACTATCGTGGTCTCCGTAGTCACATTTGAAAGGGAAATGCATTACATCAGTTGTTTCAAAAGTTATTTTTACACCAAAGTTAGGTAGCCATAGCCAACATAAATAACGAAAAATAATAAAACAGAAAAAGCAAGTAAACAAGAACTAAATATGGTTTTGTTGGGCGAAAAGGAAAGAAATATTATTTTTCATGGAAAGGACAGAGACAGCAAAACCAAGGCGAGGTTATGACATTTGAAATGGACTCATGTGTTTGTTCGACGCAGAGTCTTAAACGTGGCAATTTTACATTGAAAACATTTATTCACCAAGGGAACCTTTAAAATTCTTCAAAATGATTAAAAAATATGGGTTAATATTAAAGTGTCTCTTAATAGTATTAAAAAACTATTTACTGAACATGAGCAAACTCGAAACGATAAACACTACTGACGAGAAAATTTCAACGATGAAACGGAACGTAACTATTGCGTCAGGCAATTTTAAACAAGCTTGTGCGCCTGTGCGGAGATGTATTGTTAGTTGGCGCCAGTTAACTTCATTCCTTCATAAACCCTCTGAGAATTACACGTATCACAAGTTATTGCTACTTATAAATTCTTAGTTAACTATTCACGTGGTAAAGTTAGTTGATTGTGTATATTACAGTGCATATTTAACCAGAATTGTGGCTGTAATAAGTTATTGTTTTAGTTTTAAAACTGGTCTTAAAGTTAAGACCGCCGTCCTTTATTTTTCTGTTGAATCATTTAAAGCATACTGAAAGCTATAAGGGCTAAGAAAAGTTTATTTTAAATAACATGATCAACGCCGACTGCCTACAATTATACAATCTGTTAAACACGGTGTCTTACGGGCCAGTAAATAGATTCAATAATAAGCAGGTCGTTTTGCGCCGCAATAATTATTGTTGTCAGAGAAAAGACAAAGTAAAGAAGTTGACAACAGTTCATTTCAGAAGCCATACAATGATGTAAGTACCTACTACTTTAAGTTATCATGTTTACTAATATTTTTTGCGTTGCACCTTTTGTTATAAAGTAAATTGCTCATTGTTATCATAAGACAAGTGTACCAAGATAAGTTATTTACTCACTGCTTTTTATTTTAATGTCATGTCACGATATTAACATAAAACTTCTTTGGTAGTGCCATTTATTTAATTTTACCCATGATCATCATTTTATCTATTTACTTCACTCAAAAAACAAACGTGAGTTTATTTAACAGATGTTCATCCGGCTCGTCCATTCGATGCTGAAATGTGTTTTTGGTCACATAATAATATGTTCTACGTTTTGATGGACTTATGGTGGCACACTAACTTTCAATATATAACACCAGCCTTTAGTCAATATACCTACTATTTGCTATACTGTTAGCTAGTTAGTGTATAATCACGAGCGTTATTAGTTGCTCTACCAATGTAAACGAGCCCTAAATGTGGGATTTCCCGGAATGTTAATGATTTTTTTTTTTACCATTTTCTCTCTGACTCTTTCGGAGCTTTGGTAGTCAATATAAAATTGATAAGCTTCAAGCCTGACTTTCTCTTGTACTTGTTGCGATTTTTGATTGAAATGAACGACGTAGTAGATTAAACTGATCGCAATTGGTAACATTCCACTGTATTTCGTAAGAAATTATTGATAGTAATCTGATTTTGGTGCACGAGGGTCAGGTCACAGCATTGATTTTGAACTCGGCCGTAACCTGCAAATTGTTATTTCTAGCGAACAACTACCCATTTGCTTCTACTATGTGATGTGACTCAGTTTCCAAATAATGCCAAAGGATTATTTGTTTTAAATAACAACTCTACTAACTACTTCTTGTCGGTGACAGAATAGTAACATTAATTTAACACAAATAATAATATACTAACGCTAGATAGGTACGTCTACGTTTGCTAAAATCAGCGTTTTTATGTCCTCTCTGTATTATGTTCGGCTCCATGGAATTTTACGCTTCTTTAATTTCACCGAACTTGATATAAGTATTTGGATTTCGTTTCTTACCGAGTTTTATGTAGGTAAATAGTAAATATAGTTTTAACAATGTTAATTATGTTATTATTAAAATGAATATGAAGTGATATCACTCACAATCACAACATGTGGTGTGGCGCCAAAGGCAAAGAATAATAATTAAGTAGGTAGGTACTTAAGGCACGAGGAAAAACATGCTGCGCATATTATTGTATACAGCAAACTTTCACCTCACCTACCTTGAAATCTGCGCACGGATCATCATCAACATACACTTTTTTTTAAAACGCAACAAGGCGATATTTTTTCTTACCTTTGCATCTGTTTCGCTAAATGATATGAGATGAGATCATAGGCTGTTTGTCTCTATTCAAGGAATTATTGAAAAAAAGTTGGAACATTTTCAACGCGCTCAACTACAGAATATTTTCGGAGAAAGTGAGCGTGAAATCATGCAGAGAATGTTGACATTGGTAATACTCAGAAACAAGAATAAATGAACAAAGTTTTGGAACAGGAAAACTTGGTGGTGTTAAACAATTTATAAAAGACGTAACAGCTGCAATCATAAAGTAAATTTTACAGACATTATAGTGCTGGTGTCCTTATGAAATTTATCGGGCATTATTGTCACTGAGTCCCCGGCTTTTAGAAGAATTCTATCACTGAACATTGGTACTTCACCATGTCCTTTGCTGTTTCAGATGATTTAAGATCAAAATAAAATAAATCATTCAAAGCAAAGACATTCATAGTATTTTAAATCTCTTTGATTCAAACCCAGTCCCAGTAAACTCCTGCTGCGAGTTAGTTGTAAGAGAAGACAATAGCGTGTATTTATTTGCATGAATGGCATGATAAAATAAAAGGATTATGATTTAGGTACCTACATTAAATCTCACGATGTACTGGCATGGCATACAATTAATTATTTTAAATATAAAACAAAAAAGTTGTGTAAGTAGTTAGGTACCCTCAGCATAATTAAGTTATTAAAATGTGTTTTGAACTAAAAATATCTATATCAGTATATACTGAAAACCAAATACTTAAAAAAAAGCAAAAATTGCAAATCATTCTTATCATGTTTATCTAAACCATTCTTGATGACGTATGTACAGCGCGCCTCGGAGGCCCAAACGGGCGAACAGTTTGTCTACGGCGATTTTCAATGTAGTCATTCATGTGTAGATTTCTACAGGTCCATTATATTATACCTACGGCGAAACCGAGACCGAGTAAACCGTCTCCCTTTTAGAGGTCGTTCCGTAACACATTAGTGGGACAAGTTTTTGTTTCTTTTTTCAAAACACTTTCGTGAAGCAAATGCTCGTGGTGCGCTTCTTTCAAATTGCAAACTAACTAGCTTTGTATTTTTTCTAATTTTCGTAGATCCTCTATAATATTATAGATACGAAGTAGTTGTGATTAAGATCAGGGTCAAACATGATACTATATTAGCTATACCTTTAATAAAAATGAGATAATGAGAAATCGAATCTTTATAAAGAGGAAAAAGCAATTTTTACTAAATTAGGTAATGCGGTAAAGGAGGTTATTCAACCTAGTTCAATGTCAGGAGAGAATGAGTCACTCCCGACATGCGCAAAATAACATAGTTGAATGTTATGTTTGTGCGTTTCAATCCGACATGTATCGACCTGTGCATTTGATGATTCCTTGGTATCTACCTAGGTATTACATGGAGACCGGAAAATAATACCGTTATTGTGACTCGACAGCGATAATCCTAAGATCTTATGTCACACATCATAACGCATTTCGTAATGTTTGTTAGTAGTTTGAATTGCTTTATCGGTCGGTAGCCTTGATTTTTGTAGGAGTAGTTACTTGATAATGTTATGTCAAATTAGCTTCTTATGTAATAATACAACAGTTCAAATTATGTATGTAAATAATAGTAAGTATTGCATTCCAAGCCATCTTTTTAGAAACAGTATCAACAAAATATGGCTCTAAAGGGGTTCATTACAAGCCCACCGGCTTGAAATGAACCCCTTTAGAGCCATATTTTGTTTATCACTGTCACTGTGCCATTTTAGTTATCACTGTCACTGTGTTATACTAGTAAGGGGCCTAGTCAAGCAAGACTTTTATTATTAATATCCTGTTTTAAAACGCTTTCAAAGCAAAACTTCCTAATTTACAGGCACCGGAAGGATTCTCATTTAATTCTGGGGTGAATAAAGTCGTGAAGTATTTAAGTACTGCCGTTCTTTCTACGTATTGAAAGCTCTAATTTTATTGGCTTTAAACATCGGGTTGCCTATCTCTTCTACTGCGGTATGAATCTCCTTTCTCTTTTGGTCCCTATAGCAAACTTAATAAATTCTTTATCTTTTGCAAATATTAACGGTTTCTGCTTTCTTTTGATGCGTCACGAGGCCAAAACTGGGAAAACTTGACTGAGCAAATAGACAATAATTCCATTCTTGTTATGACTTAAACCCATACAAAATTTATTAAAACGGGCCAATCACTACACAACTGTTATATCGATAGTGTCAAGAAAAGAGACAATAAAATTGAATGATGACATAAACTAGTATAGTTGATGCAATCTTTAATTGTTACTAAGCCGATTTCTGGATTATTTGTGTGTTATTGAAATTACTTACATACCTAATTTAACTACAGCATGATCGGGGTGGTCATTAGCAATACTTCATGCTAAATATCTTTGATAGCATCAATAATGACATAAAATAGTACTTAAGTACTTGTTTTGCAGTCGCGTTAAGCTTGTGACTCATGCTAAAAAAACAGTATCCCTCTTGTTTTGTACGGTGTGATTCCCCAACTCTACATCCATATAACAATGTATAGCTATAATCTTTCTACAGTACAATAACGTGTAGCGCTACGGTCTCGTGACTGTGGTAATTGCGTGATTCTATTGGCTTGCTGAGTTGACGTCATTTGAGGCGACCAATAGCGTGGAAGGGAAGATATTTTTAGAACGCAAAAGTATAGTAGTGGGGATTTAGGAAAACTGTATGGGTCCGCGCCACTGGCGACTGCCGTGAACATTGCACAATATTTTCAGTGTTCGCACGCAGTGCACGTATCGCTTCTTGCGGTTCGCGTTTTATTTAGTCCACTAAAGTAAATCAACAACGCTTTATAAGTTTACGCGTTAAAAAATATTTCGCCTATTATCCTCTTCATTTGTTGTGAGGGTAGCGAATACTATCAATAATAACTGGAGGCGTTACAATATCTGTTCGTAACACGGTAAGTTTTAGAAACCTATTTTTTACTCTGAATAGTACTTAGTTTGTTGTCTATAAGTTACTTTTATAATGGTGCAATAGAATATAGTACCGGGATACAGGAATATAAGATTGTTTTACTAGTGGGGTTCTTTGAAGAATTGTAATTTAATTTATATGAAAATTCGTATGGTCTCACAAAATTAAATCTTGTGCAATAATTTTTGATTAGGTGCGTAAATCTTTTCTGTTGTTGGGTTTGTAGTGTTAATGATTGTCTTAGAAAGTCGAATAGCCGTGTATTTAAGTTGTCCGTAGACTCTGAAGTTAATTTCACGTTGCTTAGGGAATTGTTGCACCATGATTATTTCCCCCCAAAGTGTAGAGACAGACATGTTCCAACCTGTCGAGAAGCCCCGCGGTCACGTTGTTCGTCGATCGACTCGCACGCCGCACCTTCATTCTAGAAAATGCGCAATAATTTGATCTATTTAAACGAGTGTTCTTCTAATGTATTATTAATGAGATTATAAAATTCCATTCAAATCCTTGAAATATTTTGAGCAACTCTGAGATTTTTTTGTAACCCTGAAACTAACGCGTCATAAAATAATGTTATGTTGGTATTTTAGATCATAATCTCCATACTTGCTCAAAAAGCTTAAGCTTAACCTTTGCTTGCTGCGTGGTTGGTATAATTCTTAACTCTTTTATTGGTTTCTTGTATAATGGATAAATAACTTGATTCTAGCTAGTACTTTTGCGGTATCGAGAGTTATACGTCGACGGTATGACGCATACAAAGCAATTTATAGGTACTATAGTGTACTTTGTTATTCATATGAAATAATACCCATCGCTGACGTTTTTGGGCTCATTTTCCTTATTCACAAGTTTTTGTAGTTATTTAACTATTTAACTTGTCGATTCATTCAATGAAACTGAATAGAATGATGTTTGACTTGTACCTACTTCAAACCAGGTTCTAGTTTTTTCTGTGGGTTTGTCTAAATAGAATCAGTAGCTAGGTCCGAGCATAATGTACCAAATTACTTCATTAGTTAGTAACACAACTGATTTCCCGACCTACTCCAAATGTTTTCTTTGGTTAGTTTTATTCCGAAATAAGTTGGAAATCTGCCAAATTGACTTTTAGATGTCTTTAGTGGAGGGTGGAGACAAACAAGTTTTTCTATCATAGGTATATTTATAACACTATCTAATACGAATTTTGTAGAGAAGGTATGTTGTAGATTAGTATATAGGGGCATGGTCGTTTAGTCAAATAAAAGACCTTGCACAGAGTTCCGGTTAACACCGATCAAAATTTTCCGTAGGCGTCCACCTACAATAACCATAATACCATTCCTATATCGATTACTACCTACGTCAATACCAAAACGTGTACCTACCAATTTTGTTATCAGACATGAACACTTACGACGTTGAATGTTTTTCTCATTGATAGCCACGATAAAAAGAGATAGTGTCGCTTTAGAACTAGATAATATGTCCGCAGGCTATAAAACATTGTGCAATGATATTAATAAATGATTTCTGCTTGTTCCAGGCCTACATTCGGCACCGTTAGTTGGTTGGGAGCCTAGAGAGTTAAAATTTCAATAGGAGCTCAAGAAGAGTTCAAAGAAGTAAGTAATTGCGTTCACCCTATTTCCGAATTAAAGTTTTTGTTCGCAGGAACCATCGGAACATTTCAGACCCTGAAGAATTCCAAAATTAATTTGTCATTGAATTGGTGGATTATCTTGTTTTTAAAAAACGTTCTAAAGAGATAAAATTTTGACTATTATTAACTTCTGTATTTAAAGAAAAAAAAAGAAGTTTTAATTGGTTAACTAAATCCTTATTTCAAAATTAAAGATCTTGAATTCTTGATCGCTAATTCAAATAATGTGCATAATTTATGTCACATCCAAATTTTCTTACACCACAATGTTCCAGCGTTCATTCTACTTTCCACATTTTCATTCCTTTTGTTGGCCTTTTTTCCAATAACTTGCACGTGTGCCTGCTCTTAAATATTGGTTCTACTACTTAAACACAAACCAGAGATTCACATAACTTCAAACACTACCTACTCAAAAAAGATAAAAAGTAAATACTTAGGTACGTTTACGAGTAGCAGATAATTGAGATAGCCCGCAGAGTTCCAAGGACATTGAGATAACAATGTTCTAATCGAAATTCGATTCAACTTGGAACGTATACTAAGTACCTTTTTAAATTATTTTTCATTATTAATAATCTAAGTCATTTTATTTAGTTATTTACGATAGATTTAAGACATATTTAGTAAATATAATAAAATAGCTATAGATAGTTCATAATTTACTTAGTATACAATAGGTACATAGATAAGTTATAACTTCGTCATTACAGTGAAGCGTTTAACCGCAGTTTCCAGTCATTATCATTAAGATAACGCTTCAATTAACTTTTAATGTAGATACATAAGTATATATGTCCGTAATTTAGTTTTTACTAACAGGAATCTTACAGGAATTACACTTTCGGTTATTCGCTAAAAGATAGCAACCGAGATCTATACCGAAAGCAAAGTTTAAATTTCCAACACTTCTTATTTATTCTGAAGAGCGACAAAATTTTAAGGGCAGGTGACATTATGTTGATTGCATAACGGCGGCAACTGAAAAAATAATAATCTTGTTCTCTATCGATTTTCCGTTTATAATCATATTTAATGTATTTAAATATTTATGCAATCATCATTTCCTTTTATGCTGTTTTAAAACTCCATTATTTAACACACGTATGCTATGTACATATTCTCCGAACCCATTTTCATTGGTATTTTGATTTCAAGGTCTCGACCTTACAGTCACGGACGTCAGTGACGTCACGGTAGTCGTTGAACTTGAACACGACGTCATACTCGTGGGCAAGGTGTCCTTGATCGCTTCCAAATTTCTTTTTTTGTCTCATGAATTTTAAAGGCTTAAATGGAGCATAACATTCGTGTGATGTTTCGAACATTGGCAAAAGATTATAACGCCAAAATCATTTTTATTTATCATTTGCAACTCCCCTCACAACCCTTGTATGTTGTCCTACCATCTCCCAAATCCTGCTTTATATGAGTATGCACACATTATGTTACGTCGTATCATTTCTGTTTGTAGTTCTATTCAAAATGGTTGCTCAAAAGATCACCTGTCCGAGTCGGAGCGACGATATCGGAAATCAGTACGATACGAACACCAAAAGACATGGTTTTTTCGCAAACGAGTCTCAATACTCAAACTGTTTTGAAAGTGGTAGAGCTAGATCGTTTAAAGACCGAGAAGAAGACTTACGTAAACGGTCCAACCGGAGTGATTACCGACGGATATTCAAGCAACACAGCACCGTCTTCGCCAGTGGCTACAACCAGCTTTGCAGAGGTAAGAATGGAACGCGCAACCGTGAGTACTAATAGATATAATGCATTACTATTATGAATAAGATTATTATTAGTTTCTCCTCACAATCTGAAACACATGCTAACATAAAATAACTCTGATTTCAGGTTTACTTGAAACCGGAGCCCCTGTTCGAGAGCGCAATGTTGGACTACGAGTTCTTCCAAGATCTGGTTCCGTTGTCCTCCGCTCCCGCAAAGGAAGAAGTAGTACAGACCATTGGTAAGTAAATACATTTTCTTCGCCCAGGGATACGTTCAAAAAGTAAGGATATTAAAATATTTATCCATATTCATTTATACTTAAAATCTGTTGCGTTGACGAACACATAAATTTTTATCCCAAGTCCCAACATAAATTCCAACTATAGATAAAATGTTAAGTTTATTAAATTAATGTTTTTTTTTCCTTAAACAGATTCATCTAAGAAAACTGAAGAAAAGGCACTTAAAATCGACACACCATACACATCATTCTCACCGCAAGGTTGGGAAACACTAGACGTTAACTCCCAGTTTCCACAGGCGGCAGGCTTATATAACCACATCTCGTCGCACGAACCGCTGTCTCCGAACGACAAGTTCCCGCGATACGACACCAACATGCCTAACTTCCCAGAATGGGACAAAGATAACAACATGCAATTTAAGGAAACGTTCTTAGATATTAGCAGACTGCCAGTGGTTATTGGAGACTTAGCGTCAGAGATGGTCGCAGATACTAATCCGTGGCAAGTCCAGGATCCAGTAGAGTTGACCAATACACATGACGCCCAATACTATCATATGTACACTAATCCACCACAAAACACAGCGCCTTTCATCGATGCAGAAGACTCCCTTGATCTTAAATTTGGATCCGTCATCCCAAGGGAGGTGGAGAGTAACAACGTAGTAATTTCGGAGTTCATCATCAATGAAGATCAAAATCTAATGGGGTTGGTTGGAGCGCCGGCAATGCCCAGGAGGGTCGCGGGGCTGTCCGTCGACGTGTCGGCGCGGGCATCGAGCTGGCCGTACGACACCATCAGCACTCCGGAGGTCCTTAGCTTTGTTGAGCAGTTGGAGAAAGAAAAAAGTTCACCGCTATTGGTAAGTTTAACATACCATTTCGAATTCTGTTAAGACTTCTGATGTTCGTAGATAGATTTAAAGTTATTATTATACAGATGTTTAATTTTTTTTTTGTCATTGTTTCAGAAACCACTGGACCACTGGCCAGCCCAAGATGTCCCCCTGTCCACTTCAGACGAGACTTTCACTGACCTCTCCTTCTCCACTTCAAAAGAAACATTCACAGAAGTGGACACACCACCACCACCACCGGTCGACTACGATCCCATTACTCCTAAAAGCGAATCTCACATGGAATCAGACAACGATGACGTCAAATCAACAGCAAGCAAGAGGCGACGCCAGGACAGTGATGAATCCGATGAGAATTATATGCCATACTCCGAACAACCATCAAGAAAATATAGAAAAAGAAAACCAAGTGTTCCCATCAAGGATATGATTCTAGCACTAGAAGGTCAACCCAAGGCGCGAAGAGGACGGCCTCCTAAGAGAAGGGAGAGCACAGTGTCCTCGGTGTGTAGTGTAGATGACAACTCGTCAAATATTTCTACACAAGAGTTTAAGTATAGAGAATTAAGAGATAAGAATAATGAAGCATCTAAAAGATCCCGAATGAACAGGAAACTTAAGGAGCTACAAATGGAACAGTTAGCTGATGAATTAGAAGAAAAGAATAAAAAGCTCAGAGTCAGAGCTGATATTCTAGAAGAAATGACAAAGAGGCTGAAGAATGAATTGATGTCTGCTATTCTGAAGAGCAAGTGAAGAGTAAACAACTTGGATTTCTTCTGTGACCCCAGTCTTGAGCAACTTGAGTTTCATGTCTCATTGTTCGTCAAATCTATACTCATAGAATGATGTGCTAAGTACAAATTGTAACTTTAATAAGCACAAGGTTATTACTTTCGTTTCTATGGTTATAGGTAAAAAGATCTTGCCACGCATAGATGCTGTAATACAATACACATTTAAGTAAGAGCGTGTAGTTTTATATTCTTCAGTTGAATTAGTTGTAATCTATGGTTTATAAAACATTTGAATGTTAAAAAAAAATCAAAAAAACATTTATACTTAAAAATAATTATAATTGTAATTAATTTGCAATCAATTAGTTCAATGCATGGTTTAAAGTTTATTTTTTCATTAAAAATTGTCTTGTATGTTATAAATTAGAATTGAAATAAATTGTTGTAATGAAATGATTCAATTTTATTTTATTTACCCCTTGTTAATCGAAACCAATTATGATCACACAGCACTAACGGCAAAAGTCGTTTGGAATCGTATATTATGGACACGTAAAGGAGTCGCTAAAAGCGATCTTTACCTACAAAAAGTTATATTATCTACTAAATATATTGGTGATTGATTTTAAAGATCTGTGGCACTGCTTACATTTTATCCGGATCATTTTGGTCGCAGTCTCGCAGACAGCCATTTTCGCCGAAGGCTACCAACAGTCAAAATGGCCGATGATAATATAATTCAAAATGGCCGAATTCACATGATAAGAAAAGGGAAAGGGGAAATGCAATTAACATCACAGAAAGTTAGGTATGGTTTCCTACCCCTAATCGACTTGATGGTCGATACTAAAAAGGACAAGTTCGTAAAATCATTTGATATTCGCAGAACCTATATAAGTATTACCTACCTATTATTCTGTTCTTGTAATATTATAAAAATTAATTAAAGTAAAGTCTAATAAAATAAATTTTAAATGATTAAAGTATTGTGCTTATAGGAACTGTTATCATTTTTTGTTTACGAATTGGTTTTAGGCACAATGTGAACACGATTTTAAACTGTAAAATCATTGCTCGGGTGTCTAAGTACCAGCATCACGGTCAGCCAGTACCAGCCTGTTAATGTCCCACTGCTGGGCAAAGGCCTCTACTCATACTGAAAAGACAAGCATTGATCACCACAGGCGTGGTGATCAATGAGCAAGCGCTCAAAGCAGATTGGCAATGTTTTCCTTCACCGATGGATGAGCGCTCAAGGCGGATTGGCGACGTTTTCCTTCACCGATGGATGTCAATGATGTCTAAGATAGACTAAAAAGAGTAGGTAGGTATGTGAATTGAAAATGTCACCTTGGTAGGTAGGTACTAGCTTGGATTGGAACCATAACCTCGTGCATGAGAGGTAGGTGACTTACCCTTTGGGTTCACGACAGGAAACCAACGCTGCTCACAAAAGAACTACAACTAAGTTATTGAGTGGGGTTTGCTGAAAGGAGCTAAATAACAGCTGCTTATCTTTCCAAGGTCTTTCCGTAAATGAGTGCTTCGGAAAGCACAATGCCCGCAGGGTCTCATTTATAGATCAGAATATTTAAGTTAACTAAGAAATCGGAAGGTGTAATCGCAGTTAGGACAGATTGGATCAGATTTATGGTACCAACCGCTTGGTTGCTTCGTAACTAGGATCCTAGTTAGGATGCTACAAATCGGATAGTGTAATAAGCCCTTTATGTTATGACCGGAAAACCGGACAAAGGAAAAACTATTTATAATTATGTTTTTGGACTCGACGGGAATTCCCCTAGCATTGACTTAGACAACAAACGCGTTCAAAGTTTTACAAACTAAAGGAAGATACGTTCATAAATAATCAGGACTGATATTACAAAACGGTCAAATTCGCATACGAAGAGCATTTAGAGCGTGATGCGATGACAGCGGCTCTGTTATAAAAATATGTTTGTTAGTTTTAGTCATTCACCAGCAGGCCAGCAGCGCGCGATTAGGTATTATTCAAATAAGGCCCAAACCACTATATTAGTGTATTAGTATTTCTCTTTTTTTATTCCTTACCTCTTAGTCTCGTGTACTTCTCCAAAACATCCACTCTACTCACATAAGCACAGACACACTCTCACTTCCTCCATTTCTCAGACACATTCAACGAGACCTGCGCACTATGTACCTCGCTATCTCATTCATGTGAATGAGATAGCATTTTACTTTATATACATAATTACTTTTTTTTTTGTTTTACTGTATTCCCTATTGTCTTAACCACAATCACGTGTATAATAGGACAGACCGGAGCACTCTAACACAAGAACTTAAATTAATTGCTCGAAAAAGGATGCTCCTCAATGTAACTAGCGTAAGTTATTTAAATTGCTGAGTAAACATTTTGTTTTCGCTGCTGAGCGTGCCAATTTACAGCATCCTCCATCGTAGCAACCGCGCGCAGTCCTTATATCCAACTGCATGTAGTTATCTGCAGTCGGATCTGACTTTGCGCAGTTGACGCCACGCATCTCTTAGCGTCTTTTAGCCCAGCCAGGAGCTCAGAGTAATATTTGATGTCGAAATGGAAGCACAGGCGTTACTTCTCTTATTATTATTATTACGATGGCGCCGCTCGGCAGCGGTGTAATCGAATTAAAAATTAAAAATTTAAATTACCCCCAACGCAAAAAAGTAAAACATTTAAAAAGTAATAACCTTGAAACGGCTGAACCGATTTTGATGAATTATATCTAAGAAACATCGCAAGCAACCCTGCTTTCAAATAAAAAAAACCGCATCTAAATGGGTTCACCCGTTTGGGCGCTACGGTGCCACAGACAGACAGACAGACAGACACATAGCGGTGAAACTTATAACACCCCTCTTTTTGCGTCGGGGGTTAAAAAATAACACTTTAGCCATGAAATTTTACTTCACGTCGGGGTACCGCTTAACTAAGGAATGTTCCTAGTACTTGTAGGGGAACATGGGGCTCAGTGGATCACTTTTTTTTGTTAAGCTATTTTGGGTTAAATTTCTGCTTTATTGACCGAGATTTTTAATTGAATACATAAAAAGCATGTCTTATCTTTAACATTTTATTTTCAAATGCCACTTTTACGCTTTGGTTTACTTTACAGGCTACATTTTTCCTCAAACAGCGAATTGATCCACTGTGTACTGTGACCCATGAATGGGTCACATTGAATCAACGTTTGGGTT
Source organism: Euplexia lucipara (assembly GCA_921972225.1). Lineage (NCBI taxonomy): Eukaryota > Metazoa > Arthropoda > Insecta > Lepidoptera > Noctuidae > Euplexia > Euplexia lucipara. The sequence goes on along the minus strand of OV179152.1, from coordinate 6,506,208 downwards.
ACAGTGGATCGAATGGGGTACTATGGATCATGAGTGTTTACAATTCAGTAAAGCTTATTATAATGATTAAACTCTTTATTTTTTACAATTAGTTTTTAACCCCCGACGCAAAAAGAGGGGTGTTATACACCCCTCTTTTTGCGTCGGGGGTTAAAAACTGCAACGAGCAGTACGGATATTGATTGATACTTTGCTATTATTTTGCCATACGGAAGGTGACTTTATCATACCTTGTGCGAAATTAAGAAAGTCAATTTTACAACTAAGTACTTTATGATGTCAATTGCTGCATTAAAATTATCAGTGTCTCATCAAGACACTACCATGCGTAAGAGTATTTGAGCTGCAGAGAGAATTGCAATCACCATAAGGTAAGACTTTCCATGTGAGAATATGAATTTAATTTATTTCAAATTTACAAATACTCTGGCCAGGAGATTCTTGGTTGTACGGGTGGTCTGTACTTCCTATTGCTTGCAAACCGTTATCATTGGGATCTTGAGTTTGTATTGAATCAGTTGCCATGCTTCTCGAATATTGTGTAGCAGCAGTGTATCGTTTGAAACAGCCTGCGTGTGAAGACTGGTTTCCTCCAATTTCGTATTGGGGTAATTTTTTTTTAATGTAATATCTAATTACATTTATGATGTCACTTTTCGCGTCTAGTTTATCATCAGCAGGTATCGCTTTAAAATCATTGAGTAGACATAAAAGGAATTGTTTATCGGGATCATTTTCGACACTACTTAATTTTTCGGGCGCACTTTTAGTCAAGCTTTCTATTAATATATCGTCAGATGATGTTTCCTTTGTGCCTCGTTTTGGTTTTTTCGTAGGAATCACATCAGGTGTAATTACACTTTGTTCATTTAATCTTCCAGCGCTGCCTGGTTCACGCTTGCTTTTATCTGTCATTATATCTTTTAAAAATAATAATTGCTCATGATATGTATATAGCTTCGTTTTAGTAGCACCTGATCCACTTTTCTTATTTTGATTTTTTACACTTCTCATAAAACCATCTCGTAACACCTTCCACTTGCCCTGCAGTTCAATTGCTGCAAATAAACAAAAAACGTGATAATATAAATTATACACATTAATATTTTGATTATTTACAGTAAACTACAAGTAAAAATTAAAAGTTGTCATACCTACAATTTTATAAGTTGATATATGATTGATTGATTCGTATCTAGCAAGTGGGTGCTCGTTTCCAGATCTTCATTATTCGTACAGAAGGAGAATTTAAACAATAATTGGAATTTTTAGAGAATTGTGCTGAATATCATGAAAAAATCATTTTTAGAAGATCTAAAGGGAGACAAATGGATAGATGTCGCTAATGGGTTTAAAATACCTACGTACTCAGTTCCCAAATTGCATCTATAGATGCCGTTAACGGTAAACACATAAGACTTTTTAAGCTAGTCAGGAGTGGATCTTCGTAGGTACAGACGCCAGCACATCAAGTTACCCCAATGTGTCAAATTTTCCCAGTTGAATATGAACCTTATGCTGTTTGACATAAAGTTGAAAAACGTTTAAAGAAATTTGACAAATTGGGGTAACTTGTTGTGCTGGCGTCTGTACCTATTACAATGGGCTATTTGACAAAATTTTAGTTTTTAGTCCCTCATTTAGATTCGACACATAATAATATTTTTTTCTTTAATATAACAAATCCTTCACCAGTCCTACAACCAACGGCGAGGCTGTGCCTTATGTACCTATTTAGAGTTGAAGCATTTGCGCTATCCCATTAATATTTAATGCGCTTATACTCAGACAGAAATATTGAGCAAAAGAAAAGAATTTTTAATTATAGTTTGTCACGAGCAAGAAGATACATTGAATGTACAGAGGCCAACACATTAAGCTACCCCAATGTGTCACCTTTGATAGTTTTTCGACTTTATCACAAATGGAATAAGGTTCATGTTCAATAGCGGAAATTTGACACTTTGGGCTAGCTTGATGTGCTGGCGTCTGTACGTTTGAAATAAGGACATGTGGGGTATTTTCCTTACTTAGACCGATTGACGTGTCGGTGGATTATGCAAAAGATATTGTAAAAGCTTGTTGCATTTTATATAATTTTGAACGAAAGGATGGGTTTGATTACGAGGATACGCTTCCAATAACGCCGAAATATAACGCCAACAGATTCCATCAGAAGCAAATTTGCAGATTATTTCATGAGTACAAGTAGGTAATGAAGGCAGTCTTCCATGGCAACATAATTATATCTAGTCGATGGTCAAGAGCATCCTGTCTATTCTTTGTCTATTAGATGTTAGCGTGTTAAGTACACGCTAACATAGACTGGTCGTAGGTAGGTACCTACCTCTAGCACGGTTGTATATTGCGTATTTGTGAACCATTGCTGCAAGGTGTCACATTATGTTTCTGTTTTTATCTTTGTTTGTTACTAACGTAGAAGTGTTTGTTTCCAAAAAAATATTATTATTAAGAACTATATATTTATTCGTATGTTTCCATACCTGAAACCTTAGGGCTAACTCGAGCGACACAATGTTTTTTTAGCAAGACAAGAATCCGTCCCGATTTTTTTTGTTCGTCCATGCTACATACTGATGAATTTAACATTGTTTAGTCTTAGACTATATACCTCTGAACGTAGCCCAATAAAATTTACAGTGTGAAGTGTGGAAGTGAGACGCAATAATACAAAGTTCGTAGGAAAATTGAGACAAAGCATCGTATCTTCTGTCCCTTACGGCGTGCCGGATTTTTGCATGGCTAACTTTTGAATATTAGCCAAACAAAGTGCTGTCACTGTCACGTATATTAATAAGCTCGATTTAATTTAAGTTTTCGGATGGTTTTTGCAATTTTTGTAATAGTTTAAGTCATTTAATGAGAAATAGACTCCATTAGATAAGTGTTTAGTGTATGGTGAATACGCTACGATGGGAGGATGCAGTATAATAGGCTGTAAAAGCCGCTCAGAAAAGGCCAATAACAAAATCTCTTTTCATTCGTAAGTATTCAATACTGTTTGTGTTATTGTATGATTATTGAATTTATACATTTGTGCGCTTTTATTGTCATGGCTTTCAGACCAAAATATGGAAGATTTCTTAAAGTAAACTTGATTTCTTAAATCACATAACCTAGGAATACTTACTTACAGTGTTGCTGCACGTTTCAAATCTTTTCCCTTAACTGTCAGGCCTAATGTTCAAAAGGTAGGCATAATAATCAAATAAATCTATGGTGGCTAAACACACAAATTTGTGGGCGAACCCTTATTTTTAAGTTTAAGTGAACATGTGAATTGAATAAAATCTCTGGATACTTGTACTGTACCCGAACTTTGGAAATCGGCTTTCATAACGCCTATTCACAAAAAAGGAGTCAAAACCGAAATTGTAAACTATAGGCCGATATCCAAGCTCTGTATTGTGGCAAAAATATTTGAAAGAATCATCTATAACCAGGTGTATAGTGCTCTAAGTAACTCGTTTAGTTCCTTTCAACATGGTTTTTTTAAAGGAAGGTCTACCGTCACTAACTTAATTCTGCTCAATGATTATATTACTGATGCCATGGATAATGGTAAGCAGGTTGATGTCGTTTATACTGATTACAGCAAATGTTTTGAACCATGAGATCTTACTATCAAAATTATATAGTATGGGAATACGAGGCGACTTACTCAGATGGTTTTCTTCCTATCTGGAGAACAGGTCCCAAGCAGTAGTGTTAAGCAATTATATGTCTGGCTGGGTGCCTGTTCCCAGTGGCGTACCCCAGGGTTCTTTGCTTGGCCCATTACTCTTCATTATCTATATAAACGACATTAACTCTTGCTTGATTTCATCCAAACTGTTGTGTTTTGCTGATGATATGAAAATCTATGCCACAATATCATCACATGCGGACGTGATTGCACTTCAGGACGATTTGCGTCGTCTGGAGGCTTATTGTCGTGGGAGTAAGCTCGATCTTAACCCTGCTAAGTGTTCGGTTTTAACATATTCTCGAAAGCGCTCAAATATACCTTCATCGTATATGTTAGGTGACCAAGTACTACCTAGATCAAATTGCATACGAGATCTGGGGGTATATCATGATTCTAAAATTACATTTGAATCTCATGTCAATGCCATAGTCGCTAAAGCATCTAAAGCTCTAGGTTTCATAATGCGGCTATCCAAGTGCTTCACTCAAGCCAAAACTTTAAAAATTCTATACTGTACTTTTGTTAGAAGCCACTTGGAGTACGCGTCTGAAATCTGGAATCCTTGTTATCACAAGTACATTGATCGTATAGAGAGCATCCAAAAAAGGTTTATCAAGTATTTGTGTTATCATCAGAAAGTGCCCTACCGGTCTGAAGATTACCTCAACCTATTGTAAGAAGTATCATTTATTACCCCTAATTAATCGGCGAGCAATCTCTGACTGTACCTCATTACTAAAAATTTTCAATAATTCAATTAATAATTCCGATATTTTATCCAAATTTTATTTTAATGTTCCTGGAAGGTCGAAGCGATGGTACGCACCGTTGCGTGTTCCACTTAGCTCAACGAATTACAGGCAAAATTCATATATAGTGCGTGCAAGTAGAAACTTTAATGACATATGTAAACAGCATGATTTTGATCCATTCGTGACGAGTGTGTTATCGGCCAGAAAGTGCCTGAGCCTTAGCTTTTTTAAATAAGATTTTGTTCATTCAGGTTTGTTCTTGTATTGAATACCATGTAAATGTAAATTTAGTATAAGCTTTACTGTTTTCCTTTTTTGATAACTGTGTTGTATTGTTCACACTATCTTTTTTATCCAACCTGTTTTTTATAAGTGATGACTTTTAATTGGCTGTCAGTCTCACATGCTATTCTTTTATTCTGTTTGCATTAGCTGTAAGTCATCCATAGTTGATAAATAAATAAATAAATAAATAAATAAATAAATGTGTACGAACGAACAGAGCCCTTTCGACAATCATTAAGTTTTACTCTTGAAGGCAATCGCGTAGGTACTTAAAGATATTTGGAAGTAAGAATTCATTTTATAAATAAATGTTAAGTATAAACAAAAAATTAGATATTTTCAAAATAAGTTGGTTTTGTCTAAAGGACAATAGTTATACAGCAATGTCAATGTCACACTGGATGTCAGCCATACCTCAATATATTTTAATGATAAATAACACGCGAAAAAATAATGTTGTGTTCTTCTAAAGAGTTACTTCTATGTACACACATCAAGCTTCACCTGGTAGTAGTGTATTTTATTTGTGAGAATCAAGGTAAGATTGAAAGTAGATATTTTACGTGAAATTATATTTTCTCACACATGGATACTTCTACACTCATTACCACGTTGAATACGTAAATTATAATTTACAATAGTGCTAAAATTGGAACCCGCAGTTAAGTAGAATTTTGGTCGTATTTTGGGACTTTTTTAAGGAATAGCAACACTGAACTTTTATATTGCTGTCGCATGTGCGGCCACGCGGTAGCTCGATCTAGAGGTATATTATCTAAGTCTACGAGAGTGCCCTGTCTGAAGCTAATTGGTCTGTGGTTTCGATCTAGAGGTATATTATCTAAGTTGTTTAGTACTATCACAGAATCTTTTATTATAAAAAAATATAGAAAATTGTAAACTCACCGATAGCATTTTTTTCATTGTTATTTTTGTCTTCAAAATTTGGTATCACTGATTCGCAAATAAAAGCCCAATCATTACTGCGCTTTATTTTGTCACTATATTCTTGACTTTTGTAATTCCAAATGCTGACTTTACTTTTTATTAAAGAAATAAATAAATCGGTATCAAAATCCATTTTTATTTAAACCGTTCGACACGACTGCTTCTTGACTGGCTGCTCACTAACTGTATGCGGTTAGCGATGGACAGCGTGCGTCGACAATACACGACTTTAGCCGACCGCGTAAAGTTGAAGTCACGACTGTATGCAGTTAATATTGATTTCACAGTCGACTGCAGCTAGGGTTACCAGGCCTAAAAATGCAAAATCCTGTCTGACTTGTCTAAAAATCCTGATTTCGAAAAAAAAGTCCGGTCACGCACCTGTGTTAAAGATAAATCATAGTATTAAAGTACCTTTTTATTTACTTATATTATTTAGACCCATATTTTTGGTTGGTAGCACTTACTGACTCCACTGAAAGTCTGTTTGTCGCTTTGGTCCACTGAGAAGTCATGAGAGAAAAGACTTTCGCCACATTTGCGTTGTGTGACAAAATACTTAATAATAATAATATAAGCGCATAAAATAATAATAATAAATATCTTCAAATATTTTTTTTTATTTTGTACCTCAAAAACACTAGAGCATCTGTGATTTTTTCAAATTGCAGATACTTCTTTCAACAAATCCATTCAAGCAAGCATTTTAAGGATAGTAAAGGTGTTATTCAAAGGTTTAAGTTGTTACATTCTTCGTACATTTTTGTTTTATTTCGCTATTTATCTTCGTTTGGTCAGCTGCGGTAATATTGTGTCTCTGAAAAAGCTTTCGTACTTTCAAAGGGATGATATTTTGCTCGATGCTTTGATTGAGTGACTGTCGTTCCATTTAATGCACTGAGCGATTGAGTTTTCTCTTTTCCCGCGCCGCGCCCGCACTTGCGGTGTGCTTGCGTTCCGGGACTTCCGGGCTCAGTGCGTGCGGCACCCATCGCTTGAGCGGGCGGGAGGACATGCAAGTATGACAAAAATCCGGTCTGACGTAAAATCCGGGCGGAGTCCGGTCTAACTCGTAAAAATCCGGTCTAGACCGGCTTTATCCGGTCAGATGGTAACCCTAACTGCAGCCGACCGCGTAAAGTTTTCATCCTCATCGTGAATCATGATGGAACGAAGTCGAACTTAAAACTGCATGCAGTTGAATATTTATCGACAGCGCGGTTGCTGCGATGCAGTCAGTCTGATGGCAGCCTAAGAAATCCTATTCTCGAACGTACAATTTTAAAGGCATGCAATGTTTAGATTACTTTAGTTATGTGAAACACATAGCTGGTCAACTATCGAGATGAAGGCAGATACTTTGTATTAGGGACGAGTCTCACACCGGAATGGCAGCGAAGCGTATCTAAACGTTTTACGTCAAGAGCCTTTCCGTAAGAGTGGATTCAACCGCACATTTTTTGATAGCTTTCTTTCTTGTTTTTTTGGACTTCAATGATTCTAGTGCACGCATTTCTCGTAATTAAAAAGCTATAACCGCTAGGCTCAGTGATACTACTGACTGTATCTGTATGCGGACGCTAACAAGAAAGACTACATTTTCTGAAATTGCTCTGTACTCACTAGGTACTCAATGTTTATGTATGATTTTCACCGCCGCCTGAGCGCATTTACACACTGTTAGATACGCGGGAGCTTGTGGCTAAATCGTAACAGCTGCACGGGTCGATCGAAGGTTAAGCTACACTTAACGAGGTCGGTCCGTAGATGGGTGAATTACATACCGAGACTCCTCCGTGCCTTGGAAAGCACGTTAAGCCGATGGTCCCGGCTGTCATTTGTAGATCTTTGACAGTCGTTACTTGTAGCCAGAAGCCCGAAAGCCTGACAACCAGTTTAAACAAGGGGTATCATGTTACCCAGTTATTGGGCTGTGGAGGTCTGGCAGACAGCCGCTCCATGTAAAATACTGGTATTCAGCTACATCCGGTTAAAGTGGAAGCCGACCCCAACATAGTTGGGAAAAGGCTAGGCAGATGATGAGAATTGAGATACGCGCGTATAAATTCCATGCCATGAAACTAAATAGTAAGTTTGATTTAAGAATAAAATACTTGATGCTGTAAAAAGGGTAATTATTTATTTATAATTCACAAATTACATAGTGTACCAAACAAAAATTCTTCAATATTACAAATGAAACGTCTGTAACATTTTGACCAATGAATTATATTGTGACCAAACCCTTATCAGATTTTTAGGTACCTTTAGTTAACAACTATATTTCATCACGACCAAGGCAGGCACATTTGTATGCATACTTGCAAAATATTATAGGAATATTGCGTCTTAACATCTTACCACTTGATTATTTTAACGAATTTTGAGTGTAAAGATAAATAATACAATTAACGTTCAATAACCTAAATCGACTAAATATTTAACATAAAGACATATTCTAAAATATAGAAATTAGATTCCCTATGGTGGCATTGCAATCAACTGCAGTAAACTTCCTTCAAAAAGGACAATATTGCAATAATATAAAATTATGAAATATTAATTATTCACAAAAACAAAGACATGAAAGTGCAGCACCTGACCTAAACCTGTTCATATCAGAATTTAATGGAATATTTGCAGTTCTCAAAACCTGGCTGTTAGCAACCATTCACATTATCATTATAATTGTAACAAACCCATAGAAAAATTTACACAAATCAGTACATGGTCACAAATACGAGCCCCAGTCTTTACTGTGGCGTCTTACTTAGCATAAGCAGATGTGGGCGTACATATCACCCGGAAAAGTGAAGAAAATGTTAGAGCATTACATGAGAGACCACAACAAAGACTGGGGCCGGCATCGAAGCAGTGTGAGCATATAGCAACCCTATTAATATACACGTATATCCACACCGCACTAGTGACTATCAATCGAGTTCTATTACATAGCACAATTTTAGATTGTCTTAGTGCTTATCGAGTCCGTTCTACACGTTAGACACTTTGATACTCGTAAATTTACACTTTACACTCGAGTCAACTGTAAAATGGACACTAATATGTAGCGCGCACACAAACTCTATGTTCGTGCTAATCGGATACGCCGTCGTCGGCGTCCTCTAAGAAGCTGAATTTATTCGATGCAACGAAATTCTGTAACAAAAAGAGAAACGATTACAACATACCCGTTTAATAAAATAATCACGTATTTATAATAAGTGTTCATGTTTAACAATTATTTCTGAAAAGGATAGTCTTAAGGGTTTAACATACCGGTTTTTCTTGTTCTTTCATCTTGGGCATGGCTTTGTCGTCGATTTCGTCGTGCCTGTCTCGCGAACGGCTCGGTCGCGGACGTCCGTTGCGCTCATCGTGCGAATTGACATCGCGGTCCCGCTCGACCTCTTGGTGTGCGTCTCTTTCCTTGTGCGTGTCTCTATCCTTGGGAGTGTCTCTGTCCTTGGGAGTGTCTCTGTCCTTCGGGGTGTCTCTGTCCTTCTCTCTCTCGCGGGAGTCGGGGCGCCGTTCGCGCGAGCCGTCTCTGTATTCTCCTCTATCATCTCGTGAGTCGCGCCTCTCGCCTGAGTAGTCGCGTCGCCTATCGGCCGAGTAGTCGCGCCGCCTATCTCCGGAGTAGTCGCGCCTGGGGCGCCTGTCGCCGGAGTAGTCGCGCCGCCGCTCGGGCGAGGCGTCGCGTCGCTCGCCGCGGTCGTCCTTGTAGTCGCGACGCTCGCGATCATCCTTGTAGTCGCGGCGCTCGGGCTCGCGTTTGTCGTCTCGGTCGCGACGATCCCTGTCGTCCCGGTAGTCGCGCCTGTCCCGGTCGTCTTTGTAGTCACGCCTGTCTTTGTCTTCTTTAGAATAGTCGCGTCTGTCTCTGTTATAGCTGCGCGAGTCTCTGGGGCGTTCATCTGCGAATACATGGGGTTGTTTAAACATAATACAAAATTTGTGTGTTAAGTTTATATTTTAATTCATTTTATTACTCACCACGTTTTGGAGCGGCACGACGTTCGCCGGAATGATCGTTCTGTAAAGACGAAATTTTCTTTAAATTTTTACTTCTACTTTTTTACGCAAATGTAATATGACAGTATATTTCAAGTTCAACTGACCCTCCTTCCCCATCGTTCCTTCTCTTCACCACCACGTCTAGCTTCCTCTTCTTGTTTACGAAGACGTTCCTCTATTTCACGTTCCCTACAAAAGCACACAAAATGATATTTAGAAAAAGGCTCGACACACTTTAGTATGTAATAAGTTTCTTTTGAAATTAATGTAGGTATATAGCGACCGATTCTAGCACAGAGCATGAGCCGGTGTCTAGTAAACCAATTTCAATATAGCACATGTTGTGTTAACAACCTATTAAAAACCGAAGCATAAATATCTTGATATTAATAGTATGTGCTTTGTTAATAAAATGGATAAGACGTGATATTCAGACAGATCATTTATTGGAAATAGTAAGTTCAATAGCCTCTTTAGTGAAATTGGCTTTAAGTTGTTTTAGACTAGTTCGATATAAATCTTACTTGGCTGCAGTGTCAACAGGTTTGGCGGCACCGAAGACTTTCTCAGCGGACACAGGTTTAGACGCCGCGGCCTTCTCTGGTTGCTTCTCATCAAGGCCGGCGCCATCTGCGGGCTTCGTGGGTACTTCAGCGTCACGTGGGACTGTACGCGGCAGAAGATTCAGCTTCGGCCTTTCACGAGGTTTGCCATCTAAGAAGAGTGGACACAGGAATCATAATAGAACTTTTAAGAGTATGGTATGGTGTCATAATTATTGGAGATATGTCTATGGCGTAGTATAACATAGTTATAATGCTTGTTTGATAGACAAAATACTAGAATTAATAACTACCGTCTCTGGGTGGTGGATCTCGTTCACGATCGCGGTCGCCGCCAAAGTTTCTGCCACCGAATCCTCTGCTTTCTCGACTTCTAATAACAATAAGATGCATAAATAGAAAATAATGATAAAATTGTATAGCTTGTTTCTGGCATCTGATGTAAAATATTTTAAGTAAATGGACTACAGGGTGGACTTCATTCGGTTATAATAAAGATGTTACTTACCCAAATCCACCTTCACGCTCGGCAGTGCGGAACCCGTCGCGCCCGCCGTAGCCGCTGCGCTCGGGCCGCTCGTCGCGCTCGCGAGCCCCGAACCCGCCACCTCCGCGCTCTCTACCTCTGTGAGAATACCACAAAGTTAAAATATATTTACTGATACTTTGTTTAGGCTGTCATAAAAATCAGTACACGGACGTAAATATGGCAAGCCCGAATTTTAGAAAAAGATCGTATTAATTCATGTAAGACAGCCACAAAACTGAATTCTGCATAAAAATCGAATGTACCATATTAATTGCCAATACAAATGTAGGTATAAAGCGACCGAATCTAGCACATAGCATGAGCCGGTGTCTAGTTAACCAATTCAATATAGCACCATGTTACATAACGAATTATATAACCTCATAAATATCGAGCCATGAACGTCTCGCTATTTTTTTAATGTGCTGCACTAGTTTATTATTTCACAGACAATAAAATGTGTGGTGTCAATAAAAACTATTAACTATTAAATATCGTAAAAAAAATATGGAAACCGACTAGTTTTAATTCAAATGAAGAGAACATAACACACAGGGCCTGGAAAATTGCTAGGTGTTAATAAAAGTTTGATGGTGCATGGAACTTACTCAAAACGATCGCGTCCGAACGAGTCTCGTCCACCGTACGGCGTCCGCGCGGGCTCTGCAGCCGCGGGCCGCTCGCCGTCGCGCCAGCCTCCCGGCCGGTTGTCGGCACTCGCTACACAAACAATTATAAGGTCAAATTTAAGGCATTAACGCCAACTTTTTACAGTTATTTTACTAGTGCATTGAGTTTGATACAAGACACAAGACAACTTGTTTGATATATCACTCAGATTTTAGTACCTGATAGTAGGAGCAAACTAAAGACTAGTCTGAATCGAGTTATAGCTTTGCTACGTCACAGATTGAACTAAAACAGCCGGTCTAGAGGAGCTACCAAGGGCTAAGAGGGCCAAGTCTCGTCCGTGTGGAGTCCTCAACGGAGCCCTCAAGCCCGAGTTTCTGGTTACCTCCTACCGCTATAAGCAGTACCCCTTGCTGAAGGGTTTAGTGCAAACACGCACGTGACCTTTCCTCAGACCTTCCCGAGACGGAATGAGTAACCCAGATTGCCGATTTTATTGTCATAATAAAAGATATTAAGTATCAATGTACACGAATGCATCGTAAACCAAACGATGACTAAGGTTTAAACGGCGCACTGCCGCACAAACAACAATGACGACTCAATAAGAGGTAATAAATCGGTAATCATGTACTCTGCGAGTGCGTCCCAAGTGTGACATTACAGTTAGCCCCAGCTATCAGGTTATCATCATTGTGAATTAGTACTGCGGTAATATATTCAAAAATATATCCGTAATTGTTTTCCTGGAACAACGCAACATGATTTGCTCTAAAAAAAAAATCCGAGACAAAGAGAAACTAATACACTGGTAATCAACTATTTATTTATTTAATATAAATACTTCAAGCACACAAATGTACAGAGGCGGACTTACTGCCATAGGCTGCTTCTAACAGTCAACCTTTAGGTTACCCGGAGACAAACAGTGTTATGTGCAATTTCGTAAGAAATATGGAAAGGTGATAATAAAATGAAAAATTTGGATAATGTTATTGTTATACTCACAATCCCGTTCTCGATCGCGGTCACGGTCGCCTCCCATATTGCCGCGATCCATGTTGCTCCGGTCCATGGGGCCGCGTTCCTGGCGCGGTCTTTCCCGACCGCTTGTGTCAGGCATCGCGCGTGGCCCGGAACGCCAGTCGCCCATTGTGCGTTCTGGGTCATATTCCCTAAGCAAAGCATAAAATAAGTATCCAGCAGTACCTACATCTTTATTTAATAAAATATCAATTGCCTAATGTATTGTCATTTGTGTACTATTCGTCACTTGAGGTCAGCTTGCGCGATTTGGGTGTTCTTTTGTTGTTTTCATAATTATTAGGAAGTTATTAAGAAGGCATAGCTACAAACATTTTTATGTTGAAAAGTGGACTGTTAAAGTCAGCAAATCTTATTTAAAAAATATTGATTCATGATAATACAAAAAGTTTTCGAGATCAAACAGTTCAATTCCATTTTAATAAACCTAGCTTGCAAACTAATTTCTAGAAAACCTGTTTTGAATTTCAACTAGCCGTTTATAATAACAATAATTTTCAATACATTTAACAAGTAACAATCGAGTGTATTTACCTGTCCCGGTCGGATCGGCCTCCCCTACCCATTCGGCGGTCGTTGTCCTGTGTAGACACCTCTATTCTTATGCGTCTCCCGCCTATTGTCTATGAACAAACGAAACGAAGAATTCAATCGGTAGTATTCACAATAGGACCCTTTTTCAATGACTCACAAGGTAGCTTTTGGTTTCATTTTCTATATTAAAAAAAATGTGAAGTAGTTGGAATAATAGAAAGTGTATAAATAGGGGTTTATACTTCTATAGAGCAGCTGGGTGTTCTTCTTGTAGGTACTGTTATTTCTAAATCTTTATGAAAATAAAGAAACGACTGCCATTTGGGGATTAATACAATTGTCTGGATTTTACAGACACCTATAAAATATAACAAAAGAGTTTGTTTGAACCTATTAATCTGTTGAACTACCAATTGTAAGTCTTTTAGATTTGCAATTCTTATGGAAGGTGTATTTAACGCCATGGTTTGACCTGATTTACTGCCTCGTTGGTCTAGCAGGTCCTGGGTCAAACCAAAAACTGCTGTTTTGGTTTTTCATCTAAAATTTTACATCAGCAGGAATTGAATGAATATTGGATTACATGAAAACGACGACATGCGACGGGTTAAACATAGCCAATTATGGGTATACTATGGGTGCACCTCTGCCTTTTGGGAATACAGGTGTATGATTATGATTACTTACCTTTGGAGCGGGAGGAACTAGGGGTATGGTGTTTATTGTTAAGTGAAGATGAAAGAAAAAGGTTTAATATTAATTAACATTGACATTATTGATTCTTACCAGGTCAGGAATGTTCATAGCATTGATGAGACTCTCCCTATCTTCAAAGTCCACGCATCCATAGCCTTTGAGACGATCACCCTCACGAGGGAGCCTCAAGTTGGTAATCTGTTAAATAAAACATAACAAAAAAAAAATGTATATAATAGTTAAAACAGGGAATTGTTTTTATTAGGGAGCGTTTAATATTAGCTATTTATGCATTGTTGCAACATTTACTGTATGTTTGCAGTTTTGTTTATGGAGTATATTAGAATTTTGGAGAAATAAAATACTAGAATAAAATCATAGTTACCTAATCTAGTTTCATAATTTGAAGTGGAACTACGCAATTTAGGTGCTAGAATAGTTTAGCATCATAAATTGTGGATCAGTATCAGAAACACAATCTACATTCAAATAGCATGTAAGTGTATGATAAACTCGTATTGTGAGGCAACTGGTTTTGTTCAATCTTCAAGGCTGTTGACATATTTTATTTTGCAAGTTATTACTTTCTAATTCGGTTTTATGTCTTTAACTGAACTTCTTCTTCAACTATTGTTGGCCCTCATTCTTCTCACAAATTGTTGACTTTGTTGAAAGTAATTACTCGAAGAAGTTTTAGAACAGTATATAGTAGTAGTCCAAGTATAACTGATGAAATTGGGCGAAATCAGGACATATTCTCCTAACCGCTGTAAAAGAAGTAGGTACATAAAAATGTTGTTACCTTAAGTCCAGTAAAGAGCTCAGTGATAGCACTTTCGTCGACATCATAGGGCAGGTTGGAGATGTGTGCAGTGAAGGGTGGGCGACGAGGAATAGACTCGTCATCCACGGCCAAGCCGCCGCGCGCCGCCCGCGACGCTGACGGGAGCACCACCGGCGCGCGCTGGCGCGAGGAGTACCCACCTCCTCCATATGTATTTTCAGCTGGGAACATAGGGAACATATTGATATTGTTAAATACACAATACGTTTTATGTCTGTAGAACTCTCATTCCAGGATGATCCCTGCCACCATGTTTTATTATTAAAAAAGAATTAAAGCTTCCTCAGTAAGATTCAAGATATTTATTTGTACAAAGTTAGTATGTAGTAGATGGGAGATGAAAATATGAGCTAAGAAGTACTAGGTATATTGCGAAAATGACACATTTTTGAATTTCTAGTCATTCTACTTGTTCATAAAAGTCAGTCAGTCCCATGCCTGCTATGCTAAATAGTGGGACTGTTTTTGATGACTTTTATAAATTCAGTGAAATACTTAATTAATTGCTGTCCAATATTTTAGTGAATTAATCAAACAATTAATATTATTAGTTTTTGTGGTTATTTTATCTTGAGTGAGATTTGATTCCACACTCTTTTAAATGCACAATATTCTTGAAAAAAGGAACAAGATTTTGTTTTACATGTTAATATAACAAACAATTATAACTGCATTACATCATCCCGTCATTGTTTCAAAAAGCTCTGGACAGGCTTTGTGTAGCACAGCACATTTACCTTACACATTAGCACTCTCTAGACAACAAAAGAAACACAAGTGTTTATTGTTAGATTCCATCATCAATGTTGTCAAATGTTTTTTTAAGATATACAAGATTATTACCTCTAGTTTTAATTAAATCAATATTGTGCATTCATTCATAAAATGCATTTTAATATCATTGTTATTAAACAAATAGTACCTAATCAATGCGTTAATGACTCCTGCACAAGGTGATGTTATCTGAACTAGAAATAAAAACAAGAAACTAATGCTATAACAATATTATTTGAGTTACAAATAGGTATGTCTTGCTCAGTGTAGGGATAATACAATGTTTAATAAGGAAATTCCCAATTTAAATGATACTGCACTTTATCAGGGTTGAGCCACACATGCACAAAATAATCAGATACCTATAAATTTTCTCTTAAGTACAAAACATACTAGGACCCTCAGAAAAAATCAGGGAGCAAGCCAATGAAAGACTAGTCTGAATTGAGTTATGACCAGAGTCATCTCGTAGATTAGGCTAAAATTGCTGGTCACAGGGGTTTCCAACAGTGAACAATATTCACACCTCCACCTAGCCCCACAAGCCAGGCTTCACAAGCTTAACATCACACTGTAATTTCTGGTTCCCCCGCCTTCTCTGTGAGAGAAGCATCCGGCTAGAATGTTTAAAACACAAAGACCTTTCCTCAGACCTTCCCGGGGCGGAAAGAGTGACAAGCACTCTGTAAGTGCGCCCCAAGTACGAGATTAACATTGGCAAGCCATTACCCTTTACATCATCATTGGGTCAACTTTGAATGATAGCATAATGGTTGAAAAGGTGTAATACAAAGAGAAAATGATTTTCACTTACGTTCTTCATCTACAGAGTCCGCCCAGTTTGTTGCTGGAATTGTGGTCGGTTCTGCAATAATGTCTGTGATGCTGGCTGGTATCCATTTTGCCTTCTTTGATTTCTTGCCTGTAAAAGTATGACAAGAAAATCGGATGATGTTAAGTGAAACATTTGCGACAGCTGGATGAAGTATTGAAAAAATAGAGGACAAGTTAATGAATAATGATGACGCATAGTAAGTGAACGACCTACTCCGATTCTGGAAAGCGGTTATTCGCGGACACATGAAAGGATTATTTAGCATTTTGTTACACATCTCGGTTTTCTCACCTTCTTAGAAATAATTAAAGTCAATAGTTGAAACATAAAATTAGGTTATACGAGTAATAAATTGATTGGGAGTATTGAGAAATGTGGCCACGCGGTAAATCCAAACGTCCGCAGAGGTGAAATGATGACACGTTAGCATTATTAGATAACATTGTTTAGCCTCCAAATGGAATGCATTTGGTAACTGATTCACATGCAAACTAATTTAGGTATGAAATTACGGTGATAAACAGTAAAATAAGGCGAAATCTAGGGTTTTTTTCACGTGACAAAATTACTAGAACTAACCTGTAGCGGCCATATTACAAGGCTGGGGACAGTGTTGCCAATGACGTAAAGACGTTTACAAAGTTTACGTCTATGGCCATGTTTTACCAAAAATATTTATTTGCAAAACTTTTTATTGCAGGTAAATAAATATTTTATTTTAATATGAAACCAAAAGTATTTTATTCACAATTATGAAGTTTAACTAAATATAATACTACGTTTTGTAAATGTTTACTTTAAACATTCGCTTAAATTAAAGTTTATTGTTTTTTTAATGGGTATCCCTAATTTATCCTGAAATAATTCAAGCATAAACTATAATACTATCTAAGAATTCAAGAAAGCAAATGAATTAAAAATTAAATACTTGACGTTGACAAGCGCTTCTCTTGGGACTTCATTCACTTCACTTTTAATCTATTTACCTTTGGATATTATTACTTGTTGAAAACACAGCTTTCTAGTGATAAAATAATTATTGAAATCAGCTTCGTTAGTAAAATAACAAATTGAAAATTTAATCTTTCCTCGTTTTAATATAAGTTTAATGTTGCCATGGAACGCAGCACATAATTTAAAAAATATAAAAAACATGAATGTGCTTTTGTATATTTTCATATTTCTGAACGCATGCTTATGTCAGTATAGCCCGCGAAATTCAAATTGTCTCTGGTTTTTGCTACTTGCAGTTAATTTTGGGATTACGATCGCTTAAATATGATTACGATAGTTATACGGTGTACCAAATATAAAACGACATTCGTAATAACAACTAACGAATATGTACATTTCTCTAAATAAAATTGATTGATTATAGGTACTGATCAGAAAAATCAGAATAGATGCTAAATAAGAATTTAGCCTTAATTATCATGTTTTCATGAAATAGTCAGGGCAATTTGTATACTTATTTAAAAAAATAAAATAAAAATAAAAATGTTTTATTGTCAGACATCAAGGCCCATAGGTGGTTAGCCCAATATGAACTGTTCAATTTGAAATTGGTTTTGAATATTTTTTTTTTTTTACGGAGTGATAACACAACCATTCTTATGCACGTGCCCTCGCTCTCACGAAACTGAAGCGATTTACCTACCAACAGTGGATTGGTCCATGAACCGTTGGTCAACATTATCTTTAAACTGTTAACTTTTCATCCACGAACGTTTCGCCAAGATAACTCTACGTCAGTGAATGTTTAACCAACATAATGTTTTGACCAATAACTTTTCACCCAAAGAACAATAATTGGCCCATGGACCCTAACAAAACGGTACGTCAGTGAGTGTTTAGTTAACCTCTAGAAGCAATAATAGCCTAGGGATATGACAGTTCGACTACCAAGTCACAGGTCGCAGGTTCGAACACCGGCCGGGGTATCCCTAGCTAGGGGTATCCAAACCTAGCAAAAGAAGTATGTAAGAATCGTAGCATATGGAGCTCTGTAGTTTCTGCCTACCCCCATGGAAAAAAGGCGTGAGTTTATGTATGTATTTATGTAACGAAACAAACCATCATCATCCTCTTGCCCTTATCCCAATTTATTTGGGGTCGGCGCAGCATGTCTTCTTCTTCCATACATTTCTATTTGTCGTCATCTCAGAAGTCACCTCCTTCCTAGCCATATCATCTTTCACACAATCCATCCATCGTTTCCTAGGTCTCCCTCTACTCTTGTAACCCTCAACATTCATACTCAAAACTTTCCTCACAACATGATCCTCATTCCTTCGCATCACATGTCCATACCATGACAACCGGTTTCCGCACAACTTCTCGGTCACAGGCGCCACTTTCAAACTTCCTCTTATATACTCATTTCTTATTTTATCCATTCGCGTAACACCACACATCCCCCTTAGCATTCTCATCTCAGCTGCATGCAACTGCCTTTCATTCATCCCTTTTGTGGCCCAACACTCTGATCCATACAGGACGGCAGGTCTTATCATTGTTTTATAAATCTTCCCCTTAAGTTTAAGGGGAATGTGGGAGTCACAAGTTGTACCCGTTACCTGCCGCCATTTCATCCATCCTGTGTTTATTCTGTGCTTGACAGTCCGATCTATTTCTCCGTCACTTTGCACTAGTGAACCGAGATACCGAAAGTCGGAGCAGACCGGAAGAAGCACGCAATCAAGCGTTATGGCTTCAGAGCTGGAGAGACCGCCGAAATCGCAGAACATGTATTCTGTTTTGGTTCTGCTGATTTTCAAGCCCACACTCTCCAGCTTCTGTTGCCATTTCTCTAATCTGCTCTGGATCTCAGGTCCATCTTCACCGACAAGGACAATGTCGTCGGCAAATAGCATGCACCAGGGTGCCTCTTCCTGTATTTCCGACGTCAGAGCGTCCATAATCAATAGGAAGAGGTAAGGGCTTAAGGCCGACCCTTGGTGCAGTCCTACAGCCACACTGAACTGTAACGAAACAAACCATAATCCGAAAAAGTTTAAGAAACAACTCAAACAGACTGGTATAGTAGGTTCCTATTTGATTAGTTGATCTAGTGAAATTATAAAATAAAAAAAATGAATTCACCAAACCGTGGTCGCTCGGCGCGAGGTTTCTAGCTGAATTCCTAATTCCGGCGATAATCAGGTACCTAAGGTACCTATAGCATATTCAATTTTCAATTTCAATTTTTAGTTTTAATTTCGCCCGAGAATTAAAATATGACACATTGGGGTAACTTGATGTGCTGCCGTCTGTACAGACGCCAGCACGTCAAGTTACCCCAATGTGTCAAATTTCTTTGATCGTTTTTCAACTTTATGTCAGACAGAATAAGGTTCATTTTCAATTGGGAAAATTTGATACATTGGGGTAACTTGATGTGCTGGCGTCTGTACAGACGGCAGCACATCAAGTTACCCCAATGTGTCATATTTATATTCTAGTCTGTACATACGCACCTACAATTTATGGGTTGCTTTGAATCAATTCGGGGTCTAGTGTATACATATAATACAATTATTATCCTGTAATTTTAAGTAGCTTTTATATATTTACCTAATCAAATGTCTTAGTGCATGATGTGCTTACCTGTAAGAGATTGATACACTAGACCCCGAATTGATTCAATATAGGTAACCCATAATTGTTTGAGTGTACTCAATTGTTGGCGACCCAAATAAAAAAAACCCCCCAGCCTTTATCGGTTTTATTTGCCAATGCCATCAAGAGCTGTTGTGAAGTAAACAGAAGATGGTGAATAAATGTACTTCTCTTTCTTCACTTGTTTTAAATCAAAACAATTGACCTAGTAACCTAGATTCACATGCCCCCACCCACCAAACTCTCTTACTTGAATGATCACGTTATGATACTGTAACCATTCTTCTTGAGGGCAAGATTGATAAAACCATACATAATATATGTTCCTGCTAGGCACTATCATGAACCCTTCTTTGTTTCCAGTTATCTTTATGCTTTAAAGCTTCCTATTGTAACCTTTCTCTCTTCTGTTTTAAACATAAACTAATTGTAGAAGATGGTTGTAATTGATTTACCTTTGTTGGTAAATTAATGTTATATTATAAAATAGATAGTGCGCTGCATTGTGTTGTATCAGTACAATGCCAATACTATTGTTTCAGTTGACGTAAAATGCTTTCTGCACCTTCGTTTGTAGACAAAGCAAGGTTGGTGGGCCTTATTTTATGCCCTGATGCCTGATGTCCATGTGCCAAGATGACTTTTTAAGTTCAAATCGCGTCATACTTTTGCATTGTCTTTTGATTTATTTGGTGTTGATAAGAACGATGTAATGATTTTAATTCTGATAAGGCACGGTATCTGGGGTATTTAATTTTTATCGGAAACTAGCCTGCATTGTTATTGTTAGTAAAACTGCGTGTCCCTTATCGTAATGCGCTTGTCGTTTCTAGGAATAGCGTTGGTCTCCATCATAGAAATAATAGATTTTTAGGAAAACACGATTTACTACGGTATTCACAATTTGTATTGTGGACAATGCAAAGCGATTATAATCGAAAACTTGCACCTAGTCCAGGAAAACAGGGTTGCGATTCGTAGTGACGTCTCAGGGACATTCGTAATATGTCGTCTAGATCATAGATCATCTCGTTCTCAAGCAATTCCTCGCCGACGAGCAACAACTGCGGCGGGTGACTGTGCCAGCCACCAGCAGCGGCCACACCAGACGTAATGTGCTCGCGATAGATGGCATTCAGGTCGGGCGACGATACCGTGCGGACGCGCGTACTGATATTTCGAGCGCGCTCACCTCGATCTTTAAACAATTCTATCGAAAGTTTTTTGATGTAAAGTTTTTGTTTAGTCTTTACTGTTAGTCTCCCATGCGGGTGCTAGTACAAAGAAAAAACAAAAAGTATTTTTTGAACAGCTATATCGTGGTCTCTTTTCTCTGTTGTGCTTGCCAATAAATTGAATTTTGTTACGAGGTGACGTTAAACATTAAACACTGTGCCGGTGATAACGGAGAATTATGTGAATAGTGTTGTGTTTATGTTTGTGATGTGCAGTTTAGTGTAGACGTGGGTTGTTTACAATGGGCTACGCATCGAGCGGAGCGGGGCGCGCGGCGCACGAGGCGCTGCTGGCCCGCCAGGATGCCGAGCTACGGCTCATGGAGACCATGAAGCGAAGCCTCCAGGCCAAGATGAAGAGCGACCGGGAGTACGCACTTGCGCTGTCCGCTGCTGCCGCACAAGGCCAGAAGATGGACAAGTGTGAAGAACTTAACGGTAAAAAACACAGTGCCACTTAACGAGAATTAAACCTATTAGCACCGCTGAATGGTCTACTTGCATTCAAGCTTTTTACTGTTATTATTCTGGGAGAGTTAAGGTATATTCCAGGAATTAGATGAATACTTTACTTGATTAAGAAACCGTTGCATTTAAATGTGATGAGTTAAACATTGAATCTGCTTAAGCTTAACAAACAACCAGTTTGTATTAGCATTCATCAGGATAGATGTAATTAATTGAAATGACTGCATCTCAGGTCAAGGGAAACTTTGTGGCTTTCAAGAATGTTTACCTGTGATGGAATTGTGGAAAGTGCGAAAACCTTTGTTGTTATGTAGGTACTAGGTAGGTAGGTAGCGAATTTAGCGAACTTGGCCATAATCTGTTGGGTGGGTATTTAACGGCGTTTTAAGTCAAAGATTAGGTAGGTAGGTACCTACTTACTCTTTAAATTCCCCAAATCATTTAAAAATCGGATTGCTTAGAATAACTTATCGGATTACCTATCAAAAGTGTATGTTTTGTTTCTATTTACCATTATAATGCGCTAAAAGTAGTAGGTATACCTACCTATTTGAACATAATTATTATATTATATCACACCTTTTTCAGAATATAAGCAATTTAACGGCTGCTTTTTGTCATCCGCAAATAATACAGACAGACCTAGGTTATTTCCTGATTGCATAGGATTTTTTTACTGTCATTAGAATTAGGAAGCGTTAATATTTAATCAGATAGGTTATCAAACATTAGGGTAAGTAGGTACGGTATCAAAATATCAAATTATCAATATCATATTCATAGTAAACAGAAGTGATTAGGTACTCCGATCCACACAAAATAATTCTGACAGTGTTAATTAGCAAAAAGTAAACACAAATCTCTTGAAAGATAATATCGACAGAGCCTCGGAAGCAAATTTTTAATAATGCCATATCTAGTTATTTTTATTCTTGTAGTAATTGTCATTTGGATTACAAGAAATGAAGATATCAGTAGATATCAGTCATTTAGATGTGATAAGGGAAATAGTTATGGATGCAAGAGCAGACAGATCCATATTGGGGTATGACGGAAAAAACTAGGAATAGGTATACCTGGTAGATTGATTACGATGAGTTAAACAATTGTGAAACAATCGGAATTATCATTTTTACAACAAAATTTACAACCAAACTTTCTTATCAACTTCCTCCTGCCCCTTATGCCAATTTATTTGGGGTCGGCGCAGGTCGTGTTTTTCTTCCATACATGATCTCGTGAGGATTCTATATTTTATCTCAATATTCATGTCCTTCTTAGCCATATCGTCTTTCACATATTATTATCTAATCTACCCATAGCATCTTTAGTCTTCCTCTACTTTTGTAACCCTCTACAATCCTACATTCATACTCAAAGCTTTAAAATATTCCTTCCTATATTTATTATAGGTAATTCAATCAATAACTTTTAAACGTTTAATAATTATGTCAATTTTCATGAACATTTCGAATAGTAGGTGGGACTGTGGGTGCAATCATTGTTGTCACCATAACTGTTCTATAGTGGGCTGGCCTTACCATATGGTAACACAATTGTTTTTGAAGATCATGAATAATGCTTTTGTTTGAAGAAACTCTAAAGCAAGTAGTACAGGTAGCTTCTTTACCTTAACACCGTTACGTCTTCTTTGACGTTGTTGTTTAGAGGCTCTAGGTTCAACAAATCGAAAAAAGTACCATAATAATATTGCAACTTTTAAGTCAAATTTTATTACATTTCTGAGATAACATGATGCTATACCAAAATTACAGCGATGACGACGAAACTATTTCAACATTATCAAATATCTTCAATTTAGCTTCGACGTGAATTGTTTGATCAAACAAACTTTGATTTATGAGCCTAGATATTATAAATAACACTTACAACTCTTGTTGTCAAAAATGCATAATAGGTATCGCAATTCGCCTTGCATTTTAAAATATGAAGCATGCTTTAATGATCCTTCAATAACATCGATCACTAAGTAGGTAGAACTTCTTTATTAGTGATCGGTTTTCAACAATCTGTTTTTATTTGTTTTGTTTTAATTAAAAATACGCTAGACTGTGTCGGTGTAGAATAATGCATAGGTACATGTCAGTTGGTAGGTATTCCAAGATATTTCAACAAGTAGCAGTGAGTCTAACTTTTTATTTTATTGAACTTCAATCCTTTTCATTATCTAGCTAGGGTTAGGATTCGCTTCAAAATATGAATAGACCGTTTAAAATTAAAAAGCAAAATGTTATGCAAAGTAGCTTTCAGTCTGATTTAGTGCCAGAAATCATTCATCAGGTTCGACATGCGTCTAGGCTAGACGTTATTATCGCCATTATCCAATTTCTTAAACATTACACAAACATGCATGGGCCGACTACGCCCATGCATGTTTTGAGATAAAAGGAGCATTTGGCCTTTGTGTCTAGTGACCTCATTTTCTCCTTCGCAAACATTCATCACTGCTCATGGGGTTAAAGTCTCGCTAATTTTTGCTTTTCTGCCAATCTTTTTTACCAACAAAAATATGTGTAAGTAGATCTTTTCCAGAAACTTTTACACGTCAATATTTCAGAAACTAAATGGCGTCAGCACTGATTATTATTGACTGGTAGGGCCGAAAAATACTCAGAGGTCTGTTATAAAGTCCATAGCTTGTATTATACCAACTTAATATCCCTGACGATGCATAGTAAAGTCTGGTAAGGCCTTTCCAGAGCTTTGAGTTAAGCAATTCCGACAGATGGCATGCATGCATCAGTCATCGTGTAATACTATTTTAGGGAACTCATCGACACCTCACACAACGCTACCAAATCTGAAGGACATGGCAATCGATTTCAAAGTCCTTAACTGTGAGAAAATGTCAAGTGTCATAGTTAAGTTTAAACATACTTTTTAAATACAGATTGTCTAATTGTTCCAGGCTCTGTGATAGCATCAGCCTGGCGAGCTATGACCGAAGAGTGGGACAATATCAGCCGACTTATCAGGACCAATGCTGAGGCTCTAGAATCTAAAGCCCTAGACCGACTGACAGCTCTTATGACGGAGCGACGGAAGTCACGGAAAGTTTACCAGGAGGACCACACAAAAATCAATTCGCAGTTCACACAGGTTTGTTAATTTTTTAAAGCGTTACATTATAATTTACTAACTCCAAGTAGGTACATACAATTATAATATTTATTTTTAATTCACAATTTTTTTTGTATGATTTTAAATTATAAATGGATATTTGATGTTCCATATCAAAATAATGGTTGTTATCATTTTTCTTCACGTGGGAATTAAATTTACTAGATGGCCATCACAATTATTTAAAATAAATTTTTCGGGAACTCGGAAGTTATATAAAACCCTTTGCCTGAACCATAAGTCATCGTAGCTTTCTTATCACAAATGGTATCACCGTATCGGATCACGTGTGACGTCGATAACGCTATGACTCACGCACTATTTGACTATTTCTCAAGTTTTTCACTCAACCACGTAAGTCTTGTTTGCGTTGATAACTTTATACGAAGTTATCGTAAAAGCTTCTGCAGAGAAAACAATATTTTAGTAGATTGTTGGTTGTATGCAAAACTATTCAAATGTCGTGTGATTGCAGTGTACAATGTTCTCAGTAATCGGATAATACCGTTTGCACATATCGTGTTTTGTTTATTTATTTTCTAAATGGCCATGTCTTGAGTCGAACAGTTGGCACATGCGGCCCGTTACTGACCGGTTCGGCTAGCCTCTTAGTTCCTCGTCCACTTCCTATCGCCGATCTACTCCCAGTACCTGATCCACGTAATTAGGTCTTACCGAACGGTGCGAGCGAAAGAACCATGTCGAGGCCAGTTTACAACCAGATGTTGACGTTACCAATACGAATGTGCCTCGATGTGGGCTAATCGATCTCATCCAATGACTAGTACCACTGGCTGCTGATGAACGACACGCCATCATCAACAGATTGCGCGAATGAACGACGCTTTTAAAGACTTATTTCCAGATGCAATAACATAAATCGATTTCTTATTCGTTACAAACTAACGTTTTACCGGATCGAATCTTGAGGAGGGACCAGTTTCGTGAAGTGTATTTTTGCAGCTTAAACTTCTTGTTAAACCATAAACCTGTTTATCGAGATTAGGATTTCGAAATACTCAGATATCATTATGGACGCCATCTCGTTTAGGATTTGGAATAATGCCAATTTTTTGCCTGAGATGTAAATAAAACAAGCACTATTGGCGCCGTTGTGCCGTGCGTCGCACCCAGTCGAACCCGTGCCCACCACCACCATTATACACGCATCTGACTGTTAACGTTTTATCTGGAACTTAAAATTAGGTTACGCTCTATTTACCAGTGCTTACTGGTAATAAATGATTTATGTTTTCGCAAGAAACTGTAGGTTTCTTTCTGAGCAGTCCGACGACTTGAGCGCGAGGCAGTATTACTAAATGTTAGAAAGTTAGTTACCCGAGTAGTGTCATGGCTTGAAGCTACATGAGGCAGGAAGGACATTTGTATGCCAGGGAATGCACTCGCTTTAATGAATGACTGACATTAGACCGCACAGTAACGACCTCCTGGAATGCGTGGGACGATACCCGGAGAATTACAATTCCGTTCACAGATCACTGTCTACTTGAACTTTTTCAGCCAACAAAGGATTACGTAAGAATTTGTATCAAAGCTTACAACGATGACTTTGAACTTTTTGGAGAACATAATACTTTTTATAGAAACGAAAGGGAATAAAAATGGAAGTTAATAATGAATGGCTAAATAAGTTAAGCAATCTCAAGATTGATCGGTAAACAAAGCCTGTGCAAACGTAGGTAACCCAGGTAAGGTGAGAGGTCCTGCGCACTCCGCATCTCTCTTTCACACGGCTTTATTTCAATGCACCAGAGAAGGATGTAGACATAATTTCGTGATTTGAACTGAGTCGTGTAAAGTAAGATTCTGTATCAGGATTGGTCGCGCGGCACCTGTCAACGTTCATTGGCCCTGTGCCTGCGCTGAGGCGCGTGCACGACTTATTTCTTTTTCGTTTCACCTTTTTGGCCATTATTTTTGCATTAGTTAAATTAAATTGGAGTCTGTAACAGAATGTAAAGGTGGCCATTTTGTAATTTCATTGAAGGACATTTTTGTTTGTGTAACCAGCCAGTCTTTGTATCTATCGTCTAAATCGGGAATGGGAAAATGAATTGGAAGTCCTATTGGTATATACATATACCATTTATGTTTTACCTTATTCCCCATATGAATTTTAATTCAATTTGCGGTTTAAGGCCGGACAGTCATGCGTGTAAATAATATAATAGTACCTAATAGGTACTACCTATAGGTGTAATGTAGGTGGTACCTATATTAAAATCCGGCATTGTAATCATCGTCTGCTTAAATGATATTTATTTTTGTAAATAGTTTTTTACAAACACTTTTACACGTCGCCTTTTTTAGTAAATGAGATCGGTATTTCACTATTTGACTACTCTGAGAAGAAACACCGAAAGAAACTCAGAGGTCTCTTTTAAAGTCCAGACATTATCTTGGTCAAATCATGTAAGATCCATGCAGATTAGTGTCTGAGATGGTCTTTTGAGGAAAGAACCACACAGAATGAGGGAACCAGATCAGTGAGTGCAAGCATTTGTCAGTAATCGTGAGCTCAACTCGGAACTTGAGGAGCTCCACGTGCCGACGAACAATACCAAAGAGAGAACATTTGGGTTGGTCCCTTAAAGAACTCAAACTGCCAGACGAAATGTAAAATAAATTAGCTTGCAACTAAGTACGTTGGTGTCTCCTTTTAAGATTCAGCTGATTACCAGTATTTTACGTGAAGCGACTGCCAATCTTTAACTCACTGACTGGGCCACACAATACCTCTTAGAAACGCTAAAGAATGATATCGTAATCACGAACTCTTCAAATTCTCCACGTTATGCCGGATGTAGCTTTTACTAGGTTTTAAGCCGCATTCGAAATCTAGGGTCTTGCCGTGTCTTCGTTACAAAACAAATAAAACGTAGTAAACTGGGGCAAAAGAACCGTGACGTGCTTCTTGTTGCAAGTTTCCCTAGTGACCGCTAATAATTTTCAATCACCCAGTTTTGATGACACCGTTGATGAAAAAAAACGGTCATTGTAAAATTGGTGCTCTTTGTTATAACTGAAGACTATATTCAAACTTCCATTTCAATAGTAATAATATCTCACTGTTTAAAATAAGTATATACCTAGTTAGCTTGATTAGAACCGAAAGCTTAAATATATCAGCAGTTATATAATTATATATCATGTAAGTATTTAATAGTTCAGTCGAATATGTTATTTAAAAAGGTACTTCTATACTAATATCAGAAAGAGTAAAGATTTGATTGTTTCTATTCAATAGGCTCCGAAACTATTGAACCGATTTGAAAAATCTTTTACCGTTGGGAAGCTACAATACCTTTTATCCCTGAATTCCCACGGGACCGGGAACTACGCGGGTAAAACCGCGTGACATCTGTTAGTTGTTGACATTTTGATGACTTAATAAGTGTCCCAGCAGTTTATGAAACGTTTCTCACATCCAAGTAATACGAACATCCTGGGAGCTGGCAGCCGTAAATGTCATCATAATGTGCATAATACTGTAGATTAACTCGTCATTGCATTTCTGTCGGTCCAATGCCTCATTAGGTCATTTTGCAGATATGCTATAATTATAAAGTTTGCAGTGAGCGGTATCAAATTAAAGTTTTTTACAATACGTTTAACTAATTTTGTATCAACTTCGTTCAGTGAATTCGTAAGTTCGTGAGTTCATAAGTCTGAATGTGTTTAGGTAAAGGAATACATATGTAATTGTATAATAAAGATAGGTTTGCATTCTTCACGATGTTGGCTTAGTAGAAAGGTCACCGAACAAAATTGATTATAAATATGTATCACTTTGTATAAAGCGCGTATTTTCTGTTATAATATCTGGGTCATGTACAAAACACGTGGAATAATTACCAAGTATTTCTAAACTATGTGTAACCTACAATTAGCCGTGTGAACATCAGTGTACGACATTTTATTTCTTATACGGCTGTAAATAGCTATCTGGTTCGTGTTGCAAAATATCCGTTCGACCAGTAAGCTTACGGAAATAACTAATTTTGTAATATTTATCTTTGGCGTTATTTTTTTGTCGTAGTTGTTTGATATTGTGCCAATATTTTACGTTGTTACAAACTTAATTATGATTTAAAACAGATAGTTTTGCCGTTCCCTGCACACAATATCGGATTGGATTCAGTAATAAAGCACAGTCAAATTGTGTCATAACTATATTTAGATGTGCCTATAGTTAAAATAATTGTACGGGGCAAAAAACCGAAGAAGCAAATATTTTTTCTGTAACACATTATAGCCGTTGGTTAGCCGAAAACAATAATTTATATTAACAGTTTGTATAAATGGCCATGAAACCGTCTGAGTAAATTGTAATGTATATAAATGGAATGGGCAATTGCTTACTGTATGGTATTACGAGCTGTAGATGAAGACATTGTTGGGAGTAGGGAATGCAATCTCGTACGAGATTTCCGCCTAGCGAGATCTCGCGAGACTCAAAACCCAGTCTCGCGAGATCTCGCAAATTACGGGATCTCGCGAGATTGGAAGAATCGCAATTAAAACATATGAAAATGCTTGTTTTAAGAACTAGTAATTGACATGATATGTAATTAAATAGAAACTGCGTTGCTTAGTTATAAAAATAATGTAAGTTTTATTTTAAAAATCACCAGAGTACTTATCATTTTGTCTCTAACTCATAATTATTATACCTACTGTAGCTAATCAGTTCAAATTCTTACAATATTGGTAACAAAACAATAATTATCTATATTTAGGCAACGGCCAGGATTCAGTTGCGCGCAGTAATTGCGCTATGAAATACACGTCGTCACGCTGCATTTGTCGATCTCGTTATCTCGCGAGATCTCGTACGAAAATTGACGAGATACAATCTCGTAAAATATGGCCGGGATCTCGCGAGATCGGGATCTCGGCGAGACGAGATTGCATTCCCTAGTTGGGAGTTTGCTTGGACGTTGCTTGTTAGTCTTGTAAATGATAGACTATGTCGTTTCCGACAAAGCAAAAGATTAATTCGTATCTTTTTCTACACGTTACCAGTGGAGTAAAAGACGCATGTTTTTGAGGCAAGTATTCTTATCATAGAAATCTGTCTGGCTGTTTCAAATACCAACAGTAGGACCGATACATAATATTGAGCCTGGTAATATTGGCATATTTGAATGAACTTAGTGGATAGCAGTCAATCATGTCATGTTGTAAAATACTTATAAAATGCTTAGAGACAATATTATTTAAGTCTTTGTTGATGACCTATAATTATTACTTTCAACGAAAACTTTGGTTCACCTTTGCCTTATGCAAAATAGATTTCGGACGACATAATTCCAGATGGTTGCAATGTTAATCAAATTCTCAGACAGTCGCATGACATGACCGGTTCGACTTCGACCCGATGGGAGCCTACGACGCCCCATTGTTGCGCAAGAATCGAATCGTCTCATTAGTGGGCCGAGCGGGGAAAGTGAAATCAACCAACGATCAGTGAAAGTCTCAATGACAGTTATCTAATTTTGATAGCAGGTTGGTGATTATGACGTGTCTAGCCGTGGGTGATCACGGACTAGTTTAGGGAACATAGATTAGAGACGAGTTATGATAGCATCTACACAATTACACATACTACTGCGCCGGTTGGAGCTGATTTCCAATTAGTTTGTCACTTCCGTTTTGAAGTAACTTCTTCCGCACTGATTTACTTGACTGGCATTCTCTAGTCGAGACAAAGTAGATCAAGGTGTTCGTACACAGTAGTATTAAGTTCTGGGCGTCCTGCTTATGACAAACTAGAATGACTTCAAGAAAATTATAAAAAAAACAGCTGTGTTTATCGTAGTTTGACGTCAGTTATCATTGTTATCAAAGTCAAACACAATAAAATTATCATAACTATTACTTAGTAGTATTTATTAGTATTAGTATTTAGTTTTCGTTCAATTCGTGGGTTAACTTAATATTTAAGAAGTAGTTTAATCTAAGACTGCCTCGTTGGTCTAGTGGTCGCTAGCGCGGCTGCCGAGCATGAGGTCTCGGGTTCGATCCCCGAGTCGGGCAAAGTGTTATTGAGTTTTTCCATCAGGAATTACTCAGTAGCAGCCCGGAACCTGGATTTGTGCGCGATTGATGTCAATAGGCTCGCCCCCTATTACATGTGACTTTAACATAACGACGAAATGTGGGTGTACTACAGGCACCCCTCTGCCTAACTCTTCGGGGATTACAGGCGTGATGTTATGTTATGTGTTCAATCTAAGAAGGTAAGGCACTAGAGATTTGGAATATTCCAAGGTTTTGACTAAACAAGAGTACAAAGCGAAGAAAACAACGTCTTTCTGAACTTCTATCCTCTAAAAAACTTGAATAGAGTGATGAACGGTACTGCATTAACACTCGACAATGAGGTTTTATCTAAGAAATTGCATTCCGACGCTGAGTCAATGGGCAGTCTTTGTTATCCTTAACGAGTTCCAACAGATACTGAACAACTGTATCGTTATTGAGTGGAATTTCCTTTTACCACAGATAACATTATCTTCTGACATTACTGTGCATATATCAAGGTCACTGCATCCGAGTATACGTGAGGATAATACTAATATTTAGTTTTTTTTGCGTTTTAGATTATTAAAAATAGACTTGTCTTGTTGCTTAGAAAGTATGGTCTAGAGTTCTAGTCTAGGCTAATGTAAATTCAAACATAATTTGAATATAGTATTGGTTTCCATTTAGTTAGTTTTGCTGACATGTTCCAGTTAAGTTTGGTTGAGCGACAATTTCGTTTCCCAAAACAAAAATATACAGATTCAGTAAACGTAGCTGGGGCGTATCTCAGTCAGATACGTTGCGATTTGACAACTCAATACTTAATTCTTTATTGCATTCCACAATGTAGGCTTAGGTGGTAAACATTTGCTAAAAGAAACAATCTTGGACCCTGTCGGGCACAGCGAAACATTCACTCATTACCAAAAAGGTGATAAGCTAAATAACATCATAGGTTGAATTGAATGAGCTCATACCTATAGTCAGGGTGGAATTCATATGTGAGCTCATGTTGTGTGAAAATCAGCAGTTAACGCGAAATGTAATACATCGTGACAATAACGTGGCATGTCTCCAATACCCGTTGCGTGACGTCAGGGCGATGCGTGATGGCAGAAACGTTTAATATAACTGCTACTTAACCTATATAGTATAACCTAGTTGTTTGTGTAGCAACATAACAAGTGTGTCAGTCAACCAAAGACATTCCTACCATAGACGGGACATCATCAAGAACAAAATTTTCATCCGATACTTGATACTTTATTTTGTCCTAGTAGCCACATGTCAATTGGTCCAGTTTAGTACGCTCCGCTGCCGCTCCAATATTGCTATAATGTATAATGCAAGATGGCGTTACTGAGACTTGGGATCAAAGTTTTTCTATGAAATTTCTTAGCATGTTTTAAGTATATAAAAGTACTTATCTTACATCTCTTTGGTGTCAACTAACTTAGAATCTTTGTACCTACTTATCTATAAAACATGAGATGCGAAAGCTTCGAATCCCTTTTTAAGAATATTAAGCGCACAGGGAGAGTTAGATGTGGTACAGACGCAGAGTTGAAGTTTATATTAGTGATAATACTAATATAGTATTAGTGATATATGGACCGAAAACAAGTCTGGAATAAGAGTTTTGAATTTGAATTTGAAATACCTAATTATGTAGTGTGATAACTGTTAAATAATTATGCATCTACTACAAAAACTGTGGCTGGTATGAAGATTGATTGTCCTCACTTATCTTATGAATTGGGAAACAGTTTGTTGCACTTGCACGATTTAATAAGAGCTGCTGAGTTTAATGAGTTAAACGTAAATCCCAATTTACATCCATTGATTGAATAAAAAAATGGGGAATTACATACAGCTTGATATGAAACAATAAACTTGTTACTTTATACTTAATTTTGGATTAATTTACAAAATACTTCTTCTAATTTTCACCTGAAAAAACATTTTGAACATAGGTACTTAATTTAAATGCTAGTTTTCAATCATTTGTATATTTTTCTCTCACTATCTCTAATCAAATCTCTGTACGGTATACAATGTTAATGTACTAAACACATTTACATAAGCACTAATTTTAACCACATACCTGTAAGTATTGAGTCAATGTAATGGAGTCACAGGCAATAAATTAAAGCAGAATGGCTGTCCGCCAGAAACGTTCTTCTAACAACACCACATTAGATCGCTTAGAAATTTTCTTAGAAATCGTTTGTTCTTGTTCATTCTGACTGAACTTTGTATCTGTAGAAGATGTTATAATCTTAATTTTTATCCAGTCTAACATGAATCCAGTCTGAGTATGGATGACAAAGGTTAGGTTCTCCATCTCTTTTTTATGTTCCGTCCATACATAGTGGGTCTATACCTAATCATGAACAAATCGTCTGCCTTGTTCTATATGATCATTTAACTACACAGTGAAAGGGAAGTTTTAAAGCAAAAATAACATCAGAAAAAGTCGTAATTATTTGGAGTAACCAAATAAAAATTTCAAGTCTGAGTACAGACTGGCACCTACTAAATCATGTACAGAACTCATGATAGGTATCAGTATGTGCGATGACATCCCTTATGTTTTATAGAGACTACCTACGATTTGATTCGTAAACTGATTTTGAACGGATTTTTTTATTGTAATTGTAAAATCTTGACCATGATCAAAGTCTTGTTATGCTATTCATACAAGTTTCAGTTGAATTCCAAACTTTGCACATTAGACACAACAGATAGGGTGTAGGATATTATATTTTCCTTATGAGCTCTCATCAAACTTTGACAAAATACAAACATTGAATGTAGCTCTGACGCTTTACTTTACATCAGTCAACGTACAATATTTAAATTAAAATCACATGTAACAGCATGATAAGATAAAATGTGTATACAAAGTGTTTATCAATACGCAATCATGTTTTTATTATCACAGACACAGTTTACAAACTTTCGTATTGATACTGAAAGAGATTTTTATAATGATAAATCCTTACACAAACTAATATTAATAAAAATAAATAATGAATTTAAATTAAATGGTGTGGACATTTTTGTATTGAAAAAGTACCCGTGAAAGACTTCACTAATGAAACAGTTCATAGGAAACTTGACATCCGCAAAAGAACACGTCACTAGATTGTGCGAAGCAAGTAGTTCCCCGCAATCCCCACACACGTTGGATATATTTATTGAGTTTCCATTAAATTTTCCTCGTCCTTGTCCTTGTTGTCGTACTTGAAAGTCAGTTCCAAAACATTAATAAAATGCTTCTAATACTAAGGCACTCTTTTCAATATCCAAATTCCCTTCTTATGTATACCTGAAGCGAGCTCAGATCCTGTATTTCTAGTTTTTTGGTTTAAATGTTTTCTTTATACAGACACTAATAAACTTTTCAAAAATAACTTTTAGAGATTTCTTCTGCTTAGATAACTTCAATGAATCAGTACTTTTTTGGGGATCGTGTCCATGCTCTTTAACTTTTGTTTTACTGTTACTGTTACACACATTTATTTTCACTGTACTACTGGCACTAATCATTTCCACACTTCCATAGTTGTCTAAAACGTCTATACTGCACTCGTCACCAATGACCGTAACACTTCCCACGTTCCTGCATATTTTTATGTAGTTGTTGTTGCCTATAATCTTTAATCGATCATAGTTCTCTTCTATTTCCATCTTTAAATTGTTTCCGATCAGTGAATATTTCTTCATGTTTCTAATGTTGTCACATGTGTCCGTCATCACATTAACTAACAAATGAACTATCAATTCAGTTGTATTCCTCTTATATTGGAGCTTTAGCGGTCGCTTGTTCGGGTCGGGGCATTTTTGTGGTAAATCCCCGATGAGGCGCCGTCCGCTGCCAATCGGTATGAAATCATCGCGGTATATTTATTATTAAATAACATCAGCGTTTTAATTTATGTTTTTATCTGTTTTACTCAATCATATTCGTTTTATTTTGAACTCTGCCAATTTGTATGTTTTCCCACGATGCCATAATCCATTGTTGCTTGTGCACAGCAACCCTGCGGTTCATATTTCACAATATGCAATTTGCATGGTGTTTATATTAAACCATTAAATTATAAGCGGTTAAATATTGTCAGTGCCATATAACTCGGGTTCAAAGTGTCGTTAAGCGTTTCGATAGATTGTCAGAGGCTGGATAACCTCAGGTGCCGCGTCCATAAAACCAATCTTGAGATCATTGTGATTAATTTTGGGTCACGATTACATCGGCACAGATTTGGCAGACCAATAAAATAGCTGTTAACCTGATTCGACTGTTTCATACCCAAAGGTAAAGTTTTCGATTTGAACACATCGGGATGCCCTGGGAGTTAGAATTAGTTCGAACAGGAGGCTCGTAACAGGCAATAGCCGGTAACACGCTAAGAAAAGATAAGCTGATGAAGAAAGCATGACCAGAACATATAACAGAAGGAGCCTTTAGATCTTAATCTTTAGATTATACCAGGATAACACCTAAAAAAATCGAGAGTCGATCTGTTAAAAAGCGTTGGTGGTGGGGGTTATCGGACTTACCATCATGAAGGATGAATTTTGGCCGAAGGTTGTCGTACTAAACTCAACAGATTTTTAGTGGTTTGTTTACAGTATTCTGTATTAGTGGAAATCCTGTTCTATTAATTGCTGTATTTTATGGCTGCACGCTGCATTACACTGTCATTGTGGTATGATTAAAATCGTGGAGTTCTGTGTGAAATCATAACAGCAGCGTGGTAGCAATTTGCAATCGTTATCGTGTTAATGTATTCTGTTTCGTCTGGTGCAGCGATATGCTCAAATTACTCACTATACTCGCCTTTGTTGACGACGCCGCCATTTTAATTTGGTCGAGAATAACCGTCTCGGTTCGGGTTTAGTTTGGCGAGGAGGCGGCTGCTCGTTAGACGATCACCGGGACCTGTTATTTGCCTCGCCGACAATCGCATCCGACTATTGGTAACTCTAGAACGCCTCTTTCATCGTGCGTGAAATTGCCTTTTGATCGTTGCTTTTAACTTGTTTTGTGTCCGTATGAATAATATATTATTTGGATAAAAAGTTGATGGATGTAGATGGCAGATACGATATGTTGTACTGGGATAAGAATTTAATTTATCATTTCCAATTACAATACCAACAGTACCCATCAGGTGCCTTTATTCTAAAGAAGTCATTAGCCTCAGTTTTCAAAGTTAGCAATAAAAGCTATTCTCCAAGAACTGCCTTGGGTTTATGCTAATTATATAATTATAGCAGCTAGTCCTTGCGCTGTTATTGATTACATTCGAGCTCATTAGACTATTCAATAATAAGCGCGTTGTTGTTGGCAGCGCGTCTGCCCCACCATTTATTATCTGGCTGCAGAACACATCAATTATGTATATTAATTCGAGACGCTAAACAGAAATAGATCAAACTCTTGCGCGTCTGATGCGTGCAATCACAGCCGCATCTGTTCAAGCCTTTTAATTAAATTTCGATTTTGTTTTAGCAGTTGTAATCCACGTTTAGATTAGGTCTAATGTCGTCGTGCCAAATCAAAGAGTAAATATGAAAAATTTACAAATTGACGGATTATGAAATTCTTTAATTCATTTTTTGTTAGCCTTGAAGCCTTTAAACAAAAAAAACCTAGAAGTACTTATAATTTAGAAAATATCATATTTATAATTCAATTCAAAGACCCCAATGGCCTATTTTTCTGACAAAATTATATAAATGGTGATGACGGGAACAAATTACAATAGATCATTAGAATTATGATACTGGGAACATTTTGACCATGTTCTCGATCTACAATTCTACATACGTTGCACATTAATCTACTTAGAGAATCATAAAGACTATAATACGTTACGTTATCGCAAAGTCGTTACGTTTGGTATTGCGTCACCTTTGCTAAAACATGACCGGTCGCTTTGATCATGCGTAGCGACATCAATAGGTGAAATAGTGTAAAAACCTTGATTTGTTTATATGGAGCTTCCATTCGAAGCCGTTGAGAATTCACTTTTGTAATTTGAAAGCCGAATGCATATTGTTGGCTTTGTAACTATTAATTGTGCAACGCAAATCAAATAAGGTGTTCAAAACAACAGTTCCGCTAATAACTGCAAATGTAATAAAATGGCGGTTTAGCATGTGGGTAACAAAGTCCGTGCTTTCAATCGACATTCGGCTGGCTCTCGGCCGAGTCGCGCTTCTTGGAATTAAATGTCGCACCGCTTCAAATAGTTCGTTGCACTGCCATGTCCTCACATCCAGCCATACTGACCTCACTCGAAACAATACCACGTGGCTCGTTTGATCTTAAATGTAAAAGTATACATGTTAGTTTATTAGTTAGAACTTCATTCTTCTTTGCCTTTGCTTCCGTTTTCTATTCTATGACTGCCGCAATTCTTTCTATTGACCCAATGCAGATTAATATAGATTAATTTAATTTTGTATGCGCTGCAAATTTTAACAGTTGATTGCTTTATTTATAATCATATCAATTACAATTGCACTGTCAACAAGACAGTGCAACTTATTGGAAGTCTATATGCGTGCGATTACTGATGCGTGTAATTCAATTTCCGATGATAATTTAAAGTTAGGCGCTTGTTCAAAATTATTATTTGTTAGTTCATTTCTTAAAGCTGAAGTTTATACCTTCAGTTACTCAATGTGACGTTAAGATTGCTTTAAATAGCGTGTCTTGATAGCATCTTAATTGCAAATTTCTGAAGAGCTAAAAACTGCTTCGCTTGATTGATTTACCGAGAAAAAGTCCAAGAGTGATGAAATGGAAAACGATCGTATGCTTACTTATAACTTAACGGCGCGGCGCGACGATTCTTCCCAGATAAAACACTAGGAAGTAAAAACGTTGATGTTCATAAACTCGATATAATTTTGATTTTAATTTTGATTTTGTTCCTATAAGCGACCAGGAAAAAAAATCTTTTAATTTGACTAACTCATTGTAGTTTTATGAAATTGGCGACGTAATCTGTGATATCTATACAAAATTACAAATAAAATATATGTCTTATCTGAAATATAAGAAAAATATTCTTTTATCTTGCAGTAGTGTGCAACCTCAATCATGATACATAGTTGAGCTTTACTGTAAATCGTAATTATAAAGATAAATACCCCGTTCACCTTTGTTAGTTGGTAATTACTTAATAGACATTGTGCAACCTGACCCGGGTGCGGGCCAGTGGCGGTGCTGACACAGCCACATAGCGTGGTCGTGATCATGTCGGCGACGACTGACGAGTCGTTTGAATTCAATATCAAATGATTAGTGTGACTTGTGGCATGTAGGGAGGTAAAAGAAGCCTTTTCAAGAAATGTATTTCATTGTGATGGCGTGTTATTGCTAATAACTACACCACGTGTAGATATGTTTTATGCTGTTTTCTTTTTGCGTATAAACAGTTTCTTACTTCAACAGTATTTTCTATTTCACTGTGATCCTAACAGTTATTTTGAAAATTACTCTATTATGATTATAGACTCGTCAAAGTTTTAGCAAATCGTAATCAGCATTCACTTCTTTTGTACCAAAATACATGTAATATTCTTCTAAAACTTTAAAATCTACGTTACCTAGTTTGATACCGCATAATTAGGTAAGTGGTTACAACTGTAACGAATGACGTAACATAACAAAGCTGTTGTGAATTTTTGCTTTCGTTAAGAGTTGTGTGATATAATAAAAGTTACTATAAGTGGGTTGCGCTAAAGTGCCGTGTGAATACGAATTTCAATTAAGTTCACTCATGTTCTGAAATATTTTTGTTTTGAACGTATTATACAATTTTTATTATGGGCGCCACCTCGTTTCTAATATTCGAGGAAATCATTACTTTATCTAGGTTTTCAGTTTTCAATAGTGGTATACCTATTTCCTTTTTCGACACTATGAATAAAAATTCTGTCTTTTGCGATAAATGGTTCGTAAATATTGTTTGAAGAATTCATTTTCTGTATAGATTACTAGCAGACGTCACGCAGTTTCACCCGCGTAGTTCCCGTTCCCGTGGGAATACGGGGAAAAAAAGTAGCCTATGTCATCCGGGAATAGTGAAGCTTTCCACCAGTGCAATAATTTTTAAAATTGGACCATTAGTTTTGAAGATTACCCCCTACATACAAACTTACAAACTTACAAATTTTACCTCTTTATAATATTAGTATAGATAGTATAGATAATCATAAGGTTGTATTGTAATAACAACACTAACAAATCTTTTATGAAAATGTGCTATATTCCAGTGATTATACCGCATTTAATAAATACCAGTCTGGCGTCAATTTAAAGTTCAAGTAAAAGGTCAATTGCCAATTTCCTTTGAGATTGTCAGTGGCTAATTGCTTATTGAGGAGATCTATGCGCTGCTCCAGAACTGGAATAAAAGGTATATCTATACCAAGTTCTGTATCTGGATTGTAAATTGTAGCTTTATTTATGAGATCTCCAGTACGTTCTGTATCATGTAAATATATTTTCCTAAAACCGTCCGTTGTGCTTCGTATTCTATTTTTAGATTCAGCAAAAGTTAATTTGCTTCGTAGAGCCGATGCTTTTTTATAAAACCTCGTTTCCACGTGTTTCGATTCTTCTTAGATCAGAGACTTATTGTTGGGTTATACTTATGTTATTTTTATAAACATTAATTCTGTTATAAGTGTAGGATGTTTCAATTTCGTTGTGGGCATTTTAAATGTTTAATATGTACGTTAATTAATAATTAAATGCACTAAATTACGTTAGCTATGACATGGTATAATAAGTATCTACATTAGTTCTTACTAACAGTATATGGATTCATTAGTAT
Organism: Euplexia lucipara; assembly: GCA_921972225.1. Classification (NCBI taxonomy): domain Eukaryota; kingdom Metazoa; phylum Arthropoda; class Insecta; order Lepidoptera; family Noctuidae; genus Euplexia; species Euplexia lucipara. Next base: position 6,466,677 of record OV179152.1, on the reverse strand, counting down.
GAATTAAAGATTTTGAATTTGTATTACAAATATTTGAGTGGCTTATGGACGTAAATTAATTAATTATTTTATGATTGGATAAAAGTTTGACACTTAACCATTCCCTGTTGTGAACGTTAAATTAGTTACTAGTCTGGGGGGTTTAACATTTTATTTATATTTTATGGGATTTCACACGATGGCACTGATGGCAGCGACAGCACAATAAGCTCCCACCGTAAAATGGTAGACATCACTCCGTTCAGCTAAGGTACCTCGACTAAAAAACAAAACTGACAGCCGGCGTCCAACGTAATATATTAATGAAAAGATGGGATAGAAAAAAGATATTAGAATTCGAATTTTAAAAGGCGGCGCGTTCAAGCAACTGAGCTAGAGTTTATTTTGTTTGAGTGTTCGAAAAAGAAAACAAAAGTGTAGACGTTCTTTTCTCCTATTTGCCTCTGACCTCGGCTCTTATTGACAATGGCTGCCAGAATGAAATATGGCGCGCCTCTAACGAAAAAGAGATTAGGTGGACGATATTATTTCTCTTCTATTGTGGTCTATTGGTGCGGAGCGGCACTGTTTGCCGTTTCAAATGCATTTTACCGTGTTATTTTTTTAATCACCTGCTAAGCTGTGACGAAGGTTAGATGTTTTCTTAGGATATCATGGCGTCCATCATATATATCATACATAACAAATAATTATGATTTGATTATTAAGTGTAAACGGGATGTGTTTTGTAACTCTTTTCATGAATTTAATGTCTTTTCAACATTTGCCAGGATTTTTTTATTCTACTCTTCAATTATTGAAACCCTGGATATTAATTGCCAATTACTTAGCTTTTGAACATGTTCAAAGTAATGTCGCCTTAGTTTCGCATACCTCTTTGTGTGTTTGGTAATCACTTTTAAAATCACGCTTACCTTTAATTGAATAGTAGCAAGTGATCCAAATCAGCTCATAAATATCACGAAGCGTTGGCGCCTGGGTTAGTTGACCACTAACACATGTGCGGAGGGCGGGAGGGGAGGTCTGGAGGGCCGGTAATGAAGCGGCGCGTGTGGCAGAGGGCAGACACAATAGCCGCCGCCGCCGCCGACGCGCCGAGCCTTCTCGGAACCGGTCCCGAGGGCAGCGCTCTGCCGAATTTTGCGTCGACCACCCATCGCCCCGCTCCATCCTGGGCGATACTTATCGCGCCTGTATTTATGACTAGAAACACCATTACAGATACAGTCCCCAGGCGAAGAAATCGCAACTCGAGACCACCCGTTGTAGTTTCTGTTGCCAGTGAAATAAATCGCTCTGCGGTTTCTGCCCGCGCTTGCCATTTGACTTATGCTTGGTAACGGCCGCGCCGCTGTAGGCATTCAATTCCCTGATTGAAGGACACCCGTCTTATTCTTTAGCAGTCTGTTAACACTTCGATTTACAAATTTTTTGAATCACTTTCAATAAGCAACCCTAGAGTCTAGCTTTGGTGTGCGAAGGAGAGATAAAACTGCACCGCTACATTTAGATACTTACTGTGTGCGAGTGAGATGGAAGACTGCACCGCTAGTCAGTGCAACGATCTCGCCTACTTAATGTCTACTCTACTCAACAATAGTGCTGTCGTTAATATCAATCTCAAAATCATCGATTAATCGACAGGTAACTGCCATTCGCCATGGTAACGGACACAATCTCTGAACTTATTCCAACAAGTAGGTATGCTCCAAAAACAGCTTTCTATCTTACAGAAAAAACATAGCCACTAATAGACCAGGTTTACATTACATTAGATGAGATAAGTTTATTTTATTGAAAATGGCTTGGTTTTTTGTTTTAAAGTATTTATTTTGTGGCTGATTATTTTCTTCTACTAAAATCTAAGCAATTCAATTTCTAGTACGAAAAGTTATCGTTGACGAAGTTCATAAATATTCTTCGGCATATTTCAGTCGGTGACGCATTAGACCGATAAATTAAAAAAGTGAGTGACATTAGAGCGATCGTAAACGAACTTGTCTGTTGCCTTGTCGTGGCCACATTATAAATAGATGACGCATCTACCGAAATACTTATATTGGCAGAGAACGTTACAATAAATAACATGATGTCTACTACTCGTATATGAATAAATAGATGGTAATAATATTGATTTCAATAAAGTTTTGTTTTAACATTGTCAGGGTTAACTGGACTAGATCTAAGACCTCTTGGATGAAGTAGTTAAAATGATAAAAGTTAATAATATTGCAATCGATAAAAATGGATCGAGTTTTCCCATCCCTCAGGCGTACAGTTCATTGAGTAAACCTGTGTCCCAAGCTGCGCAGGCACTGCGCCGCGGGCGCGCACGAACTGCCTGTGTTCGTGTGTGCGTCTGTGTCAGCCACTTATTTGTTGTGAGCACTCGTAAGTTTAGAAGCTCGCCGGCGCCCGCGCCGCTCTCCAACGTGTTTCGTTAGCTTTAACAGTTGTTATTGTATATTTATTGTTGTTCTTCGTTCCTCTGGAAAGTATGGGTCGGCCTTTCAGAATATTACTAACGCTCAAATTAATTTAAGGATTACTTATTTACAACCTTTTCTACATATAAGTACATGTTCCAATGTTTTGTGAGCATTTTCTAATACTCTTTGTGCTATCAATCAACCGAAGTATACTACTCCATTATCAATGATTGTATAAATCTAAACGAAAGCTTGTTTAATAATCATAGATTTCCGTGTTGACTCTCGGCAGCACGAGTGAGGGAAAGTTAAACTTTCTGAATACTGATCGATTAAAAGTAAAAGTGCCTTCTATGTTGTATTTGAGAAGTTTAATTTGCGTAATAATATGTTATGCGAATTACGTATTCATGATCGTTACAAGGTGTGAACTGAATCCAAAGCATAATTACACCACTACTGATGGTGAAAAGAATACAAAATAGATCTATTGAACCATGTCCCATTGCCCAATAAAAACACAAAGGCAGTCAGCAATGTGTGTAGGGACATGCGTGAATGCAGCGCGCTTGAAAGTTGCCGTAGGAGGAAAACTTGGCGAAAAATTAAGACGAAGACAAACGAGAAATCTAAAGCCAAAAAGGAGGATTGACTCTAAATCACATCATGACATGTAACACGCTGTCCTATTTAGTAGTTAACACTACAATAACATTTGATGCGAGTGATAAGACTGTAAAAATAAACCTAGATATATAATATGCGTCGATTAAGAATCGAAGTTAGATTGTGTAATAAACTAGTTTTATTTCCGCCAAAGATGTTAATTAATATCATGCGTAGACACTTCCGGATATTCATATTATGATAATCAATCGAGAATTCAGCAAGTGTAACACTTTTAATGTAGAACGAAAAATTTTGCATAGGTACACAAATTATGGGAATTGAAATAGATAAGACTGTTTTTTTACCCATCAAAGATCCAAACCAAAGCATAGCGAAAAGGCAGTAGGGGAGACCGGGGACAATTGAAACAATTTTACTTAAACCGTGTGTAGTAAATTTTCTATGGTACCTACATCCCTCATATTTGTATCGTTGAAGGGGTCGTTATCTAGTTCCTAAATTAAACATGATCTATATCTCTATTTCAAATACACTTGAGAGCAATAAAATCGCACACGTTGACTTTTTGTTGTTAAAGCAGTTTTTTTCATAAATGTGAATACATATTAAAATAAAACTTACACTATTTGAATGTTTACTTCAGTACCTTTCTAATGATATCAAATACAGTGTAAAAAAAGTACCCATAGGGAGTTTTAGGGCACAAAACCCAACATACGGATAAAATTACCCAATTTAGCTTAACAAAGAATAAAAATAAAACTCAAAATGCTTGATCAAATTGTTTTTTAATAAGGTGTATTCCCTCCCCTAGCCTTGATTACAGCTCTTAATCGGTTTTTCATGGACCGTATTAATTTCACCATGAAATCTTGTGGTATGGCGTTCCACTCCTCTTCAATGGCAAGTTGAAGCTCTTGGAGGCGCGTAGGAGCAGGGCTTCTTGCTCGAACTCTTCTTTTTAGCTCATCCCAGACATGCTCAATCGGATTGAGATCAGGACTACGAGCTGGCCACTCCATCGCGGTGATTCCAACATCTTCCATGTAGTCGCAAACTGTTCTAGCGACATGCGGTCTGGCGTTGTCGTGCATTAAGAGAAAATCTTCTCCCATAAGCCACGCAAGCGGCCTCACATGTTCTTCGAGCACTTCTTCGACGTATCGTGCAGCCGTCAAACTTCTCGATCTCGGGCTGGTATTCGCCGTAGTGATGAATACAATGTCAGTTTTAGTGTCCAACATTATGCCACCCCAAAACATACACGATCCACCTCCAAAAGCCACACGTTCGCTTATGCAGCATTGTGAAAATCGCTCTGATGACCTTCTGTAGACCCTAGAGCGTCCATCATGACCATGTAAAGTCATTCTGCACTCATCAGAGAACATAACAGCCCGCCATTGGTCATACGTCCAATTTAAATGTTCCCTAGCAAATTGTAGCCGGGCTTGTCGGTGAGCTGTGGTCAATTTGGGACCATTTGCTGGGCGATGTGAAGTCATTCCTGCTTCACCTAGTCTTCTTCGAACTGTCCACCGACTTATACTGACATTGCGAACTTCTCGAAGCTGTTGTCCCAGTTGAACCGCGTTCAGTTGCCGATTTCTCAAAGACCTTGTCACAAGAAAGCGGTCATCACGCTCTGATGTTGTGCGTCGCCGGCCAGATCCTGGTCGCCGAATGTAGCCACCGGTCTCTTGGAACCTCTGGTATACACGACGAACAGAGTAGCGGCTCAAATTTAGCCGTCGAGCAACTTCACTTTGGTTATGGCCTGCTTCGAGCAAGGCAATAACTTGAGCGGCTTCTGCGGGCGTGGTATCCATATTTTTCCAGTAAATCCGTATGCTTCCAGTAGAGATGTTATCACGTTGACCTTCGGTATGCAACTGAATAAAAATTCCAATAAACTGACCTTTTTATACCTGCGGCTAAGGGTGCAAGTAGTGACAACGCAAACGCGTGAATTTGGGGAATTCGGTGTACGGTCGGTTTTTGTAAGTTACGTGAAGGTCAATGATTTTAATTTTATGTTTTTGTAAAGCTAAGCTTGTATGCTTTAATTTTGTCTAATGATTTTTACTCAATATCTTTCGATTTTAGAAAACAATCAGTAATAAACCAAATTACAAGGGGTGTGCGATTTTATTGCTCTCAAGTGTAGTTAACCAACAATCAGCTATTAAAGAAGACCGGGCGCAGTGGTTCTATTGACCCCACCCCAAGGACGGTTGAAACAGTATGTAGGGGTAATTGAAACACTGAAATTAATTTAGGAACTACTGGAGATTTTTAATCAATCTTAATAAGATAACATAGCACTAAATTATTTATTGGGATTGTAACAAGACCGTCATCGTAACATTCATATTTCAAAAATTATAAATGCAAAAACATCTTCAATATAAACAACTCAAAATATCTCCTATTTAAATCATTTGAGTGCTCTTATTCGTACTATTGTATACTATTTCACATTGTTTACAAGACTTAATATCCTATTATGCTATAATAGCACTTACATGGCGGAGAAAAAAAGGTAATCCAGTCTCATACAAAACAGCTTGTTTCAATCTTAACAATGTTCCAATCATGACAATGTTTCCAGCTTATCAATGTTTCAATCATAACAATCGTATATTGACCCGTATAGGTTTGTCTTCTTGTGAAATTAAATTTCAGAGGAGATCAATCAACTTAAGTAGCTAATAATAAGTATTTAACACTTAAAATAGTTTTTTGGGAATTAATACCCTAAAACTAGGCAAACATAGGTAAGTACTTATGTTTAAAAAACTAATATGCTTGCTGATACGCAAATATTATGTTCTAGGAACTTCCGTCTGTAACGTGTTTTCGTTTTCTGAGCATCTCTAGAAAAAAAAAATGAAAAAAATAGATCAAACTTAATGTCGTGGGCTCAAATTTAGGGTCGTCAGAATAATTGGGTTGCCTATCAAATGTGATTTTATCTGATAAGCAAACAAAAAATAACCAAACCACTTTTGTGGTTTATATGGTATTTTTTTTCATCGTAATAGGTACCGTAATTTTTAAAAGTTGGTGATTTTTAATTTTTATTATCTAGTTATTGGCACTTTAGAAAACACAACCTTTTTCTGTGCAGTCGGATAAAAACGCGGAATATACGGGGACGTTTGAAACGTTTCAAACGTCCACAGATAGGTCGTTTCAAACGTACCCATGTCACATTCTCTATTTCAATACTCAATATTTTGATATCTAGTAACTTAAACATTAATTAACAGTAATAAAAACAATCTTAAATAGATAAACAATACTTCAAAATAAGGAAGACTGCCAAAAATCAAGATTTAAATGGGTGAACCACAAAAGTTAAAGATATGAAATACTTACTTTTTGACGCGAAATTCTTCGAAGTGTCCTGTGCACGACTGTGTCACTCGCTCGCTCGAGCCGTGCTCAACAAAAAACCGAACATGGCCGAAGATGCAACGAACGACGCATCACACGCGTAGGTACCATAGTTTACGAGAAATTGAAGTTGTTGCAATCATGACCTGTTTTAATTGTCCCCGGTCTACCCTACCAGAACTAACAGAGAGATCCAATACTGCAGGTTTCACTATCGATTTGTTTGTACTGTTATAACTTAGTTTTATCACACAGTTCACCCATTTAAAAGCTTGGAATTAATTCTCGAACAAGAAGTCTTTTGAATGTACTATGTTCGCAAATGTCAGGAATCACTATAGTCTATGGAATTTCCGACACCTTGGGCCCTTTAAAGGTGCGACGCTGCGACATTAGCCATGTATTGCACTAACGTATAAGTAAGTAGTGGAAAGTTGTTGGCCCATCGTCAATGTAACTATCGGTAAGGTATGTCTTTTATTTGATAAGAAAATTATTCCTTTTACAAACCAGGTAAACCAGTATATTTTAATAAGGGATCAAATTGCAGAGGGATACTTGAAGATGTGTTTTGTCTGATTGGTTTCGTGGCATTATTGTTCCATTTTCGAAAAGAGTTCGATCAAACAGATGCGGTGACGTTAGCACAAGTGTACCAGAATACTACAAACAATGTCCCTGTTCGACGCGACGTTTTCCACAAGAACTAGGTAGTTTAGCTGGCGCAACATCGTCATACTTTGATACGATTCCACCATCTTACAAAGAGCCATCATAAAATTCTAAATTACCATTTATTGCTTCATTATTGCTCTTAAGCGCGGGACGGGGAGGCTCTGCTTACTTTGGATACCGATAACAACACGCAGTTTGTATAGCTGTGCAAATAGAGTCGGTTTGGTAGCAACACGCGCGATACCAAGAACTTTCTCGTTTACTTACCGTTGTACTTAAATTATATTTATCTTTGTTATTTCTATTAAGTCACCTACGGATGTGAACTCTGATAATGTTGTTTATTTACACCTTTTCGTTGAAGTAATATTTTTAAGGTTTGTACATTGATTGTTAAACATGATGGTAAATGTTATTAAATAGAGATGACTAAGCTAAGAACTCTCTAACAGATCTAAAAACCATAGTCTCTGTTTTAAATGTTTAACATTTTTAAAAGGCTGTTGACAAAATAGTGGGCGATATACATTAATATATGTAGGTATAACATGCTAAAATACTGCGTAGTAGTGTCGGCCCACCCATGTTAAAAACAAAGGGTTCAGTGGCATAGCAGTATTAGTTATCACGGACGTGCAGGCACGTATATACAGTCAACGTCCTCTATACATTGTTTACAGTATATGACAAAGATAAATCGCTACTACAGAGGGAAATATTCAAGTCAGGTATCTTTATTGGGGTGTTTACTATGAACTTTGATATGATGGTCAAACGTTTCTCGTAGCTTCTTTACTTATGTTTAATGTTATCATAGCAAAAATACCTACTATCTTTAGAACATACGTAGGTATAATGTATAATATACCCCTAAACCCTAACTTGCCATGCCCATCATTTTTCTTTAAGCTTCTTTAGATGTTCCACACATTACACAGTACACACGGCTTCAACAAACAGTTCCCTTAGTTACTCCAAGTTCTCTTCGTCTTTGTCTTCCTCCATCGTCTCCATCTAAAGATTCATCTTCTTCAACTGTCATTATTACTTCCATAGAGATTGTCAGGCCAGGCCCACGTTGTCTATAATTCTATTTCGATGATGTCTAATAAGAACCGTATTTAATCCTTTTGATTCACCATAATATGTTTTATTTATCTAAATTACTTAAGCAGTTTTTAAGATTTATAAATTAAAAAATATTCGGTTTAAAAAATTTGAAATCGTTTTTATACACATTATACCTACGTATGCACCGAGATGGTGTCAAGTGTCAACAGTACACCCAAATATGTTTTTATATTGTTTTTGCAAATCACAAGTTAGGATTTACAGTATGGTTAAATGATAAAAAAAATATTATCTTACTTACTACGCGTAATATTTTAATTGCGTGTATAAATACCACGACGGTTGACGTAAATCATAAAACAGTACCGCATGTTTACTAAGTCATGGTTGGTGATGGCATAAGCAATCTATTGAGGAATTTAACATATGCATAACGTCCTAGTCCTAGTAAATAAAAACTCGTAAGTTGTAGGTGTTATTTTCTGTTGTTAAGCATTATTATTTTTCTAAAATTTGACTTAAATATATGACAAAAATTAAGTTCTAATGGACGGACAAACAGTTGTTTAAAAATCAGTAGGATTTTTGCTCACAAGCATCGTAAGTGCAGCTATCTTACGTCATAATATTGGGTTATCCTAAAATAATCTACATCATTCTAATGATAGTTCCACAAAATTTATTGTAAACAATGGTCTTTGGTATATATTATTATTTGTTACCATGGCATGGCTTCTTGAGAATTCCAATTATTTATTATTTATTTTAATGCTGATAGTATATTAATAGATGTTAAATCTACAAATGCAGTACTCGTAAAAATGATTTCATGTGGTAAAGTTTTGCAATGTTAATCCCGCTTGGAGGCAGGCTGGTAAAGCAAAGCACAAATTCGAAAGATTTCTATTTATTTTGGGTTACATAGTTAACTGGCGGAAACTGATCCCTTATTATTTCGGACCGTCCATCTGTACGTCACGTCGGTCTGTCTGCTCATTGTCTGTCTGTTCTTCAGTACGCCTGGATGTAACTTAAAAGTGTGCTGTGAAAAGGACTAAATAACATGTAAAAACAAAACTTTGAAGAAGGTTAAAGTTGTCTGTGACATCTGCAATTCTACTTATGTTTTGTTTCTTTTCACCCCGTTTGACTGTAACACAACACTGGTGTAGTAGAAATCAAAAGAGTTGGCAATTGTTATACATATAGGTAACGGAGGAATTAGTAAAAATTGTATAGGTAATTTTTAGACATAAGTGTGTTTAGTATCGTTGAAAAGAATAAAATAGAATACTCTTTAATGAACACCATACAAACTTACGAATAATAACGAATTAATTTTGCAACGTAAATATGTTCATTCCGACTACGAAACCTTTCTCTGTGCGTGATCCAACACGCGCTTGGCCTGTTTTTTAATGAAACCAAACATTCCTTGCAAACAATCGTCGAAAACGTTTTTTTGCATCAATAAATTGGCACCTAAGTATAGCTTAGCGTAGGCCTTGTGTATCTAATTGGTGCGCAGGAGTGGAGCCGTGAGAACCCGCCCGCGGCAGCCAGGGTGCTTCAATGAACCTGAGCAGGTCTGTGTATAAACCCATTGTTGCCATGCAATTTACCTTATTAACAGTTAATTTAAGAACTCCATGTTTATTATGGAACAATTTGGACTAATTTATTGGATCGTAAATGGTTGGTCAAGATTCTGGCTAAAATATGTTTCAACTAGCTTCTGCCCGCGACTTCGTTTGCGTTTAAAGAGGAATATTTCGTAATACTTGATTTTTTCGTAATTTAAACCGTTTACGCAGCGCAAGCAACGGAAGAAAAGTATAAATAAAAAGTAGCCTATGTGTTCATCCAGGGTCTCGGCTAACTTCATACCAAATTTCATTAAAATCCATTCAGTAGTTTTTACGTAAAAGAGTAACAAACATCCTCACAAACTTACGCGTTTATAATAATAGTAGGATCCTATTTATATACTGTTAAATTGAGCTGGTAGGATAATAATGCTGTTCAGGCTATAGAGTGTTTTTATTGTTACTAAGTTCTCTATGCATAGTATTAGCATCTAATTATATTATATTTAAGGAAAACTAAACTAAAGTAAGTATTTGGCACGTTTACCTCTCATTCCTTAAATTCCTCACGTAGTGATGTACCTAACTGCCTGTGCCTACCCTACACGCGTGCTTAGTTTCAGAATGTTAAGATTGTACCCATTTGATTTTGAGGAAAATCGATTGCCACCTCTAGCAATCGACTTACCACTGTGACCACTATTATCTAATGATAAAATTTAAGAAAGGCTAAAAATGACATTTTGTTGATAAAATTTTTGGTCCTAAAAATCGAGAAAAACATCAAAATTACAGCTAATGATAAAGTAGATGGTAAACGATTCTTCTTGCACTTGTGATGCTAACGAGAAAACATTTAGAAAAACAACTGCAATTTCTAATAGGTAATCTAGGAAAACATTAACACACCCCACATTTAACTTGAGGTTGATCACTAGTCGACATCTCTTCTATCAGCTGATGATAGATATAGTAAGTATTCAGAATTAGATAAGACTAGAGAGTATTTCTTAATCAAATAATAAAAAAAAATCCGTGAAGAAGTCTCATACATTTTTAAGTAAATTTTACGTGGTTTTTTACTATAATTTTAAGTATCTAATGATTTTTGTAGATATACATATAAATAACTTTACTCGTTAGAGACATCTTTTTATTTTCCCTGTGTTATTTTCAAAATCTTCTTTAGACTTATGTTAGACATTATTGCCCGCGGTTTTACTATCAGTATACTATACTTACCTATTTTTAAATGGATTATGTTCTCAATTTGCAAAAAACAAAACTCTTGCATTTGCTTTTTAAGTAAACTACCAAGTGTTTATAGTCAAACGATGTAGCAACGAAGAGTTAATTTTACTATTCTGATACGGAACCCTAATATAAGGTGATAGAGGCATGTAATCGCGATATATAAGTTGCATTTGGACTTTCCTATCAGTATAAAGATGTCACGTATTTAATGATTAAACGGCAAATGCATAGAGCTAGGTAAGAGTCTTATCTAATCGTTTGTATTTCAGATACTGTATGCCTAGTTAATAATTTGACGATAACGAAAAGAAGAAGAATCATAATCACGCGTGTTAAATCTTTTTGTTTCAATACGGAAGTAACTACTAAGTTTCCAGTTTTTGGTAAAGACTTCGTCATTATCACTTTTTTTGTTTGCACAGGACTAGATAATGCTTAATTGCCATTCTGGTATGTAGGTAGAGGTACAGGTACCTATAGATAGTACCAAACCAAAAATTAATGAAATTGTTCAAAAGGCAAAACACAAAATAAATATATTTAGAATAATAGAAAATATATATAGACCCCCCAAGATACAGGCATTTCTTGCCTAGTTTGGGGTTGTAAGATCTCCACTAAATATAATTCACCCATAGATCAAAACACAACAATTTTGTCCACAAGTATTTTATCACAGAATCACGAATGTACCTACTTTTAGATAATACTATGTTTAATTCTTGTGTGTAACAAAGTTTTTGGATCAATAAACATTATTATTATTTATTATCAAAATGATAACACTTCTAAGTCTAAACGGACATTGAAATTAAGTCCAGTTTAACGAATTATTAACCGAGTTATGCTTGTCTGTCACTGTCGTCATGTCAACACAAGATATGTTCAAATTGTTTATACCAACATTACTAGAGTCTGTGATCATAAATCAACATGTCGTAACCTTGGTATTGACAAGGTTTGGGCTGATGTGGAGCATATTACACACTTGTCAACGTCGGGGTTGCTGCGCATTAGCACCGCACGTGCAAGGCGCGGGCGACCAGCTGACTAGAGAAAGCAGCCTCGCTGGCCACACCTAGTTGCAAGTTCTCCGGCTGTTTTAACAGATACAAAGTTTTTGTGAGATTCATTCAGGTCATTCGATTATGCTATTTAGTATTGACATGCAAGTGCATTTCATAATTAACAACTAATTGTCTTTGCCTCAAAAAATTAAACCGAAATGCAGGATAGCGGTGTTTACGTTAATGAATTTATAGAGTTAGTGCCACATTTACATCAAACATTTGTGCTACTGCTACTGTTATTGCTTTATACTCGAACAGATAGGTACGCAATATGGCAACTCAAACACAATAAAACAGAAGGAGTTCCTTCGGATATAACCGCCACATTATTATTCAGCATTATAATGCCTGTTCATTTGTTTTATAGACTAGTAAACACCCAAGTCTCCTGAGTCCTGTTCGCATAAAGAACGAGCGTGGAATTTTAAACACGGTGTCGTCACCAGCCCTGAGGTCATTCCCGGGCGTATCCCTTCACTTACTATGTGCAAGAGCAACATGCCCAACGACTGCATTCGAAATTATCCGGAGACCTGGTGACTCATAGTAAACGTCCAATTAAAAAATTGTAGAAAGACGTGTTTCAGAACATATGATCGACATTCTTATTTGTGAAGTCATTCCTTTTTTTTCCTATCTTGACGCTGTTAATTAATATGCGTTGTTAAAATCAAGACTAATTTAATAATTTTATATAAGCACTTTTAAACAACTAGGTTAGGGGACCTAGCTTCTCGTAGTTTTACAACCTTGATGTAAAAGTACGTTTATACCTATCATCACAATTTCAGGAATAACGAGGCCTAAAGTCCTAAATGGACTTTATAAATATAAAACATGCTATAGTAGACGGATGATTCTATTCGTCAATTGCATCTTCTAGTCAACAAATATTATATAAATTGTTTTGAAACCCAAATGTGCCCAAAATTGTGTAAGTTCCAAAGTCCGAGCTCCGGCTGACTCAACACGTCTTCAAGGAATCGTTCATCGATAGATAGGATGATCATACAATGACTCAGACACTCAACATGTTTGTTATCAGATATTAAAATCAAAGTTTAAACGCAATAAAATAGAATGCACTGTAAGCCCTTTTGCTCGTGTCATAATTAAATAAAAGGCTTTGTCGGATGTGATTGAAGTGAACAATGGGTAAACATGGTCCGATGGGAGCCATGCCCACAGTACCTATACTCATCACACGGTGTGCAGTAGACAATATAATGACGTGAAATGAATTGTTTCCCTCTCATACGTTGACCGCAAACATTTATCGTTCAGTGGTTCAAGCCAGTTTCATTGTCAACGTGGTCCTTTTGGATTTTTTCCCCTTTTTCGTTTACTGCGATATTTTTTTTCAGTTTTATTTTGTAATAAACTTGTGTCTCGTAAATATTATGTACCTCACGCTTTGCTTTATTATTGAATTGAACATCACCATTATTCATTCATTACCTACCTCTTCAAAATACACTGCTAGGTATAATAAAGGCCGCAAGATTTGGGGATTTTTAATGACTAATCTGTTGTATGATGCTTGGCGTCCATTAAGTACTAGAAAGTTAAAACTTACAATTTTTGTAAAATAAATAATACATAGTTAATATTTGTAATGATTAACCTAAAGATAAACCAAATTTAATAGTATTTTCTTAGTAGTTCGGGTAGTGTTGTGCGTTTTATTTAGTCAACCTGTACAAATGCTTTCTACCCAAGATTACTGTAAGTGTGCAAAAAACGTATAAACGTATGTTACGTTTAAGTCTATAGTTATTCATGTGTAAGTTTCTTTGTCGGTATAACTAGATGTGTAGGATTAACATTTTTCCTCTAAACAATATTTTTACACTTCACAGTATTGTTTATAAATAATGAGTATTTTATGCGACCTACCACCGACCTCTCATTTGTTTGAAAACGAAATGATATTGGTCATAAAATTGACCAAATCCAAGCATTTGAATATAAATGGTGTTATTAAGTTTATTTGTTTAGACAAAGTTTGATTACATTATAAAATATTATGTTAATATATCTTGAAGCTGGCGCCGGTAATGTGCACACCTATTTCCCCAGGAGAGTCGTTAGAGACCATTTGAAGATCAAGTAAATGGGCTACATTATACTGGATAATAGATCTAGTTGACTTTTCGGATTTCTAGTCGATCCGATAAAGATTGGTAACTGTAACTGAACGATGCCATGCACAAATTAAATTAATTCTTGGCGCATAATGAGTGGAACGTAAAGGATAACTACAATTTAGATAACGAAATTGCTTAACCAAAATTATTAAAAATGAAGATATGTGTCTTTGTTGTATTACTACTATTCTATTTTCGTTGTTTGAGAAGTATTTAACTCCGGATCCTAAAGAATCGACGTTAAAAGTACATCATGTTTTATCGTTTCTACGAAAAACGCTTTCTCTACCGTCAGCGGTATTGCTCAAAGAATCTTGGTTAATGTCATTACAGCTTGGTATTGGTACAGTGGGTTTTGTCACACCGTTTAAATTTTTAACTTCTCTCTTCCAAGTATTTTGAGCAATCTTCGGTACTTTACGAAATAGTCTAGGTTTACCTTATTAGTTGTGTTATTTACAACGTCACGATTCGTTAATACTTACTAAATGTCCTGTTCCTAGATATTATTATTATCGCGGGTGGTTATGCATTTTACCATTTATGAAGCGACGCTAATACTTGGGACTTAAACATAACTGGCGAAATGTGGGTGTACTAACAGGTACACCTCTGCCTAGCCCTTCGGGGATTACAGGCGTGACGCTATGTATGCATGCTAATTAAATATGAGCTTATTTCTTTTGTTTACATTATATGTCTTGTTTTTATACATTTGGTACTTGCTTCCTTAATGGGTTAACGCTTAATATCTTAAGCGTTAACCCATTTAAAGCTAAAGCATGCTAAGCTAAAGAACCATTTCAAGTTACATTATTGTGACTTAGGTGAGCTGTTAGCAATACGTTGCTGCGTTGTCCACTTTCTAGTATTGACTACGCCTTTCTTCAATTTAACAAGAAAAAGCTTTTCCGAGACATAATCCGAGGTGAGGTTCGCGTCAAATATGGCGTCTGTTACCTTATTTGTTTATAAAAAAACATTAAAACTGGCAGTTATTGGGCACGCCTCACTTTATGCACATATTTTCTCACGGGACCGGCTTATGCTGACGCTTCCTGGAAGTTCAATACATAAAGGCATTATTTGGTCTAATGCGCCGACGTTACCTTCATCATTAATACCACAGTTGGCCAATATTTAGTCAGGGTTATTTTCTTATTGATGAGCAGCACCACAAAGAGTTTAATAACTAAGGACAAATTTTATCTTGGGACAGAATAAAAGAGACGTCCAAAAAGACATAAAATCTACTTCTTTGAGCACACTAATGTATATGACTATGGATAATTTGATTACCTACTTAACATAACTTAATCATGTATGTATGGATAATATTGTGTACAATCACAAGAATTTTTGTTAGCCTTGAATTCCTTTAACTTATGACGTCAATTTGCCATTCTGTCGATTAGTGTCGATGACGTGTGTCGATGGGCAACAATACAAATGAAGATATTCTCAAGTAGAGTCAAAGAGTCAAAGGCATGCGTGTGAGTGGCCGCATCTAATGTATGTGGGTCACAGACAATGGAGTGGCATGTTTATAAATATGTTTATAAATATCTAGCACGCATTCTTGCTAATGTCTCTTAGGAACAGGAGTTAAACACGCTATTCGCGACTCGTTTACATAAAATTCTATCCCGACCTAATTTTAAGCTTCCGTTCTATTTGCAAATATCAGTGATTTAGGTATCTATTGATATCAGATTCGTCGCAAAATAGGAAATACGTAGTAGTCTTAGAGCGTACCCAATCGACTAGATCTCTCTAGCTGCAATAGCCTTGTTGTCGTATGCGCTAACTATTAACTTTCTTATCAAGAAAACCGCGTTTATGTGGTACTTACTGTACCTACACTTAGAACAATTGAGTGCAACCTCACACGAACAGTTAGATAGCCCATTTACAAAAGTACACTTGTAGATTTATTTCTATCGTAAAAGTAAAATTATTGTCTGCTTATCTAACTAGCGCTAACATAAAATGAAGGTTTAAGTTGTCAGACGCCGTTCTTGGAATCCGTTACTTTGTTTCCGTGCAGGCGACATTGTTACTTTCTGCTTTTGTTCACGACACCTACTAACCGTACCACTTGTGTAAAGTACCTATAATAGTTCTCAAGCCCTTGACAGGTTTTAGTTTGCACAATTATTACTATTGCAATTTATTGCACTGCTTTTTTATCTATTAGATTATAGGTACGAAAGTTCTGTGCTGCCACAGAACTACTAACCTACAATCTAATAAGATTGAGATTTTTATTGTATATGTGTATTAAAAATCTTACGTATACCATCTTAGTACAAAACACACAATACCTATTAAGTAACATTTTGCTGTTTTATTGTGCTGTATGACTCAAGATAATGCTATTCGATACACTTCGTGCTTTAGCATTAGTCTTTACGCAGTGATTATTTTTGATTGTATTCATAATTATGCAGAACATACTTTATTCACCAATTTTAACAGCTATTGTTGTGTATTTAGAATGTGGATACACAATTAAAGCTTTTGACAGCGATCAAAAATGAATAATTATTTTAAATATCGGTTTCATTTTTTTCTTATGGGTATTCAAAATTAAAATTTATTGCTGATGATGATGGTAAATCTTCGCTAATTTCATAAGAGCGAGAGTGTTTCAGTCAATGAACTGTGAGCGTTGTTAGTGGTTTACCGCAAGGCACTGTGCTAGGACCGCCATCATACGTAGGTTTTGTTTATTTTTCTTTTATGTTAACATTCCTATCATTATTTTTGCTAGTGAATTCTACGTTTATTTTGAGTTGTGATATTTTCAAATAATTCTGTTTTCACGTACTACTCTGGAGAAAGAATAATTCCATGAATATTAGCACCACCACTTCTCTTAAGGGACAGAGGAAGATATCCCTTCATACGGTCTTTCATAGCCCAATAGCTCTTCCAGGCATTTTCGGTGCGTCTTGCAACTTCTTCGTTTTGTCTTGCCTGAAAAAAAACTAAAAAAAAAAAAAAAAATATTCCACAACTTTTCACACAACGCCATTTAGTCCCATGTTAAGCTTGAGAGCTTGTGTTATGGGTACTAAACATAAGTATATATTTCTATATAGGTACATACCTACATATTATAGATAAATTACACCCAAATGAACAAACAAACAAACACAACAAAACAAATACAGAACAAATGATCGTGCTCATCACACAAACATTTGTCCTGGGTGGGAATCATAGATATAATATTAGATTTCTATGGTGGGAATCGAACCCACGACCTCCGTCATAGCAGTCAGGGTCACTAACTACTAGACCAACAGGCCTGTCAATGTCGCACTCAGTTGGTAACCATTTCAACAATTTATTTTAAGAGATGATGTGAATTTCATAATCAAAATGGCAGGGTCAATGATAGAAACCTAAATAAGCAGGGATGAACAATACACGGACACGTTCTTTGTTTCACTTTTATTCTTCTAAATTTGAAATAAAACAATTTCAAAATTGTTTTTACTGTTCTGCATACTTAACTGCTTTTACGAGCCTCATTTCTAATCCTATTACAAAAGGAGCATACATAAGTATGAGATACGTACGGAAGAAAATCGCGTAACATTATTCACATTTCGAACGAGACAAGATCATAATTAATTTGTCACTAAATTATTTGAAGCCTATCACTAATTGATCGAAGTTTGAAATGAGTGATTGACACAAGACATCCAGGAAAAAGTTTAGACTAATTCTAGTGTAGATACCAAAGCATTACCGTCGGTTTTTTGGCAAGTTTGCCAAATTAATAGGTATATTCAATGTTTTTTTTTTAACAAAAACAGTATTATTAAGATCAAAACTGCCAGCTTTTTCTGGACCAAACCTGTCTGTTAATAAAGTTTTTTGGTTGATATGAGAGGCCAGCCTCGAAATGTTGCCGTTAGCTCTCGAAATATGCGCTGACGACCGGATACTGTTATTTTGATTTATTTTTCTACCGCCAAACTAAAGTTTTACCAGCAAGCAAGTGCTCCTTGAATGACAATGTCATGTTTTTTAGTTTTGGGTTTATTGAGATCTATATCTGTAAATTCTCCAGGCAGTATTCCTGCTATACTGACAATAACATACCTAAGCAATTGAAATATTGTTTTTATGACAAATAGTACTTTTAGAGATTACTTACCTCAAATGGAAAAAAAAACCCTTAATATTAAAAGAAGATAGAATCGTCATTAAATTGTGTTTCTAAAGAGGCGACATAGAGGTAAAGAGAACTTTTAAAGATAAAGAAGTAGATACTACAGCATATGGACCTACTAAAGGAAAAACAACTTCAGATACATTTACTAATAATAATCATTTTCATGGAAAATACTACATCGAAAAATGTACGGCAAAATTTTTGTACGATTATTTTTTAAGGGCTTCAAAATATCCAGCACAGCTTGAATAAGATTGATGGCAGTATTTAAAGTTTCGCACGTTTGTGTCTGTTCATTTATATTTAATATGGTTTTAATTCAAACCTAAATTAATATTGTTACGTTTTTTCCTCAGGGCGATAATGGGTCATATTATGATTCATCTAATGATGATTTGATGTGTTAGATTTCTTATGATCATATTTTGATTAGTTACATACCTACAATTCATTTTCTTCAGTTGTGTTAAATGGCAGTGTATTATATAATATTCAAATCTAATGAATTGTGCATATTATGCTCTGTTAAAAAATATTTTTGTGGTTACTCGAGTTTGATCTTATTTCATTTAATTTACTGTTTAGGATCAGAAGTCTATAATTGAGTTTATTAAATGCGGAAGAACGTTATTTACACATAC
The DNA here is from genome assembly GCA_921972225.1 of Euplexia lucipara. Classification (NCBI taxonomy): domain Eukaryota; kingdom Metazoa; phylum Arthropoda; class Insecta; order Lepidoptera; family Noctuidae; genus Euplexia; species Euplexia lucipara. The sequence continues at coordinate 6,447,586 of OV179152.1, read as the reverse complement.
TTAATCAAATCAAAAGTTTAAGTTGAGTCAACAGTATTTTACAATAAAACTAGTGTACCTCAACATGCATTACAATCAAGCCCGGTGATGTTATGCGGTATGCTAAATATTTCCGGACGAGTCGATGACGAACGCAGGCTCAAACTGGCACCCAAAAATATACTTCATATTTACTATAGAATTGTTGTTACTTAACGACAATGTTTTGTTTTGGAAGCTGATTAGCAAGTTACGTGTGGGAATCGTTCAATGCCTTGCAAGGAGTTTGAAGTCTTTTAATTCTATGCCGGTGATGCGTAGCGAGTTGTGACCTTATACCTAAATGAATGAACGTCATGACTAAACTTGGGGTCCTCCAATCTTTGGTCCCACTTTAAATTAAAGTGAATCTTCAGTGGCGGTAATTTTCTGAAAATACTAGCTTGTGCTAAACGAAGTAGGTTCATACAAATCTCATAAAACAAAAGTATAATAGGTATGCTATTAGCTTAATTAATATAATGTTCACATGTAGAACGCAATTATGTGACAATTTGTGTTTGATGAATTACAAAGTTAAAGGCAACCGATTCAAAGTTTTATTTGTTTTCGTTTAGATTCTTGATTTTTTTAAGTACTTAAATACAAAAGAATATAAAGATATATCATTTGCGATATGTGATCTCCTTTGTTTTGGTTAATATTGTTTAGACCGAGACGTTCCATTAGCTGGTACCTACCGCAAGACATTCATCGAAGAGGAATTTTGTTCAACAAACGCAGCTAATGCGATATGAATATCGGAAGCATTATCATAATTTTGCTATAGTCCATGTGTCTTTGATTTATCGCACTGATTGATTGAAATCATTTTTGCTTCCTTTTTATACGTTATATAACTTGGCAACTGATATTGTTGGCATTTTTATAAGTAGTGCCATTAATTTGAAAAAAAAAGCTTCTATGGTTATTTTATTTGAAAGAAAACATGTGTTTTGTGTGCTATTTATGTTGATAGTAGTCTTGTGAAATTTATGATTTCTTCATTGTTGTTTTGTATCTTTGTCTTTTTTAGTATGTCTGTTTTGTACCCTTTCAGGGATAGGTTGCTTCTTGCTAAATGTATACAAAGATTGCAGGTGGGACCTCCTTGAATAAGAACTTAAGTTCTATGTAGATTTGTTTTTGTTTAACCTAAGTACTTATATGTTTGACAAAACTTAAGGAACCCTAGTAAACAATAATTTATTTCAGCTCCAGTAAGCAACACATTGCATAATACATGGCGTCATAATGCACAAAACATTTACATACATGAATATGGACAAACAAATGATGTAGTAGTAGGAAGACATTTTTTACCCACTACATAATAAAGAAGCAATTTGAGATTACCATTTAATTGTTAATCGCTGTTGTAAAAACCGTACCTACAAAACACGGTCTAATAGTGGAGAAAAAACATAGTTCATTGTCATTAACTCTTTATTTAATTAACGCATATGCAACGAGTATAGTCGTGAGAAAACTTTCGTATTGCATCCATTACTAGCGTTTTCTTCTCACTTAAGAACATTTTTATGGACGCTTTAGTTCGATAACGATTGTTAATAAGGTCATGTGTATACGCAGATGTATTTCCACGGGAAATTACAGGCGGATAAGGCTTTTACTGATAAATATTAATGATTGGATTCTTTGTTTCAAGCTTTACATATTCGTATGATGTTTTAAATGAATGATTGTTTTATTTATTTGTTACATGGAATACAGTTTACAGCTATCACAAACTAAACGAAAGAAAATCGACTGTAAGTCACACTAGTCAGACAAGTCTCCACGTTTAGTGAAGAATATCTACATTATCGATATGAGCAAGTATTTTACATTATTCGTATGTTTTGGAATTTACAAGATTATCGTCGATAGGCGGTATAATATTTTTAGAAATAGCTTGGAGATGAATATTGTTACCAACTAAATACCAAGACGGTAATGTGAGGGCGCGATGAGAAAATAAATCTCGTTGTTAGCATGATTTGTTCGTCCCACACCTGCGCGCGCGCTTCACCGCTCCCGCTTCATTCATTTATTATTCAAACGCATCTGTTTTCATTGGCGATTTATCGCTTTATTTAATACTTCGATATAGATATACAGATAAATAATTCCACGTGGTAATTTATCGACGCGTTTTATCAAACTTGAGAACTTGAAATGCAAAAACTGGTTCGCTTTTGGAAAACACAAATGGTTTCCTACGTAATTTTCCTGCTTGACAGGTTACTCTTTTGTCTGCGTATACGCATGTCCTTTTAGAGATCCAGACTGACTGGTTTATCAACGCTGAGTTAAAACACCTGGGCCTTGATTGTGAAATCCCGGAATATGATATTTGGTTCGATGTCAAAATTTCATTATATCTAGATGATACAGTTTCATGATCTTTGTGTAAACAGTAATCATGTACTAATAGTGTGCTTCTTGTTCTTTCGCGTCTTTGTTATGTTTGTTTACCGTTTATTTGTTCTATAAATTCTATAGATATTCAAATTCGGTTGGATATTCAATTTATTTAATATATGATTAGTATCTATGACAACTGACTTTAATGATGTGATATTATTGTCCATAGCTATCCGAGGAGGTGCAGAGGAAGCAGAGCGAGTACCAAAAGTGCCTTGAGTCTTACAAGCAGATGAGGGCCAAGTTTGAAGAGAACTACCTCAAATGTAAGAATTGTAATGAATTTCCTAAAGAACTAGAATAACAAATACTCACAGTATCTATAAACAAAGTTTGTGTCTGCTATTAATGTGACTACCTACAAACTATGTGGGTGGTCTTAGGCGGATCTTTGCTAAAATTGGCTAAATGTTCTTACGAAAACGTTGTTACAGAGATGATCGTGATTGTCTGCTCGGTATAACATTAGTGAAAAGCCTTACAGTTGGTCTAGTAGGTCTATTTTAAATTGCGTAGGGAAACAAACAATCATTTTGTTTCATTGATTATAATGAATAAATCGTCTTTGATAAATGTACCTGCTGTTTACAATACAGCTTCCTCTCAAAAGATAAATAAACTATACACGTAGTTTATTTATCTTTTCCATTTAATTCTCAACGGTTCTTATAACATCTTCCAATTAATTTTCCAGGTCCAACGAGTCGAGGTGGCCGCAAGCTAGACGAAACCCGCGACAAATATGGCAAGGCCTGCAGACGGCTGCACAGGGCACACAACGAGTATGTCCTGCTATTAGCTGAAGCCACTGAGTGCGAGAGAGCGTTGCGGACTGCTGCGTTACCAACACTGATGGACCAGCAGCGACGGCAGGGAGAGGCCACTGCTACGTCTTGGTGAGTCAATGGTTCTTTTAATAAGGTCGCAGTCTCTTTTAAAGTCCAGACATTATCTAGGTCAGACCATGTGAGAACCATGCAGATTAGCGTCTGGGATGGTCTCGAAAGACCAAATATGAGGAAAGAACTAATATGTGTGCACCAGTCCAGTCATTGCACACAAAACATTGTATTGTCACTTGCCTAAAAGATCCCTCCCTTTCCGAGACTTGGATCATAACGTCGTCGATCCTCTTCTTATCGAATTGATGGTCGGGATGGCATTGTTTTTGTTCCTTTATATTCTGTGCCCCGTTGGTGGCCACGCCAATTGCAACATCAGTGGCAATATTGTTCACCCAAGGTGCAGGTGGACCCAAGGTGCAGATAGAAGCACTGCACTACCATTGAGTATCTAATCGATCTATAATTCCTCACTTCACCGAATTGCGTCTCCGTATATGCCTGTAGTGTAGCTACGAGTACTAGTCACCTCTACCTCACTTTGCTGGGCTTACTCATCCGTAAGTTTAGTTTAGTTTTGCTACGTACATTTCCTGTACATCACCAGTGCTGAGTTGTACTCTGGCTGGAGGCTGAGTAACTTGGTGGTCAGTGGCAGTATCGGTATCCATAATCAAGTTAGAATGGTGATTAAAGACGTTAAGGTTCTATATTACATGATTCTCTTCTTTTCGTATGGTCAGTGACTAACCTTGGCGTCAGAGTTATTATGCAATCCATGGGCATGACTTGGCTTTACATGCCGTCGAGAAATATCTCTCAGGCCTGCCGGTTTCCTTAGGTACGATGTTTTCTTTTCCCGTGGCTTTTGAATTCATTGTTACCATCAAACCTACATCATCCATATGTGCAAGAAGTGCATTTTAAAATTGTAATTAGCGACCATTACAGATATACTTACAATAAATAACAATAACAGAATTAGTTTCTTTAAGATTAAAAATCAAAAGTCGGATGTTACCTAGCTGTTATGTTTACTGTAATTATATTCACGTGCATTTGTTATCGATAAAGACCTACTAATGTTATTTGAATTAGGTACAGTAATTAATCGATAAAACATATCGATCAAGATTAGTACATTATTAATATTGTGTTTAACGCATTGTCAAGTAATTTGATAGCTTTATCGTTACAATTTATTACAATCAATCAGATAATTGCGGTTACTTTTCAAAATATATATGTACTTATATACCAGTTTTTATGTAGTACTAGCTACCTACATGCTTACTGTCGGCCTTCCTACCTGCCTATCTAAGTACTATTACCTGCCACTGCATATTATATCTAATAATTGACACACATTTAGGTTAGATAGCAGAACTAAACATATTCGATCCTTTAGAGAAAATATCCAGAGTTTCTTTTGCTTCGTTTATGTTATAACATGTAGTCAGGTTGCAAGTACTACGCACCTGACCTTTCTGAAGAACCTTACCAATAAGGTGTGTGTGTGCTATTAATATTTAAGCCGTAGGTACACTTTTCTACATTTATCACTACGTCTCTACTAAAAAAAAAAAGAAATTATTATTCTCAACAACCAAACAAAATGCGAATTGGCGCACTATGTGACACTAACCTTTCAGAGATTACAGGCCTGTTATATGTATATAACTCATAACAATTTTGTGTTGTCAACAGGAAAGGCGTACTGCTGGAAGTGGTGCAGAGGTCAGACTTCAGCACGGACAAGTTCAGGGAGATCCAGACCAAAATAGAGACGACCATACAGAACCTAAGGCCACAAGATGAATACAAAGAGTTCATTGAAAAGTACAAGTGAGTCAAGTCCGGTCATTCGCCAGCTTTATTAATATCCACCTATTCTAAAACCGCTGACTAAAGGACGGTCTGCTACTCTCATAATAGAAGCGTATTTTCAAGCGGTAGAATAAAACTAAATAGCTTTTTATTTGCATAGAATTTAGGCACATAATATCGCAAAAAAAATCTGTAGTTCCATTTTAAGTACCTAGTACTTACAACAAACAAGCATAAAACAAAAGTTGTTAACCTATACCTACCTGGGAACAAAATAAGCTGATCGCGTAGGTACTTCAGCGTTTAACATTTCCGATATTCGCTGCCTCGTTCTGTGTTTTCGTTCGTTTCTGTGTTTGATACCCGAATCGGGTAAAGTGTTATTGTTTCCACCTCGCATTTCTCAGTAGCATCTCTTTGTGCCCTAAGTCCCGAATATGTTACGCCCACAATAACGGGGGACTTGAACTATAACTGGCAATATGTAGGAGTAGGTAGATACTATTGTTACACATTTGCCTATCTCTTTGGGAACAAAACGAGTGATGTAATTAATAAATTAGTAATATTAAAGATACTTATCGGAGAAATTAAATTTTTCATATCAATATACGAATCAGATGTTTTTATATATAAACTAGCTGCCCCGGCAAACTTCGTTGTGCCTTAGAGTCAATTCATTGCTCTTATTTTTTTTTTATATTAGATATACATACGTTGAATAAGACAACAACAAATAAATCCAAACCAATAATAACTACTACTACTTTTAAATTACAACATGTATATATACCCTTTTTTTTTTTTTTTTTTTTGTTTGCGCTGGGAAAAAATGACAATTACGCATACCCGCCCATCGGGGGATGGGAGGCTATGTGGGACTCCCCGGTCAGACCCGGTATACCCACTAAAACAACCCAGCTTTATTCCCGCTTCGTCTAAGTGGCAGGGGACTGGGAAACCGGCACAGCCTTTACGTCCAGTCCTCCGCCGACGATTGCCCCGCATGGCTTCCCCTAGGGGACCGACAAAGGTGGTGACGGGTGCAATGCGGGCGAAGGCACCCCCGTACCGTCGCCCGCCCGTCGCCACCGTGAACCGCTTGAAAGTCCGAGTCCGAGAAAGCAGTTCGGGGGAGAGATCGACCCCCACCAGGGCCATCCCCCCCCACGACATGGGCCTCCGAGGCTACCGTCGGCCCTCCGGCCTCGGCAACCCCGTCGACCCTGAAGCCAAGGCGCCCTCGGACAAACCACCACCTCGGACCCGCTTCCGCCAGACAGTGATAAATAAATAAATAATAAATAAATAAATAATAAATAAACACCTCTGAACATACACACTTTACTCGCAAGTCACAACCAGACACAGCACAACGTCGCGCTCACCATAAAAAATGAGCAGCCCCAAAGTCAGAGTCCGACAGAGAGCGGCCCGGAGGAGAGCCTGGCCCCCTCCAGGGCCATCTCCCCCCACGACAGAGGTCTCCGAGGCTACCGTCGGCGCTCCAGCCTTGGCAACCCCGTCGACCCTGAAGCCGAGACCCCCTCGGACAAAACCGCCCCCGCGGACTCGTTACCACGACCGAGGGACTTCCACGTCCGACGCACCAATCAGTGAGTCGTCTGAGTCCAGAGAGTAACTATTCCTGTGCCATGGGCACCAAACAGCCAACAAACCCAATCACACGCGACCAAACACACACACTTTCTTTCTTTCTTTTCTTTCTTTCTTAAATGATAAATAAATAAATAATAAATAAGTAAATAAACACCTCTGAACATACACACTTTACTCGCAAGTCACACCCAGACACAGCACAACGATCGCGCTCACCATAAAACATGAGCAGCCCCAAAGTCAGAGTCCGACAGAGAGCAGCCCGGAGGAGAGACTGGCCCCCTCCAGGGCCATCTCCCCCCACGACAGAGGTCTCCGAGGTCACCGTCGGCGCTCCAGCCTTGGCAACCCCGTCGACCCTGAAGCCGAGACCCCCTCGGACAAAACCGCCCCCGCGGACTCGTTACCACGACCGAGGGACTTCCACGTCCGACGCACCAATCAGTGAGTCGTCTGAGTCCAGAGAGTAACTATTCCTGTGCCATGGGCACCAAACAGCCAACAAACCCAATCACACGCGACCAAACACACACACTTTCTTTCTTTCTTTTCTTTCTTTCTTAAATGATAAATAAATAAATAATAAATAAGTAAATAAACACCTCTGAACATACACACTTTACTCGCAAGTCACACCCAGACACAGCACAACGTCGCGCTCACCATAAAAAAAATGAGCAGCCCCAAAGTCAGAGTCCGACAGAGAGCGGCCCGGAGGAGAGACTGGCCCCCTCCAGGGCCATCTCCCCCCACGACAGAGGTCTCCGAGGCTACCGTCGGCGCTCCAGCCTTGGCAACCCCGTCGACCCTGAAGCCGAGACCCCCTCGGACAAAACCGCCCCCGCGGACTCGTTACCACGACCGAGGGACTTCCACGTCCGACGCACCAACCAGTGAGTCGTCTGAGTCCAGAGAGTGACTATTCCTGTGCCATGGGCACCAAACAGCCAACAAACCCAATCACACACATCCAAACACACACACAAACATCCATCCCAAGCGGGAATCGAACCCACGTCTAGCGGCACAGCCGCCACAGTGCACTTCGGCCGACCCAGTCTGGCACTGCAATACGGTGGTCAGTACTGGATCGTTTCCAGGGGGCGCGACGTGGACGCAAGCACTGTGAGGTGGCCCCCCTGTATATATACCCTAACCTAACTGACCATACCTATCCTATAGCTAACCCAACTATCTAACCTTACTAAAAAATACTAAATTCATAATTTTAATCTGAACTATTGCCTCTATGTTACATACAATAATTTATGCCTATAGTTTTCCCGGTGTACTTTAATTAAAGTCCTAACAGTAAAATAAGTTCTATTTGCAAAGAATTATTAAATTTCGTCTCTGTCATCATTGCTAGTTACGTAAATTGATTTCTGAAATATAAGACTTTTTTATGCTACATAAAACCTCTAAGTTTAGTAACAAAATAAATTTCAGAACGTAGGTGCGTATTATAAATTGATAACCTTACCTTCTTGGGTTTAGCTTAAGACTTGTCAATTTCAAATTGTCACCTGATAATGAACTGGGAAGTTTGACTCCTGTCATGTCATCCAAGATGGCGCTGCGTTTGAAAAATGTTTGAGACAACCGATATTCTTGATATTTATTTTTATGATGTCGAACGGGATAAAAAGTATCCTATGTCCTTCTCCTGGCTCTAAACTACCTCCCTGCCAATTTTCAGCTAAATCGGTTCAGCCGTTCTTGAGTTATAAGTGAAGTAACTAACACGACTTTCTTTTATGTATATCAAAGACATTCAATAAACTATAGACCGGACATCACGAACAAAATTTTCATCCGTAACTTCTGTCCGAACGGACAGATGACACATAGTCTTACGTAGGACATCTGCCTGTCAAGACGCATTTGTGTCAACTTTGTGGAAAGTTGAAAAATATTATTTTCCACGAAAACATGCATGGTTGCGCCTTACGTTATTGCAAATCCCGTTACGACAAAAATAATGGACGTCGCTACGCTTTATTTTCGTAGGTATTCTTTGTATTTATTTAGTAATTAGAATTAAATCATTTTCATAGATTGTTCTAGAACATTTGGCAATTCTGTATTTAACGCCCTCTTGTGTTGAGTAGCTAAAGTACTGTTTTGTAGAGATGGGATAAAGTTCATCGATTCTGTTATCGATAAATGTCAAAATAATAATAAATAGATAACTCAACAAAATATTACAATATTAAATTAAATTTATTAAAATATTATACTGTATGAACATTTCAAATAGGTTTCTGTTATTTAAGGTTTCCTAAAGAAAATTGTTGTGAACACGAGACTTGGATACGGTTTTTTGTGTGAATTAATATGCATAATTTAACATTTCTCATCATCTTTTACATATCGTATTAAATATTTTAACAGTATTGCTAAGCCAGACTAGGATTCATTTCACCTCAAAAAATTAAAAGATAAAAGATATTTATTTCCAGATAGATTGTACAGTTCCACTTAAATTACAGACTAATAATATAATCTATTAAATTTATATGACTCAAATTTGTTAAAAGTATAATGAACTCTGGTACCCAAGGTAAGATTTTACTTGTGTTATGGATACCAGTGCTCTCTCATGGTTTGCACAGAGTTACATTAAATATTAGATGGAGGACGTGATTTTGATGTAATTAGTAGAAGGCAGTAAGTATTTTTATACATAACAGTCTACACACAAATTTTAATAACTAACAACAAAGATTCATAGGCACCACTTACTTTAGCGGCAAGAAAATTGCAGTCCGGAGCTTCATTAGATTTTTTTTCTATGTTCTTATTTCTATGCATTAATTTTAGTAAAGATACGAGTTTTGCGTATGTTTCAATATGCACGTTAAGTTTTATTTTTAAAGTAGCTTTCAAAAATTGGGTAAATACTCCACATTGCAGATGATCGCCTCGTCTGTGATAAATCTAAAAAATAAGATAGCAACACAGTCTCCTAAAAACTGCTTGCACCCTTTGTAAGTCTCCATTCATTGAAGACATGGTATGCTTTCAGATATTTCTCAGGTAGGAAACTTAATTCTGCATTAATAACTTGTTGTTTCAACTCTTCCGGTGATATAATACTGTTCTCGTCGCTAGTTTCACTTATATTTGCGATTATTTTAATATTTTTTAACTTATTCAACTCTTTTCGCCAGCCAAGAAATTTTATTCCCGCTCTTTTATTTAAATAAGACGTGTTTGGAAATAGCACCCATGATATTTTATTAAGTACTCAAAATATATTACGTAACATTATTGAAAATAGAAATAAATATTTACAGGTTAAATATCAGTTTTATTTGCATTAGATACTTATTTTCGCTTAAATACAACAATAAGTTAATAATTCTATAAATTACATTACAAGACATAATTATCTTTTTGCAAAATTTCTTTAGTTAGTACGAAATGCCGAACGTGTTTGTCTTTGAGGTCGAATTCAAAATCAGAACTTCGAAAGGGCTGGTCTTTGTCTCTCTCTCTCTTTCTAATGGCGGGAAAGAGATAGAGTGTGAATGTTTCAAATAGTATGATTAACCCGAGGCTGATTAAGATATTTGCGGCTCTAAAACAAAAATTAAAAAGTTACTTGGTCTCACTAACGCAAAACCTACATGTTTGCGCTAGGGGGCTTACCATGAACTCTTATAGCAGGTCAATTTTACACGAAAAATAACCTGCCCTGTTATTTTGTACCATGAGTGAGTATAGCAGCAGGCGAGCCAGCGATCACGTGACCTAAGCCGGTGAGTGACCACGTGACAGCACTCCAGCAGGTTGGCCTGCAACGTTTCCTACCATGAAGGCTTTTTGACATATAGACAATCAACAATTAACCTGCCGTACTGTCGTAATTTGCAGGTCTGTGAAACTAACTTTTAATGACCTGTTTCTTTTAAATTGGAATACAAAAACGTTACATATTGTTAAAATGTGCATAAAATATAATTCCTACGTTCTTTCAAAGTATTATAGAATATAGAAAATCTTCTCTAAGCACTGCGTTTACCGTTTATTTTATATATGAAATGAAAATATTTTATTGTGCTTTTAGGAACATAGATGACATAGCAACAGTGTTAAACAATATGCTAAAATTCAAAGAAATAATTAGAGGAACTCGATAGATCCATTTGAAATGTCGCAGGTCAATACTTTTGTTAAACGTATTAAGGGATCACTAAATAGCTTACACTTGAGCTTTGTAATATGAGCTACAAACATTCATGCGACGCCCTACTTTATCAACAAACTTTTCGATTGAGTTGAAGATTAGTACTTATTTATGTGATTAGAATTTACGCTTACCAATTATCTAATTGTAAAACTTACAGCTTCCCAAGTGTTCCAATCCTTGTTAACATCTCCGTCAATCGTATTAACACGGCCTCAGTTAACAACACTCAGGTTATCATAAAACTTTTTTAAAACTAACCCACTTGAATTTCAAAATCGCCTCGTAAATATTCTACTTTTGTAAAAAACATGACATGCATCACATAACACATGTCAGTATTATATACGTTCGGAAATAAATTTGAAGATATTAAACATTGACATTTAAGTTTATGATGAAGATGGAACTCGTTTTCTCTCACGAATAATGTTAAATTCCATTTTCACACGGAAAAATGTATTTTCTTTCTATCTCTTTTATTTCAATCTTTACTTGTTCAAACATATTTAACTTCTATAAAAACCGTAAAACCGTAAACGTGTTTCAGAACGACCGATTGAATTAATCTTATTTAATCTGTGCGTCCAGCTTACTGATCAGAGACTATGTAGCAGGTCAAAATGCAGGTCAGCCGGAAACATTCATGGTACAAAAATGAAACCTGCCAGGTTAAGCTGCTCAGTTGAACTGCCTTGCACTTGGCAAGTATTTTAGAATATCATGGTAAGCCCCCTGGAGTGAAAAAAATATTATAACTTTTATCAATATTATCGATACCTTAATCTAGATGGTAACATCCCTATCACAAGTTTCTACTTTCTACTTTACGGCACGTGGTACTGCCAGACTAACGATTTATCCGTTTATCTACGTATTTTCGACCTTGCTTCGGATATATCATAAACGTATACGTATAAGATTCATAATCTATATTTTCTTGGTTTATTTTCTAATAGAACATACGTAAGGAATACTGCGCTATTAAGTAGGAAGTTTTAATAATTTTCTACAATATACGGCGCCAGCGCTGAACCAAACACAAGGTCGTAATAGTGAGCAGACCATATTAATTATTATAAGCATAATAATGAAACTGGATTTATTTTCAAAGTCAATAGTTTTGTAATTAGTACCTAAGGTAAGACGATAATCACTTTCTCATTACGTCCTCTTTTAATTTCAGTTACAAATGTGTTTCTTTTTTTATGCCTGGCTTAATTTGTTTAGTTTTAATACCTATTTATTTAACTGATTTGAAATATTTTTTATTTTTCCGGCATTTTCCTTTGATCTGACAACACTAAAATTTAATTCGGCTATAGCTCGCTTGGTGGCCACCAACCAGAATTATTATTTTAGTCAATTTCATTCTTGAGTTTGCCGTTGCCGTTCTAATATCGCTATTTAATGCTAGATGGCGTTACTGAGAGATGGGATCACAGTTTTTGTATGACATTTCTTCGCATGCCCCCTCTATAGTTTTTAAATCTCTTTGATGTATATAGATTTTGAACAGTCAAAATCCCGAAAGGATCTAAAAGGGTCCTAAATAATCTGGAAGTTCATTCTAATATATGAAAAGGCTAGGCTGTTGTTAAAATAGTAAACCTTTATTGTGAAAGTTTCCATTAACCGTAAAATTTGTAACCCAAAAACCTAATTCATGAAGAGATTAATGATCACGATTGAATTGTAAAACAAGAAAAGACGAATGGGTTGTTATAAATAATTTCGCGTTCGAGTCATTAACATTTCGCAATTACATATTGATCTAATAGATTTCTTTTACTTCTCAAATTTCAAGCGTCAGCCAACTGCAAATGTGCAGCATCATGAATTATTATCGAAACAGCATTTTGCCAAGAAAGCAATAGAAAGTAAAATGACACCAAAAACTTTCGACTTGGTCATATAAATGGCATGTAGAATAAGTATACATATGTGTTTAATAAGTACCTACCTAGTTTTGTTAACTACTACTTGATGAACGGGTGAACCAAAGCGTAATGTTTTGATTAGTTGAATCTGGAAATGGAGCAAAAGATGAAGGATATTTGACGAAAAAAAATAAAATGGGGTTTTTCCACTCGTATGCTTTAGAATCCTCCTCAGCCCTCCCTTACCCTCTTAAACTCTTGAGTCTTATAACACTTGAGTCCTCACTTGAGTCCTCATAAACTCGAGTCTAACACTCTCCTCCCTTTAACACAAATAAAAGACAACAAGGAAGATGGGTGTTCCAAGATCTATGGTCATCAGTAATTATAGAAACAATTAAAAAGCAAAATTTGTGTCTCGCGTGGATCTAAAATATATATTATATATATAAATATATATATATATATATACAAGATATATAATCAAAAACGTGTTTTAACTTAAGGGAAAATTCTTACCTTGCCAACCAACTAGTTAACAAACACAGCTTCTCAAAGGGTGTTGAGTATGTAGGTATATGTAGGGTCTCATACAACTATCTACAGCTAATACCTTAAACAAATTCGACGGTATTCGGACCTCGAAGATATATCAGAAGCAAGCAAGATAACAGTTTTAGAGAAATGTCTATTTGTTAAGGAAACTTAGGCCAAGTGATGCACATGGAAGAAACAAATGCAGGCATTGGGGATTGATATCATAGCTAAAATTTGCAGGGGAGTTTGGAAGGGAACCACCCTTCGCCACTTCCTAGTGTTTTTGCTATAGGGGAATGTCTTATGTATTTATGACGTTCAAAAAGTGCTGACTCTCAGCCTAAATAGTTGAGATTTGATATTGATTTGATTTTGCAAGAAACAGCCGCTGTTTTTCATGTAGAACGACCTAGTACACCGAACGGAAATATTAGAATGCAATAAACAATTGAGTGTCATTTATAAATCGGGTTTTTGATACCTTTTTCATTACAAATTGTTAGTAGCAATATTTAAGTTACTAAATTACTTAGTATATTTATATTCATACATAGATACGGGAAAAACATGGTCAGAAAATATAAGAAATCGAGCTCATGGTTAGTAAAGTAATAACTTAATTTCGATTTGTTTTCAAAGTGATCGCTGTGACGCGATGAGTAGTCGAAGCCGCGAAGGTAAGGTATGAATCAGTGGCATTCAGGAACTGACCGTTACTTTCAAAGGCTATGTTTGAGGCCATTTAACTTAATTATATACGCTTGTTTTATTTTTCTTTAATAGAGCCTCTCTCTTACATACAGTGACGTATTTCGTACCAAAATTATCCTTCGAAGCAACAGACAAGAAAGACCTAGAATAATGACGACTTAGAAGCCTCGTACGAGTGTAAAATGTTTCCTTGGCGAGCCGTCGCGTCGGTAGATAGGTACTCAAAGTCACGTCCCGTCGAACGCGGCGCCCTCAACATAAAGTGGACACACTTTTTCGTGTGTCCACTTTATGTGAGCAACTTTCCCTATGGGACCAACTAAAATGTATGAAACTTAGTGATTTCAGAGTCGTCGGTCCCATAGTGAAAGTTGTTCATATTCATGGGTAGAACACCCAGTGAAAATTTGGCCGGTCATTGATAAATAACCCTGTATAGATTCTTAAATAAAGAAGGAAAAGGTGATATTGAGAATAGTACAAAAATCAACTGTAAATCAATAGGTACTTATTTGAATGAAATAATAAACGAAAATATTTTAATCGGAAACCACATAATGCGGTCATTGGAATAATTTACAAACCAAACGTGACGTCACTTTGGTGATTGTGTGGTGTGATGTCGCATCGTGTAGGTATTTATTTAGTAGGTGCCTATAATTATAGATATTATGTTTGTTTGGGCACCTAATATATTTTTAACACGTTTATCATTAGTTTTGTATACTTACAGCCACCACTGTTAGGGAAAACCGCATTTATATATAGTACCCTTCGTAAATTATTTTTTGAGGGCCCAAGTAATTTAGAAATCATTAAATTAGTTGACTCTGAGTCATACCGCAAAGCTAAATCAGTTATCCACAATATATACCACAGTCATTTTTGTAGCTGTCTCGTAATCCTATTTAATGTATTTAGTTAGAATTAGGGTTTCCTAATCATAAAACGATAAAATGGTGTTAGGTTACCAATTTACCAATCTTTATGGCTTCTTTTGTGTGATGCGGATTTCAGTGCGTAGCTTTGCTGAATAAACAAGCACTAACAAGCTTTTGATTTGCACTTCTTCAAAAATATACAGACAAAGATTATTTTACACTTTGGAGCACGTATGTCTCTACATAAAAGCGATCAAAAGTTTACTATGGATTAAAGCAACTATACAGATTAGCTCTTATAACTTTTTTGAATATTTTAAATTTTTTAATAATTATTGATTTTTAAGATTGGTTTGGTGTGAATCTAACAATTTCGGATAAGATAATGGCTCGTAAAGATGCAGCGAAGCAGGAGTATTTTATCTAGTGAAATAAGACATAAGTTTAACTAGATATATGTATCTTGTACGAGTAGGTACATATTTTCAGTCCCTTTTCAATAAAATTTAACTACGTACAATTTGTTCTAGATCGCCACCCTCAACGCCAGTCACGTTTAACTTCGACGAGAGCCTAGTCGAGGACACAAGTGGGAAGCTGCAACCAAACCAGTTGACTGTGGACAACCTGACAGTAGAATGGTTGAAGGAGAAGTTGACGGAGCTCGAGAACACCCTGCAAGATAACAGGGAGAAGCAGTCAGCGCTGCAGGGGCCGGAGATCATAGGGAATGGAGTCTGCAAGAACAATAATACGGGGTTGAGTAATGGAGTCAATGGGATTGATAGGTGAGCCTGTTTGTAAAATAATAGAACATAAGGAAGGAATATCTTAATTTAAAGGTTTAATAACCAAACAAAGATGACATAACCGTAATTCACGACGTGAACATCTACAAAATGAATAAGGAACTATTTGCATAAAATTTAAAAGGTTAAGAAATACTAGCTATTCTAAGAAAATAAATGTAAAGTTCCGTTTTAGTTTTACAAATCAGAGTCTCTATTTAATTTAACCAAAGAGCTTTTTCCCGATTACACAGGCATTCACCGCCACCATTGCCGGTGACGACATCAGAACCCATCAAACTTCTAGAGCTTCGTGTAGCAGAACGTAAATGTGCCAAACAAGCAGAGATGATCAGGTCCGCACTGGCTGAATTGGGTTGTGAAGAGGCGCCTAGTGGTTGTCCAGATCTATCTGCGGAGACTGTTGGCGTTGATAGCCTAGATGGCAGCTCTCCTGATCACCAGGTACGGTTGTTTGCGTGCTTTATAGGAATGAAAGGCTTGTTAATGGGTTAAGGGGATATAACTTACCTAAACTATAAACGGGATAAGAAATAAACTAACATGTCTAGGTATTTCTGGTGTAGATTCTTCTATGGATTTAGCAGCTTTGCTAAAGGTGACATTCGATTATCAGGATCGCTCCTCAATCGGATCTAAAGCATCGGCAGACGTGTTACGATTGCATCTCCACTCGATAATACCGCCGAGGCCTTTCTTCAAATTATTCACGCGACCGTTTCGACGCAAGTCTGCACCTTCGAGCCCGGCGCTACCTCCCAAGACTTACAGAAGTAGCAGCGAAGGCCCCGCTGACTCGGTAATCGTACCACATCGCAGACGGATCAGAGTCCTGAGGCGACGCTTGCGCAAACGTGTGGAAATATATGTGCATTGCCGAGTTCATAACAAAACGCTCTTCAAAAAGAGAAGACAGAGCCGTGTTGTACTCGATAGTTGTTCTAACAGTGTGGTGAGTGCCACTAACCGAGATATCCCTCATCCACGCATGGCATGGAATTTGTACAATGCATGAAGCTTTCATCTTCCACGGCGCTACTGGTAATGGCACGATTTATTCGCTCTGTAACGAGCGTTTCTCAACGTGTCAGTGCTAATATTAGCACAAACACTTCACGTCACCGTGCACCGCACGAACTTCTGTCGGGAATGAGATTTCAAATAAAATGAAAATAGCACAGGCTCTCCTTAAAACTCAGTTTCAAAATCAAGGTGAAGTCACTTGCGACATTATAGAAATGTATCGGTGTTTACTCGTAGACTGTGTACGTTTCAGTCGTGAGGTTTACGTCAAGTTCATCCTGTTTCTGGCAGTGTACGCTTCATGCGGTGAATAATAAAAGAGATAATTAAATAGTGTTGGTTTGTTTTGCGGTGTTGTGAGCTGATGAGGTTGAGTAATGGATCCGTTTTCGCTGTATATTACGCACAGCGAACTGCCTCCGCCGGTCGTGGTTCCTCGGAGGAAGAAACGTTTGAAGCAGTTGCAACTTGAACTTGAGAGAGAAAATGTATGTTACCGCTTTCGTTGTTACGTTTTGTCGTGTGTTTTGTAGCATTATGTAATTAAGCAGGTGAGCGCATGTGCATCGCGTGGATTCATGTTTTCTCTTGATGTTTTACTAATGACACCGTACTAGTTTGTATTGTTAATGACATTACTTATTAGACTACTAGATTGAAATGATCATTTAATAAAATATTAACTAAAAGTTTAAGTTGTAAGATCTTTTGTCAAAGTGATAACTTAGTAGGTAAACTGTTTTTATTACTGACCCATTTTACTCCTACTTTTTTACCAATCGTTGATTCGCCGCCACGCTGATACACGGGTGCCATACCAATTACCTACTTACCTGTTTTATTTATACTTCTGTCTCTGCAGGTGAGTGTGAGTGAGACAGAGCGAACCTTGGTCGAGCAGGAGTGGTTCCACGGAGTGCTGCCTCGTGAAGAGGTGGTGAGGCTACTGAGGGCTGATGGCGACTATCTGGTGCGGGAAACTACTAGGAATCATGCGAGGCAACTGGTGCTCTCCGTGTGTTGGGGACAACACAAACACTTCATTGTACAGACTACACCTGAGGTTCGCATTATATCGTGAATAATAATAGTTGATAATTTGTGGGTGGGTTTTATACTAAATTCCATCTCTCCTATTAAAAGTACCAGCCAAAATACAGTGTGTTCGTAAGTTCGTTACATGTTGGTGCTTAGCAACAAGAATTAATAATATCCTTAGATGTTCCAAATACCTAGGCCCCTGACCTTTCTAGACTCGTAAAATAATTCTGGCTTCAGAAGTAGTGTTACAAAAAAGATCCTACTAGTTACACCTGTTATTTGGAATGTTTTTTTGTGTTAAGTATATGGATCAAGAATCGTTTCAAACCGGTTTGGTTGAATGCAAATCTCCGGCTAACATTTTGGGAAATGGATGCTTCGAACTCTGAACACTGTTTCTTTAATATTTTGCAGTAATAGAATGTAATGGTTCTCACGATTCGTTTGTGTTCATCTATAATGATTCATATATTAATAAATGAGTTTGAATCGTGTCAATTAATGAATTAAGCGGTTTCTCCGAAGTTTAAGTTGCTTCCTATCTCACAATCCACGAATTTATTTTATGGGAGCTTGAAACATTATTGGGAATGATGCGCCAAAACGTGTTCTGCTCAGTTTAGGTTGTTTTGATTTATTTATTGCGTTTTTGTTTTGGTTTCATTGTTACTGGTCTGTCCAAATTCAGAGAATCGACTTAAGAAAACGTGGTTTAGTTAGTTGCAGGTTGTTGAACTTGTATTGTCAAAAAATGTCAGTGGGAACGAAATTAAAGCGACTGCTGTGACATTTTAAGAGTACCTATGAGGAGCAGGGTATAATGTTCTGCATCCCTCAAAGAAAAGGGAGAGAGCATATATCATTAATAAATAACTTAATGGAAGGGGGAGAGATCCACAGATCAGCCAGGTGTTGTGTCTGGCGGGCTACTATTGCTCGACAATTGTTGTCGGGGTCTTGTATAAGTTCAATCACGCAGATTACCTTAACATTGCGATGTAGGATATGTCAGTTTTTTGGTTTGTATGTAGTGAGATAGATGTCCTTTAGTGAAATATAGGTTCATTTGTTTTAATATTCCTTCTCCTTCCAGGGTCACTATCGTTTCGAAGGAGCAGCGTTTCCCTCAGTAGCAGAACTGATAGCATGGCAGCGAACAAGTGGCGTACCCGTCACAGCGCGATCAGGGGCTTTGCTGCGTAGGGCTGTTCCGAGGGAGAACTGGGAGCTGAACAATGACGACGTGCAGCTCTTGGACAAGATTGGAAGGGTAAGTGGAAAAGTAGTAACAGGATTTCTACTGTAGAAAGAGTGTTTTTTTTTAAGTGGGTTCAATGACAATTAAGTAGGCTGTTAGTGAGGGCTGGTGGTAAACTTATAAAAGCTGCACAATTTGCAATGCCACGTTTGCCGTTGGCGTTGGTTTCAGTGGATGGGTGATAATCAATCACAGAACCTTCTCCGGGAAAGCACGTTAGGCCATTTGTCACTTGCAGATTTTTGACAGTTGTTACGGGTATTCAAAGGCCCAGCCAAACGAGAAAAGAAGAAATGGAGAAGATGATTAAGATATCCATCTTAATTGGGTTGTGGAGGTTAGATAAAACAGTCGCCCTGTCATCCGCGAAATACTGGTATTCAGATGCCTCCGGTTTGAATAGTAGCTAACTCTTGAGAAAAGGATAGGCTATAATGATGACCACCTGATGATACGAGGTATTACAGGTTAGCTTCCCAGAGACGAGCTACGGGATTGTCCCACTTCAGGAAACCTTGATCATGATTTCTGGTATCTTACAGCTTTGCATACCGTAAGGGCCCATGTCAAGACAGAAATAAAATAAGATCAAGCCGTATAAAAGACGCAATGCAGATTACTTTGGGAACTTTTTGGGGTCAATTGGCAAGGCCGCTAGGCCGGGTATTCGGGTCAGCAATTTCTGTAGTACTCCGCCTGTCTATTTCTACCTACAACGTCTAATAGTCAGATTGGATCGATAAGTTACAATTACCTGCGTGTCTACGTGAATTATAGTGACATGTGTTCCTTAGTGTTTGGAGGTTTAGATACCTTCCAGGAATAAAAACCATTGTTCAAACTGACATTGTGACGAAGCCTCCAATTAACTCTTGGATGTATGTTGTTTCCTCGAAATACTATCTAAGATACTATTCTGTATGATCCTCACATGAACCAAAATGCCTGAAAATTAAAAGAGACTGTGACCTTTGAATTTGTTTAAGTACGTGTTTCTTCTCAGAGTAGGCAGTCAGATAGGATACCTACACTGAACTCATTAGTTTAAAAATAAATTGCTCGTTTGATGAGTAAAATTATTTTTAAAAACCAATTTCCATCATTTTCCACATTAAATTAGGCGCTTAATTGAATAATAGTAGATTTTTTTTTGCGTATTATTACGTAAAGAATACGATTTATATGTTCCTTCGAGTATTTTAGTATTCAAAAGGACGTAAACGCTCATAGTAAGCTTATAACTAAGTACATCATTGCGGCTTTTTGAATTTGGTTTAATAGTTATATGTATGTGCACTGTAGACAGGATTTGTACAGGCCCTTGACACACTTGGAGATTTCGAGCTATATCTGCTATAGGTATGTATTCGTAGGTAAAAAATAGTCTATTGACACCCAGGTAATACCCACAAGTAATACTTGTACTATAGGAGCTTTAACTTTTGGTGCTATTTGGGCCTATACCCCACATAATGTACAAAACATGAGTTCAGAACATAATTCTGGACCCCTAACGTAGAATTTTTGGCTATAGGTATTTATATATATTCTTCAAATTAATTGGCCATTATCCGTCACCAGGGCAACTTCGGTGACGTATACAAGGCTCGGCTGAAGAGCACCAGTCAAGAGGTGGCAGTCAAGACCTGCCGGGTGGCGCTGCCCGACGAACAGAAACGCACCTTCCTGCAGGAGGGACGGATTCTCAAGCAGTACCAACACCCCAACATAGTGAGGCTTATTGGTATAGCGGTGCAGAAGCAGCCCATCATGATAGTCATGGAACTTGTGCCTGGTAAGATTCTTTGAAGTTCGCTTATTCTATCTTAGATAAAATACTTTTTTTGGACAACGTTTTTGGATTATGGAAGTTGGTTTGAGAAAGAGTCATTTCGCTATTCCAATGTTAAACATATTTGTGAGTTCATATCATGCATTTATAAATAATACCATAGTCTTTATCCAATATGAAGCCTGCAATTAAGTAGAATCTAAAGTTAATGAAAAGCTCATAGGACGTTAAATCTACCTACATATTGAATGCACAATTGATGATATAGTCACAAATGTTAAATTTGTGTAATACGTAACCACTATTAAGTAATTTAAATTAGTTGATTGAGTAATTAAATGTGTTTCGTTTTTAGCTCAAACTTAACTTTGTGTAGTTTACTAAAATATCTTCCTTAATTAGAAACTACTTAATACCTAATTAATAACGAAGAAAATAAGCTAAATACAAACGCAAGATTAGGTTCATTGTACGTGTTTAATGTGTTTAAGCTTGATCCATTAAACGCTAGTGAATGATAACAGATTTCCTACCATCTATTCATTTTCTTTAGCTATGGTAAAGCAAACAGACAATACGCAAAGAATCTAAATTCAACTCCGCGTAGGCGACCTGCGTTAAAACTTAGCTAAACATAGCTTTGCTCTTCCGTTTCTCATTTAAAATGAAGACAAAAATACTTATGTCACCTCTTCTTGGTTATAAATATACTTTTCTTTTATTTTTATAATGTCTTGCGTCATTAGATGGAGAATCAAAAACAATCGCGGACATGGTATTCCGTTGACAGATTCATTTTCACTTGACCCAATTCCTTAGTTGTAATTTTCGTGAAAGATACTACCTACCTACTGATTTTTGTCCATATGGTCTGTATCTGCTGTGGGGTCGCTTGTGGCTCAATAATAACAGGCTCCGGTCGATTGAAGGTTAAGTTACATTTGACAAGGTTTGTCCGTGAATGGGTGACAATTCATTACATATGAAGGCTTGTCCGTGCCTCGGAAAAAACAAAGCAGATCTTAGTGTACGGCCTGAGTGCACGCTCTATTCGAGCGTCGGGCGGGGCGGGGCGTGCAGCGTTCATGTTAAACACGTGCTACCCGTAGTGGCCGTCCTGAGTGCCGGCCGAGCGGAGCGTGCGCAGCAGCGGGCTTGTTTGCGTCGAGCGGGGCGTCGCGTGCAAGTTCAAACCAGTTTGTGTTTTGCAGCGGTGATACGAGCGTTCTTGAAGGATGTCGTTTGAAGAAATAATTTCAGAAATACAAAATAAACCTGAAATATGGTTATCTTCGCATTCTTTATATAAGAACTCATGAAATTTATCTTCATTCACCCTTAATGTTTCAAATAACGTAGAAAACTCTCCAAATTGTTTTCTTTGCTTCACAATGTTACTAGGACCTTGCCTTGACTCATAATTAAATTTTAGCCACAAATTTTCTTCTAAATACATATCAATAATATCGTACGACGCAGACGCCATGATCGACACAAACGACCGCCACCACAAACGCTGAGCGTGCACTGAGGCCACTTAAAAAACGCTCTTTCGACCGCTCATCCCCGCCCCGCCCGACGCTCGAATACAGCGTGCACTCAGGCCGTACACTTAGACAGTCGTTACGAGTAACCTGCAGGTCTAGCCATAGTACAAATTCTATTTCTATTATCGTAATCGATAAGGCGACAATAGAAAGAAAATGGCGTATATGGAATCAGCTGTTTGTCATCTGTCACGTGTTAACGAGTAGAATTTGCATTAAGGATGAAAATGAAATACACTTGACAGTTGACAAATAGCTGATTCCATATAAGTACGCCATTTTCTTTCTTTGATAGAAATAGAATAGAACTAGAATTTGTAATGGCTAGGCCTGCAGAAGCCCGAAAGTCTGACAACAAGTTTAACCAAAGAGTACGTGTTACCCAGTAACTGGGCTGAAGAGTTCAGACAGCCAGTCACTTCATGTAGGACATTGGTATTCAGAATTGGAAGCTGACCCCAACATAGTTCGAAAAAGGCTAGGCAGATGGTAATGGGCTGTATCTTCAGTTAATACTTGCTTTGATGTTTGTCCTTAGCAGGCACTACCTCCGTATCAATGACTCAGGGCCCCACATGCAAAATCCATCCATTTTTCTAAGGAATGCTACCTATACATTTTATTTTTGTTTTTTCATATGTAAGTAAATAGTACCTACATCACACAACTACCTGCATATCTTTTCTCCGTCACTACCATCAAAAGGTGGTCTGTAAGAGCAGTTAGCCCGATTTGTAATTTTTTATCGCGTAGGTACCTACATAAAATAAATTCCATTTTATTCTTTTCCTTCCACTCGAACTTTAAACTATGTTTTATCTGAATGGTAACTACGGATAATAAAATCTAGTAGTCGTCTTAGTATTGTATTGTGTTATATTCTAAGTATTGTATTAAAATGTATCTTATCTTTTTATAAAAAAAAACATTCTCTTTCTTTTGGTACCTACTAATTCATCCTACTGGCGTAAAAGAACCTTCAACAAATTTTCGACTAATTACACCACTGCAACTGGTGCAACTTTACTGAACTTAACTAAACCTACATCTTATTTGAACAAAACAAAGCAGTCCGGATGTCTATGAAGCAGTACTAGATATTCTTTAAATAGTGGGTTGGGTTTCCGTACTAGGTAATCTACCATTAATTACCATCATAGCTACCTACCTACAGGTACCTACTTATTTATACCTGCATGTTTTCAGTAGGTAGGTATACTTCTGGTTTTAAACAAACTGGATTTAAATACACAACGTTAATCCTAAATGTATTTTCGAAACTGCACCTACACAAACACAGCTTGCCGTGTGATGTGTCAGTGCCATGTTTATAAAACTAAGCATGTGGGTGTCTAGACCGATTTCACGCTGGGTGGGTGAAACATGCGTTTGATTTAACCTATGGTAGCTTTCTCCGTAGCACATTTTGCCATTTTATTTAGTGTCAGCGTTTTGTGATCAATTTTGAGTTTTTACGCCTAGATTTGTCATACTTACAAATATTTGTCCCGGTTGAACACAAGACGGACGTCATTTTAGAGACACAGAGAAGACAGACTGTGGTGAAAGATGCGCATTAGGTAGGTATTCATTAAGCACAGCGACGCAATTGAATCAAGAACGTTGGAAACAAGTTTGAGTAATCAAAATAGCACAATCTAAGACGTAATATGTAAAGAACCATCCCACCAACACACGGATATAGCTATATAGCTATGCGTACATACCCTACAAATACATTTGTAGCTGGACAAAACGTCTTCGCTAGGCGGTAAAGCTAGTTAATCACTCAGTTTTAAAAGAGTCTGACTAACTTTACCCATAGAACGCATAGAATCCTAGTACGAGTGCAAGAAGTGAGGCAACTAAAACTGTGCCAAACTTGCCCTTTTTTGCTCGGCGAGCCGTGTCAGTAGGGTTAGTGCTAAAAGTCACGTTCCGTCGAATACAGCTCGCAAGCAAACACATTCGGCTCACGCGCTCAAAAATAATAAAGTGGACACAGGATTTTGCCCATGTTTTAAGCCTTTCTTTTATTCACCTAGGTGGCTCCCTCCTAACATTCCTTCGCACGCGAGCCGCCGCGCTGAGCGCCCGCTCCCTCCTCGCCATGTGCCGCGACGCAGCCGGCGGTATGCGCTACCTGGAGTCCAAGAACTGCATCCACCGTGACCTAGCAGCTAGGAACTGCCTCGTGGGAGACGACAATATCGTCAAGATATCTGACTTTGGCATGTCTAGGGAGGAAGAGGAGTATATCGTGTCGGGAGGCATGAAGCAGATTCCTATTAAGTGGACGGCGCCAGAGGCACTTAATTTTGGTAAGTTCTTTTTTGAAGTTTTCTAGCAATTTGGGTTGCACATTACTAATAGTAGTCTTGTTAACCCCTCCAACTAAGCTAAATATGCTTGTGTCTGAAGTGGGTTCAGGTCAATAGTGCAATGGGTAAAGATTGCAATCACGACCAAGTTGTGAAAAGAATGCCCAAGCAAGCAGCTCTTTTGCCGGGTAGGCTATAAAAAACATATGTGTTGCCGAAATAAAAAATACTGAAAGATTCTAAATGTCTTTGGCTATTACGTAAATTCATAATGATCTATGTACCTACATAGGCCAGCACATGAAGCTACCCCAATGTGTTTTTCAACTTTATGACCAACCAAGTAAGTTCATGTTCAATTGGAAAAAAAAATATAGTTTGAACTAGCTTGATGCTGTACAAAATACCAAAGATAATCTGGAACTGTTAGACTGAGCTGTTAGTCAAAACATATGTAGTTATTACACTGTCCCCTAATGCATTGTTTTAAACATGGAAATTTGGATGCGTATCCCTTTTGCCTTGACAATCTGAGTGCCAGATAGGTACAGATAGAACTGGTAAACCGGTAATCTGAATAGGTACCTACTTGAGCTGCTTAGGCTCTAGGCAGAGGCCATTTAAACTGCAAATTTAAAAACTGCCAACTGCTGTTTGTACTAAACTGCATTCAAACAGCAAATGCAGCCAGAGTGCAGATGAAATGCAGTCCGACTGTCTAAAACCTTAATGTTTTTAACTGACCTCAATTGGTCAATTTTGTGTCATTGTTTATTTCAACTTTTAGGTAAATACACATCGTTATGCGACGTGTGGAGCTATGGTGTGCTTATGTGGGAGATATTCTCCAAGGGTGACACCCCTTACGCAGGCATGAGCAACTCGCGCGCAAGGGAGAAAATTGATACAGGTATGTATCTTATAGGTACTTTTACCTATTTTATCTGCAACAAGGTTTTGATCAATCTTCGATAAATGTCGTGACTTTAAATGTTTGATGACAGATATGCTTAAAACAATTATGTTAAGTACCGATATTAGATTGCAACAATATTTTAATTAATAAATAAAAAAATAATTAAATACAGTAGGTACTAATTATTAAAACTGGCCATTATTGGCCAATGGCCATTAATTATAAGATGTTAGGTTTCTTATCTAAAACTCATTAATATCTACCTACAAGTTACAAAAAAATGTGACACTTCGTCAAAGACGACCATGGCCGAACTGCTTCAAAAATGTGATGCTATCTTCTGCTAAAAGCTTTGCACCCATCTCTTAATCACCCTGTCGGTATAAGGACATCTAAGTGTAGATGACGAATGACGATGACGTTTTTATAAGACAGGTTACTTATCACAGTATGCTTATAAATTCCTTATTTCTTCAGGTTACAGGATGCCAGCTCCAGAAGGCTGTTCAGAAGACGTGTATGCCTTGATGTTACGTTGTTGGGAGTACGAGGCGGAGAAGCGACCTCACTTCCACCAGATATACACCATCATCGACAATATTTACAATAGGTAACACCACGATACAAATAGTGCGTGGATCAAGATAGTGACGTCATCATTTTATCGTTTCGTAAAGCGCTAGGTTTCTGTGACGTCAGCAAGTATATATGGATAGAAATGTCAAGGTAACATGATTAAGTTTTGTTTCTCATTAATGTATTGTAACCTTTGCGTTTTCCAAAGGTGATTAATAGATAGATGAATTTTGATTCATTGTTTACCGTCATATATACCTACAGCATTTATTACGAGAGATGTAACGAGTACAGCGTTAACCCCCCCCCCCCCCACCCCTTCCACCTATGAAGATCCTTAGAAAAGAGGGGTCACCAGTTACTGAGACTGTCTATACACTTTGTCTGTAATAGTGTAGCTCAAATCACAGACAGCGATCAATTTTTAAAAATTCGTTGTTGGTATCTGTTCATATCCTTAGAAATAGCTAAAAAATATCGATCTTGTGACATGTCGCCATTGCACCCTGTAAAGCTGGTGCGGGTTCTGCTATAGGTACATTGTATTTTTTTTTATCAGTTTCTAAAATTTTCACAGCGTTTTCTAATATGAACTAAGTATTTTCACTATGTGAACAACTCGGAAATCTCCAGAGAAGTCGGCCGCTCCATACATTTTCACATCTACTCATTTTCCATTATACAATAGGCAACTGATTACTGTATTAATTAAGTATTTTTGTAGAAATATAATTATTACTTATCTGTGCTAATTCAATATTGAAATAAGTAATTTTTAATCTATGTAATGTAGTGATTAAAATGGAAGTGTTGAAATACCAAGAAGTGACAAAAGGGGACAAAAATAAACCATATTGGCTAGCACGGCTGCCCTTTAAAAATATTTTTGTGGGTGATAAGAATTAAGATAACCGTGGTACATCTAGGTGAACTACTTAGGCATAGTTACTACGGGTCAGAAACCATTAAAACCACCACATTACTTACTAATAAAGTAGTACTCAAATAGGTATTTATTAAAAAAAAGGCTACCATAGACACTTACGCAATAGAATGGGCATATTATATTGGCCAAACCAGCTTGCATACGGCAGCTTAGTCTATGACCGTTCAAGTTTACATAAAAACTGAAGTTCATCGCGCACACACACACACACACACGTATAGGTAAATAGGTAATAGAGAGAGGTTTGCATGGAAGGGATATAACACCTTTCCCTTACGTGGCGGTTTCTACCAAAGCAGTTTTATTAAAATTGATACCGGTATTAACTCCAAACTTTTGGTCCCCTGTTGTTTCTTCTGGTAAACCTACTTTTAAAAGTGCTAATAAGTGATTTTTTAAGTAGTGTTGAAGCGTTGATCTCTTACGAATGGTACTTTAGCGATAGATGGAAAATAGTGTTTAAGAACTTACAATGTAATTATCAGCCGGTCCATAATTCTTTTCAAAATCTTTCCACAAAATTAAAGTTTGGTGGAGTGAAAGTAAAGTGTCAATCCAACTGTCAATCCAATTGTCAATCCCTAGCATTAGTGAACTCACTGTGCCACCAAAATTTTCACGGAAAGGTTTTCACAGAATGTCATTGCAGTTCTGACTGATATCATTATCTACGTATATTTTGTTTCAAGTACGATTTTAAGAATAATATCTACAAAGTATTGTGTAGATTTGATTTGCCGTATCGATACCGTATACCGTAGAATTAGTAATAATAAAAGATTGCGACATAGAAGAGGCATTAATTTAATAAGAAATAACTACCGTCTAGATGCAATTTTTTAAAATGGTTATTTCTATACGATTTCTGTAATTACTTTTTTAACTCGAGTTTGAGCGAATAAACTCTTATTATTAATGTAACTAATGTTTATGGAATGTAAAATAGACAAACTGTTAATTGTTTTAGAATTATATGAATCAGAATTTTATATTATTGATTGTTAAGAGTTAATAAGGAAATGGGAGATAGCATCGTTGAAGTGGTTGAAAATGGATTCGATTCCAAAGTCAGGCAAAGGGCTAGTGGGCGTTTCTCATATACCTACACCTCTGCCTAAGACTTCGTAAAAAACAGGCGTGATGTTATAAGTTTCCTTACGGTTTTAACTGTGCTTCCATTGTGCCTTTTTGTAATGAATATTTTGTAATAAGTGTGTCGTTTTTAATAACGTTAATTTTAATTAACTCTGACAATAAAAGGACATGTTTGTGATATGTTTTGCTTCCACAGAATAGTGTAACGATTATATATTTTAAGTAATATGTTTATTTCTTGCCTAGTGTAAGTGCATGATATAATTAATTGATATTTTAACACAAAGTGAGATATTAATGTATAGGCAGTCTAGTATTATAATTGAACATTTTTATTAAAACTATGTAAATATATTTCGTACAATATTAAAGTGCCAGACAATTTTGAATTCAGTATTTTTTTTCTGTTATCACTAAATCATATTTACTTAAGTATGAACCTTTCATTACTCTTTGAAATGGTCCTGTTGTTCTATTATTTACTATCTATAAAATTAAAATAAATCGTCGAATTGTTCGCGCCATATGACTACCTGCACCAAATTGGACAATTCTTATTTTGTTGAATATTTGGTAAGCGGCGCTGAGATCGGATTCAAAACCAACGTTTGGGCAAAACAACGCCGACCCCATCATAGAGGCATACGATGACGATTTATGTACCTATATTGCATCCAACAACACACTGACAGCATGCTTTCTGGCAGCAAGCAGATAAAAGGATAATCAAAATTTAACTAAGTACGTCTACATAAATAAATTTTATTACCACAAAAGGTTTACAAATACAGCTTTATAAGTTCGTCACTAACTGCTGACGGTGTTAATATTCCTAGATCTGTAAATAACAAAGTTATGTATGCAGGTGGTGTGTAGTCTACTAAAGGATGCTCTTTCGTCAGGTCTTTGCCAGACTTGATGACGCTGGACAAATACTTGAACTCGTTTGGTAGATCTCGCTGGTTCAAGGGGTATATCCTAGAGAATTTGAAGCTTTCTGTCAGCACAAACACAGGCTTTTTAAGTTCTAGAGCTACCACCCCTAATGCATAAGTGCCGACCTGCAACAAAAACATATACATACATACTGACACAACATGCAGAAAGTGAAATATGCAATGGGGAAGAAAAGTAATAACTTTTGCCACAGGCGTCGCTAGTGTCTTTGACTCACGAACAATTTCAAAAACTTTTGATTAAGTATTCGATTGTAATAATAATTATTATTATTTCGGCTTCTAAGAGGACTTCAGTTCTGTTTTTAAATTGGACACTGTCCTCGTGAAATAGAGTTTATAACAGAATACACGCTATTTTGCTATCATGATTGAAAACCCATAGAAAACTGAGATACTGACAATGCGATTTTGAGTGAAATGATAAGCAGAGCCATCTGTCTACAGCTTTGCGTTATCGTCCACTTTTAAAAAGCTTGATTCCATTCTAGATAAAACCAAAATGGTTTGAGGGGCAAACCAGTTTGGGTTAAGTGTATACGGACTGCATAAAAGAACTTGTTCATAGTGTTCAGAAAAGTTTGTATGTGAATTTGGGTTGTGGTGTTATAGGCCTGCTGTTTAACAGAAACGGTGGCTTTGGTAGCTGCACAATGCGGGCAGGGTGTTGTAGGTCAGAGGAAACACAACTATAGTTGCCGTAAGCCGTTTTTGATTAGATTATAACGGTTTAACGGTTTAACACGTTAGCTGTCCAATGTACCGAATACAGTACACGCCGCGTGGGTCCACCACGTCCATGTACCGTAAATGGTACACTCGCCTCTTTAACTTTCTATGCGCTCTAACTTCATGGACTTGTGTGTTATGTTGCTCTATTTATCAGGACTTGTCAACAGGACACAAACAACAGAATATTACAAAAAATGATTTGGACATTTGGGGTTATCCAAAAAATATGTATGGGGACAGTTAACGTGTTAAGACTAAGTCATCATAATTTATAATTGCGTAGAGGATCCAAAAATAAACTCAAACACATTCGTTCAAATAAAATATGTATTTACAAATACAGCTTAATAAGTTCGTCACTAACTGCTGACGGTGTAAATATTCCTAGATCTGTAAATAAACCAGTTATGTATGCAGGTGGTGTGTAGTCTACTAATGGATGTTCTTTCGTCAGATCTTTGCCAGACTTGATGACGCTGGACAAATACTTGAACTCGTTTGGTAGATCTCGCTGGTTCAAGGGGTATATCCTAGAGAATTTGAAGCTTTCCGTCAGCACAAACACTGGCTTTTTAAGTTCTAGAGCTGCCACACATAATGTGTAAGTTCCAATCTGTAATAACAAAAAGAAGAAAGATAATTCTGCAATTTTAAAATGCAAGAAGGCGCTAAATAAATGCTTATAAAAACTCATCTCTTTTAGCAAGATCGCCTATACAATAACGATCATTAGCTGATTTATGACAATGTAGAAATCTTATTGAATATAAGAGAGTATATCTGTCTATCGGTAGGTCGAGATGGCTCAGAGGTTAAGACGCCTACCTCTCATGCACGAGGTTGTGGTTCAAATCCGGACAAGTACCAATATGACTTTTTCAATTCATATGTACTTTCTATGTTGTTCTTAGACATCATTGACATCGGTGAAGGAAAACATCGTGAAGAAACCTGGACTTATAGTTAATATAAGTTTCAAATCGCCAATCTGCCTTGAGCAAGCGTGGTGATTAATGCTCGAGCCTTCTCTGTATGAGAAGAGGCCTTTGCCCTGCAGTGGGACAGTAACAGGCTGGTATTATATCTGTCTATCAGTATTCATATTTTAAGGACTGTAATATTGGATCTGGGCAGATTGTTGGAAGACTGATGGTTAGTTAGAAGAAATTGGACTAGAGAGGTGAATTGGGATCAGTCGCGGGTTGCGGAAGAATC
Organism: Euplexia lucipara; assembly: GCA_921972225.1. Classification (NCBI taxonomy): domain Eukaryota; kingdom Metazoa; phylum Arthropoda; class Insecta; order Lepidoptera; family Noctuidae; genus Euplexia; species Euplexia lucipara. The sequence goes on along the minus strand of OV179152.1, from coordinate 6,416,424 downwards.
CATACGTAGAAAGAGTTCGGTTCCGCGACCCCCGGCGCACGTGTGAGACAGAACACCGGTTTGGTTCTAGGTCAGTAAGAGTCTGACAGACTCCTCTGTGATAACAAAGAAGAAGAGAATAAGAAAAAGGGATGAAATGGGGTTTTGGAGTATATTGTACGAAATCTACGGAGACGAGTCGCTGGCAAAACGTCTATAATTATGTCAATATAAGGAAGCGTAGACAGCTTAAAACTTAAGCAAAATATTTATTCATACAATAGCGATTGCAACTTTCCGGGCGCCATACAATTTCTATTAACATGTGGGTACTTAAGGAAAAATTATGCTTTTGATTCATGCACCTATGTGTAAAGTATTTAGCTAAACCCGTGTTTATATTGAAATTTTATAAATTTCATTTGTCTTTATACCTATGGTATTAAGTCTGGCTCTGTGCATTTGTGTGTTTAAAGAATTAAATAAATTTTTACTAACTTTATTAATAATCCCGCCGCTTTCGGTGACGCCTTCAGCGCCGATCATAACGATGTCAACTTGTTCCATGATGTAGCCGATGGATGCGTCGAGGATTAGCGTCGCATCGATACCTGCTTCCACCAGCTGCTTGTGCATCAAAACACTGGAAATATTATAAGATTCAACTGTTTTACTTGGGTAAGTATAGAAAAGTGCGATCTTTTTTGGTAGGTAGGTACTTAGAGTAAAGTACAGACGCCAGCACATCAAGTTACCCCAATGTGTCAAATTTTCCCAATTGAATATGAACCTTATTCTGTTTGACATAAAGTTGAAAAACGATCAAAGAAATTTGACACATTGGGGTAACTTGATGTGCTGGCGTCTCGTCTGTACAATCACTAGGATTTTAAAATTAGCAAGTATAGTATTTCAATTGTAAACGTCGTTCGTGTGTTAAGTGCCTTACATTTATTAATTTTATTTAATACTAGCTGTGCCCTGCCACGCTTCGCTGTGGCACATGGTGATTGAATGGTTAAAAAAAAAGAGAAAATGACGTGGGGTACTCGGAGACTGCCGCGGTAAAGCTATTGCATAGCATTTTTTATCAACTCCTCTCCCCCTCCCGTCACCCCTCTCCCCTACACCTCCCACGCCCCACCCCTTACCCCAAACTCCCCCTCCCCTCACCCCTCCCTCACAATCCCTTCCCTCCCCCTCCCGGCTCCTGCCTCTTCCTTAAAGTGGTATACACCAATTACTCCAAATGAACAATTACTTCTGGTGCTGTTTAGCATCTATTCTGCTTGCCATCTACATGGTAACATGGCCATGGTCAGACACCATTAGAACACCAAGTTTCAAGGCTTCATGAGTTTAATCAATTATTTTATTATTTTGGGAGTTAAGAATTACATTGCATATGTGTAACTAACAACTATTCACATCTTATTAATAATGCATTTCCCATCTAATCTAACATGGCAAAATTTAGTAAATAAAGAAAGAATACCAACAAATGATAATTGGCTCTTAGTATAATAGAACAGACCATAGCATAAGTAGGTGAATGTACAATGATAATAAAAGAAATAAGTAAATAGGTACCTAATTATGTTTAGTAATGGAGAAAAAGCTTACCCGCTATTGTCAGGACCAGACATGGTGACATAAACATGAAATCTTTTGTTGGCTTTTGCTGCTTCTAACATGGCTTGCAGTACAACTCTCGACCTGGAGTGAGTCAGTATTTTCTAAAACAGAAATTAAATATTTCACACATCAAAGAACAAAACTAAGATTTTCCTTTAATTTATTTTGTGACATGCTTTTTCATGAATATTTGTTTTACTCACACATCCATCATGTATTGGTCCTATAGATTGTCTGGCAACCTTCCCTCTGGCCTCTAGCAAGGTATTTAAAAATATGTGACCTCTTTGCAACATAATTTGTTCACACTCTTCAAAAGACTGAAATGAAAAGGTACTAATAAGTTACATGTTAAATTAGAAGACAATTACGGAATTATGTTAGAGAGTAAATTAAATCTAGTCACATTGCTGCTGTGTGGTGTATTGGTTTGATTTCCACTCAGAACAAATCAAAATCAAGTCATTTATTCAAATTAGCTTTACATTCAGCACTTTTTGAACGTTAAAATTACATAATACAGTCCCCCAATAAGCCCGCCACTTTCTAGTGTTTTTACTGAGAAGAAGTGGTGTGGAACAAACTCCCCAGCAAATTAAGTACTTATGCGATTTGTATAGGTTAGTTTAAATATGTTTAAGACACTCACAATACAGGAGAAATTCTTAATGTGGGGCCACCACTTATTAAACAAATAAGAAGTGATCATTTACAAGTTATAGGTATGACAAGGAACACACAATACTTTTTATCAAGTCAGTTACCTTAACATCAAGTTTGGCAAATGTGATGAATCTCATAAACAGTTCACATCCTGAGGAGATAGCTGTGACTGGCTGGTCACTGTGCTTCATCGCATCTACGGCCAACTGCAGGTTCAAATCCAGCTCTCTCACTGTCGCCACTGGTAAGATAAATATTAAAACATACCTAAATCATGGGACAATCAAGTATTTCATACAAAATTTTGTCCCTTACACCATTAATAATGATGGTATATAAAGAGTAATAAAGGTGATATGGTGATGATAATAATGAACACCGGGAGTAGAAAGGCAACTGGCCGTTAGTCAACCTTGGAACTGTTTTGAATGCATGTTTCTATTAATATTCTTTAGAAAGAATTCACAAAGTGCAATTGCTGGTAGTGTAGCAGCCGTAAGCAATCTAGATTACCGAAAACCAAAATGGGTGATGCAAGAGTGGCTCCATGTAGTAAGTGCATGAGAATACGAACCTTTATAGTTTTCTATTACAGATAAAAGGGTCCTAATAGCAGCCACACCCGCTGATACATCTTCCTCCTCTCTTAAAATCTTTAAAAATATTTCTTGGACTTCTGCAAACGTAATATTTTGTAAAAAAAATTGTTTATGATACAAAACATTTTACTTAGAATTTATATAAAATATTTTACCTTCTTTTTTCATGTTGGTGCCTTAAAGTGAGTAGCGTTGTTTTAATTTAATTAAAAGAAAACCTATTTTGTTTACGTATCACACTGCACACAAAACATAACCTAAAATAATACATAAAAATGTCACTACTCACTACTGAAGATGTCACTGTCATGATGACATCGGGTGTCACACTGACTCCATTCCTTTTCACTTTTTAGTAAATAGGTGTACCAGTTTGAGAAAGTTTCCACATTGCCCATGGAGACAAAATCCAGCCATAGAATATTGTATTTCTTTATTTTACTACTTCCCGGTTCTGCAGTCACTCACTTCAATTTTCTTTTATCAGTGGGATGCAATATTTTAATATTGAGATACGTGTGATCCACCGGGTAGCGGTAACGTCGGCAAACTCACATCGTCTCTGATAGGTTTTGTCGAAGAACAAAATAATAATAAAGCTACCGTTATTGCGCGCGGATTCCGAAAAAACATTAGGTACAGTAGTACCAATTTATCCTTGAAATAATTGGTGGCGCTGCTCGTCAACAAGAAGTCAAAAATTACGCCAAAAGCGACTATATATCTCTGCTAGTTAGCAAATACTACCGTTTCACAAATAAGTTGGCTTGATTTTACATACATCGAGTCCGACGCAAGCAAAACTGATTCCAAAGATAGCGCCACTCTTGCCGACCAATTCCCATAAAGTAGGTAGTTAAAAGTTCTCAGAGTAGGTAACATAGTAAGATAGTAAAACACCGACTTCACCTTGTAGTTAAAAATGACATGTAAAATAAGTGTTTGTTAGAACCAATTTTTAGGGTATTTAGAAATATATACTTAAGTATGTTTATCAGCTGTTTAGTTCCCATAACAGAAGCTCTCAAGCTTAACTTGGGACTAAATGGCATTGTGTGAAAAGTTATGGAATATTTATTATTTAATTATTTATTTATTAGTTCGTATGAATTGGGTAAGATCAGCATAACAAGGTAATTCCTAAATTTTATTTTTTGCGAATCATGAACGAATAATTTCCTAAATTAAAACAATTGTCTACGTTGGAGATAATCTCTCGAGCCCTCCTTCCATGCAAAAGAGCGCCTCGTTTAGGTACTTACTCATTTTCGAACAGTCAGTGAGACAAAAACAAATAACAACAAACAACCGCGTAACAAACAGACTTAATCAATAAAACGTAAGCACTCCACAAAGACTCCACAAATTAATTTAATACCCTTGTTCAGCCAGCGACATATAGGTACATCACGGAGAATAATGTTCAAAGCATAAGAAAGGAAGCAGTTCCTGTAATTGAGGTTTTAAACTTAATTTAATTGTATGTCTATTCATCTTAAATGTTTCTTTTCTAGTTTTTCTATATTTAGGCTTCAAAATTTATTCTTAAGGATTCTGTAGGTCAAATCAAATCGTTTATTTGTTTTGTGAACATAGGTGATTACAGGTGTATTTCAATATAAATGTCAATTGTACAAACCATGTCCCGCCGATAGGCATAGAAAATCAAATTTATAAAGTTATAACAAACTTTTTTTTTTAGCAAGAAGCACAAAACATTAAACGTTCACCAATAAGCTTGGAGCAAGTTGAAGTGTCTGAAGAAGATTCTATTTTTGAGACTCCAAGGACAGCAATTTTGAAGACCAAAATTAGAAAAATTTTGATTGAAAAACGCAAACTGCAATTAAAATATTATAATTTGCGAAAAAAATATAAAAGACTACAAGAAAAGTGCAACAATTTAAACCAGATTGTGTCACACCTAAAAAAAAAACAATTTACCATCGACCAGTTCAGTTCAATTAATTGAATCTGAAAGCATAAGCTCATTAGGCCGAAAAAGTAAGAAAAAGGGCTATCGCCAAAAATACACACCGGTCTTGAGATAATTTGCAGTGTCTCTGCATTATCACTCCGAAGCTGCCTATAAATATGCCAGATAAATATATGTATAATGGATGTTTGCCACATCCTAGCGTCTTAAATAAATGGTACGAGAACGGGTGATCCTGGCTTTAATAAGCAAGCACTAGATACTATTTTAGAAAGACAAGTATTAAAACGGGGGTTAAATAGTGGCCAGCAATTATTGTGCAGATTAATATTGCTGATGAGATGCCTCAACCAAACTATGTGGACTGGCAAGAAGACTGCTGGCGTAGTAGATTTCGGAGCTAGTTCAGTAAAAGCGTGCGCAATAGCGACTCAGGCGTACCTATGAGCGAAGGCTGGAAAATCCCAGTTGCATATTTTTTAAAAAATATTTTATTCATAATTTCAAATATATGTCATGTGAACACCATATATCTGTCGCAACCAACTAGCTTAATCCGCCGTTCAATGAACTGCCTAGCCGTTTAACTAAACAGCGGCGTTCAACTGAATGATTTTCTCCGTTTGTCCTAAGCATTAGCCAGCCAGTTTGTTATTTTATGGTCAGTTCGCTACATTTTACCCGAAAGCATACAAATAATAACAAGGTTAGTGTTGTGTAAGACTTTAATTCGGCGGGACTCTTCCGCGACAGGACTCTTCGTCGACAGGGCATAATATAGGTACCTAATATAGGTAACACACTTAATCAGATACTTACTTTGGACATCGATTTGTACTATCTATTAGTATCTGGCCAAAGAGAGACCTAAGTAAGTATAGTTTATTGAATGTCTATTTCTGGCACACGGCGGCCGCTGCCGCGGCTCCGATCGCTTCGCTTGCTCGGGAATGAGGAATGAAAAAAAGGAATGTTTCCTTTGAGTAAAATTGTCTAAAATACGTTGTCTATACCTATACAATGTTTATTATAGATAAATTACCCACACCCAGACACAGAACAAATGATCGTGCTCATCAAGGCCACTGACTACTAGACCAACAAGCCAGGCATGCCAGGCTGCCAGGCTAGGGCGGGCTAGGTTTTGTTAGTAAGTATTAGGGCTCAGTTAACAAGATTTGACCATTATAAGTGATAAGTAGGGATGCATTATAACACTAACTTCTGAATAACTTTAAAACAAGAAATACGAACATATTAGATTAGCCACGTTTGAGATAAGCAAAAGTAAACTATGTTTTCATTTTATGGGGCATTTAGTTAGATCTTTTACACAATAGGTACCTAGACTATTGTGTAAAACATCTAACTAAATGAGAGCAAATGTAACTGTAATAAAGATTTGAAAGGCTACAATTTTTAATACCAGCCTGTTAGTGTCCCACTGCAGGGCAAAGGCCTCTTCTCATACAGAGAAGGCTCGAGCATTGATCACCACGCTTGCTCAAGGCGGATTGGCGATTTCAAACTTATATTTACTACAAGTCCAGGTTTCCTCACGATGTTTTTCCTTCACCGATGTCAAATGATGTCTAAGATAAACTTAGAAAGTACATATGAATTGAAAAAGTCACACTGGTACTTGCCCGGATTAGAACCACAACCTCGAGCATGAGAGGTAGGCTCCTTAACCTCTGGGCCATTACGACATCTACAATTTTTAAGGATCGAAAATAGTTTCAAGCTTATTGTCTTTCATTCTGAGGTTTACTCTACAGTGGTTAAACGATTTGACTATTGCGCCTATAGCAACCATTGATAACAATAAAATAAAATTATGTCTATTGGTAAACACGTTAAAATTAAAATTTGTGATTTCTATTAGTACCTATTAAGCCAAGACATTCCATTTTAAAAATCTTTTTGATTTAAGTCAAAAACGCTGTTAGGAAAAAGCTGAAGGTCTGAACCACAGACCTGGGGCAAAATAAATTAAAATATTTGTCCAAAAAAAAAAGTACTAGAAACCATAAACAACTCTGTAGGTAAAACAATCTTGGTCTCAGTCTAATGGCTCAGACCTTAAATAATTTAGACAGACAACCCTTAACAATTGCTATCAGCGCCATCTATTATCGAATAGACAAAACTAAATTAAGCGGGAACACTTTTCCTCCTCGTTTTTTTTCTTTTACGATAATCTTAAGATTTTCTCAAACAATTAAAGGAAATGACGCCGTGTTCTAAGTTATTAGTTGGCGAGGGAAAGTCATGGCCACCGCTCTCTAAGTTGACGTTGAGTAAAGCAAAGTGTTGCTGGTAGTGGCGTGGGTTAGACGCGTTTCGTGAACGTTTCATTTGTTTACTAAAAACGCCGGTCAGTTTATATTCAGTGTTAACTATTGTTGAATTGGAAAAATACCATGGGTAACTCGGCATCCGTCAAGTTGAACGACAAACGGCGCTGGCAGTAAGTAAAAAAATATTTTGTTTGAAAGAATGACATAACTAACAATACTTAAATTAAGAATATCAAAAATATACCACCATTAGTATTGTTCCAAAGATTTCTTTCGGAATCAACATCTATTCTCGATTCTAAATTTCAGTGTAGTTTAGCCTGTTAACGTCAATCAGCTTTTACTTAGGTACCTAAGTAATTATTTAAAGTTAGAATAAAGCACTAATTACCCTTTGATGTTATTGAGATTAAAATACGTACCTACAGTTCATTTTACTAATAGTACCTATTCTATGTCCCTACGTCATAGTAATACATTTATATGCACCTGTTTTGTTTATAAATGTGAAATTATGGTAGTGTTTCTTTATAGGTATGTAGGTTCTAGATAATTCTGTAGGTAATACGGTACGGATATTACCTACGGTATCGGCTAACAGATATTGAGTGGGAGTAGCAAAAACGTTTCTAAGGAACCTGAACTAAGGAATAATAATAATTAATTATTATTTTTCGCTTCGTCTACGCGATTTTTTTTTTAAATTTTTAATATAAGTAAGCAGCCTTAGTTACTCCTTAAAACTCATAAACAGTTTCGAAGATTAGCCTAAACAAAGAGGCAGACAGACCAACATTTATTTATGGTACCTAAATCTACTACATCTCACGTACCTACTACTTTAACAAGCTATAACTAATCTAAACTATCCAGGGCCCAGCACAAATACAACAACTAAAAAGTATCCGTTTTGGTGTGCGTATATAGGTACATTGTATAGGTACATTTTGGTAAGTATTTTTTGTTTATAAGAAGATTTGTACATGTTTATGTAGATTATAATATCTTTTCAATATATTACAATATGATAAAGATAAAGATAAAGATAATTTATTTGTTTAAACATAGTATACATACAAAAGCATGCAAGATCTTACAGTGTTAAAGTCCAATCATGTTTAGCCGTAAGTATCGGCGTACAAATATTTTCACAATTTATGTCACATCGTCAAATTTCAAGTAATTTAGTTCTATGTCATATAAGTTCAAACAAAGCTAATGTCAAAGTTTTCTAAAAGTAAAAGATTTATGTCAAATTTAAATAAATATCCAAAATTACATAGTCCTACATGTCAACAATTACACCATGTATGTCACAATTACGACTAAACATTCATTCGCGTCATGCAGTTTAATCAAATACTTTTTCAGCTAGAAATTCGGCGACACTATAATATGCTTTTTGTGAAAGAATTTTTTTTAAATGACGTTTGAATGCACTACTATTTAGCTTCTTCCAATTTTGAGGCAATTTATTAAATATTGTAGGTGCCATGCAGACGATATTCTTGCTGTATAGTGGCGTTTTTGCTGGATAGGTACGAAGAATGGTCATATCTCGTCTGTTACGCGGTACCGCGTCCTGTAGTTTTGTACGGTGAGGAGCTTGTGGCTAAATAATAAAAGACGGGTCGATCGAAGGTTAAGCAACGCTTGTCGAGGTTAGTCCGTGGATGGGCAACCATTCATACATATCAAGACTCCTCCGTGGCTCCGAAAGCACGTAAAGTCGTTGGTCCCGACTGTCATTTGCAGACCAACATACATTACACTGCAGACCCACCGTACCCCTGGCCGTACCCCTGGCCGTACCCCTGGTGGTACGGTGGGTCTTTTAAAGTTAAACGGTACCATTGTATGTAGTGACTGTAGTGCTATGCTGATGTAAATACTAGGCGGACAGGAAATTGAAAAGTTAAAAAAAAATAACAAAAAATTTCGTGACATCGCCAAGCGGTCGCTCGACACTTCACGTGTCCAATGGCTTGGCCAATTCTTAGATCAAACAATCAGCATTGCCATTCAACGTGACAACACAACAAGTTATTTTTTATGCCCAATATTGTTTGTTTATTCGTACCTCTTGTATATATTTTAGTGGTAGATTGACGATATAGTGTTAACTATTTTTTTTTGTTACCAGAAGTCGTTTTATCTAGCGATACGACACTATTACCTGGTGGTACTGTTAAACTTTAAAAGACCCACCTTACCACCAGGGGTACGGCCAGGGGTACGGTGGGTCTGCAGTGATACATAATATGACCGTCGTTACTAGAGGCTAATAGTCAGAAGCCCGAAAGTCTGACCACCAGTTAAACCAAGAGGTGTCGTGTTACCCAGTAACACGGTTGTCGATGTTCGACAGGCAGTCGCTCCATATAAAACATTGGTATTTCGCTGCAGCCGGTTAAACTGGGACCCGACCCCAACATAGTTAAGAGAAGGTTAGGCAAATGATGATATCTTTTCAATACGTATACAACTTATGTGATGTAGGTACTAGCGTAAGGATAAGAAAGAAACGAAAGAAAAAGAAAGGTAACGCATTTATTTGGCACGACACAGGCACACGATATTAAAATAAATAGGTACCTACAGAAAAAAGAATAAAACTAAAAAAAATAAACAAGAATTATGAATATTATTGTTTTATTATAAGAACTAGAAGAGGTTACAAACACGTGATCGTTTTACATAACATTAAAATCAAAGTTAGTACACGCTGTTGTAGCCTACTTATAATCTTTGACTGTTATTGATGCATTGTTCTACAGTCTGTTGGCAGAGATTTTTATCTCGATGGCTGCAGTGATAACGCTATGTTCCACAAGTGAACTATAACGTCATGTGTTTTAAAATCTGATATCCCAGGTCCAATTCCCGCGGGTCGTTGTTCTTTAGTCTTCCTCAATGTACTGAGGCCAGTCTGTACATCAAGCTACCCCAATGTGTCAAACTTCTTTGATAGTTTTTAAACTTTAACGCAAATACAATAAGGTCCATATTTAAATGGGAAGGTTTGACAGTTGGGAGTAGCTTGATGTGCTGGCGTCTGTACCTAGCCTCTACTACTCCTTCCTCTAGTCTAGGTACCTAATCAGTATTTATTAATCATCCACATTCATACTAAAAACTTTCCCCACCACAATATGGTCTTCAATACAATAGGTACATATTATTATTAATACATTCCAATTTACATCATTCGTAAAAGCAATTATTATGGATATTAATTTGAAAAGCTATTTAAATGCAATCAAAATAAACATGAGCGTTTTGTAAATTAATTTAAATTGTTTAATTACAATGAAATTACTTCGTTTGTGTGGCACCTACCGTGCGTAGTGACATCATAAGTACCTAAAAGTGCTAAGTAAATGCGTTGTTTGGTAACCAGCTATCTGACGCATACATCCTAGAACCATCTATGTGTCTACCTGAAACATTAATAGCCTAGTGGTGTCTGGCGGCCTGCCAAGTCAAAGGTCTCGAGTAGGTACGAACCCGAGGCACGCACCTCTGACTTTTCCTATAATATTCATACACATAACGTCACGCCTGTAATCCCCGAAGGGCTAGGCAGAGGTGTACCTGGTAGTATATCCACATTTCGCCAGTTATGTTTAAGTCCCATGTAATAGGGGGCGAGCCTATTGCCATCAATCGGGCACAAATCCAGACTCCGGGCTGCTACTGAGAAATTCCAGATTGAAAAACTCAATAACACTTTGCCCGACCTGGGGATCGAACCCGAGACCTCAAGCTCTGTAGTGGCGCATGCGACCACTAGACCAACGAGGCAGTCGTATAATATTCATGTGCGTAAAAATAAAAGATAAAGATACCGGGCTGGTATCCGCAACTCCACGTCAAAGCTCGTAATTTGCGCATGGGCCATAATCTACCACGCGGGCCCAGTGTGAATTGGTAGATGTCACTTGTCTTCGAATTTTTGGTTCTAGGACATGCCGGTTTCCTCACGATGTTTTCCTTCACCGTTTTTGAGAGCAGTGGTGATGAAATAAATTGCACATTGTAATGCGCCTTGATTTCGAACCCACGACTTACTGTTCGTAAGTCGGGGCCGTCACCACTGGGCCACCGCTGCTCTCATTCATGTGCGTATTGTAAAATTGTCACTTGCTTCAAAAACGGTAAAGGAAAACATTGTGAGGAAACCTGTCTGCATGTTTGAGAGACATTTTTTGATGGTATGTGAAGCCAAATCAGTTGCCCATGGGCTGCATAAAATCTCTGAGACTAGTCACTAACTACACGAAAAAAAGAAAATTCCTGATACGGTAATACTCCTACATTGTGCGATCTTTCCTTTATTATTATTATTATTACCAGCCTGTGTTTTCCCACTGCAGGGCAAAAGCCTCCCTACTTTCCTTCCAACTCTCTCTGTCAAGGGCTATTTGGGACCAGTCCAGTTAGCTGACTGCGATGCCGAAGGTCGTGAGTTCGATTCCCACCCAAGTTTGTGAGATGAGCGATAGACGATCATTTGTTCTGTGTCTGGGTGTATGTTATCTATACTTATCTTGTAGGTACCTATGTGTTTAGAAATATACAAGTATGTTTATCAATTGTCTTGTTCTCATAGCACAAGCTCTGCTTAGTTTGGGACTGACTGGCGTTGTGTCAAAGTTATGGAATATTAATTTATTTTAATTCCTGGGCTGGGCAACGTGTCATTTTGGTTATCCATTTTTTTCCATCGAGAATTTTCCAGTAGCAGCCTGGAACCAGGTATTGTGCCCATTTGGCGAGGTTTAGATGTACCATAGTTGAACTTTCGCCAAACCCCTCAGAGAATACACGAGTTATCTTATGTTCTGTAAGCGTGGTATCTCTGGCTGCAAGCTATCACTTTCTTTTGTTTTTTTTTTCATCGTGTAGAAATCTTAGTGGACAAAGTGAAATATTGAGTTGCGATCAAGGAGTCCTCATCGTCGCATTAGGTAAGCAATTAAACAGACCGAGACAACTCCTTGGCCTCGTAAATACTATGGATTTTAAGGCCATTGTGTGAGTGGCGAAATTTTTAATGATGACTTTGACTAGCAATTATTATTTAAGTACATAAAAAGCAAAACATTTCGTTTATATTCCTTTGATATGTACTTGTTGTGTAGATTTGTAAGGTTTGTTATGTTGTAGATGAGTAGACAAGTAAACCCCTTGATGGATTTATTGCTACTGAATTATAATGATATAATTAAATGCTAAGTTACAGAAATGCACACCTAAACAATATTGATATGCATATATAAAATGAGTATGACGTACAAACTACCAAAAGGTCAATGTACAGCGTAGCTCGTACAAAGGGTTAGTTATGTTTTCGAAAGTTCAGTTAAGTCCAACGTAATAGAAGGTGAGCCAGATGAGAAGGTGAGGTCGCGAGCTTATTGCCATTATACGAGCTTGAAACGAAACTCTGGGCTGCTACTGGGAAACTCCTGATAAAAGACCCAAAAATACTACTCATCCAGAAATTCCCACTTAAGACCTCATGCTCGGCAGTAGCGTTTTGGACCACTACTTAGACCAACGAAGCCATTTATTATTTTTTACTTATATTTGAAGAGAATTGTATACTTATAGGTATTTGAAGATGTAAACCAGTGCCATAAACTGAAAGTATAAAAAACTTATCTAGCTTTACACTAAGTGCCTACCGTGCGTATCCATAGATAGAACATAAATACTTAATGAATATCGCGTCTCTTTTACGTGTGCTTGCCACATAGATACTTGTCTTGTTAGTGAGTGTGTAATCCACCGATCGATAATTAAAAGGCCACTAAAGTATTTAACTATGGCCCATTACAACCATAAATAGCTCTATGTATACGTAGACGAGGCTTATATGTTTTAAAATGTTAAAAAAACACTACATATTGAAGGGTTTCTTTGCCACTAGGTTTCGTCAAGTGTACCTATGTATAAGGAAAGCAGTTAAAGGAAGAACAAATCTTACGAATTTATTGTTTTATTTATTTACTAGCTTCTGCCCGCGACTTCGTACGCGGATCCTGTTGCTTATGCCAGCGACAACGGGGTCGTCAAAATCGAAGATCTGAAACATCTGATGTCGAATTCTATAAGCCCGGGGACGGGAAATCAATGGGATGCGCGAGACGATTCAAGATGTTCCAGATTTTTTATTTTTGTTGGTCAACAGGAAATGCCATCAGACTTAACAACTTTTGCTAAGACGCCATTTCTATTATATGTTATATTGTCTCTGGGCTTTGGAGTTCCCCTACAGGTGCTCCAGATCTTCAAATTTAGTCTCACAGCAGAAAACACTCTTCACGTGGAATAGTTTTTGCAATGGCACCATTTTTATATCTCTTTTACTTTAGGTGTTCCATTTTCCAAAATAAATTATAGCCTATAATATGTTGCGTGACGTTCACGATCAGTGGTCAGTCACGCATCTCCTTCCCCCACTTATCTCTAGAGTCGATGCGTATATACGCTGAAAACTCAAGCGTCATGCTTTTTCCGTGAACGTCTCCAACTCGCGAGACAGTGCATGATGTTCACGATCAGCGGTCAGTCGCGTACATATTCTTCACTGGTCTCTAGAGACCTGGAGACTTTTTGACCTCTTTCTAGGCATGGTTATAGTTTTATTGTGATGATACCTGATCAATTAAAATCTAAGTGGCTGCTCCCCTGCGTTACCAGGTAGGCAACCATGTAACGAAGATAAATGGAAAAGGAAATTAAACACTCAAATAACATAAGCCCGAAGGCATACGATAAAAAAATGGGAGTTTTAGCCAGTAGAGTATAATTTTCAACGATATACCATCGTCATCGAAAATCAGTCCTGAACTGTTCCCGCCTTCACCGCGTAGTACCTCCTACTTATGTTATTTTATAATTATGCAATGAAATTAGTGATAGTTTTAATTTCTATATCAAATGTTTCTGATCTTCGATTTTTATAAGTCAACAGGAAATGCCTATCAGACCGAACAACTTTTGCTAAGACGTCATTTCTATTTGAGTTAAGGTGTAGCTGGGCTCTTGGAGTTCCACAACAGGTGTTCCAGATCCTCGATTTTTATACGTCAACAGCGAGTGCTCATAAGGCTGAACAACTCTTGCTAAGACGTCATTCCAATATATGTTATAGAGTAGCTGGGCTCTTGAAGTTCCACATCAGGTGTTCCGGATCTTCAAATTTATTCTCTTAGCAGAAAATGCTCATCACGTGGAACAATTTTTGCTATGGGACCATTTTTGTATCGCCTATAGTTTAGCTGGTCTGTTGCGGTTCTGCATCAGGTGTTCCAGTTTCCAAGATAAATTATAGCCTATGTGTTGACCAGACTTAATATCTATACAACAAAAAAAAAATCATTCAAATCCGTCCAGTAGTTCCGAAGATTAGCGTGTGCAAACAAACAGACAAACAGACAAACAGACAAACAGACAAACAGACAGACTTTTTTTTTTGGATTCGTGCTCTATTACTGTTTCTAAACCCCCCTCAATTATTATTTTTTAAATATATTCAATGTACAGACACAGTTTTTTTACAGTCTTATTATATGTATAGATTAACTGTAATTGAAACGGGTTAACACCATCCTAATAATGTTTTTTTACGAAAGTCACTTACAAACGTACTTACTTATTTCCCAAAGAGTAAAAAAGAGATGTATCTACATACACAAGCATTTTGCCCGTTTAAATGCATGCATCCATCTTATTTTATAAGTGGGACTCCGGGCTGCTTCTGCGATATTCCTGTCATTTTTCACCCAACAACACTTCACCTTGCCCGACTCGGAAATCGAACCTAGGACCTCACGCTCAGTCATTAGTATCTAGGTAGGTACTTATCATTATTTCAATTCAACAATTAAAAGGCAATTTTGAACTATAAACGCAAAAGGTAGTTCAGCATGGAGAAGAATGGACAGGAAACTTCTTATTTTCTCGTTTATAAAAGTTTTTTTTACAAAAAGTATTTTGTTTTACTAATCATCAGTAGTGCTTGCGACCACTAGATAAACAAGGCAGACTAGACGAGGTATTTCTAATAGATAGTTCCATCAGAATATTGTATCAGCAACTCCAACCAACTTATTATTTGAACAACTTAACTACTTAAAGATCAAGGTCATCAAAAACTAGGTACTGCCAGCCCGATTTTGTTGTAAAATGTTATTTTCCTTAACGAATAATAAAATTATCCTTGATGATTTGGACGAGCTAGTAAATTATCCATACATACTTACTTACATAACTACCTATTGTCTAGTCATGTTTAAGTTTTTTAATTGTTTTTGCCAGATATTTATTACACTTACACTTTCTGTGGAGTATTCCCGTTTGAGCACCTATTTATTGAGCACCTATGCATTAACCTATGGGAAATGGGAATACCTTTGGTGCTAAATAAACCTCAAACGGGAATACTCCCTTTTTGTCCCATGGAAGTAGGCAGAAACTACACAACACTATGACCAGACCAACTAGCTAACTTTGGCAGGATTTTTAGTTATTTAAGTACCGATATACCTAGTTTATATGTTTATAAAATTTGCCCATGTTCACTATCATAACAGCTTTATTGTAACTAGTGCTAAATAATGGCTCGATCTAACAGTTATTCGAAATAGGGGTACATCGGTATTATGGCATTTTCGCAATTCGGACGTTCGGTCTGATGACTTCGGGGAATCGGCCAACGGCCATTTGACATTCGAAATGAAGCAGTAAACCCTTCTATAATTCACTGGATTTTATCACTAAAGTCTCTTAGTAAATCCTTGACATTGAAAGCATCATCATCATTCTCTGCTTAGCTATTTTCCACTTTGTAGGGGGCGGGTTCTACTCTAACCGGTTGCAGCCTTGACAGGCTTGCATCGCGTGTTCATTGTAGTGTCGAAATGGTATTTTGGCATTCAAATGTGCCTAAAATATAAGTTCCGGTAACATTAGGAACCTATAGGTATTAACCTCTCATTATTTTTATAAGTAGATAGCCACTCATTATTCAGTAAACTAAGCCATGTTATGCCCTTTTAAATGTAAGCACTTTATTGTTTTAGTCGTGAAATTGTAAACGTACCTTAATTTGTATAATAAAGTAGACGTCTTGGATCTTCAGTTAAGTCTAAAAATGTATATCTATTCTATACTGTAATAGAGTACAGTATAGTATAGATATACATTTGTAGACTAAGTAGAAATAATATATTTTACATATCTCTTGCTCTGTAAGTACACCCTTACACCCCTGAATGCCGGGGTGTATGACTATCATTACAGCATAGGTTTTGGAATTTGAAAAAAGAACTGTCATACTCATACTGCACGAAGAATATTTTTAAAAAGTAATTTTTTTTTTTCTCGGTATCGATTAATTACTCGAATCGGAATCTAGACAATTTATTTTATAAAGATTTTATTTTAAATATGGAACTATTTGTTTCCACATCGTATGTTAGATGGAATCGATTTAAAAATCAAACTGGCCAGCAAGATTTGACGCGCTTGCGTGCGTAAAAAAAAAAGGCAGTCTACTAGTAGGCGCGAAAGCATCGCGAAAATAATTAATTTTACTATTAATTTTAATTAAATACACATTTTTTTCTTCTTAATAAATGTTCATTGAAACCTGCTGTCTTGTTGTTTACTTACCTCACAATCGATATGTAAAGCAGAGTATTTATCTCGGGCGTAAGCATCAATTGCATACTCGGGTTAATTAGCGCCTTCGCTTCGCTCAGGCGCCAAAAACCTCGTATGCAATTGATGTCATACAGCCCTTGGTTAATAATCTACTATTAAACAGTAATCTATTGATAGATATCTATTGGAGGCACACCAATAAATAACCCTTCGGGATATTGTTAAGTATGTTATGTATTGCTCTATTCATAGCACTTTAGCTCAAGGTACCAGGAACTTATATTAAAACTCTACCTAGGCACTCGACTGGTATAATACCAGTCAGTAATTACGCTATGGAAAAAATCTACAATGTCTTAATTCGGCCTCGAATTATCTCCGCCAGGTAGACAGACTGACTCAACCAATAAGGCTATAATATCGAGTTTTATGTTCCAAATGCACATTACATAGTAAATAAATAATTGTGCAAAACGTTTTATTCGTCCATTCACATTTACATACTTGAATTAAGCAACAAAGAAACTGTTTTGAAGTTACCATGTTCTCTTTGCTAATCACCCGAAATATGTAAGTAGTATTTCAATTTCAAACAGCCATTAATTTGAATACTGATTGGTGTCGTCACATTGTACAGAGTGTGGTAACTGCAAATCTGCAGTTACCACACTCTGTACAATAGTATTAGGCTTAGGTTCTATAATCATAGAACCTAAGCCTAATATTAGGGAATAACAATTAGCCAAGATATAAAGCAGGTTTGGACACAGCCAACGATTAGAGGGGACATATTTTAGTTACTTAATTAAAATTCATTGCACAAAAATATTTTATTTTTAATAATTGATGAAGAACAGAATGCCGAGGTTCATGTCGAGTTTACGATTTTCGGTGATGCCGCCTAAGTATGCCGATCCTATCGGACAGCGCCGCCGCTGATATAAAAACACCGTCTTTATCATTTTGCTTTGCAAACAGGAGACGAATTAAAAAAGATTTGTGTTCTCATGAGATCATCCGACAGCGTGACAACCCTGACACACAACTCATGGTTCAATACAGTCATGTCAGTATTACAGTCATTATAAACATATCATTTCAGTTGCCAAAGAGGAAAAAAAAAAAAAAACATATCATTACTTTAACTGAAGTATAACCACACATTATCTCCGCCTACTTAGAAAATCACCAACAAATGCGTCCGCTATTTTCCGAAAGAAATAAGTGTGGAAAAGTCACATTATATTTTCACTTTCTATCATAACAGTCATACAACACTCTCTCTCGAGTGAGACTATGAATAATGCGTAGACGCAGGAATTTGCGTATAGTTTCGTCACAAGAGGTGCAATTGCTAGTTGCACGTCACTCAACTACCATTTACTGTGGTTGCCACACACTCGTTTAAGTAACAGTTATGGTTAAGTGGAGTTTTATAGTTCGTTCATTCCGATAAAAGTTGTTTAAATTTTATCTATTCTAATCTTTATTCGATTTCTTTCATGAATTTCTTTACTAATAGCCTGTTGTGCATTAGCTATTTCTTGTATACGTCATTATATATAATTTTAGCTAGAATACGTCCACTGCTGGACATATGCGTCCCTTAAAGATTGCCACAATGATCAGACTTGCTTTGCTCTCATCCATCGACCTATAGCGATCCTCACGTTGCGTTGTCCCGTGCGCGGTCATCATACATTTGGACTATCATCGACCTCATCTCTGTCCGCAGGACAAGATTGAGGTCAAGAGTAGACCCATTACATATTATAAAAAAAAATAATTGTCAAGCAAAATTAACAAAGTTCCCGCCAAATCACTTTTTAAAATTTCTTTCATTTTTAAATCAGAGTTAGCAGCAAATATTTTTAAATTTGGAACAGGTAGGATAGAAACGAATAATGCGTACGTAAAAAAAAAGTATCGATATCGGCTGGTTGAATAGAGCTAATCCATTGAGATTGGCACCTTTTGGTGCGATTAAAAAATAAACTATGCAATAATGAAATTTCAAAATTTTTTATTGCTCTAGAGAGCATCAAAGACTCGCTTTGTACTGAGTTTTTAGTGTGATTGTGATGAAATTAAAGCATAGTTGGAAGAAAAAGCCTTTAAAGCTTTTCTACTCGTGTTCGTGACTTCATGAACAGTGATGCAATAACATTAGAAACAAGCGCTAACTACAAAAAAATGTTGCGACGGATTTTCCTCATATCACTTGATTTTAATTTGTTTTTGTAGTGACAAATTTGGTTCGTTATTTTCGCACAATATACATCCAGAATTCGTGGCATAATATAGTGAGGTAAAACATAACAGGACTTACTAAAAAGACCTGAGAGAACTATGGACTTCCTCTATCAAAGTGTAAATTAAATCCATGATTAAACTCCGTTCAAAAGAAAATTAATTAGAACATGACTTACAGATTGTAATCCGTATCTTTAAGCCTTTAATCCAGTCCTAAAACTCATAGGTACTCGTTCAGCAAAAAATTAGTACAAAGCGCTTATAATTAAAGTTAAGATTGCTGGTGTCATCACCGGTGCGCAAGAGTTGCCTCATCGCTCAACGTCGTCGCGCAGTCATTATGACGGATACTTTTTGTCCAATGTCTGACTTGCAAAACTAATGTGATGTCCGGTTACATCAAACATCAAGTGGTTTTACGAAAAGACCTTAATTTGAACATATCAATATGCCTCGTAGAAATCCTTGCCATATAAATATTAACTTTATATTATTGTTACTACCTACACCAAAATGTTAACAACTCTTACAAAATGTTGCTAATTCTATTGGATATGAATTCGGGCAGTTACCGACGATTTGACTTTTAGGGTTTCGTAGTCAACTAGGAACCCTTATAGTTTCGCCATGTCTGTCTGTCTGTCCGTCCGTCCGTCCGTCCTCGATAAATCTCTGTGACCGTTAGCGCTAGAAAGCTGAAATTTGGTACCAATATGTGTATCAATCACGCCAACAAAGTGGTAAAATAAAAATTGGAAAAAAAATGTTTTATTAGGGTAGCAGCCTCCCCATGTGTAAAGAGAGAGGGGTTTTTTTTTTAATTTCAACCCTAACGTGTGATGTATTATTGAAAAGGTATTAAAAAAATGAATAGGGGTTTACTGAAATCATTTTTTGATAATGTCAATAATTTCGGAAATAATCGCTACAAAAGTAAACAACAATGTGTCCCTCCCCTGTAACTTTTGAACCATAAGTTTAGAAAATATGAAAAAAAATCTGAAATGTAGAACTTTTTAAGGTCTTTCTAGGCAAATTATTTTGAACTTGGATGGAAAAAAAAGTTTTTGTACAAAAAAGACAAAAAGTTGTACAAAATCATTTCTGGACTAAGTTTGTAGTATAACCGTATATGCAAGCATTTTGAACACTTATTGTGACGGAGGGTAAACTACGGAACCCTACACTGAGCCCGACATGCTCTTGGCCGGTTTTTCTTGTGTTCTTTCTAAGCAAAACCGTAGGTTATTTTATTCGTAGATATTTGACGTAAGAGTAACGGGTAGTCAGAACCCGAAAGTAGCCCTTCCAGTTTAATCCATGGGTATCGTGTTACGTTACATGGGTTTCATGTAAAATACTGGTACTCAGCTGCATCTAATTAGACTGGATGCTGATCCCAACATAGTTGGAAAAGGGATGATGTACTTTCTAAGACACGTCTTCATGTTTCCATGAAGACGTGAGTAAACCTAGACTTTTATGTAAGTAGGTAATTATGTTTTAAATCGCCATCCCTTGAGCAAGCGTGGTTATAAATGCTTGTTAGATTTCTGTATGAAAGAGGCCATTGGCATAATATCAAAATTCACACCAACATTTCAAAGAGGGTGAGTCAGACCTTAATAACATTACTATTAATCTTGCTATTGCTGAGCTTGAGGTCCAGGGTTAAATTTCCGAGTAGTATTGGATTTTTCCATATGGGATTTCTGAGAGAAAAAAAATATATTTTAAGAATTTTAATAGGTAAGTACCTACTGCTCGTAGGTATGATGACCGCTGACCACACATAAAGTGATATGCGTTGTATAGGTTAAATGTCTATGCACTAGACATCTAGATAATCGTAATCAGCAGCAACACAGTGCTTATTCATTTATTCAACATTTCCTTCTTTTTGATGGTATAGGTAGCTGCTTACTACATTTGGTGAGAAACGAAAATTATACACATACATACATACATATCGTCACGCCTGTAATCCCCGAAGGGCTAGGCAGAGGTGTACCTGGTAGTACACCCACATTTCGCCATTATGTTTAAGTCCCATGTAATTATAATATTATCAATATTATAATATTCAAGCGTGCTTCATCGTCGTCCACATCATCGCTTACCATCAGGTGAGATAGTGGTCAAACGCGAACTTATCAATAATAAAAAGCTGATGACTGAGTCTACAAATAGCTAACTCTTCATGATCCTTATATCCAATGGTAGAGTCCACAAGTGACGAGTAGCCTTTGTAAGTTTTTCTTTCAGATTATTTTAACCTCAAACTTATTCTTACATAACATAATATTACGGCTATATTTCTACGGTGGATAGGTACGGATGTACATATACGCTGGATATTAATAATCTATCTGGGTTGCTATCTTGATCCCGATCTTTGTCTGTAACCAATCAACGACCGAATTCGCCTATCCGAGTCTCAAAGATCAAGAATCAGAAGCAGCCGTCAAAAACAAAGGATCGGGATTTGGATTGAGATAGAATATTAATATCGGGCGATAGCCTATATACCCACATTTCACTAGTTATGTTTAAGTGTATCTCTTGTGACTACACTTGACCAACAAGCCAGTCTTAAGCGACTAATAGCCTGATTACACCTACCGAGTAGAGTGGCGAGACAGTAAAAATCCTCCTCAGCCGAGACAGTGATGCAACCGAGTAGCTGTTCACACGTACTACTTTTGAAATTGTGAAGAGACAGTCAGTCAGTTTTGTCGACACGACTTGGCCGCATGTCCATACTGCTGACACTTATAGCATCGTGTGACCAAAGTAAAGTCTCTCACTGGGCATGACGACCAATTTACAAAAACTCGGTCTTGTGATACCAGGGCTTTGCGAATGACTGGGGATACTTCAACAATGTAGTTACAGGTCTCAGTGTCTTTCTTACCTGACTTATGACTTAATTTAATTAAGCTCAAAAACGTCTCTAGGCTACAGTCCTGAAGTTTTTCGGCTAGATTTTGGTTGTATAAGCACGTAAAAACCTCATTTTCCTGCATGGATGTCGGCACTCCTAAAATCACAACCCTAGGCTTCCTTTTATGGGGCTCGTCGACTGTTAGGCCTGTCTTGGAGAGCTGCACCGATCGTCTCAGCTTCTCGATGTCGTCCTTCGTCTCGGTGCTGATGATAACACCGCCGTTCTTCGTCTTGCGCAGGCCTCTCACGTGTAATTTCATTTCTTCAGGTCTTATTATTTGTTGTACGAGAGTTTTAGTCTCGTCGCTGGTCTTTAACTTGTCACTCGGATAGATCGCCACAGAACTTACAGGACTCGGCTGGATATAATTCTTGGCACCTTTCTTTACCATGTCAGCAAAAGAAGATCCCTGGGCAGGTTTCGCTGAATCTTCGATTTTCAGCTGAAGTTTCTGTAGCTGCTGCGAAAGATCGAGTTGGCATTCCAGAGTTTTGATGAAGTAGTGCGACTGGACGGCCTTTGCTTTAACCGACTGGTACAAAACGGCCATATGCGAAGTCCCGTTGCTGATTTTCCTGCATAGGGTGTTGATGCGCCCTTTCTGGTCAACATTCAGCTTTCCTTCGGTTGCAATAGCGCACACCTCCTTCAGGTTCTGTTCGATGATCACCATCCAGTTCTGGATTTCTGTCGTCGAGATAACTTCAAGGGCATCATTGTTTTGGATAGGCGTTTGAGAGGTTGAGGCGGGTACTGCCCTAGGTACAGGCGTAGAAGGCGGAGAGCGAACACATTTGCTACTCCGGATGAATGGGCTATCCTCCATCGTGAAGCAGGATATTTTGTTCACGTTATACACCGGTCATTTCTCCTAATTCACCTTACACAAATCTAATGTTCGCGTGTATGCGTTACTGCTGAGTATGGATTAAACTAGGTCACAGTTTCGCAAGTGATTATTTGTTTATTGCAATAATTGTTCGATACGTCTGTTCACAACGACCGGCAATTTACAATGGTCCATGGCCCAAGCCACGGCTTTAAAGTTAGGCAATTCTTCGGGCTGTGTTGTCTAACTTGGTTATCTTACAGATCTCTTCATTTCTGATTCGATCACGCAGAGAAACTCCACGCATAGCCCTTTCCACGCGACCACGTCTCTGCGCCATATGTGTCAACACTGGCAACAGATATACTGGTTGAAGGCTTTCGTCCTCAGCTGCATCAGCAGCGGTGTGTCGTACGAAAAGATGTTAACACAAGTACTAATAGTTGCGATTAAACATATAGTACAAGGATTGCAGGGGATGCAGTCCCTTGCAATCCTTGTAGGTACGTACGTTACTTGTAATCCTTGTTAATGCCACATACGCATAAAGTAATTTATTTAAAGTATTTATTACTTAAGGCGAGGTGCATAATCTGCTTTTCTTATAGGAATAGTAGATAAAAGAAACTCATATCAAAAATCATATCGCACTCATACAGCACCACGCACTTATACTCATATCGTCTTTTCGTTTGGAATTCCCTGCCTGCATCAGTGTTTCCGAGTACATATGACCCCAATCTGTTTAAGTCGCGAGGTAATAGGTTTTTTTGGGTAAGCTCGTTCCATCATCGACCTCATCTCTGTCCGCAGGACAAGATTGAGGTCAAGAGTAGACCCATTACATATTATAAAAAAAAATAATTGTCAAGCAAAATTAACAAAGTTCCCGCCAAATCACTTTTTAAAATTTCTTTCATTTTTAAATCAGAGTTAGCAGCAAATATTTTTAAATTTGGAACAGGTAGGATAGAAACGAATAATGCGTACGTAAAAAAAAAGTATCGATATCGGCTGGTTGAATAGAGCTAATCCATTGAGATTGGCACCTTTTGGTGCGATTAAAAAATAAACTATGCAATAATGAAATTTCAAAATTTTTTATTGCTCTAGAGAGCATCAAAGACTCGCTTTGTACTGAGTTTTTAGTGTGATTGTGATGAAATTAAAGCATAGTTGGAAGAAAAAGCCTTTAAAGCTTTTCTACTCGTGTTCGTGACTTCATGAACAGTGATGCAATAACATTAGAAACAAGCGCTAACTACAAAAAAATGTTGCGACGGATTTTCCTCATATCACTTGATTTTAATTTGTTTTTGTAGTGACAAATTTGGTTCGTTATTTTCGCACAATATACATCCAGAATTCGTGGCATAATATAGTGAGGTAAAACATAACAGGACTTACTAAAAAGACCTGAGAGAACTATGGACTTCCTCTATCAAAGTGTAAATTAAATCCATGATTAAACTCCGTTCAAAAGAAAATTAATTAGAACATGACTTACAGATTGTAATCCGTATCTTTAAGCCTTTAATCCAGTCCTAAAACTCATAGGTACTCGTTCAGCAAAAAATTAGTACAAAGCGCTTATAATTAAAGTTAAGATTGCTGGTGTCATCACCGGTGCGCAAGAGTTGCCTCATCGCTCAACGTCGTCGCGCAGTCATTATGACGGATACTTTTTGTCCAATGTCTGACTTGCAAAACTAATGTGATGTCCGGTTACATCAAACATCAAGTGGTTTTACGAAAAGACCTTAATTTGAACATATCAATATGCCTCGTAGAAATCCTTGCCATATAAATATTAACTTTATATTATTGTTACTACCTACACCAAAATGTTAACAACTCTTACAAAATGTTGCTAATTCTATTGGATATGAATTCGGGCAGTTACCGACGATTTGACTTTTAGGGTTTCGTAGTCAACTAGGAACCCTTATAGTTTCGCCATGTCTGTCTGTCTGTCCGTCCGTCCGTCCGTCCTCGATAAATCTCTGTGACCGTTAGCGCTAGAAAGCTGAAATTTGGTACCAATATGTGTATCAATCACGCCAACAAAGTGGTAAAATAAAAATTGGAAAAAAAATGTTTTATTAGGGTAGCAGCCTCCCCATGTGTAAAGAGGGAGGGGTTTTTTTTTTAATTTCAACCCTAACGTGTGATGTATTATTGAAAAGGTATTAAAAAAATGAATAGGGGTTTACTGAAATCATTTTTTGATAATGTCAATAATTTCGGAAATAATCGCTACAAAAGTAAACAACAATGTGTCCCTCCCCTGTAACTTTTGAACCATAAGTTTAGAAAATATGAAAAAAAATCTGAAATGTAGAACTTTTTAAGGTCTTTCTAGGCAAATTATTTTGAACTTGGATGGAAAAAAAAGTTTTTGTACAAAAAAGACAAAAAGTTGTACAAAATCATTTCTGGACTAAGTTTGTAGTATAACCGTATATGCAAGCATTTTGAACACTTATTGTGACGGAGGGTAAACTACGGAACCCTACACTGAGCCCGACATGCTCTTGGCCGGTTTTTCTTGTGTTCTTTCTAAGCAAAACCGTAGGTTATTTTATTCGTAGATATTTGACGTAAGAGTAACGGGTAGTCAGAACCCGAAAGTAGCCCTTCCAGTTTAATCCATGGGTATCGTGTTACGTTACATGGGTTTCATGTAAAATACTGGTACTCAGCTGCATCTAATTAGACTGGATGCTGATCCCAACATAGTTGGAAAAGGGATGATGTACTTTCTAAGACACGTCTTCATGTTTCCATGAAGACGTGAGTAAACCTAGACTTTTATGTAAGTAGGTAATTATGTTTTAAATCGCCATCCCTTGAGCAAGCGTGGTTATAAATGCTTGTTAGATTTCTGTATGAAAGAGGCCATTGGCATAATATCAAAATTCACACCAACATTTCAAAGAGGGTGAGTCAGACCTTAATAACATTACTATTAATCTTGCTATTGCTGAGCTTGAGGTCCAGGGTTAAATTTCCGAGTAGTATTGGATTTTTCCATATGGGATTTCTGAGAGAAAAAAAATATATTTTAAGAATTTTAATAGGTAAGTACCTACTGCTCGTAGGTATGATGACCGCTGACCACACATAAAGTGATATGCGTTGTATAGGTTAAATGTCTATGCACTAGACATCTAGATAATCGTAATCAGCAGCAACACAGTGCTTATTCATTTATTCAACATTTCCTTCTTTTTGATGGTATAGGTAGCTGCTTACTACATTTGGTGAGAAACGAAAATTATACACATACATACATACATATCGTCACGCCTGTAATCCCCGAAGGGCTAGGCAGAGGTGTACCTGGTAGTACACCCACATTTCGCCATTATGTTTAAGTCCCATGTAATTATAATATTCTTATAAATAAAACATTTACAACATTAAAAAATAATTTTAATAGCAAACTGCAATAATCACATTTAACAAAAAATAAAATAGCAAAATAAATCAAAAATGGGCAGAGGAGCGATGTAGATAGTTCTACGACAGCGGACAAAATGAACGAGTCTACGCAGGGTTCTTCGTTTTATAGGCGTGGCTGCGCTGGTGGGGAGTGTCTGGTGTTGCCATCTAACACGGCCTCTCCTGACATGGCAGCGTCCTCGCAGCCTTCGTCAGCTCTCGATGATGGACCAGCACCATCGTCCTCACCATCGGATGGAAGATCTTCATCGCAACCTGTAACCACAGCAGTGCACAAACATTAAGATCACATACAAAGTTATTACACAAGATAGCACAAGAGTTGTAATATTCAAATAGCAATGTTAACTTTATGTACCTAACAACACAAACACTTTGCAAAGCAACCAAACAGTCGTATATAACGACTTCATATCACAAGTAGGATTTACTCAGGTCATATTCCTACACCAAATACCATGCGCGCATCAGGATTTACATTGGTTACAGCAGGTCAACCATGAGACCTACTTCAGGATTTACACTCGGTCTATAGTCAGCATGGGCCCCACCGACATCAACCTCGATACCTCCACCATGGACTGCACTCTCAATAGTACAGTCCACAGTATGTGCCTACTCAAAACCATGTGCACTAAGGATTTACATGAGTCTCCGGCACCCAACAACAAAACAATATTGCAAACAGTGATTGTTTGGTACATACAGTCTACAAATGTAAGCAAAAGCAGGGTGCATACAACAAACAATACCAATGAAAGTTCTCAACTAACTCTCAAAGAAACCGGCGCATATGTCAGGCGTCCATTCGCCACGCCACAACACCATGTACCCTGCAGCTGCTTGACTGGTTTTGCCATACGAACCAGCTATCAATTTTAGTTCGTACCTATCGTTAGGTAGAACACTCACAACCCTATATGGGCCTCGCATGCCACAATCCAACTTGCCAGTACTTTGTGATCTCTTAATCACAAACACTTTATCATTAATTTTAAATTTCTTAGGAGGGTTTCTGTTTTTATTGACATGCGCGTCTTGTTTAGATTTGTTTTTATTTATTAATTCATCTGCGCGTTGCCTACGTAACTCACGGATCGATTCGCGGTTAGGATTTGAACCCTCCAACGTGACATCCCTAATTAATGAGTTAATTACTGGCGTAGTGGACTCTGTGCCAACTAATAGATTTAGCGCGGAATATTGTGTCGTCTTATGTTTGGTAATATTTAATATGAGCTGTAATTTCCACAAAACGTTTGGCCATTTATTTTCGTTATTATTAACTTCGATCCTGACCATATTCAGCACAGTTCGGCAATAACGTTCAACCTGACCATTCTCCTGATGCATCTCAGGCGTAATGAAGTGTACTTCAATACCAAACTCTGTTAGCCAGTGTACAAAATTGTGGTTATCAAACATTCGACTGCGATCGCACACCAATCGCTTAAAAGTACCAAACAACGATATAGTTTGAGTTATTACCCGCTTTAACTCATCACAATCCTGTCTGTACAGGCTATACAACAAACAATATTTAGTATACGCATCAACTATTATGAGTACGTACTTAAACCCATTACATTCTCTAAGCGGACCGAGTACATCAGCATGTATTGTATCAAACGGTATTGGGTTCTTTTGCCAAGAGGATATTGGTTGTAAAGGGGCTCGGGGTACTTGTTTATGCGATATACATACGATGCAGTGTGTTATGTACTTTGAAACAAATCGTCTTAGACCCGGGAACCAAAAGTGTTTGAGAATCAAATCAATAGTTTTGTCCATTCCCAAGTGTTCATGTTCGTCGTGGAATACACGTAACAAGCTTAAACGAAACGCTTTAGGGACATAACATAAGTAACGCTCTTGCTCGCCCTCAACACAGTACTTATAATACAAAAGATCGTTACGTTTTACATAGCGACTTGAATCTAACTCACCGTTATTTAACTTTTCTAATAGTGACAAAGTTTCTTCGTCACCCGCCTGAGCTATCTGCGCCCAATTAAGAGGTTTCTGAACAGCATTTATGACATTAACCGGATTTCGACTCAAATAATCTACATGAGACATTAAACAACCCTTACGGTATTCTAATGTAAAGTCAAAATCCTGCATATAGATCCACCATCGTGCCACTCTCGGCTGAAGATCTTTCTTGCGCTGGGTCATTTTTAACGCGTTACAGTCGGTTATTATTGTAAAGGCTTGGCCAACTAGGTATTGGCGGAAATGCTGCAATGATTTTACAACGGCTAGGGT
This sequence comes from Euplexia lucipara, assembly GCA_921972225.1. Classification (NCBI taxonomy): domain Eukaryota; kingdom Metazoa; phylum Arthropoda; class Insecta; order Lepidoptera; family Noctuidae; genus Euplexia; species Euplexia lucipara. The sequence goes on along the minus strand of OV179152.1, from coordinate 6,387,875 downwards.
CTCGAGTTCATAACTATGGTACCTCGATTCTGCACCTACCGTCAACTTACTAAAATACGCGACGACGCGCTTACGACCGTCTTTGTGTATTTGCATCAGAATACCGCCGTAACCTATCGCACTCGCGTCGGTATGTAACTGCGTAGGTAGATCGGGATCAAAAATCGTTAGTAAAGGCTCGCTAGTTAAATACGAAATAACTTCCTGCCTAGCTTTTTCATGTTCATCACTCCAATTAAATACAACACCCTTTCGAGTTAAAGCAGCCATGCAGGCAGTCTTAATTGCGTAACTAGGAACATAACGCCGAAAATAACCAGCCAGGCCCAGGAATTGGCGAACCTGCTTAACGGTATTCGGTCTCGGCGACCTAACCAAGGCTTCTATCTTATGTTTGCTCGGTCTAACCTGACCCTGACTGATGATTCTACCTAAGTACTCTATCTCACTAGTTAGGAAGCTACACTTCTTTAAGTTTATAGAAAACCCGGCTTCTGTTAAAGTTTCTAGGACTGCGTCTAACAAAATAAGGTTCTCACTGATAGTATCGGATAGTAATAAAACGTCATCGACGTATACAAGTACCTTACCCGATTCAATAAAAGATTTTAAAGTTTTACTGATGGTTTTCTGATAAATAACGGGAGCATTGGCAAGACCATAAGGCATTTTACAGTATTCGTAATGCCCTTCTGGAGTAATAAAAGCAGTTTTGTGGATGGAATCCTCACTGACTCTTAATTGGTGAAAGCCGGAGACCATATCAAGTGCACTAAACCATTTAGTTTTACCAAGCATGTCTACATGATCATTGATCAATGGAAGTGGGTGTCTAACTTTAACTGTAATTAGATTTAGGGCTCTATAATCCACTACCATCCTATCTGAACCGTCTTTCTTTTTCACGAGCAGGATCGGGCTAGCGTATTCCGATTCCGATTCACGGATTATGCCTTTCTCTAATAAGTTTTTAACTATCGCACGAACGCGTATTTTCTCGTCATAAGACAGTTTGTATGGTCGATAATAAATCGGAGTATCACTAGTCAACTTAATCTGTATTTCACTATCCTTAACCGTGGTGGTGGCGGTACCAGATAAAAAGTAATCAGAATATTTGTTTAACACTTTTAACAACTGTTCTCTATCTTGCCCAGTAACATGCGTTGATATATTTTCGAAGTACGATGATGGGTCTACCTGCGTAATATTATTCACAAAATCACTATGAACGATATATTGCGAATTACCGGTACGAACGTACGCAACACCTTTTCTATTTAAAACGTCAGTACCAATAATTACGGGCACATTTAAATGGCTTTTATCGACAACATAAAAATCAACTTCTAACGTAATATTATTTAATTGTATCGGTAACGTAATCATTGATTTTGCTACTACCTCCATGCCACCTAACCCTCGCAATAATTGGTAGGCTGGTTTTACTCGACACGAAAAGTGCTTAATTAAGTCGGATATTATTAAAGAAACCGCTGAACCGCTGTCAATGAGTACGTCGACGGGTATATTTGAAATAACTGCCGTAGTAATGTCAGAGTTTTTACTTTCACCCTCATTTTCTCGACAAAAATTTACCGAACTATTATTTCGAACACGTTCCTTAGCAAAACAGCGACTTTCCGTATGACCTACTTTTTTGCAAAAACCGCACTTATCTGGACGACTTTTTGTTGAAGAGCTATTCGCATTATTTTCAGAATTATTGCTTGGTGAATCTGATTTAGGTCGTTTAGGACAGGTTTCGCGTTTATGACCTACTTCGCTACACTGATAACAACGTACCTTAGAAATATCATAAGATTTACGTTTAAACTGGCTATTATCATTACGATTGGAATTTGAAGCACTATGAGCACTGGGTTTCCTATTAGGATTAGGCACACTACATTTTACAAAGCTCGACAAGTAATCTACTATGCTTTCGGGAGTTAATTTAGCGTTCCTTGCGGACGCACGAACCTGCGGGTCGGTAATACCGCGTATAATAATTGCTGTTAATAACTCGCTGCTTAATCCTTTAACTATACGTAATTTCAATAAGGATTTACGCGCATATTCAGCATAGGTAGCATACTTGTCAGATTCGGTACACATGACATTATACAGGATGTTCGCGATATCGACAGACCGTGGGCATAATGATTTTAATTCTAATTTAAAATTAGACCATGTACGCGTGGTGCTAGTCCACTCACTAAGCCAGGTACGGGCTTCCCCCTTAAGACAACGACCTACGCGAGCAAGGCATTCACCATCTTCCCAACGATTAAGCGATCGGGCTTTGTCAACTTCATCGCACCACGTGTCGACATCATGAACACCTGGATCAAAGTCCGAGACAAAATATTGGTTTGATCTCACCGGGAAAGACATCATGGCGTCGAGAAATCGTTCGGCTACGCTTTTGACGTCGCTCTCTGTCGGCAACGGTGTGGCGGCAAACTCTTGCGTCGGGGTGACAGACGCTGGGGCTGTGCAGGCAGGTGTTGTGGCGGGCTCCACGTCTGGCGGCGGCGTGCTCGACATGGCACGAGGGCGACGAACAGGTTGCAACTCGTTCCCACGTGCTCGTTCCTCCAGATCTTGAAGCCTCTTTAAAATCTGGTCTAGACCACTAGGAGGCGAGGGAGTACGTACATGACGTCTCCCTTTCCTCTTACTATCGGAAGGCATTGCGTCTCTGCCCAACTTAGCATTAAAAATTAATTAATTATTTAGAACACGTTTAAAAATCGTTAAATTCAAATTTATAGAATCAGAGATGGTATTCTAGCGGATTTAGGCCTTCATATCACACTTCTGATCTTATAAATAAAACATTTACAACATTAAAAAATAATTTTAATAGCAAACTGCAATAATCACATTTAACAAAAAATAAAATAGCAAAATAAATCAAAAATGGGCAGAGGAGCGATGTAGATAGTTCTACGACAGCGGACAAAATGAACGAGTCTACGCAGGGTTCTTCGTTTTATAGGCGTGGCTGCGCTGGTGGGGAGTGTCTGGTGTTGCCATCTAACAATATTATCAATATTATAATATTCAAGCGTGCTTCATCGTCGTCCACATCATCGCTTACCATCAGGTGAGATAGTGGTCAAACGCGAACTTATCAATAATAAAAAGCTGATGACTGAGTCTACAAATAGCTAACTCTTCATGATCCTTATATCCAATGGTAGAGTCCACAAGTGACGAGTAGCCTTTGTAAGTTTTTCTTTCAGATTATTTTAACCTCAAACTTATTCTTACATAACATAATATTACGGCTATATTTCTACGGTGGATAGGTACGGATGTACATATACGCTGGATATTAATAATCTATCTGGGTTGCTATCTTGATCCCGATCTTTGTCTGTAACCAATCAACGACCGAATTCGCCTATCCGAGTCTCAAAGATCAAGAATCAGAAGCAGCCGTCAAAAACAAAGGATCGGGATTTGGATTGAGATAGAATATTAATATCGGGCGATAGCCTATATACCCACATTTCACTAGTTATGTTTAAGTGTATCTCTTGTGACTACACTTGACCAACAAGCCAGTCTTAAGCGACTAATAGCCTGATTACACCTACCGAGTAGAGTGGCGAGACAGTAAAAATCCTCCTCAGCCGAGACAGTGATGCAACCGAGTAGCTGTTCACACGTACTACTTTTGAAATTGTGAAGAGACAGTCAGTCAGTTCACCGGACAGTACAGACGCGAAAATACATGAGAGTAAAATTCGCGGGAAAAATGACGCGTACTGACTGAGTGGCGAGTAGTTGACGAGTGACCGAAATGCAGGATACATTCACCGAGTGAGCGAACGAGACAGCGCGGAGAAGCGGGAGGGTGGTACTCGGCCTAGTAAATAGAATGGGGTCCGAGTGGCTGTCTCGGCCTGTCGCTAGGCCCAGCGCTCGGCCGAGCACTCGGCTATGTGTTTACAAATACCGAGCGCTCGGCCGAGCACTCGGCTATGTGTTTACAAATACCGAGCGCTCGGCCGAGCACTGTCTCGCCACTCTACTCGGTAGGTGTAATCAGAGTGCCTAGTGCGAGTTTGTTTTATCGATCGACACGTTCATGACGTTCGGCGCTCCGATTGGCCCGCTCCAAACTTTTAACCAATCAGAGAGCCAAACGCGGTGAACGTTTCGATCGCGTTAGCGTAAAAACAACTCGCACTTAGGGTACAGGCTATTAGTGATGTTTACACGTGGGGAAACGCTTATAACGCTTATCTTATCGCGCCAATTACAAGAAAAAAAGTACTCAGGCACTTTTGATATTGAACATTTACGGCAATTGTAGATAAGTAGGTACGGTACGGAGAATGTTTGCGTTGAAAAAATCTATTGAGTCACTTTCGAGAATGTTCTAAGTTGTTTAACCAGTTTTTTTCAAACAAGTAATTAATCCAAATAACAAACTTACAGACGGATGTACAAATCAGTCGTATAGGTACTCCTGTGTAAGATATAAATCACATCGAAATTGTTTATAAGCAACTTTATTTATGGAATATACATATGTACCTAATTATATAACAGGTGTTGCCCTATCACGCTTTATAACATGCGTCTTGTCCTGCCCTTGGCCTGATCTTGATCGACAAGCGCATACTCAGGTCATGCGAACGTCATGTCATGTCCGCCATGACAGTTCGCGCGCATTCAATAAACTTGTACGACATCCGTTCTCTATTGCAGTGACATTGTAACTAATCTTTTGACTTATGTTGGCCGGAAGTGTTTGTGACTTTTCTGTAATAGAAGTAATGTCTTCTCAGGGGCTCTACTATCAAACTGTTTTATAGGCAGTTAAATATTTTGTAAAAAAAATCTATTGTAAGTCTTTGCAAAATTGCAAGTGACTAGGCCTAGCCAGATATTTTTATTCCAATTCCAAACTTATATAGGTAGCTGCCTACTCACTTGCAAAGATGAGTACAAATAAACATTTTACAAAAACTTTAATCTGCCTAAAAAAAACTAAAAGGATTTGGATGTCTAAGGCTCTAGCTGTTGAATTTGATTTATTTTTGCTACCGACTTCTACGGTCGGTCGGACCCAGTTGGAACCATCGTATTGGTGCCATTTTGTACTAGTTTACTTTATAAACATTCTGCATAGTCTTACCCTTTCTTATTCATATTACGAACAAAATCGACCTTCAAAAAATGCAAATAAGTATTACAGGAAAATAACTTATCTTTTCAAACAAAACGTCGGGTAACAAATTATTTAATCCCAAAGAGTTTATTTATTTATTTATTTCGAAAAAACATACAACTATCATTACAGTCACCCAATTCGATAGTGTAGTGACATACTTACATCTAATAACTTATAATAGAACTAAAATCTAGCCTATTATCTAACCGGCAAAAGTCTCCGACGAAATGATACAGAAGGCAGTCCGTGTGAATTCACTCAGTGAACAAAAAAAACAGTCAATCCGTTGTGACACCGCATAAATGTAAACATAAAGTTTACTGACATCTCGGCGTCTTTGCTACAGGACGTTGTTTAAATCGTAGAGACTTTTAAATAACTCTTTGGTCGTGAATAGGGTTTCCAGGCTCTAATATATAGCACTCATACAATTACTATGTATGAGTTTACATTCAGTAAAGTACAGACGCCAGCACATCAAGTTACCTCAATGTGTCAAATTTTCCCATCTGAATGTGAACCTTATTCTGTTTGACATTAAGTAGAAAAACGATCATAAAAATTTGACACATTGGGGTAACTTGATTAGCTGTCGTCTGTACCATTAATTGGTTCGTAAGTTTAGTTTTGACATTACTGACATTGGTGAAAGAAAACATCGTGAGAAAACTTTGATATAAGTCTGTACTGGTTAGACCAGTAGTCGTACCTTCTCTGTATGAGAAGAGACACCCTTAACAAGCAGCCGGTCGATTCAGTAAAAGTCACGCCGTGAAAACTTAGTGAAGTGAACTGTCAGTGCCTAGCATTAGTAAGGAATAACAGCTCAAATCGCCCTCACTACGACTTTATTTTCACGCGGTGATTTGACCAGAATCGCACTGCAGATATTATTTTTAATTAATATGATTTGAGTTCTAGTTACCCTCGGGTTTCACCGGTAAGTTTCCGTTGACGAGTCGATAACATACACAGGTCATTTTGACCTGACATACAGCTGAAGATTTATTTACGTTTAATGACTAATTTTATCACGCGATTATGCTCGCCCATTAACTAAATGATTTCAAGTTTTAAAGTGTTGCGTCATTTTTCATTGTTTGATCAGTCGCTTAGCATAAGCAATAATCTGTCTTTAATGTACCCACCCACTGTTGAGACACGGGGAATGGGGAAAGATTTTTCGTTACATGGAAGGCCTGAGCTTTATTCTCCACGGGTTGCCGGAACACGTAGAACGACAAGTATGCCTCCAATTTTTTCTAGTGAATTCCAGTTTCCATACAATATTTTCTTTCACCGTTTTAGAGCAGTGGTGACGAAATAAATTGCACAAGGTAAATTGCCTGCTTAAGATTGGATCCAGAACCTAAAACATGTAATTTAGCTGCTACCACAAGGTTTTCTCAGTCAGTTAGATAACGTAATTTTAGATGCTTCCAAAGTCCGTATAAAAGTTCTTCTTACGGAACAAAGAACGAATTGTTCTGTTTCTTCTTTGACAAAGCTCAATACAGCTAATTTGCTATGAATGTATACTACTTAATCTAGAGAAAAAATGTTAGCATAATGCTGGTGGCATCGTATACGTGACAATCATCGCAACTATTGCCATCGTTCGGAAAACTGTCGACATCGTTCGAAAAACTAGCGACGTTTTCCACTCCATTCATTTTTACACCCTGTATAAGCTCACTGGCAGGTAGACCTCCTTCCATTTCATAGTCAACAGTGTTTCCTTACTGTGCTTAAGTACTTTGTTTTTCTTTTTCCATTTTATGAGGACACGTTCTATTGAACTAGATATTTCTCCTGTGTAATTAGTGCGTTTACAAGCACCCTCTCATACACAAACAGTAATCAGACCTGGAACAACTGTAGGTAGTTAGGCCTAATAGTTTTTCCGTGTGGGGATCGAAACCACGATACGTAGCACAGTAGCAAATCACTTAGCCACTGCGCCCGCGGTGCTGCAGTTATTCGACAAGGCCATAAAAGAGAACACGAAGTTTATGTATCCGTTTTCATTTGCGATAAAAATCTGTACTTATGTGCTGTTTGTCACACCACCAGTACTATCATTCTAAGCTCGAATGGAGATGATTAGAGTAGTGATCTAACTCGCCGTTATAAACACTAGTCATCTCAAAGTCAACACTTTGTTACTTATGACTCCGGCCAGTACGTACTGACCCACTGTGCTATCAATAATCCCAGTAGGGAAATAAAGTTCAGTGTGAGAACAGGTGAGTGTGTTAAACATACATTTTAAATAAGTATGTACAATGTTGGCTACGCAAAATTGTCATTTATCATTATTTGTTTAACGCTCATTTTTATAAATACTTAAGTAATCAGCGATCACGCGCGTTTAGTTTATTTATTTTTGTGCCGCGTGATATCTACAGGTTCACAGTTGGTCCAGTATCATCATCTTGTTGACTGGCCTGTTGGTCTAGTAGTTAGTGACCCTGACTGCTATGCCGCGGGTCGTGGGTTCGATTCCCACCCAAGACAAATGTTTGTGTGATGAGCACGGACATTTGTTCTGTGTCTGGGTGTAATTTATCTATAATATGTATGTATTTAGAAATATATAAGTATGTTTATCAGCTGTTTAGTACCCATAACACAAGCTCTCAAGCTTAACATGGGACTAAATGGCGTTGTGTGAAAAAGTTGTGGAATATTTATTTATTTATTTATTTATTGATATTGATAACTCATTTATGTTCAGTGGTACCACTCTCCAACCTTTAGTTGTCATTTAGAGTTCGTAAGAGCTCCCAGGCAATCAGTTAATTTATTATTTATTTTAAAAATATGTGTTAATTTAAATTCTGTAACTTTAAATTAATGAGACCTATTTTCTGAATTTACAAAATATATTTTAAAAAAAAGTTAAAATTCAAAAATGGAATTCTTGTCGCGCAAAGTAAAGTCACACGGTGAGTTTGACGCACGTCAACTAAACGGTGCGTCTGACACTACCAAAAATAAGCGGTAAGCATTTCAAAGTATAAGTAAACATTAAATTGCACCTGAGTTTATATGTAAGGCAAGAATCTTGTAAAATTAATATTAACACCTTGATAATAATCATAACTAAATATGAGAGCCAACAAAGAATTGCTGTCAAGTATGTTTTATTTATCTTACTGTAATAAATTTGGTAGACTAATCCGCAAAGTGCAGAGACCAGCGCATTAAGTTGCCCCAAACTGTCAAATTTATTTGATTTTTTTAATTCAATAAACCCCAAGAGGACACCCCGGTATCCGCGCTGTCATTGTCTTTCTATTGTGTCTCAAATTGACACGATTGAAAGGTTAAACTTTATTACAAAAGCATAAGGTTCATTTGTAATTGGAAAAAGTTGACAGGGATGGCTTGATGTTCTGGTACAAGCCTCTTGACCAATTAATTTTCCGATCTGTAACTTCTTAGGAGCCCCAGGGAACGATTATCCTAAAGAAACAAATAACTTTTATATGCACAGTACGAGTTTCCACATGTCTAACAGCAAAAAATGTTTAACTGTCATCTCCTTAAAACTTCTTTAGGCGATGAATTTACAAAAAATCTTTGTATTATGCCCACTTTCGTTATTTAAAACTCAGGAAAATATCAAGTTTCTAGACTGAGCAATTGAGCATTCAAGATTTTAAGAAGATAGTTAACATTACGTAACATAACATCGCGCCTGTTATCCTCGAAGGGTCAGGCAGAGGTGTACCTTTAGTACACTCACATTTATCCAGTTATATTAAAGTTCCATGTAATAGGGGGCGAGCCTATTGCCAATTGGTGTCAAATTAATAAGAAACAACGAGAGAAAGTAGTTAGAAACGTATGGAAGGAACTCCAAAACCCAATTTATTGTGAAGATACAGGCAGAAGATGATACCTAGCATAACGGCGGGCTATTTGACAAAAAAAATAGTTTTTAGTCCCTCATCAAGATTAGAAGAAAATATTCGACACGTACTTTTTTTCACGTAATCACAAAATAACGGCGATACATCGAGTTAAAATGTCGCATGACGTCACTAGTCAGTACAGTTTATGCTAGCTAATGACGTTACAAGCCCCCACTCCTCAACTTTAATGCGCTTAATCTAAGCAGTTTTCCATCAATTTGAAAAAGAAAAAAAATTGTGTCGAATATTTTCTTGTTATCTAGGATGAGGGACTAAAAACTAAAATTTTAGGACCATTGACAACCTCAGTAGTATTTTATTTTGAACTGCCTGCCTTGTACTTTATTAATAACATAGTTACATACACTAGATCGATAGTGTTTCGTACTAACTGTTTTTAATTATATTTTATTTTCCATTTTTTTAGTAATTTCCCATATATTGAGGTCTGGAGACAATTACCTCAGCTCAACACAGAATTTAAAAGTCTTACGCTATTTAGAAAGGTTTCTATTTACTCATTTAGTAGGGAATTTATCGAAAAGTTATAGTTTTTTTGTATATTAATGTAGTATTTATTAGTTAAGTTGTTTTTTTACTTACCTCCTTAGATCAGTTATAATGCGAAGTGTGTGTGATTAGTAGACTTGGGAGTGATAAGACATATTGCATTGTAATTTGCTGAATAATGTTATTGATAGAAAATATGCAAGCCATGATAATACGCAGTTTAAGCAAAATTATCGTTCTGATATCTGATCTATAATGTTGGTTTCAATATAAGTACGATATTATTCAGCGTTATTCAAAAATGTGCTTTTTAGTAGTATCATTTTGAATGTTTGTCGGGAAAATTTGATGATGCTAAAAGTTACAGGATTCTGGAAGCATCATAGCTAACATTATCTGAAAAAAATAATTGTCATTGATTATTTTGTTATCCAAATACGGCAGAATCTAAAATGTATTTTCTCTTCTATTATTTTAAACTCCTTATTATAAAAAATAATTAGTTCTTCTGTTTGGCCTGTTAAAGACGTCTCAATAGGCGTTTCTAAAGTAGTTTTTAATTAAAAAAATAATAAATTGTTTCAGATAGTGTTTTTTTATGAGCTGTCCTTGTGAGAAAAACTCTCGCTCCTGTCCCGCGAGGCGTAGGTAGGCCGTAGAGCTTCGTAGCTTCGTAGCCTCGTAGCAAGTTGCGTAGCACCCTTAGCTACGACGGACCTGTGACAAAGCACCCTTATTTGAGTTTTGTTTTCAAATGTTTTACTTGCTTAACCATTAAACGTTTTATGTATAACCGTGTCATACATTTGTGTATGACATGGTTATACAAAACAAAAACAAAACAATTTATTTATTATTTTATCATAATAAAAGAAATAATAAAATATATTATTAATATATTATATATTTATAAAATATATTATTAATATATTATATATTTATAAAGGTGTCGCACAGCCCACGAAAAAAAAATAAGTAGCTATAAAAATAGCCCAAAAATTATTTTCTAAAGTATTTTTATATCGTACTTATTTAGACACGTGTATTATAATTATTGTAACATTACAGGGTCTTGATTTATTAGATCTAGAATTTGGTGTTGGTTTTAGGCAATTAGAAAACATATTCAAGTAGTAATTTTAGGTAATATTCTAGCTATTAAATACTAGGTACCATAACACGTTAGTTAGAACTTAATGATGTAGTTCCCACTGAATTATACCTTTCCCCAAATTATTAACGTTTTTAATACTAAATGGCATTTATCTTATCAGTTTCTGTCACTTTCAGTGTATATCTAATATTATGAAGAGGATTTTTTTTTTGTTTGTATAGATTGAACTCAAGAAGTTCTTAACCGAATTTAAAAGTACGTGTACCTTTTGTTTTCTTCTAAACTACGAGGATCGGGTTTGAAAGTAGGTACAAAAAGTAGAAAGTACAAAAATACAAATTTCAAAGTGCTAGTTTTGAAATAAAAACAAACTATTAGTTAATACGAGCTTTTTCGTTAGTTAAAGTAAAACAACTGTAACTGCTTGTAACTCACTACACTGTCGAACTCGAACTAATTAATTAATTACCAACATGTAGGTATCTAAATCAAAATATAATTAAAGATAAAAAATAATGTATGAAACCGCAGTTTCCTCTGACAGCCACAACAATGCCAATGACCTCAATAATAATCATATTTTCAATGCGGTTTGACTATTGATTATTTAATAGATAGCGACGCGAGGGGGAGAAGGCAGGGCCGGTGCACCGCGGTCCCTCGGTTCTATGGGGCCCAAAATATTATTTTTTTGGCCAAACAAAGAAAGCGAAGACAACTTCTAACTACGTTACTAGTTACTACTAGTAACGTAGTTAGAAGTTGTAGGCCCTCCACGGAGGTTAAATAGCATCCTTGATTCTCTACAAAGTAACTGCTATATCTGTATGAATCCTAAAACATACCTAATAAACATAAGAGGCGGTGATTAACTGATTAACTTTTCAAGCTCATTCGCTCTTAAAATACCTTAGTATCAAACTTTTTGCGTAACTCGACAAAGTAACTTCTATTTCTGTGAGAAAAGTTAGAAGACCCTATATTTCAAGAAGGGGGGCTCCATTTGGCTATATCACCCTGGGACCCCAACAGAATTAGTCCACCGATGGGTAGCTTAGATAAAAATGTTAGTGTGTTTGTAAACACAAATGTTCAGTTGACTAATTCAGAAACTAAAAATTTAACAGCCTATAACAATAAAAAATACCGTTGCATTTTTAACCGACTTCAAAAAAAGGAGGAGGTTCTCAATTCGACGGTATGTTTTTTTTTTTTTTTTGTGTTTGTTACGCGATTTCTCCCCCATTTCTAGACCGATTCTCAAAATTCTTTTTTTATTTGAAAGAGTATACTCCCGAGGTGGTCCCATTTTAATTTGGTGAAGATCTGGTGCTGATCTTCGGAGATATACAATGGAACTCTTCAAAAATAGACGGCAAATCTGTCGTGATTGCTGGAATCGCTTGGATATTTATTGTTTATACAACATCATGACGTATCATCACGCCTGTATGCTCTGAGGGGTATGCAGATGTGTACAATATACCTAGATTTCGACAGTTAGGTATGATAAGTTTCATTTATTAGGGATAAGTGGACAACCCTATTACCATGACATGTATTGTTACAAATAATAACAATATAAACATAAATTCATGGCAAATATTTGTATGGGAACAACTAAAAATGAAAAAATAAAAATCTTTTTTGCAAAAAATAAAACCGACTTAAAAAAAACACTAGCCGGTGTAAAATAACTCTAAATTCGGAAGTCGGTGGCCCATCATGAATCAGACAAAACCACCAAAGCCACAGACTTCCTAATTTAGAGTTATTTTACACCGGCTAGTGTTTTTTTTAAGTCGGTTTTATTTTTTTTTAAACCTGACCTGTACCTATTATACATGAATACTCGCTGCACAATTCCCACGCTTCAATTTTAGGTCAGCGCCATCTGTTATCGAACGGACGAGACCGCACTGCGGTTAGAGCGTTATCGCTGAAAATTTTCCTGCTTTCCCAGGAGCGAGACCACGATGAGTCCAGCGCCCCCCGCACAACGAGACAAAACAAGCGGTACGCTCGGCTCGGGCAAGCAGTCGTACGCGGCCAGCGCAGGGAAGTGTACACACGAGATGGAACGCGATCGCATCGGACTATGGGGCTCCGGAGACAGCACGGCCTCCAGCCAGGTCTCCGGCCTCGACCGTCTCCGCCACCCAGGACTCAATAAGGTAACTTTTCACATTCTTTAAAAAGTACATTTCATAATACTTAGAGAGATCGATGACCGCGTATTTTTGGTTAGGTCATGGTTCCGACTTGGCGGAAGTGTTCTTACGGCAAATCGTATTATTCACTTGTGCATCGGTCTAGTTTGTGTAGAGAAATGAAAGTGTCAAATGTCAATGTCGGTGTCGACTCATATCCGCCGTGCAATTGTCATGTAGATGTTTGTTTTGAACTTTACACCCGGCGTCAAAGTTCACGTGGTTCGTAATGTCAACAAACTTGCGGGAACTAAACAAGGATTCCGTTACATTTTGGGTAAAGTTTTGGTTGAAAAGTTGAAAAACTGATTTTTAGTTTTAATGCAAACGCATTGTAAAGACATAAAAATGTAGGCGTAACATTAAAATATTATGACGATGATGAATAACCATGACTTTGATGTATTGAATAAATTTTAATATCTAATTCCGAACCTACGAAGATAAAAAATACAAATCATTTGGTATTGCTAACACTCATTTAGTAACATAAATAAACGTAATTTACAAAATAAATAAACATACCTAGGTAATGAATGTTACATCTGTTAGATAATTCCTTGTTATGATGGCAAGCGCAGTGCCATGAGGAAATATTTTGCCTCTGACATTGGCACACTTCCGGCCCTCTGTATTATGTATTTTAATTAACTTGTCAATATTTATAATTATGAACTAGTAAATCAAAAAAGTCCACTTTAGTCTGTGTGAAAATTCTATGAAAAGATGATGATTTAGGTACAGACGCCAGCACGTCAAGTTACTCCAATTTGTGAAATTTCTTTGATCGTTTTTCAACTTTATGTTAAACAGAATAAGGTTCATATTCGATTAGGAAAATTTGACACATTGGGGTAACTTGATGTGCTGGCGTCTGTACATTTATTTTTGAAATAATATAAATGTTCCTACATTCTGCAAACAACGCAACTCTGTTATGTATTTACTATCTTTAGATAGACAAACATCAAAGACAAACATGCCTTGCATGTTTTCTTCTCGAAATAATTTAAACCTTTTATAAAACATTTTTTAATACTATTTTGAAAACTCACTTTTCAAAATAGAAATTTTGTTTGACAAAATGATGCACAATTAATTAATTAAAAGTCACCAAAAAATATAGGCTTGTTTACCATACATTAGATTCGTACACACACATTTAGGCCATTGTTTTCCTTTAGCACCTGTCAATAATATCCCATTATACCAGTACTTAAATGCACGTGGATTGTGGAAGCTAGGGACACATTCTCGAAACTTCCCTACTTTGTTGGCGAATAGGGGCTCCCTAGGCACACTTAAGTGAGCCCTAAAAGGGGTCGCCGATTTGTCTAAAGGGGTGACAGACTTTCAAACACGGATTGCGTCAGTCTCGTAGATTCTATATGCCTATGTTACTCACTGGTTTTGTGTAAATCATCATGCACAAAGATTATGTCTGTGGTGTGTTTCAAGCCATGACATGACGATTTTAGTTTGAGTCACGGGTTGCTATGTTATGTTAGTATTCACAGGAAAATCTATTATTCTATAATAATAGATTTTCCTGTGAATACTAACATAACATACTATATATAAAAGTAAAAGAGGGGGGGGGGTAAGGGTTTACTAGCTAAAAGTTTGATAGGTATCTTTTTGCTGCTTTTGTGACAGTTGCATAGATAGATCAACGATAATATTCAAAAATAAGGAAACATCTGATTTGAAATATCTAATCTAGAATCTTCCAAGTCGTGGATATAAATATCAATGATCCCAGTATAGTTTTCTGGCAGATAATTGGGATGTTTATTTTAACGTAAAGTCATTATTTATTCGTTTTATTAACTTGTTTTCAATACATTGCCTTCACAATTTATTAGCGTCAATACAATCTAAAAATAACTAAGATATTTGTGGTATAAGTACTTAGTAGGTACAGTATGTTCCGTACTTAAAAATGGCAATAATAATAAATATTCCACAACTTTTTCACACAACGCCATTTAGTCCCAAGTTAAGCTTGAGAGCTTGTGTTATGGGTACTAAACAGCTGATAAACATACTTATATATTTCTAAATACATACATATTATAGATAAATGACACCCAGACACAGAACAAATGATCGTGCTCATCACACAAACATTAAATGTTTAAATTAAATTAAATTAAATAAATTAATTAAATAATTAATTTGTCCTAATTTAATTAATTAATTAAATTAGGACAAATTTTGTCCTAGGTGGGAATCGAACCCACGACCTCCGGCATAGCAGTCAGGGTCACTAACTACTAGACCAACAGGCCAGTCAAAGGCAAGGATCAAGTGGTGATTAAAGTTAGGAGAATAAATAATCTATTTATTACTTATCACCTACAGTGTTATGTATTATAGGCGTTTAGTAACTTGGTTAATGTTATAGATTGCGTTTTATCGTACTGACTATTTGTTGACATTCAATAACTATAGCCTAGGTCTCGTCTAACATACAATAGAATTCCGAATAACAGCTTTATCTAACAATGAAAAATACCGGGGTGTATACAATACATAGGTACTGATTGACGACATTCCGCTACAAACCAACAACAGGTTCTGTAAATCATAACTTTATTATACTTTATTTAATTTATTTATTTTTGTGAACAAATAAGTACATTTCATTTATTGTTTTCTTGCGAAGCGTGTTGAAAAACGACGCCAGATTCTGATGCGCTTGAGCACTTTTCATTGCATACTTATCAAAATGGATTAAAGTATATTTACTACAGCACTTCATAACAGAGTTCAAAGTTGGGGCAGTGGTGCCCTAATTTTTCACACTAAGTTCATTTTAAATGGAAAACTATACAAACACTCTGTTTCAACAAGTCATGATTTGCGAAGCTGTAAACTGTTACCTTATAGTCTAAAAGGCAAAAGTCAAATGTCCTAGGTATACAACTTATAAAGTAGACTGAATACATTTTGCGTTTACGTGTGTACATATATTGTAAATTAAATGAAATAAAGTATCTCTTGTTATCAAATTTATTAAAAAAAGTATTTAAAAATGTTTGATGTTGTCAAATAAAAAATACTTCTTGCCCACTTTATTTAATATAAGCTCATTATTCAATTGTAATAAAGACTAGGTAATTAACATTCGTAAAAAGTAGGCATCGCATTTCTTTGCCAATTACTTTCGACTTAGTTTCTAAACTCTACCTTACATCTAGATTTCGTAAGAGAATGTAATTTCTTCAAAACGTTAATATTTTTTAATTCAGAAATGCATTAGTGTAAAAGTCAGACACTTAACAATAGGTACTTTTACTTAAGTTTTTTTTTAATCTACGTTGCTAATAACGTTGACGATTAAGTACTCTGGCCCAGAGTATGTTATTGTGTGTTTTTAATATTAATATAATACCAATTTTCTGCTGTCTAAGAGGTAACAAAGGAGATTGATTTATTAAAATCAATCGTTGTTGGTTACCTAGGTACTTCACAGACTGTAGAAAAATAGTCAGGTTTTTAGGAATACACAATCTTTTACCGTTTCAATACATGGGGAATTTAGAAATATGTAAATTTAATCGAAACGTTTTACTAGTTTCAATTTTGTTTAGTGTAAATGTAAAAAAAACAGCTGTTAAATTCATTTATTGTACGCTCAACTCGACTGGATGTATGGAACAGCCAATTTTTTTTACAAGGGTTGTTCCCATAATAAAAGTGGTTCATAACATGATGTTGTGACATTTGTGACGTGCACAGCCCCTCTACGGCTTAAGTATATTTTTATACTAAAATAATGTTGTAGTTTATAATAATCAAAATTGTCGGCTTCCATGTTTTGAAGAAACTCATTTATTTACAGCGTCAGTACATTTAATCAATATATTAGTCTATTTTGGTAAGCCAGACTATTCGGTTTCCAAGTAACCAGTGCCAACACGAAGTAAACAGTTCGTCAGCTCTGAAAAGTCAATATAATTATTGATTTTGTAGTCTGTACCACGACGGCAATGAACATCGGGTGTATTGCAGAAACAGCAAATCAGAAGTAATTTAATCACTTTTCTTTCATAGATTTGATAAATTGTTTGGTTAGATATCATTGCTATCTAGAGTTGGTAATAATTATTTGAAGGTGCCATGGTAAATAACTGCATTAGAAGGTTATCCCAAGACACAGATTGTTCGAAGAAACCCATGGTGATGTCATAAAATACTTTGTTCGTCTGAGCTACTCTTTTCTATCTTACGAGTGGGTAAAGAAAATCAATTCTATTGTTCACCAGTGTCTTGAAGAAAAATCGTATACTTAAGCTGCTTACACTTTAAAGCTTGCTATAAAAGATGCTTACCTACTTAGAAATATGAGGTGCTTTAGCACTACACTTTTGTCTAGATCTTCCAAGACTTTTCTGATGTTGAATTTTTCATAAAGCTAGATAAACTTAGATACTGTATTGCTCTTAGGATTGTGTAAATATCGCTTGGACCAGTTTTATGAACATGATACCGTAAGATCGTACCTATATTTCAGTTATGAAATGGTAAAAGTATACCACTTTTGTGTAACTGTAGCATTTGGTTGAACGCACTAGTTGTGCGTGATCTTACGAGCAAATTAAATGCCATTGCGTTACTATTATTACTGTCGATCGTTCTGAAATAAAAACCAAATTTGCAAAGTTAAGTAAAAGTCGCAAGATAGAGATCTATGTAGGGTACAAAAAAAATATTAAAATAAGGTTCATGGAAAACTTCAAAATAATAACAATTCCAATATTATTGTATACTATAAATTATTGTAAAATTATTCACGCTTTGTGAAATAGGTATACCTATAAACTTTCTTCTGTGAAACCTCTTATTAAAGCCCTCATAGCAAAGTTTTTCCTTTATTTTATCTGTCCTACATGGGCACACACTTGGACAGTCACGTTCCGTCACTTACACACGTTCGGGCGGTGGGTGTGTCGTGACGTAAGTCGCAAGGTCACCGCTATTTGCTTGGTCATGATCAAAACCTTGCCTTACCTGCCTGCCGGCTGCCGCTTGCCGGTAGTTAACAGCTACTGAGCCCTGATTTAGTAATTTACTTTTATATCGTATAATTACCGTTTAAGGCTATATTAGGTCCTATATTTCTGTAGTAATTGTACCTGTTTTCATAGCTGTAAAGCTAAGCTCGAAACACGGGTGAAATTGGTCTATAAAACAGCTTAGAAATAATGGGCTCGTATCTAATTCAGGCATTTGAGTAAATATTGTGCAGTTCGTGAAAAACTTGTGTCCGTTAATTTGTAATTTTAATTTATTGCTAGACAGAGCATAGTTTCAATTAGAATTTAATCATAGTTTCTTAACTTTAAAGCGTACTACGTTTATTATAATAAACAGTTAAATTGAAATATTGTTTTATATTCTAGACTCTAGGTACGGTACTTAGATGGCACGTCAGGAGGTATTAAAACCGATAGTAAAGCTGGGTGCGTACTAGCACAGTCCATGGCCAAACATACCATCAACGTGCAGTCTACGGTATGCCGGCCATATCTAGTCTAGTGTTTTGTTAATAGCAATGTTTCTGAACTAGTATCTTACACCTCATCATGGCATCTTACTATAAAGGGGGGTTTACCTCAAACTGCCTTAAAGGCATGGATGAGATGTGTAAAACTGCAGTACACCCATATTTCGGAAGCTATATCCAAGTTCCTTTTACCCATGCTAGTCTTTTGCCTGCAACAAATTCATAGTTCTCGGACCGCCACAGAGCTATTAACACTACCCAACCCGGCAATTGAAATTTAGACCGCATGCTTAGCAGTAGTGCTTTAGACCACATGACCAACAAGGCAGTGATTGTTTCACTGATATTGCATAATCATAGTTAACATATTCGATGCCATTTTGTATAAGAGTCATAAACAGTCTATTAAAGAAGTTGATTAGTTGAACACATTAAAAATACAATGAACACCTGTCAGTATTCCCCAGTGAAAAAAAGTGTTGTTTTATAGTTGAAATAGAACATGACAGTATTCTGAAGAAAATGTATAGACTTATATAAATATACTTTAATCTACTAGCTTAGCCCTAGCCTTCCTAGTTTTCAATTTTATTGCGCGGATCCTCTCGCGGATCTTTCTTTACCAATTATTTTTCCTAAATGCCTTGTAATGTAATAAATAATGTAATGCCTTGTAATCAGTAATCTGAATTTCCCGTTATAATAGGTCCAGCCGTTTCGGAGATTAAGTCCTAAATAAACAGGCAGACAGAGAGAGAGAGTGAAAAAATAACTTTGGTGTTGCTACTATATATCTCTCTCATGTCAATTTAGTTTAAAGCTGGTATTTTTACATTATTAACAAACACTTCAATTTTATTTATTTATATAGAAGATTGATGTGTCTTCGTATTTCACAAATACATTGTTTTCTTCGTTCGTTCGTATACGTAATAAAAATAATATATTGGTCCTACAAGGCTGACTAAGAAGAATAAACTAAATAGTTTTATCATATTTTAGATATGTTTTATCTCGTTTTCATCTTTTAATATGATAAATTGATAAGGTTATCAAGTCATAAGACCTTAGGTATATTTATTGCACGCGTCTACAATACTTAAGGTCATTATTAGTATTTTTAATTAACCTTATTTTTAATCAAACAGCAACAACTAAGTGACTTGTGTATGTCTGTGTCAACGCATATATTTTCTAAACTGCACTATTGATTTTGATACGGTTTTCTCTATCATTTAGTAAAATTTTGCAGGAATTTAGGATATGGGAATTACTCTCGTTGTTTCGACCAACATTAATAGCAAGCAAGCAATACCCGTACAAAGCAAGGGTGAATTTAAGAACAATGAACGATAATAGTTGTGTAAGTGGTCATTCTTGACTTGAATTCTTTGTCCAACTAAAGTTAGGTGTTTACTTCTTACTAATTCATCCACCCACCTAATACTCTAAAGTAAAATTTCCCCAAACCGCCGAACGTGTAACTATAAGTTTTCCAGAGAAATTAACATTAATTCGACAAGTTACCCTAATGTGTCACTACTTAACGTGTACACAGCAACTTTCTAGGTACCTATTCTTTGTTGTAACTTGTCACATAATTACAAAAGTTTTCCTTCAAGGAAAATGTTCATAACTTGAAAGATATTTCGACTGTATGAAATAAACCAAACGGATATTGCCTTAACATCGTAGAATTTGTATTTACTTATCTCTTTGGCATCAATGATGAGGTAGTCATTACGTTCGAATCTTGATATTGTGCCTGACGTCGATATTAGTGTAAACTTATGACTGAGCAATTTTTTACTTGCGTCATAACAATTTTTAACTTGCGTCATCGTAGCTTTTGGTAATTTGGCATTAAAGAATGTCAAAAGGTTTTCAAGATACGATATAAAACGTCCAGGGTTAGAACCTGACGTTTGCATCCCCATATAGCTTTCTGGCGCCTTTCGGATTAGCATTCTTCCTTTGTAGCCGCATGCCTACTAACTACGGCCCCATTTCGTACAAATTCCCAGCTTAGTGAAATAGTTTCTTTTCACAGTTCAACCTCTTCAACCGAAACAAAACATTGTTGTTTAATCGATAGAAAGGGTTGGGTGTTCCCATGTTATACAGGGTGGGAGAGACATAGAAGCACATCTAGAAACCATGAGTTCTCTATACACTATTCTGGAAATCCGAGCGTTAAAACTTTTCGTCGACTTTTCTTAGTTCCCATGTTTTTTTCTGATGTTCGTTTTCACCCGAGCGAGGTTTCACCCGCGTAGTTCCGGTTCCCGTAGGAATGTAGAAATAAAAATGGCTTATGTTACTCGGGGATAGTGTAGCTTCCCAACGGTGAAAGAATTTATCATATCGGTCCAGGAATTTCGGAGCCTATTCAATGCAAACAAACAAATAATCAAATATTTCCTCTTTATAAAAGTAGTATAGATAAAATCGTGATTTCGGCCTTAACCAAAAAAAATTATGAAAGAATGTCACATATTTAGAATGTTGGTTTTATGGTTCTAACAACTAGGAAAAACCCAACAAAAATGTTCACGTCCAGAACTAAACTTTTATTTCTGAACTTATGGTGTCCGTTGATGTCCTCTCCACCCTGTATTTAAGACTGCTTTTACATTTTGTTCCCCTCGATCCTTTGCAGAATTTGTCCAATGTTTCGTTTTATCTATTTCTTGTCTTGGTTCGTCGGCGCCGTATCAAAAGATATTGCGGCTTCCCCTGAAAGCTCAGGGGATTTTCGGCGAGGCGTAAAGTCGACTGTCAATTTTTATTGCGTGAGTAAATGTATTCCTTTTCAGTTCTTTGATGTTTTATATTTTTGTCAAGCTGTGTGTCTGATGGGATTACCCACATGTAAAATATTTATCGAAATTTATAAGTACTTTTATTCCTTATTTAACCTCTTTCTTTAAATGTTATGTATGTGTTATGTAGCTACTATAAACTTAGTATTTCTTAGGTAAATAATATTGTTAGACTTGCAATGAAAAGTTAGAGGTTTTTCTTTACAAGTCTACCAAAAAAAGTTGAAGAAAATGAAGCGTCGGTAATGAAGTTAAACTAGGCTCTATTTATCTCTACAGTCACGAGAAAATAAAATAAAATGTTAGGAAGTTAACTCGGCTAGATAATCGACACCGATAATTTACGAGGCCCTTCGCTCTCTTGGGCATAGTTGTGTTTTCTCGAGTGACTCGTAAAGTGCCCTGTTTTTCTTGCCATGAGTCGCTGATAAGGTCAGGGGTTACATTACTTTTTACTTAGGATACCTTCATAAATCAGAGAGCAGTATTTTTGTGAAGAGATCGTTGCATTTTTTAATATTTTATACTCTAAGTAGATAACGGTTTAATATTTAAGCATTAGGTACATTTAAATATCGCCTGATGTGAGGTTCGTATCCCATAGGGAGTGTCCTTAGCAAGTGATCACTTAGTTTCAAGACTTAGGGAAGGTTCATATCTGACGGAACTTGCGCCGAGCGTTTGCGACAATGTACCTCGACGCACTAACGTACTCGTATCATCGGTTGAGTGTGAACGGTCAAGTGTTTTTCTATACATTTGTCTGTTCTGGCGTTACGCGACCGATACTACGCGACGCATGTTCCGTCAGATATGAACTTTCCTTTAATGCTCTGGCTGGAGGCCTAGTGTATAAAGTTCACCTATAGGTTTGCCTAGTGAAGCAGTCAATCATAGGCTGCACGGCGAGAATGTCCTTGTCAAAAAAAGTATCCTATGGATGATAAATAAAAAGTAGTTAAATACATAAAATTAAATTATTTCATGTCACATTTTGACTTACAATGCATGTTGAGAAGTCTGTAATCTAGGTAAAAAAAATGCCTGTTATTGAAGGCTCCGTTCTTCCTTTACATTAGAAATGTACAGATAGGTACTTAATTAAAAGTTGTATGGATTGAATGAGCGTGAGATGCGGTATGTATGTGTGTATGTTTTTGTGGGGTGGGTGAGTGAAAAATAAATAAGTTCATTAGTAAATAAACATACCAATAAAATAAACATAACAACTTTCACACAACGCCATTTTGTCACAAGCTAAGCAGAGCTTGAGTTATGGAATAAACATACCTACTTATTTATCTTAGAATACAAACTTATTATAGATAATTATATTACACCCAGACACAGAACATTTGTCTTGGGTGGGAGTTGAACCCACGACCTCCGGCATAGCAGGGTCAGGGTCACTAACTACAGGAGCACAGGCCAGTCAACAGTTTTTCGGCAGGCCAAAAAATAAGTCACACGTTGCAAAAGTTATTCTGTATTATTTTATTTTAAATAGAATACATGTCTAAAAGAGAACCTTGTTAATAGCCCGTAATGCAGATAAAAGTTACGTAGGTATTCGCTTGACGCCTAGACTTCCAGACGCCTATCTAAATAGGTCACAACAATACCGACTGTAACGAGGTGGAGATAAAAAATTGCGTTTCATTAATCATATCCGAAAGTGATTACGTTATCGTAGGTGCTATTAATACTTCATTTAGATAAGTGATTTTTTTTCAAGTACGCTGATAGAATTTCTTTTTTAGTTTGTTTTTATTATTGCACGCGTTTGACCACTGTCTCACCTAATGGTTAGCGATAATGTTGTCAACGATGAAGCACGCTTGCCTAGAAGCAACCTGTTCACTCTTGACTTGAAGACCCCTAGGTTGTAGCTATCAGGAAACACCGACTCTGGCAGGGAATTCCACTCTTTAGCTGTTCGCACAATGAATGTGATCTCAAAACGTTCAGTACGTATGGTTGGGATATCTACCATGTAGGCACCGGTGGCGCAGTGCCGTACGTACGTCTGGTGGTCCGATGATGATAAGGGCTTGGTGGAATTAAATCGTGCAGCAATTCCGATGCACACTCTCCGAAATATAACCGATAGAAAACCGACAGGCTAGCAACTCGGCGTCGATGCTCAAGACTTTGAAGTTTTGACTCAACGAGTGCATCATTGCCGATGATCTTCTTGGCTCTCGTTTCTCAAGCGCATCAAGCTGGTATTTGGCGGATCCGTCCCAAAGATGAGAGCAGTACTCCATACACGACCGAACTTGCGCTTGATAAAGGTTGAGCAGCTGAATTGGTTGGACGAATGTTTTTTTTTTTTTTTTTATTATTGGTACAGATAACCTTTGTTACAAAAATAACTTAAACAATTAGGTTACAAGTTAAAATACATAAAGGTGGCTTAGATAATGGAAACCCTGTCTCCTAAACTAGGGGAAACCTGTGCCTTAGGAGTCAGTGTTCTACTGTTACTTCGAATGCTTCAATAAACCTTTCTTTAAGTGTTGTTTGATGTTGAAGAACCTAATTACATAAATGGGGTAACAATAATAAACAATGGACTTTTAATGTGTGGTAAGGTAAGTTGAGTTCAATATGTAAGTATTATGTGTTTTTATTTTTGTTGTGTGCGTGTGGGTGGGGTGTGAGTGTATGCGTGGATGTGAAAGTGATAGATGGGGTAAATGTGTGTGTGTGTGTGTGTGTGCGGGTGTACGTGAGGGTGTCTGTTTGGTCGTGCATGTACTTACTGATAAAGCGAAGAAGAAATTTGTATTTGAGCAAGTTTAGAGTGAAATAACTGTGTGACTGTGCAAGTTTATCTGAGTTATTACCTATAGTGGAAAAGAAACTAAGTCTTCTGTAAAGGAATAATCCTGATCATTCAGCCAATGTTTTAATTTAGTTTTAACTTCATGTCGGTTTAGTTTATTGAGTTGACTGTGTTTGCTGATTTTCCTATAAATAAGTGAACTCAACACGTAAAGCTGGCGACTAGCTAAGGACGTTTTATGAGCTACTGATGCGTATGTAGTTTTGGCTTTACGTTTTGTAGGGTCTGGTAAAGGGGACTGCCGATGACCCCGGAGGGTGGCTTGGAGCACAAAGAGCTGCCTGATTGGTTGGTTGAATTTATATAGTTCTGCGGAAAAGGTTTTTACAGGCAGAGAGCTCTTTTAAAAGTACTTAGATATTATGTTTATTACCTATCAGCGGACGTCACGTGGTTTCAACCGCATAGTTCCCGTTTCCGTGGGAATACAGGGATAAAGAGTATCCTATGTCACCCGGGTATAGTGTAGCTTCCCTACAGTGAAAGGATTTCTCAAATCGGTCCAATAGTTTTTATATTTATTTGTTACACACAAAAATACAAATCTCTTCTCTTCAAAGCATTGGTGTAGTCGAATGAATTCCAAAATTTCGATATTTTCTTTCCGAGACACACTTTCTTTTCAACTTATTTTCTTTTTCCAAACAATGAAAAACAAGTCATCTACATATTTCACGTATCTTTTAGTCTATCTAGATAGAACCGCGAGCAAGTTTCTGCCTCCACAAAAAGTAATTGTGTGGAAAGTAACCCTTTCATTTGGTAAAATGGCATCATTTTCATTCAATGTTTTCATTATACACTGGTTGACACTTCTTTACGTTACATAAGAACCCATTTCAGAGCTCCAACGATGTGCAATCACACCTTGTGTTTGTTATAAAGAACCATTTGAAACACTGAAAAAAAAGTGAAATATTTCAATTGGTTCTCATCTTCTAACCCGTACGTTTGCCCAACCAAAATAAACTTGATATTTGTGTGCGGTAGATTCAGTAAAGGGTGGTTGCATGTCGTAGCTAATTGAATCATCGACTTGGTAATCCTTAAGCCTTAGTTTGTAGGGCAGCTTACCGTTACCATGGCAACGCGATAACTTGCTACCACGGTGTTATAAAAGCTATGTAAACGGGGGAACCTTCACGCAGTCGGTGTGAAGTGGTGTTTGTGTGATTCTTGTGGATTTTACATTGTTTGGGACAGACTTTGTAATTGTTGTGGTCGCAATTACGCGCGGCTTTTGCGTCGAGTTGGAAAAGTGATAATTAGTCTGCTGGGAATGTGGCCTTACGCTAATTGTTTACCGTTACTTGAACTACTTAATCATGTCCAGAGGTGAACTGCGATAGACTGAGCGTCTTTGACCTTCACAAAACAAGATTGATAGATATATTAAAAGATTGTAAAAGTCGAGGACATTGGCGAAGTGCCACTAACTTTTCTAATATCGTAGCTAAGAAAACTTAACAACACAAGTTGCAAACTACACATACCTATTTATGAACGCCATCGTTCGAAGTTTTCAGAAAATAAGGGTTATTTTCTGAAAACTTCGAACGATGGAGTTCTAAATAGTAAAATATTACAATTACCTATTATTATTATTTGGTGATCCAAAAACAAAACATGTTTATAAGTGCAAAGAAGCGTTAGCACGTAAAGTCAAATCATTTATTTCAATTAGACCATTAAAAACAACTTTGGACGTCATACTTAAAAGTTAAAAAAAATAAGTAAATGATTCTAGTTGCCCCTTCCCTTCCTTCCTTTTTTATGGAGACGTATGGGCAAAAAACTCCATACTTACTCTTTTAAAATAGGTTTACAATACTTTGTATACATCAATCAGATTATAAGTATGTGAGGTCGATGCACCTAGAATAAAAGGAACTATCCAGAGATATGTTTAAGGTTATAAAAATAAGCAATGGAGTTCTGTTGATAATTAAATGTTGAAAATGTTGGAAGAGGAAGATACATTGTGCTCACATGTTAACAAATATACCTACACTGTAGATTGTTATTATCGCAATATAGCACGGAAATAGGTACAGAAAGATTATTTTCAACCATACGACGAAACCTACTATCATTTATTCACCTCCAAAGTTCTCCAGTTTCCTAGCTTTGTATTGTGTGAATGTAGGTTATTGTCTCACTGGGCTATTGTTACTAACCTTGCTCCGATTCTAGGCGTCCTACCTAAGAGCTAGGCTTGCCGGCACACCCGACACATAATATCCTTGCATTATAGCTCATTGTGCTTGCATGACAGTTGATATCGATTACATAATTAAGTTCTTTATATTAAAGGTCAGTTCGACGGAACTTTAATGTAGATTCATATACAATGTGTGAATGCCCTAAAACTTTCCCAGCAACGGTGGTTTGTCTTCGGAATTGAATTGAGAGCCTGGAATTTCAGCAGGGCATACAAATTCTTCTGTTCCCATTTAGTACCTACTACTTATTTAGCGAAATCATTAGTGTTATGAAAATTGGAATTCCTTTCATGACTTTCAAAGGCACGCTCAAGTATTTTAAATAAGTAGAAGTTTATAACAAAGCGATCTTTGATTAATATTATTATTAATTTACGACTGAGAAATTATTTCCACCTCTTTAGAAACTTTGATTAGAAAATTTTGAACTTAGCAAAGGTATTAATTTAAAGGTGAAAATTTTTGGCTTTTGAAATTTGCAGTGAAAACTTAAGCAACTCTTATATGTACAATTATTTAAGAAATTTTCTGAATCACGATATTTGTTTGATGATTGTGTTTGGACTTTAAAGCTATTATTTGAGTAGATATACAAATACAATAGGCGACACGTGTTATTTATTAATTGATTAAATCCCCACACAAGTACGAAAATCGTACTAAAAGTACGATTTTCGTAAATACTAGTAGTCTAAGGCCTAAAGCATTATACCCGGTAATGCTTTAGGCCTTAGACTTTTATACTAGTCTATCTTATACATCGTACTTGCCATTCGTTTTCTATTATCCACCTGTTATGCTCCACATGACATAAGCACAGCTGTACACAGCCTAATAAAGTCTGTTTGTCTCTCTGTCCATTTGCAACCAAGTTGATGTTTTAATTATTCAGAAATAGGTTGGCTTTGATCAACGCACGCTTCCAATCTGTAGCACTCGCTTTAGCTTTTCCAGTGACTATGTACGTCGGTATAGGTAGGTACGTCGTAGGGATTTAAACTAACTTAAATAATTTACGAGTAAGCGGTATTTGCTAGTCAGTTGTACTACTATCTATATCTTACAGTGATAAATGTTATAACTACAAAATATTTACTCAAAGACAACTACTAATGTAACGTATAAAATTGATAATTTCCGGTTCTTCTACTAAATGGATAGGTATTTATAATACTAAAATAAGAAATTGTTTCAACTGGCAATTAAAATTCACCTTTTTGCTTCTCCGTAATCTAGTAAAACAAATCTGCTGCTCCATACATGTCACTTGTCTTAAAAACAAATGGAACAGGTTATTTTTGGCAGGGTTTATCAGCAAAAGTTGTTTATTTATAGTAATGAGTAAAACAACATCTCTCCGGCTTTTGTAAATTCTAAAAATAGTGTTGTAGATATCGTTAAAATGACGTCAAAGTGCAACATGATCAGCAAAAGGAAATTTAACACTCAAACCACAAGACGTTGACTAATACTTACCAAGTACCAACGGTATTTGAGGAAGTGAATAACAAGATTCGACTACTAAATAACCGGCAATGCTTCATTTATAATTATTTTCCTCAAGCCTATTCGAAATTCCCATGACTCGAATATTTTTCGACGAAAAATACCCAAGTCAATCTTTCGTAACATACCTCAAAAAAGTAATACTTAGAAAGTTAACAATGGAATCGTAGTGTATAATGAGCATAAATTAACTACCTAAACTGTTTTATGTGCTAATAGGTTAACACGTAATACGCTATAACTATTGAACATAGAATCCTCAATGGCTATGACAACAAGTACCTATATAAGACTGTGTCTAGCTAGATTAAATTGCTTTCACAGCGATGCAGCGCTGAGTGTTCCTATACCGTGCGTTGGATGTATATTGAGAATATTGACTCGTTGCCAAGTCGCACACCCTTGCTAGACTGCCAGTTCGCTATACTGTGTCCTTGCTCTTGAACGAGGTTATATCTATGTCTACTCTATGGCAGAGTTGCGTCACCTTACTTTAACGCGTAGGTTAACGTTAAATGAGCGATTAATTTTATAAAATGCAACTAAGTATGACTCCAAAACTTGCTGATATTACCAATTATTTTCTCGACTCTTCCTCTCGTTTAAAGCTAGCTTTGTATCCTACATATTGAGAGCTGTGTCAGCAAATGGTAATAATTTTCTTTTAACATTGAGTAGGGTGAGGGGTATAATAATTAACAGACGCGATTTTCTGCCCTCGGGACCTCATTGGCAATTAAAAGCGAATAGAATAAATTGTGCCAATTCGCCATATTCATTAACCTATTTCTGCTTTATTATGAGAAGCAGCTTATAGCATTCATCTTTTTACCGTATTTTAAGAAATTAATAATAGATCATTGAATAATGTTTTGCTAGCTAAACTAATTATTTATACTCAAAACACGTGTAAGGTAAACTAGACGGCATATTAAATATCGCCAGATGGTTGACGTCATGCAATATAGTCAAGTTCACAAGTAATTAGGATCAGCCTCAGCACATTTTGGCTGCAAAAACTGACCATGACTTGTAGGGAGCAAAAAATACTAATTTCTGGTCATTAGGTCAGTGTTTTCATGCTAGACAAGTTTGAAATAAAACGCGCATTTGGTAAGAGATAGTTTAGTGAACAATTGGAGAGGGAAAATGTATGAAATTGTGACGTCTCATCGTGATTGTCACGTTATTCGCTAACGTCATCGAACAGGGATATTGGTATCCTTATGGTTAGCTGATGTACCTATTTGATATTTAAATTACCCAAACACATTAAGTATTTGCCATTATTATTAGCGGTCATAAGTACGAAAAAAAAAGAAATCATATTAAACGATTTACTCCAACTCTTAAGCTAGATTATGATGATGATGGCATTGGTAATCACAATCAGCATTACGTATAGACACGATCCTTGAGTACTTACTTTATTTCTAAATATAATTATAGCAGTATTTTAATGTCCAAATGCAAGGCAAAGGCTTCTGATACAGAGACTTTAAATACAGAGAAGACTCCAGCATTAAGTTATCACTATGTTTGCTCTCTTCTGGGTGGCGATTTCATATTTTTACTGCCTAATTTATGATGAAATATGAGTCCAAGTTTCTGGATGATATTTACCTCCATCATCAGTGAAGTAAAGGTACTAGTCCAAATTTTGACCCTGAATCTCATGAACAATTAGACCCGTGCATGAAATTCCTACGTGTATAATCTACGAGTGACCAAAGTTTGAAAAGAATTCTCATTTCAAAACCCTTTATTCTAAACTGTTGGGTCACAAACTCAAGAAAAATTAAGAGAAAATTCCACTAAATTTATTTTATTAAGTCCTAAATTCCAAAAAAGTCATCTCCCTAATTGCCTATTCTGAGGATTAATTGACTAAGAAAATGAGCCATTTGTTTACATGACAGACAGGCCTTTTGTTGTTGAGTTATCCTAGCTATTACGTAAAACAATTTAATGATGTTGTCGTTTAAGATAGGATGATCATATTATCTCAATGAGATCCATGAAAACAGATTATATACAGATGCGAAATGCTTTATAAAGCAATTCTTCTTATTTAGGAATATTCATTTTCTTCTTAACTTTACTGAGCTTTATTCCAGCCATTAGTCTGTTTTTTTATCTAACTGTAATATCCCTACCTTAATATAGAATGTAGAAATTACTTGCCTTTCTTGGAATGTCAATATATTTTGATCAAGGTGGGCAATTTATACATTGCAAAGATCTTTCGACAGGTAGGTACCGTTACTGAATAATGGTTTGAAAAAGATTGATGATGTTCTATGCGTGTGAAGTGTTAACGTTATAAATTTACCTATAGGTGTTAGCGTCAGTTTTGAAAATTATATCATCTGCCTAACTATTTTTGGGTCGATTTCCAGTCTAACCGGATGCAGCTGTGTACATGGAGGAACTGACTGTATCTCATCTCCACAAACCAGTGATTGGGTAACACACATATATCCCTTTGTTAGACTAGTTATTCTAAACCTCAACTTGCTAAAACCAAGTTACAGTAAGAAAAGTCATACCAACTTGGTCGCGAAGAAAATTCTGAAATGAAAATTCTTGTATTGTTCTGTGTTTAACAATCATTCAAATTGCTAAACGCTTCATAAAATGACGTCTCAACGTAGCTTTTATTGATTGTGAGAATAAAACGTTAATGTCAGGGATTGTTACGGCAGGTAGGTAGGTACTCGTACCTAGCTGGGATTTAACATGCCTACAAAAGTTGGCGCGGGGAATATGAGTTATTTCCTCTGAAAATTATTATGTTGACAGGGCCGCTCGTTTTGTTTGCTTTACCTGATTGCTCGCAGAATTTCTCGCATAAATCCGTTTCGTGTTTGTTATTTGTTCCATAAACAGACCTGGACTCAGCAAACTAGACTATAATTTCTAGACTAGAACTAAAATAGAGACTTTTACTGCTATTCGTTTGTCTAGCATACGTATTAATTCATAACTCCACGCCTTTTTCCCATGGAGAGAGGATCGAAAACTACATATAGGAGTTTAGTTACGTAGGTATACTTCTTTTGCTTCGTTTACGATTAACATCTTGTAGGTGCTTCTTGTCTTGTTCAGTCGAAATGCTAATCATTTAAGCAACTAATCCCATAACCCAATTCTAAGATCTATCAATGACGACGAAATTAGTGTCAATGCTAGTACAAACTTTACGAAACCTCTCTAATGAACCGTAACCACGTCAATCGTAATAAAAACTGAATCGATCGCCACCAAATTCGGCACGTAACGTTACAAGATTTGTCGCCGTCGGCACTTTACATCAAGTTGAAGGTTACATGATGATTACTCGTTGTAATTGGGACAATTTGTGATCGTATCGGGTCCGACGTCGACGTTAATGATCTAAGTTCCGATAATATTTCCGTTGAAACCTTGCTCTAAACCCGCAAGGGATAGAACGGTCAGAATGTTGAATACTAATGGAGTGTAATTAGGAATAGTAATCTCGTGTTATGTTGTTAATTGATTTTACATCAAACAACCGCCTTGGACGTCGTCTCAAAGCATTGAGATTGAAATGTTGGATGCCTAAATCTAATCGCGACCTTGATTGGATAGAGAGAGAAAAAGAGAGAGAGATAGAGATAAAGATAGAGTAAAATTTGACAGAAGAGGTACAAAAAGTATTTTTTATAAATCATTAATTGTAAAACAAGAACCTCTTTGTGTACCTATAAGCAAAAGGCCGCTTAGACCCTTCTTTTGGGCCAAATCTGAGGTTTCATCCCTTCCATATTAACACACACTGATTTATGCTTTCGGCATTTAATTATGATAATCCGACGGGCTTCAACGGGTCAGAAAACATCCCTACAAAAACAGACAAGGCTCAAACATATACAGAGATCATATGGGCTGGTACCCAAAACCAAAAACATCCCGGACCCATATGACCTTAATTTTTCATACCTCATAAAGTATAGTAGTTAGCTGTTCAAGTATCGATCGTGAGGTGCCGCATTCCTAATAAATAACTAATAATAGTTCCCACTACTTTGCTCCTTTCACTCCGAACGCAGTCGCCGTCAGCGAAGCTGAAAATTGAAAAGCATTTTCCATTTAGATAAAGTGTATAGCGTTCTGGCCTTGCTGAAACGACTTCTATTCAACTGTTTTATGCATGTTAGGTTCAATTTATGGACCCTTAAGCAAGACAGTGTTTAAAGGAATTTTGTAGTACCTATCTTGTTGATACTACTTTATGGACCAATAAAAATGACCTCGCTATGAAAAGTGGTTTTGATCGAGTGTAAAGTTAAGTGCGGCCTTGGTTGTTCTTTGATGGTGGTGATATAGTGAGCAATTGTTAATGGACTGAAGTGTAAAATGGAAAGGGATTGGTGGCACCTGACTCCACGCAGGGATTTGTTCGCGGTGTCTGAATGTGTTGCTGCTCTAGATTCAAGGGTTCGTTGACTTTTCTATCGTTTTTTTATATTTACAATAGTTATTTAATGGGCAATGTAGACACGGCTATAGAGATTCACGTTCTAAGACCCGTTCTATGTGAGAGTCGAAAAATGTCTTAGGTTTAGGGTGGAGAATTGTACGGTATGTATCGTATCGATAACTATACATAGTCTACCGCTTTTTCTAATCCAAATGTCATATTGCTCTGCAAGCTAGTGGAGATTTATTTCGAAATAAATAACCTTGTATTGTTCGTACCTACCCGGCCGCGCAGTACGCTGTAGGTAGTAGGTATACTACTGTCCATAGTTCATATAAACAAGTTTAAACAACTACGCGTATAACTGCTTGTCGCAAAGCTCTTACAATACAGATATAAGTACTAGGTAGAATAGTGGTAACAATGCAGTGCCACGGCAGACGAGTAGATAGTAATCCTCTTAAGTGGCAGCTTGGAGCTTTTGTTGGTTGCTGCTATCAGCTCTACAGGGTGTCTCATTCAAATCGGTCAGTATGGGAAAGTCTGAAACTGTAAGACATACGAAGATCTGTTCTGAGGAACCATGTCATCCATTTTAATAACAAGAAAAACTGCATCATACATTTAAAAAAAACATCTGTACTCCGTTCGGGAATCGAACCCGGTTATTTTGAGCACCTACTAAAATAAATTAAAGTATGTGGAAATAATGCATTTTATTCCTTTTAGACATCATGTTTCATACAGACATTTACTGCTTAAGACCTACACAATCGATATCTAAATAGAAATAGTGTAGGTTTTTTTTTTCAAAATAACCGGGTTCGATTCCCGAACGGAGTACAGATGTTTTTTTTTCAATGTTTGAATGCAGTTTTTCTTGTTATTAAAATCGATGACATGGTTCCTCAGAACAGATCTTCGTACGTCTTATAGTTTCAGACTTTCCCATACTGACCGATTTGAATGAGACATCCTGTATAAAACCAAAACAAATCTATGTATACAATTAAGAGACGACTTACTATCAAAGCACAACCAAACCTACCAAGTCTAGACGACTTTGAAAAAAGACTTATTTTATATTTATGTTGAAACATCCGCTAAGAACGGAGTTTTGCAATTTTCAAGAGCCTAGGAAATGTTGAATTTGTATGAAAATTTACATAAAAAATAATTGCATCGATGCGAAGCCAGGGCGGGTCGCTTGTATACATTCTAATGAAAATCTATAAAAAATTGTTCACATTAAAGACTCCTTTTTCTTAGCAACCAAAGTCACGTTGACGTCACAATGAGTTCGTAAAACTTTAAGAAGCCATTATCAAACTGCACTTCACCCGTGTGGTTCTGGAAGCAAACCACTTACCTACCTACTTACTTCTATAACATTGCCCCAATGCTATCCTGGCAAATATTGGCAATAGGCTAGACTGCCCTTATATCCGACATTGCTGTGGCAGGCAAAACGGGCAGACATTTTTAATTAAAAAATTTTTTTTTTTAATTATTTTTTTTTAAATTTAATATTTTAAATATGTAGTTAATCATTTTTAAATATATTTTTTTTTAATTTTTAATTTTCAAATTTCAATTTTCACTTTTTTAATTATTGTATTTATTTGTATGACTAATTAATGTATATAAGTATATGAATGAAATTGTGATTTAATCATGTGTAATGGGTGTCTTAATTACCTGAATAAATGAATTTATTATAACATTGATGTGCTTTTCACAAGAGATGAGAATGAATGCTACATCTATATATATAAAAGAAAGTCGTGTTAGTTACTTCGCTTATAACTCAAGAACGGCTGAACCGATTTAGCTGAAAATTGGCAGGGAGGTAGTTTAGAGCCAGGAGAAGGACATAGGATACTTTTTATCCCGTTCGACATCATAAAAATAAATATCAAGAATATCGGTTGTCTCAAACATTTTTCAAACGCAGCGCCATCTTGGATGACATGACAGGAGTCAAACTTCCCAGTTCATTATCAGGTGACAATTTGAAATTGACAAGTCTTAAGCTAAACCCAAGAAGGTAAGGTTGTCAATTTATAATACGCACCTACGTTCTGAAATTTATTTTGTTACTAAACTTAGAGGTTTTATGTAGCATAAAAAAGTCTTATATTTCAGAAATCAATTTAAGTAACTAGCAATGATGACAGAGACGAACTTTAATAATTCTTTGCAAATAGAACTTATTTTACTGTTAGGACTTTAATTAAAGTAGACCGGGAAAACTATAGGCATAAATTATTGTATGTAACATAGAGGCAATAGTTCAGATTAAAATTATGAATTTAGTATTTTTTAGTAAGGTAGTTAGGTTAGATAGTTGGGTTAGCTATAGGATAGGTATGGTCAGTTAGGTTAGGGTATATATACATGTTGTAATTTAAAAGTAGTAGTAGTTAATATTGGTTTGGATTTATTTGTTGTCGTCTTATTCAACGTATGTATATCTAATACAAAAAAATTATAAGAGTAATAAATTGACTCTAAGGCGCAACGAAGTTTGCCGGGGCAGCTAGTTATATATAAACGGTTATCATTCTCGCTTCACTGGTATCCTAATCGCAGAACATTCATATTAATGTCTATCTAAAATAATGTATTATGACATGTGAGAAATCTAGAATGTTGGACTATTTTTATCACGCTATAACGGAACTACCGGTCGGATTTGAAAAATCTTTTTGCCTTTTTATAGTCAAATGTTTTAAGAAGGTTACAGTAGACTATTTCATAATATCATTCTACGACCATCAGAAGCTGGTAAATACACGGGGCACATCTAGTTGTATACAACAATATTTATCAGTAAAAAAAACGCGAAAAATAAACAAAATAAACAGCTGTTGCACACATTTTGTCGAGTTTCATGTAGGTTATTTCGGGTTCGTCGCATCAGACAAGTTATACATTGTAGATATACAATTATACATAATTATATTATGACGAGTACAACAACCCTTTCGGGGCTTTTGTAAATACTAAAAGTTGTGTTGTAAAAAGCGCTTAGGTACGATTACAGTGTTTTGATGCATAAAAGGATAATACAGTAAATATATATGTACAAAATCTACTAGAAATAAATTGAATGTAGCGTCCTATACAAATGTTAGCACAAACATAATGGATTACAATTGTTCGGAATGGGAGTGTTCCTCGTAGTCGCAATAAATTGTTCGCGGAAGCTCTTGGATATTATTCAGTGAGAGACGACTTCTAACGTTACATTCATTAATTTGAGTTTTGTTTGAGCTGTGCTGAGGGCACACTTTTATTACGTCATTACTTTTAATTGAGGTCATAATATCTTTCATTCGTGTTTCGTATAAAGTAAGATATATTCAAGCTATGTTATTTCGTAATTCATTTAAAAGCAGAGGGTTCATCTCATTTAATTTGTCTGAGTTAATGAGATATGATTAATTTTCCTTTGTTACGTTTTCCTCCTAGTACATTTATCTATACTTAGGTGCATAAATAAATAAATATTCCACAACTTTTCACAAAACGCCATTTAGTCCCAAGTTAAGCTTGAGAGCTTGTGTTATGGGTACTAAACAGCTGATAAACATACTTATATATTTCTAAATGCATACATATTATAGATAAATTACACCCAGACACAGAACAAATGATCGTGCTCATCACACAAACATTTGTTCTGGGTGGGAATCGAACCCACGACCTCCGGCATAGCAGTTAGGGTCACTATGACCAACAGGCCAGTCAAGCATAACTATGTTATAAATGAGAAAGGAACTCCGTTTGTCTGTACTTTGGGGTAGCTTGATGTACAGACTGGCGTCTGTACCTACTCTTTATTGTGTACCATTTATACTTGCAAATAATAACTTTGAAGAACTTAGTAAGTATATAGCGCCTTACAATGGGTGGACTATAACTCAAAACGGACTCTTACACCTTTTGGTGTACTTACATGGACTTGTCAGGAGAAGAAAACATAATAATGTGCAGGGACTCTGTGCCATTATAATTTACTAGTATTATTAGTCACCGTTACATTGTGGACATCCCGACATACATACCTACGCAAAAAACTGACATTTAATGTGCGTAAAAGCGGAAATCCCAGTCGAAGTCTGTCTGATAGCTATAACCTCTAGATATTTAAATCGTGCGTACAGAATTTTAGGATTGATATTCCCAGCCGAAGTCTGTTTTTCCTATAAGCGATTATAACCTGGTTGGTCTTTAAATCAACAGCGAATGGGTAAGGTAGATACTTTTAGGCACTTACAATCAATAATAATTGCTTGAATTCAAACAAAAAAGCAGGAAAGTTTCCTAGTTGGAAAACGGAATCTCATTTGGAGTAATATTCCTTGTCCATTTCCATCTCGTCCAGTTCTGTCCAAGAGTTGCGTTTTCATTTAAACTTTTCTTGTGGCTCAGAATTCTTGGAGCGAACATCGGGGTAGGTAGTTAGTTGCCTGCTAATTAAATACAAGCCCAAGAACAGTTATTTTTCTAGCTTTTTCGTCACGTTTGTTATAAAGCACGAGGAATTAATTTCGTACACTAAAACAGACTAACCTGGTGTTGAGAACTGCAGTGCTATTCTGTAAAAACCACCGTGTGAAAATCTAGGTGAAGTGAAGGCAAATTGAGCTGTCATACCATATTAATGCCAGACATTGACAACTCACTCAGGTTTTGTCACCCAGTGAAAACTTGAGTGAACTGTCAATGGATAGCACATTCTATTAATTTAAATTTATTTTAAGCCTTTGCAAGCACCAAAATTTAAATGCCTAAATATATTTCTTAAATTTAGTAGGTAAGTTCCTATTTTTCTCTAATACATATTATACATGTTCAAATAACCTTTACAACTAAAATTATTGGGGAAAAGTTCTAAATGTTCCTTTTGGGGAAAAGTAGTTACAATTATTATCGTAATTTCTTGGCTTCACTTCGCCAAGAATCCTTAGAAACGCGCCTAATCTAAAAGCGGTGAGGTTTATTGGATAGCAAGTAAATATGCGTTTTTCGATGAAAATAGTCAACACTGAATCACAGTAGGTCACCCATCCGTAATGATTTATAGCGGAAACTTTCCCATTACGTTATTCAAAACATCTTTACGCACGGTAAATTAACCCGAGAACTCTGACCAAAGGAAAGTAGTCTTTATAGTTTTGTTTATAAAGTCGGATTGTTAAAATAACTCGCGGTGCAGAATCGAAGGCCGTTGAGAAGCGGTCACCTTCGTTAGGTCATTCACAGCTGATAGCCGTTCGCGAACATTTCCGGGCATGCAATGTTTATGGAATTTTATTTATTTTGCCTTTTACCAACGATACAATTTGTTTACAAACTGGTCGTTATCTATAATTATCTTTGAGTGCTGAAAGTAAGTAGGTATGTTTTGTGTGTAGGCGTAGTGCAATGTTCATTGCGGTAAATTTATACCGCAGTTGGAACGTTGGCTTGATAGCTGAGAAGGAAATTAACAATGAAGTAATTTGTAATATTGCAATTTCTGCCAAATTGATTGAGACCTACTTTACTTATCCTATATTATGCGGCGAGATATCGACTAATATTAGACAGACGACCCCTTCTAATATAGAAATGAAAAGATCGTTTCGATGAGGAAAAATAGTTTTTTTTTTTA
This sequence comes from Euplexia lucipara, assembly GCA_921972225.1. Lineage (NCBI taxonomy): Eukaryota > Metazoa > Arthropoda > Insecta > Lepidoptera > Noctuidae > Euplexia > Euplexia lucipara. Next base: position 6,349,911 of record OV179152.1, on the reverse strand, counting down.
CCAAAAATTGGGAATTCTCTAAAGCAAAAATATGAGAAATACGATTTATATTCATACAATAGCGGTCCACAGTGTAGAATGTATGATGCTAATGATGAACTGTGGACATTCTAATTAGCAGTAATCATTGACTATATACCTAGTTGGTCTAGTGGTTGCATGCACTACTGCTAAGTAAAAGGTCTTGGGTTCGATCCCCGTGTCGGGCAAAGCATTAATGAGATATCGCATCTGTAATATCTCTGCCCGGAAAGTCTAGTCTATTTTGACAGTTGTGTCTTAAGTCCCATGTAAGACTTAAGACACAACTGTCAAAATGTGGGTGTCACGTACCTACCTTCAGGCGTGATGTGGTGTGCAAATCTATTTACCTTCAAAGTTTCAAACTGTGATTCACAATGTACCCGAGCCGTGCGTTATCTGTGCGGCCTTTTTTTACAACCGTTGTCATGAGTGTTTGCGATATTAATGTTTGGTCCTATTGTACTAATACTTCAACTGTAGTGTTTATTCATGTAAATACTTACGTACCATATTGGGGAATATATTCCGGATAGCATTCATACTAAGCTGTAATTTGGCAAACCGCCAGATTTCAGATGGTAGGTAGGTCTTTCAACGAAAATGGGTTTATTGTTTAAGTATAGTAATGCTTTAATAATCATACTATACCTACATATAGGTACCCAGTGTTAGTACCATTAGATCCTGTACTAAAGAGTCCACTGCCAGCCAAGGGTCGTTTTTTTGATGTAGGTAAACTTAGTTAAACTCGGCAAATGAAGAATTCCAATGATTGTAGTTCGATCAGTAATACAATAGACATATCATCATGCCTGTATTAAGGATAAGGAAGAGGTGTACCTACCTATCATATAGTACTACCTACATTTCGCCAGATACGTTCACGAGCAGACTGCTGTTTGCTTCTTGAAGAAATTGCAGATTTTAGAACCTAATAACGTAATAACATACTAACATGCGTTTTTCTAGTATTCTAGAAGTAAGTTCTGTTCACACTTTTTATTTTTTCCTCACTGTGTCAATGCCATGCATACTTGTTATTTGTTAACCGGCTTCAATAAAAGGAGGAGGTTCTCAATTAGTTGTTGTATTTTTTTTTAGGGTTTGTTACATCAGTTCTCCGCCATAAATGGACCGATTTTTAAAATTATTTTTTGTTTGATACTAACAGAATGGTCCCATTTGTATCAAAACTCATATCTGATGAAGGATCCTCGAGGCATTGAGAGAACTCATCTAAAAATATAGGTGCCCATGCACCGAATTTAACATTTTTAGAAACAAATTATATCAAGCATTTTTATTTAAAAAGTATAATTTTTTAGTTATGTAAATGCCGATTTAAAAGAGGACATTGTTATTTGAATTGTAAGTGACAGTGCTGTTGCTGTACTTAATAGAATAAATAAATAGGTATATAAGTAAACTTTTTGGCAGAATCTCGGTGAATAACGTCATATTCCTTTTGTCCACAGGGCATGGCCTTCACAATCGAGGAGCGCCAGACCCTGGGCATCCACGGTCTGCTACCAGCCAGGGTCAAGACCCAGGAGGAGCAGGTCCAGATGTGCAAGCTGTCTATCGACCGGTACGAGGACCCCCTCAACAAATACATCTACCTTATGGGGCTATTGGTGAGTTATAATTTAAGATTAGACACGCCTTAGAGTATAATATTATCACAAACTAATGCACGATTTCCCACTGTGCTAAAGGAAATTCACTAATGGACAATAGGTTTGTCTCATGTTTGCATGGTATTTATAGGTACTGCTGGTCGATAAAAATCACCATGTGAAAACTTGAGAAAAGGGAACTTTCTATGATTAGCCTTAGTATGTTTGTATGACAGCTCAATTCGCCTTTACTTCATCCACATTTTCACGAAGTGATTTTTACGGAATAGCACTGCAGGTTGGAACGCGGCATATATATACGCGGTTTAAAAGTTCCAAGCAGTATAAATTCCTTCAAAATGTGAAACTTAACTGTTGTGATGAAGTCTGAATTTCTTTTGGCCCAGAGTAAAGGTGCTCAGGGGAAATAAAAAAAGGGGTGCTGTAAAACTGCATACACTGTCAATATTAACAGTACTATGTTATCGGTTTGTGATGATGATGATAGTGATAAGAATGTGGAGCAAGTATATTTGGGGAGTCTGTTTACATGAGATGAAAAGATTTATGTAGATGAAGAAAGTGAATGCGGGAAATAGGTACCTACAGTGATAAACACGGAAAAATGTGTCAGTCTATGTGTGAATGTACAGTCAGTGAGCTGCGTTACCTGATCCATCTTAGAAAAAAATATAAGGGGAAGATGGGTCAAGCAACGTAGTTTACTGACTGTACCTATTAGACAGAGGCGCTGACTTATCTGACTTCCAATTAAAAGAAAACCTCCTACATTTCACATATCCATCACAAAACAGAATATAACATTTGAAATTTTTGCAACTGAATTAGACTGAAACATGACAGAACTTTTTAATAATGAGTTGTCTGTCAAATGAATCTCATAAGAAGGCTAAATATTTTTTTCTTCTTCATGCAACACAGTCTACGTTAATTAAAAGTTCTAACTAGGCTACACGGTTCCTACACTTGAATGAACTTAATGAAAAAGTAATATTTAATTAAAAGTAATTAATGAATTATTTATTTGAAAGAACTCAAATATACCCACTTCTTTAAATATTATAAGAACTCGACTTCATTTCATATTTATTTACGTGGCTTGATATTATAATAAATTGAGGGAAATCTTTCGCTTCACTGACGCTGAATATTTATGAGGGTTCAGTGACTTTAGGACAGATAGACGTTATAAGTATCCTGCTTGTTGCTTAATGACTCCACTAAATATTTCGAGTTATATAAATAATTAAGGACACCTACTAGTAAAGGGTCTGTTTGGAAATATATTAACATTTCCTTTTTACCATTTCTCTTAATAGCCTTAAACTAAAACTTAAAAGTAGATATATTACCTAATTAGAATTTACTATTTTTGCTTTGTTCACCTTCATTTTACTTTGTATATTTATGTATATGACTGTTTGATGCCAAAATTAAATAAAACTAAATAAATATTAGAATAAGATATTATGGAGCTAAGTTGTAAAACTAAGGAGCAGTCAGCAGCAGGGCAAGTGTCAAATTAAATTAATTAAAGAAAAAAACATTTATTAGCACAGGTTAAAACAATAATAGAAATAAAAACAACAATAATGGAATCGTAAGCAATAGATATTAAAATAATAGACTTTTTAAAATGCTTACGCCAATTTCCACGACAATTAAATATGTATACCTAACATTTAAATGAAAAAAAAAACTACATATCTAATTACATTATAGAACTCGGTACATAAATAGATGCTCATTATATTGGCAAAGAAACTCGTTTATGAAACAAAACAACCAATGACGCACCTTCAATCTTTTGTGAAAGAATTCACGAAGCATAGATCCCGTCAAATGGAAGGTCAAACCATACCACCAGCTAGCTATTACATTACAGGCTAGTTATATGCAACCTACAGATATATTAATCAGTTGTACGTACTGATGAACATAATTATACAAAGCTATAAAGTAGAAGTTAATTCCGCATGAACGAAAAGGGTGACCAATCAATGTAACTGTGAACATTGTAAATTGAAGAATGCTCAAATTTGTGATAAAACACTAATAAACTAAGCTTCTACGACTGATCCAAAATTTAAAAGTTTTGATCGATTAGTTCGGTAACTTCGGAATATTATGATGTACTATCCACATATTAAATTCTCTTGTGAACACCGGACAAGCCGATGTACAATATTCTCGCAGACTTTACTAACTAAAGTAATTATAAACTTTGGCTCGAAGTTGTTCTCTGTAGTTTGTGGACGAGCAGTAGCACCCACGTCAGAAAATTGTGAGATTTATTAAGCCCTATTCACTTGTTCCGGAACAAAGACTTCTGAGCTTCCTCAGGGCATGGAACCAAAAGATTTCGGAAAACTGAAGAGCCGGTTACTAAGCACGTATTAGGTGTTTCCTAGCAATTGGTCCTGGCTCTCATACGTAGATCGTTGACAGTCGTTATGAATAGTAAAAGGTTGTATTAGGCAGATGATATTGAAGTACCTATATAAACTAATAACACCAGCAACCGACAAAGCCTTTTAAATATTTTTAACAAACAAAAGTTATGAAAAAGAACAAATTAGCTCTCTGTTTCTACATACGTATATTGTTTATAGGAACATCGACCACAATACGTCTATATTAGAATTAAGAACTAGTATTGATAAATTTACATATTATTTGTGCAGGACCGCAACGAGCACTTGTTTTTCCGCTTCGTGGGCGAAAACGTGGCTGACATGATGCCCATTGTGTACACGCCCACGGTCGGCCTGGCTTGCCAGAAGTTTGGCCTTGTGTACCGTCGGCCCAGAGGACTCTTCATCACCATACACGATAAGGGACACGTCTACGATATACTTAAGAACTGGTGAGTTACACTAGATTTCTGTTAGGTTATAAGGTATGTTTAGCAGTGTTCTAGAGAAACTGACTTATGGATATTAATATTCAGACAAAAAAAGAGACTGGTGATTTTGAGGCCTTCCAAATCCATCGTCTCCTTTTTAATTTTCACGTGTTTAAATTACGACATAAATGATGAAGAAGAATTTGATTTCCAAACTTAGGTAGGCTTCGAATGATGAATTCTTCATAATGACATCCCATAGTATTTCAATGCTGGAAATCTAGAAATTTCGAATCATACGCTATTTACACGAAACTTAGTTATCCTAATCAACCAACATAATTATTGTTGTTATCATCCATCAGGCCTGAAAGCGACGTGCGTGCTATTGTAGTGACGGACGGCGAACGTATCTTGGGTCTCGGAGACCTGGGAGCTTGCGGCATGGGCATTCCTGTTGGCAAGCTGTCACTGTACACCGCACTCGCGGGCATCAAGCCGCACCAGTGCTTGCCCATCACTTTGGGTAAGTGGAAAATTTACTTTGTGTTATATTTCAGGGATACCTGCATCATCAATACATATCTAATACTGGAATGTTCATTGTTTCGTACACCTACGTCCAGCGTCTGTGCTGATAACGAAAAATTAACACAGAAATAACAGCCCCCCTAGCCAAATTACAAACGATTCGTATCTATTCTCTTTCTACAATCAAGAACGCCTCAAATCCCTTTGTTTTGACCACGTGACTTATCACCTTTCGCTAAGTCACGTGGTCAAAACAAAGGGATTTGAGGCGTTCTCGATTGTAGAAAGAGAATAGATACGAATCGTTTGTAACTTGGCTAGGGGGGCAGGTTTGAGACTGAATGCGCGGGGCAGATTTTTGACTTTTCTTTGCAATTTTGACGTTAAAAAAGTGCTGATCTTCAGCCTAATTTGAATAAATTACATTTAAGTATGATTCGTTTGATTTAGATTTTTGAATATAGCCAAATTTGGTTAAGTACCTATAGAAAACTGGATGTGTTTAAGTATAGACTGAAATGATAGGTACCTAATTGGCAGTAGGTAGGTATACATTTTATGTCCAGATGTAGGAAGGAAACGACCAACAAACAATATCATAATCGAGCTTAATTGTTTCCCATAATGATGATGTTTTAAAATAAATTATTTGTCATCCCAACAATTTACAATCAGGAAAACGGGTTTACACGATTTTATCCTCCTAAGTTTTATTCCATTCTACTAATAGCCATTAAATGATGTTTCGAACAAGGCTACAATGTGACGACACACAGATGTGTAAAGGGTACATAAAAAGAATACATTAACATAAAGCAAGCCGAAACAGTATGTTAGAATTAGGAAGTAGCGGGTGCCGTTCTGAAGATTCTAACTAGCCCTATAATAAAACAGCGAGTTTAGGTAGGTATGTAAGTAATATGGTGAAAATACGAAGTGCTTGATGGCTTTGAGACGACAATCGACCGCGGTCTGACTAGACCTATATGATTCTTTGGGAAAATGGTTATCTTGGGTTATTATACAAGATACTTTTATCACGCAGTCAGGCAAATCCTAGTCTAGTTTTTGTTAGTAAAAACATCCCCTGCTCATTTTATTCGACTTTATTTTCAAATGAACTTCGTTATCTTATTATTACTCCCCTAATGGATCTATTCAAATTTAAAGAAAAAATAATAAATTGGCTTCTTGATTTAGATTATTCTGAGACAGAAAATATTTTAGTTGTTTTAAAATAAATTAGTTTGATAGTAAATTTGTAGACCACTTTTTAATACACACACCTACACTCACTCTAAAAAATATACTTTCACACACACACATAACACACACCATACACTACACACTCACAGACACACCATTTTAGTTTTAACATTTTTCCTATTTTAGTTTTTAAATCTTACTCTCTGTACGTGATGGCTTTGATGTGTTCAAATTGGTAGGTACTTAATAGTATTGTTTTAAGAGGGTGAGAGCCTGGAGATCTGTCATACAGGTCCCGAACCCACTATAGACTCCAGCTCTCACAAAGGTTACAAATTTGATTTTGAATATTATGTTATGAACCAATGTCCTGTACCTTTTTGAGAGAAATAAATCATTATTATTATTATTATTATTATTTACCAATCCCCAGATGTGGGCACTAACAGCCAGACGATGTTGGACGACCCGCTGTACATCGGCCTGCGCCAGCGTCGCGTGCGCGGCCCGGAGTACGACGAGTTCGTCGAGGAGTTCATGCAGGCCGTCGTCAAGCGCTACGGACAGAACTGCCTCATACAGTTCGAGGACTTCGGGAATGCTAACGCCTTCAGGCTCTTGGAGAAGTACCGTGGAAAGTGAGTATTGTCTGGATTCAAATTTAAGTTTGGTAGAGGATCGTATATAGTTTCCTGGCTTTAAAAGATCTTGGTGTAAATATGAAAAAGAGTCTTGAAATACTTTTGAAAAATGACAAAGTACTAATTGAATAGAGTAATACTTTAAAATCGCTTATTTTTGACGCGTTCTTTTTATCACACACATTCACATTACCACATTTACCATATATCACATTTGTTTTAATATTCAAATTACTGTCCGTATCTGTGGCTATAATGCTCTGGAGAAGCCTACATCCAACAGTTGTTATCAAGAGTCGTTGTTTTTGTTATTTATTTATTTATTCAGTACATGGAGGACTTACAGCTGAAAGACTTAAGACTGAAATATTGATAGAAGATGATGATGAACCAGAAACTCCAAATCAGCAATCCAATAAATAAATAGTGCACTTGAATATAATTTTGTCCATCACTATCAAGCCCATCCAAAGATTGTCTGTAACATCGCCTTTAGCAATAAGACCGCCCATTGTAACACCCAATGTAGCCCTTTAAGTTATTTACATTAAGTTTTTATGGTGTACACTAAAGAGTATTTTATTCTGTTCTACTAAGTAAGTAACATTAAAATATTCCAATTGAGAGCAGCGGAGGCCTAGTGGTGGCGGCCCCGACTTACGAACAGTAGGTAAGTCGTGGGTTCGAACCCAGGCAGGCGCATTACTTTGTGTAATTTATTTCATCACCACTACTCTCAAAAACGGTGAAGGAAAACATCGTGAGGAAACCGGCATGTCCTAGAACCAAAAACTCGAAGACATGTGACATCTACCAATTCGCACTGGGTCCGCGTGCTAGATTATAGCTCATACGCAAAATACGCGCTTCGACGTGGAGTTGCGGATACCAGCCCGGTATCTTTAATCTTTTTTTTAATCTTTAATATTCCAATTTTATTTAGATACTGCACATTCAACGACGACATCCAGGGCACGGCATCGGTGGCGGTGGCAGGTCTGCTGGCCTCTCTGCGCATCACGGGCAAGAAGCTCTCAGAAAACACTATCGTCTTCCAAGGAGCTGGAGAGGTATGGAACCCTTACCTGTGTATACATTTTTAAGTTTCGCTGATAGTTTTGTTGGTAGTATTGTTCGTAGATTTTATCGGCTTTTATTCTGTTGTAAGTATTTATAAAAGACTTCTAATTTGACTGTTAGTCATCTTGCCAATTTCTTAATCGTATATTGTTTTAGCTGTACTGCAAGTATTGTAAAGGAAATTAATATTATATGGTTACCTACTGTCATACTTATATAGATAGTTAAAAAATATTAGTGATTATGTACCGAGAAAGAATCTAAAAGATACTTTAACAAGCATTTGGGCTCAGGAATGAAATAAAGTGATACTTGAAAATTTTATATTTCAGTGTTTTTTGTTCGACCTCTGATCTTGTAGTACGTCATCTTCTTGTGTGTGAGTCTGACTCACGCTTGGCAGATTAATTTTTCTCCATGCCAACCTTCCCTTCTAAAAGAACTTTTCTAGGTGTGGTTGAATAATAATAACAAATAATCAAAAAATAATTTCCCTTCCCCAAACAACATTCTAAACTCCTGTATCAATTTATTCACAGGCTTCACTAGGTATCGCGACTCTATGCGTGATGGCGATGAAAGCCGAGGGCACATCGGAGGCGCAGGCCAAGGCCCGCATCTGGATGGTGGACTCTAAAGGTCTCATCGTGAAGAACAGGCCCGAGGGAGGTATCAACGAGCACAAGGAGAAGTTCGCCAAGGACCACGCGCCAGTCCGCACGTTGGAGGAAGTCGTGGATATTGCGAAGCCTTCCGTGCTCATTGGTGAGTTCGATCATCCATTTGTTAAATACCCAACTGCGGCGAAGCAAAAAGGAAGGTTTTAGCATAACACAGTAAAACATAAAGTCACGTTATTTATTATTTATAATATGAGGCGTATTAAAACGATTCTATTGCCATTTTGGGCACAAATTCAGACGAGATTCAGCTATTGAGAAATTTTATTTACCTACTTACTAAAAATTTGATCAATCACTGAAACATGTCGAATTTTTAGTTTGCGTTGAGTTTTATTACAACAGTATTTTGCTTCGAAATATGCTTAGGGCATCCTTAAACAGTTTTGGAGGTGGTGATCTGAAAACTATCAAGCCTCGAATATTTCTTAAGACTCTTGATTTTCAAAATATGCGTTATTTTGACATGCCCGAATTCTTCGAAGTGTGGTATAGCATTAGCTTTGATTACGTGTGACTATTAGGATTACCTAAAAGAGCCCTATTATGTTCATCAAAATTGGTTGGGAGCCCTTTACAGGATGATTTAGGCTAGTCTTCTATTTGTGCGGTGGCAGCACAGCTAACCATAAGGGTATGAGGATAATAATAATTATAATAATTAAAAATTAAATAAATTGAAGGCTGATTTGTATAATTAAGAAGAAAATAGAATTTTTTATATGGCTAGGCCTTCAGATGTCAGAGTTTAAGTCGTTCACGGGCCTGTGTTGTGTTCAAATGTTTACATTTCCAATGGCATTCCCAGGTGCGGCGGCCATCGGCGGAGCGTTCACAGCGTCGATCCTGCGCAAGATGGGTCAGTTCAACGAGAAGCCCGTCATCTTCGCTCTGTCCAACCCCACCAGCAAGGCCGAGTGCACCGCCATCGACGCCTACTCCAACACCGATGTTAGTATTCTAGCGTTTGGTACAATAGAGAAAAAGGGAAATCATTTTCTGGAGATACAAGATGAGCGCCTTCTTCTTTGTGCCTTTTTAGTTACTGGGTTGTGGAGGTCTGACAAGCAGTCGCTCCGTGTAAAACACTGGTATTCAGTTGCATCAGGTTAAACTGGAAGCCGACCCCAACATAGTTGGGATAAGGCTAGCTGCAGATTGATTGACAAGATGAGCGCCTTCAAAATGAAAATCAAGTCATTTATTCGAATTAGGCACCCGACACCGGCTTAGGGATCACTACTTTTTAAACGTCAAAAATTTACATAAGACTGTCGCCCAAAACGTCAGAACTTTATCACTTCCTAGTGTTATTGCCGGGAAAAAGAGGTTTGATTGTTGAACCAGATACCTACCCTTGAATGTTTGACTCTTATTTCAAGAAATAAGAGTCAAACATTTAAGTGTATCTCAGTCAGAAGACTTATCTTCTGACTACCAGTAACGACTGTCAAAAATCTACAAAAGACAGACGACTTGACGTGCTATCAGATGCACGGAGGAGACTTTAATATGTTATAAATGGTCACCCCTCCACAGACCGACCTCGGCAAGCGTAGCTTTACCTTCCATCGATCCGTGCAGCTGTTATTTAGTAGCCACAAGCTACTTAATTATGCTAAAAGACACTATTTATACCAACGTGTCCCTTGTCGTTTCCAGGAACGCGCAATCTTCGCGTCCGGCTCTCCGTTCCCGGACTACCGCACGAAGTCCGGCCGCATTCTGCGTCCCGGACAGGGGAACAACTCCTACATCTTCCCCGGACTCGCGCTCGGCGTTATCTGCGCCGGGATCATCGACATCAGCGAGGACTTCTTGTTGCTAGCCGCTGAGGTAAGATAGAAAATATGTTTATTTGGGACACGCACAGGAATTTAACAGTTTAAAACTAAAACTAACTTATTAAATAACAAAAAGACCTGTGCGAGGCCAAAAAGGCCCCTATCTCAGCACAATGCCACGATATTTAAAGAAAAACAATAAATACCGAAGCGCTGTTATTCTGATAGGGCCTACTGGAATGCTATAAACACATTGATGATACAATAGCCCACTAAGAGGCATACAATACATATATGAATAAATAAGTACTTAGATAAAAAAAAAAAACAAAATATAATAAGAAAATTATAATGATCACTTTACTATCTACTGACCTCCTCTGACTTTTCGGATTCATGTGCGCATTGTAGAATTACCACTTGCTTGAGAAAAAGAGAGAGAGAGAGAGAGAGAGAGAAAGAGAGAACCCAGGCAGGCGCATTACTTTGTGTAAATAAAAAATTCGTAGGCATGTGACATGTTCCAATTCGCACTGGGCCCGCGTGGTAGATTATCGCCCATATGCAAAATACGCGCTTTGACGTGGAGTTGCGGATACCAACCCTGTATCTTTATCTTTTACCACTTGCTTCAAAAACGGTGAAGAAAAAAAACTGTCAGGAAACTTGCACGCCTGAGAGATAATTCTCGAGGGCACGTGATGCCAAGTCAGAGGCCCATACACCGCAATTAAAATCTGACATCAGTTTATTCATAAACCACAGGAAAAGTATGAGAAAAAATAGTACTTAATTCTAAAATCACCTCAATTCTTTATCTTTGTTTAATGTTCCGAAGCATTGAAGCATGTATTCTAAAGTTTGTTTTTATCTAACTACCAGGCGCTAGCAGACATCGTGTCCCAAGCAGACCTGGACCAGGGCAGTCTGTACCCGCCGCTCAAGGACATTCAAAACTGCTCCGTCAAGATCGCCAAGAAAGTCTTCGAACACGCTTACGCAGTTGGTAAGTGCTGAGAACGAAAACCTACTATACTAGAGCCAATTGACAACATTTCAAAATTGACATGACCCTAAAACAAAAATACCGTTTCTTCATTTTTGTATGCTGAGTTCAAATATATATTTTTTTAATTTTTTTTTAGCTTAATTTCTGAGAAAAAAAATAAAAACCAAAAACCATGCGATGACGTCACTTATACGGTGGAATGAGGTGTTTACCTTTGCGAAAGCAAGCTAATTTTTAAGATGAAAACTATATTGGTGTCAAATTGGCCAGCTGTACTAAATTGTTTTATATGCAACCTACTTTTTTTACTTTGTTATTCTCGAACGTTGTTGTTATAGTTTTATATTATATTTTAAGTAAACCTGCATGCTTCGTCATTAGACGACGGTTAATTTAAGTTAAAAGTTAAGTCTCATCTAAGTGAACTGTATAATGTTCTTATGAGAAATAAAGATTCTTTGAACCTAATGTCAAACAAGACATTTCTGTCAAAAATTACGTATCTAATGTCAAAAAAGACATATTTAATGTCAAAAATTACTTATCTAATGTCAAACAAGACATATGTAATGTCAATGTGTGACATTGACAACTGCTAAATGACAGTGACATCTAAGAAACTGATTTTTTTTGACGTATCACAGTAAAGCAAAGGAATTATCGCCATTCCACCGTATGAATGACGTCATTTGGCGCTTACGTCTTTTTAGAATGCACCGAATTTCAAAGTTAAAATTATGAATGAAAAGTACATAATTTCGAAAAACCAAAAAATATGGGTCCTCTAGTTTTGGATTTACTTTTAGATAACATAATAAAACATGGAGGTTAAAATTTTGAAATGTTGTCAATTGTGCACTATTTTTTTTACTTACATACATAGATAAACTCACGCCTTTTCCCCATGGGGGTAGGCAGAAACTAGGTACAGAGCGCCATATACTACGATTCTTACATACTTATTTTGCTTCGTTTACATTCATACTATGTTGTCATACACACGCGCCGATTGCGAGTACCTACTACGCACCTGACCTTTCTGAAGAACCTCACCAATACGATCTATGTATGTCCTTCTAGGGCGTCCCGTCCCGTGCGTTCCCACTAACATCAGCCATGTAAATACACCTCGTCAGTCACCTTTCAATGTAACCAAACACCACTACACCACTGTGATCACATTTTTTTTATTTCTGGTCAAAAAGGTTTAAAATTCTATAAGTATAGAGGACATGCGAAGAAATGACATAGAAAAACTGTGATCCTGTCTAAAGTCTTACACTCTCTTTATATTACAAGTATCTTAAATATCTTTGGTACACCAGCAAGGCTGTCTTTTCATTGCGAATGACTATCTGGCGACTCGAACTTTGATGTCATCTGAGAATTTACAAAAAATTGGTATTGCACTTTAAATGGACTTCAAGTTGCCGTGATTATCAGACGGGGTACTATGAGCTCCGTCATATCCACAACATACTATATACACATACTGATGATAACCATTAAAGATAAAATATTTTTTCATCTACTTATTAATTAGTAACAAAACTATCTTACAATATTTAATTTTAATAACAAATATTAAGTATATAAAACTAATTTTAAAATTAATCGTTGAACACTTGCCCAGTGACCATCGCTATGGAACTGTTAACGGCAATACCTGCTAAACACAACAAGAAAATAGACTGGCAACTTTCGAACATCGTCGCTTCTCATAATCCGCAGATCTACTGCAATCATTTACAGTCAGTTTTAGTGTCTTGGCCACCATTACGTTTTAAAGAACGGGAGAAACAATACGGCGTGGGAGAGACCATAAATTTTCATTTGCGTCATATCGCGTTCTAGCACAATTTTTATTTCGGAATTTGTCTCGATTAAATTAAGACGAAGCTAATTTATACTACGTCGTTTTCATAAATACCTATATAATTTTGAGAAGAAGAAGTGAGAACTCAGAATTAAGAAAGGTAACGATCGCCGGGGTTATAGATCAAATATTTGTAATGTTAGGGGTTTTCACTATAAATCAGTCTTTTAAAGTCGTCCAAACACACTCACTCAGTTAAAACCAGGGACCGTACAACCCCGAATATGAGTTAACTCTTTCGAAAGGGTTACGGGTTGCGCGCCCACAGTAACGGAAGTGGTTACCTCTTGGTAGTGGTAGTCCTTTCATAACACTAACGTTAGGGTAACCCTTTCAATAAGTTAACTTGTACAAGATGTTACCGGCTCTTATTTGATATACAATTGAAGAAGATAACCCTTTGAAAGGGTTTGTCGGGGTAATCAAAAGGTTTTAAATCAAATCATTTTAAATTACGTTGGAGTGGAGGAATAAGTATTGACCTTGGACGTTTACGCAACACTCAATACTTTATTGCATTCTGCATGTTTATTTTTAGGTGGTAAGCTTATAATTAGATAGGTACTATGGACCCTGTCGGGCACAGCAAAATAAGTCAGTTTGGAGAGGAAGCATTATCTCTACATAGTATAAAACAAAGTAGCTCCCGCTGTCTGTCTGTCCCTATATGTATATGTTTAGACCTTTAAGAGTCTATTACGTATACCTACACCTCAGCGCAAATTCGGATTTCACCTACACTTCCCCGCGCCAACTAACTCTCTATCCCGCTCGCACACACAGTGCTCCCGGTACCACGCGGTTAAAGCGATTGTGTGAGGGTAAACTGCACTTTTATTGTATTACGGGTACTGATATAATAAAATTTAATTTTAGTTATATTATACATAAATAAATTTATGTAATAATTTAATTAGTAAAATAACAGTCTGACGCGTTTTAAATAATTATGTAAGTACCTACGACCTTCGGTATTGCAGTTAGGGCCACTTACAACTAGACCAACAGGGATCTGACTTTGCCAAAGACATTTGCGCGAAGAGACTAATGCGCGCATGGAATTTGCGCGATTGGACTTTTGCGCGAATGGACTTTTGCGCGCCAGGACACCTACGTGAATGAACTTTTGCGCGTAAGGACAGATGCGCGACTTAATGGCCACTGAGGTTTACTCAGTAGAGTAAACATAATATCATGCTTGTTATACTTGAAGGTGGTTTTTTTTTGGATTTTTCGTCATAGGTGTCGTTTTCGTGGTTTTCGGGGTCGTTGATTATGAAAATGAGGTTAAAATGAAAATCCAAGATGGCGCCGAGGAAAATTTTTGATTTTTCATCATGGGTGTCGTTTTCGAGGTTTTCGAGGTCGTTGTTAACAAAATGAGGTCAATATAAATCCAGGATGACGTCCAAATTTTGTTTTTGTTTTTTGCCATGGGTGTCGTTTCCGTGGTTTTCGCGGCCGCTGATTACGAAAATGAGCTCAAAATGAAAATCCAAGTTGGCGCCCAGGAAAATTTTTTGTTTTTTCCATCACGGGTGTCGTTTTCATGGTTTTCAGGGTCACTGATTACAAAATTAAGGTAAAAAAAAATCAAATATGGTGCCGAGGAGAATTTTCGGTTCATCAAATACAACTGGAATGATCAATACCTATAGAGATCGGTTCAATGAATTGAATGAATTACATTTTAACCTAATTTTCGTAATCAGCGACCCGAAAACTTTGAAAACGACACCCATGATGGAAAAACATAAAACTTTCGTCGGCACCATCTTTGATTTTATTTTTACCTAAACTTCGTAATCAGCAATTACGAAAACCATAAAAATGACACCCATGACGGAAAAACCAAAAATTTTCGTCGCCATCTTGGATTCTTATTTTGACTTCATTTTCATGATCAGCGACCCCGAAAACCATGAAAACGACACCCCTGACGGAAAACCCTAAATAATAATATTATCTACACTAGCTTTTGCCCGCGGCTTCGCCCGCGGGGATGTCGAACTTCCATCTCCTATGTTTTTCCTTTAAGGGTTGAATTTCCAAAAATCGTTTTTGAGTGGATACTTACTCTTCACTAAGAACACCTCTTCAAGTTTCATGTCTCTAATACCACAGGTTTGGGCTGTGCGTTGCTATAGACTACTTTCAAAGTTGATCCTTCCGGTATGTATGCATAAAGATTTCTGGAACTACTGACCAGGGAAAGAGCGCCGTACAACTGATCATGCGTAAACCAACTGAGACAGTTTAGATCAACCTGCCCAGGCGTGTATTGATTACAACCGTACATACCAAGTTAGGTTAAAATCCCTATAATAGTTTTTGAACTATGCGTGCACATACATACAGACAAACCAATGCAATAAAGAATTGAGTATTGAGTATTCTTCTTCTTCTTTTCGTGTGGTTAGTAACTAACCTGGTGTCAGAGTTTTTAATGCCGCCCACGGGCCTCTGACTTGGCATCACATGCCCTCGAGAAATATCTCTCAGGCATGCCGGTTTCCTCACGATGTTTCCTTGAGTATTGAAACCGACAGACAAAACATTTACTGATTGCTTTTTTGGCATCTATCGATTACCAATCATCCTCCAATATTAATTTTGAATATATATTCAATGTACAGACTTGACTACTCTACAGTATTATTATAAGTATGATTTATTATCTTAATAGTGTGTGATAGTCCATTGAATTTTATGGCAAACTATATTGTATCTTAAGATAAAATATTATAGTACCTATCTTAGTCGTGTATAGCGCCCCTTGGTGAACTCCACTGCGGGTGACGTAACCTACGACAAACTTATTATTTGCGGTTAGTACAGTAGTCGAGTCTAGGGATCGAACCGCAAAATTAAGTTTGTTTTTTATTGTATGTACTTTTCCGGGATAAAAAGTACCCAGTGTAGTGCCTAGGATATTCAAAAATAAGTATACCAAGTTTCATCGTAATCGAACCGGTAGTTTTTGCGTGATACCTGAACATACAGACAGACAGACAGACAGACAAATTTTTTTTTAATCATATATTTGGGTTCAGTGTCGGTCCAGTAACAGTAACCCCCTGCTATTTATTATTTTGATATTATCAATGTACAGAAAGAACACCGGCGAACTCCCAAACAAATTTTTGTTGACTTTTTTTTTGCGTTGCCTATGAAAAATATCTAAAAGTATTGTTTGAATTTTTGAACGGTTTTTTCTTTGGTTATACTTTTATAGGAAGTCAGGAATTAAAGATATTTTATTTTTAAGTTTTAGAGGTTAAGACTATTTAAAAGGATATGTCCGCTATAATCTTAGCACAAACAATCGTGTTTATTTTAACATTTGTATTCTGATGCAGACATGTATTTCCTAAGTATATAAATGCATTATGTAAAGTCAATCATTTTAAGCAACTTGACTAAGATTTATATTATGTACATGGCAACATTAAAAGTATAGCTAATCCAAAAGCCATGAAGTCAAGCCAGAAAGAAAAAAACACAAAGCTATGATTATTTATTTCATCAATAATCTAGTCAATTAAGCTCTTAATTATGAAGACTTTTTTCCAGACTTTGATATGCCTTATGATTGATTTGATAAAACTTAGTAAATTATTTCGTTGGTATCTATTACGGTGACATACCTACGTAGACGCTTAATAATTTCATCAATAATAATTAATATATTTTAATTAATATATATTTTTTTATATTTTAATTTCCCTCCCCGGTGTTCTTTCACTTCTACAGATTTATTATAAGTATATTTTTACGTTTTTTTTTAATTTTATTATATAATCTAGATTTTTACTAACATTAGTAGTTAAATGCTTGTTACTAACCACTTTTTTGGACTGTTTTGTCTGAAATAAATCATTTTTTTTGTTAAGGATATACAAAAAAAATGGTCTAGTTACCAACAACTGGGAAGGTTTACCCTATTGCAGATAAAAATATTTATTTTTATAGCAGTAGTAGATACTTACTTCATTTCGTTGCTTACATGTTTGCCTCTTTTTTTTTACGCCAACCGAGTTTATTTTCTGTTTTATTCCGAAAATTTCGTAATTCACGAAAAACTTACTGGAATTATTTTATATCAAATAAAATTAGTTGTCCCGCCGCGTCATGTTTCGTAATCGTGTGGCGTGAGCGCAAGCGCCATAAGCTCCACGTTCGTAAGCCGAAGCGAGACTGAGCGGGGAGCCGGGCGGCAGGGCGGACGGCTCCAATGCGCGATAGTTAAGGTATTTCTTTTTACAGTGTAAATAATGGTAATTTTCAAAATTTAAAACATATAATTAAATATTTTATGAAGTTTCATGATCTAATCTATTAATTACAAAGTGATTTCTGCAATCGTTTTAATCTTAAGAGGTTTTTGCTTAGCAAATTGAGGTATTAAAACTACGCAACGGATTGTAATTGGGTTTTTTAATAGATAGAGTCATTCAAGAGGAAGGTTTATATGTATAATACATGTATAATATAGCAAAGAAACACTGATCATTTTAGAGAGATTATAATACGCATGCGTTTGACCACTATCTAACCTGACGGCAAGCGATGATGTGGCCGACGATGCAGTAAGCTTTCCTAGAAGCAACCTGTTCACTTTTGACTAGGGAATGCAGAACCGGTGATGTTTTAAAGAACCGGGATTTTCGGGACCTTCAGGCTTAAGAACCGGGATTCCCGGTACTATCGATACTTTTGATACTTTAATAAGTCTTTGTAAGAGAGTTGAAACGGAGAAAGTAAAAAAAAGACAAAATGACACGGCAAAGTAAAAACATTTAAAACAAATCAAATAAAACGTTTTATTTCTTGTTTTATAAACACTAAATCAGTCTTATTTAGTATATTTTACCGTAAATTACGCATATTATGCCTGCTATGTTTATTAAAAATCTTCACTTTACCAAACAAATTATGTTATTATTAAACAAACAAACAGTTTTTTTTTTAATTTTTGTTTTTACATAATTATTCTGCAACAATAGTTTGGAACAACTTCAATCGATAAATTTTTTAAATCAACTTGACTCTAATTTTTCCAAACTCTGTTAATTTCAACTTCATTTCGTCGATGCATCTTTTTACTGATAATGAAGCGTGCACTCTTATTACTCATAGATTTTTGAAATTTTCGGGAAAACCCTGTGAGTGCAGATTCAGGCTTTTTCATATCTTCTGTTCCGAATGGACGTCCACTCGTCAAAAGATATAGAAAATATATGTCCTTCTGTTAATAGTTTCTGGATTTCGATCAGTTTTTGTTTTCTTTTGTTGTTTTATTACAATATTTTGAATTGAATATGCAGCCTTCGGCAATTTATGTCCGGATTTTCGAAACAGCATTCGCAGATCTTCAGACACCACAAATATTCGAAAAAAATATCCATCCATAGCTGACATTCATTCATTTGCTGACTGGAAGCCGACCCCAACATAGTTGGGAAAAGGCTAGGCAGATGATGATGAGCTGACATTCGGGAAACCATAAGTTCCATGGAAGGATTTGCGTCAGATTCGTAGTAATCTGTTAATTCCGCTTTTTTCTTTGGTATTATTTCAGTATTTGTCGATGTTGAAGAAGATTCGACACTTTGATGAACTTGACTATCTGCTGTGTTCATGCTTATCTCATGCACATTTTTCAAATGCTTTTGGAGACCACTCGTACTACCTCCAGTACTCTTCAAAATTCTTTTACACGTATGCATTTCGCGCATTTTATTTTTGTCGTTAGGTCTAAGGCAATTATGCCATACTGACGTGTTATCGTTGTCTTTATTAAGGACTGCCTCAAAATCCACCGTCAGTAACAAAAAATAGAGTAATAAAATTATTGAAATACAAAGTTAAACGAAAAACGTTGGTACCGACTACATTACTTGATGTTTAATCAATACAGTGCACTGTAGTTTTATGGTAAAGTATGTAACATTAAAAATAGCTAATTAAAAATATCATAAGAACAGCTAATATTATTCTACTACGAATAAAATAAGCTTCCCAATCCCATGTAGGTTGGTTAACAAACAACTAGTCGTATCTAAACAACCTCTTGTTAATTAATACAGTGCATTGTAGTTTTATTGTGCCGTAAGTAACATTTAAAATAAACTGAATATGTAAAACTTTAGAACAGCAAATTTTATTAGTGTACAAATGAAATAAACTTCCCAATCCCATGTCGGTTGGTGAACAATCAGCTGCAAGTATTTTGTGTTCAAAATGACGATGGAGAATGAGAATGGTGGCTACAATAACTAAACAATTATATAAAGCCGCTAATGTTTAATTATTTTGTTTATTAAAAATAAATACTCACTTTCCAAAAGAAGTAGTCTTGTTTGAGTAGTTTTTGCAAAGCACTGTACACCGAAATTCCACTAGCACAACATTCCGAAACGCGATCACAATCTAACTGAGCGGGACGCGCATCTACAAGATTGCCGCCACCTGCCCCTCCCGCACCTCCGCACTCTCGCGCATCATGCTCTTGTATTACTAGGTAGCAACGGTGGTAGCTAGGTAGTATTATAGTAACAGTGCAGCGGTCGGATTTTTTAGGCAATAAAATTAGAAAAATTCTAAACGCGAAGTTTCTTTTCCCGAAAGTACCGAAAGAACCGGGATTTAGTTTTGGATATTCCGGTTCCTAAAACGACACATATTTCCGGGATTTCCCGGTACTTTCGGTACCGGGATTTCCCGGGACTATTCACTACTTTTGACTTAAAGACCCCTTGGTTGTTGCTATCTCTGGAACACCAACTCCGGCAGGAATTCCACACACATGGTTGGGATATCTATCATGTATCGGTGGTGCAGTGCCGAACGTCTGGTGGCCGATGATGAAAAGGGCTTGGTGGAATTAAATCGTGCAATTCCGATGCATAACCGATAGAAAACCGATAGGCTAGCAACTCGGCGTCGATGCTCAAAATTTTGAAGTTTTGACTCAACGAGTGCATCATTGCCGATGATCTTCTTGGCTCGTTTTTCAATAGACTCAAGCGCATCAAGCTGGTATTTGGCGGATCCGTCCCAAAGATGAGAGCAGCTGTGCTATTCTGTAATAGCAAATCACTTCGAAAGTTATTTCGCAAATCATCTCGAAAGTCATACTCACTACGCTTCTCATGTCGCCTGTACTAGTTTCGGTAATAACATGTCAACGTCAAAAAGCTCACCCGTTTTAGTTTCTCTCACTTTGGTCATCACTTGGTGGCGCCAGTGTCGAAATCACTCCATTTAAGAATACGATATTTTAATTTCACATGATTACACTGCGGATTCAGAAGTGATTTCGCAAATAAACGTTTCAGAATAGCACTGCAGTACTCCATACACGATCGAACTTGCACTTGATAAAGGTTAAGCAGCTGTTCCGGTGTGAAGTAACGGTTCGCCTTTGCAAAAAGTTAGGTATCCCTAACTTTTTTGTAGCTATCTGAGCCCTTGCCTCGATGTAAGAGCTATGAGAGTGGATGACAACGTTACACCAAGAAGATCAAGATGGTCGGTTATCGGCACGGTTACACCTCGAAAAGATGGAGCCGGGTGAAATAGACTCCGCTTGGCGGGAAACAGACACGTCTGAGTTTTCGCAGCATTGAACTCGACCAAATTGGCATCACCCCACTCAGTGACTGCCTTCAAGGATAAGTTCAAGCGCTCAACCATAGCTTCTTGGAGAAACTGGATCTGTGACCCACTAGCCCGTGCGTCAGACATGTAGCTCTCGTCAACAGTGCTGTCGTCTGCATACCCAAAAGTACCGAGCTTAAGCAAGCGCAACTATCTTATTCCGCAAAGAGCAACCGTTACTTGCGTACAAAAAATATCAATTACAACTCGGATGGAGCGACCACTCAGGAACTCAGCAATCCAATCACATAGACCAGTGGGCAGACCGAAAGAAGGAAGCTTACCAATGAGACTTTTGTGCCAGACCCTGTCAAAAGCCTTCGAGATATCGAAGGAGACGGCACAGTGTTTGTAACTAAACTCCTCCGAAGCGGCTAGCCCGATTCTTATGAAATTTTGTGTGTATATTTATTGGGTCTGAGATTAGGATGTTAACTAATTATAAAAAAATGGTAATGAATTAAAACTAAAGCAGAACGAAGTTTGCCGGGGCACCTAGTTATAAATAGTTTAAAAAAAATTAGAATTTTTTTTTGTTTCTTGTTGCAATTTTTAGTTTCTTCGTATGTAAAGAAAGTCTTTTAAAACTTCAAAGAATCATTGAAATTGGTTAACAATTGCTAAAGAAGTTCTTTCTAAAGATTAATCCGTACATCTCTGCCGGGCCCCTTTTAAAATAGAAGGGCGTAATGTTATGTTATGGAAATACAAGAACCCTGCATAGACATCTGACTATAGCGATTGCGAATAATTTACTGTTATGCGTTGAAGAGTTCCGTCGCATGTCTTTTTCATCAGTTTTTCTTCACAAAATTAAACTTTCTAAATGAAAATGCTTAATTTGTTACTAAAAATGTAAAAATCGCTGTATCTATATTTTTTGAAGAGTTACCTCAATTCCTCGAGGATCCCTCATCAGATATGAGTTTTGATACACATGGGACCAATCTGCAATAATATCCTATTAAATAAAAAAAGAATTTTGAAAATCGGTCCATAAATGACGGAGTATTGGTAACAAACCCTAACAAACCCTAAAAAAAAATACAACCGAATCGAGAACCTCCTCCTTTTTTGAAGTCGGTTAATAATCTAATCTTATCTAAATAATCTAATAATCTAATCTTTATAAGTCTACAGACTACTAGGTAATCGTTTACAGAGAAAGTAGCATTTATTTAACAAAAAGAAAACCTGAGTCTCTTAAAAAATATATTAATTTTCTAAGACACAAATTGCATTTGCTGCTCTGAGAAAGTGCATCGTATTCATAATATCTATGTACGGCATCCCGTCTCGGTTGTGATTTTTTAAAATCTTACAGTTAGACGCAGCTCTTTTCCCTTCGGGCACTAAATGATGAGTGTGATGATCGAATAACATAATTATGATTCCGTAAAAAGACAACATTATACATAAAACAATCCCGAGTATTCCAGAAAAAAAATACATTGAACTTTAAAATCACTGTGATAATTACTATAATCGTATGTGTGTGGAGTCGCTAGGGCATCGACTGCGTGTTGCGACTTGACGCATATCTGCCGAATGCATGCAGTTTAGTACTTTAAAGTAAAGGCACGAAAGATAAAATTACAATACATGTAGTCTGAATGGGTAACTCTGTTATAGTCGTTGAAGGGGTAACCCGTTCCAAACGTGTAACCATTAAAAAGTATAACCCAACAAGAATGGGTTTTTGAATATACAGGTAATCAAATCGAAAGGGTTTTGAAGAGGTTATCCATTAATGAGGGTTTTCGTAAAAAAGGGTAACACATATGAAATTGGTTTTGAAACAACACTTTGTCAAAACCCTATCAAAAACCCTTTCAATGGGTAACCAAAATCGTCCCTGGTTAAAACATTACACACACACTTTCATTACGCTGCATCTAACTCTGTTTTTGCATTTTAACAATTGTTTTATTATGTAGAACTTCCCCGAAAAAAATATAAGCCATATTTACGTATCGATACGATAAGTGCACCTCATCATCATCATCATTTCAGCCATAGGAAGTCCACTGCTGGATATAGGCCTCCCCTATAGATCTCCAATAAGACCGGTTGGAAGCGGCTCGCATCCAGCGCGTTCCCGCGGCCTAAATGAGGTCGTCTGTCCACCTTGTGGGTGGACGTCCTACGCTGCGCTTGCCGATACGTGGCCTCCACTCGAGAACCGACCGACCCCATCCCTCATCAGTCCTCCGCGCTATGTGCCCTGCCCACTGCCACTTCAAGTGCACCTGTATTGATTAAATTATTGGGGCGAGTTATACAGTGCGTCAACTAGCGTGCTAGTAAAATCTTTAAATTGGTTCATTAGCTCCACATCCACAAAGAATTGAGGTCAACGCTTTCCGAGCTCTGAGTAGTTCTTGACGCAATTACACTTGGCGTCATTAGCTCGTATTCGGGAGGTCGAAAGACCTTACTCGGATTCGGGTATCCGATGCAAAAATTACTTTATTTTTCTCACATTCGGTTACTGGAACTTGGCGTCGGGTAACCAACCCGAAAGTTGTTCAAATACGGGCGTACTCAACTCCGTTCATTACCACTTAGACGTTTGTCCGAATTCCATAGGCAATCGAATACCTACTAGCTAACGACCTAGTGTAATTGCGTTTTAACTTATAAGTTACATAAACTGGGTCCAGATAGTCTGGTGGACGACGGTCCTAAAGCCCCAGGCTAATACGGAATAATTTGGTAGATTTTCACACCGAATCATGGGCTAACACTTTAATTTTGTTTCACAGGCAAGGCAACAGTGTGCCCACAGCCTCTGGACACAGAGGAGTTCATCCGCTCGCAGATGTACGACGTGCGGTACGCGCCCGCCGTGCCGCCTGTGTACTCGTGGCCCAACAAGGAACTGCGCGTCGACATGATCTAGACAACACACAAATACCTACACTAATACAACGACATGGATCAAAATGGCAGAGGACGCAGCTTGTAAACATGTCAAAAGCCAATTCATTATTTCTTCTATTTCGTCATATATTCATTTTGATCCATGTCGCACTAAACACGCTTGCAGCGCTAGAACACAGTTCCAAGTCCCAACACTATGTGACACCCGACGCCATTTCAAACTCGCTTAAGTACTGCGAAAGCCTACAGCACAATTTTCTATTGGCTTGGAAGATTACGTCGGGTGTGTCAAGTCAGCTTAATATTATAAACATTCTGAATTGTAATTTGCCTCTTTGTTGTAAATATCTTCTCGATTGTTCCATCAGCGTAAATGTTCTATCCAGTCATAAGTATTTATCTTGATGTTTCAATTTCTATTCTACTTGGCTTGTTTTCAAGCGCTTGCAGTGTACCTATTCAAGAATCTAGCTTCGAATATTTATTTATGTCGATCGTACTAATGACCAACGTGCTGTTTTAACGGATTTGTTAAGTGAGCTTAGGTATATAACGTATATGGCGGTTTAAGTGACTGAAATTATATTTTTACAAAATACGAGGCATTTATTGTGCCGCCTGATGTTATGTATCTTTATTTCTTGTGGCAACACACACGCTTCCATCTCGCTACGGAGCCTGCGGACATGCATCACACTTGGTACTAAGTATACAAACAGCTTCGTGTGTGTGATCACATAGAGGTACTGTTATTAATTCACCATTCCAAAAGCAACCTTGAAATTAGTTATATTTTGTACTTAAGTGTTATTTATTAATAAAATTAATGCTTGGTAATAAGCTCTCATGTAGTGTCAAGCTGATTTTTATTTGTTCATGTAATTATAATATTATTATTATTGCGATGTGTAATTAGGGCAGTTGGCGGTAATATGTAAAACTAATGACTGTACATTAGAATTTATTAGAATAAATTGCATAACGTTCCTTTAAAATTATAGTATAAGTTAAAACTTAAACCATGAATGTACGGTATTTACATGTAAATTTTTGAAATAAATTGATTATGTTATCATAATTATTCAATTGTTTTATTTCTCAAAAATGATTGTTGACTTTTGTTTGTTTCTTCACTTCCCTTTTCCTAGTTGAATTTAAGACACCGTTTGTTGCGTTAGTTGCTTGTGATCGGGTCGATCGAAGGTTAAGCTAAGATTGACGAGGTCGGTCCGTGGATGGGTGACCATTCATTATATACCAAGACTCCTCCGTGCCTCGGAAAGCACGTTAAGCTGTTGGTCGCAGCTGTCATATTTGTAGATCTTTAACAGTCGTTACTTGTAGTCAGACGCCCGAAAGTCTGACAACCAGTTTAACCAAGGGGTATCATGTTACCCAGTTACTGGGTTGTGGAGGTCCGACAGGCAGTCGCTCCATGTAAAACACTGGTATTAAGCTGCATCCGGTTAAACTGGAAGCTGTCACTGGGCAAAGTGGTCAACGATTAACTGGTCGAACAGTTAGTTTCGTATTGGCTATCATCAGTGCCCATCTAGGATGACGTCATCGTGATGGTTGTAAGATCTCAGATGTCATTTAAGTTCGGTGGGTAATGTAAAGACAGCAAATAGCCCTGTAGAACTACTATCGAATATCAATAAAATTATGCGGAATGAAAACTTTTTACGAAGTAAGTACCTAATCAATAAATAATACCCGTTTTATATGACTTGTGCCTTTAAAATAATACAGTAGTAATATTGTACCTATTACCTATTTGTTTTATATCAAATATCCGGAATTCACCTTGAGTCAAACAACTGTCTTTCAGCCTGGTTTTACGATTTCCTTTGCCTCTCCGCCTGTGGCGCTCTCTATACTTACCGTTGGTACTAAATAGTTGAAGCGCGCCTCTTGTCTTGCATTGAATCCTCGTGCAGCGTTCGGTAGTTGTTAAAACTGTTTTTTCAAGTAGGTAACTTTTTAGTACTTTAGTGTTTGTTTCGTGAAATTCTACCTACTTACTACGGAAAGTCTTGACTCATAATTTCGTAAGACTTGGTTGTAGTTACTGTGCGTTAGATATAGTGTAAATGGGTTCATTCTCGGACACGAAGTTGGTACCTACAACAAATATTGTTCGTGTATTTGAGGACACAAAAAATCAAATATACTTAACTACCTCTGTACCATACACCATAAGAAACGCAAAGCAAGGAGCGTCTCCCAAACTGTGAGTTATTATGTGCATTTTAAGTTTTTATCGCCTATTTATCAAATAGAATTAATTTCGTAAAATTCTGATTTGGCCTCTTGGCATAAGCGGGCCAATTCGAAATTTAAAATCCAACTACCCTGCAGTATTTTGGTTTAAATTATTAATGAAGCAAACACCAGTATTACTCGGAGACAAAACTTAAGTAGTTTTTAAACGACTTACCTAATCGTTTAAAAACGAAGTAAGTAAATATTACATTTGAAACTTAGGTAGGTACTTATTAAGTTTTGAAATCGTAGGTACGTTTCGATGTTACGTTTTTTTTTTACTTAATTTTATTTTACTTTATTGGGACATAAAACAGTTACCTACACATTACAGTACCTATCCTAAGTGTGACAAAATGATATTAAAAACTAGGTAAACATGTAACCCACACCAATGTCCGCAAAATAATGGTAGGTAGGTATGGTACCTACATACAGCATAAATTTTTGCGTGCGTCGATATTCCAGAAAAGTAGGTAAGAAGTACTAAGTAGGTACGTATTTTAAAATGGGTATAAAAAAGCTATTCTATTCTAAACATTCAATAGCCTTCTTTTTGAACTTTCTTATGGTGTGAAAGCGCAAAACTACGCATAGACGTCTTAAATCGCAACGGCAGCTAACACAAAAGAACATGATAATCTTGAAACGGCTGAACCGATTTGGATGAATCATATCAAAGAACCTGCTGTCAAATAATGTGAAGAACGGTTTTTAACCAATGATAATAAGTAAAAAGGTGTAAATAGGTTATAAGCACTCTGCAAGCGACACGTTAAAATGGGGCTAATTAGCCACACTTTACCTCAGTGTCGCGTCGCGCCGTCAACGGACGCGTGCGTGCATTAGTGTGCCGTTTTTGAAAATCGAATGTTATTTATAGGCATGCATTCAATACCTATAGACCGTAAGCGTCAAGACCCCTGGACCAAAAGAGATATTTGATGTTTAGAAAATACCAAAATTTACTACCTTTTTGGTAAGGTAGTAAATATTAACAAAGAGATAAATTAGGTGTGTTTTCTCGAACTATGAAAAAAAATTGGTCCAGACCTCCTGATGTCAGAATGGCTGACCACTTCCTTTACGTGTTTTTTCGCTATCAGTTGAGGTACTAAATATTTGAAGATAGGTACCATGTAGTACCAAAAAGGTAGTAAATTTTGGTATTTTCTAAACATCAAATACCTCTCTTGGTCCAGGGGTCCTGACGCTTACTATAGACCGGACATCACGAACAAAATTTTCGTCCGAAAAAGTGTGTCCTGCTGGATAAAAGTCTATGAGTTTTTTGTAGTACGCTCCGCTGCCGCTCCAATATTCATATATTATTCTAGATGGAGTTACTGAGACATGGGATCAAAGTTTTTCCTTGACATGCCCGCTCTATAGTATTTTAAATCTCTTTGTTTATAGGTAACCTATCTACACCTTTTTACTTATTCTAATATCATTGGTTTTAACCACAGATATAGATAGACCTAGATAACGCAAGAGCAACTACTTCGCGTGCCACTTTGCGTGCCTAGCTTACGTACAAAAATCGTTAGTGGCTACTTTCGCGCTCCATTTCCTTCCATCGGTAAGTCATTTTGTGATTAATAGTTATATGCGTAATTAATTTAAAAAACAATTATTTTTAATCTTATACCCTCAGTAAGACCTGGTAATACCAAATTTGAGAAAAACAAAACATTCGTATTAGATTGCGTACAGTCAAAAAATGGCACGCTTGGTTTTCATACAAATCGTGATACTTGCGTTATCTAGGTATATCTATATCTGTGGTTTTAACGCACTGCCCATTCCAACTTATACTGTCACTCCTACCTATAAAGCGTAGTCATTTTAAAGAGATTATCACAAACAAACCCAATTATCACGTCGCAACGCAACAAAGACGTGCCAATCGGGTGAGGTTTCTGGACCCTGATTGGTAAACAGAAAAAACTGTCACGAACTAAGGAAGTTTTAGTTACTTAAGTAAATTACTAGTTTTACCTCTAGCACGAATGTTCGACAAAAACACAAACAGGGCCTGTGTAATAACAGGTTCGATTGTCCAGATAATACTTACCTTTAACCTATGTTACATTGTACCCAGAACCGTTATAGGTACGCCGAGACGCGCGTGTGCCCCGACTTTTCTATACCGCAAGGTATCAACTCACGCTGGTCCATGGACGGCTCTACACGACGCATTGTAGATACGTTTATCACCCACTTCATTATTATTTTTTTAGGTATGTTATATTAATAAGGAAGATTATGGTACCTACTCTTGGTCTGATGCTGCAGCCAGCATATCTAGCACACTAATACTCTCTTGAATAATACCAAATATTTCGTGTTTGTATTCGTTTTATTTAATCAGCATTTGATTCAACACAAAATGCAATGACAGTCCTGATGCTGCAGCCAGGATATCCAGCACACCAGTAGGTACACTCTTGACAAATCTACATATGCCGTGTTTGGAATCTTTTTAGCCAGCATTTGATTCTACACACCTACTGTAGCGAATGGACTGTATATGAATAAAAACTCGTACGTCGAACTTAATTGGTGTATTTTTCAAAACTTTTACATACGTAGTGACTCATAACTTTTCGACTGCTGACTACCATGCGCATCGCCAGGGTCAGCCCTTTTATACATGCTGACACGCGGGGGGCATGGGGTGGCCATATTTGTTTTTGTTGACCAATGGCGATGCGCGAAGTGACCGAGCCGCGAAAACAGGTTCGTTCCTGTCGGGCTCGCGGCACCGTCGCCCTACTAACAGGTTTATACAGGTTTTATGATGTGCAAAGGTAGCTAATTATTGACGGCGTCGCTATGTTTTAATACCGTCGTCGTGCACACTTCTCCCGCCGTCGCCATCAGGCGACTCCGTGGGGAGCACGACGATGCGCTTCGTTGGTCTTCGGAGTACGTGTCCTCTGGTCATGACGTCTACAACTCGTATCTCTCCATCCTTGCCTGGCAACACCTGCGTCACCCTTCCCTTGGGCCAGGTGTTGCGTGGGAGGTTAGGGTCACAGATCACGACAACGTCTCCAACTTTGGGTGGGGTACCGCTACCGTAGGGCTCCCGCCGGTTTTGAAGGAGTGGCAAGTATTCACGTACCCATCTTCGCCAAAAGACGTCTGCGAGTGCCTGGGCGCGCCGCCATTGGTGCTGTGCTGTGACGTCCGCTGCGGTGAAATTACCCGGTGAGGGTACATGTGGGTTAGGGCCGATCAAAATATGGTTAGGCGTGAGGGCTTCGGGCTCATCTGGTGACACGTTGACATGTGTGAGTGGCCTGGAGTTGACCGTATTTTCCACTTCCACGAGTAGCGTGGCCAAGGTCTCGTCGGACGGATGGACTTCCTTCAGTGTGACGTACAGTGCTTCCTTGACGGCCCTCACCATTCTTTCCCACGCTCCTCCCATAAAAGGCGACGCGGGAGGTATGTACTTCCAGCTTATGGACCGCGCATTGGACTCACTACCTAAAGCGCTTAAGGCGCTTTCACCTAGCTCCCTATCTGCCGCTTTGAAACAGGTAGCGTTGTCGCTCCATATCTCTTTGGGACAACCTCTCCTAGCTATAAATCGCCTAAGAGCTGCGATAGCTGAGTCTGCACTAAGCGAGCTGGCTATTTCTATGTGTATGGCTCGACACGTTAAGCAGGTAAATAAGGCACCGTATCTTTTTTCTTTGTGCCTACCTACAGTAACAGATATGGGGCCAAAATAATCTAACCCAGTGAAAGTGAAAGGACGTACATGATGAGCTAGACGGGGGTACGGTAGGTTCCCTGTAGACGGGGTAGCAGGCTTCGCCTTTTTTATTTTGCAATATAAACAGCCCTTTATAACATTTTTTACAGATGGACGTAGTTTTGTAATCCAAAGACGCTGTCTTATCTCATTTACTGTTATCTCGGTCCCACCATGATGTAAACTTTCATGTATATACGCTATGTATAGCTTCGTATACCTGTGCTTACCCTCGAGTATAATAGGGTTTTTAATTTCTTCATTCACGTCTTGTACCGCTGTGATTCTCCCGCGCAAACGTAGAACACCTGCGTTGTCTAGGTATGTACTTAATACTGATAACGGACTGTCGCCAGGCGCCGCTTTGTTATCCTTTATGGCGGCAATTTCTTTTGAAAAGCTTTCGGCTTGCGCGCCCTTGATCCATTGTTCTTCGGCGTGTTGTATATAAGTAGCAGGTATAGGTATGTAGTTTGCGGTTTTATTATTTTTCATAATTTGCGTAACTTTTTTAAAGATTTTATTTTTGTGTGTTCTTTTCCAAGTTGGATCTTTTGATTCCTTTTTCTTAGTACACTTATATTCGACAGTATGTTTACTTGGTCTACACAGGTCAATGAACTGAAGTACTCTTGCTGTTGTCCTTATCAGTCGTGTCCATTTGGAAAATCGAGTAATATTTGGGAGATGATCGTTTACTGTCGTGTTGTTGATTACATGACATTTGACGCGTTCTTCGCCCGTGTCCATGGGGGCAATGACCTTTTTATTTTGTGGCCATTCTTCTCTTCCTTTTCTAAGGAAGTCGGGGCCGCGAAACCATCTGTGTTCTGAGTTAAAATGTTCCGGTGTGCTACGTGTCGCGTCGTCAGCCACATTATCCTTCGAGGGTAACCACCTCCATTCATTTTTCTTGGTGAGTTCCTCAATTTCGGCTACACGATGCGCCACGAAAGTTTTAAATGTGCGTGGTTCAGCTTGAATCCAGGCCAGAGCGGTGGTTGAGTCGCTCCAGTATATTAGGTCGTTGACCTCGTAGTCGTGTTCTTGTACGACCGTCCGGGCTAGGCGTGCCCCCAACAGCGCGGCTTGTAGCTCCAGCCTAGGTATCGAAACGGGTTTAAGTGGGGCTACCCTGCTCTTGGCTGCCGCCAGGGTCACTTGTACGCTGCCGTCTGACCTTTCCGTTCGCCAGTATACCGCTGCGGCGTATGCCTCCTCGCTTGCGTCTACGAAAGTATGTACTTCTCTGGTAGTGACGTCACCGTAATCGTAGCAGCGTGGGATCAGTAAAGTTTCTATAGTACTCAGTGACTTCATCCACTCTTTCCATTTCGGTAGTAGCTCTTCGGGTAGCGACTTGTCCCACTCCGTTTTGTACTTCCATGTGTTTTGAAGTATCCTTTTAGCTGGTATAGTGATAGGTGATATAATCCCTAGTGGGTCAAATATAGACATAATTATGCTGAGCGCCTCCCGTTTGGTGGGTGGGCGTGTATTGTTTAATAATGCAATAGGTGTTTTGTTTTTATTGATTCGAAATATAAAGCAATCCTTTTTGGTATCCCATCGTAGTCCTAGTGCTTTCTCGGTGTCGTCGCCGCCTAATACCTTTGTGTCTTGTGAAGACGCGAGGTCATTGTTCAACACATTTGTATTGTTTGATATCCAACCGCATAAAACAAAGTTGCCTTTTTTATGTATGTAATCTACTTGTGCTGTTATTTTCTTGGCTTCCTCTTCGCTGGAAAAACTCTGAAGGTAATCGTCCATATAATGATTATTTATTATTGCTGACGCGGCGGCAGGGTATTTATCGACAAAGTCTCTGGCGTTGCGATCTTTTATGTATAGCGCCGTACATGGGGATGACGTCGCGCCAAATATTACAGACGTCATGCGATATTCACCGGGCGGTCCACTTCGTTGATCGCCTCGCCATAAAAATCTCAACGCATCGCGATCTTCTTCCCTTATCTTTATTCTCATGAACATTTCTTTAATGTCGGCTGACACAGCTATTTTATTTTGTCGGAAACGCATTAATACACCGGGCAATGATTTTAATAAGTCGGGTCCCGATAAGAGTAGGTCGTTTAGGCACAGACCCGCTGTCTTAGCTGCTGCATCGTGCACGAGTCGTGGCGGCTTATGTGGCTTGGCTGGGTTGACCACTGGGAAATGAGGTAGGTACCAGGTTTTGTTCGGCATACATGTGTTGGTTGCCTTTTCTGCATAGCCTGAGTTAAATAAATTGTCGAGGCGTTGCAAATACTGGGTCTTGAGGTTTTCGTCCTTATCTAGGCGCCGTTCTAGATTTTCTAGGCGTTTTAGGGCAGCTAGGTAGTTGTTTGGTATTTTAGGTTCCTCTTGTTTCCACAATAGTCCGGTCTCGAAGCTGCCATCGGGTAATCGTCGACTCTTCTGTTCTAAGATGTCTAATGCTCGCTGCTGCGGGTCGTCTCTAGGTAACCTAGGTTCTATACCTAGTGATTCTAGTTTGAAAAAGTTTCTCATGGTTTCTTCTATTGGTTCCGGATTTTCTTGAATTTTAATGTGGCCGCAAAATGTAGCTATGACTTTATTTACAGAGTGCTGACACCCATGCAGTACCCAGCCGAGTTTTGTGTACGATGCTACCGGCTGATCACGCGCACCTGTCCGTGTTTCTGCGGCTACTAATAAATGCCAGTTGTCTTGGCCTATTAAAATCATTGGTCGCGCGTGTTCATAAACAAGAGTGCTACTTATGTCGTCTAAATGCCTACAATTATTTATGTCCTTGGTTTGTACAGTTTGCGCCATAATTTCAAGCCTGGTCACGGTGCGCGCAGCCTCTATCTTCTGCGGGTCGCTATGGTGCTTACCTTGTATGTGGAGGCTCACTGTTCGGCTTTGCTCATGTTTAACTTCCGTGCCTATGCCTTGTATCCACATAGGACTCGCTGGCCCATCTGCACCTAAGATATCTGCTACTGACGCGTCTAACAAGGTGACTGTACTCCCGTCGTCTAACAAGGCATATGTGTCTACACTTGTATGTGATCCGCTCAATGTGACAGGTACAATCTTTAAATACGCGCGGCGATTCTGGGGCGAAATTGTTGATACATTTTCCCGCGCCGACGTAACGGTTTCGTGTATGATAACAGGTGTCGACGCCGACGTCGCTACATTGTGCGATGCCTCAACTGTGCGCTCTTTGTGCAACAGTTTGTGATGTTTCCTGTTGCATTCGTTTACGTCACAAATAGGCGCTTTACACATGAACCTTCTATGTCTGTTTCGTAGGCATCTAAAGCACATGTTCGAGTTTTTGGCTATATACCATCGAGTATCTATGTCTAGCTGTTTATATTTACTGCAGTCTGGTAATTTGTGGCCGTGTTGCTTGCATGCCGGGCATTGGTCATTCGGTGTTTCCTTATTTACGTTGAACGTGCGCTCAACTCTGCGCCGTTGTCGTACACCACTGGACTCGTCGTTCCCACGTTCTGGCTGAGCATACGCGCCACACTTGTCTGCCTCTTCATTCATGAACATAGATAAGAGCTTTAATACGGGAATATCTTTAGATTTTTTATTAGCCGCGTAATCATAAAATTTGTTTTTTAATATTGGCGTCAACTTCTCGACGATACAACGCGACATTTCAGGGCTATGTAAATATTGATTTCTATTTAATGCTTCTACCGTACCCACCGTGTTTGCAATACGGCTAGCAAAAATACAAATGTCCCTAGGGTTATCATTTAATTTAGGTAATGATTTTATATTTTCTAACTCGGCCATAATCAAGGCCTCGGGCCTACCGAAACGTCTTTCTAGTGCGTCTAGAATGACCTGAGGGTCGGATTGACTAAACAATAGGCAACCTACAGCTTCCTTTGCGGCGCCTCTGAGGCTCATCCTAATCCTAGCGACATTTTCTACATAGGAAAAATACGTGTGTGAGTCACAATACGCGGCCTTATAAGCTATCCACTCACCGGGTTTTCCATCGAAGATCGGTAGCTGCTGGACGTACCTCGGAGGCTCTCTCGAGCTGCGCGCGACCTGCGCTAGGGCCGCGGCCAGTGTCCCTACGTCTATCACTTTATCAGTCACATTATCGCGTAACACTTCACTCGCGAAATTGCCCTTTGTTTTCGCACACACACTTTCCCCGTAGCCGTCGCCGTCTCGCGGCGGTTGAGCGTCCGTCGCGGTCGCGGCACCGCCGGTGTCCCTCGCTGCGTCTCTGCCGTTGTTCCCGTTGCTGACGTCGTGTGGCGGCGGTCGAGTCTCACCTCCGGGTGGCGGCGCCGGTCGCGCGAGCCACGTTCCAATCCTTACGGAGGCGAGGTCGTCTTCCAAGTCTTCGTCTTCACTCGACCCAGCTTCGGTTATGATGCGCTGCAGCTGTATTTCTTGCAGCTCTCTCTCTGCTTGCGCTTGCTTGACTTTTATTTCAGCCAGCCGTTCTCTGGCCTCCAGCTCTGCGAGGCGCTTCTTTTTCGAAGATGTAGAACGATGTGACTTGGTATCGCCAGGCTTGAGTGTACCATGTGTTCGCGTGGCGTCAGTGTTGGTAGTCGTCGTAGAACCGTTGCCTGTGTCTGTCACGCCGACCGAGCTCGATTCTGGTGCCAAACTGCTGGCACCCGGTCCGGCGGTCACTGAAGGCTCTTGCTGGATCTGTTGTCTTCTAGAGTCGCCACTACGGCTACGTGTTAACACCATCTTGCCAGTGATTCGGCGTCGAATGGACCAGATTGTGTAGCGAATGGACTGTATATGAATAAAAACTCGTACGTCGAACTTAATTGGTGTATTTTTCAAAACTTTTACATACGTAGTGACTCATAACTTTTCGACTGCTGACTACCATGCGCATCGCCAGGGTCAGCCCTTTTATACATGCTGACACGCGGGGGGCATGGGGTGGCCATATTTGTTTTTGTTGACCAATGGCGATGCGCGAAGTGACCGAGCCGCGAAAACAGGTTCGTTCCTGTCGGGCTCGCGGCACCGTCGCCCTACTAACAGGTTTATACAGGTTTTATGATGTGCAAAGGTAGCTAATTATTGACGGCGTCGCTATGTTTTAATACCGTCGTCGTGCACACCTACATTGCACTAAAAAAATCTCATAACTGTAAACTCTGTAAAACAAAAGTAACGCAAGTTTAAAAATTAAAAACAAACCCCCCCCGCAATAAAAGTAAAGTTTTCAGTTAAAAAGTTAAAAATAACGCTTTCCTATCGTTGAGTCACGAAATTAAGTCACGTCGGGGTACCGCTAATTAACTCCTTGACTGCGGGACTCACATACGCTGTGTTATCGCTGCCGGAACGCCAGTGCGGCTCGCGCACACCAGTTGTGATTTCATATTTTCCAATACGGCTGTGCGGCAAATCACGCCCAGCGTGTAAAATTTTATTATGCCGCGAGTGCGGTTCTCGCAACTGCAGTGAGTTTTCACGTCTGTTTAGACGTTTGATAATTTCAAGTTTCAAGTAAATGAGAATTTATTACCTATTTTAAATACAGAACCAGTAAGGGTTTCACTAGAATTTCTTATAAAATTTCAAAAATCATAAAGTTGAAAATTGTATAATTAAGCTTTTTATGACCGGTATGCCAGGTGTCCACAAAGGATTCTAAACACTATTGTGTTAGGGCTTAAATTGATATTCGCAATGTTGTTTTATTTCACTTTAGCAATTAAGATGCCAGGTGTTCACAAAGGCTTTAAAACCCTATTGTGTTAGTCTGAGGGTCCTAGTGTGTAGGATGGTCATTTTCGAAGTAACTTGTTACATTTGTAAAAAAAACACAAAAGCCTGTGTTTTGCTGCACTGGAGGATTAGAACACACCTAGCGCTATATCCGCACTGGCGTATTGTTTTTCGACCATCCGTTACGACTGTGCGGCACTCGCAGCAGGTGTGCGGCCGTCCGCACTGGCGGCTTGGCGTAGGCGATAGCGCCCGCAGTCAAGGTGTGTACCTACATAATCTACCAGCAAATAAACTAGGACCAGTATAGCATTTTGTGATCTTGTGTCCCAACACTGCACAAGCAAGCAGGCACGCTCTTTATACCGGGAGGCTATTTTTTTCGGTCGGTAGCATTCTGTAAATTCTAGTGTGCTAGCTATCATGTAGCAAATAATTAACTTGATTGATTTATAGTGATAACTAATGAAATAGTACTGTATAAATTCAAGTTCTACTTACTTATCAGACAGACGTTTTGGTGGGGAGTCTGTTCCGCTACGTCTTCCTAGCAAAAACACTAGGAAGTGGCGAAGTGCGAGCTCTTTGGGGGACTGTCTTATTTAATTTTGACGTTCAAAAAGTGCTGATCCTCAGCCAAGTTTGAATAAATGAATTTTGAATTTGATTTGAGTTCGCGTTGACGAGTAATTTTCCAAAAGTTGTCATCTAACAGCGCTGATTTGCCTTCCGGGTAACTTTATCATACAGCTGTCTCTGTCTGCAAGGCTTTCTTTCATGTTTTCGACACTTTTGAAGCTGGTGTAAAAACTGCCTCATTACCTACGTATCGAAAGGCCACTTAAAAGTTTCACGAGTATTTTTTACCCTAACATTTATGCAAGTAAAGATAGACAAAAAAAATCAACTCTCCATACAAAACTCGATCAACTGTTCGGATATACAGGGTGGCCAAAAAGTCGTGGATCAAACGCAACTAGGGGTTAGATGGGGTCGTCAGCTGCAAAAAATTGATCTACGGTAGGTCCTTAAGATCAACCCCTGCAGATTTATAATTTATCTTGTGTTTTTATGAGAAAATTGACTTTTTTTTACTAATTCTTATCAAAATTCGAAAAAATCTACATCCTGTATCTTTTTATCATTTTCACTAGATTGGTACTGATGAGTCCTTGCGTTAGACATGCTGTTTATGGTTGTTTATTGGGTGTGTTGACGATAATATTAAGTTTTACGAAATTTGTTTTTCTCAAATCATAACTTTTTATTTACTTCGGACCCCACTGTGAAAAAAAAATACTCTACCGAAAAGTGACCCTGTATTACAAGTTTTGGCGCATTTAATAGGGATTCTGAAAAGGTATTACACATGACCATGAGTGGCTTTAATATCTTTCTAGGACGAAAAAACAAAACAACGATTGTGAAATAATTGTTTTAATAAAACAAAACATTTTACAATAAATGCTCAAAATTCCTGCCTCTGACCATAATACATAATCTGCACCGTCTAATGAAATTCCTACGTAACCTACGGAATGCACCTCTGTTGTTGATAACTTGTACCCTAGCAAATTCGAGCTTTTGTCGTAGTTCTTGTTCGCTATTGTTCTCTCCTTGATAGACTATTTCTTTAAAGTAGCCCCAAAGAAAAAAATCTAATGGATTTAAATCGGGTGACCGGGGTGGCCACGCAATAGGTCCGCCTCGACCAATCCACCGATTGGGGAAGCGCTCGTTCAAATGATCTCTCACTGCTCGAGCGTAGTGAGGCGGGGCGCCGTCGTGTTGCAGCCACATTTCTGCTATTCTTGCTTCTGGAACCTCAGCTTCGTTAAGAATTTGGTTTAAATTATTTTGTAAAAAATTTAAATACAGAGCACCATTCAGCCTTGCTGGCATTTCATGGAGCACCAACTGTTGGCCAATTATACCAGCCCACATGTTAACACCAAACAGATGCTGGAATCGATCATTTCTTATGATATGG
Organism: Euplexia lucipara; assembly: GCA_921972225.1. NCBI lineage: Eukaryota > Metazoa > Arthropoda > Insecta > Lepidoptera > Noctuidae > Euplexia > Euplexia lucipara. Next base: position 6,312,308 of record OV179152.1, on the reverse strand, counting down.
GGGTTCACTCTGGAATAAAAATGTAGGTTGTGGATATTGAATACTCCCATTCTTCTAAAACTTGACTCATCCGTCCATAATACCTTTTCGAAGAACTGCGAATCCTCTCTGTGGTATCTTAGCATCTCTCTGCAAAACCTCACTCTAGGTTCATAGTCACCGGGCAGCAAAGCTTGCACCCTTTGCACGTGGTAGGCGTGATATTGGTTTCTTTTAATGATATGTTGCACCGTCGATCTTGGAATCCCGAGATTACGGGATATTTGGCGTTGACTTATACCAGGATCCAATCTTAATTCTCTCAGCACTTCATCTTCATTTTCAAATCGCACCACTGGTCTGCCTGATCTCGGAGCATGCTGACCGGGTAAGACTCCCTCCATGTACGAATTATGTACGCGCATAAAGACCCTGTAGTCCGGAAAACGATCACGGTTAGGGTAGCGTTGACGATATTCCCTGGCAGCAGCCCGGGCATTACCGTCGCAAAAGCCATACAGGTAATGCATTTCTGCATACTCCCGTTGGGTGTATTCTCTCCTCGCAGCAGCCATCTGTCCACTTTTGTAGCCAATCCGTCAGATTCACACAGCACTGGTCACAGGTAGGCAATCTATCACAAGTCCGAAAAACAAAGCGTAGGTCAAAGGAAAGAAACTGATCACAAGTCCGAAAAACAAAGCGTAGGTCAAAGGAAAGAAACTGATCACAAGTCGTCGTAAAACCGAGAAACAGAACACGTGCGTAGTCACAGGCAGGAAGCGAGTCACTAAAGCACACTAAACATTCTAAAGAAAGATGATCACGCGCATCCCCCGCCACCGCCCCGACTGGCCCGGCCTTTTGTTTCCTAGAAAAGATATCGCTACCTGAAGTGACGGGCAAACTGGCCTTTTATTGACAAAGGATGAAATGGTTAGTGTAAAAGAGAGGCAGAGAGTTTTTGTCATTAATTGTATTAGTTCCAGTTTATTTTTAAATAGTCCTAACCGAGTTTTATGGTTGGGTTCACTTTGGCCTTGCTACGAATGATCGTCCTCGAAAGATATCAAAGCTACGCATAGCCATGTGTAATACCTTTTCAGAATCCCTATTAAATGCGCCAAAACTTGTAATACAGGGTCACTTTTCGGTAGAGTATTTTTTTTTCACAGTGGGGTCCGAAGTAAATAAAAAGTTATGTTTTGAGAAAAACAAATTTCGTAAAACTTAATATTATCTTCAACACACCCAATAAACAACCATAAATAGCATGTCTAATGCAAGGAATCATCAGTACCAATCTAGTGAAAATGATAAAAAGTCTACATCCTGTATAGGATGTAGATTTTTTCGAATTTTGATAAGAATTAGTAAAAAAAAGTCAATTTTCTCATAAAAACACAAGATAAATTATAAATCTGCAGGGGTTGATCTTAAGGACCTACCGTAGATCAATTTTTTGCAGCTGACGACCCCATCTAACCCCTAGTTGCGTTTGATCCACGACTTTTTGGCCACCCTGTATAATACGTATGGAGAGTTGATTTTTTTTTATCTGTTTTCGAAAAAGTCGTAGAACAAATGTTGTTGTTTATGATCTACACTCCTGCGAGGTTGTTGGTGTTTTACAAATAACCTTGTATATATAAATGTGTAGCTTACTTTTAATTTTCTCTGCAGGAATACGTAATTACGGCTGTAGTTTCGTCACAGCGCTAATGTTTTTCCTTGGCATGATTATCATGTTCATGTGTTTAGGTTTTTTTTGTATATATATTTAATGTATTATATTATATTTTATGATATTTATCATATTTTTTGTTAACATATATATACCTATTTATATAAATTATGTATACTTCTTTTTTACTTTATTCCTAGATAGTATTTGACCAACCAACACACAAACACGTTTGCTATGCTAGCAAACGTGTTTGTGATATCTTGTCTTCTTTTAATTTGCAATGCACTTCCTTACATGTTTTGTCTGTAACTGCACGCTCTGAATACACAGAGCGTGCAGTTAAGGGAAATCACATACAGTCATTCAACTACATTCTGGCAAGTCAGTTTGCTATGATACAGTTCAGTATTTATGTTTAACATATTTGTATATGCAGTCAGTTCACTTGTGACGTGGAAATCCTGTTTTTTTCTAAAATGTCATAGTTTTAGACGTAAGGACCGAAAATGCGTTAAGCGGGCGCCTGAGACTATACATGCGCGTGGGCTCCCAGAGAAAACAACAGGTCCCATCGCGGGAGTGACCCGATTCAAATAATTCTTTACAAATTTCTAGCCCTGCCACCTTTCGTGCGCATCTCGGTTTTTATTTTGTTTATTTGTCTGGTCCCATGTGGCAGGATGACACTGCAATCCTAGTCACGAAGCTATATTTCGGCCCTAAAACGGTGAGGCAAAAATTTTGATCATTGCCTCTCGTACCATTAGTATAGGATGTAAACACAACAAGTCATGATAATGTTTCTAAAATAAAAATCAAAAATCAGACTGACAGTCTTTATTTCGAATAATAGTTACTTTATAAATACAAATTGAGAAGTACCGATTCACAACAAAATATTACCTAGATTACAATGTCCGACAAAATAATTATCACTTATCACTTCATTACAACTGTACAAGTTTACAGGGACGGCGGGACGCGACGCGGCCGCGCCATTTGACTATCGCTTGTGTGCCGCCGGGCCGGGCTGGCTGCCGGGCGTCCGGCCGGCCGGCCCGAGGCTTGCAAGCCGCCTCGTGTCCAGCCGGCCGGCCCGCAGTCCGGTCAAGCTGCCGGCCGGGCCGCGCTGTCCGGTCGCACCGCCTAGTGTCTGGCCGGCTGGCCCGCAGTCCGGTCAAGCTGCCGGGCCGCTGTCTGGTCGCACCGCCTAGTGTCTGGCCGGTCGGCCTGCAGTCCGGCCGGGCCGCCGTCCGGTCGCGCTGCCGGGTGTCCGGCCGGCCGACCCGCTGTCCGCTCAGGCGCCGGAGGCTCGGGCCTCACGGCGGCCGCTTGTCGCTCACCTGCTGAGCGAGTGCGATCGCTCGCGTGACCCCGAGCTCTCACCGTTGCACCGCAAGCGGTCATTGCCTGTAATACGTTAATTATCACATCATTCAATTTTTTTACTTTTTCAAAAGAAGATTAAAGGCGACTACATCATTATAAATGCGAGCGTAATCTCGTTCATAGAGTAAGATCCCGGAGCGATAAGACAATGTATTTTCTAAAAGGCTCTTAGACCTTAGGCTCTCAGCAGTGTCTCATGTACCATCTGCCACTTTGTCGATTCTTCCGTCAAATAGCTATTTTTACGGTGATCATGCTACCCGTGCAGTAGTGTCGCGTGTGCTTTGAATTACCTGCATACTTGTTGGGTTCGCCCTGTGGGCTAGTACCAAGTGAGAAAGGTAACTAAAAATAAGAGTTACTTAACTTTCATTCAAATGGGCTGATTTATGTAGGGTGACTGGTAATTAGTGACCGATAATTAAACACGTGATTGTTCTCATGAATTTGAATAACTTCCCCAAAGAAACTTTATTTATACTCATTAACTTTCAATGAATTCAATTACGTCAGTACTGCACAACGGGAGCGGTGGGGGAGCGTGTGACGCTACTACTACTAGTAGATTTTGCCCTTCTTTCGGTCAGACTATCAGCTGATAGATCGTGACGATTCGTGCCTACTGTGATCGATCATAGGCGCGCGCGGGAATATCCAACAGCGGTTTTGTTATTTTATTGTGTTATAAGTTATTTTGTTAAAAAAAAAAAGTTTCTTTGGGAAAGTTTATTGAAATCATGAATACAATCACATTTTTAAGTATCGGTCACTAATTACCAGTCACCCTATATTGTAGAATATTATTGTTATTATTATTGTTCTTTCAAGTTTTTGTTACCTTCTTGCGCCTACCATGTTCTGTCTCTGCACCACCTTAAGGTAGATTGGTAGAATATGCCTAAGGCATTAAGTCCGCCTTTGTGCAGTTTATTTTACTAGTGCATAAATATTTTAAATTTTTAGATACCTTCCTTACTTTGTACTTGAATTGTGCAAGGTTGTTATTTTGATTTGGTTAATATAAAGTTTTTGTTTTTTTGTGTGAACAAAGTTCGCCCAAGGGTTGCAGGGCGAACCCCACAAGTACACGGGTAATATAAAGCACATGAGACACTGTTGCACGGGTAGCATGATCACCGTAGCGAGGGGCATTTCGACGATAGAATCGACAAATTGACAGATGGTAGAAACATTTCCGATTTATAGAAGAAATAATGCTCGATATTGTAGACTTTTGTCAACCGAGAGCCCCAGGTTTCATCTTTCAGAAAATAAGTTATGTCTTATCGCTCTGGGATCATATTATGTTTTAGTTCTAAAACGCAAACGAGTGAACGGCACGAGCCATCAGATTCACCCGGCACAAAGAATAAAGTAAAAATCAACAACAGATGTTATATTAAAGACGAGAACCAAATGTGAATATAGGAAGCGAAAGAAATCAACGGCACACTAACAATAACAACACAATATAAAACCAAATTAATTATAAGGCCATGTCGCAACATGTGTTCCAATAAGTGTAATACAGAAAAATAAAGCTTTAAGCATCTAACGACAAAAAGGCCTGACCTAAGGAATGATGGCCTTGTAAACTGGTGTCCTATAACAAAAGATCACTCATCATAAATATTAATACGTCAGAATGGTTTCTTATAAAGTTTGCTTTAGACCGTTTCTTCCGATTGATATTGACTTTAAAGTCGTCACGTAATTGTAGAAAATCACAAAATGGACAGTAGTAACTTAATCACAAGATGCGTTCATTGGGATATAGTGCTTAGGGGAAAGTGTACTTACCGAGCCTCTGATGCTGTGGAAGTTTGTTGAATATGGGATGTTTAAGCGCCTCCCGCAGCGTGATCCTCTGCGAGGGCTCGTACTCCAACATGCGCGCGATCAGGTCGAACAACTGTCGCGACTCTTCGCTGTTGCTCTGTAGGTACCTCTGTGATAACATAAAAAACCGTGGTTAATAAAGTCTGAAATAAACATACCTCCATATAAGAACTACACAATGTTTGCGTAAAAAAAATAACAACGCTAGCACGCTTCTCATAATCACGAAGGAATCTTACCATCAACGGTTTGCAGTTTTCTCTGACGTATCTGCCAGCCGACCATTTCTCGTCCCAGTCCAATTTGCCGTGGTAAAAGTATTTTGTTTTTGTTTTGCGCGCCATTCTGAAACGACAGAAATATAAATAAACTTACAATTCAAATGAGTTTAATGTGAGGCCGGTATGTGACGATAATAATTGCTCTAGTTTTGAAAAACCAGACTTGGGTATTTATATCGGGCGGCATTTATGTGTACGGAACAAATGGGTGTGTTTATTTTAACGGGCCGGCTACCGTCTATAGGTACTTACATCGTGTTGAGTAGCGAAAAGTGGAACGGAGCGCGAGTAAACAAAGACATCAGAATATTCACAGCGCGATGGAAGAAACACGCAAATATATTCAAAAAAACATTTACTTAGGTTTTTAGAATACAGATTTGAGAGTTCAAAAATATTTCAATGACACAAACCCCAAAGAATTCACAATTAGTTGTAGTAGGTGTAAGAGGTGTTATAATAAGATTTTACTTTATGAAATGTCTGAACATTTTACTTTTTAAAGATTACTTTAACGGATTTGATTACAATAGCTGTTACAAACCTGTAGGGTATGGGTCCTAGGATCCTCTCCATCATGGCGAGGTGTTCCCTGTTGTCATGTGTCTGAAAAAGTGTGATGCCGAGGTACAGCTCGAACATGATGCAGCCGATAGACCAGACGTCGCAAGGCTGGGACCAACCCAATTCTGAAAAAAAAAAATGTTTACAATTTATTGTAGAACAATAAATAAAGTTTATTCTTTATGGCCTTCAGTAACAATTAAATATTAGACATTACGAAGAACTGTTGTGAAGTTATGTTCTACAAACTACTGCTGATATCATTATTTCCTGTATGTGTGAGAATAATATGACAAGGTTTTATAGTAGCTATTCATAGATTTTAAATAGATAAAAACTTGTACAGAAAAGTAGTAGTAGTACACAAATAGTGTCGATATCGATTTTACTGTCAGTTAAACAAGCATTTCTACTCAATCCTTTTTATCTAACTGTACAAGAGAGCATTATCTACATTGACAAGTACAACAGCATAATAATGCACGGACTTAATTGATGGTGTCATCATCAGCCTAGCCTTTTCCCAACTATGTTGGGGTCGGCTTCCAGTTTAACCACCTGCAGCTGAATACCAGTATTTTACATGGAGCGACTGCTTGTCAGACCTCCACAACCCAGTAAGTGGGTAACATGATACCTCTTGGTTAAACTGGTTGTCATTGATGGTATGATGTGGCTATTCCGCGAGAGGGCTTACAAAACTATTAGAATCTTATTTATGGTTTATGTGGAGTGCATGATTGGTGACACACACCTAATATAACTTCTGGCGCTCTGTAATGTCTTGTGGAGACAATGGTGCTGTGGTGTTCGTGGTCGAACGTGGCGCTGCCAAAGTCAATGAGTCTGACATCACTGCGCTTTACACGCATCAGGTCATGTTTCTGTAAAAATAATAATAAACAAAATTAGAGGATGCTAAAAAAAGATGGAATCGTAGCCTATAAATTATATGCAACGAAATGCGTTTGTTTGTGACTTTCCAGTCTGTCAATATGTAAAACAGATTATTTTATCCATTATTATGTCAAAAGCTGGAAACGATTCTTACGAGAATGACGAAAATAGCGAGTGCGCTAAATTGAGTCGGCGATTAGTCACTGGTTGGCCCTCACATACTGTACCGATTCAAGATGGTATAGCTACTGTGGTGTAACTGTTTGCTGTTACTCGTTTACATTGTGTGTGTAAAATACACGTTGGATGGAACCAGTCGTTTAAGCATTAAGTACCCTTTTTTCAATAATTGTTCAACTTGGGTTCAAATTCGGGCAAGTTTTTCCATAGGTAGCTCTGCACTATTGTTCATACTTTAGCAGGTACCATTATTTGTGTTGATTGTATTTTTGGCTTCAAAATAAACGAGTGTTTATTTTTCAATTCATATATATTGTATATGTACCGTTAAAATTTATCTAAGACATCATTCACCGATGCTAAGGAAACTTCGCGGGGAAACCTAGATTTATAGTCAATATAAATCTGAAATATTCAATTCGCTTCGAGTAAGCATGGTGATTAATGATTTTAATACCTTTTTTATTTGACCAATACAATCCACAGCAGGAACAGTTATTGTATTGTTTAACTGTCGATACGTTTTATTGTATCATTTGTGATCCGAGCGAGAATGCTTTGATTTCCATTCTTATATATAATTTAAAAAAGTAAATGCGTCAGTGGAACTTTGCCATCTGCCAAAACTGTTTTACATTCTTGTTGATAGGCTACGGACTAGTGAACTTAGTCACGGCTCGCTCTTTTTCACGTTGTTTACTGAATTTGCTATTATAAGCATTTGATAATGGCGTCCACAAAACTTATTGGAAGAAGTGGTATCATGCAAAAATGCCTGTTACAGTCCGATCTCAATTATAGTAATAATATTTGAAGGAAAACTATTTTAGCGCCTAATAATTGTTGGTTATTCTTAGTTTTATGATCAAGATGGGTTGATCGAGATAATGGGATAGATCTTTGTGGAGAACATGTAGGAAGGCCTATGCCAAAGAGCATTTTTGCGAAATTGCGAAAAGATGTCTAATTAATACAAATAATAACACTTAATTACGCTGCTTTCATGAACAACCACGTTTAATATAAGTAAGTAGTACCTAAGTAGTTATAAGACGAGATGTAACTGAAAATTATGTCAATAAAGGCTATTATTAGTTTTGGTTTATTAAATTTTCGTGTGCCCTACAGGGCGATGTGTATTTGTCCATGATTGTAGGTACTTAGCTTTAAGCATTATGTTAAGATCTCTTATACAGCGTGGTGATGACAATGCGACAATAAATGAAACTTCCTATACTTAAGGACGTTCCCAGTCTACATACAAAAAATCGTTTGAAAATATCCAGTAGTTTAGTCACAGGAGGTGATTTTACTTTTTTAACATTTGTTACATGATGTATCTGTTAATACGGAAGCACTGACAGGTTAACGACCCCCGCATCGGTAACATCAAAACATTAAAGACACGTGGTGACGTGGCCAACTCGCAACCTACTTAAAAACTTTCGCCAAATCAGTTTTTAAATTTAATTTAGTGAAAATTATGCCTTAAACCCGTGTCATAAGAGTCATAAAGCGTGTCATGTCATCAGAGTTCGATAAGAAAATAACGCACGCGGAAGTAAGTTGCTATGCACTCATATCAATAGAAAATTTAGTGTGTGCGAAAGAGATAAATCTAGTTTCGTTTGCTTATTACTTCACTTTCTTGTCGAAACTTGCAACTACAAATTTAGGTCACGGTCACTGGTCAGTGTATCGCCGTAATCCTGTGACGATCCACGCGTCATTGATTTGTGCAAGCGCACGAGTGCCGCAGGCAGGAGCACCGGTGCTCGCGCCGCCTTTCAAGTACCTACCCGCGCTGCCCGCCGCGCCGCCGCTCGTGTTTTTGTAACGAACGACTGATTATAAGTGCGAAATTAGACGCTTTATTTTAGTGATAAGATCATAATTATGACACGTATAATAGTAATAGGTACTTAGTTAAATAGTTAAGTGAATGTGCGAAATTAAACGCTTAGTTTTTATTGTGCTTTCGTGTGTTTTGTTAAAAGATAGGATAATATTGTCTGTTTATAATGGCGAAATGTGGGTGTACTACCAGGTACACCTCTGCCTAGCCCTTCGGGGATTACAGGCGTGACGATATGTATGTATATTGTCTGTTAATAAATTAAATGACATGGCTGCAAATGGTGACCTCTTAGCAAACGTTAAACATAACCTTCTCCGACGGTGCGATTTGTGTATTCGTATTCATGGCGGCCATATCGAAAAACGAAAAATTTAGTGACATAGGTACCTACCTACCTACTGAGTTATGTGATTGAATAGCGATCCTGATTGTGATTAATAATTTGATTAATAAATGACGCCCTGGTGAGAGTTACCTGATTATTCAGTTAATAATCTGTGATTCAGTGATATTGTTTTTACTGAGCATTAATAATGGCGACAAAAGATCAAGTCGCTGCAAGACCGCGCTGTTGCCACTTTTACCACAGGTTAGTGAACTAATGTTTCTAAAGGGCGTTTTATTTTGTTTTCAGTTTTATACCATTTAGTTTGTTTGATTTTAATTTTTTTTTAATTTTGGTGTTAGGATTTTTTTGATGGTTTAGAATTATTCCTAGGAACTAGCAGTGACCGTGATTTCATTTATTGTCGCATTGTCGTCACCACGCTGTATATTGTGGAATATAAATAAATGATATGAGTATGAATATGGCAATTTCTACTGTATTGATTTAAACAATGTATTAAGCTATGCAGTCCCCAAAACTGTTCACAGGCGGCAGGAAAATTATGTGCAGTAGGCACCAGACGATCTAACACTGGTTTACGTACTGCTGCCATTCACCAGTTCGGTGAATTTGAGCAACCTATAATGAAGCATTCGAGCATATCGAAATTTTTACATGCTCTTCGAAAAGGTTTCGTAGCCTTTTGTATGAGACGTCTGGACTATCGGACTAATTATTATTTTTATTTTTTCTCTTTAGTTTTTAGAACATTGGCGTGCATGCACACGCAGTTCAACCCCTAGTGAGGCTAGCAATAACAGATTATATTATTCTGTTTATAATATTGCATACTTAAGTAATTTAACTGTTTGTTGTTCCTATAAAATAAAATAAAATACAATTTGTTTTAAACTGACCTTTTTGGATGCATTGTATACGCTGACGACTTCATAGTCGCTGTCTACGAACAGGATGTTCTCTGGCTTGAGATCTGTGTGGGTGAGCTTGTTGTCGTGCAGGAACAACACGCTGTGTATGAGTTGGTACGCGATGTGCCGCACCTGCTCTAGCGGGTACGGCTGGTAGTTGTTGTCTTTCTGCAAATTTTAAAACATACAACATTATATTTGATTATGGTTTTTAAATCTAACTTGTATTTCGCCCGCGACTTCGCGTGGATTTCGTACTTTCCATTTTAACTTTAACATAATCTCCACCCCTCGTGATTTGAAAATGTCGATTCAATAAAAGTCACCCCGTGACAAGTTGAGAGAAGTGAACTGTCAATGCCTAGTTTTAGTATGAAATGACAGCTCAATGCACCACCTTTACTTCACCGAGTGCTGCAGTAGTTTGGATGCTTAATGTTTCCTGTTTGTAATAGTATGGGCATGCAAACTTTAGACTTTAAGACAAAATAGTCAATTTCAACGATCAATCTCGGCTCCTTTTTCGATATCCAGGGCACAATTTAGTTAAATAGGCCCCACAGATCCAAAACAGTACGGTGAATGACATAGCAACGATCACAGGACGTGGTCGTGAATGGGACTGGCTCGGTATCAAAAACTATGACGTAACGCGGGAAATGCATAAATAAAGCGGTTGATGAATCTGAGCGTAGGTTTATTTTGACTAATTTTGATTTTATTTTGGTAATGCATTCTGATTTACGGTGTCATATTTGACGAAAGACTGTGAACGATATTTTGCGGTAGTCAAACGAAACCGCGATGAATTTAGGTATAGGTAATCATTACACGTCAATTTCATTTATCAATTCTTGACACATTACCCAGCAATTTATTAAACGCAAGCAATCGGGTTATTACATTAATTAATAGTCCATGGGAAAAACTAAAATACTGTTATTTTTATACTTTTGCGTCATTGTAACAGGATAAATTATCCCATAAACAAATTCTTATGAGCTTGATGTTTTGTTTATTGTCTTTGATGATGCAAAACGAGCTAAAAATAATTTATTCAGAACCGATCCAAAACATTATTGTATTTAAAAAATATAACCGTTAGTTCTATCATTTTTTATGATTTTCATGTTTCAATGTCATATTCAAATTGTTGAAATCAATTTAAATATGAACATGGAGCAATAATTCAACCTCAGCGTATGATATAATTGGTCGGGGGCAATGTAAAAACCCTGCATGTTAGAAAACCATTATTATAAACTTTATTACTTATCATTATGGTGACGCATACCGTATCGAGTGAACATTAGCATGCACAATAGTATGGATAATAATAACTTGACACTCACCAGGAAGTCAAATACACTTTGTCCGAGCATTTCAAATGCGATGCACATGTGTCCGTGGTATTCGAACCAGTCCAACATCTTAACACATAAGCTGGAATAGAACAAAAATACAGTTTTAGCATCAATTTCTGTAGATATACATGTTTCTTATGTAAGTGTGTGTGTATGTGTGTAATAAATATACGTCATACAATGAATTACATGGAATCAAATAGTATGTGAAGTCGGTAGCGAGCGGCAGACGGTATTTTAGAGTGTTAGGAGTTGACATCGGGTTCTTCGTTGGCGAGCCGCCAGCCAGGAGCAGTAACGTCGCATATAAACGTGCAAGGTCAAATATTGCTACATTCGCCGGCGTCGCGCGTCGCCCGCACCAGCCTCGACTATCAACATGTGACGTTCACACAATAATAACACACAACTAAATCAAACACTCACTTTTTACAATCAGGGTCAACTTCAGCTAATTTTTCTAATACGTTGATCTCGAGTTTTGCAGCCTCCCTGTACTTCTCAACATTCTTGATAATCTTCAGAGCCATTCTGTGCTCCCTGAAATTTATAATTAGATATCGTGCTTTATTTCTGTACATAAAACTCGGAATTTTGGCAATAAGTATCGAAAAATGTCGGTGCTATCATAAACAAATGGAAATAGATATGAATAATTAGTGAGGCGTGTCCTGCCAAACAATGCGAGTCATCATCCGGCGCCGATGTTAACGACACCACATCACCTTAATTTCTTTAAGCTTTGTAATTTCACCCTAGAATATTTCATTCAACAATTGGTAATTCTAGTAGCACTGTACATCTTGATTTTACTATGTGCTAGTTTTTAAACACGCAACACAATAAACAACAGAATATACTTGAGCATAAAAATACAAGCAGGCGATATACAAATAGTCACAGATGCATACATTTCGCCGCGACCCACGAGGCGCCGATGGTATCGCAGTGGCCACAAAAAGTTGTGCTATTAGAGTAAAGAAAGATACTTACAGTTCTAAGTCCTTCACCTCGACCACCTTGCCGAAGGTGCCCTCACCGAGCGTGTCGATGATTTTGTCTGCAATGAAACCAAGGCAACATAATTAATCAAATGTACAATGGACAAAGTCATGATGGAATCGGCATTGGTCTAGCATTCACTATAAGTTAACTGATACACGTTACCAGACTCGGAGAATTATAATCAATCCTTGAGAATATCGACATTTTCGTATCACGAAACGCAACACATAGTGATCGACGACCAATATCCGAGGCTCCAACATGACTTCGTTTCGCATCCAAATGGACTCTGTGATGTGGTTACTATTTTTTATCGAAAAATTATAAAAATACAATCAAAAAGCAGAAATTTAAGTCTGAAATCTTCAAAACACGAATCACTGACTGCGAGGACTTGGCGGTGGTTATTGTGTGAGAAAACTCGTTTTCTTGTTGAATTTTCTGCCATCTGTCGTGTAGTGTTATGTTTTTGTGAGTCATTTAATGTAACTAGTGTTTGGGTTTCAGTTATTCTGAAAGAGTCGTGAATGTTTAGTTATGATATAATAATATAAATATGTGTTGTGTAATGTGTATGTATGTGTAGTGTACTGTGAGTGTGTGATGTGTGTATGCGTAAATATAGTTGTTTAAGTTATGGGTGTGGACACGAACATCTCGCTCCCATGACATATCCGGGCCAGTAGACCAGATGTCCGTCCTTGTCGTCCTTGACGGAGGAGCGTGCCCGGGAGCTCTGCATGCGCCAGCGCCGCCGCCGTCCGCGCCGCGAGCCGCACGAGCCGCACCGCCGCGACGTCACGCCACAGCCACACGCACCACGCCACATGCACGGAGAGCGCGCCACGCGATCCGCACGACCCGAGTAGTGTTGTACCCAACAATCAGACAATGGAACGGTTGCCCGTCAGACAAGCGACAATTGGTATGGTGTGTCGGAGGTACATGCTGTTAGAGGGCGGGCGGGCTTTGCTGCGGGGCGAGCTGGTTGGGCGGCCGAGGACTCTCTCGACCGCCCGCCCGCCTGGGAGCGGGACGGGATCACCGGGATGGGAAATGACACACCACTCGCATTCCGATCACTTTGCACAATCTACGTTCACACAGGTAATTTAGGAAAAATGTCCACCCGAACCTCTCTTAGATAATTATTAGGTCACTTTACTAACTTTACGAGATAAATAACCTTCGGAACTTCTTTTGAGACTTGAATTTGAGAATATTTTGACACACAAAAGAGACATGTTAACTTTTAAACCACGCACAAAGAAATTTAAGACATGCACTATCATTGTAGATATTAGTATTTTATATCAACTGTCACGTCAGACATCATTAGTTGCACTAAGTTAAGCATTTTACAAGATACCCTCTTTCAATTTTGTTTTAGATTATTTCGGTACCCTCGCTTTAAAATAAATAGTTGAGAAATACATGCATTTACACAGTAACGTTTATAATAAGTCAACGTATGAATACCCCAGACAAGTTACTAATCACCGGATTTTAATACTTCGCGAACTGAGCATTTTGTTTGTTATCATACTGGCTACTAACAAAATGTAACAACGGAAACAATGCATACGTTGGTACAGTTATGTAAATAGTGAATAGTGGAAAACCACGGACCAGGTTTATGTTAGCGGCACACAGTGCGCAGGCGGGTGGTTAGCTTGTGCTTACAGGCGGCGTGGCCGCGTGCCGCGTCAGATGCCGGGGCCGCTGCGGCCGCTGCCGAGCGCGCAGTTCAGGCGGCAGTAACACTACATCGCCCACAGCCAATGGTTCCACTTTCTTTGGAGCAGTCACTGTGTTCGTAGTGTCGTTGATCTCCTTATCGCCGATCCGTCCGTACATTTCGTCCAGATGCGCATACTTCATAATAAGTCCTTGTATCTCTTTCCGTCTCGTTTCCCGCTCACTAAGCACTCTGTCTCCGACTGGAGTCTTGTCGTCGTCCTCATCGCTCGATGGAAAGTATATTTGTTTCTGGCGTCCTACTTCCCTTACTGGTGAAGCTGCCGATTTGGTTGTCTTTACCTTTCCGTTTATTTCGTTTGCACCTTGCTGCAGTGGTGATACTAAATCTCGAACTGCTGGATGAATGTTTATGTCTATAGGACGCAATGATAGTTTTCCCATTTTTCTGTCACCATTTTCGCTTTTTTCAGCTCTTAGAGACCTTCTTTGATGTCTGCGATACACACTATCTCTGTCCTTGCCATAATATGTCCGATCTTTCAATGGAATGTCAAATCCATTTTTGTATTCTTCTTTTTGTTTGTTACTCGAAGATAATCGCCGGTCAGCAGTATTCCTAAAAGGGGTTTTGTCTCTGATTTTCTCATGTGAAAAATTGTTTCTTTTAAATGAATTTTCCCCAAAAACAGCAGTTGTTAAACTTCTCATTAGACCCCTCGACAAGGTCGGTTCAGGTTCTAAAGTTTTGTCACGATCTTGTTTTTCTTTCCTTGCCCTTTCTTTTTTCTGTACCGCTATCCTGTCCAAAACTGAGGAATACTTATCTTCCAAGCGACTACGCGTACTACCTAACAAAACGCTGTCAATGTTATTGTTGGGCTCTTTCAGGGGGTACCGTTTAGTGAACGGAGATGATTTATTATCTTTCAAGTGAGCTCTGCGGAATGAGTCAGTGCGTCCGAGCGCGCTAATTCCGGAGGTAGAATGTAAAGGTGAGGTATCGATGCGCGACTTGGTCGCGCCCAGGTAACTCGAGTACGTACGGTCATCGTTCAACTTCCGCGCCGGCGCACCGGACGTCAAAGATGATGTGTACGGTGAGATGTGGCCATTGTTCTCGTACCGCCGCACATTTGCTAATGCGGAGTTATTGCTCGAAATGAGCTTCTCATCAAATCGTGGTCGAGTAGCAGAAAGCTTTGTGTCTGAAATAATTTCAGTCTTCTCAGAGGGACCTCGCCGAGTTAAACGATTGATGAAGCTGGAGTAGCCATCTGACAAAAGTTGTGTGACGCTCGAGGTTGAAGATCTATTATAACGCTGACGTCGCGGACTCGTCGTGCCACTAGCACTGGTACTCAAACTAGCCATATTGTTTGTTTTGCTGGGTTTTTTTTTGTTTTATTAGTAGCACTTTAGCCGGGATATATCACATAATAGTCCAGATTCGTCATATTTACACAATGGAATCAGTTAAAGGAAACATTGAGGTCTACTCGCGACTTATCTAGTTTACACGGCTACTTCTTCGCCACCGGACATAAGACTGGTTCTATCTCGAGATCGAGAGCGTACCTAAGCGCGAACGAATTTCAGAAAGATCACTAGCGCAACCGAGTGCGGCCGCCGGTGCCAAGTAATCGTCGTGCACTAAAAATATCGGCAACCCGTGGGAGCGCCCTCCCGCGCACTCCGAGGTGCCCGCCGAGAACACATTTCTTCGCATTACTCTTTACTACGTTTTTTCGTATTATTGAAATGTAGATTTTAGGCCTGTTCTACGAAGCACTATTTTTGGGGTGTTTAGTACAAGCAAAGGTCAATGACCTTAGTTAAATTTAAAATACAACATTGATTTTCTATTTAGTTCCTTGTCCCGTCATTATTTTGGCAAAGTAACAATTGCCCTTTTTTAATTTGTAATACTTACAAATAGTCATTTCTTGTATTATAAATTTGTATGGCAATTCTTTTTTCTGCCTTTGGCTAGTTTAATTGTTTAAACGTATTTAATTATTGATAATATCACCGACAACAGTCTGTACACGGACGTCATCGCGTGCTAAATATGTATCAGTGTAAACATACATTGAAACTTATTAAATTTTACACGGTCATGTTGGTAATTGAGCTTTGTAATGACATCGTAGCGTTGGAGACGCACCTTTCTCTGAACGGTGAGCAGCGGAGCCAAGACAGTTCTGTCAATAAGCGGTAGGTAAGCAGGTCAGTGGAGCGCGTGTGAGCTGCGAACAATGCCGACGATGCCCGCGACCGACACGGACGACACCCGACGCGTGCACACGCGGCCATCACGCAACCATACCATCCTCATCATACACGCATCATCGTAATTGTTATCCCATAGTTTCGATTGTTACGTATTTCTACCAACTATCAATTCAGCATATAAAAACATGCGTTATCTTCTCGGGGAACCAACATTAGGACGGATGCGGGTGCTACTGAGTCGAGATGAGATGATAAAGTGACACGACCGAGCTACATGCTGTCTCACGCTTATCATAGTGTACGGTTTGTCCCCATCCGCGTTCTCAAACAACGCGTACTAAAATCAGAACTTTAATTGTTTTCAAACGTTCTGTGAATTATTGTTTGGTTTTAATTATAGATAAACAACGGATTAACAGCATTCAGTTGGGTTCTATTACTGCCGTGTCGTAATTATAACGCCCTCATAATTCTGTTTACCAAAAGAGTTGGATGTGCAGCGGAGAAAACACAAAATATCTTGCATTCTTTACGTAATAATATAGCGCACTTCGCCACTGCCAAAGCATATTCATGCACCTACTGCTTGGTAATTTTCTACTTTCACTTGGCGGGTAAACATTTTTCAACACTATTAGTCGACGTTATTGCAAACTACCGTATTGCTTCTAATTACCGATCAGTATCAGCAACTTTCAGCCCGGTGCATGTATTTCCCAACATTCTACATTTAGTATGGTAGGTAGTACCTACATTACTTATAGAATTGATTTCGTTCAAGTACATACCCGAGGATGTCCTTTTTCGTCTAACAACACAGGATAGTTAAAGTTAACAACTCTTTCTAAAGCACTTAATAAGCTGAATGTTTTCATTTTGTGAACGGTCAGATAGGTAGGTAGTGATGACTAACACTGATGCAAGACGTTCGCCACTAGCACAGGAATCGTAGCACTTGTACATGGTAACTACCACATGGGAATTATTAGTTACATTGCACATCGGTAGCACGTTACTGAATGACAAACATTTTGACGACCAGCTGTTTAGGGTCGTTTGTTATTAGGGTGCAGGTAAAAACCACCCCAACGGGATTGGTGGCTGTTGCCGCGCCGAATTACTTAAGGGAACTGGTATGATCTACAATGCTATTTATTTGGAGTGATGTATTTTTGAGTAAATGTAACTGTATTATGTAATTCATTATTAAAAATTAATATTTATATAAACGAGTTGATTGTACGTTAGGTTCATTACCCCAAAATATGACACCTTCACGGTAAATAAGATAACACCTGATTAAATTTAGTATATATATTATAACACTGAGTATAATAAAATCTAAGTTTCTTGTGAATTTTGTATTTTGATACGAAAAGAATTGAAAAAAAAAAAACATGGTAATCTATAATATCAGTAGGGGTCAAGCTGATCGTCTATTCGGAGATATTTTCTGAGATACGACGTACATGTCAGTATTGTTTCTTACTTATTTAGGGGTAAAATCTGAACGTTCACAGTAGTCTGAAGCCATTCCTATGTCAAACTGTTGATTATGACTGACCTTGCCCGCCAGTCGGCTACAAGCACCGTCTACATCGAAAAGGATCTCCGCGACCACGGAGAGCAATTTCGAGACATCGTGCCACTTGCATCCGTGCTCCTTGAGGAACTTCTTATAGATTTCATAAAAGGAGCCAAACCGCAAGGGGAGCCGTACGCGTTCTTGTTTTATTGATAACTCGGCCATTATGCACTTCACTGCACCGCACTGCACTGTGTCTAGTGAATATAGTTTAGAGCACGAGCGACGGAGCCGCCAGCGTCGTGGGGCGGGTGGCCAGCCGGCCGGTTGTTACACAACTGTATAGTGCCGCGCGATACCACACCACGTCTCCACTTAACTACGCGGACGATACAGATGGCACAATCAAAAGATAACTTAAACTCAAATATTATAAAAATGGTCCGACGCAATTCATAAAATGTGTACTTCGTTTAGCGACCGAGAGTAAACTGCGTGGGTCCTCCGTTCTATGGCATTTAATTAAAGATGGCATGCACAAATGGAGCAAACAATTTCAAGCTTTTGGTATCGGTTTAAACAGGATTGATCCGCGTCCTACTCGTTAACATTGCTGTCGTTCCAACGGCACACGTGAAGGGAATTTTTGGTATTTAGGTAGGTAGGTACCTACTTAACTAAACATAGTGTTATTATTGTTTGTTTCATTTGACAGAACCAAACTGAATTAAATTAATGTTGTTGAATTGCACCACTATCATAATTTTATAGATTGAGACCGTCGTCGTGGTTGGTTTAATATCCTTTCGTGACTTTATTTGGATATCTACTTTAATAAAAGTATAATTTATTTGTTGATAGTAAGCGTCGCGACGTATCAAAGTTATCATTATCACATAGGGATTTGTTTTACAGTGGGTACTGGTGCATGCGGCTTAAAGTACGATAATGAATCTTGATTTGCATGTTTCTACACTCAATTTATGTAGCTAATTTAAATTATTCATTATAAGTAACTCTAATTACTTACATACCAACGAAATCAAATATGTTTCAAAGTATTTACAGTGAACGCCTCGTTATCCTGAGACTTTTAGTGAAATCGAACTAGCACATGAAAGTGGATATTAGTGGGCTTACCAATATTAGAAGTATTTCATAAATACAAACAATTCTCTAGATGCATTACTCATTTGACAATACATTATTACTAATCAGGCTCCGCGTGGACACCGGTGTCCGCAAACAATAGTAATTTAATTGTGTCTGGATTGCGGTAATTGACTAGTTAAGGGGAAATAATAATTTTGAAGACATGATTTGTAAAAACGAGTGTGCTCTTGGAAATTCCGTTGAGTAACCAGGTTGTCAGGGCACACGGATTCTAAAGAGCTTTATAAGCACGTGTAACAAAAGTAATTTGGCGAAGAATAACCGCGTACTTGAGGCGGAGCTGTGCCGCAACCTGAGCGATATCGGCAAGGTCGGCCGGAAGGAATCGGGCATTACCAAATAGATAGGTGGGCAAAACAACGGGCGTACCGCATTTATCAGACCATATCTCGACCGCTCGCGGCCAACACGCCACGGCCTATTGTATTAATGATACGCGATAGCCTATTCTGTACCTATGAACTTGACCCCTGGGCACGATTAACACTAAGCTAATAACGTAGATAGTGACATCAATGATTAAAGTAGGCACCAAAGTGAAAAATCAGCGAATTATCAATATCTGTACGGCAAATTGGGGAAGTTTCTCTGAATTAATGTATGATCATATTAGGGATAATGGCGTAATTGTATTACTGATGTCGTTTCCTTCTGGCTTTATGGACAATTTAAGCTAATATTCAAAACTTATTTTCACCCTTTTTCCTGTGTTAAATTCAGCATTAATTAGACCAGAAAACACTAAGTATAGTCCTGTTATAGTTGGATGAAAGTTTGTTATGCAATCTGTTATGATAAGTGCCGTGTTGCTGCTTGCTTATCAGATTTGCGTAAGCATATGAAGGGCAAAAACAAGTTGTCTTTTAACAAACATTTTCCATGACACCATGTAGTAAATGTACGTAAATGAAAGTGTAACTAAATGCTGAGCCTTAATGTTCATAAGATCATCGGCATCATGAATAACTTATGTGCATGGAATGATAAGTTATTATTTTTTGTTTACCTATTTAATTTCTATTGTGCATTTGCATCTTCCTATATTGTAGCTACGTTATAAGTTTGTGAACTGGATTTCATAACAGGTGTTCAATTCAGTGAAGTGAAATTTATCCTTAACGAGCTTATCATTAATTTGTTTCTTTATTGGTTCTTATTTTTGACTACGATAAATCCTATCTCAATAGTTTTTTTGTTGGCATTAAAAAAAACGTGCAAGTTTTAGAGCATGTGGTTGGACGGTCATGATGTTCTGCCTGGATCCGGATTCAACAAGATACAATTTAGTTTTGGTTTCACAATTCAAAACAATTGAGAAGCACGCCTCTTGATGAGTGTTCATTAGTCAACGTATCAAGCATGACTCGCAACGATTTCTACTGTAAGCTTACTTACTATGAAATGACAAATTGTAGGTATTTTACTGTGATAGTATTTTTAAGTGCAACAATTTGTTTTTCTACATAGGTATTATCGGGTTATTTAAAACACCATCGCGAAGTTTATCTTCTGAATTTCATAAGATTACATGCAAGATTTGCACGGTATTAGTAAAAAATGTAATGCCGCTGCTAGAACTCTATTAGTGTTATCATAACAGAATGCATGACGGCTGTCTCTCCTAGGTGAAGGTGATCACAGCGTTACTATTTCGGTGCGCATGCGCCGTCCATGTTTTCTGCGTGAGAACAACGGCTTGCGGCGCCATCTATCGATTGCATTTGGAATCTCATAGATCGTGCCAGCTGCTGATGCTATTTTAGTACATCGTACACATATTATAACGTTGTTTATTATATATTGGTACATAGACATCATTGTTGTTATTGCATTCGACTAATTCAAGTAACTTGTGCACGAGCTTTTACCATATTATTATGCGCAAAATCAAATGAATACGTCAATTTTACAGTATTATTGCGAATAAAACGATGTAATTCATGTTATCCATGCAACACATCATTGAAAACATGTGAAGTTCAGTACTGTTAAGAAAACTTCAATACCATTATCTGCGTACAGCAAAAGCATAGAGGTTAAAGACAACACAAGTATTCAGTAATGGGGAAGTCCTATGCCTTTGTTTTCAAACAGCTTTTAAATCGTTCCGAGGATAGTGATAAATTAAATCCTTGACCTAATAATATATGCTAAAATAGATGCACATTGCTCTCAATACACGCGCGCTGGCAGCGCGTGGCGCAGTTACTTTTCATATAACATATTTAATTTAACACCAAGTGTAATAGTGTTTTAATACTTGTTAAAGTATAGTAATGATTTGTTGGCTGACCTCTACTTCTTTGGACTGTTTCTCTGGTTTGAGCTGTGAGCTTTGTGGTGGTTGCTGTGGCGCGAAGGAGCAGGAAGGCTGGGACTCCACTGCAGGCTGCTGTGTTTTCACAGGCGGCTGGGAGACGACCTTGGGGCTCTTCTGCAAATCTGTCACTATGCCTTCGGCGTTCTGGACGCGTATCTGTGGCGGATGCACTACATTTGTTTGATTACCAGTAACTGGCGGTCTTGGAGCCAGCCAAGACGGGGGCACCGCAGGTGGCACAACAGGCGGCTGTTGTGGTATTTTCAATGCGTTATCATTAACCTTATTACTATGGTCACGGGCACATGGTTCTGTTAATTGTTGATTCGTATTATTACACTGTGACGTTTCATTTGGTTTCGTTGCCTCTGGTTCAGGGGCAGGCACTACCTTCGTATTAGATTCTAAATTTTGTGAAATTTGTTCTATATTTACGGTAGCTTTTATGGGTTCTTCTTTATCGAGCCTACTTTTTGATAGTGCTGGAGGTATTTGCGTTGGTGGTTGTTCGTGAAATGGAATGGATGGTAATTGGCTAAGAGGTAGATTTGAAGCTGTAGTAGTAGCTATAACAACAGCATTTATTTCATTTTGATTTTCTATAATAGCTACAGCATTGCTAGGTTTTGGTAGTTCCGGAGCAATCGGTGAAACGTCATCTCCACTTTGGGAATAATTTGTGCTATCACAACAAGAGAGCTCCTCGAGACTTTGTACTAAATCAAGTGCAGACGCTTCGTGATAATCCGTAGAACAAGGAGACGTATCGTCACTGGTGTCGTCGGTATCGTCAGGTCTCGGTGAACTTTTACTACTAGGAACAAAAGCTAAACTAGATGTCACATCGTTGGAAATATCAGCATTCAATGATTCCCCACTTTGTGAAGACGATTCTCTATTAGTGGAAGAGTCCTCAATGGCACAAACTTTTTCATCTTCACTAACTACATTGCTCACTGAGACAGCTGACATTGGAGCATCAGTTTTGTGTATATTTGTTTCGTCGTTGTTATTTTTATCACCTAGTTCATTAACACTAGCCTGATTTGTTTCCGACTTGTTGTCTACGTAGTTTTCCATTTTTGCTTGCTCTACTACAGGTAAACTCATATATTGTGGTATAGCATAATCTAAATCTGTTAAAGGTGTATAATGAACACCATCCCCCTGAAGAGGTGCTTCGAAATTGGGAGAATAATACTCAAACGCAGCATTTTCGTTACAATAAATAGACCAAGGATCATTTGACGGAATCAAAGGCAATCCATCATAGTAGAGCTCAGGGTTCATGTCCCTATCGATTAGAAACTCTGGTTTATAATCCCATGAAGGAACGAATGAATCTTCAAAGGCTAAATAGTTTTCAGGTAACATCACCATGGTTGGATTTAATTGACTTGGATCCAGTGCATACGAACCGTCGTAAAAAGGATTGTTGAGCACAAGAGGGGGAGGTTGCATAGGCGTGCATTCCATAGTCACTTCAGCGAACAATCCATACTTAGATAAATCAGGTTCAGATTGTCTACGGAATGCGCGGGAGTCGATTTCGTGTGCGATATTTGCAGCGTAAATATCCGAAACGTCAAAACTGTGAGTTCTTCGCAAATAGCTTTCGGGTGGCAACTGATATTCAATGTTTTCATCTCTATCGATAAGTTCTACTTCGTCATCGTACAATCCTTCATAGGTGGGCACACCCACGTTGTTTATTTCGTGTAAGGCATCCGCATCGTTTGTTTGGCTGGTAATACTGGGAGCAACTTGGAGATCGCCGTTGGCGCATGCAGCATCACTGGGTAGTAGTAACACGTGCGGAAGGGCGGGCGGGGGTCCGCAGAACAGAAGGTTGTTGGGGGGTGGACGCGGCGGTTGGGCAGCCATGGCTCCGGGGCAGGCCGCCCGCGGCCCGACGCGGTGGACTAGTATTTCGGTGCGGCAGAGACGCGCCGGGCGGCCGGCTCAGCTTTGCGACTGACTGAAGGCGTTCCGAGTGACGAAGGCGAACACAAATAGAACGGGCGCAAGCGCGAGGAGGTCGCCGTCTCTCGCGCACATCTTCACGGGCGAAGGCGCACGCGCACTGGCAAGCCAAACCCGTCCCCCGTGTAATCCCAAACAGGCACGCTGACGTTTCATGCTTTATTCTGGTTCCGCACTTTGCTTACGATGTTACAGTACATGTATCATAGATGTGAGGGAAATACAGGTTTACGGGTGGACATTTCTTTGTGGTAATGGCCAGTTCTGGATTTTACAAATCACACTATCCTTTCGCACATCCTCAAAGTATAAAAAAAGAAACTGTAGGACTGACCTGTTCAGAGGGTGAACGTGGAGAAGATTCCTCGCGGTGGTGTCTCCTCCGCCTGTGTGACGTTGGCGAACGCCGGTGATGTGACCGTTTGGAACGTTCATTTCTCCGCCTCCACGAGTGCTCCGAGCTGTGAAATCATCGATCGGTGGGCTGTAGGGTTAGTGAGTAGGACAAGATAGTGCAACGTATGCAACGAACGGTTAGGTGAGGTCCGTGTGTTTAATGATGGTGAGCGAGTTTGGCCGAAGTGTTACTAACGTTGGCGAGCGTTTTCCATGAGCAGAATGCGGATCTATCAGCTGCGCGAGTTGGTCGGGTGGCGGCAGGCAGCATACGCTCAGGAGCGCCCGCACCGCCGCCCACCGCCTCTGCCCCGTGCCTAAACCTTTGACGGCACTTTATCTCTACAATTGCTTGTTAAACAGTCACTAACTGTAAATTTGGTGATTAGTCAACTTTTTCATTTCTTACAGACACATCCTTATTAAATTTTACGAACAAAACCGAAGTTAATCCTAAATAAATACAGTTACCGCACCCTTCGATTACGTTAACACACAATCATAATATCAGCAGTTGAGCCTTCACAGTCAGGGTCACTAAACATTAAAGTAATCACTTTTTATGCGAGCGTTACGAGCAGTAACAACAAAGATGATGCCTGGAGGTAGTTGTGAATCGGTTCTAGACGATGTGTGAGCAGCTGTTTGATGACAGTTGTGACAGGTAATCGGCGAGAAACCGGCCCGAACTGAGGTCGCCGACGCACTGCCACAGCACTGTCAGCTCGCCCGCGAACAAGATACTAGCTCAAGTAAAGCGACGTACAATCAAGTGTTCATTTCAAAACACCACCACCGTCACAGCCTAACAAGTGAACAATCAAAACCTCCACGTCATTGGCACAATGTCATCGTCTATGAGAATTTACCGGTCGATTGACGTTTGTATACTGTGACACAAATTGTTTAGTAAATTACTAGTTCATTGCCGATTTTTTTCATAAAGTTAGATACATTTTGATCAGATTTAAGTTTTAAATGGTTGGAATAACTCATGAAATTCACTTGCTTGTCTAACTGTATATTCAGACTTACCAGCAAACGCGCAAACTTTGAGAACTAGACAAAAAGTTAACGTCGATGAATGTTAAACTCGCACACTTTTCTCCCATAACGAAAAATACCATTATATATTAATTACTAAAAATACAAATTACACCGCAGACAACGATATACGTACATTTTTGTAAATAAAACTTTTTACTAGTGACAACCGACTGAAAATAACATAAGAATGCAGAACGAGGGACACTGGCACCGCTAATAGAATTAAATGAACGTAATTGGTTTACCTAGTCGCAGTGGAGATAAATATGTATACGCACAAGATAATGCAGAAAATAAATGTCGATATAACTGGACTACTGCGTATATTCAGACGAATATTTTGATACCTACTATATAGTTACATTTTAACGGTGTACTCATTAGTGACATCTAGCGGCGAATAGTGGAACTGTTGCGAAAGTAACTCATGTAAGCTAGGCGAAATTTTTATCAAGTCGCGTCGCGTTTGCACACAATAATGATTTATGACCAATTATAATTCTTAACAATATCATCACTATTATTCACAACTCACCTACCACCAGTAAAGATATATAAATCACGGTAAAGCAGAAAGTAAGCAGTGAAAATCTTAGAACGTTGTTTGAAGAATGTTTTAACGACGCCGACGGAGCGACTTTGCCTTGTTGCTTTTTGCAATTAGTAGGTTTCATTCAATGATATTATAAGTGAAAAGGTGTAGATCAGATAGGTTACCTAAACAACATTCGATCTTCAAAAACGGCACACTAACGCACGCATGCGTCCGTTGACGGCGCGACGCGACACTGAGGTCCAAGTGTGGCTAGTTAGCCACATTTTAACGTGTCGCTTGCTGAGCGCTTATAACCTATCTACACCTTTTTACTAATAATATCATTGATTTCATTGGAGTAAAAACATTTCTGAGCACAAGGCCGTCCAATGTTCTGTATTTGGATCAATAACTTTTAGAATTTATTCCTTATTTGTTAGTAGGTACTAATTTTTGTGATGACACAACTTTACCATTTAATTTGAAAAAAAAAAAGAAAATACATTGTGGTCTCAATACAGACAAATTTACTTATCTAAAATTCCTTAAACGGATCGTGTCGTTACGGCGCTGGCGCGGTGGATTGCGCGGGCGTCGCTCATATGTCGAGCTTAATGTCACATTGTTTAGCGCCATACGAGAGGTTGAACTTGAACACTTGATTGTTTCTAGGCTGTGGGCCTTCGCGGTCTCGTGCTAAGACCAATGTTAAATATCCCACTGCGGACTTGAATACATTTTCCATAGAATCGATAGATATAAGTAGGCACCTAGGTTTTATTAAAATGAACCTGCTTAGGAAGATTGTCATATAAAAATAACAAATAGAAGACTTTTAGAGTGCATCTCCAAATTTAAGTTTATAGAATGTAAATCTTCGTTAACTTTATTTTTCATAACCAGATAAGTAGTTTGATTCTAAATTCTTCAGCTTTAAAGTTCAAGGTTCACATTCACTACCATTAATTTATTAAAAACTTTAAAAAGGATTGCAAAATGGTTGTAGGCGGATTTTTGGCAAGGTTACTGCAGAACTGAAAGATTATGATAGTGAAATTCAATCTAAGGTCGCAAGATATTTTTGTTTACTAGTTAAGAGACATCAAATAGGATTGCATAGAGTACTCATATGAATTCATTATCGTTTTGTATTATTTTTTAGTAGGTACTGTTAAGTATGACGGTAAGTAAGCTTCCATTGGTTTAAAAAAAAACCAGCCAAAAACGTCAGACTCGCAGAGTGTAAAGATTCTTAATATTATTTCCGTAGTCGGAATTAATATTTATTGCATGTGTAATATTCTTCCCGACTACGGAACTCCCTGCCCGGACGGAATTACCCACAATAAAATGGTATTTTTTAAGTGGTCATACCGAAAATATTTTATATCTATCAACCGTGTGCGTAAACAAAAAAGTATTGTTCAAATTAATCAAACGAAACTCCACACTCCTGTGTGCGATGTTTTTTTTTTTCATCTCTCATTTGCAGGTGTGGGGGGCCTCCAATTTTTCATTTCATTAAGGATGAGTGCCGTTTCAACCATTTGATATAAGTAATTAAAAAATATATTTAAAAGAATGCTTAAAATTGAAATAAATTAATAAAATGAATATATAGAAGACTTTGTTGCGACTCACTGTAATCAATAGAATAGTATAAAGAACGAAGCAGCAATATCTTTGTAAGGAATATGTCACTTGCAATTTTTGGCCAGTTAGGTTATGATTTCTGTCCATTATCATAATGGCTTCTTTGAATTTGTGAAGTATAAACAACTTTAGTTAAAGACATGGCAGACTAAAATAACTTACATGCGTTTCTGTAGTTCATCATATTTGAATATATTTTGACAGAAACTTCACTGTTATTTTCCCGTTTCTGTTCAATGTAAGCGGATCTATTGTATATCTACTATATAAAAATAAGTCGGGTTTTCCTTCCTGACGCTATAACTCCAGAACGCACGAACCGATTTCCACGGTTTTGCATTCGTTGGAAAGGTCTCGGGCTCCGTGAGGTTTATAGCAAAGAAAATTCAGGAAAAATAACAATAAATTACATTATTAGAGCTAATAAAAATAAATTAAATTACATAAATCAGATGCAACCTTCATAGTCACTTTGAAAAACTAAGACACAAAATTAGAGAAAAGTAAATGACAGATTGACAACTGACATAATGTCAGGCAAAAAGTAAATATTGAAAAGTATTGTGTTCACTGTGAGATTGTGAAAAAAAAAGTAAAAAAAATAACTTATTTGTTTCCTAACATTTAAATTGGAAACCATCAAATCATTAACGTGTATTGTGCAAATTTTTATTGAATTTCAACAGCAGGCATTTGTCTTTAAGGTGGTAAGTTGAACTATGTAAATTATGTGGATCGTGCATAGTTAGGTAATAGAAATAATATTAATAAGTAAACTTCTTTCTAATATATAAAATTTTCGTGTCACAATGTTCGTTCCCATACTCCTCCGAAACGGCTTGACCGATTCTCATGAAATTTTTTATGCATATTCAGTAAGCCTGAGAATCGGCTACTATCTATTTTTCTAACCTCTAAGTGATAAGGGGTGTTCACCCCAAATTTTTATTTTTTATTTTTTTGATATTTTTATTTTTTTATTATGTGGCATCAAGAAATACATACTTACAACTCTAAATTTGTACTTTTTTATCACTAACCCTTGCTTTTTAATAGTCATTTTCATAATTTTATCATTTTCTATCCCGCTCGATAACATCAATCAAATCACTTGGTAAGTTATCCCCTCCATGTGTCACCTCACCCTGTAAACAGCACAGAGTAGGGATGTTACCTCTTTTTCGGCTATTATTAGTGTTTATGCTTCAAGCGTAGTAGTTAAACATTTTTACTATCTCAGTGTAACTCTCATATCAAATATGTATATTCTCGAGTAACTTTATTATTTATTTATTAATCTATAATATAAAAATGAATCGCAAAATGTGTTGGTAAGCGCATAACTCAACAACGCCTGGACAAATTTGGCCAATTCTTTTTTTTATTGTTCGTTGAAGTTCAAAGATGGTTTTTACGGCGAGAAAAATTCGAATAGTTGCCGGAAAACCCCTAAAACAGCGCTTTTCTTTTTCCCATACAAACGTTTTCTAACTAAAATGAGCTTTATTGCTATTGTATAAAGTTCATATTGAATTACAAGCACTCACTGTTGTTTAAACAATGTAGGTATGTTCCTAACGTCAAAGAGTCAATTTGCACATTAAAAGATATACGGAGCAATCATAACCAATTTGGTGGTGCAAAGATTTTATTAGCAGGAGATTTTCGTCAAACATTGCCAGCTGATGAACTCAATGCATGCCTAAATCCTCCAATTGTGGAAACATGTCAAAGTACTTCATTTAAGCAAGAACATGCATGTCAAATTGCAAAATAACCAATCTGGAAACATATTCTCTAAACAGCTCATTGACATTGGTAGTGGCAAATTTCCTATATAATAGACATGTTGACTGGCTGCATTAACATTTCTCAAGGTTTTTGTCAGTTAACTCGATCAAAAGATGAACTTATCCAGAAGGTAATAAAAAATAATAAAAAGATATCTGGTGTTTCCAGATGTTTCTCAAAATTACAGGAACCATGATTGGTTGAGCGAACGAGCTATATTGGCTGCAAAAAACATAGATGTAAATGAATTAAATTAAAAAATGCAAGAACAAATTACAGGCGAATCGAGGATATATAAATCAGTTGATTCGGCTACTAACCAAGATGATGTAGTGAACTATCCACCAGAATTTTTAAACTCGCTGGATTTGCCAGGATTGCCACCTCAATCTTCAATTAAAGGTTGGATCGGTAGTTATAATGTTGCGAAATATCAACCAACCGCGTCTTTGCAACGGCACACGGTTAGCGATAAAAAAATTACTAAACAACGTGATAGAAGCAACTATACTGAAAGGAAAGTTTAAAGGAGAAGACGTTCTCATACCGCACATCTCAATTATTCCGAATGATGTGCCGTTTGACTCTAAACGACTACAGTTTCCAGTTCGGCTTGCTTTTGCTATGACCATAAACAAGTCCCAGGGGCAATCATTAAGTGTTTGTGGTATTAATTAGGAAAACCCATGTTTCTCACATGGTCAATTGTATGTTGCCTGTTCCCGTGTTGGAAAACCATCAGATTACTTTGTCTATATGCGCCAGATAATCAAACAAAAAACATCGTATATCACAAAGCACTACAATGAAAATAAAACTGATTTTTGTTAATAATTATGATTCACATGATTAATAAAGGGATTACTTATTTTTAAATGCTTATATATGTTTTATTTAAATATATTTCTTATTCACAACGCCCTATCACCAGGGTGACGGTTCTGTTCAGGAGATTTTTTTGCCCCGACTATAAAATATGTAGGAACAAAAAAAAATCACATTACAAATCATTTTGCCAGGAATTTATTGCAATTTAATTAGGCAGTACGAAGTCTGCCGGGTCTGCTAGTGTTTACATAAATATGTATTCAGTTTTCGTTCGACCTAGTTTAGATAACACAAGTGGAATTCTAGAATGGTGAAAATCTCTCTACAAAATCTTCCTCATTATGAAATAATGTTAGGAACGCAACTAATCACTTCTTGGATATCAGTAAAAATGTATGGCTTCGCCGTTTCGCTCCTGTCGGGGAGGTTATGCGAATATTTAGTTTATGCGAATATGTAGAATTTGTAAAGTTAGGATCGGTAGAGTTAGGCCGTGTAGATTTAAAAGCTTGGCTTTACATGAGATCTGATATCTTTTTCACAGGGCAAACCTTATGTGGTCGTCTTGACAACTTTTTACGTAAAATGTTTTTGGTGGGATTGATATTTTTTTTTTTTTGTAGGTATTATAGACTGTTTTTTTGGACCCTATATGAATACACTATTTAAATTAAAAGAATATTTCAGAATATTTTTTCACATTATAATGACAACCGTCCTTCCAATTTTGGTTGAATAAAATGTACTTGTTAATCTATTCAATAAATATGAAAGGATTTTAAAAACTGCTAGTTAATAGTTTCTCGAATAACTGTGGGATATTGAGTTTCCTGTCTCAATTTACTAGCGCACCGATTCGTAAACGTCGCGAATATCAAATGATTGCACAACGTGTGTCACTTTTATTTAAAGAAGGCACTCGATGGTGGTATCAACGACGTTCAACAAAGCGACTCACGTCACACGACACGGACACCGTCGCGAATAACAAACACCGGAACATTCACTTTCGACGAAGAGCGACATAACATTATAGATTCGAAGCTGCCACAATTTCGTAGGCTCCACATGTGTAAGCTACTCAGAACCGGCTATTTCATTTTATAAAAATCTAAAACCAGTGTGACCAGTAGTACCACACGTCACCGACTTGACTCCAAACTTATTTAAGTAAGTAATAGCGTATTCGTCTTTCTCGTTAAAATCACCACTGCTACCTTTTATTTTATTTAGTGAAATTCCTTTTTAGGCTTTCCTTTCCTCTCAGTGGGACCGGTAGTCGAGGACTCTTTAATTACCACCTCAGGTGGCTGTTGAAGGTGAAAGCGAACTTGGGCGTTATTCGCGACTGGCGTCGTGTTTATGTCCTCGCAACGTGTACTTTTGGTTCCACACAGACCGCTCAGCTGTCTCGTGATAACAAAACTTGTCAATATTGGTAGAAAATGTGTTGAGAAAGTTTGTGTATTTCGTATTCCCGACAAACATGTTGTGGCTTAACTTCCTGCTCTGTCAAGTTATATTTTGTGTTAGGTGTGCCCTCTGATTACCTACCAGTCTGACGCACGGGCTTTACAATATTACGGAAACTGTACAAATACACTTTATAAAAAAGCGTTGAAGGGAAACAATAATTTGCAACGCGGTCAATGTTCAAGTAACAACTGTATTCACACAACGGTTCTTTATATTTAGAAATACCCAACACGTGTATCGTATTGAATCATCTCTCTCTCTGTTTACTGTTTCACTGGTATTTCCTTATACTTGTTTCGTAATTTTACTTTCTTTTAACCTATTTGTAAGGATACGTTGACGCGAGCGGTTTTGGCTGACTTAATTATTGGTTTTACGGCGTGTGACTTTACACGTAAGGAAATTAGCACAAACGACAAGGCGTTCAAAGGTCAGAGAGGCAACGGAGCACGCAAAATCGTAGCGAGAGTGGAACGCCTCTGGCACAATGACCATAATCGATCGGTGGGCCGGTGCCTGACTGCGGGCTCGGTTACGAAATCGAAAGCCGAAGTCTGCAACGTGACAAGACCAGCCCGGTCAAGGATCCCTGACTCGCCATTTCGGTACATATTGTTCTCCATTAATCAGACAGTTACCTATTTAGGTATAGCAGTTCCTCGCGTGTTCCTCACGCAAACACTACCGCAACATCAAATCCGTACCGTCCATCTAAATCTGTTTTCAAGTAAAAAGTGATCACTTTATGTTAGTGTTACATTTAAACCGTGTTCGGCCACTCGACGTCGACACGCTTGCAAGGCCGCGCCGGATGAGCGATTACTGTGAACCGTGTCAACGCTGCAGCCACGACTAATCACCCGCCCGCACCGCTTTTCGTCAGGTCAATGACAAGCACAACTAAACACGTCGCTCTCACTCTACAAGAGCAAGACAAAGAGTAACAAAAAAAACTAACATTACTTTAGCCTAATATGTTTGAAAAATAAACACCTAGAAACTAACTTCGAAAAAACGTATGGCATCCAACGCCCCATGAGGCAGACGACCTGAATTATTCTAGGTCATAGGAAAATAAATACATTATGTACAGAGTACAGACTACTGAAACACACTGGGCTCGCCTGATCGCGTAACCAAAAACCATTAGCCTTAATTAGAACACCGAACAGACGATAAAGGAAAGTTACCTCGTCATGTGAATGAATAATTTCAGATGATTAGTAATTTTTCAATTTGCATAATTTTAAATAATCTTATTTATTTTGAAATCAAAGCTGATACAGTTTTTGATTATGGTTGTTTTACCGATCAACCAAAATGTTGATGATTCACTAATCAAGAATGTTTGGATAAAAAAGGTATCCCATTCATAAAATACAAAATACCAAGCGTAATAGTCACAAATCACAAAAGAGTTGATCAAAAGATTTTTCAAACACGGGTTTGGGTATTCTCAATACATATTTGACTTATCTAGACATAATTTTGATGATATTTACTAACGCCGCAGAATCTTATCTAAAAAACAAAACCTACTGGAACAGTTAATCTAATATAAAATCTGTGATGCGGTCTTCTTGCTTAGTAAATAAGACTAGTTTAACCCGGCGAGGATGTGGTGAAAAAAGTCACGTGGGGATTGTGGAGGGTTATTCTGACCCTGTATATTAAATGCGTTTGAAATGGCTAAATTAATAGTTTTTGACTATGTATTCTGAGGTGTTCAAATTCAAATTCAAATTCAAATTCATTTATTTGTCCGAACATGGTACAATACAAGGTCTCAAATAGCATAAAGGTCTCATCACATTCTGCCACATGTGGCGTGCAAATTACAGGTAAGTGTTAAGTTAAGTTCTTCTTTATATTTATGGCTGGATAAAAAAATACGTATATAATAGTACAAAATATTATATTTTAATTAAGTTTAGCAAACCACTACAAAATAATCACTTTAGCATAACATTTCTGTACAAACATAAAAAAAATATATACAAACATAAAATACAGACATCTTTTGTCAATTAACTTGTAATTCGTTATGTACGTAGAGATCATTCAGTTTTACTTACATTCTTAACATCAATTATAACCTACACATCATTATTGTCTGTGATTGAAGCACAATCCTGGCAGAACGAAACGGTGTGTTCTGAACAAATGTATGTGTTGCTCCCGTCGCAGGCGACGGCCGTCTGTGTAGTAGGGCGCGGCGCCCGCGCGGGGCCCTTAGTAACAGCTACTGAGACCTCCAAATGCTTACGATCGCAGAAAAGAAAACTACACACGAATAAAAATTGGCAGGGTCAAAATGACCCCTCCACATGCTCGCCGGGTTAAGAAAGCCGCCTCTATGTAGGTATTTCATGAACGAGGCTAAATTGTAACAGTAGTCACCAAGAAAGACAATAAAAGCATTCTGCAGTGAAAGTTGAATAAAACAGTAAGGTAATGTTTTGGCATTTGTTGGTATACGTGAGCAGGACACTAATGCTGCTTTTAGTATTAAACACCAAATTGTTACGACATTATAACATTACTTAACTTACGCGTGCAGTCACAAATTATTAAAAAGTTTCACCACGTGAACTAAATGTTGGCTGAACGACAGCCTCTGTGTCATTTTTACTAGCAATAGAACATTTTCTGCACGTCTGATGTGTTTTTGATTACTGTCCCTAACTACCCATGTTTTCGCGGTCGTCAAAGAAAATGGATCCAGCAGACGATGCTGGCTTACGTGTCATCGAAGATTTACTTTATTCCTGACATGCCATTTACTTCAAATAATCCCGGTGATTAAAGATGTCTTATTTTATGTCTAGATCGTGTTTTCATAATAAGAAAGTAATAATGAAATCATAGACTAGTCGAGAGATAATGAGAATGATTTGCAGTACCGCAATATTTTGAATACTTTCTCTTTCAATTTTCATAAATAATCTCGAAATGCCACAGAACCGCATTCTTATGGCTCCACTGATAGTCGTGTTATCATTCTAAAAAGAAGGAAGAAACGAAAAAGAATAAGTTCTTGTTACGTCAGAACGCCTACCAAGTTGACAAATCCTTTGCGAGCGCATAAACCAGGACAGGACCTTGAAACATTCACTGTGAACGCTATCGAGACGAATCTTTTAAGCTATGGTTATGCCTGGCGCCCACGAATTTGTTGAATGTTTACTTGTTATGTTAGTGTTATGACTATCTATGCATCTACCGACACACAGCGACAAAATACTGTAACTTGGAATATGTTTGCAAGATAATAGAGCAAGTGAAAGAACTGTTATTCCACCTGAAAATAGTAATTACGCTTTTATATATCTAAACGTGCACGAATGGAGGTCACAGTCAGCCAGACAGTGGCTTCAAAATCAAAAATATGTATGAAGATATGGACGTATTATTTGAGCTGTCTTCTATTTCTGAACTATCTCATTTTCGTCGAAAGAACGTCCACTGTGGGATTGATACTCAGTTATCGAATGGCTTTAATGAGCAAAGAGATTAAGTAACCGCTAGCAGGATGGAAATAAAGCGCAACGGTGGTGAGTCACGGTGACTTGTGCAATTATTTTGCACAACCAGTCCTAGGGCCCTCACCGCTGCTGTCATACTTCGACAAATAACGAGCAAACATATTAAGAAGGATATCAAGATAATATAGGGTATAGGTATGCTATTATGTGGGTCAGGTCCGAAAAAAATCTAGTAAAAACAATTACAATGTTATAGAAACAGTTATTGAATACTCGGTAAACCGTACAGTAACGGTACAAACATTAGGTGTGTCTACTAAATAAGAACGATGAGAACCTATCAGTATGATCCAGATAATCAATGTACTTCCATTAGTTAATTTAAAAAAATGCGTCAACATAATGAGTACCTAACGATTACACATTTAACGGGAAAGGTTACGTTAATGAATTTACATTAGGTACTACCTGAGGTTACTGATTTGATAATGCAGGTTGGCACACTGCTACTTATACAGAATATTGCATACAAAGAAACTCGACTGGTTAGTTAGTTTCAATTTAACCTCACTGTTGACAAATATAAAATGTAAAAGCCTGCTCACGCTGCACCCGGACCGGACCAGTGGCAAGTCGATGCACTCAAGCTGTCGACTGCGCGCTAGCTTTTTTTCCTATTTATAAGCGCTTGGGATAAACTCGGTTTCCAACGTATTTAGTATACTTCGGCGCGCTCGACGATGAAGACACACAAAACCAATGGATGTTTCATGAATATTTTCAGGTATAGAAAGGAATGGAGTATGTTAGTAAGGGTGTCGTGTTTGGTGATGTGGGTACATACGAAACGCTCCACTCGTGGTCGCGCATGTTCTTCTGGAATGCAGCAGATTTAGGTGTCCAGGAGTCTACACCTCGGTAGAGAGCGGGTAGCTCGGCCACCTTCACCTCGAGCCGCTCGGCCAGCCTCTGTTCCACGAGCGCTTTGGGACCGCTCGTCAATGGCCGCTGTTGCTCTTTAGTACTGCGCCGCTCCAAACCACCGTATCCATTTAATTTCTCTCCGTTGAAAGACGTCACGCTTTTGGGGCTATCTGTGCTGAGCAATTTGCTTTTAACGGTGTCTACCTTACCGTAATTTTTATATTGTACCGATTCAGTTCCGTTCGCTGTTCGCGAATACTTCAAAGAATCGTACGTGTCGCCGTTCAGGCTGCTATATTCGACATTGTTTAGGTTGATGTCTCTATCGACTCGTTTAGTCGCGGCATCGTACCCATTTCGTTTGCTGTAACGTTCCTCGTGGCTTTGTTTAAGGAAGTTATTTTCGAAACTAGTTTTACATTTAGGAACATTATTTAGGTAGTCGCTATAACTTAAATCTTTATTGTGTAAACCTTTATCACAGCCCTTTTTAAGTGTTTCTTGTATATCGATACCGCTCCCGTTAACACGGCTGTATGTAAAGCTAGAAGGCTGGACACTATCAGTTCTGTTGTCGACAGTTTCCGTTCGTTCAGCATCCTTGCTCTCGAACTCGTGCTTGGCAAGTGCAACACGCGACACGTCGCTGTTGACTCCGTTCTTATACTGTGACTTTGCGGTGAAATCGGCCGCCGTGATGCCAGCTCTGCTTTGTTCAGTGGGAACGGTCCACGTATCGTGCTTTTTCTTGTCACTACTCTTGGAAGACCACGCCTTTGCCAGCGCAGCCTTTAGCGCCTCCCGCCGCTCGTGCACGCTGACCCTCGGGTACTCGTGTATAGGAACAATAGCGGGAGCGTACAGAGTCGACCGTGGTGTGGCTCGCGTTATGCGGAAACTTCTGAACTCCCTGTTGAACTCCGAACTCAGAGAATAAGCCGGTATTCTCGAAGTCACCATTTTGAGATCAAAATTTCCAGGCAATAGTCATAAAAACTTATTATTCTTCACAATAAAAAATATTTTAGCACAGAGCACACTGAACACATATCGACTCTACCTGTAAAGAGCGAGTCGCTTGAAAATGTGTTGAACTATCAAATTGTAATGATGATGCAGGGGTGCTTCGAGCCCCATGTGTGTTATTTTCACGTGTATTGGTATTCGATGCAGGTCGTGGACGTGTCGGCGGGCTGTGGGCCGCGACCTTCGCGGTGGGCGGCGCGGCGGAGCGGCGGGACAACGCACTGGTCAACGAACCGCCCCGTGCGCCACCGACCGCTTAGCTCGCTGGTCCGCTTGCATAACGCACTTGCAAACCGCTGCCCTACCTATCTCTTATGCAGTTATACATCGATCACGCCAACCGCACGCACATCATTAGATGTAACAAAAACGTTGTTAATATTAATTAACATTAGTCAGTGATAGAGCAATCTATTAAATGGTAGACAGTGATAAGACGTCACTTGTTTTGTGGAGCATTTATGCCGTATAAGTGCAACAAGTGTCGCCTTGGTTGGCGTCCCTAATATGGCTAGTGGCGTTGCTGCCATATGGCCCGCGGCCGACACATCCTAGCCTGTCTCCACTCCAGCTGCAACGATACAAACATATCGCTGTACAAACAAGTTTTCTGGGGCAATATGTTATAATGACTGTTATTTATTGTGAGATAGCTCTGATTGTATTGTATAGGTAGGTACTATTACGAGCAATTAGGCACCCAAGTCGACGTTATTAAGACACTTTTTTTTGTAATAATTAATTATTGGTTTAGACTAGTTTTCTCACTGATAATTATTTCAATCAACTTTCTTTTTATCTTTCCGCTTAGAATACTGACTAACTTGTGTTACATTTGTTTGTTTCTGAAGGATTTATTATTGAATCACACGAGATAACAACACACGATGTTTATAAATGTATTCATGAGATTTATTGTATTGATATTAAGGAAAAACATTGGGGCAACACTTAATCATCATTAATTTAGTTCAACACATTTTCGCAATAACACTGCTTGTAACCGACATCACTGAGTAAGTAATAACATGTGTACCGTTCAACACACAGACGCGTTCGGTGGCTGCAACCAACTAAGTGGCATATAGCACTGGATATTTTATATAGCGAGAAGTAAATGAAGCCTTTGTCACAAAACATCACGTACGCGTAGCATAATATGATAGTGGTTGTAAGTATCAGTTGTGGGAAGGAGAGCAGCCACCGGAAGCGAGTGTGTTTCGTTGGCGACGGACGGCGGCGGAGCCGGTCCGTGCATACCTTCTCGTTGCGAGCGCGAGAACTGCGTGCGGTGTGCGTGCACCGCTGCGACTAAACTGACTGAAGGGAGGCAACGCGCGGCGGCCCGATGCGAGGACCCCACCGCTGCCGCCGCCTCTCTCCTGCGGTCCACCACTAGTGACTCTATCGCGAGAGCATTACGGGCTGAATCGCAGGAGCACTGACCTTCGGTACAACAACGACGAGATGCCGATACACTGGCGACCGGCAAGCCCGAGTGCACGCTTGCATCCGACCGATTGCACTATTCCAGTACAAGTTTGTAACAGTTGCCAACCAAACAAAGTGCACTATACGTACACAATATCTTTATGATACGTATTATTTATTTTATTAGATGTTTTCACGGAGAATGTTGAATCTTCAGTGTTTATAAAATAATCGAACATTATGCCTATCGATTTCAGATTGATTAAAATGTTGACAGCATGAATTAATAATTAAATCAAATGTGCTGCATTATACCGTAATAATATACTTAAATAAAATAGCATACATTTTGATGTTATTAGCAACGGTGCATAGCAGGATTTCTCTCGTTAATTATACCAAAAAATATTTTACTGTCTGGTCTGACGACCGCAATGTGCTTGTGTCATGAAAATATGAATTTATACTAAGTAATTGGAAAAAATAACGCAAACCAAGTAAATTTCTATAGTATATGCTGTTGTTATTTTAGTTGATTGCATTCCTAGCCTTGTGACGTGGAACATGTAGGATCTCACCTTAAACGTTTCGTTGCAGCTAAGCGATAAATTGATAATTACCTGAAACAGAAAATGATTTTGTTAATAACACTGCGGTATTAACCTTGGCCATAAAAACATTACGATAATACGATAAAAACACACATTCAATGAAAAAAATCATGATCACATGAAGCCAACCGGGGTACAGAAGGTTAAGTTGGTTACGAAACAACTTCATTTTACCAGAACATTATTATGTATTTGGGCCACTGTTAAAAATTACAACTCGTACAAGTGCACTTAATATAATTATTTACTACCTATAGGTATATTATTCATTGCAAATAATGAAAGTAGAATATTATGAAAAAAGAAAACAATCAAAACTAGATGTATAGTGAAATAGCAAGCTACAATCGTAGTTTTCAATATTAGATTAAATTCTCCTGAAACTGGGCAACAGAATAACGTATCCAGCGCGGTAAATTTAAGCTGGGTAGCTTTCTTTCTGGTCCACGCCAAGATATCCGTTTTGGAGCGTAGGCTCGGGTGAAATCTGGTAATTATTGACATTAAGCTTGAGTTTGGACTTGTTGATGATAGTTAAAAACCAAGTTTGTTGCACCACCCTTAGGTCAAATGGTCAAAATACACATGCCCGTATATTAGTTTACTCCCAACAACTTGGGCAAATTGCCCTTAAATAAGGAACTATATAAGGGCAATTTGCCCAAGTTCATAAGCCAGCAGTTCTTACAGGAGTCTCTTTGTGAAGTTTGTTATTTCCTAATCCTGTATCCCCTTATTTAATTATCGCAAAGTAAAGTTACCACCCATGCAGTTTGATCTCCGGATTTATCATTCGTTTTTCGAGGATTAGGTTTGGTATAACTTAACTTGCACTTTTATTAAAAAGACTCCTGTAAAACTTCAAGGCTCACCGCGCTAAGGTCTTGTAAGATTTGCTGTAGTTCGACGGTTAAGGGCGAAATAGGACTTTTTCATCAACAAACCGTAGATTAGTCAATCTCGCTTCACTGATGACAATACTTTTTCTCCCATTCGACTTTGGTCTTAAATAGGGCTTGTAATAGCTAGTCCCCGTTGGACTACCTAATAAAAGAATTTCGAAGTTTAAACCTAACCTATTTAGTTTAGTTCCATAACAGTCGTATTATCAGTAAGTATAGATGTTTTGCAGTATTTAGTTTTTATTTTGTTGTTGTGTAATAAAATATCACGGCATGCGTATAGTGCTCTTATAGGATCATCAGTGAGGATACAAGTGCTAACTGTTTAAATTTTAAAGTTGATAATGAACTAAAAGGATTGACATACGCCACAGGCTTTTTGTTTTTGCAGACATACAATATACCTATTTTACTTTTATATAAAGTAGCAAAACAAATAGTTGAAACTGGAAAGTAAAAATGTTAGATAACAAGGCGATTGTATAATTAATTATTATTTTATTATTAGATAATGTGTTATATAATTAAGTTGATGACAGGAAACTGGTTAACATAAAAATATGATGTAAGTAAGAGATACATACTTGCTTTGTTATTGATTTGTTAAGTATCTATGGCCTAAATAGGTACTTCATAAATTAGCTTTGTTCTATTTTACATTATGGATTCACAATCGAAACAAAACCATATTGCATGTAGGTAGCCAATGATATTATAAGTAAAAAGCTGTAGATAGGATAAAAGCGCTCAGCAAGGGACTCGTTAAAATATGGCTATACGTGTGGTGACGCGTGCGTGCGTTAGTGTGCCGTTTTTTTTAAGATTAAATGTTGTTTAGGTAACCTATCTACACCTTTTTACTTATAATATCAATATAGGTAGGTACCCCATTCTCTGTTGTATTCATATTGAATTAAGGTCGCCAAGACATCGAAATAAATTTTGATTATGCTAATTCATCCGTTCGCAATATGTTTTAAAAGGGTAGATGGTAAAGGGTACTACTAGTCTTCTCTTAACATATTTAATAAATCGATACCGAGGACAGAAATATAAAGTTCCTACTATACGAGCTGTTACCCCTCCCCGTGACGACACAACAAACGCCAGATTTTATTTTTGTTTTCACAAAGACTTCTTTAATTTTGAATTGACTTCTTAATTTCTGCAGTTCTCACTCCCAAGCAATCCCATCTATCACATTTGAACAGGACAAACGGACTTAGTTTCACATTTGTATTATTTTTATGGATTGCAATTTCACGGCGATCAACAATAAGAAGCAAACTTCCAGGTTGCCGAATATGGGTGAAAGTTGAGGAGAGTCGATATTGAAAACAAATTGAATTAATAGCCTGTCGAGACTTGCACATAAATTATTACTGCCTGCCTACGTTTTGTTACTAAGAAATATGAATTCAGAGAATACGTTCGAGAGAGTAAGTTAAGTTGATCTGACTGGTCTGGATTCTAGTTTACATCAGGTTGTGTGCCGAAAACGGTTTCGCTCACAAAATTTTAGATTGATTGTAATGTCTCATAATTTGCTTACCCTAAAAGCACCTTTACACAGTTAACATATTTAATGTTCTTGTTTAATATTGTGACACGGTCCGTTTATTATTTATTTATGTGTGAAACATACATGGCCTAGACTGGAACATTATTGCTTATTCAGTGGTGATGTGTGTCACTGCCAACGATTACGCGCTTGTATGATTTCATTCCCCTTAGGGCTTTAAAACTTTGCAACATTTGCTTGACCTTTACGGTAAACTGTAAATAGTTAATCTGAAATACCTAGATCAGAGTAAGTCTACCCACACAATATGTAATGCATAGATAATATTATTAATAAAAAAGAATAAAAAAAAAGCTTTAGAAATGTGGCATACGTAGGTAAGGTTCCTTGTAGGTACTTTTGTCAATATCCGGAATTTCATGTTTCACCAAAAAAATATCTAAAATGAATTTAAGCCATTCAATACCTTCCTTAAAGTAACATTTTTCGATAATTAGTTCATCATGTTATTGGTGAGACACATAATTGACAGTCATGGTCTACCCAATCATTATCTTTAACAGTAATTGCCGAGATTCCCTTATGTGAGATACAGTTAGGTACCTTACATTTACATCCTACACAAAGATTCTTTACAAGCCCTCAATCAAACAATCTCCGTTACATATGAGAAGAAAAACATGCGAAATTGATGGTTCGTATTTACATACACTCGTCAGCAGCAAAAACACTGTTTGACCTGCGATTGTAGGCGACTGCGTCACTCTATACAATTGGTGGCATGTAAATGGCGGCAAAAAATAATGGCACCGCAGGCGGCGGCGAGTAGCCGACAAACGGCGAGGTCCAATGACCCAAATGGTTCATTACTAGGCCGGCTAGACTAACTAACGAAAGAAAAATCGGTCGCCGCCTAGCGCAAGACGATGTCACTTTTTCTCAGTACGGCCTCCGCGCAAGAAGCTCCCGGCTGATTGCCAATTAGTGTCAACCGATTTAAACCGATTTCTAGACACTGTGAACCTTCGAGAGTTAATAAAATTAAGATTTCCGCATTTCTGGTGGTATATGATCAACATGTATGGTAATGTAAACGCATAAGTCACGCACCAGGTTTCGACACTAAAAGCCACTTTAATCTGTAAAAGGTAAGGTCGATGAGCTTAAACATCCCTGTGGTTAGTGATCACACGAAACAATCCGTGAACATGTGTATTAGTCGAGCGTTTTAAGTGCTTCGATGCTAGCAATGACCACGGCGAATTAATCCGACACCATAAATGGTGCTACGGCGGAAACCTGATATACCAGGCACGAGTTTGAATCCGACAGACACCAATCTAAATTACATATAAAAAAACTGACCATAAATAGACTTCCTGGAGCTATAGGATTCTTCAACGCCACTGCATGATTATTGTTCATGTCTAAGCGAGTGCTTAAAAACATTATTATTATTTACTTTTAATAAAATTAATCTAGCATGCCCAACCATCTTCGAGCTGGAAGATGCCACAATTTCAGCAATTTACCTCAGTGATGATTACTGTATGGAACTACATTGACGGTAGACGAGTATTTCAAAAAATAACGCAATAGTAACTGAGTCAAAAGTAACGGTCCTCATTAATCATTGGGGTCAAACAACTAACCAGGTATAACCGAACATTACTCGATACTGATTCGTCATCTTTCAATTAAGTATATCGGTCAACACAGGTTTTTGTGTCATTTATAATGTTCCATTAGCAACATTTTCCGGTTATGCTGTTAAATGTTTACTGTTCATGTCAAATCACTGTGCGCACAAGGAAAACAAAGGATAGGAGCAGAAATATTAATTACTGAGGCAAATAATATACTGAATGCGAACTGTGATATGAAATGCGAAATGTACTGTCAGCTATGTCCAATTAGGGATTTGGCTTTAAATAGCTCTTAGAACACAATCTGAGCATTCAGTAATTAAAACTAAGAAGAGATGACGTAAAGATTCAGTATGTATGACATACTGTTATTATTTACATCAGTTTTAGTAGGTATTGGACATACAACTGTCGACTTGTTTAATGCAATGATATGCGTTACCAAATCAAACAAATTAAATACATCGTGGGAACCCCTTTTGACGTTTCAAATTAAGAATCATGAATAAAACAGAATCTAACTCGGCGAGCTTTCAATCGAGCGAGACATTTAATTATTTTTTTGTTTTATATCGTCCGGTAAGCAGGACAGGAGAAATCAGTCCGTCGACCTGCATTAAAACACCTTTCCCACAAAGACGTACCCGTTGAGCTTCTCGGAAGCACAACAAAGATCCTGTACACGTTAGTGACTCACGCATTTAGTAGGTACAACCTTCGGCAGACAAAAATAAACAAAACAAACTACAGATCGAGGTAGTAACTAACCCATTGGTAATTTACATGAGAACTATCATAAAAAAAATATGGTTATATAGAAAATAATGACATCGTATAATTTGGTGTTGATAAAGCTCGAACAGGTACCTATAAAGTAGCGTCATTTTTCATGAAGTTTTACCACGACAATAATTTGAATGCTGTAATGGAATAGTCATGTAAGTTAAATGCCCACGTGTTGGTAAGAACCTACCAGCGTAGAGACACGTGTAATTGGGGCAGAAAGTCAGTTCGTCGAACAGTTGGATTCTTCGAAGTGGAGGCGCGTAGGTGTCGCCAGCCACATTACCGTCTCTCGCCATCCTTCATACAAGAAATTGCTTGTTCCCATAATTTGTATTCGGGGCCACCGTCACACTTGTGATGTGCGATTAGAAAGGAGACGGCAATTGTACTGCGTTGTAGAAATGATCCACATGTGGGTGGTTATACCCGATTCTGATTAGGGGAAAACTTTCCATGAATAAACTCGTGATCTGTCAATCATAAATTGGAAATAGAGAAGATGGGGAATCCGATATTAGAAACATGTTTTTCCGAGTTAGATGGTGGAATTATAAATAACATAAAATACGAGACCCACAACACAGTTATTGGGTAACAGGATAACCTTTGGATTTCGAACTTCAGACAACGCCAAACAAATACCTTTCGTGCTTTTTTTTTATACCATGACGGTGGCAAACAAGCTTACGGCCCGCCTGATGGTAAGCGGTTACCGTAGCCTATGGACACTTGCAACACCAGGGGCACCACACGCGCGTTGCCGACCCTTAGACCCTTTGCTTTCGGGGACTGAGGGATATTCAACCTCCAGAACCGACCTCCTCAAACATAACTTAACCTTCGTTCAACCCTTGTGGCAGTTATTATTTGGCTAAATAACATCTTATGCAAAAAGAAAGGGTTTATATTTATTTTTTATCAGTCTGCAGACTAATAACCATCACTCAAGTAAAGACATAATTAATTCCTCCGAAAAATGCAAACTATTTTAAATTCGGTAGCACAACATTTGCCTTTCCCTCCTCATTATTAAAATATTAACCGACTCAATGCGATACTCAGTCAATTGATTTAAATCGCGTTTGTTATTAGAACATCAGATTTGTGCAGAAAAAGATCGTGTATCGAAAGACAGATTTTTAGGGTTCCATACCGAATGGATAAAAACGGGACCCTATTGCCAAGACTTCACTATCTGTCTGTCTGTCACCAGGCTGTATCTCATGAGCCGTGATTGCTACAGACAGTTAAAATTGTCAGATGTAAGTATTTTCGTAAAAATGGATAGTACGGTACCCTTCGTGCGATAGTCCGCCTTGCAATCAATCGATTTTTAATTTAAAAAAATTGCAGCACCCTGCGCACCCTAACCACGATCCTTTCCTATTTCAATGGTACATATTTTAA
Source organism: Euplexia lucipara (assembly GCA_921972225.1). Lineage (NCBI taxonomy): Eukaryota > Metazoa > Arthropoda > Insecta > Lepidoptera > Noctuidae > Euplexia > Euplexia lucipara. Next base: position 6,267,608 of record OV179152.1, on the reverse strand, counting down.
AAATAGCACCCAAAACTGTCAATTCGACAGATATTCTTGTTCAAAATCCAAAACCTAGTTGATTTTGGTGCTAAATATTACACAATTTAAGCAATTGGTTTGCATGGTTTGCTAACCTCACAGATTTATAATTCTGTGACAATACTGTTATTCAGAATAATAAACCATTCTTTAGATTCTTTGAAATGAAGTGTGTGAATGATATGGAATTCCCTGACAAAGATTACCCTACAACGGTAGCATTGCCCTAGGTGTTGCAGACAACTTGGCATTAATTAAACTCGTCATCATTAGCACCTGAACCGCGTGACTCACGTACGAGAAAAAAAACATTACTTCGTAGTAGGCACTCGAAACGCAGAAGCGTGTATTTTGTTGAGAAGAAGGTTAAACCATTGACGTTACTTTCCGACACGTCAATTGCTTTAAAATACTTGTAATAAATCTTCATAGTTGCAGCTGGCTTTAAAGTAAACTTTCACTTATTAATATTTCTTTTGATAAAAGGGAAATCATGTCACGTCACATGACAAACGACTGCAGACAATGTGCAGCGGTGCGGGTGGATGGATAACAATCAAGGCCGCCGAGAGTGGGCCACGGCAAAGCTCGAAAGATGTTTGAAAACAAAAGTGATCAAAGTTTACGCGAGATGCGAAATCTGATTGCGTAAACCAAACATTAAGCTTTCCGAGTTTAGCGCGCCCCACTGAGGAAATAATATCACCCACGCCTGCATTCTGATGTATTAGAGACGACCATATCGAGTTGAACTTAATGGAGAAATGGCAATAATTAAGAAGAGTTCATCTCAGGACATCTGACTTTGTGTTGTTCGCTAATTGATGAAAGTGAAAAGTTTTCGTCATTCAATTCAATGACAGACAATGTTACTAGGCTAAAACTTTCTCCGAAAAAGATTTGTCAGGATTTTGACAACTATCCGCCTACTTGGCTATTAATGGTTACTTATGTTGTATCATAGTTTCTGATCAATAAACAAATGTAAAATGTTGGGTTACCGAACAGAAATCGTGGTGAGTCGTAGACCAAACTTATAAGAATAAAAAAAACTTGTACAAGTCCATAGATCGCTAATTCCTCTAAAGATCGCCGGCTTTTTTTATAGTTAAATGGCAAACGTTTTAATACATGACTACATATTGGTTGGACCTACATATCACGAGCGGTACGAGTATATTATATTCCCACATAAGTTATGACTTAAAAGTAAACCGATTTACATGGAACGACTCGCTGTTAAATACTTCCGTGAACGAACGAATTACCGAATGATCGTTTGCAATGTTTTAGTGCGACGCCTCCGTCGATATCTGTACAATACGTGGGCGGCCGATGCATTGCCAATCCTTAAACGGAAACCTTGTTTACCTACTTGTCTTCCCTTTAGGATAGCCGATATCGATGCGCGACAAGGTCTCCCTGTCATTATGTTCAGTTGTACAGCAAGGAATCTTATCTGGTTCATAATAAGTACATCACATGCTTCCAGTCCGTCCTTGACAAAAATGATTCAAATATATACATCGAACTTCCGTAATCGTGACCCGCACCTGATTGTAATCCGTGTAAATACCATGATGAGTGCACTGACAGCGTTGTTTACAATAAGCATTTTTATTTCCTACGAAAAAGGAAATAAATGATTCGATTTGCATAATCGACGACGAACCGTCACGGTCTATCTTTATATAGTAAACTAGCTTAACGAACAAACTTACCACGCAAAAGCGCAACCACATTGCATTGTATAAATTACCAATAAAGCTACATTATGATGTAAAATATCCACACGCTGTACATTCAATATATTCAAAGACAAACGTATATATTTTTCCTATATGTGCTGCTTTGTTTGCATGCGACGGCCAATGTCATGGTTCAAGAAAATGTTGTCAGTCGATAGCGTAGACATATTATTATCTTCTATTATAAATATATAACAGGTGCGTAAAGTAGTCACGTAGCAAATATACCATACTTAGTTAAAAATTTGGTGAGACTAACAGTGACATTCGGGCATTCACACCGACTTCGAACAGATACATTTCAATCAGAGAAAATGAAGCTATTGAAGACAATACGTAAGTGTTCCTGACAATTCGGGTTAACGTGATCATTTACCGATGCTGAGTCAGAAGCAAAGCTAAGTAACTGTAGTCGGTCTAGGTTCGTACTTGCTCTAGTACCCCACATCTTTTCATATCGCATTACATTCAAAAACGTCTTGTGAACTCATTATGCCAGTCTGCTCTTCACAATTGTACAAAAACATGTGTGTATTTTAGGTCATGTGTGTGCATTCGATGTTGGTAAATTTTGGAAATAATTTTACTTGACGACAAATTAATATTACCTATGTAATTATGTGTACCGTGTATTTTGACCTATATACTGTAGAACGAGTTATACCCACGCATACCGTAGCGAGACAATAAAGTATTATGTGGGTACCATGATTTCTATGAAGCTCACACGTAACGGATTTCGGTACTATTTAACAAACACATATTTATTTGGTACATTCAAATCGATTGGTGCTCATATGAATACAATGGAGATTCGTTATCAGACTCTCTTCGTTGTAACAGATTTCAACATTGAATTACACGAACCGCTAACGTTAATTCTTTTATTTGTAATTGATTACCAACGTTTTACCTATTATGCTTTGTCTTAATGATTATAATACATTATGTTGGTAATTAAATTTATATTACAATAAAACGGAAATAAACATATGCCTAATTGCGACAGCCAGCTATTAACATTTTATTAGTCTACGAAATGGAGAGTTTATTAACTAATGTTTTTAATTATCAAATATAAACAAGCTCATATTGAAAGCTTTCACTGAACGCCCACAGACAGCCACAGCCGTCAGCAGTCAGGGCTCGATCCCACAAAATACAGGTTTAGTGTGTTAGAAAGAAAAGTACGACACGAATAAGACTAGACGGTGCAACACCTAATTTGTTATAGAATCAAGCTAATTAGTATCTGCAAACTGCAAATTGTTTCAGCATTTGATTGACACAGTAATGGCGAAAGTGAAAAGATGTCACGGTTAGTTATTTTGAGAGAGAAAGGCTCTTTTGGATACCTATGCTAAAAAGTAATGATGCCACATACACATACGTATGTACGTAATATGGCGTGCATTTAGATTATCGTCCAAACGAGACAGCAGGCGTAAAAAATATTCTGGCTTGTTTAGTTTTATATAATTAGTGTGGTTACATGACCACTTTTTTATTCTTGAAAATAATGGCCATTTAATTTTTATACTTACGTTAAATATTAAAACTTGTAGAATTAATCTCCTTCCACTTTCCAGCAATCATCAAAACATAAGGAAATTAACTTTAACCTGTAATTTTACGATTGGAATCGAAGGCGAACAGCCTGCTCTTGTCTGTAGTTGGGGAAATCGTGGTCGCGGGCGTTTCAAATTAATTAACTTCATCCCAAAATTTTTACAGCATAATAAGTATACTTTCTTATTTTACATGCTGCATACTGCTTAGTTAGGTTATTCTTTATCGTAACTCAAAAATAACCAAGCAGCATTATTTTTAACAGAGCCTAACCATTATTAGGTACTAATTATATTCCTTGAGGAACACAAACAGTTGATCAAGCTGTTCAATACCATAATGAAAATTACAACCTTTATTTAAGCCTTATCTTTACTAACAATATAAAGAGGAAAGGTTTGATTGTTTGTTTGCATTGAATAGACTCCGAAACTACAGGACCGATTTGAAAAATTCTTTCACCGTTGTGAAGCTACACTATCCCCGGGTAACAGGCTACTTTTTATCCCTGTATTCCCACGGGACCGGGAACTACGCGGGTGAAACCGCGGGACGTCTGCTAGTAGTATATATTTAAGTACCTAGGTATGTACCTCAATGTTATAATAATTAGGTACAATAATAATTCAAACCGCCATTTCTCCTGCATGGCAAGCTGTCCAATTAATAAGTTACCTGATGATAATCCCTGATACTGCCCACTTCTATACTGGAGGTATTCCTCGAAGCGCTACTATTTTGAGGCGCTCCTAATGAGGCGCTCCTATTTTATTCCTCGGAGCGCACCTTTTAGGAGCGTTCCCGTTAGAAATTAAAAAAATATTTTTTTTTTCTAGGAAAAAAAAACAAATATTTTTATTAGGAGCGCTCCGAGGAATAAAATAGGAGCGCCTCATTAGGAGCGCCTCAAAATAGTAGCGCTTCGAGGAATACCTCCTATACTGAACGTAAACCACGACAATGGAATATTGTTAGATCACATCAAAATTTTGTGAAAGATATTACAAACGTTGCGATCTCTACAAGAAAAGTAGATCAAAACACGTTAACACAATGGACCGCTAATTTCGCGCATAGTGTCAGCAATGCTGGTAATTATAAACAGTAGAGATATAACAATACGGTTGCAATTACCGTTCTTCGTATCTTGCACGCGCCGGATACTTTCTACGAGACTCGTCTGCCACAATGAACAATCACATTATTATACTTTTTGTGTACATTAGTAAAAGTAAACACCTTTGTTTCTTACACTGTCACATTCGTAGGAATCTGATCACTTTCCGATACATAACGATAGAGTTAGTTATTCGGTTCCAGCTTTGGGGGTAGATACAAATTGGAAAAATCTGCCTGTAACTCTTACACGTGCTTATTAAGCGCCATGGTAATGGTGAAATAAAGTTAGTTTTCGTACCTCCAAAGGAAAAATCGGAACCCTTATAAGATCACTTTGTTGTTCGTCCGACTGTCTTTCTGTCTGTCATCGGGAATGATATCTATATCAATTTAAACCATATTCAGATCTACGTTCGCGTTCCCATGAAGTTGTGAAAAAGTTTAACGCAAAAAAAACGCATATTTCGACACTGTCAAAGGAATAAAAATTCATAGGGTACTTCCCATTGACATCCAAACTATATATAATTGAAAATTAAACTCACTCAAAACTGCGCGATTCGATTCCTACTATTTATACATAATGATACTACCGTAAGGAACCCTCGGTGGGCCAGTCCGACTCGCACTTGGTCCAGTTTTTTGTATTTGCTTGGTTTTTTAACGGCATTTCTACTCAAATTCGGTCTTGTTAAATACATACCTTTTATTTGTTCTCTCATGACCAAACCATCTAAGCCACAGGAAATACACTATGTTAACGTAAGCACAACAAGCAAGTTATCACTTATCAGTCCTTTGACTGCATTTATTAATAATATTTTCTATGTCACTGCACAATGCACATTTGAACCCTTCTTGAACCGACACGCACTGATGCAATGCGAACAGGGGCGAGCAATGAAACGCTTTGTATGTTCGAAGCCGTTGGGATATATTTTACGAATGGGTTAATTGGTTGATCGCTATTTCCCGCCACCTGCCCTCCAAAGGTCCTAACTGACCACGTTTCTTTCTCTTCAAATGTAATTTATTTTTTAGTTATATCTACGTGATAAGTACCCAAGTACTTACTCAATTTATTAGCAGTAGGTATGCAATGTTTTTTAAAGCAGCAGCCATAAGATCTTTCAGAATTTCCAACCATTAGGAGTCGTAAAAGGTCATAGATTATTTCAGTATACTCCCAATTATTTACGCAGGAACCGCTAATGCAGCTACTTCTGGGTTATAGTAAATTATACCTATAGCTCATATTTATTAACCTGTTAACGAATCATATCTGTTTTACAATGCATCGCACATGTCTATAAATGCACGGCTATTAATGTTAGAAGCTCCAGTACGCTCACATAAGCGTTCATCGAGCGTGAATCAATTTATAAAAAGTCACTCATGTGGAGTGAGTAGTGACCGTGGCGGGAATATATAAAAAAAAACACCCTTTTATCTCAAAATAAAATGGATTAGTCAGCTTCATAGAACATTAGATAAAGCCTACACCCGCTTTCGTCTTCCAAAATGGCGATAGCAATAACGATGAGTAATGAATAGAGAGCTGCTTTAATTCGCGCCGCTGCCTGTGCCCACGCACTCAGTACAACGCGCATCCACTCGGAACAATGCTTAGCTTACTGGTTTACTTTCTCGATTGACTCATACAATTCATTGCATATGTCTACCACTACGAATTAGATAAATGAGCTCAATAACAATTTGCAAAAGCACAGTCTTCATTTGACAAATACTCCAACTTTCATTATCATGGTCGCCAGTCAAAATAACTCTTCTAGACATATTGTAAAATGAAATGGAAAGTTTAAAATTAAACAATTTAGTGTAGGCGAACAAGTAGGCATTAATCAAAAGAACAAGTACTGACTGAATAGCTGTGTTTATTTAGTGACAAAGGCCTAAGTGAGTACGAATTCTACGGAAAACATAAAACCACAATAAACTTCGTGTTGGCCCTGTAAAGCGCAATGTCCTCGCAAAACCTTTAATTCAACAATAGGTGCGTACTCGACAAAGAAATGACGAATTAACTGAGCCGGGTTCGTAAAATGCACATTGCAAAAGTAAATATATCAAAGGACACTATAATAAAGTAGGTATTCGACGTTTTAAAGCTTTTAATATAGCTGGAATTTGACAAGGACAGAAAATAAAAATTTACGGTTTCCGTGATGGAACCTTCGTCAACATCAGAACGACCTTAATGTGAATAATACCAGACACTCTGTCTTTGTCTGAGACGACATTAATGTTTAGAAGGCACACGCAACGAGATATCTCACGTTCCGGGTGGCCTGAATAAAGATAGTCGCAGGAGTAGCGTGACAACGTTCTAAGAAATACAAACTGGCATCATGCAAGTGCACATATTGTAACATACAGTACGGGGAGGGCTGCGCGGGCGCACGAATCCACTAATGAACGCGTGTCGCGCCGCTGACCCCCGACCCACGCGAGTTCGACGCCCGGAGACGCTCCCCGGACCCCGTCCCCTCTAGGCCCTTATACTACCAGGACGACACCAGACAGCTTTATCACTTTTAATCAGCAGCGACCACTTCTTGTTTACTCTTTACCAGTTTTCTTCTTTAAGCTAAACAATAAGCGATTGCTGACAATAACGTGACATTCCTAGCTCGAATCCTGTTTTGGCATTTTCAATAACAATGGTAGGGTCATTGCGCCGGTTACGCGACCACCTCCAGTATGCGACCATTTGACGGACTAAGTTTCTTGAAATCGTGATAATAGCAGTTCTAGATGAAAAATTAATGAAAAAAAAATTTCACTCGTTTGTCAAATGACTATTCAACAGGAATTACTACAGTTTGGATCATAAGGATTAACCCAACGCTGAAAAAAAATTGCTGAATACACGTAATAATTTAGCGGTGTGCAATTCTATGGTGATTTGAGAAAAAAATAGCACGACGCGGGGCGCTCTGACTCAAGTTTTATTACCTAAGGCATGTTGTTTAATTAGAACAATAGTTAAGTTTTCGTAATTATCTAGTTGTATTTTTTTATTTTTATACTCAATATTATAGTAAAATCCAGTGGTCGGTAACCAAATTGTTTATTTACCAAAATCGCTAGATTGCGACCGCATGGTCGCAATGCCACCAATACAGCAATATTTTGTTTTGCTTATTATGATCCTAATGGTTTACACGGGACTGACGCAATTTAAGGTATAGCATTGTTAAAGTGTAAGGATGCAATTCTTTGGTATGCGACCACCAGTTTCTATGAAGGAATTTTGAGAAAATTACCTTCAAACATTGGGTGGCAAAGGTGGTCGTTAATACACTTTAACGAAATCAAAGACATTAGTTTGCGACCACCATATTTTAGTATGAGAGAAACAATAGCCGCAAACCCAAATAAGTGTGTAAGTTTATTGAGTATGCGACTACGGGTGATACTTTTTAAATTTAATTGGTTATTGAAATGCCAGTTTGATATTTTTTTTCTGGTTACTGCTTGCGGCAGTGTCGAGGGTTGGGGTTGGGTTCCCACCTTCCCTCAAATATGGCGATGGGATAGGCTGATCTTTCCGTTACGCTCGTGAACGGGTGCTGCTTGTGGTTACTGGACGTCTGATTGATTTAACTTCAATGGTCCTAGATTATGATTATGTGACATTGTGTTGCAGGACCTATAGATATAATCCAACTCTGCATATGTAAGTGGGCACGTCCTTTATACCTGGAGGCTTCTTTTTAGTCAGTTTAATGGTAGACTTGTGTTTCAGTTTAGCTGTCAGTGCCGGTAGCTATGCATGACTAGTATTATGTATATTGGAGTGTGCTAGCTAACATCTAGCAAAATAATTTGATTCGAACTAATTATTTAAAAACTCAGTTCTTCTATCTTATCAACAGGCGTGTTTCTGAGGAGTTTGTTCTGCCATTTCTTATTCCTAATATTATAAAGAGGTAAAATTTGTTTGTAAGTTTATATGTAGGGGGTAATCTTCGAAACTAATGAACCAATTTAAAAAAAAATGCACTGGTGGAAAGCTTACACTATTCCCGGATGTCATTGGCTACTTTTTATGCCTGTAATTCCACGGGAACAGGAACTACGCGGGTGGAACCGCGTCATGTCTGCTAGTTCCTAATATAAACAATGGAAAACGACAAAGGGCCGGTTTTTTGGGGGACTGTCAGGATATGTGAAACGTGTAGACTGTATCAGATCCCTCTAACTACAATTTAAGATCGGTTTAGTGGGAAGACATGTGATGCTATCGAGACAAAGGGACCAGATCCTCTGTTAGTCAAGGAAGGCGAAAAATGGGTTAAGAAATGGACTTTTGTGAACAATTATTTTTTCTAAAATTATACTTAATTAAAAACCAAAATTAAGAACATTTTAAAATCAATTATAATTGTTTTATTGTCATATTTTTAATATTAAAATAGTGGTCGTAAACTAGCTTACTGGCGGACGTTAACTAATGAAAGTGGTCGCAAACTAACGTTTTTGCTATATTTTCACTTTTTCAGCATTTTAAAATATTTTGTGTACTAAAGTCTATTATTTTATGTTTTAAATCAAAACTAGACTATATTTGGGACCAATTTTGGATTGACACATACTATGTGGCTTGTAAGTAACATTTTCTTTCACTCATCTGAAGTGGGCAACTCAGCTAACTGGTCGCTAACCGGCGCAATGACCCTAGTAGATAAGTTTTCTTATAATTTGCACCATTTGTTTTTTTTTGAGTAAATGGCGCTATAGGTACATGGCGTTGAGACCAGCCAGTCGATGTCCGAAAAGGCACGACTGGCTGTTCACAATGGTGTGCTGGTGCCTACAGTAACGTATGGAAGTGAATGTTGGGCCTGGCAAAAGAGACATGAAAGTAGAATAAATGCCGCAGAAATGCGTTCCTTGCGAAGTATGTGTGGTGTAACAATGAATGACAGATTGAGGAATGATGTGATAAAGCAACCTTCTGGTTTAAAAGATGTGATAACAAAAATTGAAAAGAGTATGCTTAGATGGTTTAGTCACGTTAAAAGGATGAATGAAAGGCGACTAAGGAAAGGGAGATGTAAGTGGGACCTTATTGGTGAGGTTCTTCAGAAAGGTCAGGTGCGTAGCACCTACTCGCAACCGGCGTGTGTGTATGACAACATGTATGAATGTAAACGAAGCAAAAGAAGTATGTAAGAATCGTAGCATTAGCGCTCTGTAGTTTCTGCCTACCCCCATGGGTAAAAGGCGTGAGTTTATGTATGTATGTATGTAATTTGCACCAATGTACGCTTTTGCAGCGGCGAGTTTTTATTGCACTTTTGTTTTATGCTCTATGAGTTCTCAAAAATATCTTTTAGTCTAATATGTTTCCTTTCTGATTACTTACTTATTTCTAAAAGTTTTGGTTCATTTCTATACTACTTACTTGTGTATTATAAACAACAGCAGTTGTATATTTACATTAAATTATTTTACCGATGCGATTTCTCCAGCATCCGGGGTTGTTTCGTGGTACTGACTGGGTGCATCAAACCGGTGTAAGTATACGGACAAAAAAAAGAGGTACGCGTTTTCCTATAATTATTTCAAACGACAGAGCTGCACCAGCGCACCTGCCTGCAATTACGCAAAAGCGGACATGTGTAGTTAAAAACAATGAGATACCGGCACAACCCGTCATCCATGGAGTGAAACTAGTTGTGGTTTACTGCACCTTCAATCGACTAGACATCGTCAAGGAAGAACGCCTTCAAACGTCCATTCAAATTTTTGAGACGATCATTTGTGAAATGCAGACCATAAAGAATTTTATCCATGACTACTAAAGTAATAGACTAAAGGCAGGACTTGAGATTTCCTGGTAACCGAGTGCTGTACAAAAGCCTACGTGTTTGGGATAAAGGTGGGGGGAGTGCCGCAATGGCAAGAGGTGCATAATTCGCGTCCGCAGGCACAGACAGTGGCCCTCGGGAGTCAACGTACTGTGGGGACCGGTTCACTAATCGATCCCGCACCGGCTGGCCCGCGCTCCTGTCCGCACCTAAGCGCGACTAACGGCTCCTTTGCAAGCAGCCACGACCAGGTATCGTGTCACGGTGCAGTTTGCGCGTTTCTTCAACAATTCAACTCGTGCGCACTAGGATAGGAAATATGAACTCGTTCCTACTAATCCGCGGAGAGACTCCTTATTTTCTAGAATATTCAGAATGGATATTGTGTTGTGCTGAACTAAGGAGACTAATGAATAATTTTAAATATTATTGTGTGGTCATTGCATAAACAAATTCATCACGTAACTATAAAGTAGCCACTAGTTAGCCGCGTACCAATTTTCCGGTGTCTGTTAGGCAATTTCTATTCACCAGAGAGCCTATTAAGTGATTATGTCACACCATAATGAACGATTAGCCAGCAACGTGGTTAGCGGCGGCGTCGTGTGCGCCATTTTCTCCAAACTGATTGAAAAGAGCGTTAGACTCAGTTCTATCCGGGCCGATTTCCGCAGACGTGACAATGGTATCATTGTTCGTAAGTATTGACGTTGCGACGACCACGACGCATCACTCAAGTTCTGTGATAAACTTGTGACGAAAGGACATACTTATTTTTCACGCTAACATAACGGGACATGATGTCCGTCACAACGATCCTATAATTACAATAATATTATGTCGATAGAATAACGTTTGTAATTCAAACATGGTCTTGGATAATATAAAGTCGTAGCTATCGTAGGAATGATTTACAAACTATCCAAGTAGGGCCCAAGATGAGTGATTTATAGGATTCTACGACATATAAACGACGCGATGGCTGAGCTGGCTCAAATATTGTTTATAACGATCTGTATTTATGACTGGGGCCTTTCATACTAATGCTTTCAATTTATAACGACGCAGATGTAACACAAGGTGTTTTCTTTTAATCAGCCGGCCGAAGTCTTAATCAACTTCCAATTTGGCAGCGTGTGTAATTCTATTATTAGAAATGTATGTTCCGGATGGCTAGTTTAATTTTACTCAGTCAAAGATACATTTTACTGGCGTGATAAATCGTCGAGCTCTCACTAAACGGTCGTTGATTCCGACACATGTGCGCTCGTTTCTCGTACAATAGAGCAGACGACAGGGCCAGCCGGAATAAATGACTGTCTTCATGAAGACATCTACACAAGCCACAGCGATGACTATACATGGGGAAAAGCCGTCATGATGTGTTGCAGACTTGCACAGCGCCTTGATTCCTATTATGCGCTTGAAGTTTCAATATAGTAACATTGCAACGCTGTACAGAAACTAAATATTAAGTAGCTATGGTAAGAAGTTATTAGACTTAAGAGAGTGATAAATACAGCAGTCACGACAAAAGAAAAGTGCATGATGTGGGGACGTTATAAAGTAGCACGGTCGAATAAATAAATAATAAATAAATATTCCACAGCTAAGCTATAAGAGCTTGTGTTATGGGTACCTACTAAACAGCTGATAAACATACTTATATATTTTTGAATACTTAAATATTACGGTAAGCATAAGCGTCGAAAAGCAGAATGGCATCTCACTTCCTAGCTATGTCTAATTTCTCAATACAAGACACCAGTTTATTACTTAGTATTGATTTTTTATTTTTACGAGGTAGGTACTAGGAGTCTTGGCTCAACGCCAAAAACCAAGTGACGAAATGACAAAGAGCTAATGTTCAAATGTGAATTTACGTCGTAAAAGAATAGACGTTAAGGCGCCGTGTCAGAGAAGACCCTGATAAAGCCCTCGCAAAGCAAAGACGACGCGAGGTCGATGCGCGGTTCGGTGAGCTATTGTTAAATTAACAGGATATGATGAGATGTGACCTCGCCATCATAATCCAATACGTTAGCAAGGAAATAATATTCTATAATGAATATTACCTTGTGCTTGTGTCAAAAAAATATGTGACAGCGCGCAGATATCCTGACGAAGTAGCAATAGTTATTTGCGAAACAGACTAAGTTGAAACGAGCAAAAAATTAATCGAACCATGGTTATGAGTCTCTAGGAAGTAGAAGGTGCAGGGAGTAACGAACGGGCAACAGGCAAGTGGCATAAATCCCCAATCGGATTATATCAGACGTGGCGATACGAGACATAAATCGCAGCGGCGGGCGGCGGCGTTCCGCCTCGCGACATGGAAAGCGTTTCTTGGCCGAGATCTACGCAGATCACGCCAGATAAATCTCGCGCACCGCGTGCCGTACCTGGACGGGAACGCGGTGAAATCAAAAATATTATAAATTGCTATACCTTTTCGTAGCAAATTTCTTACAACTAACCTAATAGGTACAACTTGAGCTCGCGTTCACTTCTGTCTAATTTAGGTAGGTTTATATCATACCACGTTGATTGCTAAATGTAGTAAGTAGGTACGTGCACTACATTATCATTATGCTAGAACTTTACAGGGCCGGTTAGTGGTTACATTACAGTCACTGATTGACTAATGAGCTGTATGTACACTGTACAAATGATTCGTTTTTGCAACTTAATATAAGTACTAATACGGAGCAAACGTTTTGCATTGATATTAGGTACGCATAATCGGCTTTGTCTTTACAAAATACAAACTACCGAACGGCAAGAATGCAGCACATTTAAAGCTCAAGAGACCGGTTGTGTATTAGCAGCTTGCAAAAAGCTCAGCGTGGGCCGCAGCTGCACCTACCTACTGCACTTCTAGTTTTACTGTGTCAAGAACAACGCCTCTCGCCCCCACCCCGCGAGCCTCGCCAGCATTTGTCACCTGAATTATACACGAAACACCAGCTCTTGCGACAATTGGTGCTCACCATGGACGCAACCGCCGTTGCTGTCGAGATGTTTCACTTTTCACTAAATAACAACGCAGTTTGGAAGCTTCCTCGTTTGGAAATCTTATTACGGTTTCCAAAACAATAGCAATTCTGATTTGTTTTACGTTACAATAAGACAACAAAATATTGTGATAAATTGATGTTCTAGTGCGGTTTGCGCAATACAGTAAGGAATTTCCGACGAAATCAAATAGGTAGATGACGATGACGTGTTTTCATTTAGTGAAAACCAAAATCATACATTATTTACTCACAGATAAAATAAAGATTACCGTTTTAGTAAACGACCTTTCAGAGGTCCTTGGCATACAATCGTTGCAAAAGACAAGAAAATGAAAACATATCGACGCGCAGTCATGTACCTACCTACCTACTCATGTAAGTACATCAGCATTCGCATACGACCGAATAAAATTTATCATGCGACGCTTATTCAACAGATTGTGATTATGTGATATAGGTATATGAAGGTGATGATTGTTTTAAAATTACAGTTTGGCATTAGCCGTAGTATCCTTGAGTCATAGTCGGCCGTGCGATTAAAGAAATCATTTTCACAACACGTAGGTACCAATACGCGCAATTTGCCGACAAACCAGCAATTACTGTCGCCGGCCCTTTGTGCAAAATATCAATTTATAGTCCTTCGTGTCCAATTCGTTATTATGTTAAGCTCAAATCCGGAACACTTGGATAGGGTTCACTGGCCTCTTGGACAAATGTAACTTGTAAGTGCAATGTCGGTACCATTAACTCAGTTAAGGTACTAGGTAGGTATATCAGTCGGTGGTCGCGGAAGTATCTTCTGTTCCCGTGACCCCCGGCGCAGGTGTGAGAAGGAACACGGGGTGGTTTTTAGTCAGTAAGAGTCTGACAGATGCCTCCGCCCTCCATGAGGATTTTCCATCCCTCAAAAAAAAGGTAGGTACTTTACCTATATGAATTCCGTACAATGATCAATTCAGTACATAACCCTTCATTAGATCGAATGAGAACAAATTCTCATGTAAATCTTGGTCAATAAGGTACTCGAATGTCAATGTTAGCGTTACCAAAAGAAGAAAAGAGGAAAATAAAAGTCAAGTGCGTTCCCACGAAACGACACACATGGAAGGCCGTTACGTTACTCAGCCACGTGTGACAGCAGTGGCATAGGTCGCACTGCAAATTTGTACAAAGAGAACCACATACTTAATCATGCAGTAATTGATTGGCACCTCTTGACGAGCGCCAACAAAAAGACGAGCCGACTCGATATTGCACATACGCAGACCATTTTTTATGGTAACTCTGTAAAATTACTTATTTATCGTTGTAAAGCCACGTACATAAATTTTGGAGCGGTCTTGCGTCAGACGCTTCGGATGATCTCTGTACACATAAAGAAACAAGATTGCAATGGCGAGATAATTTCTTATTTATGTTGACAACAAGAACAAAGACATGGCTGTTCGCGAATAATTATTTAAACCGAAAGAAATGATTACTTAATTGTTTAAAAAGTTTTGATGTTTTTAAAATAATTACTATTAATTATGGTGACGACCTTGTTGTGCAGCTTGGCTATTAACTAAGACATGTTTTAAAAATTGTATATGAGACCATTCTTTCAGTTTTACAAACAGAGACCGCACAAGATAGGAAATTAAATTACATAAGCGCGCGGTCCCGTAAGGAGCAGTAGTAGTTGGGAGCGGGGTCGATTCATTCACCTGGCACGACTCCCCACAATATGACTTATGCCCCGACAGCGGGACCTAATCTGCAGATACCGTACACTAACCCGTACCCTGAGACACCGTTAGGTTCGCTCAATACCATCTTCTATTACATTCGAATATACGTATCCTTACGGTCTTTCCGTAACACACAGGTCAGAGGCAGCATGCTAACTCCATACGCTTACGCACCTTCCAATGTATCGGCACGATATTGACGGTTTCAACAACTATTAGAATTAAATAAATAAATATTCCACAACTTTTCACACAACGCCATCTAGTCCCAAGCTAAGCTAAGAGCTTATGTTATGGGTACTAAACAGCTGATAAACATACTTATATACTTCTAAATACATACATGTTATAGATAAATTACACCCAGACACAGAACAAATGACCGTGCTAATCACACAAACATTTGTCCTGGGTGGGAATCGAACCCACGACCTCCGGCATAGCAGTCAGGGTCACTCACTACCTACTAGACCAACAGGCCAGTCATTTTTTTGCTATGTATTTGCTTTCATCGTCAAGGATTACAGACAGCCATCCATGGCAAGAGAAGGGTTATTATGTATTTGATTATAATTTATTGACAATAATACTTATGGCAAATAAATAAATGTCATCATCTGTCTAGCTTTCTCCCAAATATATTGAAGTCGGCTTGTAACTTAACTGGATGCAGTTGAATAAAAAAACCGTGTTTTACATGGAGTGATTGCCTATATCCGACTTCAGCATCCCTGTGACTCAGTAACATAATACCAGTTGGTTCTATTAGACTAGTTGTCAGACTATTAGGCCCGGCGCAAATTGGCGGCATGGCACGGCAGGGGATTTTAGTAAGCGAAATGATTTGAGATCTTATTTTATCAGGCTTAGCGTCTACATTTCGGAATGCCAAGGCATGCCAGACCGTCCCGAAGGATGCAGGCTGTAGCGTATCAATGAAATGTGAGTCTTGACAGTTTTAAATAGGATTCGAAATCGTTTGTATCATAAAAATCCTGTCGTGCAGTGCCGCCAGTGGGTGTTGGGCCTTAGGGTTCTAACTACTCGAAACTACAACAACCCAACAGCTTAACGTGCTCTGCGAGGCACGAAGGATCTTGATATATTAAATAGTCGCCCATCCACCGATTAACCTCGGCGAGTAGACTAAAGCGCCTGTTATAACTTATCGACAAATCCCTAAAAAATAAATATCATCGTATCAAGGAAAATAAAACAGCTCGGTTACGTGTGTATACCCGGTAACAACGGTAAGTAAAGTTTAGGTCCTTGCTATTCATCTCACGATATTGCTAGCTTTAGCGTTGAACCAGATTGGAAACAGGTAATGATAGAGAGTTAGGCGTAATGACCGAACAAGTGACACGAGTCTATACCACACCGTAATACTGTTAGCTGTAGCTTCGGTCTTGCTAAAGCTGTTGCAACTTTTTTGAATTACAGTTAGCTTAATAAATGTTGTAAATATCATACACAACATAGGTAACTTTAATAAGGCATTTAATAAAGAATGATACAATTTTCCGGCGTGTGTGTATTAGTACATGTATGAACGTCAAGGAAGCAACAAAAGTATGTAACAATCGTGGCAGATGGCGCTCTTATGTCTACCCCCACGGGAAAAAGGAGTGAGTTTATGTACCTATGTAAATCTCGATCGAATGAGAGGGGTAAAAGAAGAAATAATTTATAGTGCCAATCCTAAATCACAAATAGCATAACAAAATCTAAATGAACACTTTTTCAAAAGGCCATATAAGCCAGAATCTGCAACGAGTCCTACTTTAAATGTAATATCATAAAACATAAGGAAGTAAGTACTTTTTGCGAAGTCTGCTTGTGGTGGTATATTATTATTTTAGTTTAAATTCTAAACTGACTCTGAATAATAAAATCCATAAGGAAAACGGTTTCTTTACAGTAGAACGACCATTAACTCAATTAATAATAGGTATTATTGCTTACAGTGGATTATCCTTAATACAATACTGAAAAACAGGAAAAGCAAAAAAAAAAATGTAGGAACTTACACATCAACTTACTGACATTGGTATATTTTTGCGAGAATGCCAACTGTTAGTAATTCTTTTTCTCTACAATCAAACAGTTTTATTTGCTTTTCATTTTTATTCTATTAATTTTATGATTAATAGGTACTTTTTTTAATAATAAACCAAAGTTCGAATATTTCTAAATATCAAAGCAATAAATAAATCTAATTATCAGCTGTAATGCTTATTTTATATTACCTTACCAATCTCAGTACCTATCGTATTTTTATTCAAGGTAGGTACTCTCTTCACATAAATGATTTGATTATTTTACTAAGTATTGTAAAATTCGTGCACCTGACCAAAAAACAACTATAAAATAGATATCTACAATAAAATTATACTAAATACATTCTACATTATTATTACCTAGTAGTATAATTTCTTAATAAAATAAAAACAAGCACCATAGAGAATTACGAGTTTATCACAATTTATGAAACAGCGCCACCTATCGACAAGTAGCGAACACAAGTAGAGGTCAAGGCAAACATAACGCTTGGAGAAACTATACTCTACTAACAGATGTCGCTTCTTACTATTAGAAAACAACCTCTGAAACTACGTACATTTTGACAAGTTTAAAATCGATATCATAGTAACGCTTGACAAGGCTCTAAACCCTCCCGTTTCTAGATAGTGTAAATTATTATCGGTATGATTTATCTGATAAAATAAAGCGATCATTGATAACGATTATTGGTTACGTCAATTATCACAAAATAATAGTACATTTTACCATTGCATCATTTGAACCATAATTTTCAAAATTTTTATAACATTATGTACCTATAGTCAGACATTCGTACTTACTTCCTGCACTTTAGTGGTGGGGCCAATAGTCAAATTAAACTGGTGATGTTTTTATACGTAGATTTAAACGTTTATTTATTTATTGATTTTATAATACTTACGTCTACGATTGTTTAATAAGTTTTATAACTATGTAGTTATTGGTCTAGTTAAAAACAATATGCACTAGGACTACCTGTTCATTCTATTTACATTATTTTGTATTTTAATAGATTGACCAATGAAATTAACATGAGGAAGTTAAATAAATCTCACAAGAACAAGTCAATTTTTTTACTTATTTAAACGGATCTCGAATTTTATTAATAGCTCATAATAAGTATGAGCTATTAATAAAATAAGTAGGTATATAATATTATGTAAGTATACAACATCACTGCCTCGTAGTAGTCATAAGCACTACCGCGGAACCTGTGTTCGATTCCCGAATCCCGGGTCGGACAAAATAACTTTGTCCTTGGTTTTTGCATCTGAATTTCTTAGAATCTTGACTGGCCTGTTGGTCTAGTAGTTAGTGACCCTGACTGCTATGCCGGAGGTCGTGGGTTCGGTTCCCACCCAGGACAAATGTTTGTGTGATGAGCACGATCATGTGTTCTGTGTCTGGTTGTAATTTATCTATAATATGTATGTACTCGTATTTAGAAATATATAAGAATGTTTATCAGCTGTTTAGTACCCATAACACAAGCTCTCAAGCTTAACTTGGGACTAAATGGTGTTGTGTGAAAAGTTGTGGAATATTTATTATTATTATTAATCAGCCAGGACTCTGGATTTGAGCCCATTTGATGTACGCTCGCCCCCTAATACATGGGACTTCAACAAAACTGACGATATGTGGGTGTGTGTACTATAGGTACGCCAAATCTTACGAGGAATACAGGGATGTGGTGGGGGGGGGGGGGGGTAGGAATAGACTACTAATCGCCACCTCCGAAGTTTTTTACTATAGATCATTTCAAAATAAATATTATGTGGACTATGTTGAAATTTTTAAATTCCGTCTTGTTTTCAATTTGAGGAAATTAAAATTTCATGTGATATGTGTGCTTCGATTTAGGGTCAACTCACACCAAAAGAGCGTCGAAGCGAAGCGAAACGTTGCGCAGTTTCAATGTCATATGAATTTTAACTTTATATTCATTATTGTAATACTTATTCTCGCATGCTTGCACCGTTAATGGAATTCGCTGGAATTCCCGCGGCGCCGCGGGCACCCGCGCGACGTGTTCGAGTTTCTCATGCGATAATAAGTACTACAGTAATTGTGAGTTGACCCTTATAGCAAGTTCCAATGTGAAGATAATAACGAAGTATTATTTAATCATATCACACTTTTTTTACTGCAATGCAGTCAAGCAGTTTAGCCGTGTCGCCTTTGTTAAATTTGAATGAATAAGGCCAGAAATATCTACATCTAACTAAATGATCATCAAGGCCACAGCTGGTTGCCAACATATTAGAGGTGTACGAATTTGTGATAAAATGGTTTAATATTGATATGCATAAATTAAGATTTATTCTATTTTATAGAACGAAACTTTACGGTTGACTTTTATTAGCAGAGGTAGTTCAGTAGTGGCAAAGAGGTTTAAGATACTAAGTTATAAAGTAGGCATATTTAAGTTTTTATGGTGTACAATAAAGAGTATTCTATTCTATTCTAATACTATAGAGCGGACATGCAAAGAAATGTCATACTTAGAAAAACAAGTGATCCCATGTCTCACTATCGCCATCTAGAATAATATACTCATATGGGAGCGGCAGCGGAGCGTACTAAAAAAAAACTCATAGACGGTATCGGATGAAAATTTTGTTCGCGATGTCTTCTATAGCAGGTATTGAATGTCTTTGAGTAGTGGCAACGACGCCGTCTTAGGGCTCTCAGTGCTCTCACATATATAAATCTGCGAATTCGCAACGCATCGCAAATAGCTGCGATATTTATGGTCACCTGAACCAAAGCTTTAGGGCTCCCACACAAAACTGCGATGCGATGCGATGCGAATTCGCATCGATACGATTTCGTCCGGTAAAGCAGGTGACCATACTTCGCAGATATTTGCGATGCGTTGCGAATTCGCAGTTATGTGTGGGAGCCCTTAGCGAACCATACTTCGCGGCTATTTGCGATGCGATACGAATTCGCAATTATGTGTGTGAGCCCTTAGGTAGTCCTAATATTATTATTACAGTGAGCCATTAAAACTAAATTGTATCTAATTCTTACCAGACTTCCATTAATTCATTCAGTTACAAGATTATATTTTGTAAAGTTACGAAAAACCCTACTTAATTGAAGGTTGATATTGGTACATCTAGTTAGTTCCGATTTCATTCATTAAACCCCGAGAGGACACCGGTGGCCGCGCTGTCATTGTCTTTCTATTGTGTCTCTAATTGACACGATTGAAAGGTGTGTATTCAGATATCATTCATAGTAGGTACCTACTTATTTTAAAATAAGTTGCATACCTACCAAACTCATTAATTAAATAATTTTTGATGATTGGATAATTGAAAGTTTTTTAGGTGTTGATGCAGTTTATTTTATTACCACTCTACTCAAAACGAAACTAAAAGAAAGCCATGTCCGAGCGAATGGCATAGTCTGACTTGTAACATAATTGTTTTTGTTTATTATGGTTGAATATTAGATGATTCATGTCATAGCAAATGAATGTAGCCTCCTTGTTGAGTAAACTTACCTTTACTCATTTGTTTTGTCATACAAATCCTTCAAATGCCAATGATTACAGCTAATATTAATTAAATTGACTGACCTTTCTCTGTCTCCTCCTCCCCGGCTGCGACTTCGCTTCCTGTAGGATCCTTCCGTGGATCCGTCATCGAGACGACGGCGCTTCGCCTCGTACGACCTGGACCGCGACCTGGAGTGGGACGAGTAGTGCTTCCTACGGGTGCGCGGCATCTGGAAGTAGGACAGACCACCATTATATGTGTTCTACCACACCGAGGAGTGAACCAATATGTGAAACATCACCAGTATGACAGATGTATAATATGCAGTTGTTAGTTTTTAAGTAATGTATATGTTACGGGGTTTTATAGTTGAGTGTATTCATGTGGTTTTCTGCTCATACTAGCTCCGTCTGGTGAATTACATGCTCTCTCCTCATTATGTACAGCCAATTCCAGAGAAGTAGAAATATTAGCATTTCCAGCATATTAGATTTTTTTTTTGAAAATATGTCCATAGGCAGATCAGCAAAAAGTTTAGCAAGCTGTGGACTGCCAAGCTAAAAATGTTAACAGTACTGGCAGCTGGAACACTAATTGGTGCTTGTACCATAA
This sequence comes from Euplexia lucipara, assembly GCA_921972225.1. Lineage (NCBI taxonomy): Eukaryota > Metazoa > Arthropoda > Insecta > Lepidoptera > Noctuidae > Euplexia > Euplexia lucipara. The sequence continues at coordinate 6,246,379 of OV179152.1, read as the reverse complement.
GCATGGCTGTTGTTGTTTGCTGTGTAAGCAGATTTCTATTTGTTGCCAATCAATTGGTAATTAACAACAAGATATTGCACACTTATCTGAGTATAATTATAACATTATTCTACACAGTAAGTCATAGGTTTATTGTAGTTAAACATTTACCCTCTTATTAATAAATGTAAGTAACATGACCGCAGTTACAACAGTTCAGATAACTCATACTTTTTTTGAGTAAGGTTGATTGAAGATTGGCTTAACTTATTCCTGTATTTATTGATAAGGGGTATTCAGTTTAATAAGAGTATAACCTGTAGAAGTCTTTATTAGCAAGACTACATGGCAAACTAGAAGGCAGGGGTAAATATTGTAAAAGTAATTATACTATTCTAGTCTAGGAGAAAGTGGAGTGCATAAAGACACTTTTATATTTTTTTTTAAATTTTTTGTTTAGTTGATTTGATCTATCTTCACAGAGATCTTTTTATTTTCATGATTGACCTACATACTATTGGTTTTCCTAAGCCAAGGCTTATAATACCCTTATGGTTGAATACCTCACTACAGGTGCAAACGTTTCGTTATAATCTATAGTCCATGTTTTTGGGTATTATGTAACGGACGTGCTTCATATTAAATCTATTTACATCATAATTAATTCTATGATTTTCCACATAATCCATTAAATTTATGATGTCAGTTATTAGAAAGGTTCCTCTCCATTTATGATTTTTTTTTAATAATGGCAGGTTAAATGTATAAAGTTTATAAGTTTGATGATATTCCAAAACTGAAGTTATTGCAATATGTGTATTATGACATCGAAACATTCAAATGAGTTCCTGGAGGACCAGTGCATATTAGATGTGAAAACATTGGGTCTTATCATCAGTAGTACAAAAAAATTAAAACAATCAGTAAGTATCTACCATGAAAGAATTGCACCTAGGATGAATGATGAATGTCACTAGATGATTGGTACTATCTTTATTAAAGTGCTAAAAATTAATCTTTCATTTTAGATTTCTCACATATTTCGTTAACTATTGCATCAAGCCATTCCATTTAAAAACCAAACATGCTGAACAGTATGTGTTTGTCAAAAATAATACAATTTGTATCTATTAGAATGCATTGTATATTATTTTTGCCAATCACATTTTAGGAAAGTACATTTGTACTTCCACTTACCATAACACAGATACCAAATACTCGTATCCGAGCGGTTTAAGCTGAAAAACATAAACTTTTTTAACCATTGACAATAAGTCAAGGTGCGTAGTGGAAATTTATAACTTCACACTGGCATGCACTTTGAATAGAAGCAATTATTGTAGAAAAGATGAAGACAGAATTCTGAAATTAAAGCTCACATGTGTAAATACTGATAGAGCTGATTTTAAACAGCCTGAACTCTTGCATTAGTCATATTCAAACAGCCCAAGTCTAGTCGAAAAAGGGCGAGCTAAGCAGTATGTCAATTTAATTGAAAACAATTTTAATGATATGAATGAAAACAAGACATTGTTTTCTCTTGTGCAACTATACATTTTCAATGGTAAAGGCGTACTGGATGTTAAACAACTATGAAAATATATCCACACCTTTACTTGTGAAAATATTCACATTTTGGAACTTATTGATTGATATGTGTAGCCTTGAATTAGTACCACTATTGTCTATTATATTATCAAACATATCCATATGTTCCAAGATTATGAGACTGATTACACTAATGCTCTACTTCAGAATACCAATTCGCCAACTATAATGCAGCTGTGTCTGCTGCAACTATTTATCATTTATCGTGTCTGCAATAACTTTGTAGAAAACGGTGCCAGGTGCCCAAAATAATTAAAATTGCTCACTATGCAAGTATAACTACAAGACTGTGTTTAAGTAACAATAGTTCAATTAGCTGACTTGCCCATGAAGACACTACTATAAATGTCACAAGTTATTTACATTTTACGTGCTGGCGCCATGTTGGTTTCTCTACGACTCCGCTGGAGCCCTAAGTACGCGTTGATAATAAATCACATCCATTGTAACTTACCCTCAATTCACGTAAATATTTCAATTTACACCAAAGTAGTTGAGTGAAATTAGTTAAACAATTCCAAGTTCGTGATGCTGAACCTTGAAGTATGCTTCTTCGCAATAAAGGCCCGAACATCGATCCGAATCCAAGACAGATGCTTGTTGGTTGGTTGAACGCAACGCGATGGCGTAAAATCGCAACTCAAGTTTCTCTTCCGTATCAAGAAAAATATTTAAATACTCTATCAACTACAAAGAGTTTAATAATATAAAATATGAAAAAATAAATACATATTTATTTAAATATGTGTTCAAAATACACCGAATAAAGACATAATTACAATAAAAGAACAAAAAAGTTTTCATTCTACAGGAAGTTGTTCGAACGCTACTGCCATCTAGCGTTGTTTTTTCAAACGAATACTGTTTTAGAAAAGAAGGACGTTTCACCAACCTAACAAGATTTACAATGCGTTCGTAAGTTTGTTATTATTTGTTGCGTTTCAGTAATAAAAGATTTTGCAATATTGTTATGTACTAACAATATTGTACTTACCTATTAATAATGAAAATGATTTCTAAGGATAGACTGCTAAACACTGTACAATCAAAAACATTCTAAGGCTATCAAAATAATTATTTCAAAACTGTGTTTTTCCGGTTAGAGCACAATATTTTTCAACATTTCAAAATTGACATGACCCTAAAACAAAAATACCGTTTCTTCATATTTGTATGCTGAGTTCAAATATATATTTTTTATTTTTTTAGTTGCTTAGTTTCTGAAAAAAAAACCAAAATACATGCGAATACGTCACTTATACGGTGGAATGAGGTGGTTACCTTTGCGTAAACTAGCTAATTTTTAAGATGAAAACCATAACGTCAAACAAGACATATCTAATGTCAAAAATGACATATCTATTGTCAAACAAGACATACCTAATGTCATGAAGATGTCAATGTGTGACATTGACAACTGCTAAATGACAGTGACATCTAAGTAACAGTCTTTTTTTGACGTATCACAGCAAAGGATGTATCGCCATTCCACCGTATGAATGACGTCATTTGGTGCTTACGTCTTTTTAGAATGCACCGAATTTCAAAGTTAAAATTATGAACGAAAAGTACATAATTTCGAAAAAACAAAAAATATGGGTCCTCTAATTTTGGATTTGCTTTTATAACGTAATAAAACATGCAGCCTAAACTGCAGTTATGCCTCAGACATCAGTTCAGCGGTTACACTGTGCTACTCATCAATAATTATGATAAACGTTTTTTATGGCCATTAATGCATTTTTTGAGTTCGATGGTTAAACCACAGTATACATATTAACCATTTCACTAATCATCAGTAGGGATTCTGACCCTGCTGGGTCATATTGAAATGGATCTAATTCCGGACCATAATGTCAATTTTTGCTCGTTTTAATTTCACCTTAGTGCCTCTACAACTAGGCGCCCACTACTTACTGAAGTCTCTATGTTTGACCACAGATGTCACTGGGAGTCGAATAGGTACCTAATAACATTCTTAGCTTTTTGTTACCTTCGGCTATTGAATTTTTAGTATGGGTACCTATGAATATATTCGAAGGTTGTTTACTTTCTTTGTAACTTATTTATTCTCCTAAAGCTTGGCCTCATGTCCAAAATACACGGATGTAAACAAAACTTAACAAAGCCATCTGTTGGCCCCAGCGTTAGATTGAACTAACGCTGGGGCCAGGATAAGGTATAGACATAGTGTAGTGTGTATAGTCATACACACAAGGTGTAGACGTATCTGATCTGTCGCAGCCATTCTAACTGTGATTGGCTGACGAAATGATTTGATTGGAGCAAAGAGATTTGAATGTCTTTGGATTGGAGTCTTTGGAGAAAGCATAAAAGCACTGGTGGGACCGCGTCGAGACCACCAGAAGTACCTACTACGTGTTAGTTATTTTTTGTATATGTAATAAACAATTTCGAAAAGATAATTATTATGCTTTTTACTTTGGTTGTTATACCTTTTATGTGAATAAGTTGGAATCAATCATTATGGGCATTATTTTGCAAATTATAAAACGTGACAATTCTGAGAGATTATGTTGAGATGGTCCCAAAGACATTCAATACAAGACTCACTATAGACGAGATACACACGAATAAAATTTTCATCCGATAGGTACTTTGTGTCCTGGGACACAAGTCAATGAGTTTAGATTAGTGCGCTCCGCTGCCGCTCTAATATTGCTATACCTATTATTCTAGATGGCGTTACTGAGACATGGGGTCACAGTTTTTCTATGACATTTCTTAGAACGTCCCCTCTATGGTACCTTATCTCTTTTGATGGCTCTAATCACAGATATCTATAGTCCCAATAAAGTTTTAGTAAACTTACATGCTTGTACCTATGTGTTATTTTAGTGTTTTTTTCGGCAAGTAGGTAAGATTTGAATTAAAAATCAAAACCTTTTTTTTGGTGCGGGGTGGAAAATCCTCATGGATTGTCCTCCGCCCCAGGAGGGCGAAGGGGTCTGTTAAACTCTTACTGGCTAAATACCACCCGGGTGTTCCGTCTCACCCCTGCGTCGGGGCATAACCTTACTAGGTACCTACCTCAAAATGATGTCAGTGTTGGTTCTCATTCAGGTTCTAATTAAAAAATCGAAATTATTAAACAGACGAAACGATACAATATTTCAGACCCGGACGTCTGAAATATTGTATCGTTTCGTCTGTTATCGTATTGGCACTCATTTGTCGTTAAAGATAGTCAGAAGTCCGGAAAATCTGACTAAGTACCAATTTAACCAAGGGGTATCGTGTTACCCAGTAAGTAAATGGGTTTTATCACTGCCACTAGGTCGAGTAGAAGCAAAGGTCTATCATGTACCTACCGGCTGGGGACGATCAAAAAGCCGTGTAAGAACGAGCGTCCCTCCTGTCAGCAAATAATAACAAATCAGAATTTTCTCACCCTTGAACAAGCTACATTTTGCAGCTTACAGAAAAAAGCAGATGCTCCTTAAATTTATTTATTAATACATTTATGTACTTCGGTACACATAAACATACCTAATTATAAAAGAGAAAAAGGAACTAAAAACACAGGTGATGTTGAAGTGCCCTGCAGCATACCAGGGGAGATTTAGGTTCCACCAAATTCACACTATACTCAGTTTGGAACTTCGGCGATACCTAATCTTTACTTATGAAGGTATTTCCTACAACCGCTAAACCGAAAGCAGTCTTATTCATAAATATTTTTTTCTCTGACGTTGGTCCTATAGCAAAAGTTATGTTGAGTGGAACGACCCCCTATCCGGTTTCTAACACCATTTCTTTTATCCTTCTAAGTTTTGATGTATAAAAATCTTGAGACGCAAAATACCGTTGACATCCGTGGTTGACTTCTGCCGTCGTCGTATCTTTATGACGTTGAGAAAATCTACAGTGACATTTTCCATTTTCTGAATCAGATTTTGTATTTAATTTTTTACTATTTTGGGAGTTCAGAAACAATTAGGGGAGTTTTAAATTGCAATTTCTGACTAGAAATTTATCTGAACCCCAGGAGGCCCGAGTTTTGCACAATTTTATAGGTGTGATAAACGAAATAAGCTATTCCTTACCTACCATCAGAAACAATAAGAGCCAATAAACTTTTACGAGTAAGAGAGAATGCTGGTACAGTTGCACAGTGAGTGAAAGTGCGAGGCAAGGAAGCCGAGGGCCGACCTTCTGGCGGGAATCAGCTGATCGGGTTTGCGCAGTGCGCAAAAGTGCGGGACGAGGGGGGCGCGGCTCGGCGAGCGACCGGGGAGACAGCGCGCCCGGCCAGTCGCGCGCGCTGCGCCCGCCCTCCGAGCTCACAACCCGCCGCGCACCACCGCGGCGCCGCGAACCGCACAGCCACCTGAGAATAACAGAAAACTAGCACCGCCAGCGTCCGCGACCACCCCACGCTCCACACTAATGCTGTAACTGTGATATTTGTACAAAACTCCGCGCTCCTCCTCTCCGCCGACGCTGGCCATGCGGGCACACAACGCGCCGGACGGATCCGACTCGCAGCCTCCCGTGACACGCGCTATCACGCTGTTATGAGAGACCTTCAGAGCGTACCTGATACATGTACAAAAATGTTCGATATGTCAATTCAAGAAGTGAACGGGAAAGGACCTAAGAAGAGGAAAAAGTCGTTAGAGCGTATCTGTGATAATGAGGATCGTGGAGAAGAAGTGGCGGGTGCGAGCGCAGCGCCAGAGGCCCGGAGCGGTGCGGTCGACGGGCTGGGCCAGCGGCAGCTGCTGCACTGGCGCGACATGCCGCAGCACCTGCAGTTCAACCCCTACGTGCTCACCGGCTACCGGCCGCTGCAGAGCTGGGCCGGCTGCGTCGGCAGTTTGTTCTACTTCCACAACGAGACCATCAACATCCTCACTCATGGTAACGTACACATTGATTTATTTGCGCGTTGTTACGTATTATGGCTGGTGAGCGGCACGAGTTTGCTCTTGTTCCTCATGTGAGGCCGGTTACATAAAGCGTCAGCTGTAACTTAGAGCATTCTCACGATTATAAGCAACTAATATTTTCTACTTACATAAATAGCTAATACTAACAGGTTGCATTCATAGTAGATAATTCTCCGTGTAATCCGTTGAGAAAGTAATAAGTAAATAAAGTTAACAATATTTCCGTTCTACGTAAATAAGAAAGCTAAACTATGATAATTATAATAAGTATCAACCAAGTTATAGGCGAGTCGGCTGTGTGCCTATTACAAGCATTTCAGAAAGATTTACACAAGCGTAGTGTAGTTAACGGGCTACGGCGCTCGTGGTCGTAGCACTGGGCTACGGGCTACGGGCCTGCGTAGCACAATTTAAGTGCCATTACAAAAATGAAAAATCTGGTTTCGCGGAGAATGCACATTATGAAATCGGCATTTTACGGATCGGTTGTAATATTATAATTGATTAATCAGTTACTGTTTTACAAAGTCTTATAATTAATTTATTTAAAAATACCGCAAATTTGATAGTTTTTAATCTTTTACAGTTGGCTAGATTAGTAAATATCATTTCAGTGGGTTCGTATTTACATTATTTAATACCTTCTAAACTGTCCTCTTGATAGAGTAAATGTATCTACTACAAATGTATAGTTATAATTTGGAGAAGTTGTAAATGTTACACTTCCATTATAAACCATGTGATGCAGTTTCCTTGTTCATATCTGCATGAATAAAATAATAGGCAATTAAGCGTTATAATATTAGCCAGATAAGATTTTCTTTAAACTAGGTAACGTTGCCATCCGATACAAAATATCTAGTAAATACCTAAAAAGCGACTGTTGGATATCAACTTTCAGCCTAGTGCTGAGAATTGAAAATTCAACAGTGTAATAATGATATAAGAGTGAAATTAAGATTAATTAGAATCCCCTGCTAGAGTTGGTGTTTCCTGATAGCTACAAGCTAGGGGTCTTTAAGTCAAGAGTGAACAGGTTGCTTCTAGGCAAGCGTGCTTCATCGTCGACCACATCATCGCTTACCATCAGGTGAGATAGTGGTCAAACGCGAGGCTATCAATAATAAAAAAAATGCATACCTTTATAGACAAAATAGACAAAAAGTTGTACAAAATAATTTCTGGACTAAGTTTGTAGTATAATCGTATATGCAAGCATTTTTAACACTTATTGTGACGGACGGGATACTATGGAACCCTACACTGAGCGTGGCCCGACACGCTCTTGGCCGGTTTTTTTTATTAATATGGAAACTGACGGCCAGCAACACTTCTAACTATGTCTGTGATAGCTAAACCGAAGCGTAAAAACGATTATCCGTAAAATTATGAAGAGGAAAGATTTTTTTTGTTCACTTATAGGTATGTAAAGCTTTGACTAAACAACTTCTTAATCAATTTAGAAAAAAATCTTTTCCAAATGTGTATGATAAAGTATTGATAGTATAAACTATGGTTGCATACCTTTTTACTATCTACTTCTAGTCGATGCTGACGCGGTTATCCCGCGCACAATGATATTTCTTGAGAATATTGTTTTTGAGCAAATCACAAACTTTGTCAAACTCCTAAATAAGCATTTTGTATAAGTTTTATCTAAAAATAGTCTCAATACTGTGTGTTGAATGAAATACATGTGCGAATATGATTTTGAAATCTAATACCGTACTCAAAAGTCAAAGGCAAAATCTATCTAATATTTCATATTCAATTTGAAACTATACAAGAACCTATAAAATATTTGTACCAATTCGGCAAATTCGCAGGTGTTCGCTTTATACTCGACGCACTCGCCGTAACCAATTGAATGGGAATCGCCCAAGGGGTAACTCCATAAAGCCGGGTATTGTGAGCCCTAAGGGGTAATGCAGCGTTATCTTACCCCACCTATTGTATCGAGGAACCCCATGGAATGGCCTCGCGGATTGTCGGCAACCCCATTACTTAGAAGCATTTTTAATTCAGTGTCGGTATGAAAAGGGCTGTTTTTTTTTGTTATAATGATTCGATTTTGATTCGGTTGTTTGGTCGATAATAATTAAAACATTGTACAATAAAATAATGTTTATAACAATGCGTGCATAAAGAGAGGATTAGTTTCAGATAAACAAAAATGTCTACTTGCTTGGGTAACCCATTTGTTTATGTGGTAAACGTTATCTTAATAATAGTACTAGCCGGTTACTGTCACACAAGGCGAAGGCATTTCTTCATACAGAGAAACACCAAGCACTTTTGATCGTCAAACTTATAAGTTAAATAAAACACTTATAATCATTCTAGTTGCCCCTTCGAAAAGGTAGTTTCTTTTGGAGAAGAATGGACAAAAAACTCCATGCTTAGCTTACTCTTTTAAAATATTTTATTATTATAACTTTTTGTATACAAATAATCAATACATTATAATTAGGTAAATGACTACGATGCACAGAGGCAAGCGCATCAAACTATCCCGATGTATCAAATTTCTTTGACAGTTTATAACCTTGTTCCCAACAGAACAAGGTTCATGTTCAATTAGGAAAATTTTACAGGATGCTTGATGTGCTGGCGTCTGTACGTAGAATAAAAAGCAGCATACACTACTATTACTACACCATTACTTTACTATACACTAAGATAGGTTCCAGGTATTTCAAAATAAACATAGTAGGAGATAAGTACCTAAATAATTAAATGAATAGATACCCACTACTCTCTTCACAAACCATTGTTACTCCTAAAAACGCTTTTCTGTCGGTGGCCATTGTTGATTCTAGATCAACAATGGCGACCGCCAGGAAGCATTGTCTCAATGAAATTAAACTGTTTCGCTGTATTGTCAAATGTAGGTAATGGATTAGTAATATAACTTTAAATTCAGTTTATTTTGATAGCTGTACACACTACATAATGCATGAGGAGCTTGGGGCTGATTAAAAGCAGCCGCACGAGTCATTTAAAAACGCTTGACTAGGTTGGTCTGTAGATGGGTGACTTATTCCCAAGAGCTCCAAATCTATTGTTCTCCAAACAATTTCTCTCCATACATTGATTCCCAACAGCTCCATAATTTTATTAGTTAAATAATAAAATACAAAATTTTTAATTATTACTATTATATTGCTTTTTTAATTTGGGGCCGTCGGGAATAAAATTATGGAGCGCCTGGGAATAAGCCGGGTGACTAATCATTACATACCGCGACACTTCCGGGCCTCGGAGAGCACGTTCAGCCGTTGGTACCAGCTGTCAGTTAAGTAGATCATTGACAGTCGTTGCGGGTAGTCAGAAGCCCGAAAGTCTGACAACCATTTTTACCTAGGGGTATCTTGTTACCCAGCTACTGGGTTCTGGAGATCAGACAGGCAGTCGCTCCATATAAAACACTGATAAATGGCTGCATGCGGTTGCTGGATACTAACCCAAACATAGTTGGGAACAGGCTAGGCAGAGGTTGACACACTACATCATGCAACAGACTACATCACCCGGTTCTCCCTTTCGCATAATCCCTGGTTAAACTAATTATGAACACGAATTAGCAACTGCCTCTGTACATTCTGAACTACACATACACACGTATAATCCTTCTATACTAATTAACTACTAACTAATTCTAATTACAGTGTTAAAGTGATGAAAGCCTGATGTAGTCAAACATCATATCTACATTATTCTGATAGATAGGTACTCTAGAACAGGGGTTCCCAAACTTTTTAAGTAATGGAATACTCACCAAATTTTAACCAAATAAAGTAATCTACTTACACAGCTATCCGAGACAAAGAAGTGTAAGCCACCTGCCGCAAAAATAAGTGAGCTGGATGAGGAAGGCTTTACTGTGGTCGAGGGAAAGAAGCGTCGATCGCGACACAACCGCAACAAACGTGGTACCGCTCCTGGAAACGATGACATTCACGCTGCCGTGCCCACTATGCTCCTTTATGTTTCTCGGTTGAACCAAGACACATCGGATGAGAAGCGCCTCCAGTACAAAACCAGGAGGAGCCAAAGTCAAGTCAGTGCCGAGGAACGAACAATATTGAAGCTTTCGCGGATGAAGTCGAGTAGGACTACAAACTTCAAGTCTTACATCCTTCAAATTCCCGCGACGCATAAAGCAGTCTTCCTCAGAACTGACTTTTGGCCGGCTGGAATAGTTTTCAGACGCTTAAATGAAGCACGACATTTAATAAACCGAGTGTGGTTTAAATATTATTTTTATTTATTATTACTGTGCTGCTTACTATGGGTTTTTATAACCTGAATTAAAGATTATTATTATTATTTAATACCAGTGATAGCCTAGCTGTATGACCGGCGGTTGACTTAACCATATAGGTCTCGAGTTTGAACCCAAGGCACGCACCTCTGACATTTCGGATTCATGGGCGTATTGTATAATTATCTTCTTTTTCAAACAGTCCCTCATTACTGATGATCGTGGTCGCTGGACCTCTTTGAGCTGGCAATCTACCTCCATCGACTCCGGTCCAAAGATGCCATCACCGCCTGCTGAAAACTACTTGAGGACGTAGCCTCTTAACTGTATATCTGTATATTATCACGGTAAAAGAAAACATCGTGAGCGATAGTTCTCCAAGGCATATGAAGCCAAGTCGGGTCGGGTGCCATAAAAACTCTGACAGCAAGTTAGTCACTAAACAACAAGAAAAAAGAAAAAAATACCTAATACCTTTTATGTTACGGTTACATCAAGTGAATACAAGTACATAACCTCACGCCTTTTTCCCGTGGGGGTAGGCAGAAGCTACAGAGCGTCATCTGCTACGATTCTTACAAACTTCCTTTGCTTCGTTTACGTTCATAAGTACATGTAGTCATACACACACGTCGGTTGCAAGTACCTACTAGGTACGCACCTGACCTTACCAATAAGGTTTATGTATGGGCTTCTAGGGCGTCCTCTCCCGGCGTTTCACTAACATCTGCCTTATTGAAAAAAAGGGAAAACCTACGAATAGTTTCAACGCTGTGGGGGTCCAGGATGACAACGACTGTAGAGGACTCATGGTGTCCGGATATTGTGCAAAGTCCCTCCTACCCTCCCTTCCTTCTTGCCTTCTTCCTTTTTCCTTCTGTCCCTTCTACATAACATATTCTATGTAGCCATAAGGCCATGGCCCATGAGCTCACCACTCTATTTAATTCTATACACAAAGGAAATTACTAAAATGATGTATAGACAGTTATTTCTCGATACCGCAGCAAACATTGGAAAGAGCGGTCATTTTGTAAATTGTACCGTGATTACCGATAAATGTTAACTTTGTACTGGATAATCATCCACGTAATCTATTGGCAATAACTGGGGTAGGTTTGGTTAGTTCTTTTAGTTTAAAGCCGTAATTAGATTGAAAAGGTTATAGTTGATAATAATGATCATTAATCGAAATGCATATTTTTTCAGTTATTAGGGGATATTCATAAATAACTTCACACGTTTAGGGGGGGAGCCAACTGAATGTGACATTGTGTGTCAAGGGTTGAAAGCTATGTGTCGTCAAATTTTCTAAAAACCAAAAAAGTAGAAATATTATTCATTCGATCTCTATTTATAAGGCAAATGTAGGTTTATGTCGTCGAGTACACGCTCGCTCGCTATCCAACCGTTCTGTGCGTCGAACGTTTAAGTCCCATGTAGGTAATAGATGGCGAGCCTAGTATCAATCCAGCACAAATACTACCTATTATGATGTTAGATATTAATTGTAGTACCTACCTGGACGTGCTTATACATTTTAGACATACCTACATAACAAAAAAAATAAAAAACATGTTCATACAATAAATAAATGGTGAAGCCCTGTTTTCCTTGCTAGATCACGAAGTGTTAAGTAGAAACAGAATTTTTATTTATTTAAGAAACAAACAACTGTGTATTGTATAGGTATTATGTCCTACACAATAGGCGTATAGGCACTAACAAAAACAGCCACAAGCTTTGTTGAGCTAAATCAAATGAAAAGAATTAGTAATAATAATAAAATACAGGGTTTTTAAAGGAATAAAAAATACCAATACAGGAAAGAACAATTTGTAAGAGAAAGAGAGAGAGATGTGTGGTGTGTAGTGTGATGGAATGTAGTGAGTGTATAGTGTAGTGTGTATGTTATTACCCTTATTTTAAATAAATAAAACCAGACTCAGGGCTGCTACCGACTATCGCACACAGAATAAAATTTCAGTTTAAATACTTCTTTTTGATTTTAAAAAATATTCAAAGGCAAGCTTAGTTTAACATTATCGATGAGTGGCATAGGATAATATTATTATTATTATGGTATTGTAGATCATCCATGTAAAACAAAAGCCGGGCTTTAGCTAGTAGTGGCGAGGGGAACCCTAAAAACAACAAACATAAACGTAGGTAATCTCTCGCTCAATAATACCTTTGCTCAATTGCCTATCTACGAGAAACCTTTTTCCAAGTGTTTTTATTGCGAATGCTGACCTAAAGCGTTTACGCCTATTAATAACAAATAATATGTGAATAATTAACACCCTTTTATGTGCCATTCGTCTTTATTTGAGCGATTCATGATGTACTGCGGCACTATACTGTAAAAATAACTCCTTGAAAATGTAGGTAAAGCTCCTAAATAAATAAATAAATAAATATTCCACAACTTTTCACTTAACGCCATCTAGTCCCAAGCTAAGCTAAGAGCTTGTGTTAGGGGTACTAAACAGCTGATAAACAAACATATACAGGGTTATTTGTAACCAACAACCTCGCAAGAGTAGATTACTAACATCATGAACAATAACATTTGTTCTACGACTATTTCGAAAACAGGCAAAAAAAAATCAACTCTCCATACATACCTATATCCGAACAGTTGATCGAGTTTTGTATGGAGAGTTGATTTTTTTTGTCTGTTTTCGAAAAAGTCGTAGAAACTTGCTTATTAATATAACAAACACCGATGTGTGTTATATTAATAAGCAAGATTATGGTACCTATATTTGGTCTGATGCAGCCAGGAAAAAAATAATAGCAGATATGTCGTGTTTGGATTCATTTTAACCAGCATTCGATTCTGCACACAATGCACTGGTGGCAACAGGATGAGCTGATGCTGCAGCCAGGCTATCCAGCACACCAGTAGGTAGACTCTTAACAAAATAATAGTAGCTAGGTATGTCGTGTTTGGATTCATTTTAACCAGCATTCGATTTTGCACACAATGCGCTGGTGGCAACAGGATGAACTGATGCTGTAGCCAGGCTATCCAGCACACCATTAGGTAGACTCTTGACAAAATATTAACAGATATGTCTTGTTTGAATTCGCTCTATCTAGCATTTGATAAATCATAACTGTGAACTGTATAAAACAAAATAAATGCGTTTAAGAATTTTAGAATAAAAATTAAATTAAAAATTAAAAAAATACCCCACCGCAAAAAGGAAAACATTTAAAAAGTTAAAAATAACACCTTGCTATCGTTGAGCCTTGTAATTTTACGTCACGTCGGGGTACCGCTAAAATAAGTACATACATACCTAAATTACATACATAAAATTTCATGGCTCAACGATAGCAAGGTGTTATTTTTAACTTTTTAAAAGTTTTACTTTTTGCGGTGGGGGTTTTTTTAAATTGTGATTAAACTGGTTGTCAGACTTTCGGGCTTCTGACTACCAGTAACAACTGTCAAAGATCTACAAATTACAGCCGAATACAGTAACTTAACTTACTTTTCGTACCACTTGCTCAAAAAAGTGACATTCTATGCCACAAAAAGCGAACATAACAATAGTCATTTTTAATCTGTTAAAAACAGGGAAAGAAAATTGTACTGGATTTCATTCATCCCCTAGGGAGAGAATGTGATTTAAATTTGGAATACTTACCGAAATTTATACTGAACTACATTTAATATTACACCATTGAGTTTGTATATAAAGCATTATACATCTTTTTGAAAAAGGAATACGCATTTATTACGCAGCTAAGATTATTAATTAAATAAAATTACGAAAACCACGAGGCCGTATGAGCTTGATGCCTTTGCTTTTCTGACAAAAAATATTAATCTAGGAATTTGCCGCGTCTTTGTTTTCTTCAAATATATAAACGTTAAGTTTATTTTACTTTATTTTTATAAATAAGTTAATATTCTAAAAATACGTTTACTTTTAATTGTCATAATTTTTAATAAATGCTTATCTCATATTATTATTGTGTAAATTTTTCGCAAATGGTACGAAAAGTAGAGTATTTTCCTAGGTGATAAAGCTGTCTTAGTCTTGGGTGAACTTAAATCCCTCGCTACACTCAGGACTCGTCTTAAATCCCTCGCTTCGCTCGTGATTTAAGTTTTTAACACCCTCGCTACGCTCGGGAGTAAACCTCGAGTCTTTCGTTACGTTCGCGATTTAAATCGTCACCCGCGACAGAAGACACTGCTTTATCCCCTTGGTTAATAATGTACTATTTCGAGGACTTGTTTTTCGAGGCACAGAGCGGTCTTGATATCTTCGATCGTCCTGTGTGGCTAGATCTATTTAGCCATAGGCCTTTACAAAAAAACCTATTTTATAGCAAAACACAACCGATAAAGCTTAACACACCGTTTCACGCAGGATGATTGAGCCGTGGCAGCCACATGCGGTTTGCTAATAATGTCAGTTAGACTGAGCCGAATGGATTACTGTGGTGTTTGCGGGTAATCGGTCACCATCGGAACCTGTCAATGTTCTGCACTGATAAATACACTGGTGATGCTTTTTCTACTTTCCACAAAGGTTCCTTAGTCACCAATTTCCTAGATAGGTACCTGATATCTAATAAGCACGTTGTTTGACTGGTACCCCATCTAAGACCGATCCTTAGGTCCTAAATCCAATTTATCAGCAAGCGCCAGTGAAGCGTATCTTCTTCCGAGATATTCTATACAACTCTACCAGCTGGCGAACTGGTGAAATATGGGTGTACTACCAAGCACATCTCTGCCTAGCTCTTCGGAGATTACAGACGTGATTTTATGTTGTCTGTATTAGCTGATAACTCAGTTTAAACATCCCTTCCATTCAACTTCACACAACTTGTTTGCGGTAGATGGCCCAATAGGTACTTGAGAAAGGTTAAATATCGCAGCGCCTGTAACTCCTAGAAGTGGGTGAAACCTCTGCGCAGAGCTAGTATACCTATAAATAGATGTGCCAGTTAAATAAGTTCTTGAAAATGAAAAGAAAAGACGTGAAAGCACGTGAAAGTTAACTCGCCCGCGTCTCTTGGGTGCGATTTATACAGACGCCGCGCGCCGGCAGCGAAGTGGCTCGGACGTGAAGCGACCACGTTTCACTTCTCCGATCGAATTTTATACTAAATCTTCTTTCTTTTTTAATAAATAAAAGGTTTTTATTGTGTAAGTGTGAGTGTAAGGTACTTTCTTGACCAATTTTCTGTAGTAGGACTTCTTCTTAGATTATCGATGGCAAACATACAATTGTCTTGCCTTTAAGAATCAATTTGTAAGTTATTGTATACTTACTTTTCCATTTAACCCACAACATAAGTAATTCATTTATTTAGTTTAAAGATTATCTTATATTTCTCCTAATAAGTGAATTGTATCTACTATTTTGGAGAAATAAATCTAAACCGTTTCAGCTTGAAAAAATTGAGCTTCAATTCGCCATAATGATGAAAGGATTACTTAACCAAGAGAAGTCGACTTCTCAGGATGTGCTAGAAGTATCAGAAGTTGGAGAGTAGGTACGTCACTTGCGCAGGCTTTTTCATGCATCTACTGGGTTATAGGTTTGAGGCCTATTTGATCTTATTTGGGTGTTACGGTGACCCTCCGCTGGCGTTCAATTCCTCAAATGATTCAGTTCTTAATAATACCTATAGTAAATAATAAGGTTTATGTTTCTTCTACTATACATTTTTACAAATGTTTGTGGATTATTGGATATATTACAATTTGATTAGGTACCGAGGTCAGCTCATCAAGCTACCCCAATGTGTATAAGGTTCATTGGGAAAATTTTAAAGTTTTGGGTAGTTTCATCTGCATATTAGGTATTTTATGCTGAACTCTAGTCACTGAATTTCAGCCTTAAAAATCAATAAAAATAAATTCAAGTGTGATTTTGTGTAGGTGTGTAGCGATAATGAAATAATGGATACATAATACTTAACCACAAAGAAACCTTTTACCAAGTTTCAAATGTGAAATTCAAAAGGTGCTGCAGATTTACCAAGCCACATTAAAACAGTTTGAATTAAAAATCCCAATCTGCATTCAGCTTCTAATTACCGAGGAACAAAGAGCGTAACTACTGGAGTAGGTATCAAACGCGGATGGCTGCTTGACTTGGCTAAAGATTAATTGCCATTGTTGGAGCTCGAATTAATTAATTTATATTGTATATCACTTGACCGATTTCAGTGCAGATGCGGCGAAGGTGCTTTAGGGACTAAACATATTTATTCAGCTCCATTCAAAACTATTGTTTTCTCTACAAATGCTGAATAGAGGTGAACAAACGTGGTTAGTGCCTTATTATATTTATAGGTGATAGGTAAGTAGTAACAGTTACTGTACAGATGTGGTTGGTGTATTTAATATTAAACGTCATATTAAATCATGCCTATAGTCTCTGAAGGGTAAGCCCTATAGTACGCCCATAGTTCGACAGTTATGTATAAGTACTACGTTAGTTATCTGAGTAGTAAGCTTTGCTATGTTGACTATCACCATAAACAAACGAAAGTCCTAACAATATTAAAAACCTGTTTCGAAAATATACTGATAATCTATTGCCAGTTTTACCTTCAACCAAAGCCTAGTTTGAGAAATACATAGTACGCCTTGCTAGCATTATTTTAAGGCTTTAGGGTACTTCCGTACACTTGTACGGAAGTACCCTAAAGCCTTACAGTCACAGAATTCGCTACAATTTCAACCCCGTATTGTTACTTAACAATACGGGGTTGAAATTGTAGCGAATTCTGTGACTAGACTGTGTACGTTATACATAAGAGTGACTATTAGATATTGTTTGTGATTCCGATCACATCTCAAATAGTAACAGTTTTTCTATAGGATCGGGTAGACAGTAGACACAAGGTCTTTAATAACAGCACCTGGATCGATTTATCGCCCCCGAAACCCTCCGCATATAATGAATTACATAAGAATCGTAGGCGCCGTTTCCGAAATTCAGATTATCTTTCTTTAATAAATTCTCGTGTCACAGTGTCTGTTACAAAATTTTTGTGTGAAAATCCTAGTAAATTTACTGTACACAAAAATTTCATAAGAATCGATCGAGCCGTTTCGGAGGAGTTTTGTAACAAACACTGTGTCACGAAAATTTTATACATTTGATAAGGAAATATTGTAAATAATAAAACAATAAATAGCTGCGGTCTATATCTAGGTCTGAGAATTGGACTAATAAAAAACGAAACAAAACTAATACTTAAATTGATTTTAAGGCAGAACAAATTTTATCGGTGCAGCTAGTATATGTATGTAGGTATATGTATTTAAGAATTGCTCGATACCATGATTGACCCCATACGACATATTTTAACTTTGAATTCTGGCCTGTCAAACTAATTTGACTAATTGCGGAATTCCCATACTTGTTCTCTAATTACAAAACAATATTCGTTCATTCTACTAAAATTCTCTCCTGAAATTCCGAACATGCAGAATTTCGACAATCATCATAACTTCAAATAGCTTTGTTGCCAACCGCACGCACATAAATTAAATTAGCCGAAATTAATTAACATGGACAGACATACATCCCGCTGTATAGCTGTGTTAATAATGAACCCACATTGAATGTTATATCGGATAATAACCTGATTACTGGTTAATTCATTATTGGTTGTTAGTATTTTTCACTTTGATAGTCGTGATGGCCCAGAGGTTAAGGCGCCTACATTTCATGCACGAGGTTGTGGTTTAAATCCGGACAAGTATAACTACTAATATGACTTTTTCTATTGTCACAGATATACTCTTAAAGTACATATGACTTTCTAAGGTTATCTTACACATCATTGACTTAAAGTTAATATAAGTTTGAAATCGCCAATCCTCAAGACGTATGGCGATTTCAAGCTTATATTAACTTTAAGCATGGTGATCAATGCTCGTGCCTTCTCTGTATTAGAAGAGGCCGTTTGCCTTGCAGTGGGACAGCAACAGGCTGATATTATTGGGTTATTAACCAATTCGACACAAGATACCGGACACACGTGTGTCCAGTTGGTGAAAATTAGAATTAGTACAATTATTATTTCGTCATCTGGACACGCCAAAATTTTAGCGCGTGTCCACATAGTGAAACTTAAATTAAATCACTTTTATGTTTTCACCAACTGGACACACCCAGTTTTTTTTGCAAAAAAGGGTACAGTCAGGTTAATAATTGCTTCGATTTCATGAAAAAGCTGCCTCACTTTTTTACTTGAAAAACCTTATTAGCTTCTATTTAAGACAAATTTTGAAATAAAAGATTTATTAAATAACAATTTGATAATATCATCATGATTTATTAATGTGAAGAAAAATATACTTAGCTAATGTTACCCGTTCTCAGCAGTAGGACGTTTAGTGACTGATGATGATTGTGACACAAAACATTAATGTGCTTGACTGTATTTTATCTTGAATTCGGGTAAAATGCGAACATGTGTTCAGTTGGCGAAAACATAAAAGTATTTTATTTTATGTTTCACTATGTGGACACGAATAAAAATCTTGGTGTGTCCAGATGACGAAATAATAAGTGATACTAATTTTGAGTTTCACCAACTGGACACACGTGTGTCCAGTCTCTTGTGTCGAGTTGGTGAATAACCCATATTATTTTAGTAATTTTTACTTAGGTTAATTAATTAATTATCATCTAAACAAAGCAATTTTTTAACTTTCAACAGCGTACAGTTTTGAGTATTCTTAAAACCACAAAAAAATACTCAAGACCCTATTTTTGTTCATAGTCACATGCACAAATATATACATAAATGTAGTATCTACTTATAGCCTAAAACCCAACGTCACAAAGACTACGCCATAATATAATACATATCTACGCAATCTTAACGCGAGTAAATGAGGTCTGAGATGCCACAGTACCTATTCAATACACATCATACGTGACGAAGGAAGACGAAAACGACATTGGAACATAAAGAAATATCTTCGGTTCATTCACAAAAAAATAACAAGCGGAATACTCTGGACAGTGATAAGACACGTATTCAGAAAAGTGTTACCGTCGGTTTGTATACTTGTTATTTTCTTATTCGTCAGATTTGCTCATTAGCATCAGCATAAACGTTAACTTCAAGTACTTTCTACACAATGGCCGAGGTTGGCCTATTTTGAGATTATTTTGTTTTCAATTTTTACATCGAATTATTGTTTACCAGCTGGCGCCCGCGACTTCGTCTGCGCAGGATTAGTACTTCGAGTAGTTTATTCTCTTGCCCAAGGTCATAATATACCTTATAATTTATTATAACCTATGTGTTATTCTGAAATATAAGCGGTATTTTTGTAAAGTTTCATTAAAATCCAATCAGTAGTTATTGCGTGAAAAAGTAATAAACATCCAACAAATATTCGCATTTATAATGTTAGTAGGATTATAATATTAGTAGAATAAGTCTTGTAGGAATATATTTTACGTAGGTGACTGGTTGCTCAGCATCTAAAGACACAAAGTTAAAAACTACAAACAACTAACTATAAACAACTAACTATAACTAACTATAAAAAAGAAAAAAACAGCGCTGGTTCGCACAGGCGTTTTTGAGGTTTTTTGCGACGCTCGGATTTACTAGACGCGTTCGAGAGCTGACAATCCGGTGCCTTGTTAAAATATGAGCGCTAGAGATGCGCTCTGTTGAATTTTCAACCCTTCTGCGTTGGAAGTCAAAAATCCCAGTGCGCAAATTGATAACGCCGGATTATAAAAACGCCAGTTTGTACGATTTTTATTCTTTCTTTATTGTTTTATGCCTAGAAATAAAATGTTTTATGCTTTACCTATAAAATGAATATTATAAGATTTTATGCGTACTTACCTCTGAAAATTTTACAGAAGAGTAATAAATAAGTAGTTTCATGAAGATTTTTATGGTACCTAGCTGTTAATCTTGTTCCTCCATTAAGATCTTTACGACAAAATAATAATTTATTTCATTCATGATAAAATTTTATGTCTGTTTCGAAAAGAGGATTAGACATCGAAGGAATTTATTACACGCAGATATCCGTGGAAAGGACCTCTATCTTCTACTCCAAAACGATTTTCGTATTGGCTCTCCATGATAAATTTCTATCAAGGTAAGTATTTTTAATTTGGCTTTATCTAGCCAAATTAAAAATACTTACTTTGATAGAAATTTATCATGTTAAAGGTGCTTGGTTTAATTTGTCATGGCACTAATGTGCGCTTTCAACAAGTCGTAGTAATCTAACGAATTACTACGACTTGTTGAAAGCGCAAAAATCATGGAGTTTCTTGTCGCAAAAACAACGTCTATTTATTACAACGACCATACAACCCATTTATTACATGCTCTCACAATTTACCGCCCCTTCGGGTTTGGTAAATCTGAATGTGTACCAATTAATTCCCAACCGCAAGGCGTTGTCTTAAGTTACAATACGATTCGGCTATGTGTAATGATTACGTTACGTTGTGTAATAAAAATTAAGCAGCAATAGCCCAATGGCTAAGACGTAGGACTGGCGATCGAGAGGTCGTGAGTTCGATCCCCACTTAAGTATAGCACTATTGACATGAGCCCACTCCAGACACAAGGTTTAGTTTAGTTGGAGGAGTTATCAAAACTAGGTACTGTAGGTTATGTGCATGTGCATTGTGCAACCCACATTGCTATTAACCACTCGTATGCCGTAATTATAGAAACAATCAAAAAGCAATTGTGTCTCGCGTAGATCTACGCTCCGGCACATGTTGGGATAAGCTTACTTTTAATAAAATAAATATAAAATAAAAATCCGTGAATGAAATAAAATAAGTGTCCAAAATGTAGATTTTGAAGTTCATGAGTTTCCTTTTGTGAAAAAACATGCAACAGCTATATAACTAGACATTGCTTTTCTTGACGTTAATGAAAACGCGCATTAATCATTAATTAAGTTGTCCCTCCTTTAAATTAGGCGACCCATCCTATCCCTCGGGTATCGTAAAATGTACAAGCCTCTATAAGGAATTTGATAAATACTACACTAGCAGTCACCGGCGACTTTGTCTGCGAGCCTTTGTTTTTATATTCTAGCTTCTGCCTGCGGCTTTACCCGCGTAAATAAGAAACATAACTTTTTAAAGGTTATCCCAAGGGACCACATTCCGAAATAAAAGTATTCTATGTGTTAAACCAAGAAGCTATCCATCTATGTGCCAATTTTTATCCAATTCTTTTCATTGATTTATGCTTTAATCAATGAAAAGATTGAGTAACAAACATCCAAATTTCTTCACAAATTTTCGCATTTTTAATATTAGGAGGATTAGTGGGATAATAACCTTGTGTTATTCTGAAGTATCAGCTTCATTACTGTAAAGTTTCATTAACATCTGTTCAGTAGTGTTTGTGCGAAAGAGAACCTAACAAACATTCATCCATACATCCTTACAAATTTTAAAATATTATTTAGAAGGAAATGGAATGGTATTCTGATGAACGTTATAAAAGAAAACATAGAGAAAGATAAAGATATTACTGCATCTTCTTAAAAAAAATATTAACATTAAATAGCACCTTACCTACTTATTTTACGAATATTGTAAAAAACGTATTAGTATTAATTGACTATTTGCATTTAAATTGGGGCGCTAAAATTATGAAGGTAATGTTTACAATATAATAGAATAACCATCGAAATTCGCCCGCTTTTTATAATTTAACTGGAGTAAAAGTAACAACAAGAAATGCACATACACACATATTGAAGCTTGCAATTTTAAAGGGAAATAAACCCGGTAACATCATTTTAACCATCAAACCCATTGATATATACATTATTTGTTGAAAGAAAGGACCGTCTACGACAAATTCAGAGCGCTGGTAGTGGATTGGCATCAGCCCAAATGTTACACAATCGCCATTTTTGGGTGAAGGCTGTACGTTCACGCCCTAGCTGAAATAAAAGGAAATGTGTGTATTTTTTGCGGACATTAGTCGTAATACCTATAGGAAACTCGACACGGTTTCATTCAATGACGTTACCGAATGATTCGAGTTATAGATTTTTTGGCAGCGAGCATAAAGGAAAGTGCCGGTCATTTCCTTGCGTTGTGAAGGAATAAAAGAAAACAATTAATGTAAGAATAGGTTGTTAGCTGTTAGCACTGTTCTTCTATATTTCAATATGTAACAGTTCAACAAGAATGAAGGAAACAGGTTCAAATTGTTTTCCATAATCATTATTTTCACGATGTTCTTGCTCACATGATATTCCTTCCATTTTCATTCTGCTAATGGTTCCGAAAGGCAAGCTATGAAGCTACACAATATTAAATTATTAACCACGGGTCAGCTTCCTCACTTACCTGTGTACATATTCGTATCTTTTCTGTACATAATTTAGGAGCGGTCATAGGGATCCCTCTCACTCTTGATCCGATGATTAAAATTTAAACATAGACAAGTAATATAGACAATTTAGAGCAACGGTCTACCTTAAATTAACTAACGCGTCTACCTTAAATTTATTAAGGTAGACGCGTTATGACTTGGCTAAATATTAACAGCCATACAGGTCGACCGAAGTTTGATCTACGCTTGTCAAGGTTGGTCCGTGGATGGGTGATCATTAGATACATAGGTACCAAGACTCCTCCCTGCCTCGGAAATCAGGTTAAGCCGTTGGTCTCGTCATTAGTAGAACTTTGACAGTCATTACAAGCAGTAAGAACCCCAAAACTCTGATAACCTGTCTAATCAAGGAGGTAACGGGTTACCCAGTTACTGGGTTGGGTAAGCCAGCATTATTGCCATGTGAAACACTGCAGCTGTCCGGTCAGACTAGAAGCCGTCACCATTATAGGTAGTTGGGCAAAGGCACGGTAGATGCAACTAGTCAAGTTAAGTTTTGTCTTGTGCGAATTCCAAAAATACCTCCTTTTTTTTTCTCTTGCCATCTTTATGGCATGGCTTTCATTCCTACGAAATAACATTTCATAAGCTATCATATTATGATAATAAATTGATCGGCCGACTGATCTGAGCCTCCAAGCCGGAGGTTATTTCAATTTCCCGTGCGAATGCTCTAATTTCCTTTAGCATGTTTTTTTGTAGATAGGTATACTCGTATCTAAAAATGCCGGCAAGAATTTTCCTTTGAGAAGGCATGAGAACAAACAGGCTAGGATTAATATTCTCATCTCTTATTAAGCAAAGGGCCAACTACAAAGCTATTCTGCAAAATAATTCTAATGTTTTCAGTAGTAGGTACCTTACTTATGATTAACTCAACAAATATTTATGAATGAAAACATTCCGCCTGAAAGACGTTTAAGACTTAGTTGATATTTAGGCTTTAATATTTTCAATGTTGAACAAGACTTATTATTCACAAAGTTAAATTGTTAATGGTATTTCTTTCCATTTAAAGTGACTAGCAAAGGGAAATGTTCATTTCTGGCCATGTTTTACCCATCTAGGTATATAATAAATACTAAAAATATACTAATTTACTAACATAAATATTGCTATTTTCCATTAGTAATGAATACAAAGCTATAAAAAGCCTTTATTATGACACTCAATTGTTAAATACATTCTAATATCTCCGTTCAGTAGTCAGTACTATCAAAGTAGGGATTGTAATTCTTAATTAATAAAAAAAACTCTACCAATTTCTACGTGAAAACCAGCCGTTGTTGCTTTATTTATGATGTTCATCCTAATGCTTTTCATTTGTTTCTTTCCTGTGTATTAATTGGCCAAAGTTTCTTCAGAAAATGGGCATTTCCCTTTAAGATTTAACTCTCAAAACTTATTAATTCAAAATTGAGTGGCAAAGGTAATGTGTTTATTCAGCCTTCTAGCTCGATAGCCTCCCTCCCGGAGGGGGATTGGAGTCATTAGGTATACTCGTTGATTACTAGATAGCGTGATATGGTTCTTGGTAAAAGTAAACTCGAAGTGAGGGTTATTTTTGAGTCTGGTGACTTCATAAGGCTATGTCATTATGCTACAGCAATAAAAAGACAGCATTTCTTTACATTGTTGGAATTGAAGAACGAAATTGACGAAAGATCTTACCATACCTACTAGATTTAATCCAAATATAATACCTAAGTATGTAGGTATAACGCAATTCGATGCCTAAAATTTTAGGCTAAATTTACACTACCGCAGAATAGAATGAAATGGAAGCGTCAATTTCGCGTCATGACGGGAAAAGGCGTATAAGTTCGCGAGGGGAATACTCGCGATTGCGCGAGGATTCCCCGGAAGACGCGTGACCTCTTTTTGGCTCTAATTTGACATAAAGTTCATTATGCTATGTACATCAAGTTACCCCAAAGTGTCAAATTTCTTTGATCGTTTTTTAACTTTATGCCAAATTATGTTATGTTTTTCAGCATGGTTCATATTCAATTGGGAAAATTTGACACATTGGGGTAACTGGATGTGCATTGTACAACTTCGTTGCAAAAAGTCTCTTCCATTCAGTTCTGCGGCAGTATAAATTGAGCCTTATGGAACTTGATAAAATTTTCCCGTAGTTACAATGGTACCTACATACAAACTTCAACCATGAGTTCCTCTCGGGAACTCTTCAAGACTTTCGGAAGGTGTAAATCCCCACAAAGTTGCAAACACAAGACAGGGAAATACTTGTACTTTCTTTACATAATAGAAGGCTGAATGCAGGAATATTGTATTGTTCCTTTGCTTCTGATTATTCCGGAAACTTGGCAACTTGGTTTTCGGACAAGGTTTTTTTTTATTCTCTTCATTGGCAAAAGTAAGAAGTACGTGATCCAACCGCTGGAAATGAATTGTATGGGCTTAATTAGAGTGTAATCATAACGGAGGTAAGTTATCTAGTTTTGTCGGTACTGGCGGTTTGAGCGAAAATTTTCTGCCTTGACAATAAACTATTAATATAAACTATTAACATAATTTATATATTCCACGACTATTCACACAATGCCATCTAGTCCAAGCCAAGCAGAGCTTGTGTTATGGGTACCTACTAGACAACTGATAAACATACTTATGTATTTCTAAATGCATAATTTTGTATATAAAACAAAGTCGTGGTAGTTACACCATTTATGACTCAAGAACGGCAGGACCAAATTTAAGGATTTTTGTTTTATAATATCTCTATCTCTATAGTATTTTTAATCGCTTTGGTTTTCTTCATTTTTCAAACGCAGCGCCATCTCGGAGGACATGACAGGATAAACTTCCCAGTTCATTATATCAGGTGACAATTTGACAATTGACAAGTCTTAAGTTAAAACTAAGAAGGTAACATAATATATAATATCAAACAATAATATTAATGTTCGTCCCGTCGTCGGTACGGTATACTCCACTCAAATTAAATAACGTACGTATTTAAATAAGGATTTTGAATCTACTATTATATTATGTATCATAATTATGTAAAATATTGGGATAGTTGCA
Organism: Euplexia lucipara; assembly: GCA_921972225.1. NCBI lineage: Eukaryota > Metazoa > Arthropoda > Insecta > Lepidoptera > Noctuidae > Euplexia > Euplexia lucipara. The sequence goes on along the minus strand of OV179152.1, from coordinate 6,220,153 downwards.
TAATTAGATTAAAAAAATACGAAAAGTAAATCATCATGACAACGGATCAACATATTTTATTTTAGTTGTCAATTAATGCGTACGTTCAGAAATTTATTTTGTTACTAAACATAGAAAGAGGTTTTATGTAGGCTAAAAGCCTGTATTTCAGAAATCAATTACGTAATTAAAAATGACGACAGAGACGAACTTCAATAATTCTTTGCAAAAAATAATTATTATACCGTTTGGACTTTAAAGTAGACCGGGAAAACAAATAAATTGTAGGTATATAATGTAGAGGCACGTAGCGCTGTGGTTCAGGTTAAAATATGAATTTATTATTTTTTTAATCAATGCATTGCAGTAAGGTAGTTAGGTTAGGTAGTTAGGTTAGCTATATAATAGGTATGGTAAGTTAGGTTAGGTTATACATACATGTTGTAATTTTAATTCTATCGAACATAAAATGTTTAAATAAGATCACAGTAGAGACTCGCTTAATAAAATGTAGTAGTACTTATTATTGGTTTGGATCTATTTGTTGGCATCTTATTAAACGTATATATATCTTAAATTGTGTGTATATTCAGTAGGTCTGAGAATAGAAAGTAAACTAATAAAAAGTAAATAAGACTAATAAATAGATTCTAAGGCGAAACGAAGTTTGTTGGGGCAGTTAGTTATAGATAAATTACACCTAGACACAGAACAAATGATCGTGCTCGTCACACAAACATTTGTCTTGGGTGGAAATCGAACCCACGACCTCCGGCATAGCAGTGGCCCTGACTACTAGACCAGATTATGATTAGTGGTTTATGATCAACTAGCACTTCGTCTGGGACTTGGTCCCCGTGAATTTTGTCCTTTAACCATGAAAATTTAACATCCTTTTCACCTTGTCTTTTTTATAAAATAAAATAAATATTATAGCCTACTTGGCAGAACTTTCTAATGCTAAAAAATTAAATGTTTCCCAAGATTTGGCCGATTTCAATTCCGGAAACGTAGTTTGAATGTGTTTATTAAGATCCTTCCATAGAAGCGTAAGATTGAGGTTCCATCTACCTTGGGATGGAAAAAAACTTCATACAATGAGTCGGTAATTGTATGTGAGATCATACCTGATAATTATATCGTGATAATTATAAAATCGATTTTATTGTTATCAACTTGTGATCGCTATATGCTATTATATCCACCCGTTGGCTTGCATGTATGCATTAATTATTAAAATCTTTATTTTAATAGAGGTGAGTGTATACTACAGATAATGCAGAAAGCGCATGTTTGCAAAAAAGTTATTAGCACTAAATACTACAACATGCACATACTCAAACACAAAGTAAATTGTAATGTTAGTATCTACTTATCTATTAGTAATATAAATATAAGCTTGCTTATGTCTGTTTACTCAATAATTGCACAACCTTAGTAGGTTGTGCATTATTATTGAGTAATTTTTTCAAGAAAAGTAGGGGATTCAAACATATCTCTACTAGAGAAAGAAAGAAAGACAATATTCTGTTTATTTACCATAAAGTAACTATACTTTATGGTATAATATTGTCTTTCTTTCTTTCTCTAGTAGAGATAAGTTTGAATCCCCTACTTTTCTTTTTACACAATTTCCTAGTGAGCTACAAAGAGTGAAATCAATTACCTACCTATTATAACGTTATTTTTCATAAAGCCTCACTTTGCACACTGCCGCGTAGAGCGGTCGGACTCCAAATAAAGAGCCCAATTAAAGTAGCCAATACCGTTTAATAATCCTTAATTGGAAATTCGCCAACTAGCGACTACGGCGCATAGGAGCATAAAATAAAAACCTCGACATGAACATCGGATGAAGCTAACGTGGACACAGGAATTGAGTCGTAATGCCGGAAATAAACCGGAGCATGTCATACGGACCGTGCTACCGGTTTGATAGGAGTTAATACGCGCCAAAAGTTTTGTTTCGTGCACGGATTATTTCAGTGTATCTACTTAATTCGATTTATGAAGGCAATAATGGAAATAAGACTTTCAATTAGAAATATGCAGGTGTAAAATATAGTTTTATTTTTGAAACTTACACATAGGTACTTTTATTAATTTAAACACTGTGAAAACAAATCTCAAAATACACAAACTCTAGATCAAAACCAAATCTCAAAATCAACAAATTCTTGATAAAAAAACCAATCTCAAAATCAACAAACTCTTGATCAAAAAAGTCAAACAAAATGCAGCTGATACCTACTCGTAAATAATATAAAGTGCTGACAAACACAGTCTAGATTCAAAACAGCAGTCTAATACTAATAAGGAATCAAAATGGCAGGCAATCCTTCGTTGCTAAATTTTATCCCTAATCAGTTCCCATTCGTGACCCAAACAACCAAAATTGAAACTAAGACTTTTCACGATGACATCACAGAATGAAAGAAGACAGACGGGACACGCACAAGACACACTTTTGAGAGGAATTCTCTGAAATATCTTGTATACGCGTCCCTGCTCTACGCCGGAATCACGTTTACGCCATCAATAATTCACTAGTGTTCTCACACAGAGCAAAGTTCGCCAACTTTGGCGCCAATACCCAGATCCATTAAACATATTCCGTTGAGTGCGACGCGCAGCGGATTGCGGGTTTTGAGTGTTGGTACACATTGTTTGTGTTGCCAACTGCCTCAGTAGTTTTACTTCTTTTTTTTCACTGGTCTAGTCACTAACCACACTAAAAGTAGAAGTAGACTATTTTATGCAGTGATTCTATTTTTTTGTAATAAGTAAAGTTTAAATTTTTATTTCTGATTTTATATTTTTAGTTATTTTGAGATTAAGACCAAGCTACTGTATCTATTGCGATGATATGGGACACTCCTTCTATTTTGCAAGTGTTTTTTTTTGTAGAAACAATGAAAAAGACAACATTTTACTTTACCGATAAACAAATCAAAGCAACTAACTTTAACATTGATTGACATTTTACGTCCATGCATTCTTAATACGCTACCAAGTCTATACTTAAGTTCTGCAACAGTAATGAATCCGTCCAGAATTCAGAGAAATGCCACACATAGTTTATTTACTTGTCTATCGTGCACCGCTAGTTTCCATTGCAGTGCAACTTATTTATTCAGGTTGACCTGGCTTATGTGGATACGTTGCATTACTGTATTTAACAAGTATTAAAGTGGTTGAATGTATAAAAATATACTTACCTACCTAGAGTTTATTTTGTAGCACTTTTATAAGTTTTGTGACAGTTGTTTGATATAGGTATTAGCATATTGAAATACAACTAACTCCTGCTTTAGTCTAGTGTTTGTAAGCACTACTACGAAAGGGAATAGAACCTTCTAACATTTTTACCCTAATTAAATACATCGTTCACATAATAAAACTAAAAATTGCAATGCCAACAGTCTTTTACACAAAAATCATAATAAAAAATTAAAAGGTTTAAAATAGTTCTCTAGTTTCGGGAGTCCTGTGGCTTCGGTGGTTTTGTTTTATTCATTCATTTGGCCACCGACTTCCGAAACTAGAGTTATTTTTCATGTTTCAAGTCAGTTGTATGTTTTTGTAAAAAGTAATATCATAACTATCTGTTTCGGATCCCGTAACGAAAATTCTGGAAGGACTTAATCGACTTCGTAATGTTCACTTATTTACCTATTGGTTATACGTTGGCTATTTGTTACACTTAAGGCGATTCTCACACTGCCCCGCATGATGCAGCGTAGCGCGTGGATGCGTGTTCTTCCGTTGCTTGTAAGTATCTCCGTTTGTATGGAAAACACGCACAGTCCAACACACACAAAATGCATCCACGCGCGTTCAATTCAGTTCAGAGACACGCAACATGCAGCGTGATGCGTGGCAGTGTGTTAACCGCCTTAGGGCCTCTGACCCCGTACATAACAACTGCCAAAAATGTACAAATATTGACTTAACGTGATTTTGCGGGGAGCTCTCAGCTCGATATGTAGGTACTTAATAGATGGTAAATCATCGACCTTGGCAAGTATATTTGAAACCATTTTTATTTGCTGCTATTATAACATTTTTCCACACAATTTAAGAGTCTTTATACTAAACCACGTATCAACACGGTTATTCAGTATAGTTCAGTACATTTTCATTCACTAGCATTAGTCAAAGTCTGGGCGCGTTTAACCAAAAATTAATCTATTTTTATTTATGATACTGGAATATAAATATTTCTTCTATTCATACCGTTTTAGTAGATAACGGCCTTCATATTGCTTTGGTATTCTTACTACTAAAGGTTTTTGGTTTTTAGTCTGAGGCAATTAGGTTGAGCTTTAGCGATATTTTTCTTTATTCTTGTATTTAAACTGAGCTCAAATAACCTGAATTATGGTACTTAGTAGTTAAGAGATTATCAAAACGAGTATTCAGCAAATCATCGATATTATTTCATATTTATTCAGCAATACACGTCTTTTGTAATCTAAAGTAAAATTTTAAAGGCATTCTGAATGTTGCTTTTATTGTGTAAAAGCTTGTGAACGCCATAGTCATTATGTTTGCTTGTTGTAGGTACCTATGTATCTTGGTTGTTTTAGATTTAACTTGAAGTGTGTAATTTAGCGAAAATCAACTTGAAAATTGATAAAAAAAATGCTAAAGAGCATGCATGCCTACTACCTACCAATAGGAAAACTAGCATTTCCAATAAGAATATAATAATTTAACATGTGACAAGACATTGATAAAAATATTTGTGGAAAAATTGACAGTTAGCTATATAATATTTACTCTTCAATAAATAAAATATGCAAGTACAATATGACGCCACAAATCGCAGGCGCCCGGCATACGATTAAATAATCACACCGATTTTCCACGTAGTGTCGGACTTAAGTACTAGCTGTTTCACAATAATGACAGTGTGGCGCTACCTCAGTGTGTGCTACAATCGATATATTTGCACTGCCACTGAAGTCTATGGGAAATTGCAAGCCGACAATTATTAGAAACACGTCCTTCGCATTACTTTTATACGAAGGTACCTATAAAATAAATGTAGGTAGGTACTAAAATAGAGAAAATTGTTCCAAGGAGATATATGCAATCATTGTTTTGTATTCGATTGGTTTTTCTCGGTGTTGTCCTTTGAAAAGAGAACATGAATTTTTAACCAAGTCCTCATACGTAAGTAACATTTCACAATAACCTTCATTTTATCCGCAAATCAGTCAAAAATCCGTACCATTGCAGGCTGTTGCTTTTTTCTCAAAATCAGGTTAAAATGTTGCCCATTTGCCTTCTTACCAAAATGAAACGATTTTATGTGTCGAAAAAAAAACAATATATTTATAACCTAACCCAGTAGGTATGTTTCTAAAAGTCGGAAATACAGAATTCTCCGCCTGGGAAAAGTAAGTGCAATCAGCGATGCTAATTATTTCTCGCACGTAGAAAAACCAATCTACTTTTTCCGACTTCAATGCAAACTCACGTTTGGTCCACCTCGGGGCAGGAAAGAAAATAAATAAATGAAATCTTGAAGGGTTGGACTCGAGGAATGTTTCCTTTTTTAACTTCTGTTATTGGGTAAGTCTGCCGATGGGCCAAAACTTTACCGTATTGGGTTACACACAAACCCGTCGCATATTTGATGCGAAGCTTAGAATAGAGTGTTAAGGAAAAGCATTCATCCAACTTTGTAAATGTCTAACACTGTAGTAAGAGTTATTTAGCGTGGCTTTCTGCATCGCTGGCTTCACTTTTCAATCGCAGATAAAATCCTTTTGTGAGATACTTCAGATACTTCGCTTGCTTGGAATGATACGGCCTAGTCACAGTCCTTAGCATGCTCACGACGTATCAACCCATCTTTGTAAGAATCTAGAATGAATTCACTAAAATGCTGATTCTCAATTGGTCAGATTTTTAAACTTCACGGAATGTACTATGTCGTATGGTTGTCAGCGTATCATTGTTCCATATGTGTTACGTGGGAGTGACAAAATTAATACAGGTACGTACGTAACTGCGTATAGATTTCAATACGCCAACCGGGCTTTCATTACCTTTTGTGTCCACTTTAAACTCCAGTTCTACTGCTTTCGTGGAATTTCAAGGCAAACTACGTTTATAGGGATAAATGGGTCTCTTTCAGTTCAGTTCTCTTTCAGCACTAGATAGACTATGTTTAGTAAATAATCAAAGTTAGTAAGCTAGTTTTAACTAGCTAGTTTTCTCTATTTTAGTACCTACCTACATTTATTTTATAGGTAACTATCACGCACAAGTTTTCTATAAATTACTCGCTCAAAAATTATACGAACAGCCTGCGTAGCATGAACACATTGAACACCGAAGAAACGGCCTTTGTCTACAGACGAATCGGCAAAGTGACAGATTATATAGACAGGAACCTCAATCTGTCAAATTTCTTTCAATACACCTGCCTGCGTAGCATGAACACTTAATTTCTTCCGAGACACGACAAAGACCGTTTCTTCGGTGTTCATGCTACGCAGGCTGGTTTGCGAAATTGCGACGTCTTTACTGGGAAGGTGATCAGATAATGCATGTGCTAATTACGGCGAGTCCAATCGAGTTGTTGTGCCATAACGTCGTGTGCATTCCTTTTGTTTTGTGTCCACTCAAATGACCATATCAGACATGTATATAATTATATATATTCCACGTATCTAATAAAAAATATAAAAATATAGTAATACTACGCCTACGCGACTTTTCTAATACATAGATCTCGCTAGAAACAACTAAGTTCCCATATACCTATTATATACCCTCTATGATCCCTGCCGGGTAAAACGTATTACACATAAAGCAATTTATTAGTGACCCTTATCCTATAATCTAACAAAGATTCAAGGCGCTACGTAGCTCTGGAGAGAGTATGAGCACTTAGCATCATGTAGATATAGGAACGTACATAGCATATCATCACGCCTGTAATCCCCGAAGAGCTAGGTAAAGGAGTACCTGGAAGTAACACGCAAATATCGCCAGTTATGTTTAAGTCTCATGTAATAGGAAGCGAGTCTCTTGCCATCAATCGGGCACGAATACAGACTTCGGGCTGCTACTGAGAAATTCCGGATGGAAAAACTCAATTACACTTTGCACGACCCGGGGATCGAACACGGGACTTCATGCTCAGCTGTAGCGCTTGTGACCACTAGACCAACAAGACAGTCCAGGAACATACATACTTGTATAAACCTAAGGTTTGAGATATGCATCCAAACTTGTGTTTAGTTCAACTACACAGTCTTGGTTTTATAAATTGCAAACTAAGTACTTTCCAGTACATAATATTTAATAAACTTAATTAATATGTAGTTTTAGTATGGCACATTATTCATATTAAACTACAGCAGAATAATTTTCCGTTCGTTAGAACTTTTTTGTTTCATTACAACCTTTCTGAAGCAATATTCTTTGTTATTTTGTGCGGAAAACACGCAGACGAACAAAATCATAAAATATTTAATTAGAACTTGAACCGAAATAAAAAAAAAAAGTTTGTAAGTAAAGTTTATGGGAGTTATAGGTATACTCTTGGCTTTTATGGAATCCTAAAAAGCGGAATCATAGTGTTTTATCAATTATTAATGTTATCCTCCTTTTTGCTACACCGTAGTCGGGTGAAACGGAAGTGTTAATCAACTTTTTTTACTGAACTTACTTATCTTATCGGATTTGTTCTCTTTTTTCTCTCGGGAAGGTCGATTTTATGTCAATATTGGAGTTAATTGGCGAGCCTTTTTATATTTTTAGACCTTTTAAAATGAAACCCAAATCTGTGCGGATGTTTAAAGAACTTTTCTAACTTTTCCTTTTTATTTTCTAACGTTGTTGGACTGTCGGCAATTCTTATTCGGTACTTATTTTGTTTTTAGTAACTTTCCTTCTTGTTCTCACTACGTGTCAAAGGATGGTAACATTTTTATTACTGTAGGTACTATTTCACCAAAATTTAAATAATTATCTATCGGATATCGGGGCGTATAATGATGGCTTTATACGTCGAAGCACAGCTGACGTGTTAAACCAGGAAACCTTAAAAATATGCCTATTTAATTATATAAACTGGTGCGTGACCGCGATCCCATCACTGCTTACCATCCCATCTGCTGGTAAGCAGTGATGCAATCAATGATAGTGAAGCGCACTAGTTTATTAAGAGCCTATACTCTCTAGTCTTGATGAAACCTTAATTATAATCGGACAGGAAGACCGCAGCACGGAAGTTGTTCCAGTCCTTCGATGTACGCAGTATGAACACCGAAAATGTTAAACTTACTAACATGAAATTTCAAATTGGAATACCATTTTTTATGAGTGTTTTGAGCTGAACTGCAGTATAGGTACAGACGCCAGCATATCAAGCTACCCCAAACTGTCATCTTTTCCCAATTGAACATGAACCTTATTCTGTTTGCAATAAAGTTGAATACTTATCAAAGAAATTTGATACATTGGGGTAGGTTGATGCTGGCGTTTGTACCTTAAAACGACCGTGATACTGGCCTGTAGGTCTAGTAGTTAGTGACCCTGACTGCTATGCCGGAGGGCGTGGGTTCGATCCCCACCCAGGACAAATGTTTGTGTGATGAGCACGATCATTTGTTCTGTGTCTGAGTGTAATTGATCTATATCATGTATGTATTTAGTAATATATTTAAGTATGTTTATCAGCTATAAAGCCTTGACTTCGAAACCGGGACCTGTGCCTTGGCAGCCCGCCGGTGACACTACTTGTCTATCATTGCTATTTGATGCTCAACTCCTACCAAGTTTTTCGAACTGAAATGAAAAATAACCTAAACAGTTCTCCGCCCACTTGTCTCATGTTCCGTTCATCCCACAACACAAAGACATCAAAAATAAAGGACTTTCGAGATAAACCCCACGCTCGTCGTAACATTATCTCGGGTACAAGCTGAAGGGATCCTAATTACATAATACGCCTACTGCAAAAAGAGCTGTACCTACAAAAATTAAGGACACTTCCGTAGGGTTACAGGTTTTCCAGTTTTCCAGGTTCAGCAGTCAACCAGAATAAAAGTAAATTCCGGAATTTAAAAATCACGATTGTTTGTTACATACATAAACGCACGCCTTTTCCCACAGGGGTAGGTATAGATACTACAGATTGCCATATGCTACGATTCTTACATACTTCTTTTGCTTCGTTTACATTCATACAATATGTTGTCATACACATACGCCGGTTGCGAGTACTATAACGCACCAGACCTTTCTGAAAACCTCACCAATAAGGTCTATGGTCCGCTTACATCGTTGCTTTGCATTGTTGTTAATGTTGAATATATTGGTAACAAAAGCATAAAAAAATAAAAAGAATCAAGAGAGAATAATGATTTAGATTTATATAGCCATGATAACTATAAAAAGTCCAGCATAGCCAGGGTTTATCGTAGATTACATTGCCCATGGATGGGTTTACGTTTACCCTTTAGATCCTCAGAAAGTACATACCTAAGTATAAGCCAACGTTCAGTTCATAGACCCAATAACTGTCATAATAACAGTTGTTGGAGTGATAACCATTTAACAATAATTTCGTACATTGAAAATGAAATGCGATGGTGCGAACAAGTTCAAAACCGTAATATTTTGTTGGTATAACCGTAATATATTGATATGTACTCGTAAAACCGTTTATTTCCCTAGAGGAGTAAACAAAGTTGTGTGAAAATAGTCCATACGGTCGTAAATCAAGAAGGTGGCATTACCTACGCATCCGCTTGGTAACAATAGTTCTTTCTATTTTCGCCAGATGGCGTAACATACTCTGTTCCCTAAGCGTTACACACGTTTACTTAAATACCTAATATCTTTAATATCAAACAAAAGAAAGGGCGATAACAGTCATACACATTTTTTCCTAACGTGTACAGGTTTATGGATATTATTATTTGATTCTGTTCCCGAGACTAAAAAAGTGTTATTAAGTTATTACCCGACTTCGGCGAAGCAAAAAGGAAGGTTAAGATTTTAACCGCGATTTATGTACCTATTTTCATCTGTTCCCTCATAAGTTCTAAACTCCTTAGAATAATTTCACAAACGAGGTATCGTTGGATGCGTCCTGTAGTTCTGCTCCCCCGCTTGTTATAGGTATGCATCGTGGCGTCACATTTCATTCAAAAGGGTGCCCTAGTTTAGAGGAATAAACTATTTTTAAATTAAATGTCGTGTTTGGTATCAAAAAATATGTTCAAGAGGTAAAGCCGAAAAAACTGAAAAATCACGCTCTACGTAAGCGATCATAATTTTTAGTGGCTATCCTCTTAGAAGATATCCTCAAAAGATAACATTTTCTTGTTTCATACTTTACAGAGCGTGATTTTATAGTTTACAGAGTGCGAAAAAACTTAAAGTTACGTTTTTTTCTATCTGTTGCAAAAAGTTCCATATAATGGAACTTTAGCCACAGCCTGCATCATGTCTGCCTGCGTATGGACCATGTTTATACTCATGCGGCCATGTCTAATTGATTTCCGTCTGAATTTTTTCTTTGTTATAGAGTGCGTTTTTTCTCTGGTTTCTAACTTACTATTTTCAAAGCTCGAATCAGTACCGACAGTTGAATAATTTAGGCGTTAATCCGTAGTTGGAAGTAATACACCCCGTAGTGTTCGTGAAAAAGGGCATAACACACACAAATGGTGAAATATGTGTGTAAACAAAACACTTTCGGGTAACATGCCATCTTCGGAGAATAAAGTGTGATGTAACGTAATTTAAAGCCCCATGTGCCATGTTACGATGTTACATGCGATCTATAAATAGCATCAGAGAAATGGAGTGATGGCGTATCTTGAGTAAAAAATCGCAGGACTGCGTAGACGCCATGTTTACGTCATAAGCACGTCCTACCTGCGTATCATGAACACATTGAACAACGAAGAAACGGCCTTTGTCTACAGACGAATCGGCAAAGTGACAGATTATATAGACAGGAACCTCAATCTGTCAAATTTCTTTCAATACACCAGCCTGCGTAGCATGAACACTTAATTTCTTTTCTTCCGAGACACGACAAAGACCGTTTCTTCGGTGTTCATGCTACGCAGGCTGATGGGCTATTTAAGAAAATATTTGACATGTATTTTTTTCTTTTTTAAATTGATTGAAAACTGCTAATAAGCGCATTAAAGTTGAGGAGAGTGGGCTGTAACCTTATTAGCTAGTATAAACTGTACTGGCTAGTGACGTCATGCGACATTTTGACTCGATATTTTTTGATTACGTGAAAAAAGAAAAAAATATGTGTCTCTTATTTTCTTGTAATCTAGATGAGGGACTAAAAAGTAAATTTTTGTCAAATAGCCCATTATTCTTATCCTAAGTAGCAATAGGCTCGCCCACTAAGTGGTAAAAGAGATATGCCCATTTCATCTATGTATACTGTGTATAAATGTATGTGTAGTAAAAATATAGGTACTAATTTAGTAATTTTAATATTGCAAGAACCAATTTGTTAAAAAACACAAACAGGTATCAAACAAACACAAAGGTATCAAAAGCCGATGTTAGAGCTCAGAGTGAGGGCCCATAGTTTAATTCCGGTCTCGTGCAACATGAAATTAGATCTGGATAACTTATTTAATCATTTACACGCCGAAAGGTAGACTGTAGCTGATCTCTTTAATATACCTACAACATCTTATGTCTGTACCTACACTCATAGCAAATAAAATTCTGATTCTGATTCTGGATTAAAATCCGGCTGATGACAACAGGCTGGTCCATTATTATATGGGACTCTGAACACAACTAGCGAAATCTAAGTCTACCTATTATACAGGGTGGAATTTATCGTCACACATCAGGACACCCCGAGTTCTGCTTACGATCCTGGACCTAAAGTAGGAAATTAAGGAAAGCCGACGTTAAGTCGAGAAAAGTTTACAAGTTTCACCTAGTGTTATTTTTGCTTTAAACTGTTTAAGGCGTGATCTCTGGCCAAATTAATGAGGTTTTGAATTAAGGAAGCGACTTTTTAAGTAGATACTTATGAATCTAATAGAGTTCGATAGAAACTATGTTTTTTTTCATGGTTTTTTTATGGTTTAAAACAAAAATTACAACAGAAAAAAATATAATATATGGTACTTATCGTCGTTGATAGTGCAATACCGCGTAACTACAATTGTTAAATACTGCGAATATGCACCTTATCCGTGGAAAATCATAGAATAAATAATGATTAATAAAGATTTAATTTGAAGCACGTCCGTTACATAATACGCCAGTCGCCATAGAGACAGAGTGTGTCAAGCTGACACATATAGTGTAGTTTACAAATCGCACACTAGGCCTTAAACCAACACTATAAACACGTACATTATGTAGCAACAAAACTAAGGTGCATATTCGCAGTATTTAACAATTGTAGTTACGCGGTATTGCACTATCAACGACGTTATCTATATATATAAAAGAAAGTTGTGTTAGTTACACCACTTATAACTCAAGAACGGCTGGATCAATTTGAATGATTTTGGTCTTTTTGGATTTGTCTTTGTCCGGAATAGCATAACAATTAATAAAAAACATGAAAAGTCCTCGAAATAAGTATCAAGAATATTCGTTGTCTCAAACATTTTTCAAATGCAGCGCCATCTTGGATGACATGACAGGAGTCAAACTTCCCAGTTCATTATCAGGTGACAATTTGACATTGACAAGTCATAAGCTAAACCTAAGAACCCGTTGTACCGTATGCACCATTGACCTGCACCATCAATGGTGCAGATGAGACTAATTAGTTTCGTTTGCACCATTAATATGAATACAACTTACTTTTCTTGTTTCGTGGGACAACGAAGTAATTATGTCCAACTGGTTGGTCCACGGGGAAAGGATGATCGTGTAAAACAAATGAACGTCTAAAACACAGGACTTGGGGCATCCCGACGTTAGGTTAGTTAGGTTCCTTTAAACCCTGCAGACAGAAATAGGAGCCCCGCGTAGCGGGGCTCCGTCGTCTAAGAATAATAATTTGAAGAAATATCTAAGTATACATTGATAGTATATTGTGTCATCTCAATGGTGCAGATGAGACCATATCCAATCCGCCGCCGTTTCGTTTGCACCATTAATGGTGCAAACGAAACTAATTAGTCTCATCTGCACCATTGATGGTGCAGGTCAATGGTGCATACGGTACAACGGGCCTAAGAAGGTAAGGTTGTCAATTTATACGTACCTACGTTCTGAAATTTATTTTGTTACTAAACTTAGAATAGAATAGAATAGAATAGATTTTATTTTATTTCATTAACATAATAAATAAAATAAAATTAAGAATCATGCAGTGGATGTGTAAGGGTGTATGTGTGTGTATGTGGAGGTGTGAGTGTGTGTACAAGGAGGTGTGGGTGTATGTATGAGGTTATGTGCGTTATTTTGGGATGAATTTTAACAGTTCTTCGGTTTGAGTATAATCTAACGAAAGCAACCAATTTAACAATGTTTTTTTAAAAGTGTATTTAGTAAGAGTGTGCGTCGAGAGTAGGTTATTTAATTTGTTATACAGAAAGGGCCCCAGAAAAAGGAAGAAATTGCGAGCAAATTTAGTTTTAACTGGCCTAAGTTGACATACGTTCCTTATTCTGTTCCGTACATTAAAGTTTTTGGAGATGTAGGTAGGTATAAGTGATCGTTGTTTTAACGCAACATGCATGATTTAAAGCTGACGAATTGAAAAGACACTTGAGGATTTGTGTACATCTCTCGAGGGATGACGGAAAGGAAGTTAGAGGTTTTATGTAGCATAAAAAAGTCTTATATTTCAGAAATCAATTTACGTAATTAACAATGACGACAGAGACGAACTTTAATAATTCTTTGCAAATAGAACTTAATTTAATGTTAGGACTTTAATTAAAGAGACCGGGAAAACTAAAGGTATAAATTGTATGTAACATAGAGGCAATAGTTCAGTTTAAAATTATGAATTTAGTATTTTTTAAATCAATGCATTTTAGTAAGGTAGTTAGGTTAGGTAGTTAGGTTAGCTATAGGATAGGTATGGTCAGTTAGGTTAGGTTATATATACATGTTGTAATTTTAATTCTATCGAACACAAAATGTTTTCATAAGATCACAGTAGAGACTCGCTACATAAAAAGTAGTAGTAGTTATTATTGGTTTGGATCTATTTGTTGTCGTCTTATTAAACGTATGTATATCTATATATATAAAAGAAAGTCATGTTAGTTACTTCGCTTATAACTCAAGAACGGCTGAACCGATCTAGCTGAAAATTGGCAGGGAGGTAGTTTAGAGCCAGGAGAAGGACATAGGATACTTTTTATCCCGTTCGACATCATAAAAATAAATATCAAGAATATCGGTTGTCTCAAACATTTTTCAAACGCAGCGCCATCTTGGATGACATGACAGGAGTCAAACTTCCCAGTTCATTATCAGGTGACAATTTGAAATTGACAAGTCTTAAGCTAAACCCAAGAAGGTAAGGTTGTCAATTTATAATACGCACATAAGTTCTGAAATTTATTTTGTTACTAAACTTAGAGGTTTTATGTAGCATAAAAAAGTCTTATATTTCAGAAATCAATTTACGTAACTAGCAATGATGACAGAGACGAACTTTAATAATTCTTTGCAAATAGAACTTATTTTACTGTTAGGACTTTAATTAAAGTAGACCGGGAAAACTATAGGCATAAATTATTGTATGTAACATAGAGGCAATAGTTCAGATTAAAATTATGAATTTAGTATTTTTTAGTAAGGTAGTTAGGTTAGATAGTTGGGTTAGCTATACTGCCGTGTTACCGAAAAAGGGCACAATTAACACTTTTTGTCAAAAATGAGTTATATATAAGTATTCGGAATAAGGAAAAAAAGTCCTATCTGCCTGATTTTTGTGGATTTTAAGCTACAAAATGAACAGAGATAGCATTAGCTTAAAATAAAAAAAACTTAAACTCGCTTAACTTAAATCTGTTTATTAACAAAATTCCAAAAATATTTTAATCTCGATTTTCTCAACATTTGTAAAATGTCAGTTGTGCCTTTTCTAATTACGACGGCAGTATAGGATAGGTATGGTCAGTTAGGTTAGGGTATATATACATGTTGTAATTTAAAAGTAGTAGTAGTTATTATTGGTTTGGATTTATTTGTTGTCGTCTTATTCAACGTATGTATAGGTATCTAATATAAAAAAAAATAAGAGCAATGAATTGACTCTAAGGCACAACGAAGTTTGCCGGGGCAGCTAGTTTAATATAAAAAAAATGATAAGAGCAATAAATTGACTCTAAGGCACAACGAAGTCTGCCGGGGCAGCTAGTATTCAAATAAAACGAAGAGTTCAGAATCATGTTTGGTAGGTATAACTATTTACGTCGATGGCTCTTCTACCTTGTATAGGTCCACATCTGCTTACACTTTGGGGATTTCAGGCGTTATGTTATGTTAGGTATAAGATTATTGGTGATTACCTAAGTAACTTTACGTAATTAATAATGTTAGTTAAACGTATTTTCTGGTATAACAAACATATAAGTAGTAGATCAAATCAAAATATTCTTCTGAACCTATTGTAAATAACTACCTATATAGTCCGTAAGCGATTACCTTCACTGGACACAATCCAATGTTTCCTTCAACGTTACTAAATAATAAACGACTAAGTACGTCAATCAAAACATTTCTCATATTTCTATGAAAAAGGTTTTCATATTATCGAAAATGAATTTGTATTTTCCGCTCGGCCGGCAATTTAGTGAACGTGAGAACATTGAAATCGGAGTTTTTTTCTATTGGTTTTTCTTTTGTTTTAGTAACAATTGGTTGCTTGTTCGATTTTACCAAAACCAAAGTGATTAAGATACTAAGGAAAGGATATACGAAGAGAAACAACAAGTTTTGAATAAAAAAAGTTGTTAGTGATTCCCGCCTATAGTACCTAAGTATTGAATGTTGACTAAAACCTAGGTTTTGAGTAAGTAGGTAAACGGCGGCGAGAGCATTTCTATGGTCAAGTCAACAGCATTAATAAGATTAACAAAGTCTCTAAAGTGAAAACGTTTTTTAACCGACTTCAAAAAAAGGGGGAAGTTCTCAACACGGGTGTATTTTTTTTTAAAGTTTGTTTCCTCAGTACTCCGTCATTTATGGACCGATTTTCAAAATTCTTTTTTATTTGATAGGGTATACTAACCCATTTGTATCAAAACTCATATCTGATGAGGGATCCTCAAGGAATTTAGGGAACTCCTCAAAAATGTAAGGTACACACGTAACGTTTTTTACATTTTTAGTAACGAATCAAGCATTTTCATTTAGAAAGTATCATTTTGTGAAGGAAAACTGATGAAGAAGACAGGCGACGGAACTCTTCAACGCATAGCAGAAAATTATTTGCGATTGCTACAGTCAGATGTCTATGCAGAGATTTTGTATGTCTGTTACATAACATTACGCCTGTCTATTTTAAAAGGGGCCCGGCAGAGATGCCAGAGCCACGGACTTCCGAAACTGGGGTTATTTTCACCTGTTAGTGTTTTTTTAAGAAGTCGGTTGTTTTTTTTTTGTAAAGTCGACATAATGTTGCTGATTCGTTTTGATTTACTATTATACAACAAAACTCTTCACTTTTTACTGTAGGTGTACTTGAGAACTTATACTAATTAATGTAATAAACTCGTACCTAAATACATATATACCGTAGGTACTTGAGTAAATTATATCTAATAATTATTTCGATAAACTCATGCCTACATCCACACTATATTAAAGCGTAATAATTATGCGCCGCATAAACACTTTTACGGAGAATTTTAATAATGTGTTCGGAAAACTATAATATTATTATTCGTAAATAGTACAACAAAAGATAATATTATTAATAAGCATATATTATACTTATGAGCATTGTTCAAAATTCGCTGAAATATAAAAAGCAATTTCACTTTCAAAGAAATTTATAAAATGTTTATTTTACAATTTAAAAATCACTAATCGGCTCATTCATTTACAGAACATTGCAACTTAGTTTGGTTACTCCATTCAAATAAAAAGTTTGAAGTACATGTAAGTTAAGTTAAGTGAGTTCCTAAGTCCTTCCTAAGTTTTCATTATCACGGCTGCATCACCTTGATTTATATATCATCTAGAATCCAATCAAAAGTTTGATGATTTGTATCTTAATGTAAGTGGCAGCTGTGGGACGTAAATCGAATGAGTTCAATTCCCTATCAGTATTGGAATTGCAATTTATACAAATTCGATCACTTGCTGCGACTTCGAAGTTTCTCAGAAAAATATGTTTGTCTATTTTACTTTATATTTAGATCATCTATAATAACATCAGCTACGAGTATCGACAAGAAGCCATTTTGAAGATTGGATGGTTGATGAAATCGTTTAGTAATATTTAAATCAAGATTTTATATATATTCACGAATCATTTTAAACATAAAACGAACGGTACGTTATAATTTCCTTGACTAGTAGTAGCGATATTTAGGGCATAAATCATAATAGGTTATCGTCAATTAGATTTGAAATGGGTAAAACCAATTTGTGCAATTAAAATTTTATGAGTAACTACATGAACATCACGATACTTACATACATACATATATTATATAAACTCACGCGATTTTCCTGTGGGGGTAGGCTTTGCATGAGCAGTGCGGTCCTGCTCCAATGCTACCAAAATTGTAATTCATTGTTTCTTTTTAAAAATGTAATTATTGACAAATAAATTAAATGTATGGATGAGATTAATAATAAAAACCGTAACATCACTGAAATCACTCACTTTTTGTCTCTATTACTTTCATTGTGTCAATGTCATGCATACCTGTTATTTGTATGGTTACTGTAATGCCCTTTTGCTATGTAATTTTTATTTGAATATTGTTGGTGACTGTGCTGTTGGTGTGCTTATTGTAAATAAATAAATAAATTTCAGTAAATTGAATTGACTCTAACAAGCAACCGAACAATCTTAAACTTATGTAAACATGAAGTGATCACAGTTACCTCTAATATCGATTGGCATGACTGCTTCTTATGAAATTTTGTGTGTATTCAGTAGTGCTGAGAACAGGTCGTTAACTATTTTTCAAACCCCCAAGTGACAAGGGTCAGTGGTGACAGTACCTTAGTACGTTGTGAGAACTTTTTCTGTTTTAATATTCACTTTTAAATGTACCTACAACCAACGTATCACGAGCAGGTACTCTGTTCCACTACGATATTGCAGCTGCCTAAGAGAAAACAAACGGAATGTAATATCAGAGGCGTGTCGTCAAAGACGTAAGACCAAGGAAAATGTGTCACTGTTACTCAAAAGCGAGCTCAACACAAGTCGCGTTCTATTTATTTTTTCGACGACGACGTACGAAGTAGCTAACTCAGAAATCATTGGAAGTTCGTCAACGACAACGAGTTTGGTGATTAAAAAAAAACGAAGTTTTAATTCTCTAAGTATTTCAATACTTTTACCTACATTTGGTTTTAATTATCAAATGTCGTAATTAAAGTATTGAAATAATAAACCTAGTCTCGTTCTTCAAACGCGACTAGGCTTATGTAATTATTGACGTTCAAAAGTGATTATCAGCTTAATACTTTGTACGTCACGCTGGTCACCGGTGAGCCGCGAACAAGTGAATTTCTATTGTGTCTGGTTCTGGTAGACTAACAGTCAATGTATTAACTAACAATTTTTTTAATTTCTGATTTGATAGCTATTATCGACATCTTGAATATAAGCTTTATTTTTTATCCTATTTATTATTCCTTTTTAGTTCTTTTCGTTATTTTATTATGATGGTAAATATGTTGTCATTCAAAGGCAATGTTAGAGGTTTCTCAGTCATTATTGTAATAGGTACTATATTTTTATTACAGAATTTTCTTCTCATACTCAACAAACACATCACGTAGCACTCACACCACTGCAACTTATTTTTCCATATACAATATAAAGCGCGGTTTATATAAACATGCTTACATATACTCGTATGTACACACACGTATATTTTCTTTATAAGCCTATGATTGGATGAACTTGGCGGGATCCTTCTTAGTAAATCTACATGTTTTGGTTACCTATTTATAACAAAAGAGGCGCGAGTATGCTTGTCTGTTTGTGTATTACACACTTTTATTTTTGAAGCACCCATGCATTTGTTATTGGTATTAAATACATAGGTGCTCTAAAAATAGGTGCTTATTTGGAAATACTCTTTGTTTAAAAGCAAAAATATATAACAGGTAATTGTAGAAAAGTGTCATATTTGTAGATGTTTGACAGTTGTTACGGACCCCGAAAGTCTGACAACCAGTTGGGGTATCGAGTTTCCCAGACAATTGTTTGTGGACGTCAGTCGGTTCATGGTTAACACTGGTTTGCTGTATTCAGCTGTATCCGGTTAGACTGTAAAGCCGACCCCAACATAGTTTGGAAAAAGCTAAGCAGATGATGAGTAGAATACTTACATGGCCAAAGGTCAATTTATTTCAGGTCAGAGCCATACATCTCCATTTACTACCATTTCAATAGTCATACTTTAAACTTTATGAATTCTTAAATTTAAGAGGGAGTGAGAAACCGCAGATATTTCTTAACTGCAAAAATAATAGAACAGCTACGAATAATCTCGAGCAAAGCAGGTCCGGGTCGCTAGGTCATATACAATTTCAATATAAAAACGAAGCCGTGCTGAAGCGTGCCAAATTTGGCTGATTTATAAATAGCTCGCCTCCAAATCCTACAGAAAATATGTAAATAAAGTTGTTCTATCAGAAAAAAAAATTGTATCGTGTTGATTTTATCCTAGTTGGAAAACTACGCCTCAGCGTAAAAGTGCGACTCATGTAGTGAGGGATATGCGAGGATGTATGTGTTATAACATACCGACCGATAGGATTACTTCACTATCATCTTAGCTTCACAAAGTGCGACTTGCTAAAAGGGTTAGCAGAGGCGAGGTCTTGTACCTACATACAAGACATTAGACAAGTAACTCGACAAAATCCGAGGAACAGGAATATACGTGAGGAATGGAGTGGGAACTATGTACGGTCAACAAGAAAGTAAGCAGTCATTTACTTATTTTTATTTTTCCACTACCGTCAACATTCATTATTATTGTGTGCATAATAAACTTAGAACACATAAATAAAACCAATTTTAAAAGCATAGCTTTACATCACACTTATAATATTGT
This sequence comes from Euplexia lucipara, assembly GCA_921972225.1. Taxonomy (NCBI): domain Eukaryota; kingdom Metazoa; phylum Arthropoda; class Insecta; order Lepidoptera; family Noctuidae; genus Euplexia; species Euplexia lucipara. The sequence continues at coordinate 6,199,916 of OV179152.1, read as the reverse complement.
TTAAAACTGATGGTACACTACTAAAAAATAAATAATACACCACAAAAAAAATGTGTAAATAGTACACCACACACTGCTTACTCATCTTTTCTCCTCCACTATCAAGTCCATCCAAAGGTTGTCTGTAAGAGATCGCTTTTAGCGATAAGGCCGCCCAATGTATCACCGCTTGTAGCCTTTAAAATTATGATTTGTAAGTATTAATGGTGTACAATAAAGAGTATTCTATTCTATTCGATTCGATTCTATTCTATTCTAAAGACTAATGAGATGTTAGCTCCCTGGATATTTATGTGTTGTAGGCCTACATAATACAATGCATAGAATTTTCGTGGTGCATGTGTTACCACTGGTGTGTGGTTGTTAAAGACCAAATCTCTGTTGATCCGGTTAGTCCACTACCCACCTTGCTCCATTGGGCTTCCTCCCTCGTCTCCAGTAGGTCGGTAGTCATAATTTTGATGATAAAAATCAATGTCATGTACTTCCAAACCAATTTATTTTAAACAAAGGAACAGCTAGGGTTTGGAATTATTTAATTGGTATCAGATTTCGGGTATTTCGTATCGCAACTTTGCTACGGTATTCTTATGGTACCTAATAAGTTACGGAATCTAAAACGATACTTAGTTATATTATAAATATGTTTTAATTGTTGACTAAACTTTATAATGAATTACAGCATCTATTCAAGTTTCTAGCTGCCCAGGCAAACTTTTTTCCGCCTCGGAATATTTTTTTGTTGTGTTACCTTTTTAGATAACACTACAAAAAAATATGATTTGACGGGCCTGTTGGTCTAGTAGTTAGTGACCCTGACTTTTTTGTGTCATCAAAGAGGGTGCTACATTTGAAGAATGTTTAAGTAAATGAATTTTCTTCACATTATTTTTTGAGATAAAAGTTAGCCTATGTCCGTCTCCATGATATTTATAATCTTTATGCCAAATTTCATTACGATCCATTCAGCCGTTTAGTCGTGAAAAGCCGACAGACAAACAGAGTTACTTTCTTATTTATATAATATTTGATTTGTATGTGGCTAGTGGCTACATAATAATAGGCCCACAGGTCGATCGCTTTCCAACAGATCGCAGTGTAAGCCAAGTGTTCCCTCTACCGAGTCAGATTAATTAGGTATAATAATATATTATATTTTATTCACTTACGTAGGATGTGTTGTGTGTATATGTGGTGCAATCTAGGATTTGCTCCACGTATAAATAAGGATCATGAAACGTGTAACACACAGCTACAAATTGACAGGACCACTTTATCTTTTTGACTAATTGACTGGCCTGTTGGTCTTGTATTAAGTGGCCCTGACTGCTATGCCGGAGGTCATGGGTTCGATTCCCACCCAGGACAAATGTTTATGTGATGAACACGATCATTTGTTCTGTGTCTGGGTGCAATTTTTTTTTTGTATGTATGTATTTATTTAGAAATATATAAGTAAGTTTATCAGACATTTAGTACCCATAAAACAAGCTCTGCTTAGCTTGGGGCGGGATATGAATAGTCGTGGAATATTATATGTTTATAATATTATTGTCTGTTAACTTCGAAGAGCCATGCTGATTATCCATAATATTTGCTAGATTTTGGTGTCTGTGAGAAATATCACGTGTTTGGGAGCGAATGTATACGCGCAATATTGATTAAATATTTTTGTTTAAGTAATCTACTTACTAGGTATAACAGTTAATGCCACTATCAGTGCTAATAAGATATATGGGAAACCTTAGTTTGTAGACGTGAGAGGTCAGACTATTTATGTGGATGGTGTGCATTGAAAGTTGAGATAGCTACCGAATTGTATTATATACTTATACTTTCTCTCGCGATTTGTCTATGTAAAAGATTAGGCATAGCGTAGTAATATAACTTTATTGGATCTGGGTTTGGAAACCCTCGACTATATTTTCTCAAAACAAAAAATTTTAAAAATCTATATGATACGTTAATTGCTTGCAATTCCTGGGTGTGCAAACTTTGGTTTCTGACGAATTAGCTTATTAGGGTCCCGTACCCATTATTACTCGCAAGACTATGCCTCAGCTGCTGTTCAACCGTCTGACCTTTTATCTGTCACTGACTGTCCATCTATATCATATGTACAGAGCCCAGCACATCAAGCTACCATAATGTGTCAAATTTCTTTGATAGTTTTTCAACTTTCAAACGGAATAAGATTAATGTTCAGTGGGCAAAATTTGACAGTTTGGGGTAGTGTGTGCATACCGTAATACTCGTAGGTAGACAGTTGATATTTACGCTTCTATAGATATATAGAGAGACATGGCTAGGAGAAATGTTTTTTTGTACTTGACCGGTGTGTTTTAAAACAACCGACTTCTAAAAAAAAACACTAACAGGTGAAAAATAACTCTAGTTTCTCCAGTCTGTGGCTTTGGTGGTTTTGTTTCGTTCATTATTGGCCACCGACTTCCGAAACTAGAGTTATTTTTCACCTGTTAGTGTTTTTTTTTAGAAGTCGGTTGTTTTTTTTTGTAAAAAAGTTTTTATTTTGTAATTTTTAGTTTCTTTGTATGTAAAACAGTCTTTCAAAACTTGAAAGAATCATTGAAATTGGATAACAATTGCTAAAGAAGTTCTATATCTAAACATTAATCTGTACATCTCTAACGCCCCCTTTTAAAATAGAATGGCGTAATGTTATGTTGTGGGAATACACAAGCTCAGCATAGACATCTGACTATAGCAATCGCGAATAATTTGCTGTTATGCGTCGAAGAGTTCCGTTGCCTGTCTTCTGCATCAGTTTATCTTCACCAAATGATACTTTCTAAAAGAAAATGCTTGATTTGTTACTAAAAATGTTAAAGTCGGTGCGTGTGTGCCTATATTTTTTGAGGAGTTCCCTCAATTCCTCGAAGATCCCTCATCAGATATGAGTTTTGATACAAATGGGACCAATCTGCAACTATACCCTATCAAACAAAAAAAGAATTTTGAAAATCGGTCCATAAATGACGGAGTACTGAGGTAACAAACCCTAAAAAAAAAAAAAAAAAAAATACAACCGAATTGAGAACCTCCTCCTTTTTTTGAAGTCGGTTAATAATAATACAAAGATACGTTTTTCCCTGCCTAGGTGTACAAATGTATCGGTTTTTATCATAGCCAACTGACGCTTCCGATCGGTACATTACGAGTCACGCAACGTGCTTACATACAATACTGATTTTACAATCAATGTCAAGTGACGTCATCATACATAATTGGAGGGGAGGGGGAGGATAGTCATGCTTTTAGCCATTAGTTTAATGAGTTACAGAATGTATGACACGGTGGTGACATCAATTAATTTATAATGTTTTGTTGCCATACCTATAGGTACCTACACTTAAATGAAAAACATACAATTATAAGTTGGGGTTACTTTTGGAGTTAAATTTGTTTCCGGTTCTTTGTACTAAACCTATGTATGTATATGAAATCATTTCTGGCGTTTTTTGACTGGCCTGTTGGTCTAGTAGTTAGTGACCCTGACTGCTATGCCGGAGGTTGTGGGTTCGAGTCCCACTCAGGACAAATGTTTGTGTGATGAGCACGATCATTTGTTCTGTGTCTGGGTGTAATTTATCTATAATATGTGTGTATTTAGAAATATATAAGTATGTTTATCAGCTGTTTAGTACCCATAACACAAGCTCTCAACTTGGGACTAAATGGCGTTGTGGAATATATATATTTTTTTTTATTTCTTTTAACAAAACTTACTAAGCCATCATCTGCCCGCCTTTTTCGCAAGTATGTTTGGGTCGATTCTAGTCCAACCAAATTCAGATGAATATATGGAGCGACAGATTATCCGAGCCACTGACCGGATAACACGATACTCCACGGTAATACTCGTACTGGTTGTCAAACTTTTAGGGTAAGTACTGACTATCTGTAATGAATGTCAAAGACACCACCGGCTTAGCGTACTTTCAGAGGCACTAAAGTGTCATGATAATGGTTCACTAACCGACCTCGGCGAGGGTAGCGTAACCTTCTGGTAACCTGTGCTGCTGTTATTTTTCGTCACAACCCACTAACTACCAACCTTAAATACTCCATTATAAAGTCCCGTCTTCAAGTTTTACCTCTTTGAACGCCGCTTTTGATTGTGTATTATAAGACACAGAACAAATGATCACGCTCATCACACAAACATTTGTCCTGGGTGGGAATCGAACCCACGACCTCCGGCATAGCAGTCAGGGTCACTAACTACTAGACCAACAGGCCAGTCAGAATAAAATCAATACCAATACAATCTGAATACAATTTTGAGCATTGACAACGTGGTTATAAAGCCAATCATTTGCTGTGAACTTAATGAAGATATTTGTCAAATGACAGGTACGCGTTACACGAGAGTTAGTTTTTGCTGCTACCACGAAGTATGTGACGCCGGAGACATGACGAGCTATACAAATACATACAAGTAAACAAATCTCATTGAGAATGAAACAAAGACGAGAAGGTATAATTGATAATCCAGCTTCCATCCATCCATAATAATCAATTAAATAAAAAAATATGTTTTCCCTCCATCGTTTATGGTACATACATACATACATACATAAACTCACGCCTTTTTCCCATGGGGGTAGGCAGAAACTACAGAGCGCCATATGCTACGATTTTTACATACTTCTTTTGCTTCGTTTACATTCATACATGTTGTCATACACACATGCCGGTTTCGAGTACTACGCACCTGACCTTTCTGAAGAACCTCACCAATAAGGTCTATGTATGTCCTTCTAGGGCGTCCCCCCCGGCGTTTATTGTGTACCTAATATTCTTGTGTCCTTGTTACAGGAGTGTCCCTGGTATACATACTGGTGGTCCTCCCCGGCCTGCTGCCGTGGCGGAGCGGGCCCGGTGCCTGGTTCCTGTCGATGTGCCACCTGCTGGGCGCGCTGGCGCCCTGGTGCGGCTCCTTTCTCTACCACCTGTTCATGAATCACACGCGCGGGGAACAGCTGTACCATCGACTGCTGCAGCTGGATATGCTGGGGATATGGGTCAGCCAGAGCATAGGTAAGTGGATATTACTTTGACTTTGTGTTTGGTGATAATCACTATCGACCTATCGACGAAGAAGAATTATCGACGTTTTATGTTAGTATTCTGACTTTCAGCAGTTTAGTAAAAATAACTGCGTGAAAATGTAGCTGAAGTAAAGGTGAATCGAGCTGTGATTCCTTACGAATGCTGGGAGTTGAACGTTAGTTTACTTCACTCAAGTTATCACAGTGTGATTTTTTCAGCTTATTCGATTCAGGATTTAATCAACTTGTTTAGTTAGTATCAAACATTTCTATGACCGCTCCTATCTGGATTTGTGCACAGTTGACAGGCTCGCCCCTTATTACACGGTACTTAAATAAACATAACTGGCGCTATGTAGGTGAAGTAGAACTCATTTGTCTTACAATATACATGTTGACGGTGTATGAATATCAAAATTATGTTAAGTCCATTAGTTAGATACTCTATACTAATATTAACCTAATATTATAAAGAGAAACGATTTGAATGTTTGTTTGTTTGCATTGAATAGGCTCCGAAACTACAGTACAATTTTAATATTTTTTTTCACCGTTGGAAAGCCTTATTCCTACGGGAACAGAAACTACGTTGGTGAAACCACGTGGTGAAAAACTACATAGATTAAGCGCGTTAAAATTAAGGACTTGACTTTAAAATTAAGGCTTGTGACGTCATTTTCCAGTATAAACTGTACGGGATAGTGACGTCATGCGACATATTGACTCCATGTTCGCCGTTATTCTTTTGATAACGTGAAAATATAAAAATCGGTGTCGAATATTTTCTAGTAATCTAGATGAGGGATAAAAAACGAAAACTAAGTCAACTATTCTATTGGAGTATTTGGGCGCCATGTTAAATAGATCCAAACAACAATAAAGTTACATAAATCGCCTAGAAATAATACCTAACTGCACGGTATCTGTTCCGAAACCAGCACAAAGCAAGCATTACTGAATTGACAGGTAACTGAACGTTATTTGACCGCTCAGTCGTCGGTTTTATGTCCGTCCATTACCTGTCCGATACAGATATTCATGAATAGATCGTGCATATACGTGCGGCTTGCTTGCGAGCTTGTATGACATTGTATGATATATATCCAAGTGATAAATAATAACTTGATTTATTAATAGGTTTAAAAAAAACACGTTACACAAATATTCAAATTAGAAATGAATGAGGTCGTTCTTTCCAAGTTAAGTACTCTGGACTTATTTTAACTCAATTTTTCTTCCTATTACCGTTTCGTCAATTTAATCTAAGTCGATGCAATAATAATTAATTAATATATTGGTTATTAGTTTGTACAGAACTAATTCACTCTGCCCCCCCGTTCTGGTTTAAACTGGATTACCGTGGAACACTTATCCTCGGTCACGTAACATTAGAATTTTGGTCTGGTTTTATATTTTACTACTAACATTATTATTTTAACAATCTTAGGAAAGCTTACAGACTAAACACTAAAATGCAAAAAAAAATATAAAATTGATTAAAGTTGCTAATTACGAGTACAACCTTCCACGCGCTTATAATATATTAATAGAAGATAAACAAAGACAAAAGTATGGAAAGAGAAATGCCATGATACATCGCTGAAATTCACAATACATTCAAATTATTTCTGGCGATAATCTTAGCACCACTCTTTTGCCTGTTTTGCATCCATACTTTTATTCAGCGTTACTATTTTAATCGTGCAACCAACATGTAATTGATCAATTTTATAAGTCGGTTTGTATCCGCCTTGTCACTGTTCAATACAGATACCTACCTACCCTTTGAACTTCATTCCCTTGAGCATCGACCCCGGATACTTAAATATTCCGTCTGTGCGAATGCCACTTGAAATGACACACGTACACTGAAATGTACACGAACTGGCGGTCGATTCAGTAAGTCACCCCGTAGAAACTTGAGTGAAGTGAACTGTTAATACATAGCATTAGTGTGGAATGACAGCTCAATTCAACTTCACTTCATCTACATTATACGAGGTGATTTAAAAAAAATAGCATTGCAAATCGAGTAACTGTCGGTAAACTGCAACATTTATTATTTCTCATTAATTAAAAATCTAATTAAAACTGTAAAGCGTGTGAAACTAGAGGCAACGAATTTATGTTAATTTTAACTCTCACAAAAGGTGTGCGAAATAAAGAATACGAGCCAATTGTATCTAAAAGTGTAAAAATAGTATAAGGACACTAATTATTGTATTTAGCCAAGTAAACATTATTGAATAACTTGTTCCAAAACAAAGCAGGTATACCGTAAAGTACACTTGCTACTACTGCACTAGTTTCCTACCGGTATTGACAATGCATACATTTATGTTTGTAAAAACTAGTAATTAAACTGGATTTCAGTTTTTCTTTAAAAACCAAGACCACTACGTGACGCAAATTAATGTATTTTGTGTGTCAGTGCCAACGCAGTGGAAGAGACTGCTAAGCAAAAGATTTTAATGGCTACCTAACCTAAACTAACGTTTCTTCTCTTCGTTTCAACTGAAAACTTGTCGGAATAATCATACCTTAATAAGTATATAACATTCTTACCGTACATTTACTAATACCACTTTAAACTAAAGAAAATCTTAACAAACGAATCAGTGTCAAACGTTTTCTTGGTTTCATTCTAGAAAACAATGTATTAGTCTTCGCGAATAACCTTTCAGCGCGTCCAGCAAACAGGCTTAAAGCGATCGGTCATTGAGTGTCAAGTACGGTCGTCGTCTCTTTTGAGATTATTATCTTTCCTTTTACGCTAAACGAATCGGTTATTCTAAACGGTTGAAACGACCGAGCAATTAGAGATGCATTCACTGATAAAAGATATTTATTTCTGTAAATAGGTTTTCACAGACACTTTCACACGTCATTTTGTTTAACTAGTAGATAAGATCGGAGTTTCACTACCTGACTACTCTAAAAAGAAAATCCGAAAGAAACTCAGAGGTCATAGTCTCTTTTAAAGTCCAGACATTACCTTGGTCAAATCATGTAAGATTAGTGTCTGAGATGGTCTTTTGAAGAAAGAACCACACAGAATGAGGGGACCTGATCAGTCAGTGCAAACATTTGTCAGTAATCGTGAGCTCAACTCGTAACTAATTAAGCACTTTCAGGCCGCGTTTATTTGTTTTGCAGATAGAAATCAATTTCATACAATACTTATTTGGTACCTACATCATTTGACTTCACAAAACAGAACGAAAAATAGTTACAATGTATCTCTACCCCACCACCCCCCCACACTAGGATTCCCTGTGTCATGAGGAACACGGCGTTCACACAAAACGTCAACTGTTTGTCGTCCTCAACTGTTCGTAAAAACAACGTCAGCCATCGTATTACTGTCTTTTGTATTTCATACATTCTTACATCTGACTGCTGACATATTGCCGTGAACAATCAACGAGGTTGCGTTGATTGTTCACGGCCTAAAAACTTCATACAAAACCGAAAGTGTTAACGGTAACTTAAAAGTTCACGTAACGATGTCAAACATTGCTCATAAAAATTCTACTGAAATGACTAGTGTAGTAAATTAACGACGCCCAAGTAGCTAATTTATTTTAAGATTAAAATGTATTTTATGGCAAGACTCTTTAGTAGTCCATTGTTAGTTTATTTCAGACACGTAACGCAATTAGTGAGCACGTCACGCGACCGCTATTATAAACTTGTGAATGTGTGAAGGGCTTAGTTCCATTTTTATTGCTACAATTGTTATGGAAGAATTTACAATTTCTTACTTAGAGCAGTGATAGACTGGATGGATTTTAAGACCTTTTAATGGAATACCTACGTGGCTAGACTTGCCTAAAGCATTTGGCTATGACTGTTACCTCAATTCATAAAGAATAAGTTCGCAGAATTTAAGGCGAAAACAACATAAACAAAATCGACGTACAAAAAAGGAGGATTTGTTTTTTTTTTGTCCGAAAGTATTTATAGTCGTGTGGCTGTGGCCCTAAATGATTTAATAAAAACAGGTTGGTAGTTTGGTTTTTATATCAAAATAACTAGAAAAATAATAAGTCATCCACATAACAATAAACAAACTTAGAAAAAGGAAAGGCGGTCTGGTAGAAAATGCCTATGGCAATAAATTCGCCTCTGTATATTAGTGTGCTTGAAGTATTATATAACTAATAAACTTTTTAACAAAATACTTCATAAAAACACTAAAAGATGTAAAATAACCCAGGAAGTCGGTGGCAAATAATGAATGAAACGAAACCACTAAAGCTACAGACAAAAAATAGAGTAATTATTACACCTTTTAGTTTTTTATGCATACGGTGCAATTTTTTTAGACTTAGCCTTTTTTGCACTGGTTTTTAACAGCTTGCTTTATTTAAGTTACGTTCAGATAGTTCAATCTTTGAGAGAGTTTTGAGAAGTTTTTATTCAAAACTTTAGAGCTACCTGTTACAAGTATAAATATAATTATTTATTACAGGCGAAATGCGTTGCTGTCACGGGGCAACAATGACCGAATCTAAATTAAATCATTAATTAAATAACATTTGACTGGTGTTACACCAAACAAATACATAGTTTAGTTGGGTCTTTAAAAAACAATTTAAACTTTCTTTGTTTACATGATTCAAAAAATAAATATATGAGATATATACCCACATCCTTGCCAATACCCAATTCCATTTAACCCGGAAACCCTGTGTGTTTTTGGGTCGACCCCAAAAGTTTGCAACAATGATTGATTGGGACTCGCATCCAACTCTTGGTGGCCGTGCAGTCAAAAGGCTGTAATTAATACTCCAACTGTACTGTATACTATATGTATAATTACAAAAATACATGTTGGTTACATAATTATTTATTTATTTACGCAACGTCCTTATTTATTTTAAAAGGTCTTTACAATTTAAAGTGGCAAAACTATTCCAAGTAGGTATAATAAACAAAAAGTTGCTTTTTATAATTAGTTTAAAATAAAATACCCACACTTGTACCACTGTTTGTCTCTACATCACCCAAAGTGGAAATGCCTCTGGCATTAAGTTCCACTGTGTACATTTGTGTGTATAAAGAATTAAATAAATAATTTACGAATATTCTGTCTAAATTATCTAACATAAAATACATATATTGCAATCACCTAGAGGTTATACGATGTCAGGGAGCATCAAAAAGAGACCATCATCGTTGAGAGATACTTCATCGAGTCAAAAAAAAAAAATATGTCTATTAACCAAAAAAATATGGATAGTAATAATCTGAGAGTTATATGATGTATCGAGCATTAGAAAGAGGTCATTAAAGAGATACACTACAGCACTGACATTTTTCGAAGACCTTGTGCCATGTTAACAATTACGTAACAGAACAATTAGAATGCAACCAGCAATTTGAACAGACACTTGAAGAAGCTTGCCAAGTGAGAAGAGCGTCATTACTCGATAGATGTCGCCACTTGAGCAAGTGGGCTCACAGTGCAGCCCTAATGAATCATGGAAGCGCGGTAATTGCTTCCCGCATACATCCCAAAGGAATTCCGATATAGGTCGTTACTTTGTTATTGGTTTTAACTCAAAAACGATCTGGTTTTGATATTGGAACAAGTTTTAAGTATGTTATTCAATAAATTAGCAAGAATACAGGTTGATTCAGAGAAATAGAGGTTGAATAGTTTGCACTATGAAAATGTAAAGTGCCATGCTACGCGATGCTACGCAACGCTACGAGGCCTACGAAAAATCGTAGCTTAGTAAGTCACTCATTTGCTATTGTAAGTTGACCTGTGGAGTCCGAGCAAAACAAAGTACCGAAACCAGGAATTAAAGGTAACAATATGTGTTTTCCATATTTTGAAATACATTGAAAACACGTTAGTATAACTTATTACCCAACACATTCTAACGCAAAGTATAACAGAAGTACACAGTATTATTATGATAGTTAATTTAAATAAACAAGCACCCATATAAAATAAACACACTCAGCTTGTTATCACAAACAAAATCTGGCAATCCACATTCTATGTTAAATCTACAAGCCCAAAACACAGAGCGCTAAATATTTACGCATCGTTACTGAAACTCATATCATCAGCTTCTGCGGTGATATGCTCTGGGATTCGGAATCTTAAATTAATTGTGCATAGTTGAATTTTCATTGATACTTTTTTTATGTCATGATTTTAAAGTTGATATTTGCATTAAAATGTACATACATGTAAATTTCATTAATAAGGATAGCTAAATCGCGTTCGTCCATACGTGTATAAAATTAGGTGTAATTACATAAGTCCATAAATCTATACTATAACCATGTGTCGTATTAAAACTAAATACTATGTATTTGTGCAGTATTGATCAACGGTCATTGTTGCTGGTCTAGATTTATTGTTTTTCGGGATAAAACTATATACTACTAGCCGGTGCCTGCGACTTCGTCTGCGCAGGATTGGTATTTCAAGTAGTTTATTTTCTTACCCAAGGCCATATGTCGTAATAAACAAATATTATTATAAAGAGGAAATGTTTGATTGTTTGTTTGCATTGAATAGGCTCCGAAACTACTGGACCGATTTGTAAAATTCTTTCACCGTTGGGAAGCTACACTATCCCCGGGTGACATTGGCTACTATTTTTTTTTATTTTTTTTTTTCCAACGGATCGGCACCTACGCGGGTGAAACCGCGGGATGTCTGCTAGTGTCTAAATATTTTTTTTTTTGTAAAGCTTCAGTAAAATCCATTCCGTAGTTTTTGCGTTAAGGAGTAACAAACATCAATACAAACTATCACTTTTATAATATTAGTAGGATCAGTAGGATGTTTTGTGTAGTATTGATCAACGGTCACCTGATTCTAATCAAGATTTTATGTATTGCAGGATTTGTGAATGAGGGTAAGAATTAGACCAGAGGGCCTAAAATGACCGCAATATTTTGTCTTGGCAAGTAATACCTGAAGCAATGTGGTTATATAATTCTGTTAAATAATATAATTGTATATAAACAGATAAAATATAATTGCCTTAGCATTTAAAAAATGTTTTTACATTTGGAATTATTTTAATTAATCCATACATTACTCAGGCGTTGTAGAAATGAGGAAGATACGGGTATTTTTAAGTACTCATCTGATGGTGATGCAATCGTCGATGGTGAAGCACAATAGTTTATTAAGAGCCCTGATGACACCTAAATTATAATCCTCCTAAACGGCTGGATCGATTTGAATGAAACACAAAAACGGCTGTTGGGCCTGCTAAGAGGTCTATAAAGACGCAAAGGTTCTATAAAAAAGCTCTTATTTTTCTCATTTTCTCGGTTTTTCATAAGTTTGAGTTATAAATTTGTTAACCTTTTACCAGATTATGTAGGTAATTACAATAAACTTGTATGAAATTCTCATGAAAATGTTGTTATGAAAAAGTCACGATAAAATCTTGTGAAAGTATAAAACGAAACGGCATATTAACCTGAGTAGGTACGTTACACAGTGTGGGCTTTACAAGTCTATATATGCCTTACTAATATTGTAAATGCGAAAGTTTGTGAAGATGTGATGTATGGATGTTCGTTAAGGTAAGATTAGACTATGAGTACTACGACACTATACACTGTGTACTCATGAGTACACAGTACATTAGCTACACACAACACATACACTAGTGTGTACACCTAGTGTCTCTGTATGAACGCGAGTGTTTCTAATTGCTCATACGGAGACAATCCGTGTGTACCATGAAGAGCAATAGTTTATTATGATCCCATTCACTCTAGCCTTGAAGATACCTAAATTATAATCGGACGCGAAAATCGCAGCAGGCAAGTTGTTCCTGCTGATCAAACATTTCTCTTGGGTGGGAATCGAACCTACGACCTCCGGCATACCAGCCAGGGCCACTAACCACTAGATCAACAGACCAGTCATTGTTATACTTCATGTGTAGATGATGATTTACCAATCGAGTTAAGTATAATTACCTCCTACTACTGCTATTTCAAATACAATTACCTAGTCTAGTGTTGTATGTAGCATAGAGACACGCAGCGCAGTAGCTCAGTTTAAAATTGTGTATTTTTTATCTTTCAAAATCAATGCATTTCAGTAAGGTAGTTAGGTTCGGTAGTTAGGTTAGCTATATGATAGGTATGGTAAGTTAGGTCAGGTTATGTATGTATATATAATTTGTCATTCTAATTCTATCTAACACATGTGAGCGCATTGGAGACTCGCTAAATAAAAAGTAGTAGTAGTTATGGATCAATTTGTAGTACCTATTCTTTTAGTTCTTATTAAAATAATGTATATATTTTTATGTAATCTATTCTTAATATTATTAAAGTTTGTGAGTTGGTGGTAATCTACTGACCTTCTAGATTTGATTTGATGTTCGTTATGGTGAGATTAGACTACGACACTATACATGTTGTACGCAGTGTACCCATACATCTGTGTCTCTGTATGAACGCGAGTGTTACTAATCATTCACAAGGTGACACTCACTCACTCACAGGTGCATTGTTTGTTTAGTAGTTTTTTTACGCAAGAACTACTAAACGATTTTCGATGTAACCTACAGTATTAACTATACAGTAGTACAGCTTATCTCTCAAAGTAGCAGCAACATGTTGCGGGTGGTTGCTTCAATTATAAATAGAACGGTAAATTAGTGAATTTTAACTGCTTGTTTCTTGATCAAATTTAAGTTAAACTACAGTAAAATTATTGTTGATTACTTTTTGCGACATCCGTTTTATCAAAAAGAAAAACTAACTAGAAACGCCTACGCTGTCTGATACTTTTTGTGACATTCTAATTAATTACTATATGACTGGGCAGATTCAGAACTTTTACAAGACCTTGTTAGTAGTAAACTAGAAAAAGTAAGTATGTACGTATACGCCTACGGTTATACTACGAAGTACTTATTTCTTCGAACGTGGGTGTACTAATCCGCATGGTTGCGTAGCATGTTACAGAACAAATTGTAACAAATGGCGGGCTCGCCTGCGGCCGCTGGGATTTGTCTGATCCGGCCTTTATAGCAGACTTCACTTGTGACCGATACCGACTTTGTGTACAATAATACAAGTCTAAGTTTAGGGGGTTGTGTTTATATAGGTACGTCCATATCACGCTCGTATCGATGAATGAGGTAGGTAAGCAGCTAGGGAATTATATTCACACGATTGCCATTGAAATGAAAATGTTAACCTGCGCAAATACCAATTTCAAATAAAAAATCATGAAGTGTGAAGTTAATAAGCGAAACAAAACTAAACCGGACTAAAGTATCAAAGATAGCAAAGCGGGTGTAGCTTTGTTTCAATTTTATCCTCTCGACTTACTTATCCCTCTACTTTCATTTACAATATCGAATTGAAAATATCAAAAACAATTGTACCACTCGGGTTGCTGCTACCTAGTTCTCACTATTACGAGAGTTGAAATCACTAGGAGTCTTTCTCAAACTAGACTTTCTTTTAATTATTATTTTTGTTAAATAATTATTCGTATTTTATATAAATCGCCGGAAAATCATCGCCATTTTATTATTTGCTTATCTTTGGTTACCCATCTTGTAGCTTAGATTATGTGTTTCATTGATTGTTATGGTCTGATCTACATTGAAATTTGGAAAAAAGTTCAGCTTTCATCATCCACGCCCGATTGCTGTATCTAGACATTTATCACCAAGTTTCGTGTTAATTATGTATGACAATTTCGAGTGTTGTCAACCACTCGATGCGTATCAAAAGTAGATATTATTTTTTTGTATTTAGAATTGTGGAGTATTAATTTCGTTTAAGTTATCTATTGTCTAAGATAATATAATGAATAACATGAGTATTTATAAAATCATGTAATGTCAAATATCGACGAAAGTCCCTACGAAAGTCACGTGCGGCTGGTTTTATGGCTTAGCCCACCGTTTTGTTGTTCAATTAATGTAAAACTAAAGTCGTAAGCGCAAAAGACCACGCCACGCACCAAACGAATACTGGCAAACAAAATGCTACTGAATGAAATAGTAGCACACAGAGGGTCCATCTGTCCTTCTCTACACTGTTCCGTTAATTACTTTACAAACTGCGTAAGCTATTAAGTGGCGAAGTTAAGGCTATAAAACATATCGCTATCGTCTGGCCCACAATTGCCCATTACTTGGGAGGCCTCCATCTTGAAGTTTAAAGTAACTTAGTTAAATTCTTTGAAAGGAATCGGTTTTTGTTACTGGTGATGAACTGGGTGTAAAAGTAAAACAAGTTGCAAGTCAGAAGCGTCCAAACATGTAAAATATATGTGTAGATATAAATGTCCCACATAAGAAATTTCTCTTGTAGCGTGGGTGCGTTAGCAAACATTTAAAATCACATACACAAACAGACCAGACCCATAACAAATATCTATAGGCTGTCAAATGTTTTTGTTCCGACTAGAAATATAACCCGCGACACGCAGTGCAGCAGTAGATTGCTTCAACTATTGTTCCAACCGTGACGTCGAATATGATGAAACAACGTCACTACCTAAAGGGAGGTTAAGGCATTATAACTTATCATAAAATATCATAACTTTGTAGGAATTTACAGGTAATGCTTGGTCCATTCTTGGTCCCTCAAATTCGCTTTGATATCATGAACATGTAAATTTAAAGAGAAGTAATGGGCATTCTACTTTGTAATTTTACAGCCGATAAAATACGTTTTCTTGACAAAATATGTAGTTTGAAAGCATCAAATAAGGTAGCTCTTAACTGTTCCCTCTAAGGGTTACGAACACCCAGCATAGACCCTCACGCAAAGCAAACAATAAATTGCTTGGAAACTTTCCCATTCATTCTATCGAAATGGAAATACTTTTGTTAGCGAAAAAATAATATAAGTTTGAATAAAGTATCTACCTGCTCGTAGAAAATAATAACAAACTTGTAACTGTTGCTCCCTAAGGCAATATTAAGAACGAGGCCAAAATGTTGAATATTTGTTGTACAGTTTTTGCAAATTTTACCTTTTAATAATAAATCGGATGGAGACGAATGTCATTATACATTGACGACAAATGAACTGAGTTCTGAATTTCTTAGTTATATCGACGCTGGAAAGTGAAATTGTTGTATCTCAAATAATGACAAATTACTTTTTTGATTATTGGAATGGAAAATACTGTGTTGATTGGTTTGACTCTCGTTTTCCTACGATATTTTTTAATACGATATATTGTTGTAAAACGTCTTGTAAACTGATGTATCTAGTACCTATATTACAATTTTCTATACATATAAAACATTCATATAAGTACATACATCTTTATTAAATGTGTGTTATAATTTGTAAGTTTTTATGGCGTAGGCACATTATAAAGAGTATTTTCTATACATCAAAGTAATTGTTTCAACGTATACATAGTTAGCAATCGACAACCAAGAAACAAGATAAATCATAAATTATATTTATTTCTGAAAAGAGGTTCATATAATATGAACACTTTTACGTGTCATTTTTAACTACTACTTAGGTGAAGTCGGTGTTTCACTATCTGACTATTCTGACAAACTCAGAGGTCACAGTCTCTCTCTCTCTCTCTCAAGTCCAGACATTGTCGTGGTCAAATTATGTAAGAACCATGTAGATTAGTGTCTGAATTGTCTTTTGAGAAAAGAACCACACAGATTTGAGGAGATCAGAACATAGATAGATTCTATGGTATAAATGTAGCAACCTCATTCAATATATATTATACCAGTCAGTATTTTTTAACTATTAGAGTACCTAAACAAAAACCACACCCAAAATAATGGCTTTACAGACACTTACAACACAACTAACTTAAACACACAAGTTTATACGACCCTCGCATGAGTTGCTAAAACACACCGGCACAATATATTACCCAACAGTGATCCAGGACTTACTTCGGAATATGTGAGTGTGTACACTGCCGACAAACTCCCGGCTTGCCCGCACGTGTGTGCCCTGCTGAATAACTAATGAGGATTTGACGGAAACACACCACATCGTAAGACGCAATGGTGAACGTGGTGTCTTACCGCTAGAACCTTACTTCAACATTCGCTTTAAAGTTTACTCAGTTAAAGTAAAGCACTTAAATGTATTTCAGTAGTTTAAATACCAGGTAAGTTTTTAAAACCAGCTAAGCAGAAGACGTGGCTCAGGGGTGACGACAAGTTGTTTGAACCCAGACAGATACTTTTGTTTTTTGTTATTTATTTCATCTCCACTGTTCTCATAACGGAGGAGGAAAACATCGTGAGGAACCGGTATGTCCTAGAACCAAAAATTCTAAGACGTGTGGCATCTACCAACCCGCACTGAGCCCGCGTGGTAGATTACTGCCCACTACTTCTCACAGAGAAAATGCCTGTGTTCCAGCAGTGAGATAATTATTGGCTAATAATTATGTAAGTTTTTATAGGCTAATTATCAATTTTGAACGTCAAACATTTCTTTCCTTGTGTTTTTTTGCTGGGAAAAAGGAGCGGCGGAACAAACTCCCCAACAACACGTCAACAACACATCAATTAACAGCTTTAGACACTTGTCTCAATGCCCCTTAAAGTTTCGGGCGCACAATTCCATCTTGAAATTAATTTTACCCTGTACATTGTACAATTCGCATAAAATATAATTGTATAGAAAGGAACTGGGTGTGCATAAATGAAAACAAAAAATGTTGGAGCTATTGTGTCCGTAGAAGTAAATTACAAAATGAACAAAGAGTGCTGTAATATATTTCTTAACGCCAAATTTTGCTAGCATTTGGTAACAAAAATGATAACGAAAGTATGTATGTACAATTGTACATATGGGTAAATTTGTTTTTCTATTCATAATGTTTTAACACAGTCAAGTAGGTAAATCTAAAAATGTTTTATTCACAGATATAAGTTGATTTTTTAAAAATTCAAATCAGCGGAGTAGGTTTTGATTTTATTCAACGCTGTTTTTTTTTTAATAGTTACACCCTTTTCTAGTTACCTCAATAAGAATGTTTCTTTATTTTCTAACCTCTGGACCCTACGGTCCAGAATCTATGGTTTAGTATGCCCAGACAACCTAAAAATACCTTATTTTCAACATAAAATACCTAAGTACCTAAGTATTTCCAGTTAATTACAAACTAAATGAACTTTAAGTTAGGTCTACACTCGGGAACATACAATCTAAAAATATGATAGGTACATTTTACTTCAATAGCTTCCTGAAAAGATCAAAAGTAAGCACAGACTATCGCAATTTCAAGAATCCGTGAGAAATAATCTTGTTGAACGGTTGCGGTAGGAAACTGATATTTACGGAACGTCAAGGAAAAGTGAAGTCTCATGATAATAAACACACACTCAAAATCAAAATCAAAAGTCATTTCTTCAAATTAGGCTGAGGATCAGCACTTTTTGAACGTCAGAAATTATATAAGACAGTCCCCCAAAACGCAAAACCCTTCACCATTTCCCAGTGTTTTTTCTGGCAAGTAGTGGCGGAACCAACTCCGCAGCAACACGTCTGTCTGTTATGTTAGAAGAACATGAGTTTACACAACATTGGTAATTAAAACTTTATGCACAAGAACAAACAAAACTGTACAAAGGCGGACTTAATCCCTTAGGCATTTAAATAAACATAACTAATCATAATCATCTATATATAAAAAAATGTTATGTTGGTTTGTGTACGCTTCAAAAACTCAAAAAGTTCTGCGCCGATGGAGCTGAAATTTTAGCATGATATATAATCCGCATCAAGGGATTGTTTTTATCAATTTTCTTTTTATTTATTTTTTTATTTTTTTTTTAACCATGCAATCACAATATGCCACAGCGTGGCAGGGTACAGCTAGTTTAAATAAATAATTTACTACATGGTAGCTACCATACACCAATATACTCGTACTTGATAGGCACTAGGCAGTAGGCATATAATGTTAGAAAATATCAGAATGAATTATTTACTCTAGAACTTCATTACTGAAGCAGCGTAGTTTGCTAAGCACAGCAAGCACTGTTTGCCAATTTACAACAAATAGTTTTTCAAATATCGGTTCGTGCACATCATGGCAAACCACGACATTAATGTGAATTCTAGGTGTCATAAAAACCCAACCTCAACAGTTTTAAGACGCAGTAGTAACTACTTTGCAATACGTGACTGCCACGTTGGTCTAGTGATCGCAAGCGCTACTGCTGATCCGGTGATGAGGTCCCTGGTTCGATGCCTGGGTCAGGTAAAGCTTCATTGAGTTTTTTCATGTGGAATTTTGTACTTGAAACACGAATATTAAGTAATATAGGTGTGCTACACCCCCTGGGAATTACAGGCGTGATGTTTTGTTATGTTAGTTACCTCGTGTGCAGCACAAGACCATAAATTTCCAAACCGATCCTTACTCTGTAATACATTACATTATTGATAGCTACGAATCTAATAAAGTGAACGCGCGAACAAGGATGGCGGGAAACGGACGCCATTTTTCAAATTAAAATGATAGCTTTATTACATTTTTGGGAGATTAATGAATTGGATGGGTTAACAGATGCTGCTAATGGTTTAGTATATAGCATCAGACAATCTTAAATTATATCTTCGGACTATGGCCTTCAAAACTGAGATATCGTGTTTGTGGAAGAATCGTCTGTTCCCGCGACCATCGGCGCGGGTGTGAGATTGAACAACGAAGTGGTTTAAGCCAATAAGAGTCTGACAGAATCTTCATGATATCCATGTGGATTTTCCGACCCTATTTAAAAAGGGGTACCTATCGTTTAACCCAGGCACTGAGTGTGCGCTCAGATAAGCAATCACTCCACGTGAAACACTGGTATCCAGCTGCATATATATGCCAACCACAACACAGTTAGGAAAACCCTGGGTAGATAATGAGTGAACTGAAAAAACACTCCGTATGTTTCAAGTATATGCACATAAGAACCTTCCTGCGTCAAAATTAGGTCAACAGTTTTCAATTGATGGAAACCCAATAAAAAAATGAATCATACTCATGAACTCGACAATAAAACCTGTCGCGTGACCATCCATATAATAAATCGTTCATCAAAACTGCGGATCAATGTGCCCTCGCGAAGGGGTCAGGCCATGCCAGCTATCCTTAAAATACAGATGAAATATTCAGGTACAGCCCTAGTGCCTACATGGCGTGACTGAATCGCTAATACTTTCCGATATGAGTACAACAGCTACACTTGCGTGGTGGAATTAAATTATTTGGCTTGCATTTTATTGATAGCTTTGCGTCTCTTTGGCTGTAGTGTGTTTTATGTTGTACAATAAAGACCATCTATTATTTTCTTTTTAACCGAAATTCTTTTTTTAGTTGATAGGGTATACTAACAGATTGGTCCCATTTGTATCAAAACTCATATCTGATGAGTGATCATCGAGGAATTGTGGGAACTCCTAAAAAAATATAGGTACACACGTACCGATTAAATTTTTTTTTTGTAACAAATCAAGCATTTTCATTTAGAAAGTATCATTTTGTGAAGAAAAACTGATGAAGAAGACAGGAGACAGAACTCTTCAACGCATAACAGCAAATAGTTCGCGATGGCAACTGTTTCGCGATGCAGAGTTTTCCTATATCTGTAACATAACACTACGCCTGTCTATTTTAAAAGGGGCCCGGCAGAGATGTACAGATTAATGTTTATAAAGAACTTCTTTAGCAATTGTTAACCGAGTTCAATGATTCTTTCAAGTTTAGAAAGACTTTCTATACATACGAAGAAACTAAAAATTGCAAAATAAAATTGCAGTCTGTGGCTTTGGTGGTTTTGTTCCGTTCATTATTGGCCACCGACTACTTTTTAAGAAGTCGGTTGTTTTTTTTGTAAAAAAGTTTTTATGTATTTTCTGGCCTAGTGGTTGCAAGCGGGACTTATGAGCACGAGGTTTTGGATTTAATACCGGGACGGGCAAAGCGTTGTTAACTTGTTCCGCCTAGAATTTCTCTAAGCAGCCCGTAGTCTGAGCTTGATCCTGATTGGTGGCAATAGGCTCGCCCTGCATTACATGAAGCTTGAACTTAACTGGCGAAATTTGGGTGTACTGCTAATACACTTCTACCTAGCCCTGCGGGGATTACAGACGAAATGTTATGTTGTCGTATTAATAACTGAGAATAGCTCCACACGCAAGATAATGACTTAAGGATATGTAATATGGTTGGTGCAAAATAAATAAGAAAAACCAACCCAAAAAAGTAAAACGAACTTTTAAGTTACGATTTTCAGGACATTTACGGAACTTTAACATGTAATAGTTGTATGTGGCTTTTCGCACTTCTCCATATAATTTAATTCTATTCTATGCCAAGTCGAGTGTGAATTGTAAAAATATGTGCGCAATATTCTTAAAAAAGTTTTTTTAAAGTGCATGCTTCCCTTAGTAGGCATCATGAAACACAGACCGAACTACGTGTTTCCTTCACTAAGCTATTTCTTAGCATCTTAACACATTTTATTCTCTAAGAATAATCTTTGCAGTAACACAAAGTTAAAGTCACTAGACACCACAGGAGTTTCATAAATAAATTCCCGCTTGCTGTACCTAGACAAACTAAAGCAAAGCTTCAAGCCAAAATCGCTTTTAAACTCGAAACAACACCCAAAGCCAGGCTCCCGTTGTAAAAATAGCTACTTTTCAGAAATTCATTTCAAATTGTAATTTTAAAGCTGATAAGAAATTCACTTTGCGAATGAAAATTGTATCTTTGAAATTCGGCGTGGTAGGTATTTCATATTCCTTCTTCGAACAGTTTTACTCATTAATGTTGCACTGTAATCCGTCGTCAAATACAAATGTTTACGTTGTTTTAGGCTATTATTAAATTAACGTATATAGTGTTGTTATTAAGCAATTAGTCCTGACGATCTACCTGTATGTCTAATTGTGTTAATTATAGTGCTGCATTAATTTGTACGTAAGTAAGTTTACTCGACTGGGCATGTGTCTATATTTACGCAATACTAATTATACGCTGTTGGTTTAAATATTGAAGTTCACTTGTTGAATTGCCTTAATTTAGGTTTTGTTTTTTTTTGACACTGTGTTTATGGAATAATATTGGTTTTACTGAAATAACTGGTTTACGCTCTTCTCTGCCTTCTTTGTTTCACAGAAATATTGATGAAATGAATGATTAAATACTGAAAGGAAATCTTAATCGCTTGATCCTAAATAAGATCGCAAGCTCACCGAAGTAGCACACTTAACGAAAAATTACGTTATTTTTACACATAAAAAAACACCAAGATTCATGACAACTCAAGATCTCGTTGATATCAATCTTACATAATAACGTTGCTCTATTTATTTCAGACATAAAAAAAGTTGTCGGTCATCTTGCCTTTGTTGAGGTTTTGGATGACGCCGTCCTTACCAGTCTGGCGTCGTCATCATCACTACCCGATAGCAGATTAAAGTCTAAAGAAATATAAAGGGAAAATTAATGACTATTGCTCTTTTGATGTGGATTTGCGAACAAAGGACCTAGGTGGTTAGGTACAATACGTGAAAGAAATTGAATGAAACTTCTCGTCTTTGTGTATTAAAGGTCTGAAGTTTGTTAAGTCGAGTTTTTTACGATTTGCGAGTTGATTCGTTCGCGAGCGCCATTGTTGGTGTCGTTTTATATGCTTCTTAGAAATTCACATTTTCTTTTCGCTTTTTTGGTCAAATAATTTTGTTGGAACATTATGTGTAGGTATTACCTATTTGACTAAATAACAAAATTAATTTAGAACAATATTGTAACATGTTTACGAAGCGAAATTGCAGCGCCCCGGCGTGAGTCGATTTAATTAACTCTACGTGTAGATTTTACTTGGGTATCAAATGTGGAAATTAGACATAATGGAGTTAGTTGCCGTCCCTATAGTCAGACCTGAATTGTTGTTTTCATTGCTGATAGACTTTATAATTTAAATTAGAGAAAGAGAAAAATAAATATATTTTCTAGGAGTTCATCATACTTGGATAGCTACTATTTAATATAAGCTCTCTTAATAGTAGGTAATAACAACCTGTATATTGTAATAACCAAGGTCCCTTTTCAGGAATTTGCTGATTGCAGACTATTAAAGTCAGATTTCCTAGCAATGTTTTCCTTTATCGTTAGTTGCCGCATCATGAAGTAATGTCTGCCCAAATGCTATTGAACATGCGAACATATTCTACAAAGATTGGAGCCTGACACGAAAAACAAGATTAATGTTTAGCCTTTAAATAAATAATGTTCTCAAGAGCCTCTTACACGCCAGTTGATACCAGAGTACTTAATTCGTTCCAAATTTTCCTTAAATAGAGTGTGAAAAGATTTGGGTCAGATATCGTTCATAATAAAGTTAAGGAAATTAGAACATGTTAAATTATGAGTGTTTATTTTGCTCTCAGAATGTTGTGAACAAGATTAGCTTACATGTCACCTATATATCCACAGTACAGAGCATAATTTAAAAAATGTGCTTGTCTGATTACGTTGTGGTTACCGGCAAAAGTAAATCTACTTTTGCCGGTAACCACAACGTAATCAGACAAGCGTGATTTTGATTCGTCCAGATAGTGTAATCACACTATCTGGACGAATCAAAATCGCAAATAGGTACCTGTAGTCGGAAGTCAAGTTTACGCAACTGAACTGTAATTTAATAACTAAACACCGCCCAGTTTTACTTAATTGCTAAGTAAAGCAAGCGTTTACATAACATGCTAGGAGTAGACCCTACACAACTTTTTAAATGTTTAATGGATGTCGGAGGCAATTTAACCAAGCATCGCTTCAAAAAGATGAACGGTTTATACTTTTTTGCAAACAATGTATGTATATAAAAGGGAATAATAAGTTCCGTAGTAAAAACCAGTAAACAAAGTACTAGCTGGTCTCCTGGCTTGTTCCTACTAATGTTTAAGTCCACCATAAACGTATAAAGCAAATACGAGCGATAACCAATAAATAAAATCTTTCATTATAACTCTTTGCTTTTTTTTGCGATATTTACATTTACTTAGCCGACTTCTTGTTTACTTGGTAGCCGATTCAGTAAAAGTCACCTCGTGAAAACTTGGGTGAAATGAACTGTCAATGCGTTGCAATAGTTTGGAATGACAGCTCAATTCGCCTTCACTTCACCTACATTTTCACGACGTGAATTTATCAGAATTGTGTTGTCTTGGTCGCAATCTAAAAGCGGTAACGCGATAGGTAAGTTATATTTCAATATTTCCTAGCTCTGCTATAATCGCTATAATATTCACTGTGGCGTTACAACCAACGCTATATGTTGTTTTATAATACTATCAGTAGCTTTAGATATACTCGGGCTGTTTTTAGGCATCGCCACCCGTGCAGGCTTTTTAATTAAGTAACGACGTTTAGCTATTGATATGAGGAAGCAATAAAAAAACATTGGCAACAGGTAAAACATGCTCGCACTAACTAATATAGATTTAACAAATAAAATGGTATGTCTCACGGCTGCGCCAAAAGGCAAATTTCAGCGGTAATGCCAGAAAAGTGCTGTCTGGCATTGGTTTTCAAATGCACCTTTAACCATAGCAACCATTTAAATACACCGTGTGAAGTTATTAAGGACCGGACATGGTGAACACTTACCGCTAATGTGTCTGTGTTAGCTCTTATCCAGTACAACAACGTAGACTAGACACATGTTAATTCACTCACGTAATTAAATCGTCACCACAACGTTGTACTCACTCCCGAACACGTTCAGACTACGTTCAACAAATTAACATAAGACTGTGTTGCATGCGAGGTCAGCACTTCAAGAGCAATGTCAGGGCTTGCGTGCTCCTCACCACTATCGGATGAGCAGACAGGTTGAGCGGAAATTTGTTGGGGTTTACTTAGTGTTCCTTCCTACCTCATCATTAATTGTTGGGTGATACAGTAATTATTACCTAAACGGAATTTAGAATAGGATAAATTTGGAAAATTGGTTACAGACGAGGAATCGTTTATAATATCATAATTGTGTATATATTATAGCGGAAGAGTCGTCCGTTCCCGCGACCCTTGGCGTAGGTGGAAGATGGGAAACCGCGGTGGATTTTAATCAGTAAGAGACAGACACCCGAGGGAGGGTGGACGGAGTCTGTCAGGACTCTCGTTTGGTCCGTCCGTGAGGATTTTCCACCCCGAATAAAAAAAAATAAAAATTGTCTAATGGTTACCCGTTTAATAAATTAAAGATTTGTGTCAAAAACTGGCAAGGTATCCGAAAGTATCAGGTGTTCTAAGCCTTTGAAAGGCAGCACTTTGTACCATTTGGTCTTCTTGCCAAGATCTTATACAATAACCATCGTACTGCTGGCATCTCGGTACAATAAAAATG
This sequence comes from Euplexia lucipara, assembly GCA_921972225.1. Taxonomy (NCBI): domain Eukaryota; kingdom Metazoa; phylum Arthropoda; class Insecta; order Lepidoptera; family Noctuidae; genus Euplexia; species Euplexia lucipara. The sequence continues at coordinate 6,174,466 of OV179152.1, read as the reverse complement.
CAGGTACTACTTCGGTCTATATAACTAAACTGTACTTTTGCTTAAAAATCGGTCACAGACAGTTGCGGACTATGTTTGAGGAATAAAAAGAGCATTTACTAGTTTTTCTTGTATCCACTTCGTACGTTCTGAGGCTAAGGTGTAGCTAATGCTATACGCTTGCCACGGTCAGGAAGATGGGTGCTCAGGATACATACAGGGACATACGGAAAATGGTTTATTCTGGTTGACGTTTATAGATCTCTGCTTGTCATTACGAGTAGTTAGAAACCCAAAAGCCTGACAACTAGATGATTTACCGTATCGTGTACCGTGGCAGTTGCCCCATACAGAATTCTGGCATTCTGCTGCCACCACCGGTTAGTCTGGAATCTGAAAATGCTACGCAGCTAATCATGACGTTCACTAAGAACATTGTATGTCGTAAACTTCTGATACAATATGTTCAATAATTTCATGATAATTAACTTATTTCATAGTACCTAATACTTGGCCATGCGAGGTCAAGTGCAATGTCAGGATGACAGAGATCGCGTGATACTTACCCTTAATAGATGAGGTTGAGGCTTCAGCGGAGAAAGAAAGAGAGAAAATTTTTGTCTGTTTCGTTATTGAGACCATAAATTATGTTTAGACAAAAGATGTTCATTATATTTAGTACTAAATTCTACCTGCGGTTTCTGGCAGGTGCCTCTTCCAATATCGAAAAACAGGATACTAGCAGGATAAAAAAAACATCCGATATGTCAATCCTGGAAAATGATCCAGATATGTGCCAATTTTCATCTAAATCTGTTGAACGTTTTACGCCTTTCACAATTATAATATTAGTACTTAAGATAAGACAGGATTCTGCGTCTAAATTAGCGTACGATTGGTAGAATTACCTGGTGGTCTGTATACGATTAGGGCAAGATGTTTGGCAATACTTTGCCACGAAATTACCCTTTACCACGTCTAAACAAGAAGAAAAAGTAAAAGTTTTATTTCTTATTACTGACTGTACCTTTTATCTTGGAACTTATTTTAGTATTAGTTTTAACAATATTTCCCTTCGAAACGGAAAATAAATATGAGTTGAAACATATTATGTAAAAGTAGAAAAATCTTTTAAATAAATACTAACAATATTGCCGGGCAATAAATAACCTTGCCGCGAAATGTTTATTTTATTACGAAAATTAAATCCACCCCGGCTGATTACGGTATTTACAACCTCATTCAACCATACCATGAAGCGAATTAATCACAAATTCATCGTTCATGAAACATGAATGGCACAAATAAAAGACATTTGATGTATAGCAGTTATTTCCGGAAATCACGACGATAAACTACGAGCCAATTTCTAGGAAATCCCAATTTGTAATGTAATTCGCAAACAGTCGCCGCTGGCCGACGCCAATTCCAAGATAAAGTGGCTCTTTATGAAGAAAATGTGTTTATTTTTGTACTGCAAATACAAGAGTCCATTATTTGAATCGTTTCTTCCTCGTATTTCAAATACGAAAAATAAAGAATAAACAGCCAATTGGGGCTTTCGAAAATGGATTGTTTTTATTCGTTTATTCTTCGAAATTCGGAAGACTTTCACAATAGGTTGTTATACAAATATCTTTTTACTTTTACAAATATTTGGGTGATTTTCAAAATTTATGTACATTGTGGGTCGTAAAAACGTCCGCCGGAATATTGTCCAGGCATAACATAATAAACGATCAAATTATTGTTATTATTATTGAATAAAAGTTTATTGAGAAGGATTTCAACATTTCAGTTTGAAAAAAAAAAGTAGTCTGAAATATATGACATTTATGTTCTTAGTGTCATAATATTTCCATACATCTACCTCGTGTCCCTAAGCGAGAGCGTGTTACAAAAATCATCATAAAGATTAAACCACTCATTTTATTGTAAGTTCTCTTTGCGCAATACCTTAATGGGTATTTATTATGTAAAGTATACAAAATTGTAATAAAAACTTTATGTAATAATTATAATAAAAGCCTTTCAAAATGTGTCTTCTATTTCATTCAATTTTGTTGATCATTATTGTAACACAAATATTAGTAGATATTTGAGTTTTTTTTTTGGCAACACATTCTTGTCAAAGACGTCCAATCAGATGACAACAAAATATAACTCCGCCATTTTGTCTGCAGGTGTCATTGTTGTGAAAAGTGTGTTTCTTGCGGTGAAGTGTTTTGTCCACAATAAAGTTTTCATTTTAGTTGATCAGCTACAACGGTAAGTCTCTGTCTTATTATTTTTGCATAAATTTAAAGAATAATATTGATTCAATTTGATTAAGGTGATAGACAAGTCCAACAACATTATTTTGAACCTTCAAATGTTGAAGGTCGTTATTTAACAAACCGTTGATTTTCATTTTCGTAACGATTTGTTTCATATTTTTGTTACGTAACAAAAAGGATGTAACAAATATGAAGCAAAGCCGATTTCATAATGGAATTACTTTTTCAATTATGCGTACCTACATACACGGTAATGTTTTAACTAATGCGCAATTTTTTGTCTGTATTTCAGTATCAGCAGTAGAACATATTTCCACGAATAACTTTTTTATTTTTTTATTTTATCATGTTTAACATACTGAAATTTGCGTTACGTCATTTGCGTTGCGTTACATCACTTATGAGTATTTTTTATTTGGTTTATTACTAGTTCATTCTTAATAAAAAATGCTGATAAATAATAACTGTACTATTATTTTTGCAATTACGTATTAAAAGTAATTAATCATTTTTAACCGTAAGTTCTATCACCAATGGTTTATTTTCTGTAAGCTAAACATTTTACTAAATACTTAATGACCAAACGGAATGCACAATTTATTCTGAGACTGATTTTATAATTAAAGATACTGCTTATGTTATCAATAAATGATTAAGCTCTAATTTCATTGTTTTAATAGTGTTGTGAAATAGCCCTAATATTTCCTTTTTGTTACTTTTTTGTAACATTGATCACTTTTGTAACGATATTCATTTTTGTTTCATTTTTGTAACTCTACAAAAATTTTGAAAATCACCCATTTTTTTGTTTCAAACAAGAACACAATGTGTGTGTGCACCTATTTCAACTAAAAACTGCTTATTTTGTAATCATGTAGACGGATCTTTTATGTACAAAATTATACGATAAAAACGTTTACCACAATGTTTTCAACCAACCATTAAAAAGTAATACTTCTTGTTATTGTTACCTGAAAAAAAGTCTTGCTGACCACGATAGAACTGATATTCGTGTGAGTCAGGCAAAGGTGACGTAACAATGAAAGCAGTTAGTTGCATGTTTGCATTTCAGGCTAGAGAAAGCGTTTCGTTCAAAAATAGAAGTAATCGTTCAGCCCCACTTAAATGTTATGAACTGGCACGAAACTAGGGTAAAACAGAATTCAGGTGGTAAAGTGATCTTAAGTCCATTAATCGAAAAAGTACTTTTACCAAAAGCATTAAAGGGCATGACTTAAATCGTGGGCTGTCGATTCAACCTTAGAAATCGTAGTTAGTACCTTCCTAGTTGATGATTATTATAATTTACAAAGTAGCAATAATATGTTAGAAATCTACACCAATATTATAAAAAGCAAAGATTGATTGTTTGTTTGGATTGAATAGGCTCCGAAACTACTGGACCGATTTGAAAAATTATTTCACCGTTGGGAAGCTACACTATTCCCGGATGACTTAGGTACTTTTATTCCTGTATTCCTACAGAAGCGGGAACCACGTGTGTGAAACTTATTATAAACCGATCGTTAAATAAATAAAACGAGACGCTAAAGAATGAGTTGGATTAGTCTATAGATGTTTCCGCACATTTCGCAAAAATGTATTTCTAATGTCAGAGTCAAATTTTAATTGTATGCAATCGCAAAGCTAAAGCGTGATTTAGACGATACAATTTTCTTGTACATTCAAGTGCAATTATTGAATGCAATAAATGAAGTGCGATAATTGCCCTTCAAGAATTGTACGCAACTGTTTACACGTGGATACAAGTAAAAAAATTGAACGCAATTATTGAATGCAAGTCTTGACAAAAAATAGTTGCAAATGTCTTCTGTTTAGACCAATACAATAATGTTTAGGAGATTATTGCTTTCAAGTTTTGACTTGTCTAAATAGAGAGTTGTATGTGCGTGTACCATTCTTTGGCGGGTTGCTTCAAGTATTGCACGTATTTGCGTTGTCAAATTTTTCATTCAAGTGTTGGAAGGTTTTGTAAAGAGTCTGTTTATTAAAAAATATGAGGTTCTGGGTTCTGTTGACACGAAACATGTTCTTAAAGTCATCTTCATTTTCTATTTGTAATTCTACACAAAGATTGTTAGACGCTCCAACTCCTCCTCCAAGAACTCCTCTTTTTGCTATCCATTTTTTGATCCAACACCTCTTTTTACGACGATTTCTCAATATTTCTTGTCTCAGAAGAGCAGCAACGGTTAACGGGTCTAGTTCATAATATCGACAATCACTACATCGATGGTCGCTGTATCGAAAACGTTCCATCGACGGGCTAATGTATCGACAGTACCCTAAATCGTTGGTACGCTACATCGTTAGTACACTAAAACGCCGGTATGCTACATCGGCAGTAAACCAAATCGATAGTACGCTGCATCGACTACCCGACCTGAGCCAAATTCCCTCAATTCTTCGAGGATTCCTAATCAGATATGAGTTTTGATACAAATAGGACCAATCTGGATCCAATCTGTCTAACGATGTAGCGTACCAACGATTTAGGGTACTGTCGATACATTAGCCCGTCGATGGAACGTTTTCGATACAGCGACCATCGATGTAGTGATTGTCGATATTATGAACTAGCCCCACGATTAATTAAACTTTCACTTACTGCACTCATGTTGGCAAATGAAGAGAAAACTAATTGAATGCAAGAATCGCCTAAGAAATTTTTGTATGTGCTGTTTACACCAAGAAAATGTTGGCAAGCAAAACTTGCGCAAAAGATCAAAATGTTACGTACTGTTTAGACCATGCAGGTAATTTATTGCTTCAATTTTATTGTATGCAACAGGCAAGAAACTTGTATCATGTAAATGGCGCTTTAGTTTGTTGGAGAGAGGGTTTTGCTGAGATCTTTAACATCGTGCTTCTAAGATTGTGTATTTAACTTCGATCAATATATTGATCGAAGGTATTTTATGTAAAAATTAAAATTACAAAAAAAACTTCGGAGATAAAGGGATAAATATACATGGGGCCAAGACAAAATCATAAATGGAATAAATAATTTCGAAAGCGAATGCCAAATCCATATATTTCGGGTTTCTTGAACTTCGTTATCGTTAAAAAAACATGTGATTTTGTCTTGGCCCCAGGTATATTTATCCCTTCCGATGATCTCCGATGGTTTTTTTTGGCCCTCATTACCCCCTTTGAAATGGTATCAATCGACCAAGTTACTCTTTATTTTAACTACCCATTTCGGTAAGCGATAAAAATAAAAATATTTCCCTTCCGACGTAAGTGGACAAGCATTATATTAGGTACTAGCATTAGTGGTTCTGGAAATAAAGAATCAAAAATATTAATTTCCTGCTGTCTGTTCTTTCTTAATCATTTAAGTACGGATAAAAAAAAAACATTTTCCATTATTACACTATGTAATCAATTTATTACCATCTACATCACCATTTTACTGTTTACATAACCATTCGTGTTTATTAGCGTACCTACTTAAAGACAATTTTCGACTAGATGCTTCAAGTGGGCACATTAGTTGTAGCTATATGATACCTATATCAGCAACGATTCCCGTCCAATAATATCTAGACTACTTCGGTCAAACCTAACGATATTGGCAATGAACTTGTGAAAGTATTATTTTTGGAAATTCTGTTTTGTCTTAGGCTCTTAGTAACCCTCTGTCTAACCCTCTTAGTATGTATTACTAATTGGCATAAGTACAACTTTTTCAGATTGATTCTTATCTCAGATTCATAATAGATATTCTGTTTTTAGTGTGGTAAGCTAAGCGATCATTGTTGGTACTATTACTGGTCGAAGGTGGTTAGTCACTAATTTCCATGACACTACGAAACATGAATAAAAACGAGTATGCTTTAAACCACACGACTGAAGTAAAACTTTCACAAACTTATACTATCCCCTCTTAATTTCCGTTCACCTCGCCCGATCACACTATTCGTAATGCTCTTGTCACGCATTGACCAGTTTACTCCCCGAGTAAAGCGTGCTTTTGCTTCAAAACCATATTTGCATCAAAAGTACAACTCTATATGTATATAAGAACCAATACGTCACAACGGTGACCAAAATCCCGACTAGACAAAATATAGGAGTAATGGAAGAGGGCCGCGCGCGGGCGCGTTAGGCGAGTAGGCACGTTAAACAAAAGCCTCGTGAGGCCCACTGAATACAATATGGCCAAACGTGGGACTTTATGGGATATTCCAACTACTATAAATATTCTGACAGTTTATAGATTTATTAGAAAAAATATAATCTGTTTTCCATTTCTTAAATGTTTTATTTTTTAAGTAAAAGAAAAACTACATTCTAAATAAGCAAGAATTTGTACTCATTCCGAGGTAGCAAATAGAGTAGTCATACGATTGTTTTTCAAATTATGTTCCATTATAAAAGTACCACTTTAATGCCCGCTGTCAAATAAATTTTAACTATTTGCATTATTATAATTTTATTCCGGGACATGACTTTACAGTCACAATATCAAATAATATACTATATCTAGAATTGTGCGTAATGACACAAAGCTTTTAATTTTGATTGACTAAGTAGACTATTTCAAATAGGTTACATTTTACTATAACAAGAAAATAAACCAAAAAGCCATTAAATCCACTCACAGTTTAAAAAGTACTTAATGCTATCTATAGCTCGAGTTCATGTGTTTTCTTTTTAATTTTGAATTAGCAACTAACAAAATAATGAGTACTTACCTACATCTAAAGTTATTTAAAACACTCTAAACAAACCGTAACTTACAAAAACCTACATCAATTTCAGAGATTAAAATCTGTCAAGTTTACTTGCTGGTCTCGATTCTACAAAAAAGTTGGTTACATCAGTCACAGTCGAAATGTCACTAGGCCGACTCAGCACTAACTGGGTCACCTTATTAAGGGAATGCAACGTCAAATAAAAAAAAACACAGAAGGCTTACCGTGAGGGGCTCGTGACTCGTGGCTCGTCGACTATACACAAATTGAAACGAGCTTTCGCTGCGACGTTACCAATTACTCTGATTGACGGGAAATTGACGGTGGTTATAAAGAAAGTTGTAGAGATATCAGCGCATATCGTTATATCTTGAGATTAGTACATGATCCTGGACTCTCCAAAGAAAATCCTAGAGCGGGGCAGAATATAAACAAGTGCAAGCCGGCCACGCGCACCGTGTGGGTTCCGTACAAATTTGTAGGTGTGTAAATGGTATTTCTTTTTTCTAAATTGATTATTTGTAGTCAAAAATATTTTAAATCTGTTTAAGCTAGTGCCAATCATGCTCTTTAATATGATACCCCACATCATAAGACTGTTTCACTTTTAAATTTGAACCCGCCCCATATTACGAATGATGTAATTAAACATTTACGGGCCATATTTCCAAGTTATGAAGGGAATTTAAACTCATAGGGTACTTCCCGTTCGCAACGGGAAGTACCCTATGAGTTTAATTCCCTTGAAAGTGTCGAAATATGCGTTTCTTTGTATTTTTTTCATACTTAGAAGTTTGATTTTTTCTCAACTTCGTGGGATCGTAGAACTAAGTAAACGGATTAAATTTCTACTTAATACCTCCACATATGCCCGAAATAAAGGGTCCTGACTGGCAGACAGACGTACAACAAAGTGATCTTATAAAAGTTACGTTTTTCCTTTTGTGGTACGGAACCCTAAAAAAGAAGTGTAGTACCTATGAAAGCCACGAGCTCCACCTAAACCGAAGCCGGGACTTCTGTTTCTTTGCTCTCTGTGTCTGCAGCTTCGTTACTTCTGTCGTACCTGACTTCTGCCGCGAACGCTAATTAAACGCTTTACGCTTCGCTAGTATTAATGAGTGTCGCTAATTTGCATGACATTATGCAGAGACACCTGAGCTGGCATTAAGCAGATGGCTGTACGTGTCATGTTTTGATGATCATTGTTTTTACTTTTTTACTTATGCGCCTAATAGCGTAAACGTTGACAGTTGATCGTTGAACACTTCGTTGAACCCATCCTTTGTTGCTTTAGTAACTACCAATCTTACTACCAGTTGTAATGCCGTTGATTTCGATTACCCTTCCTGCTACTCCAGTATTGAGCTGTTATAACGGAAAAAATAAATAGCCCGTGTTACTACCGTAAAATTACCTAGGTAGGTACTTTAAAATAAATCAATATAAAACAGCGGTACACCATCAATACCGAAACAAGTAGGTAGGAAGCTACTTAGGTACCTAGATAATGTTCAGTTTAACGACAATACTGTTTAGGGACATTCCTTCTATATGTGCTCAAAAGTTTGTCCATTGCATTAAGTTTATCACCCAACTTTTACGTTCTTTTCTGCATTTTACATTTTAAATTCAAAAAGCAAAAACCAGAATCTCACTCGAGAGTTTTTGGCTTTAAAAAGACGACGAAAGCGCGAAAGAGTTATTACTAAAACTGAACAAGAGCATCGGAAATGAGCATAGATAAATAAACAACGAACGTAGACTGAAAATGACTAACTGACTAAACAGAAAAATAACGTAGGTAACTACCAACAGTACCTATACTCTAAATCTTTCTTCAAAGATCAGTTTAAGTAACATTATGTTAGTTTAATTTTAACCAACTTCAAAAAAGGTGGAGGTTCTATGTTCGTGTGTAGGTATGTATTTTTTTTTTTTATGTATGTTACCTGATTTCTCCCCCATTTATGGACCGGTTCTCAAAATTCTTTTTTTATTTGAAAGAGTATACTCCTGAACTGGTCCCATTTCAATTTGGTGAAGATCTTGTGCTGATCTTCGGAGATATACAACGGAACTCTTCAAAAATAGACGGCAAATCAGTCGTGATTGCTGGAATCGCTTGGATGTTTATTGTTTATACAACATCATGACGTATCATCACGCCTGTATGCTCTGAGGGGTACGCAAATGTGTACAATATACCTAGATTTCGACAGTTAGGTATGTTTATTTTCATTTATTAGGGATAAGTGATTAGGGATAATATATACCTAGAGTTATTTTTTACCGTTTAGTTTTTTTTTTAAGTCGGCTTTATTTTTTGCAAAAAAAGTTTAAATTAACGAATCATCTCATCCGCAAATTTCTACAAATTTCTGTATTTCGCACAATATTTTAAATGTTACGCTCGCGCAGATTCAGCGCCTAATAAATAATGTAAAGTTAATTTCCCGCGTTTGCGTAATTACGCTACTAAAGGGCAACATAATGACACGTAAACAAAATGTAGTTAATAATGTAGTACATATTTGCAGACTGCTACCCCCACTGCGACCAGGATTAGCACGTAATCCAGGCTCACATGGTTAACTCAATAGGATTATCTGGCTACTTTCGGTTATGTCTACTCTCGACACTTTCCTGACAAATTAATGGTAGATTTACGAATTCAGAATTGTTTGTTTCCGACAAATTGGAGGGCTGTAATAATTTATGCGTGGGGGGAGCCGTGGGTTGGATAACTTTTTAATCAAGCTCGTCGATTACGTAGATTCGTATCACGCTACCGTAAAGCGACGCGACGTCGCAAAAAAATCAATTCCCGCTCTCAGACTGTTTAAGAGGAGAGGAAATCGATGCATCTGGCTTTGATCTTTGAATTTCCGTTGAGAAAAAATCGAAATACGTGATCACATAGACATCGTAGATCAAAGACCTCTTTGGCGAATATGTGTTCAAACATTTGACACAACATTTATACCGGCGTTTCCGCTTTCAATAGCGGTTCGCAATACATTAAGAGGGCGAGGCTTTGCAAACTATCTGCAAACATGGCCATTAGTCGGCAGCAGTGGCATCCTGGCCTAGTTGGCGTACTTTCCATGCCGATAAACAGTGTTCACACAACAGGAAGACAGCTCGCTTGCATTGTATGCCAGCCTGGTACATAGTAAATAGATCTGAGCCAACTTTGCGTTTTGTTTTAATTAAAAACTAAGAAAGTTAACACTGTGTTATGTGGCGATAATTTCTTCGGCAATGATATTATCCTCATGGTTTAACTATCACTATCTTCATGTGTGTATTGTTTCAAAACGGTGCAAGAAAACATCGTGATCGTGATATTTCTTGATGGTAGGTATTTGATGCCAAGTCAGAGGACCCATGGGAGGCATTAAAACTCTGATAATAGTCACTAATCGAGAGCAGCGGTGGCCCAGTGGTGGCGGCCCGGACTTACGAACAGTAAGTCGTGGGTTCGAACCCAGGCAGGCGCATTACTTTGTGTAATTTATTTCATTACCACTGCTCTCAAAAACGGTGATGGAAAACATCGTGAGGAAACCGGCATGTCCTAGAACCAAAAATTCGAAGACATGTGACATCTACCAATTCGCACTGGGCCCGCGTGGTAGATTATTAGCCCAAACGCAAAATACGCGCTTTGACGTGGAGTTGCGGATACCAGCCCGGTATCTTAAATCTTTTTAATCTTTAATAGTCACTAATCACACAATAAGAAGAAGACTACCTTCACTATATACAGTGTGATTCGTGTATCTATTTTTTTCTGATGCAAGTTTACGGGTCGACCCGAATATTGTAGGTAAAATTCACTAGAACATTTTCCTATACCTAAGTAGGTAAGCATTGCTTGAATACCGTTTGATATTGTATTCTGTTCGTGAATTAATTTGGAGCTCGCACCAATGATCGATTTGTCGGTTTTATTGTATGAAAGGCACGTTTATATCGAAACCCGTTTATATTATACTACCTCTACATCCATTAAAATTTAATATTGTATTGTCAGCATTTCCATTATATTTCAGTTCGTCATTTTCCTTCAGTTCCTGCACTCAAAGCCTTAATTCTATAGACACGTATAACACGTATACGCCTGCCTATTGACGGCGTTCAGCTGAACCTGCCGATAACGGGTTGCAATAACAGTTTGTGTGACAACGACCTGTTCGCGCATTGTGGTGTTGTGATAACCCTGCTCTGATGCGATTAATTGTGTCATACATAGGCACATAAAGTCATGCTCTTTTAAAAAAAACAAAGAGACTGAACGTTCCTTCCGATTTTTGTTCTACCACAACAATGGAAGTAAATAGGTACTATGCTATATACTATACATTATAATTCTAATAATATCCTCACTATAATACGATTATCATCAAATTTTACTAATTTTGACGGACAATTCATTAATCTGCCTGTGACAAAAAAAATTGCAAAATTATTATCACAAAAATTAAAACATTCGGATAGATAGACAGACAAACCGACGCCATTAAAATCTGACATATACCTACGACATCATAACTCCAAAACGGATGTAAGTATCAAAATCAGTGCAGTTTTGTACTAACTGGAAGCTGGTATAGTATAGGATCCCGTTAAGAACGACCTTCACCGAGCTGGTTAATGGATGAAACCAATTTTATAAGATTCAGAATAATTCCATACCAATCGAAAATTGGCTATGGAATGTGTCCATTAACCAAACCGGTGAACAATTTTTTTTTTATTTATCAAATAATCATATCCTGGACTGATTTTTTATAGGCAACCTAATGCAATATAACCATATGCAATATAATTATTGTTGACATATTAAATCTATATATATATATATATAAAAGAAAGTCGTGTTAGTTACACCATTTATAACTCAAGAACGGCTGGACCAATTTAAATGATTTTGGTATTTTTGGATTTGTCTCTGTCTGGAATAGGATAATAATTAATAAAAAATATGAAAAGTCTTCGAAAAAATAAAATATCAAGAATATTCGTTTTCTCAAACATTTTTCAAACGCAACGCCATCTTGGATGACGCTTGACAGGAGTAAAACTTCTCAGTTCATTATCAGGTGACAATTTGACATTTGACAAGTCTTAAGCTAAAACTAAGAAGGTAAGGTTGTCAATTTATACGTACCTACGTTCTGAAATTTATTTTGTTACTAAACTTAGAAAGAGGTTTTAAGTAGCATAAAAAGTCATATATTTCAGAAATCAATTTACTTACGTCAATTAATAATGACGACAGAGACGAACTTTAATAATTCTTTGCAAATAGAATTTTTTTACTGTTAGGACTTTGATTAAAGTAGACCGGGAAAACTTTATAAATTGTAATGTAACGTAGAGGCACGCAGCGCAATAATTCAGATTAAAATTATGAATTTAGTATTCTTTAAATTAATGCATTTCAGTAAGGAAGTTAGGTTAGGTGGTTAGGTTAGCTATAAGATAGGTATGGTAAGTTAGGTTAGGTTATAATTATACATGTTGTAATTTTAAGTCTATCGAACACAAAAATGTTTAAATAAGATCACAGTAGGGACTCGCTACATAAAAAGTAGTAGTAGTATTTATTGGTTTGGATCTATTAGTTGTCATCTTATTAAACGTATGTATATCTAATATACATATAAAAATTGTCAAGAGCAATAAATTGACTCTAGGGCACAACGAAGATTGCCGGGGCAGCTAGTTTAATATAAAATAGGTTACATTCATTAACCAGTTCGGTGAAGGTCGTGCTTCGGGATCTTAGACTAGTATATTCTGCATAGGTAGCCGTGTTTTCAACCAAATAAGATTGTGAAATGAGTCTGACAAATTCCAATTAAATCATCGTCATTTGCCTAACTTTTTCCCAACTGTGTTGAGGTCGGCTTTCAACTTAACCGGATCTTAACAAATTCCCATTGAAACACAAAATATTCTTTAAGGTCATAAAAACCATCAATATTACTTTTAATTAATTTGACATAATTAATTTCATTCAAATGTTCACGTCCATCCAATTCGTCGCTGTCATGTCTGGCACGCGACTGTGTCTCGTGACAAATAACAACACTACTACAAAAAAAACTAGAAACAAAATACATAGATGGCCTACAAAACTAGGAACCAGAATAAACTTGAAATATTAATTAACACAAAAAGCTTATTCCTATCTTTTTTGGATCGTTTGTTCAACTTTTGTGCCTAAACTCCGCAGAAAGAGTGGCAGTCTAGACTAAAGTTTATTTTGAGAGTTGACCTACTTTCTATATTAAAGTTCTACCTTTTAAAGCGGAAACATAATTGTCCATATCAGTGTAGGTATGTTGTAAATCTTTAAATGAAATATTTCCTTCGTTTGGGGATTTATTTTCTTATTTCTTCTGAAGGCTATGTATGTATTTTCGAATTCCAATTATCGACTGTGAATTGAATAAAATGGAAAGCTCAGTATATTTTTATAATATGAATCTTAATACCTACCTTATTAAAAATCTCAATACTTATACCTAATACCTCTTGCAAACCATCCATCCATTATGAAGCGCAAATACTCAGAGGAATCCTACAATATCTTTCCCGGTATTCCTTTAAAATCATCTAATTAGTTCAATACCGGGTATTAGCTCAAGTCGGCTGAGCAAGCGGCCCGCGGAGGGACGGATCTCACCGGAGGCCCGCAGAGGGCCGGCCCTCGTCGGAGGCTCATCGAGACTCTCGACGTGATTTCCTTTCCCCCACCACTTCACAAGAGCACCCTCTTTGTACTTGTAAACGGACTTTGTGGATCTGAGCTCCGATGTTCAGGTCCGACAGACGTTTAAAGACATTTCTTTAGAGTTGGGAGTTGTTTGAATCATTACTATGTTTGTTACGTTCTTTTCATTTTTCACTTGCATGGTTATTGATAGAAAGAGTATTGCCTTGAATACTAGTGGAGGCTGTACCTATAAGGAACTGAAGAACATAAACTAGATATAGACCGCACCTATTTGTCGTTTTATTATTTACAATATTTGATTATCAAATGTTTCGTGTCTCAGTGTCTTTTACAAAACTCATCCGAAACGGCTTGACTGATTCTTATGCTATTTTGTGTGTATATTTAGTAGGTCTGACAAATGGAGGCGGAGCGAAGTTTGCTGGGGCAGGGAGTAATATAGAAATTACTTAGTGTCTGACTTTAATTGAGGTTGCCAGTCCAACCTCAATTTTGGTCAGAGACAAAACAATCCAGTGGTCTGGGCACGTCGCGTCGACCACAAGCCGTGAGCTAAACTAACATCAGGTACGTAAAGCCATGATGCAGCAAGAAATAAACTCCGAAAAAGGTAGGATATGTTAGACCAAATTGTAGAATAGCAGTGGACCTAACCACTGAACCATAAGGGTAGCCTTTGCCCAGCTGCTTCGATCAATAATAGCCTAGCTGTAATGATACAGGCTGGCAGTAAACCCGAAACTACCTAAGTTCAAAAAAAGATGGCCTTGTTTCAGGGTTATTTCAATTCAGGTAGATTAATGAACATGTACCTACTATTGTACACACGCCAGCACATCAACCTACCCCAAACTGACAAATTTTCCCAATTGAACATGAACCTTATTGTGTTTAGAATAAAGTTGTAAACCTATCAAAGAAATTTGACATATTGGGATAGGTTGTGCTGGCGTCTGAACCTTATCTACGTATTTGTTTACGCAGATGTTATAAACTGCTTATGTATTAAGTAAACCACAGTTGGAAACTCAACAAAAGCCTATTATGAACTGATGGCTTTTGTGTTCAACTTGAGGTCAAGTTGTCTTTGAGTGAGTGCAGGTGAACGTTTTCGTCTAATCCCTCGGACGTATACCTATCTAACCGATGTACCACCATAGCTAAGTATAGACTTCTATTGGTAGAGGTGTCTGGTATTCCAGAGGCATGTCCATTGTGTGAATATGTAAGTAACAGAAGTAAATTTATTTCTTCAAATTGTTTTTGTCACATTTAACAACCTTACATTGCTGAGGTATCTAACTTAAAAGGGATCGAATACGGTTAAAACATTTTCATCCCTTTCTAAACTTATGTACCTAAGTACAGGATTCAATTGTTAATAAACACATCGAGGGCCTACTTAAACACACCGAACAAAACAATCAAATCTTTCTAGCCGTTTAGGAGTAATTCAATATGTATAAATGTAAGTACATGCGTATAGAAGAATTATATAAATTGATGGGGATGGGATGCAATTCGTGCTACGCAAAAGTTGTGACCTTATTTCGTCCGTTGGCAAAGTTTAAGCACTTTTAGGTTATTTAATAGAATTGCCGACATTTTTTGTAAGTTCTATATACTCACAGTAGTTAGCTAGGAATGGTAGAAACGTGAGGGTAGTCTTTCTAATTAGATAGTACACCCCTGGTTAATTAACCCTTCAGAATATGGACGTGATGTCATGTTTGAAAATTTCTTACCAAGAGCATTTCAACTTAGTCGATCTACTTTTTCTGAAAGTTTTCTTTACAACCTTATGAGTTTTTTAAAAGTATTTTTTTGGCTGCGCAGTAGTTTTTTCCATGGTAAATCTGTGCCAAAACTAAGTGAAAAACAAGCATCAATTAGTAGACTGAATAATAAATTCACATTTGGCATAAGATGTAAATTTGGTGAATTCTTTTCAGAACATTTCCGCAGAAAGATATTATTATCAAGTTTTTGTTTTTCATTTCTGTAGTGCCACCAATCACTTTAGATTCGGTATAAGTTTACGAGTGCATCGCTAACTTCAACTGAAAAGGCTCTTTTTAGCCCAGCCATTCGATTCTGTAATAGTTACTCCGTGAAAACTTGTGAGTGAAGTGAACTGTCAATGCCTAGCATTAGTAGGGAATCATAGCTCAATTCAACTACACTTCACCTTCATTTTTATGAAGTGAATTTTACAAAATAGCACTGCTGGATATAAGGTGATATATTGAATCTATTTGACGACTAATAGCGGCAGTGAAATAGATACACCGATGAGTAAATGAGTTACCTAACCTACATAATAATAATTTAGACGAATTTACGTAAACTAACGCTGCAAATACCTTCAAAACAAGTATTTACAACACTACAGTTTCTACTAAAACCTTTATAGGTGCATGTCTTCATAAAATTCCATTCTTTCGAAGCCTCGGCTTACTCTTCAAGAATACACCTACAGAAACGCATTAAAACCCTCTTCGTCCTCCAAAGAAGTACCTACTTAAGCCATTCAATGAGAAACAGAGGCATTAAATATGAACCGTTAGAACAAGAGACCAGATTAAACTTTTAACACCAGCTCCGCAGCTATGAACTTAATCTGTAAGGCCTCCTTCCTCCGAGGCCGTGTTTTAGTAATAAGAACTTACACCAAGGCCAATCGCCTTTTATCAAGAAAGGCAAAATTTATTAAAAACATGTTCTCTGTGAATAGAAGGTGAATTTTACGTTGAAAGTTTTAACAGTGAATGTCTAAAATTTTCAACTTTATATATAATATTAAAGCAACATGGCGCAACTTGGAAGTGGTTTGTGAAAGAATGAGTTGAGTGGTTGATTGATTGATTGAATGAGAGTGAGAGTGATTGTAAGTATACTCTCTAATATTTTTCCTGGCACGATGGCGTTCATATTTATAATTTTTCAGAAGACTCTTGAATAGAATAGAATGGCTGGTTGTCATTAATGATCTTTATTCTTAATATACCTTAAATGAGACGTGCAAAATAGCTCTAGATTATCTAAAACACATGTATGTGGTGTGTTCAAAGATTTTGCATAGTTTACAAGAAAATTTTGCTTAAACTAAAACGTTTTACTAAATTGCGTGCAAGGACTTGCCAATAGCATTAAAAACTCTTCTTAAGCGTTGGTTAGTCAAAATCCCTAAAATATCATTTTATAGACGTGAACGTGTAAGGTTTTTTATTAGGTGAAATGTTAAGAGTTTTCCAATATTTAAACTACCTTAACGTACTATGTTCCGAGTGTGAAATCTGCTCAATGATGGCTATTTTTTTTTAGAAGTATAAGGATATTTTAAAAAACCCTTGGTTAGAAACATTCGAAAAACATTTTGGATCAATGTGGAGAAGCGCTGCATTTCTGAGGTTAAAATTATCTCACGTTAGTCACTGCCCTACCTTTTAAGAGCTGTAAAAAGTAAAATAGATACTTAAACAGCCGAGGTATCGATTTTAAAATATCTCCGTGCCCCTACCCTCGTAGTGATTTTCAACAGGTTTCTACACTTTCCTGCATTAGTAGGTACGTCACAGCTTTCTTTTACCTTTATTCTAATTTATTTCTGACACAAAAGCTAGCCTCGGCCTTGAGTGACCTAACCTAGGTCAAGCAATGTTTTTCCATGTTTTATTTAATGTTAAAGTATGAAGAAATTACGGCTAAATGAAACTTTTCTTGGCAACTGAGTACTCGGTAAACCTCTTTTTGTAGCAGGTATCTTGTAATACGTGCATTTTAACGGTTTGGCTTATGATGAACACAGATTTTTGTGTAGGTATACGTAATGCCGAAATGGGGTTATTGTACTCATTAAAACAAAAAAGAAATACTATGTACAGAGCTCTTTTTATATGAACCTATTCAA
Source organism: Euplexia lucipara (assembly GCA_921972225.1). Taxonomy (NCBI): domain Eukaryota; kingdom Metazoa; phylum Arthropoda; class Insecta; order Lepidoptera; family Noctuidae; genus Euplexia; species Euplexia lucipara. The sequence goes on along the minus strand of OV179152.1, from coordinate 6,156,829 downwards.
ATGAATTTATACTAAAATAATAAAGAAGGAAGATTAAATTTTTTATTTGACTTAACTCCGATTTTAAAAGCTCTCAATATTAGAAAGCTACATTATAGTTGAGTAACATTGACCATATTTGATTTTCAAAACTACGAAGGGGTGGGACGGGTGATATAGTTTGAAGGGCACGAAAGGCTGACGAAGTCGAGAGCGAAGCGATAGTGTTTTATAATTAAATAATCTTTATTCATACAATTAAGTACAAAGCCTGTTAATCGAATCGTGGAAAACAGATATCAACAACGCGACATTCGTTTCTTCTATTTCTAAATTCTTTTCTCGTATATTTTCCGATTCCGTGATCAATATAGGTCTAGCTGTCATGACATTCGAGCGAGCCTGGGTGCGGTGCTCCGGCACGACAAAGGTCAGCTGTCACCCTGCTAGTTAGAAACGGAACTACCCTGATTTATCGTATACCTACATTATATCTACCTTATTTTGATAAACCACAAACAGTCTTAAAATAACTTTTGTGTTACAATTTTTTTTACTTGAGTACCTAGCGGAATTTTGACAACATATCTACAGTTACATACAACAGATACTTCAAAGCTACATCAGCTACGAACCTTACATACCTATTTATTTTGCTCCTTTAAGCTCATACATGTAGTCATACAACTTACACAACACCAAGATATGTTCACGTTTAATAACATTACCCTACTACCCTAGCCTACCCAATGAAATATAGTAAATTATAAAATTAAAAAGTTTTTATCCCATAAGTACCTACTTAAATGATAAATGGAATAGCCTCACAGAGTGGCAACTTGCCAAAGCATTACCATCAACATTTACCTAAGCTTTCATTTGTAATATGTTACATTTCGTAATAGTCTTTTAGGGGCTTGAAAATTCTTATGCCTTACCCAAAGAGGTAAAGAGAAATGAAAAGGATTTGTTTTCAATTAACATCACCGGTATTATTATTATCATCAATTAGTTAGACATCTTATTTCCTAAGCGATACTTATTATATTATGACATATCTGTTTAATATTTCTCTCATAACATAATGTTTCTCATTGTCATTATTTTGCATTTAGCTGCTGTGTACTAAATTATGACTCTATTTGTTTACCATCTTAAATGTGTTGCCATTTTATTAATTAATGCATGAAATTGTAACATCTAATTACCTATTGAATTTATTTTTGTTACTATTTGATTTCGATAACTTCTTTAATTTGTAGGCCTTTTGGCGGGACATAACATGGACCATTTTTTTGTAAGATCTACGTGAAATAATTGTAACCTATGCTCACAAAATAAATAAATGAATTTCGAATTTGATTGAACTTTTTTTCTCTTTTAGGTCAGTGCTATGTAATAGAAATCTAGAAATAGGATCTAACGCAATCAGGCCAAGGTTTTCAACAGTATCGTTTCGATCTTATCTCGAAAGATGGCATCAGAAAATTACAAAAGTACCTAAGAACTAGGCAGCATTGAAGAAAGTAATAATTATTATCATTTTAGAACGAGGTTTCAAAGCCGATGAGAAATAAATGGTACTCGTTATTAATAGAAATATTTTGTACAAAGAATAATGTAATATTGATAAATAGTCTGTTTTGTGTGGGCTGAAAAATTATAAAAGCAATCAATTATAAACACGTTAGGTATCTATATAAGCCCGAGCGGATATCTCTTAGTATTCTACTTTTATGAATAATACAATCTCTAAAATACTTACATAAAAAACCATAACCTTTAGAAGCTCACAGAACAATATTTAAAAATTACAAAACCAAGCAAAAAAGATTACCTGCCTAATTTCAGTTTAACTCAACACAAATGTTTGGCCAACTAACGTAGATTTCAAACTACACATACATGGCGGCGCCGGCGGAACATTTTATTATTTCGTAGTTTTAATGCCAAAGTCAACATGGCATATGAATAAAAAAAACTCACAAGCGTCGAGCGGTGAAAAGCTCTTTACCGAATATATTCTCGACTTAAAAACAAATGGGATTACATTTCAGCTCATCCACGCGAACAATATCATCCCCACCCAACGCCGTTGAATTCAACCACACCGTTGATTTCGCGTCGTACTGATCCCGATGACAGTGTATTTTATACCTTACCTTACTGGTGAGGTTCTTCAGAAAGGTTAGGTGCATTGTACGCGCAACCGACACGTGTGTGTACGTGTGTGCTTCGTTTATATATGAATGTAAACGAAGCTAGAAAAGTATGTAAGAATAATCAGAAATATGTCATCAATCAATCGAGCATGGATCCAAACTAGACTTTGGATCGTATATAAGTATAGCCTTTCGCGATATATAGAAAAGTAAAGAAATGATTTTATCGCAAATAATTAACACAGATTTCAATTCATCGACATAAATATGTACTTCAAGCTGTACTTTTGACTTTTTTAAAGTCAGGGTCCTTTGCAACTAACTTAGACATGTATTTTATACTATACGGAATTAATTGCAGTAACAGTTGCAGTAAAATGCTTTTAAAGTATCTACTCCATTTTTTTGCTTTATGATGAATGCGGGGCCTTAATGAGCGGTGCTCTTGACTGTGAATTATGAATAGATTTGAGATTTTATTTACGTGTAAAACAGTAAGAGACTGCTGCAGTATCTTTCTGAGATTATTCAGCATCTACTATTAAATGACAGTCGGTTGGTCTGAGCTAAAACTCAGTCATTTTCTATGCCCACCATTAGAGTCGGTAATAAAACACAATACACCATGTATTATTTAAACCACTTCAGCGTTTTCCTTCCTGTCAAGCTTGCAAGACAGGTTGATTACCGACCAAGTTGGCACGAACTAAAAAAGTTTATCGTGCCGGCTTCCGAGAACCTTAATAATAAATAGATTACAAGAATTGAAGAAACAGAACTAAATATCTTAACTATCTAATTTTGTAAAGAAGTAAGGTAAGAGGAATGCTATTTTTGTTTTAAGTGGAAAAAAGCGACAATAGCCTCGCCTTAGCAATACTAGACCAGTACCCTACTTCAGCATTAATATTTCGCTTCGTTAGAGGGGTTAAAAAGACTACTAGTAATGTGCAATCCACATTGCAAATGTAACTTTGACGCCGAAATACCACGATACCACCTCCTGTCGGATGAATAACATTAATTACTATCGTTTATTGCCATTAGTGGGTATTTCACGAGCATACGATTCAAGGCTTTTTATGACATCTACTTTTATAGTGCCAATTTCCCCTTTTTTTACCTAGGTATGGTAAAAAAAGGGGAAATTGGAGAAGTAGTATTGTAGTATTGAAGAGTTTTAATCGAAAACAAAAAGCTACGTACAACGTTAATAAATACAAAGGAAGTTCGATATTGGGTCTAGAATATGGACCGGGTAATTATTTCGCTAGGTAGGTACCGTACCAAGCTTTTTACTGTTCAGTCGTTAGAATCTTTACTGGTTGAATTTAAAAAATACCACAGCATCTATTTTATTTTTTATAAAAGTTGTTATACTCAACAAAAGTGACGTTGAATAAAAAAGCAACGTACGTGACGATCAAATCGTCACCACGTGAGCCGCATGCATCAAACCGAGTCAAATGCACGTCTAAAAGCCATATTTTTTGTGAAAAAGCTTAAGTACTATAAAACAAAAATTCAATCTTTTTTCGGTTTGTGTGAAAGCTAAAAGGAATTTAAAAAATATGCGGCTTTGTGTGACTCACACGGTCCACTATTCTACAACTATAGAAAGCAAAAGCGATTAAAATGAGATAACTCTAAAGTTTCATAAACAAAGTTGCTAGTCTAGGTTTTTGCGTACATACCTAGTACTAAAATAGTCTAAACTCCGCTATAGAGTTAAAGGGATTATGGGACTATTTATGAGGACCTAGAGAACTACTTCTACGTCGCTTCTTTAACTATGCATATACAGGGTTATTTGTAAAACACCAACAACCTCGCCGGAGTAGATTACTAACATCATAAACAACAACATTTGTTCTACGACTTTTTCGAAAACAAAAAAAAATCAACTCGCCATACAATATCCGAACAGTTGATCGAGTATATTTGTATGGAGAGTTGATTTTTGTCTGACTGACCTGCTAGTGTCCGCAACTATACATTTTAGCGCGCATTCTGCGTACGGTTACCTACCTTATAAGATCTACCTTTACTACTCGAGAAAAGCCAGCAGCGGTTTCAAGGTGCCGGCTATCTTTTGGGCAGTACCTGGGTAAACTACCGTTGTACTTTGCCCTATATGCGGCGGCCTCCTCTTCCTCTATGCAGACCCAGCATAGTAAGCTGTCGGTAATTCCTATTACAAAGATGTTTCCTATGCAAGACATAACGATACTTGACGGTGAAAGAAAGGTAGATAAGACGTCACTAGCATTATGTATTATAGTTAGTTAGTAGTAAGTCAGTCTTTAAAATTTTAATTAAATATACACAGAACATTTTGCATGTGGTGTTTGCCTGTTGGTTGGTTGTGCAGTGAGATTTAAGTCACAATTACCCGTACCTTCCTATCTGTAATGTACAGACGCCAGCACGTCAAGTTACCCCAATGTGTCAAATTTCTTAGATCGTTTTTCAACTTTATGTTAAACAGAATAAGGTTCATATTCAATTGGAAAAATTTGACACATTGGGGTAACTTGATGTGCTGGCGCGTGTACCTGCAACAACTGTTGGTAAACCTTAAATAAAAAAATATAAGCTCGCGTAATTTTTGGCTAAGGCACACAATATTAAATAATAAGAGAGTTTGATTAAAAGTCAGCAAAAAACAAAATTAATATAATATTTTTGTGAACGACTTACTTCATTGTTGTAACAACCAATTGGTTACACAATATTATTATTTATTTTTCTATATTTATTCGGCAGCCGATTTCGTCAAGTCATTAAAAATGTATGAGTAGGTTCGTGATATGTCGACGAGTAATCTTTTCGCCCCATTTTCGCTTTTAGCATATTACATAATATATTATGTTCACACCCGTGGGTAAATATAATGCCGTATTATATCAAGCCGTCTAAAATTGAGACTCGTAATTTGATCAGAAACTGGTGATGATAGATCTGGAAAGTCTATTTACAAAACGATCTCTATTTCTGGCTGGCTTCTAGTTGGGATAGCTAGTGATACCTGGATTGTGGTTAGTTTATTCAAGGGTATAATTTTTATACAGTTGCTCAAAAAGTGGCGTATTGCAGGGACGTATAGCGTTCGGAATGTGGGCTATTACATACTCGTGCTTTTTTTTTACCTTTCCCGAACTCGTGCGTTCTCTTTCCCAACTGTCAAAATAATGTCTATTAAAAAGCAAAACCACCCATGAAGTTTTTACTAAAAAAATCGTAGAAGTTTTTATGATTCATGCAAATACGTATATATTTCTAAAAAGAAGCTACTAATTTGTTTCAATATCAGATTAAATGATTTGATTGAATGAGATAGGTTAGGTTTCGTCACATTAAATTTCATTTTCATTTCATATCAATAAAAAAAATCTACTGAAGACTTGGCTGTATGGGCATAGTTCCCTTTGGCTACCAGAATGGGTGAAGAAAAAAAATCTCTGCTTATATTCTACGGTTGGCGCCATTATTCAGAAATTTTCTTTGCGAGTTTTAGTTGTTTGTGTCACAAAATGATAATTCATCAGATTCAACTCCATCAACTAGCAAACGCCATTGTATGACAAATATACATATAGTTTGTCTAAAACAGTAAATATGCAACCTAAAACTTCCCCAGTTAGTATAAAAAACTGTACCAATTTCAATGTATATGTGAATTATAACTTTTATAAGAAACAAATTATTGGTTAGTTGAGTTTATTGTGTTTTTATTATTTTATTAAATTGCTTCATTTTTTCGCAACTGTATTAAAAATAGTCGTTCAGTACACGTGCGAAACCGTCATTGCAACTTGTTCCGACTGTCAACCCTCACCTTCGGCTGCACCTCGGCTCGGGTAGACATTTGTCGGATCTCTTTGCAATGACAACCTTTCCGCACTTGTATTGAAATATACTATATCCGACTACCAGTATTTCAGAAGGAATGCTAGTATTGAAAAAAACAAAAAAAAACAGCAAAATATTGAATCTGTATATGACTTGTAAGAATCCCATATCAATAAAATATTATGACTACTATGACCATGACTATTTGGACATTGCGCTACCCATGGATGTACCCAGCTTTTTTGGTTCTGGCCTCATTCATCAACTTTTTCTTAAGCCAGAATGCTGTAAGCACAGGTGGCTTTGACATCTTCGACAATTTTTTCTCTGATTGGAACTCCTCTTATTATTATGAATTTTATGTATATGACTGTTATGGGCACTTGTCCCTTTCCTTAATACTACCAACTGTTTCGTATACTCATAATAATAATTTCGTAAATCGAAGTTAAAGCTCACAGGTACCTGTTACTAAGCAATATGGTTCCACAAAATTGATCACTCAAACTGCACACACAAGCATGACAAAAGTCAATGGATCCTGTTCGCAGTTCGGTACGCTTTGATTGACAATAGCATTAATAATTATATTAAGGGTAGTTTTGAATATTAGCTACAAATTCTAATGCCATTAATTACGAGTTACACTATAATCGCATGATGTCATTCATTTATTTTTTTTGACTGGCATTTTGGTCTAGTAGTTCGTGACCGTGACTGCTATTATGCCGGAGACGACGTCCGGCTTAGCAGTCATGGTTCGATTCCCACCCAGGACAAATGTTTGTGTGATTATTTGTTCTGTGTCTGGGTGTAATTTATCTATAATATCTCGTGTTGAGACATATATAAGTATGTTCATCAGCTGTTTAGTACCCATAACACAAGCTCTTAGGTAAGCTTAGGACTAGATGGCGTTACGTGAAAAGTTGTGGAATATTTAGTAATAATGTATTTATTGTTTCACAAACCATACATAACATGCTTAGTACAAATTTATATGCAAGAATGAACAGATGATGTACTGCTGGTACTTAAAAAAGGAAACCCTGAGCTATAAGTACCAGCTGCCCTTAAGTGACACAGTGAAAGCAGTTCGTGATTTTACATGCAAACATGTTAGATGAAGTTGCCGAGACAAAAGAATATATTTAATTCTTAATACTTCTATTAATATGGAAAACAAAATTTAAAGAGTAAAATCGCTGAAACTAGTAGTAGTAAACTAAGCTTGTGGTAGTGGGAGAGTGGTTATTTGTGTGTATGAGTGTTGCGTGTGTTTAAGTTTGTATATGTGTATGTGTGCGTGTGTATGTGTTTGTTACATTTGTTATCTAACTGGATGAAGGAGATTCTCTGTCTCATCATAGCTTAGTTTCAGAAGCCAATCAATCACAGCTTTTTTACAGTCATGCTTATGTTTAGGATTAATATTTAATAACTTGTTTGCTTTGGCATACAAAAATCGTCCGAGGAAACAAAAAAATCTCTGACTGAAGGAAGTCCTGAGAGTGACACCCAAAGGAAGTTTAAGCCTACGAGTGGAGTAATTTTGGAAGTTCATAGAAACATGGTCGCCCTTTGTGTTTAATGAATGCTGCCTTAGAATAATTTGAAGAATAAAGAGTTGACGCACCGTTAAAACCTCACAGTACTCATAGAGTTCCTTGGTAGGGTAACGAAAAGGTTTAAAGGTACATACTTTTAACACTGCTCTCTGCGCGCGTTCAAGAATTAATAAATTAGTTTTACAGGCACCGCCCCATGAGGAAATACAATAACCAATCAAAGATTGGCACAAGGCATAGTAAACCATCTTTAAAATCTTAGGGTCCGCGACGTGTCTTAAATGTTTGAAAATGTAGATTAGTTTACGGATTCTCCCTGTCAATAGTTTAATATGCGGTACAAAACTTAATCTTTCGTCTAGAATCACTCCTAGATATTTGATAGTAGGAGCATTTTGAAGTTTTGGGCAGTTGCATATAACTGTAGTATTTGCTGTGTGATTATGAGCGGTAATGTAAAATTTACTTTTGTCGAATTTTTGTGGTTTCCTAATGTTGAATACTAGGTACTGGGTTTTATCTACATTAAGAGACAGGGTATTATCGGATAACCATCCAGTTATTTTATCAAATCCCACTTGCGCTGCGTTAAAAACTTTCTCCCAAGTGTCCTCTGTAAAAATAATTGCTGTATCGTCAGCGAAAGCCAGAAGTTTGCCATTTGCGATGTCTAATTTGCAAATTTCATTAAGGTACACCAAGAAGAGAGTAGGTCCAAGGATGCTCCCCTGCGGGACGCCGTACTGTATGGGAAGATCCTTACTTATATGCTCTCCGATTTTAACGCTCTGAGTTCGATCGGTCAGATAACTTTGAAACAGCTTCAGCTGTTTATCTCTGATACCAATCTTCTCTAATTTTAGAATGAGTTTGGGGATGGAAACCGTGTCAAAGGCCTTGGCCAAATCGAGGAATATTGCCAAACATTTGCTGCTCCTGTCCAAGGCTTTAGCAATATAGTCAGAGAGATCATGAACTGCGTCATTTGTAGATGTATTTTTCCTAAAGCCATATTGGCTTTTTGAAAGAATATTGTGAGCTTCAAGGTATTTGTTTAGGCGATTGTTCATAATTTTCTCCAAGATCTTCGACAGGGACGGCAATACAGATATGGGCCTATAGTTACCGACACGATTCGCATCCCCAGACTTATATATGGGATGAATCAGAGCCTTCTTTAGCAAGTCTGGAAAGACTCCACTAGTTATACACAAATTGATTATGTATGTTAATGGAGGTACTAAAATGTCCTTAAATTGCTTTAGTAGGCTAGATGAAATACCGTCAATACCAACCGCACAGTCGGAGCGCAAAGATAATACCATTTGCTCAACTTCTTGCTCATCGGTTTCAAGAAATACAAAAGAATCCAGTGAAGATGGTGTCTGTGGTTCAGTATGAGAACTATGGTTATTAGAAGTTGAATTTGCAACTTTGTCTGCCAGCTCTTTCCCGATATTGGCAAAAAATGCATTAACTTCATTAATAGACTCATCAACAGATCTTTTAATATTAAGTAAAGCACAAGCGGATGTTTTAGATTTTGTAGTATGAGTAACTTGATTTATAACTTTCCACATTTTTTTGGGATTTGACCTGGCTTTGTCTAGTTCGTTTTTCTCATATTGCCTTTTAAGGGTTTTTAGAATAGAATTGCAGTAATTGCGGTATCTTTTGAATGTAGTCCTGATAATTTCGTTATTGGGGTCATTTCTCATTTTTAAATACATCCTGTCCCTATTTCTCATGCATCTTAGGATGCCTGGAGTAATCCATGGTTTAATAATTCTCAAGCGATGAGGCACAGCAACACACTTGGAACTAATTTTTAAGGCTCTTGTTAGTGAATTTACGAAATATTCCAGTGCAAAATTTGCATTTGAACATTCATAAATATAAGTAAACTTCGTATTTTTGAGCTGGTTTCCTAATTTATTATAATCAATTTTTGTTTTCATGGCTAGAGGGCTGTCCACTTTAACTTTGTCAAGTGAAAGTAATACAGCATTATGGTCAGTGACCACAGAATCAATAACTATAGTTGTGGCTTTAAGTTTAGTTTTAAGTAAGATATGATCAAGGGAAGTTTTACCGTGCGTCACCAGAGTGTGTGCTGGCAAAAGACCATGACTAGCAGCTAGATTCAGATAATCCGGAGTTCTGGCATCTATATTGCCATCTGCAATATCTATATTTATATCCCCAATGATAATTATGTTACTAAATGTCGAATTTGTGGTAAGTACCTGATCCATGGAGGACAGAAAATTAGATATTTCTTTAAATGACGGAGGCCTATATAAAGCAAAGATACAGGTGTCTTGTCCTATTCTTATTTCAATGCAGTTTGCGTCTGTAAAATTTGGTTCGATTATTGTTATATTAGTGATACTACTTCGAATGTAAACCACAACTCCATCATTTTTGTTCAATCTTTTTGTAGTAAAAAACGAATTAAATCCGTTCAATGAGGGTATATTTGGGTTGCATGATAGCCAGCACTCTGTGAGAATAATAATGTCCTGAAAGATAGACATTCTAGACAATAATGCTATTAGGCTAGGTATATTTGCCGAAATACTCCGAATATTTTGAGTTAAAATCTTTAGAGAACCTGGGGTGATTATACTTTTACAATCTTCGGGCTCGCATCTATGGGAATCCGAAATTCTAAGGTCGTCTATATTATTAGAATGCTGAGTAAAACCGACCTTACGAAACCTATGATCGAATAATGAAACAAGTTAAAAGTGATATTTTTATGAAAATACTTTAGGGTACAATTTTATGTGAAGTAATAAACGATGTTGACAGGTGAAACTACCCCGAGTGATCTAAAGATAGCGTAGCAGTGTAACGGCGTAGCACTAAACTACGCTACGGGCTACGCCGAGACTTAAAAGCGCTACACGCGGCTCGCTTCAGCGTAGACTAAACAGTGAAATCGTGGAATGTGTGGACTAAGATATTAACTTACAGCGGGACTGACGAACTTGTATTTCATCAAGAATTTTTGACATGGTTACTTACATACATCTCTCGCAGATTTGCTGACACTATGGAACAACTGCCACGAACCTTACATACTTCTTTTGCTTTATTGACGTATGTTATTATGAAAAAAAATGAATGAAACATTTAGTCATACTCGCACTTCGGTTGCAAGTACTATGCACCTAGGTATGCCCTCTGGGAAAAAATGTGGTTTGCGAGTTGGGCGATATACATCCGAAAACTCTCGCGCATCGCGGGGTGCGTGATGCGCACATTTAACATTAGAAAACATTTAAATATTTTACAATAAAGTTAAGCTGCACCGAAAGATAATTAAATCAATAACCAAACCCAAAATATGTCTTAGGTAACGTGTCTTACGGGCCGTAAGTATTGACCCCGATTTCTGACAACACTCTGCTCAAAGAATTAGTTTATTAACTGCTACAGAACTCCATATAGGTATTTCAACATCGCGGCCGCGTATTCCTTACTCTCAAGATAACAGAACAAGTCCACAGAGAACATTCCTTCCAAAATCCAGGTCAGTCGTGAAATAATGCTCGAATACGCAGCAACACATAAATAACTCCAGCCAAGTTATTCATATTGTTTGGGACCCTCCCGGCTTATGCAAATGTATAGGGGATCGGATCATATGTAAATATACAGGGTAACACGCACGGACAAAGTAACTTTGTGCTTAAGGGTAGATCTCCAGAGGCATTTTTTTTCGTGTCGGGCTGGATAAACCCACTTTAAAATCGAAAAACGTTTTTAAAATATTTTTTAATATACAGTTTGGTGTCCAATCTACATGCTACAAGACTAATATTATGAATAAGTTTATTTTAAATATTTAAAAAAAAATCTTAAACCCTAAAATTCTGATCGCTCTGGGTTGACCCGACTCCCGATTGAATGAATAAAATATTCCTTAACTTTTTAATAAGAAGGTTCATATAAAACAACTTGTTTACATTACATAATAAATAGTTAATCTTCATCGTAATAAATTATTTTAAGCTATATTAACAATACTTTTGCCACAATTTGAATTTGAAATCGTGACCGGACATTTTTTCTCATCGCTCTGCGCTGAGGTAAAACATCGCGCTCATCCCTAGTTACGCGTTATAGACACTCTATTCCCTTCCCGCGGGGTAACCCTGGCAGAAGTCTAACCGCCGAGGACGAAACCTGTGTGCCACGAACCAGCACTCCAAGATTACGAAGGTAAGTTTATGATTGCTCTGGATTTGGTTCTCGAATTTTATGATTGCTATGGTACGTTATTTAAATTAAATAGTAAGCTTATGAATGTGTCTGTTATGTGAATTAAGTGATCGTTGTGATGTTTTTTAAGAGACGTAATCATAACTTTCTACTGCTTTTAAATTCGGCTATATTTATGATTTTGTGACTTTTTCTGATCGCTATGGCTGTGATTGCTCTGTCCAAAAAGAACAGAGCAATGATATTTTGCATTAATTGTACGTTATAAATCTATTGTATGTAGTAGTAACAATGACAAACGATGAACTATACATATGACTTTTAATTTACAACCATTCCTGAGGGGTTTCTTTGGGTAACCTGAACCCATAAACAGATATTGACGTATTTTACCTTGATGGTATTTTTGTAATGGCATTTAACTAACCACAACCATAACCCTTTCTTCTCTAAAATTTAATGACAACTATTTTTGCAGGTTGAAATTATGCCTCGAAATAAATTATCTACGAGTATTGAAGAAAAACGTCTTAGGAAGAAATTGGCTGAGCGTCGTAGAATGGCCAAGATAAAATATGATCCATATCTAAGACGCACAATGACTTGTAAAGTCAAGAGAGAGTTGCCAAAGGCAAAAAGCTCGGGGCACAGTACTACCAATGAGTGACTGATCTATTGAGTATGAAAATTCATTTAGGTACTCCAAGTATTTTCGAGGTAGTTTCATCTTCGTTGGAAATCAATAACACCTTGACAAAGGTTGCTGCAGCAGAAGATTTACCAGACTCCGACTCCGAGTACTATTCAATTATCTGAGCCTAAAATAAACCTTAATTTTTAGTTTCCCGATCAACTGAGCACTATAAAAATTGTATTTTTTTACTTTGTGTTAAAATTGGTATCATTATAATTTGCAAACAATACTTTAATCTGATCTGACCATCTGAATTGCATTTTACTTTGTGTTCTTCTTTTTAATTCTTCACTTTCCAATAAAGATATACCTAGTTACGGAAAATGTGATCATTACAAATCACTTACATATCTTGTAAAGACTGTTATTTTAGTCATGATTCTAAGTTCTATTAAGTATTGTGATTACAAATAGTTACGTTTATAAATTGTTCATTTTAAGAATTTTATTTTGTCCTTTGTAAACGTTAGTTTTCTTTAATAACTTTTTAAAACTGATATTGATTGAGTCTAAATCATTTAATAACTATACAAGACTGTATGTAATATTGGTGGATTTCAAAAGGTTTTTAATGTTGTCTCATTTACCTAGAAGTGATTTAATTAAGTCCAAATAAATGAAACTAAGCCAAAAGTTGATCTTTATAATTTTGTTAATTTGTTATTTATTCTTAATATGAAAGTACTTATGACTGATAATATGCCTTGACCTTTTCCTAAAATAATACATTTCTCTTACATAAGTATAATAATCTTGTTACACGTACACTGAACATGACTTAAAACGGATAAATAAATAACATTTTATCATTATTATTTATTTTTGTTTTACTAATTTTACCATTTATGACCGCTCTGGCACCAATTATGATTGCTCTGGTCGCAAAATTTTTTGAACTTAAATATTTCCATAACCGTTTGTGTAAATTGAAGGCCAATAATAAAAATGTACTATTTGAATATCATTCTTTTTAATGAGATACATAATTACCATTATATATCAATATCTGAAAAGCACCAGAGCGATCACACGAATACGCCCGTTTTGGAGATTGACCCTTAACTGCTCAGGACGGAGTTAAAAATGTTTAAAATTCATAATTTACTTTATACTGTTAACTTTTCTACATAATGAATAGTGTGTAAGCTACAAATCTAATCCTACAGTTAAATCCTAATGTTTTTTGTGACACCATTTTAAAAACGGTAAATAAATTTAAAAAAAAAACTCGCACTTAAAGCCAGTAATAGATTAGGTATTATTTTTAAGATAAGCCACTTTGCGTTCTAGCCGTTTGTAAGCATTAGTCGTTGGTGTACGTTTAAAATGATTACTCAATCTGCATATTCAAAAGCAAAATAAGCTTGCAATTCAGAATTTAAAAGCGCTTAAGAGCTTCCCCCAGCCCTAAAAAAATACGTAATTAATTTGACTAGAAGACTCATAAAGCGTAGCTAAACATCATGTATTTTTAAATTAAATTAATCGTGTAAATTTACGTCTCCGAAAATACAAAAGCAACCGCAATACATTCTAAAATACCACAGCGCAAACTAGCTGCCTTCGTATCCGACTCCAGGTTGTGGTCAACTAACTTTAAACACAAGCATATTTGCGCTCTTTGAAAGGGTAAATATTTATAAGTTAAGCCTGCAGTGCTTGTACAAATAACAGAAGAACATGGTAAATACATGGTGCCGAGAGACCACGGGGTCGAGTCTGCTATTGCAATCGTGTCTCAATGACCGGTCAATGATCGATTTTTGACGTATTATGTCAAACTTATGACACATTTCCCATACAAAAACTGTCAAAGTTGTCAAATATTCGATCAATGACCGGTCATTGAGACACGATTGCAATAGCAGACTCGAGCCCCTGTTAAGTGGCGAATAGCCTGTTCTATTTATAAGATACAAGAGGTTCGAACATTTATCAATATGAGTTGGTACCCGGTATGCACCCGTGGGTCGGGCAGTGACGATTATATTATTATCTAAAGTATATCTCTAGTTTCGATTTTGTTTTTCTGCGTTTTGGTGGAATTCAATAATGTCAGTTAGTTTGTTGTTCGTTTTCCGACTAGTGCCTAAGACATTGTTTGGGACTGATCAATTATCCCCACTTGTATTAACCTGAGCCTGTAAAAATAATAATATATGTCAAAATGTATATAAATAAATGTAAAGAATTAAATAACTATTCCACAACTTTCACACAACGTTATCTAGTCCCAAACTAAGCAGAGCTTGTGCTATGAGTACTAGACAACTAATAAACATACTTATATATTTGATATAAATACGTGTTATAGATAAATAACACCCAGACACACAACAAATGATCGTGCTCATCGCACAAACATTTGTCTTGGGTGGGAATCGAACCCACTACCTCCGGCATAGAAGTCAGGACCCTAACCACTCGACAAAAAATGTCTATACAAAACCATATTCACTTCGGAAAGGACAACTTTTATATTACCGTACCGAAAAAGTGCGTGGGACCAACATCTTGAACTTTGTACAAACGCTAAACTTAATAAACTTGTATTTTAGCCATTATTTTCCTATTTTTATAAAGTAGTTTGAAGATGTTATCTTCGTCTAAGGATGGAAACGGTTTACGGCTAAGATAAATAGGCCCTAAATATGTTTGGTTTTATCAGTTAAGTCGTAAAATATAGCCTTTTTATATTTCAAGGCTAATCTTCAAAATGGCTCCGCAGACAGTTGTTATAAAATACTAAAAAGGACATTTTTATACCTACTTATTTTATCCCGCAGCGTAAAACAGCCTTAACGCTTACCGAAAACGCTTAGCAGACAGGCGCATTTCACGTAGTGTCGCATTGTCGCGTCGCTTTTCAATATTATATTATAGAAAATGTTTTATTATTATTGTATAGGTATAATATTAATGTCAAAGTCGCGTTAAAGGAAATCTTTAAGCGGTCTCTAAAACAGAATTAGATATAATGAAAACTGCTCAAAGGATTTTAGGAATTCTACAACGTTTGGTTTGTGGTATATTAAACTTATTTACATCGTCGTCACTACAGAATTAAACACCGTGATTGTATGTGTTGGGTCCTAATAAGTCACGACGAGTTCATTCTATTCTGTTCATTATTGAAACTGTTGGTACCAAATTGATAGAAGTAAAATTAACTTCAGTTGACGTCTGCTCTTTAAATACATTGCAGGTATATGTAATCACGTGTATCACGGTGTAATGTACAACTGTACCTTTTACATTTGTTTTAGAAAAAAGAAGTCGTTTATTTATCTTTTAAAGTAAAATACCGAGCTCATCCCAGTACAAATTGTCTCAATAAATTAGAAGTGCGCTCCATAAATCTCTTGTTCAATACGAGTATTTGTTCGCGTCTAGAATAAGGTTAATATTGTTTCTTAAGCGACAGATTGCTCATAGTACCTCATGCGTCTATCATTGGAAAGAATAAATAGGAACGGTGTATCTTACCTATGATTCTCCTTACGATAGTAGACCATAAGCATATGGAAGGAGCAACTAGAATTTGACGATTAAAAATGCCTTTTAAGCCAATCCAGCGGGTGACCTGCTCTAGCTAAGTTTTTCGAAATGAAAATAACTGCAATTAAATCAAAATTATACTGATCAGCAAAAGTAGCCATTTGTACTCGACAAAAAGAAAAGACAGGAACTCGACATACGCTTTAAAAATATGTATTGGTTGATTGGACGGGATTCCTGTCTATCGATACCCAATAAGATTTTACTATATAAGCATATCCTAATGCCAATATGGACATACGGCATCCAACTGTGGGGCTGTACTAAGCCAACGAACATCAAAATTATTCAATCATTCCAGAATAAGGTACTTAGGAGTATTGTTAATGCGCCCTGGTATATAAGAAATGACGACCTCCATCGTGACCTCAAAATGGAACCCGTCGCCAACATGATCCAAAAATTTGCTGAAGCTCATGAACACCGACTCCACCGACACGTGAACATCGAAGCAATTCAGCTGTTAGACCAATCAAACATAGTGCGAAGGCTAAAACGGACAAAACCTTTCGAGTTAGTGTAGTGTAAAAAGTGTATAAACTAAAGTGACAATGACACACATACAACACATGATCAAAGTGCTTATATCATCATAATATCAGACTCTAAGAAAGTGAAACGGACTTGTGTAAAGTACAATTAACACTATTCTAAGTTTAAAATAATTATCACGTATAAAAATAGGTTAGATTTAAATTGCTCATTAGTCTTGTAGGCTAGATTGTAATGAATTATTAAGAACCTAGTTCTTTATAATAAAAGATAAAAAAAAAAAAAAAAATTTGTACTCGACGACTATCAACAACAAAAGACTGTGTCTTGTTGTTGATATAAACTTATTCATTAAAAATATTTTATTATCAAAAAGACGGCAAATAAAATCGGAAATTATCAACGAAATTACCAATGTTTATCTCGTATTCCTTCTGTCTTTGAAATCTGATTCCTACAAATCAATTTCTGTAGAATCATTTTTTTAATTTGAAATACTTAAGTGAAAGTATGTCGATTGCATACCAAAGTAGATTAATTGAAATACGTAGTTAAAGGATAACTTGCCGGCTTCCATTAATACCGCGAGCTGGAACTTTGAACTGCACGTTATTAAATGGTTCCTAGTGTTTGACTTAGTATTGGAGCAGTTTACTGCTAGGGATTAGTTTAGTTCATAGAATATGTATGCATACTGACCTGTTGAAGTTATAAATGCACTAATTAGGTAAGAGCTTTGATTCGAATAAAAATAAGAAGATTTGATTTAAAAAAATCTCTGGTCACGATGTGTGTTCGGGATGCAATATGCTTGAACTTCGAAAGTCCTAAACCAATTTCATCGAAATTGTATTAAATGTGTGTTTGAGTTTTATATGCAATAAAAAATATTGAGGTCAATAATGACCTCAATATTTTTTATTGCAAATCAAATGTTTCCCTATGGTAAGTTTCATAATTTTCTAACAGATGGCAGAGTAAGTTAACTTCTAAGCTACAGCAACGTGTGACCGGGACCACAAGGTGATCTCTTCCCGGTCATTTCCGATTGCCGTCACATCGGACTATGAGAGTAAGGGTAGGAAATGCACCCGTGTTTGCGCATATTATAACATCTCCTGAGTACTTGTCTTATTATTTTGACTGAGAATGGCCGTGTGACGAAATTCTGTCGGGACGCGTTATACATGTATAGGTTGCAGCCAACTAGCTAAATCAGCCGTTCAATTAACTGCCAAGCTTCTTTACTAAACGGCGCCGTTCAACTAGCGGCCTAAATGATATTCAGCCATTTGATCAAACAGCTAGGCAAATGACTTTTCTGTTGTAGTTGGGTTAGGTAGTTAGGTTAGCTATAGGATAGATATGGTAAGTTAGGTTAGGTTATATATAGATACATGTTGTCATTTTAATTCTATCGAACTCAAAATGTATAAGTGAGATCACATTAGAGACTTGCTAAATAAAAAGTAGACACCTAGTAGTTATTATTGGTTTGGATCTATTTGTTATTATCTTATTAAACGTATGATATCTAAACATATAAAATTGTCGTTTCACAGTGTTTGTAATAAAACTCCCCTGAAACAGCTAGACCGATTCTTATGATTTTTTTTGTGTATATTCAGTCGGTCTGACAATACGATGTAAAGTAATAAAAACTAAATAAGGCTAATAAATTGATTCTAAGGCGGAACGAATTTTGCCGGGCAGCTAGTTTTTTATAAAAATAATGTTATTTCTGACTAACACAGGCAAGAACTTTATTTAACGTGCCTGCCTAGTATAATATTGTCAAAATGTTAAAACTAAAAGTTAAATGAACACTGTAGCGTAAACTCCGCTTAAAAACGTTATTAAAATAACATAAATAGTTTTTAATACGAAGCTAAACAATGTTGCCAGTGTAATGAAATATTTCATATTTTTACTTAGCGACACTGAAGCCTAGGCAGTTGACATTCAAACATAATTTGTTTTGATACAAAATGTATATTCTAGCTGGGAATACTAATTTATATTACTTAATTATTATATATATTTTATATACTATATTGAAATCTAATATAGCCATAGCTGTGTGCTGAAATATTCTAAGAAAAGACGAACTGCCTTCTTCCCAATGGACCTACTTTCAGAAGATCAATCTAGGTAGTGTTCCTCGGATACAGTTATTTAAATCATATTATCTGTGTTATTCAGTGTCTTATAATTAGAAATACTAGGATTTCATAAGTATTGAACTTATAAATCTAACATTGAGTTTCAAAAACATTTCAATTTTAATATCATCAACGGACGTAAACGAGTTTAAACTGATTTTATTGTATTCCAGTATAATCGAAACTTACCTAGATATAAATATAATATTATGTGGTTTAGACTTGGACTGTAGCAACGACCTACAGGAATCCTACCTACATTTCATTAAGAACAGAAGATACAAAGGTGTAGTGACAGTGTCAAACAAGGTAGATAGGCGTGAGGTCATTCAGCTACTGACACATAACATAACAATATGTCATATCGTCAAGATTTACTATAAATTGTGTTTCATTTTCTCTTACAGACATTTACTATGAAACCTCGGTCCAACAAAATAATAAAAATACAACTAACATACTGGTTAAATGCCAGTGACCCAGACTGGGACATTTTTCTGACATCTTGGTTGAAACCAGGCGCGGCACGCAGCGGGTAGAAAACCATTTATCCTAATCACGTAACAAACAGTTGGGCAGTGACTGGTAATGCTTAAACTTTCTGCTGGCCGGGCAATAAGTAACATTGTGCTCGCCGGGCAGGCCTGCCGCCTGGGCATGACGTTTGGGCTCAGCTGAACATTAACTGTGTTAATAGCTGGCTGTTTATCTAATCTACACTCTCCCTTGTTTTGAGGTTACGGGCTTATGCGTATTGTTTATAGTGAAGTTTAAAAGTTTGTAGGACAAAGGCACCTTATGCGCGTCCTCTCTGTTTATTCCCTTGGTCATTGTTTACGTCACATTTCATGAAAGTTAGCATAATATAAATGCATTTTTAATCGTACTAAATGCACAATATGACTGACATAACTTGTGTCATACTTAGTTTTATCTACCTAATAAAATTATAGGAAATCAGATATATAAATGTGGACCACATGTTCTATTATTATTATTGATTTAATAATGTGAAAGTTACGTTTTCTACTGTTTTTTGAAGATTTTTGAAACAAACCGTCTCCGCACTTTTAAGGGAAGGGAACTGTAAACGCGACTGGTCAGTAATAAAATTAAATGTTTAATGACAAGAACTCACCTGATAGGCTGGTATGTCGCAGCACCCTTCGACGCACTTCGTACCTGAACATAAACAAGTCCCAATAAAATCTTTGTCCTTCTACGAAATTTGCTACGAAACTCGTAGCCCGCGTAGCTCTGTAGCGCGCCTACGCTAAACGGGTTATTCTGAAATCCCTAACACACAAACGTAGACTGTTATCTATATTTGTATGTATGTAAGGATTTAAGCGTAGGTAAGCAAACATGCGTACCTTTACATAATCTAATATTCAGGTGACCGAGCACCGAGCGGGGCTGTTTCCGTCGTTTGCAACGTTTACTTATCAAGTCATATTTCTGTTTAGGCTTGTTTACTGGCTTGGGTCGTGTTACTATCCTAATAAAGTTGGCAAAATAAATCGTATTAATATATGCCTATTTGTCAAGTGCCGCGCTTATAGTAAATAATATACCGTCAAATGACGTTTAAAGGTGCCTGGAAGTAGGTGATGTAACAACGTTACGTACCTATGCGAGTTCGTGGGTTCGATTCCCACACAGGACAAATGTTAGTGTGATGAACACGATCATTTTTTCTGTGTCTGGATGTTATTTACCTATAATATGTATGTATTTAGATATACATAAGTATGTTTATCAGCTGTTTTGTACCCATAACACAAGCTCTGCTTAGCATGGGACTAGATAGCGTTGAGTGAAAGTTATGGGATATTTATATTTATTTATTATTCTCTTTGTACAAAATATTTCTATTAACAACGAGTAGAATTTATTTCTCATCGGCAATGAAACCTCGTTCTAAAATGATAATAACCATTATACTTTCTTCAATGCTGCCTAGTACTTAGGTACTTTTGTAATTTTCTGATGCCACCTTTTAAGATTAGATCGAAACGATACTGTGGAAAATCTTGACCTGATTGCGTTAGATCCTATTGCGTTGTGTGAAAGTTGTGGAATATTTATTTTTTATTCATTTTATTTATCATTTTTTTTACTTCACTGATAGTATTGTGTAGCATTTTTTTTACGCCCAGCGGCAAAGCCCAAAACATGGGTGATATTTTTCGAGCGTGTGGTTTGTGTGGATTTTGTTTTGACAACCTGTGTCGTCCACGTTTTTGATGTTATCAGTCTCTATATATAGTTAAATGGGTCTCGCTTACACTTTAATGAGCCGATACTTATCATCCTTTGAAGAACTCAAGTGAAAACACTTCGCTCGAAAGTGGAGACGGTCAACAGATTGAATAGCACTACACTGAAGAGGATAAACACTGTCTAATTAATATAAAATGGTCTTTATCTTAGTACTAACAAGAGCCGTTTCACTACGAATTCCACAATGAGCCGATTTTTCCCGCGGGTTTGGATTTTTTTTTTCAATTTTCAAACAATCTCAATGATCCACCAAAAACAATACGCTCATCCGAAATTTTATATAAGTATGCAGTACTGCTAGTCAAAAGTTGACGGGTGGTTAAGGACTGTGGCCTCTCATGCATGAGGTTCTAATAACATACCAGACAGACGTGTGGATATTTGTTCCGCCACTTCTTCTTCCCAGCAAAAACACTAGGAAGTGGTGAAGGGCGGTCGTTTTGGGAACTGTTTTATGTAATTTTTGACGTTCAAAAAGTGGTAATCTTCATCCTGATTTGAATAAATGACTTTCTTATGGTTGTGGTTTAAAATCCGAGCAAACACTAATGTGACTTTTCCGATTAACTTACAATACCTTTTCATTTTACAATACTTTTTTATTTTCTTAGACTAGCAGACGTTACGCGGTTTCACCCGCGTAATTCCCGTTCCCGTGGGAATACAGGGATAAAAAGTAACCTATGTCACCCGGGTATAGTGGAGCTTCCCAACACTGCAAGAATTTTTTAAATCTGTCCAGTAGTTTCGGAGCCTATTCAATGCCAACAAACTAACAATCAAACTTTATAATATTAGTATAGACAAGTCGGTGACAATAAACATCGTGGGGAAACCAGCCGGTCTAATTAGTAAAAGTCACCCAATAAAAACTTAAGTAAATTAAACTGTCAATGCCTAGCATTAGTATAGAGTTTATTTATTTATTAATACTTTGTGCACTAGTAAAATATACTGTACAAAGACGGACTTAATGCCTGACAATGCCAGCTCAATTCGCTTTCACTGGGTGATTTTTACAGAATGTCACTGCAGAACTTTTATAATATAAGTCGTAAATCAGCAAAACGCTTCAGTAAGCCTGGCAGTTAATGAGCCCTCACGCCTGATCAGTATGAGATGGAGTCATCAGTTTGCTCTGCAGTGGGACAGATACAAGCTAATGTTATTGTTATTTTATATTTTCTCTTTACAAAAGATTACATCATATTTCAAACAAGCTTAATAACCGTTTGAGAATGTTGCCTGCACGAGAGTTACAAACTACACACTCCACACACACACACACACCATCAGAAATAGCCTCACAAGTACTGTACAGTAACTGTTCGCGTTAGGATTACTAACAGTGCTTTTCGTGAAGTTTACACGTAATGTGATTTGTATGGTAACTATCCCATTGACAAGATCATAACTAGGTATTACTATTCTGTCTTTCTAGGCCCTAATGATACCACAGTTTTAGTGCCTACTATATCTACTAAGATCATCACCTGTCTAGCCTTTTCCCATTTTTTTTTCTTTTTCTAGGATCTACTATCTGCCTCCACAACCCAGTTACTTGGTAACGAAGTACTTTTTACTCCACTGTTGAAAGTTCTACAAATAACAGCAGGGACCAAAAGTTTAAAGTGTTTATCGAAGCACAGGGCGGTTTTGGTGTGTATTACATGGTCTTCTTTATACGGACCTGCCTCGTCGAGTATAGCTTAACTTTGAAGATCGACCTGACCGGTGGACACGGCCTCTTAGTGAAGATAAAAACTAAGATTTAAAAACAAAAGCAACTTTGGAAAAGACTTTGGAATAACCTAAAATGGCTATAACAGTCACAGAAGCTGCCGTCCATAAATGCCACTGTAACCTAATTCGGCTGACTTTCACAGTTCAACGAAGTAATGGGTCAAATAGTGGTATTTTAGACCTAAGCACACTGGAGCCAGGTGACTGTAGGTAATCTAAAATAACCCTAATGTTAATAATGCGACGCTGTGGGTCGCTTTATCTTTTTACAGCTAAACATATAGCCATGTTTAAGTTAATCAACCTGCCATATTCTGCATAATATTAACAATAATATAAAAAGGTTGCGGTCCTAAAAGTTCAAGTTATAACTTCTAAATTAACGTGATCAGGAGATACCGTCAAATACTCGTAAGTCACATAATATTCGAAATGACGTAATTAATAGTTATTTCAATTATAATATAAAATTACTATTTGCCGTACATTTTCAGTTCGATTGTGATAAAATGTATCTGTACGTCATTTAATCTCAACTCTATAACTTCTTTTACTGTCTATTGCAAAGTTCTGTTTAACCGTCAATTCGGAATCGGTAATCAATCAGCTAGCACAGTTTTTAGACGGGAGTTTACAGAGCGCGAATCTTACTCGCCCTTTTTTCTATTTTTTTATCTCATAACATCAATCTCAAGAATACTTTATCGCTAAAAACAAAAGCGTAACTACTGCTTATAAGTATAGACTGATATACACACATCAAAAGTGTCTAGGGATCAACATATATTTTTGCAATAACTTTTCTCCTGATTGATATTAATTAAAATTTTCTTTAAGGATTCATCAAATAAAGTGTTTTCGTTTGTCACAGTAACGATAAACCAAGTCACCTTTGCATTAATAAAGAAATTTGCCATTTTCCTAATAAAGGGATTTTTGACATTTGAACCACTAACATTAAAATTCGAAAAAAAGGCTGAATTAACAGTTTTCTTTAAAACTTTATTGGGTAACTTAAACAATTAATAATCCGTGTTTCTACCGCGAACACTAACAACACAAGAACATCGGTTTGGCATACTCAAAATGAGTTCATCCAAATCACACTGTGGAATGGCCGCCCATGTTCGTTGCAACAACAAAAAAAGGTCTTCTTGCGACTGGATACCCTCCATATTCGGCAGAGCTCTTCTCTGTAGCATATCCCATGCATGCTCCATCGGGTTCAAGTCTGGCGACTGAGCAGGCCAGGGCAGGACATTGATGTTAGCTGCGGCGAAAGTCTGTTTTAAAACTCTTGCGGTGTGCGGTCGTGCATTATCATGCATTAACTGAAATAAGGGACCGATTTGCACTTGTAGAGGAACGATGACGTCTGATACAATCGTCTCAGCATAAATTTGAGCGTCGAGGTTGCCTCTGATCCAAATCAACTCAGTTCTTCCGCCGATCCAAATACCCGCCCATACCATGATGGTTCCACCACTAAAAGGATGGACTTCCTGGCAGGATTTTAATCGCTGTTGGCGTCCAGGGGTTCTCCAGTGTCGTATACGTCTTGTATCCGGTCTCATACCAAAACGAGACTCATCAGAAAAGCACACGAAACGCCATTGTTCTTCTGCCCAATTTCTGTGTTCAAGAGCCCATTGATATCGAATCCTACGATTGTGCATTGCTATAGGTGGTACCCGTAGCGGTCTTCGGGAATGAAGGTTCACTTCATGCAAGCGGTTTCTGACTGTTTGGTCGCTAATTAAGTTCCCTGAAGAGTGATGAAGCCTCACGAGTTGTAAGACAGACTCTCGCCGCAGCTAACATCAATGTCCTGCCCTGGCCTGCTCAGTCGCCAGACTTGAACCCGATTGAGCATGCATGGGATATGCTACAGAGAAGAGCTCTGCCGAATATGGAGGGTATCCAGTCGCAAGAAGACCTTTTTTTGTTGTTGCAACGAACATGGGCGGCCATTCCACAGCGTGATTTGGATGAACTCATTTTGAGTATGCCAAACCGATGTTCTTGTGTTGTTAGTGTTCGCGGTAGAAACACGGATTATTAATTGTTTATGTTACCCAATAAAATTTTAAAGAAAACTGTTATTTCAGTCTTTTTTTCGAACTTTAATGTTAGTGGTTCAAATGTCAAAAATCCCTTTATTAGGAAAATGGCAAATTTCTTTATTAATGCAAAGGTGACTTGGTTTATCGTTACTGTGACAAACGAAAACACTTTATTTGATGAATCCTTAAAGAAAATTTTAATTAATGTCAATCAGGAGAAAAGTTATTGCAAAAATATATGTTGATCCCTAGACACTTTTGATGTGTGTAGTTTCCGCATCAAATGGCAATAAACGTTGAACGATCGCGTGGACAAAGAACACGCCATGCAGAGACGCAATATGTAGGTACGTGTCCTCGTTACGAGTTGTAATACCGAGTGTGTCTGTATACAGAGTCTGAACTTAGACTTTATAGTTTGTAGGCACAATTTATAAAAGATTGTGTACCTACGGTAGTTTAGTTGCTAGTCATATAAGACGTCACTTTTTTGTGAAAATGACGAAATGACGTCTGTAGTCTCGCTAAGGGTGCATGTAGCTGGAGCACGTTAGTACTTGTTCAAGATACTCGCTTGTACTCGTACATAATGCAAATAACTAGAGCAAGTAAAGACCTGGGCTACTAGCGCAAGCAGTACGCACAAGTTATTTGCTCGTGGTCAAGAGCTACATGCGCACAAGTGACCCGCGCGCGCGCCCTAGAGTACGCGGGTTAGTGGCGCGGGTGGCTCCTTTTGGTACATGCATGAGTCGCTAGACCCGCACATATTTTTAAACGGTAAAGTTTACGATGCATACAACCTTTGCAAGTGTCTCAATATGCGCAAGCTACTTGCACCGTGTAGAAGCACCCTAAAACTCGAAAATAGCTGGACCGATTTAGTTCATTTGGGCCTTGAAATATTTGTGTCACCATACAATATTTTTGGCTGTCAATTTAGCGTACGTTCTGAAATTTATTTTGTTACCAAACTTAGAATGAGGCTTTAAGCTGCATCAAAAAATCTCATATTTCAGAAACCAATTTACGTAATTAATAATGACGACATAGACGGACTTCAATAATTACTTGCAAGTAGGTATACGAGTATACTGTCTGAACTTGAAAGTAGGTAAGGTAGTAAGGTCCACGACCATCTTGGTCGTCTTGGTGTAACGTTGTCATCCACTCTCAATTTTAGGTCTTACATCGAGGCAAAGGCTCAAATAGCTGCAAAAAAGATAGGTATCTTAGCAAAGGTGAGACGTTACTTCACGCCGGAACAGCTGCTCAACCTCTATCAAGCGCAAATTCGGTCGTGTATGAAGTACTGCTGTCATCTTTGGGACGGATCCGCCAAATACCAGCTTTATGCGCTTGAGTCTATTGAGAAACGAGCCAAGAAGATCATCGGCAATGATGCACTCGTTGAGTCAAAACTTCAAAGTCTTGAGCATCGACGCCGAGTTGCTAGCCTGTCGGTTTTCTATCGGTTATATTTCGGAGAGTGTGCATCGGAATTGCACGATTTAATTCCACCAAGCCCTTTCCATCATCGGACCACCAGACGTAGGTACAGCACTGCGCCACCGGTACATGGTAGATATCCCAACCATACGTACTAAACGCTATGGAAACACATTCATTGTGCGAACAGCCAAAGTGTTCGCACAATGAATGTGTTTCCATGGCGTGAATTCCCTGCCGGTGTCGGTGTTTCCTGATAGCTACAACCTAGGGCTCTTCAAGTCAAGAGTGAACAGGTTGCTTCTAGGCAAGCGTGCTTCATCGTCGACCACAACATCGCTTACCATCAGGTGAGATAGTGGTCAAACGCGTGCCTATCAGTAATAAAAAAAAAAAAAAAAAAAAGTTATATCTAATATATAAAATGCTCGTGTCACAGTGTTTGTAACAAAACTCCTCCGAAACGACTTGACCGACTCTTATAAAATTTTGTGTGTACATTTAGTAGGTCTGAGAATAGGATGTAAACTAATAAATTGATTCTAAGGTTATCCGGGGCAGCTTGTCTATAATAATTTTGCGTTTGTCCAGGATAAACTCTAAAACCCCTTGACAGATTTTTATAAATTTGGCTTACTGTGTGTAATTTGATCAAACTTATAAGGTGGAAAGATAAATGTAGTTTTCATCTCAATTTCTGACCTCAATACTTTTTTAATTGCAAACGAAATGTTTGGTTCCACGTATCAAAACTATGGAGCCACAGCCTAGCCGTGTTAGCTGGTATTAATTTTATACTTATTTTATCTGCATTTCTTAATGGCTACTAACTCAAATACAGACAAGTCTAATGGTACCACCGCGTGATCACCTTTAAAATAAGGCTTAGTTAAAGTATATGAAAATCTTTGCCCTTTCATTAGGTACCCGTTTATTAAGATGACAAATTAGTAGGTGGAAATTGTGAAGGTATGTCAAAAGGCAATTAATGAATTAATGATATATTTGCTGCCAAGAATACAGGTTACATAAGTTCTTAAGATCTAAGGGTTTCACTATATTCGGCATTTCGACCGTACAAATATTCGAACACTATATACTAATAGCCTGCAACACACATTTTGTGATCATTAACAGTTACCTAAAAATACCAATAATAATTAAAATTTAGTTTACAATGCAAGAAATATGTTAAAATTAAACATAATACAATTCTATTCAATTAAAATAATAGTTTATATTAAAAATCGCAGCTTAAACATCGAAGCTTAGTATAGTCTGAAATTATCAGAACGTAAGTAGGTATATAGAAACCACTACCAGAGACTAGTTCCTAGGGGCATTGTAGAAAAATATCTTCGTTCCAACAACCAAACCGAAGACACGATAAGATGCAAAAAAAATATAACAACATGAAACTCAAAGCACATCCTTCTTCAGGCGAAACATCCCCTTAAGCTAAAACGTATCCGACTTTTAACTGGAGCATCGCCTTAAGGCTCGGTGGACAAAAGATACATCAAAGTATGACAAGTCTTTGTTAGAGCTCCGTACTCCCGGGACTCGTTAACTCGAAACTCGTAAGTTGGAACTCGTAGAACTCGTAAACCCGCAAACTGGAACGCATTTACCAATTGAAAAACGTTACGTTCAAGCTTACGTGAAAAGATGTTGCTCCTATTTCCTTTGTATTTTTAAAGGATTTCTTTGGTCTTTGTGGTTTTAGTTACGAAAAACGGGTACAGTCTCCTTCCTTGCTTTTAATAAATGCGTTGCAATCACTAATAATACCAGCCTGTTACTGTCCCACTGCAGGACAAAGGCCACTTCTCATAGAGAGAGAGGTGGATCACCACGCTTCCTCAAGGCGGCCATTTTAAACTTAAAATAAACTATAAGTCCAGGTTTCCTTAGGTACGATGTTTTTCCTTCTCCGGTGTCAATGATGTCTAAGATAAACTTAGAAAGTACTTATGAATAGAAAAAGTCACATTGGTACTTGCCCGGACAAGCCTTAACCTCTGGGCCACGAGGACCGATCACTATGGTAAGCCAAAATCTTTTCCCATCCTGCATTACCTATTAAGTGAACGTTGTGACGGTTAGCTGAAACCGTACAACGCTATCTAAACAAGATCTAATCAAAACATTTTCCCACCTAGCCAACCACGCTACCGTTAAATCTGATAACACCGTAAAAGTTGCTAATCCAACACAGAATAAAGGCATTTTCTCTCGATCCCGCTATATCTAATGACTAATCTTAATACCTTAAGTGGGGAATCCCGGCATGACGTGTACTCCTCTAGAACCACAAACATGGGGGAGGGAGCCAAAAATACACAGCGAGGGGGAAATGGAGGCACTCGAAAGTTGACCCTGACACTTACTTCAAAATTCTATCAGTTTAGATGAGCCAATGAAACGTAGGTTTTAGCTTTATCATTATGTCATCGAAAGACACCGTAGATAGAATATATCTTAAAAGTGAAAAATCCCATATATTAAATAAATACTAATATTAGAATCGTTTGCCGTAAAATAAGTAATTTAAACCAGTAAGAAGTTTCTTTCTTTCTTTCTTTCTATATAGGTATTGCACTGGCTGGCTAGGTATTTTTATATAATTATATTAAATAATATTACAGATGTTTCGGGGAAAAAAATAAAAGTAAAAAGGACGGCTTCTTAGAAATAAGGAAAATTCTAACAGAGTCACTTGCACGCGTTATATAACAAAACGTTATTAAAGTTCTTTTCCTTAATTAAACAAACATACAAAACTTTTTACAAGACAAAATAATGGTTGTTTAAAATTAAGCCTATGGTACGGTGATCGGTAATGGTGATATAATTATATTATTAATAGTATTCAATGAATTACACTTACCGTAACATAAACACGGCTTCAACTACTAACTAAATTTCACATGATACCACTTCATCCCAGTTAATGTGAACATTTTATCCCGATAAATCGGCCCGCATTCGTACTGTCAAACAATCCGTAATCTAACAAAAGTTTCGACCAACAATAAATATTGTGAAGCCTACAATTTATACTCTAGTGCACTAAATCGTTAGGTTTTCTCCACAAACAATTCAATGATGGCAGCAGTTAGTTCGTCCATAGTTTTCGCAGCATAAACTAAACATATTTTATTGCAAATAAGTAGGTATCTGCTAAAAAATAAACTAAGACTCTTAAGGAGTTATGTATTTTCCGAATAAACAATAGGTTTCTCAACCTCATGATAATTCAAACATTTGCTCAAGTCTGCAAATGCATTTTACTTAAAATAACAAAAATTCTTTCGACAATATGCGCAGCGGCCTGCTTAAAAACAACGAACATTTTTGGGCAACAAACCACAAAATGGCGGTGCCGCGGACTAAAGCCTGTTAAACGAGCTCCAGAGAAACAACCTACATTTTCCTTTTTTACATGTTCTTCGTAACATCTGCACCAAAAAATAACAAGTGTAGCTAAACGCAAGGATTTATTTACTACAATAAAACTTATTTGGAAAAAGGGGGTCATTAAAAACGCATCAATCACGGGATTGACAAGTAGGTAAGTAACGAGGAACATTTTGGCCGTCGTACAATATGTAATCATGCTTTAGTTATTTATTGGTTATAAGTTTTGCTGGTCATTCTTAATTTTAATGGTTAGTATTTAGGTCAAAGCTCTGTTTATGCTACATCCATACACTACTTACCTACATAAATTTTAAAGGTAAAAATATTTTGTGGTCTTCTTGAAAGATTTAAAAGATCTTTCTCATGCTTTCTAATTGACACCGTAATTTTCGAGTTCCGAAACGTTATCGTTTGCTTATTGGTGATCTTGATTATCATTACAAGAAGCTGCCGCGACGTGTTTATTTAGTAGATTATTTAAACTAATTTTACCTGTTTAGCGGCAACAAAACGTCATTTGAAACATACTTTCACAGATACACAAACACACTAGCTATTACCGAATGCCATTGGATACTTACCAGTATTCTTTCACGCAAAAGAATTCGCGGGTAGATAACCTAGTAAGTATTTTATAAAGTTATGTTCCAAACGCGTGACTTATAATTCACAGTCGCATGATAAATGCTTTGTAAACATTTCGCCAGAAATGCGCCCTTTATCAGTAAATGCCTAGAAACACATAACGAACAGCTAAAAGAAATGGAAAAAAGTGAGCAAAAGTTTGACTCATGGCCTCCGCTGCAATAATTCACTTTGACCCAGATTTTGTGCTGACTTATTTAATCTGTTTTTTTATATACTCGTAAACACACTATCATCTCAATTAAGTTAAATGCAAATGGTTGCTAAATTAGTAATAAAATTGCGCACTAAGCAGCTTTCCTTTTCCTTTGGGTAGACCACTTAAATATTTGTATTTGTAACCATTTTACTTTGTCTGAATGGACATCATAAAATTCGGCCAGGAGCGAGTCCTACTCGCACAATTGAGATCTCTGCCAAGTGCCAAGCTGCTACCCTGAGAAGTTAGGCTAAAGATTAGTCATAGGTTTGCCGCCATTCCTGTAGGTATTGAGCTTAATTATTTTCATACCTACCTCAATTTTTTCAACACTGTCTATAGTTAGGCTATAGTTTTTCTGTAAAATATGGTTAAATATACATATATTTTAACTCAATTAAGAATGTTTTAGCTTTTCTATATATGTGGATTTGGAGTGGTATTTAAGCGTCGTCTTCCTTTAGAGGATGAAACCCTATTTATGAACTGTTGTAACTGTTTTGAAATATTGCACAGAATTACAGCTCTAACGTCGATTTTGTGTCTTTTTCCGCCATATTTCCCGTGGCTACATTTCGGCTGCCATGTTTCGTAGAAAGTCAGTGATACGAAAAAATACCTCGATTTCATGTTTGGTACATGCTATGCGGTACGGTTGATTTTTATTTTCTTTTGCAATCTGCAATGGGTTGTCACAACAAAATTCGACAATTGACATTTACTACATTATCTACTCAGGAAGGTAGATAGTCTGCTACGCACCTGTCGATTTTACACTTTGATCTAGAACTAGCCTAGCGTACTATGGAGTTTTATACCACTGGCGTGCGGCCTACTGTGTCTGGGTGGTAATTTAACGCAAATCGAATTCTTGGCGTCAAAATTAAAACTAGTGATGGGTTTTATTTGACATACTAAAGCCGAATTTGGATTTCAATCATTCCAACGTACTACAAAATTTGTAGAAGATTGATATAACCACAAACATATACACACAGAAAACATTTACATACTTACCTCAATTTTGTGGTAACCAGCATACCTACTAAGTATATCTTCATTTTTATGCGTTTACTTTAGGTACTAATGCGATTGGGATCACTGTTGTCCGAGAAAATAAAGTTATTATGACACTTATTGTAATGTTATTACTATACTCTCTATCATCCACTATTAAACATTTAAAATCAACTAAAATATCTACATCTATTCTGCTACGAGTAGGTATTGAGTGTTAGAAATAGCTTGAGATCTTCCTGAAATCACTCAATTATTATGCAACAGAAATAAATATGGTTAAAAACCCACGCACTTACACACTACCACCCTCTATTACACTACATTAGGTACTCACACACACGGCTACTTTCTTAAAATGTATTTTTATATAACTTTTCTTTTCATTGTTATTTTTAGGAACAACCGACACCTTTTGTTTTAAGAGTCGGGCGTTGATAGCTGCTCCATAGTTTTTAACATTTGCAGCTATGATCGTATAATAAATAAATAATAATAAATAAATAAATATTCAATCTACAACTTTTTCACACAACGCAATTTAGTCCCAAGTTAAGCTTGAGAGCTTGTGTTACTGTTTCTAAATACATACCTACATATTAAAGATAAATGACACCCAGACACAGAACAAATAATGGTGCTCATCACACAAACATTTGTCCTGGGTGGGAATCGAACCCACGACCTTCGGCATAGCAGTCAGGGTCACTAACTATTAGACCAACAGGCCAGTCAAATAATAATGTATTACATATTATATTTGTCTTCTGTATGTATTTGTTTCTATTCCCAAATAAATGATTATTATTATTATTTTCATTGTCTGCAGGTGCGATCCCGATGGTGACAGCGACGGTGTACTGTGCGCCTGCGCCGCTGCGGTACCTCGCGCTCGCTGTCTACAGCCTTGGCAGTCTCATCGGACTTTATAAGGTAAGCGAAAGAATGTTGTGCTGACTCATGAGGATATTACAGTCAAACTAGATTCATATCTAGCTAGACAGCCTTCGCGCAATTGAAGACACTTCCATCAAACTACAATCTATTTTAACCCTTAACCCTGATTCCCAACCATCATCACTGCCTGCAGGCTATGCGCGCGTGGTCTCCGTGGGAACGGCGGTTGTGCTTTGCGGCTCCGTTCTGCATGCGCGTGCTGTTAGCCGGCGCGCGCGCATCACGCCTTGGCGGTGGCGACCCACATGCTATACTGCACGTGTTTTTGCAGGTATGTGGTGCACTAAACCTGGTTGATAACTCTCACTGAAAACCTCATCATCTGAAAAACTACGGAATTTAGAGCGTAGATACATTATTGATTCCTTTAAGGAATAATATTTTCGCTGTGAAAATCTTAGCCATGCGCGTGTTTTGTTTGTCCTTTAAACTTGATCTATCATATCACATTTGTGTTTCTTTAAGATGGCATGGAAGCTATTTATATTTTCAGTAGACTCTTCACTCTACTGAAAATAAACGGCATAAAAGATATCTTAGGCCATAAATAAATGGGAGTACTCAATCAATTATCGGAAGTTTACTAAAATTTCTTAAAACTTCTAAAAACTGCATCCAATTCGTTTTAATTGTAACCATCTTGCAGCCAATACGTTCCATGTTTCCAATCAACCATAAAATGTCTTTAACGCTGATGTAGAGTGTAATTACCGGGAGCGAAGCTTCGTAGCTTTATGGCCGAGGAGCTGGCACATGTCCAGACTCCCTGCTGGTGACACGTGTGTTTTATAGCCCACTTTAGCTGGACTGTGACTACACAGACTCGTTGATGTAGGCGCCTGTCTTACACCCGGGTGTGCTGTATGCGGTTCTCAGTACTTAAGTGCGGTCAATCGCACATCACGTAGTGCGAGTGAATATATTGCTGAGGTGTACAACGCCTCACTGCTTCCGAAATAAATTCTGAGACGGTTTTTTTACCATGGACATCCGGTGTTTTATTATGCTACTTTGATGTGTTCATAATCTTTTCACAATATTTCATAGAGTTACTAAATACGTTTAAAGTTTCATTTAAAAAAAAATAAAAAAATTATTTTATAGCATTTAAATAAAATAATATTTTATTTCTACACCATAGAAACTTACAAATGATATCTTTAAAGGCAACATGGGGTGTTAACGACAACCGTAGGATGGACTCGATATAATAGGTACTAAGAAGTAGACAAAACATGTAGGTACAGACGCCAGCACCGTGTTACCCCAATGTGTCAAATTTCTTTGTTCGTTTTTCAATTTTATGGCAAACAAAATAAGGTTCATATTCAATTGGGAAAATTTGACACATTGTGGTAACTCGATGTGTTGGCGTTTGTACATAGTTCGTGCTGAATTATATTACACATTTATATAAATACAATACATAACTCTTTTTTATTTTAAACATGTACTAGGATTATGCCTGTATCGTGAGGTCGTTTATAAACACATCCACACTATAAGACTATCATACAAATATTTTTTCCGAGACGGAATTGAAAGTGCCGTCATTTATTACCAACTTTAGTTAATTATCAAGTAGGTACCTCATAATGAGTTATCATATTATGATAACTAATGAACTTTCATACCGTTACTGATGCATGTGATTGTAAATCTGATGACAGAACAAATTGAGTAAACTAACATTAGTAAAATTCAAGATTGTAAGTCGAAGCGAACATTTTTGAAACCGACACGCGTTGCAAGATCACCGTAGAAAATGGTTTGTTGGCGGAAGAATCGACAAAGTGACATTTCTGCCGATTATAGAAGAAATAATGCTCGATGTTATAGACTATTGTCAACTGAAGAACATTTTGTAAAATCATATATGTGTAATCAAACTACACACATCAAAGGTGTCTAGGGATCAAGCATTTTTATGCGGATTTCTTGACATTGAGATGTGGCTTTGTAATAAATTTATGATTTTATAAATTTATATGGATCCTTTTTGGTGCATTTCATAATTTGAATCAGGAACTGTGAATCAAATTCGAGTAAAAGATGAAAATCAGCTGTCAATATTTTCCCTATAAAAACATACAACGCATTGAAGACATTATTAGTGCTACTGTTTCCCTACTACTGATTAAAACCAACGTTATTATGGAGCGGCGACGTCATTTAAGCAGGGAAGAAATGCTCAGAGCCGTGGGAATGATAGAAGCTGGTTCCCGGCAACGTACTGTGGCTTTAGCTCTGAATACAAGCCAGAGTGTTATCAGTCGACTTTGGACACGTTACCGAAGCACTGGTACCGTGGCTGAGCGCCATGGAGGACGGTATCGCTGCACCACACGGAGACAAGACCGATACATTCAAATCTTAACTCGAAGAGCTCCAACAATAACCGCCATGATGTTAGCCGTGAGGCTTCATCACTCTTCAGGGAACTTAATTAGCGACCAAACAGTCAGAAACCGCTTGCATGAAGTGAACCTTCATTCCCGAAGACCGCTACGGGTACCACCTATAGCAATGCACAATCGTAGGATTCGATATCAATGGGCTCTTGAACACAGAAATTGGGCAGAAGAACAATGGCGTTTCGTGTGCTTTTCTGATGAGTCTCGTTTTGGTATGAGACCGGATACAAGACGTATACGACACTGGAGAACCCCTGGACGCCAACAGCGATTAAAATCCTGCCAGGAAGTCCATCCTTATAGTGGTGGAACCATCATGGTATGGGCGGGTATTTGGATCGGCGGAAGAACTGAGTTGATTTGGATCAGAGGCAACCTCAACGCTCAAATTTATGCTGAGATGATTGTATCAGACGTCATCGTTCCTCTACAAGTGCAAATCGGTCCCTTATTTCAGTTAATGCATGATAATGCACGACCGCACACCGCAAGAGTTGTAAGACAGACTCTCGCCGCAGCTAACATCAATGTCCTGCCCTGGCCTGCTCAGTCGCCAGACTTGAACCCGATTGAGCATGCATGGGATATGCTACAGAGAAGAGCTCTGCCGAATATGGAGGGTATCCAGTCGCAAGAAGACTTTTTTTGTTGTTGCAACGAACATGGGCGGCCATTCCACAGCGTGATTTGGATGAACTCATTTTGAGTATGCCAAACCGATGTTCTTGTGTTGTTAGTGTTCGCGGTAGAAACACGGATTATTAATTGTTTAAGTTACCCAATAATATTTTAAAGAAAACTGTTATTTCAGTCTTTTTTTCGAACTTTAATGTTAGTGGTTCAAATGTCAAAAATCCCTTTATTAGGAAAATGGCAAATTTCTTTATTAATGCAAAGGTGACTTGGTTTATCGTTACTGTGACAAACGAAAACACTTTATTTGATGAATCCTTAAAGAAAATTTTAATTAATATCAATCAGGAGAAAAGTTATTGCAAAAATATATGTTGATCCCTAGACACTTTTGATGTGTGTATAATACGTTTGCGACAGACCATATGAGTGTGCTTAGGACATTCCTCCTCATATAAGCTGTGTACAGACAAGACAGATTGCGAAACTTAGTAATATCTATCGAATGTTTAAAAAAAATCGCAACATTTCGTAAAATCAAATATGTGTAATCAAACTATAATACGTTTGCGACAGACCATATGAGTGTGCTTAGGACATTCCTCCTCATATAAACTGTGTACAGACAAGACAGATTGCGAAACTTAGTAATATCTGTCGCTAATTTGCGTCGTGTTCTTAAAGACGCGGGGAGTCTCGCAATAAATGTCAGACACTACGACATAAAATGTAACCCGAGTTCAGATGTCTCATTCACATTTACAGCATAGAAGATTTATACGATTTATTCGCTTTGTTTATTGTTCTGCTGTGTAGTTTCATCTTTCAAAGAGTATTGTCGTTTGTAGAGCGGCAACAAAGGAGAATTTTGATCAAAAACTATACATCTTTACATGTGAACCCCTACGCATTTTAAGTGTATTTTGTATGCTCAAATTACTACACCATATACAAACGTCCTGTAATGTTGTACTTTATAGGTAAGTACCTACTACACCTAACAATTTTTTTAGAGTTTACGGTACGAATTATCTATTCGTTGGTGCATTGCTTTCTAAAATTATAGGTACTCCTTGTACCTAGAAAGGTAAGTATTTATAGTAAACCTACATTGCATAGCCACTCATTGGCACCTTAGTAAGTAGTTGTCTATATTATCGTTGTTAATTTACGCTATTAGTAATCCATCAAAATGTTGATGATGAAATGGAATGTAATGATAACGATATAATGATGAAATGAAATAAAATGATATAATAAAATAATATGTATTTCAGTAAGTAGATATTTAAAAAACAAGATAGCGCCGTGCCTTCAGTTCCTATAGTTGACTGATCCCTGAAAACAAATGCTGAAAAGAACTCTAAACATGACTTCTGAGTCAAGTCTTCTTTGAAAATTAACAGAGACCATAAAAGTCTGGAAAAAAACACCTAGATTAAAATCATTTTTTTTTTTAATTAAAATCCTTTATTCACGTTTGGAAGTTTATCGAATAGACTGCTGTATGTTTGATGCAGAGAGTTTAAGTTTACCAGTTGATTGGATAGATGGCGTTGTGCGAATGCCTTCATTCTTAAAATCTTTCCGTCATCCATTTATCATTAATTTCGGTTGCTTAAATTAGTTTATAAGTACAATAAAATTTGAATAAAGTCAACCAAGAACTGTAAATTCGGGTCCCTCGGAAAGTGAGTTCAACTCCAACATTTAGGCACTGGTTTTTTTTACCTGGTGCTTGTACACTTAGATACTAATGCACTTTTTTGGCCATTACGGACGCTGTCATCATTATTATTGAATATTGACACGCATTGTTACTTAGACGTATACTGCGCATTCCGTAGTACAACCCCAACATATTTCTACAACTGAATAAAATTTACTAAAACATGATAAATAAACGAAAACGACAGTCAATAAAGACAAATAGCCGAACATAAATAACGGTGACCTTTTACGGAAAGAAAGGTATTTTTCCACGTCGAGTTGTTTATGAGAGAACATCGAAAGTAACGATAATATAATTGTTTATTGATTGTTCTGCTGCGGCTAAAGAACACGTGATCAAACAATTTGAGGCACTCTAATTTGGTGCTTTTCTATTTAAATAGGTAACAAATTAATTAAAATAAAATTTCTCACCCTACACACTCCCTCACACACACACATACAGAAACGCATGTCATACACATACCATGAAAGTAGATGAATATCAATCTATGAAATATTATTGAACACTTTCTTTTTAGTTTTAGTTAGTAATTATTTAATTTTAACCTGTCTTTTTTTACCTTTCATGCCATCTTATTGGTATTTAAAAAAAGTAAGGGTGGTGCCCTTGCTTTTTTTAAATACCTATTATAAACCAGTGCTTGACTGCAATCCCACCGGATGGTAAGCAGTGATGCAATCAGTGATTGTGAAGCGCACTAGAAATACTTGCTAATATACTTGTCCCAAGATACAGGTTTTTGTCTAGTTTAGGAGATAGCAGGCCATGCACTTTTGTTAAGCTAACTGTTAGTGTTCTAAACAAAAAATATTATCATTATTATAATTAGAAACTATGCAGGGTAAAAGAGACGTCAAAACACATGTGGACTCCGTCATCCTTTGAAATTTTTAGTCGGGTTTCACTTACTTATCCAAGTGTAAAACTAGTGTTATTTTTAACCAACTTCAAAAAAAGAGGAGGTTCTCAATTCTGTTGTATTTTTTTGGGTTGGTTACCTCATTTGTAAAAAAGTTTTTGCTTCAACCTGTATAAAATCCTTATTTCTTTCGAATCAACAATACTAAAAGAAATTCGTAACACAAAAAAATACATTCAACAAACTACAATAAAATAATAAAAATAAGAAATAATTGAAGAATAAAATCTCTAGGCTCTTAATAAACTAGTACGCTTCACGATCACTGATTGCATCACTGCTTACCATTAGGTGGGATTGCAGTCAGGCACAGGTTTATAATATTAAAAAAAAAACTATGCTATTCGAAACCAACAATATTTAAAATCAAAAGAAGTGACTAATTTTGTTTTTGAATAAAATTCACATATCGCTAACTAGGAGTGATGATTTTCTTATGTTTCTTTACAGTTTTAAGAAAAATTAACATCAGAAAAAAAATAGGAAATGGCGGCTTGTCCCTTATATCACTTACGGCAATTTTCCGGGTCCACCGTTTATAGCAAAACTTTTTACGTCATAATTTTATTTTGCATAGCAACGGATAGCATAAACCTCTTTTCGCAGAAAATCGTTTGGCATACACTCATTTACCATACACCGAAAACCATAATTTTGTAAGTCAGAAACATCTTTAGGCATAAATTTCACATCCATAATAATCAATAACTATAACCATCATATCGTGGAAAGTTCACAACCAGAATCATCTTTTGGCATATATTTTATATCCATAATAATCAAAATAGAACCATCATATCGCAGAAAATTCACAGCCAGAATCATCTTTTGGCATGAACAATATTTAACCATACCATACCAAACCAAAACCATAGTGATTTTTTAAAACAATTTTTTTTTCAATAGCTATGACTAATAAAATTATTTCTATTGAATTTCTGTGATCTTCGTAGTTATGCTAAGTCAAATTATGCCAAATAATCGGCGCTCTAAATAAACGTTATGCTAAACGAAATTATGCAAAATTGTAACTCTGACAAAGGTAATTATGCCCAATACAATTCTGCCATATTAAAAGTATCCCATTTTAAATTCGGACATAAAAACATTAGGCCAAAAAACAATTATATTAAATATTTTTTATACCATAACAATGTTCGTTTAAAAAAGTTTATGCCAAATGAGTTATGCCAAATAGGTTTCGGAGCAACAAGTTTCTGCCAGATAGAGGGCACCCGATTTTTCCACCTAATCTCAAAGTGGGTCTAAATTTAAAAGAACTGTGAATTAATTATTTGACTGGGAGGTCGTGGCTTCGATTCCCACCCAAGACAGTTGTTAGTGTAATGAGCACGATCATTTGTTCTGTGTCTGGGTGTCACTAATTTATCTATATTTTTTATGTATTTAAAAACATATAATTATGTATGTTTATCAGGTTGTAACCCATAACACAAGTTCTGCTTAGTTTAGAACTAGATGGCAATTGGTGGAAGTTGTGGAGTATTTATTTTATTTATTTATTCCTAACGTAATATTATGCTTATTAATAATCGTACACTTGCATAAATAAGTCGGATTTATCTTATACCCATGACATCGTTAACGTATTCTTGTAAATTGAAAAGGATAACCTTCTTTAAAAAGATTCTTAGAAATCATGACTCATAAAATAAGATATATTATATAGACTTTGCTCATATATTGAAAATAAATAACGTAGAACCGACATCCTGGAATAATGGCGCCTGTTTCCTTATAAAATACTTTATAGTGTGTCTTTCTTAACCTTAATTTAGACTGATAATAAAAGTAAATGACGGTAATGCAATAAAATGTGTAGGTAACAGCTTTCCATTCAGTCTCTTTGTTTGCATTAACACATTTTACGGATACTACAAGACTGTTTACAGCACTAAAACACATTTAGCTACCTTTAAGGCATCCTAACTGGTGTTTATTGTAGGTTTCGGGCATCCTAACCGGTGTTTATTGCAGGTTTCGGGCATCCTAACCGGTGTTTATTGCAGGTTTCGGGCATTGTAACACCTCACACTCGTAGGGTTTTTCCAACTCTATTTTCTGATTACTTTGGTAATCTCTTATTGTACTTCAAATATCAAATGTGCCTATTGCCACTTTTACTGGTTTGACTTTGACTGGCCTGCCTGTTAAGGATTTAATGACCCTGAATGCTATGCCGGAGGAGGTTCGATTCTTACCCAAGACAAATGTTTGTGTGATGAGCACGATCATTTGTTCTGTATCTGGGTGTAATTTATCTATAACTACCTAGCTGTACCCTGCCACGCTTCGCTGTGGCACATTGTGATTGAATGGTAAAAAAAAAAAAAAAAATGACATGTGGCACTCGGAGACTGACGCGGTAAAGCTATTGCATAGCATTTTTTATAAACTCCTCTCCTCACCCCCTCCCCTTTGCCCCGTCCCTCCCATTCCCCTCCACCTACCAAGCCCCTCCCCTCACCCCTCCCTCCCCTTCCATCAGCCCTCCCTCACTTTTCTCCCTTCCCCTCCCGTACCCTACCTCTTCCGCTCCAACTGTCCCCTCCCCTCTCACCTTCTCCTTACCCTCTCCCACTCCACTCCCCTCCCCCTCCTTCTCCACGCCCTCCCTCTGTCCTCCCCCTCCACTCATCTCCCACTCCCCTCCACATCCCTCCCCTGCTCCCCCGTCCCCTCTCACAATCCCCCCTTCCCCCTCTCACAATCTCTCCCCTCCCCTCCCACTCCCCTCCCCTTTCCGCTCCCCACTATCACCACTGTGCCTGAGTTAGGTTATTTTCGTTACGGAATTTCTGTATTCGGTTTCCTCGCCCAAGGCCCGCGATAGAAGCTATGCAATAGCTTAAAAAAAAATGTAATAACCATCCTTGATGCGGATTATATATCATGCTAAAATTTCAGCTCGATCGGTGCAGAACTTTTTGAGTTTTTGAAGCGTACACAAACCAACATAACATTTTTATACATATACTGGTAAATAATTGATGTTATCGAGCGGGATTGAAAATCATAAAATTATGAAAATGACTATTAAAAAGTGGGTGGTGGGTTGGTGATAAAAAAGTGCAAATTTAGAGTTGTATGTATTTTTTTATGCCACCTAATAAAAAAATAAAATTAAATAAAAATACCAAAAAAATTAAAAAATAAATTTTGGTGAGAACACCCCTTATCATTTAGAGGTTAGAAAAATAGATAGTAGCCGATTCTCAGGCTTACTGAATATGCATAAAAAAATTCATGAGAATCGGTCAAGCCGTTTCGGAGGAGTATGGGAACGAACATTGTGACACAAGAATTTTATATATAAGACGAGAATTTTATATATAAGATATATGTATGTATTTAGAAATATAAAAGTATGTTTGTCAGTTATCTAGTACTCATAGCACAACCTCTACTTAGTTTGGTAATATTTATTTATGTACTTATTAAGTAGCGCTGCAAACATCTTGCGCTATATCACTTGGTCACAAGAAGCTAGTTCAGAAACCCACAAACCCTAGTAGCACACAAAATAATGACTTGTGAAACAATACAGTTCCTTCCATCCCTTACAATGTGGGCACAATGAGGCTGGCACCTTGCCTAATGACTCCGGTTCTGTACACAACCACCAATATAAATAGTTCAAGGCAAGATAATCGCTCTTCTAAAATGTGTTTCAGACTTGTAGCATTTTAAATTGGCTCAAATTTTAATTTAGTTTCATTAAATTTAAATGAAAAAAAAACGTAACAAACCTTAATAGCTGTTATGAAACGGACAAACTGATCCATATTTTATAAGTCGTTTTAACATTCAATCTAAAACAATCCCACTCATTTTAATTCCGAAATCAGTAATGAATACAGAAGATTTCCTTCAATTAGATAAAGGTACACAGTTTCAAGAATATCGAGTTTATTTCGGTTTACGTAAACTTATTCATTTGCGAAGAGGGCTGGATATAATTTTACGTTGAGTGAAATCGGAGGCGTTACCGGAAGCGGAGAATGAAAAGCCTGAACACATTATTTCTTTGTGTACCGACGTAAATCTACAAGAGTATAATATAATATTTCGTATTACGTAACACATTAGTCTTGTGTGTAATGGATATCGCGTGTTACCGGTGTGGGGAGATGGATGGCACTGAGTGTCTGTTCACAACTTCGTCTAACCTCGCGTTTACACTAATGTACTCGTACATGTTGAAATACATGTACAATTGTACATTAGTGAAAACGCACTACATGTCGAAGTATCTACTTGTTACCGTTATGGTTAACAAATACCTAAACACTATTCAAATATACCTTTATGCCCGAGGAATATCCCTACTTTTCATATTTAAGAGACAATAAAAAACTATACCTACGATATTTCATCGAGTTCTTTATGGCATCTAAAAGATTTCAAAAAAACTTTTTTGGGTCGGTTCCACATTCAAAGTTTTTGACCAGTTCGTTATTATTTAATATTATTGCCCCGCAAGATTGAATTGTGATGATTTTCTTTGGGTAAGGTAAGGTTAGGTGGTACATCTGTCCCACTACAGGGCAATTCCTAATTATCTCTAATTAGGAATTGCCCTGTAGTGGGACCTGGTATTGCCAAGTCTTCTCAGACATGACTGATAATTATAATTTATACATCCTTCTTCCTCGATCAAATTATTCACAAACAACTAACAAGTGATTCCTGTGACGTAAGAAACCTCAGACTGCTATATTGGTGAGACACGTCATCCTGGTATCCG
Source organism: Euplexia lucipara (assembly GCA_921972225.1). Taxonomy (NCBI): domain Eukaryota; kingdom Metazoa; phylum Arthropoda; class Insecta; order Lepidoptera; family Noctuidae; genus Euplexia; species Euplexia lucipara. The sequence continues at coordinate 6,113,884 of OV179152.1, read as the reverse complement.
GCTGTCTGTGGTAATTTAAAAAGATAAGATAAACTGACTTCCTTTACTTAAAGCTATTACTTGTCTCAAATTACCTTATCGCATTTAACAGGCTTTTAAATAAATGCGAAATGAAAATGTAAAAAGTGACTGAGGTAAATGCTTCGTTTATGCTAACAGAGATAAAATAATTGTGGAAAAATGGTCTAACATATAAACGAGCTGCTACTCTTCTAAGCAGTGAGTGGAACAAGGCTGTTATTGATTACTTATGTAGTAAAATATTGATAACGATAATGATTGAAAGAATTCCTGCTTGGTAGGCATACATTGCCTGCCATATTATCAAAATGGTACTGGACAAGCTATATTGCCACATGTCACAAAAGACCACGTTAAAGACCGGCACCACAGCAGGCCTTGGCCAGTAGCACTTGGACTCCTACATAAAGGGTTGGGCTGAGATTCCTAAAAACAAAGAGAATTGTAAAGGAGACTGAGGGCCTTTGCCCTGCACTGTGACACAACAGACTAAGATTAACAATATATGAATAAATAACTTGTGGGTCCCGCCAGCCAGTCGCTAGCTTAGTCATTGCTCTATCTGGCGCCCTGCCAGTTCCATAATCCATAACATGAAGAGTTTCTGGGATAGCGAACCCAGTTGTCGCCGTGTGGGGTTAAAGTAGAATACATGCGTATTGTATTGCCAAACGATCAGTGTAATCTGTAAGCTGTTTGTAATATTAAAATGTGACTTTTTCAATTCGTATGTATTTTCTAAGTTAATATTGAACATCACTGACGTCGGTGAAGGAAAACATAGTGAGGAAACCTGAACTTGTTGTTCAAATACTGGCCTGTTGGTCTAGTGACTGGCCTGTTGGTCTAGTAGTTAGTGACCTGCTATGCCGGAGGTCTTGGGTTCGATTCCCACCCAGGACAAACGTTTGAGTGATGAGCACGATCATTTGTTCTGTGTCTAGGTGTAATTTATATATAATATGTATGTATTTAGAAATATATAAGTATGTTTATCAGCTGTTTAGTACCCAAAACACAAGCTCTTAAGCTTAAATTGGGACTAAATGGCGTTGTGTGAAAAGTTGTGAAATATTTATTATTTATTTAAATAAGTTTGAAATCGCCAATCCGCCTTGAGCAAGCGTGGTGATCAATGCTCCATCAATATGGGAAGAGGCCTTTGCCTTGTAGTGGGACAGTAACAGGCTGGTATTATTATTATTATATTCGATCTACTAACCACTATCAAAACTCATTAATTATCATCCTCCTTTCCAGTTAATTTCGGTCACGGTGACCAATCTCAACGAATGTCAGACAAGAACGCAGGAGATAATAGAGTGCACAAACACTGGAGCACAATCTCTTCCCTTACTCATGTAGTATAATGAAACGATAATAAGTATCAACCGCAGAACCAACGAGTAGCCACCAGGGGTCTTCACACTACCAAACTCTGAGGTGCTACTGAGAAATGCCTTTAGGAAAAACTGCAGGGCTATTTGGCCATCTTTTCATTGCCAGTGACCAACTAGCATTCAGTTGAACAACATTATTTGATGACACCTGAGAGTTTACAATAAAAATGGTATTGCACGTTAAGTGGACTTTAAGTCACTGTCAGACGAAGTACCATGCGCACATCTCTGCGAGTTCGCATGACGTCATCCTAGATCATACGTACTGATGATGGCCAATACAGAACTAGCTGTGTGACAGTTAGTCGTTGAAGACTTTTCACAGTGATCGTCACTGTAAAAAGATACTACATACATGAACTGCCAACGAAAAAACGCAGAAGCCCTGCTAGAAATTGAGCCCGACCTCCCGCGCAACAACGCAACGGTACAGTTACCGGTTAAACATAATTTGCTAAAAAAAGAATTATACTCAATCCGTTATAGATGAAAATATTGGGTACCTACCATAACTTACCACATAGTATAACGTACACTAATTCTCCAAAAATAATATCTACAAAACAGTCCCTTGTGATGACAGGTCGCTGGTAATTGGATTGGAGTACGTAAAGCGATTACATAGCTCGTTAGGTACAAATGAGACCGCCGACCGGCCCGCAGGCCTGGGGGCGTTCTGTATAGGGCTTCAGTTATGAAGATGCACAATTAACTTACTCCTGCTTCCTGCTAACTAATGTTAATGGACTTATATTAGATCAAAGCTGTGGTGTGTTTACTACTGAACGTTATTAACATACGCCCGGTTCACTCTTGTTGACACCTTGCCGACTGGATACTTTGACCTGGCTGTGTTAATACATCGTAGGTATAGTTTGCACCGCTATGAAAGGAGGAAATTGAACGAATGCTTGATAAATAGTTAAAAATACTAAGTTAGTATTAAGCATTTATTCATATCTATGGGTGACAGTAATTAAAACAGGCTAGTGTATTTTTAACCGACTTCAGAAGGAGGTTCTCAATTCGATCTGTTTTTTTCTCTTTTATGTATGTACACCGATTACTCCGAGATTAATGATCCGATTTACGTGATTATTTTTATTTCGATGCGGAATAGCTTTGCCATTTGGTCACATAAAAAGTTAACATACTTTGACCCAGTAGTTTTCATTTTGAGAATATTTTTATGAACATTTAATTTATTTTTGAACATTTTTTTGTATGTATGTGCAGCTATTACGCTGAGATTTATTTACCGATTTACGTGATTTTCTTTTAGTTTAATGAGGAATAGTTGTTTTTTGGTGTCATAAAAATTAACATAGTTTGGCTTGGTAGTTTTCATTTTATAAACATTTTTATCATAAATTTTTCTTTTTGATTTTATCGAACCCTGTAATCCTGTAAACCTGTGTGTGTGTGTATGTTTGATTGTAATATTAAAAGAAATGGAAAATAATGAATCATCTACATAAAAATATAAAACTAAAACCACCGGTTAGTGTTTTTTTTTTAAGTCGGTTGTATTTTTTGTAAAAAAGTTTTTTAAGTTTTAAAATCGATCGAATTGGCGTAACGCTTAATTGAAGAATTAAGTGTTCTAACAGTCGCGGCTACTAGCCGACAAATCCAAAATATCTCGGTTTTGTTGTTTTACTTATATTCTATGTTTTTAGTTTAGCCCACGACGTTGCTTCTAGACAATTTATCAGTAATTGCGAAAATAGTGTGGTTGTCCCAGTTCCCGAGTTTTTACTTGGGAAAAGTCTCGCCGGAGGAAGATGACGGTGATTGGTTTTCCGGATGCGACGTATGGTGTAAATAGTTATTTCTTTCGCATTTAGAATACTTAATTGCAAGTTACATAATGTACACACGAAACAACTTTTTAACAACATAAGGAATACAGAATCGTAATTAAACACGTTCGTTTATTAGTAAAGTAATAATACATTACTTTACTAATAAACAAACGTGTTAGTTACGTTTAGTTACGTACAGTAAGTACCTACACTTAGGTATGAATAACTTATAATAACTTTAAGTTATTCATACCTCATCAACCAAAATGGTTTCTGAGAAACATCATTCGAGGTAAATTACATCTATTTCTATGTATGGTTTTAAAAAGGCAAATAGTAAAATTATGAAACATTATAGGTACGTGAAATTGGCGGTTTCCCTAACTACTTACTTAAGTTGTCTGATGCGACTAAAAGTCGAAAGTACCTTACCTAACTTAATATTGCGAATCTTAATGTCTATCACAAGATCTGTTAAAATAAAAATAAAACTTTTTTTTATTTGCCAGAATTATTTCCTAAATTCATAAAGAGTGTATCATACATTTATCACCTTAAGAATATAATAAAATAAAATAAACCTTTTTATTTTTAACCGACTTCAAAAAAGGAGGAGGTTCTCAATTCGACGGTATGTTTTTTTTTTTTTTTTGTGTGTTTGTTACCCGATTTCTTCCCCATTTGTGGACCGATTTTCAAAATTCTTTTTTTATTTGAAAGAGTATACTCCCGAGGTGGTCCCATTTTAATTTGGTGAAGATCTGGTGCTGATCTTCGGAGATATACAATGGAACTCTTCAAAAATAGACGGCAAATCTGTCGTGATTGCTGGAATCGCTTGGATATTTATTGTTTATACAACATCATGACGTATCATCACGCCAGTATGCTTTGAGGGGTACGCAGATGTGTACAATATACCTAGATTACGACAGTTAGGTATGTTAAGTTTCATTTATTAGGGATAAGTGGATAACCCTATTATCATGACATGTGTTGTTAACAAATAACAATATAAAAAATAAATCCATGGCAAATGTTTGTATGGGAACAACTAAAAATGGTAAAATAAAAATCTTTTTTGCAAAAAATAAAACCGACTTAAAAAAACACTAACCAGTGTAAAATAACTCTAAATTCGGAAGTCGGTGGCCCATCATGAATAAGACAAAACCACCAAAGCCACAGACTTCCGAATTTAGAGTTATTTTACACTGGTTAGTGTTTTTTTAAGTCGGTTTTAGTAAGTACTTACACCATAAAAACTTAGAAATAAAAACTTAAAGAGGTACCTACAGTAGGGTGTGTGATTTAAAAGACTTGTAATTTCGTGCAAATGTAATGTACAACTCGCATTCCTTGAGCTATGCTGATAGTCGCTACCTGACGAGACACTTTGACACCACGATTTTAGCAGCATTGCTATTGTGTACGAACCTCCTTGTGAAAATGAACATTTATCCTACTGCATCTTTACTTACGAATGCTAAGTATTAACAGTTCACTTCATGCTCACTTCACCTAACTTTTAGCTGAGAGATATTTTCAGAACAGACGCCGGTCACGCAGTGCTACTCGTAATTCACGCGTGATATGCTCATACCTTGCTCTTAAAATTTCTTCGCCAGGTGCCAGTCCTAAAGAATTAAAGCCTACTACTAACTGGTGGACGTTACGAGGTTTCGACCGCGTAGTTCCGTAAAAAGAAGTTGATTGTCACTAGGGGTTACCTAAGTGTAACTTCCCAACGGTGAAAGATCTTTACTAATCGGTCCAGTTGTTTTTAAGTTTTTTCGTTACATACAAAAATACAAATCTTACCTCTTTATAATATTAGTACTTATACAATAACTGCTTACTATATTCTGGCTTCCCGAATGTTTCAGGATGCAGTATCCTTGGGTGGTGGCGTGATCGGGGCCATGCACATACCGGAGAAGTGGTTCCCGGGCACGGTGGACCGCTGCCTCAACTCGCACAACATCATGCACGTGCTAGTAGTGCTCGCCGTGTACTCTATGCATCAGGTGAGAAATGAAGATACCTATACCTTTTTTAACCAACTTCGATAAAGGAGGTTATATGTTTGAGTATATGTATGTTTCTTTGTTACCTTTCTGACCCATAGAACAAAAAAGTGGTTCACCTACGTGTTCCTCGATTAACTTTCTGTACCTTCCTAACTTTTTCTTCAGTTCAATTTTCAGCTGGTTCGATTTACAGTTTGAGTAAACCTGGCGAGAAATCTGTCATTGGAGTATAGTTTCTTTTTAAAAATAAAGCAATGTTTCTCGGAGTAAAATAGTCTATATTAAGGATTTAAAGTGGTTAAAGGTTTAAAGGATTAAAAGATAAGCTAACTCGCGGCTAATCTGCAATATCGCAAGCAATAAAATACCTTAATGTACGACGAATAAATCTCAAAACCATTTTATGGTCACGTGTTATTTCTATGTTTATGTTTCTAACAGCTCTTCTTAGAAGAACTTAAAATTATAAAATGCATAAAAACAACTTATAATTTCCAGGTGACAACGCGCGACATTGAATGGATGTCGCGCGTGGACTGCCGCGCGCCGCTGCGCACTCTCTGACGCACAGCGCACGCCACACCGCGCGACCTCGCGACTTTTGCCGCGCCTAACTGCGTCCGCTCATCGCCTCCGTCTACTGAACTTTACTCACTTCCACTGAACTCATGCACGCTATGTTAAGGCTTCCTACCGTCGTCGCTGTTTGGACTCGACAGCTATGTATAGGACCGTAAGACCAAACGAGTGGACTATGCTATGACAATGGTCAAAATTATTTAAAAAAAAAACATTTTCACTCTTGTTTTTTTAAAGTGTTGCGTTTCACAAAAACAGCAACCAGTACAGAAACGATTGACACAAATATCTATATTACCGTTACGGTTACCTACATAGGTGCTCCTACCTGACACTAGATGATCAAAGTGAAAACAGGATTAAATTTTTGCAAAAACTTCATAAAATTAACGTTTTTAAAATCGTTACGAATATTCTTCGAATAAAAATGAATCGTAAACTTTCTAAGCTTATAAATTATAATAATCTTCTTCTATGGTTAATACCAAATTTAGTAAATTCTTGACTTTGAACAAACAAAACAATATAGAAGATCACGTTTTGTTTGAACTAACCATAAATTGGGTCGAAACACATCATTAGGAAGTCTTAAAAGGTCGTAACCTACGAAAACGCGACGGTCTTTGTTGGATAACGGTCAGTCTTCCGAACACTTGCGTTAAGGTCAGATATAATAAAATACATATATCGTAAGTAATCCTCCAGAAATGTCGTCGTGAAATGATGCATTATTTTCCACAAGCGAAAATTCTGTTTTCAGAACCACGTTAGTTTTAGTAACTTGGACATCTGACAAAATGATTAGATGCCAAATTAAGATGTGCAAGAATTCTTCCTAATAATAATATAGTTATCATTTGGTCTTATGGAAATGACTGTAGCTTAGTCAATAACGTAGTATGTAGCATCTCCATGTTGCGCCGGGGCATGCGATCGACATACGTACGGCAAACATATCTGTACCAGCTGAAACGATGCTCACACACACGTAACAACCATAACCTCATACAAGGATAGACGTGTAATTCCAGTAAAAGTAATTTTTCGACGTGATGTAAACTATACAAATGATGTGTGATGCGATAACAACGGGTCACACACGAGTAGATATAAGTCAGTCGGTCAACAACTGAACATCATCAATTATATTTTTATGTCAATAACAACGTCGTGTACACCATTCATGAAGAGACCTTGTACCACATACAATTTGTTATAGTTGACAACGCTTGTAATCATTGTCGAATCTTTAAACCAACTTCTACTCAAATATAACTTAGTAGGTATTCCCGCCATTTTGTAAGACAGTCAGAATATTTTGAATAAATACACTATAAAATATTCATAGTAGCTTTATTGTAATAAGTTAAGCTCAACCTGTTACTTAGACAGGTTTTGCTACTTCGTGCGTTTCATGGGTGTTGTTTTTAAATAAACATGCAAAATCAAAGTGTTAATAATTTGCTACTTCGAAATTTGAATCTAGTGCAAGCCGTGAAGTACCTATTTAAAATTAAAACTTATTTCATTTACTTCAATAGTTTCACGAAAACTCTAATATCAGTTTGCCGGCTTTTATAACCTTGGACCACAGCTTTAAGAAATTAATCAGGAATATCCTTGGGACCCCAATGACTTGGCACACGATAATGACAAGTGAAATCATGAGCATACGTGTCTATTAACATGCAAATGTTGTATGTAGAGGGGACAGCGAGATAGCGAGATAATACTGTGATAGCCAGGTATCGCAGTGGGGCGGGCATTTAAAATGACTCTTGATGTGGGACGCAACGTGTACTCTGGCTGGAGGTCTTAACTTTTTGCTTAAGATATCTCTACAGAGACGCCCGGTTAAGCTATACACGTCCTCTTCAAGGACACGATATGCGATACGCCCCTCAAATAAATAATATAATAATGGACGCAACGTGTTTCGATACTCTCGCGCCATCCTATTTTTCTGGCTTGGCGTAACATGATGACGCTGTCGCTGAGGCCGCTAAGAGTGTGTGCAGCCTCATGCTTCTTCAAGGAACATTTAATAAATATTATTAAAGTTGGTCGGTAATTATATTTTCAAGCAGTTCGGAGTTAAAACCCCATGGGAATTGAGTGCTCCGTATTATTCTGTTTAAAGAGATATCGAAAATGTTGGTAATTTCCGTGACTGTCTTGGCTAACTTTCCCTTTGCGTGAAGGGCAACTATTGCTGTCATGTCTTATTGCCTTTTCGTAAATATTTTCCGTTCGGCTTCCAGTATTTAACCTTCATGAAGTGACTGCTTATCTGACTTCTACAACCTAGATAGGTACTACCTAAGCCTTATTGACAGATTTCGGCCTTGTGACTACCAGTAAATACTGAAATATGTATCTGCAAATAAAACAGTAAGGAGCAAAATGCTCTACGTGTTTTCGAAAACATGAAGGGGCCTTGAATGATACTATGGATAGTCACCTATTCAACACGGGTCGATCTTGTCAAGCCTTGTTCAACCTTTGGATGATCTGCGCGGATGCTATGTTATATATAGCCACAAGCCCTAAACTATTAATTATTAAACCATAAAACGTGACAATACAAACTGGTTTTTTGGACACATTACCAGTCGACAGCTTTACAGAGATTTTTTGTTCGGGGGATATTATTGTATTTTTAATGTGTATAAATAGTTAGATAGAGTTATTCAAGAATAGGTGGTTTATGCATTGTACATAATTTATTGTTATTAATAAATTACTAAATGCCTTCATACATTTTATTAGAAATCAAAAAAAAAATCCTGTAGTCGCCAATAATTATTCCCAATTTTATAATGTTAAAAGTACCTCGTTCATGCAATTAAGTTCATATCAGGAACTTTACAAACACACTGTTCGCCCAATCGATTGCTACAGTTGGACCACGCTATCCCAATCGAGGATGGCGAAAATAACCAAACACATAATTGAAAAGCACAATCAATCATCTGACTGTTTTACATTACGGCGTAATGATAACCAATACTGAGTAAAATAAACTCGTTAGTGGACAATATCGCGGCCTACACATGATAGTATTAAATTAATACGAGTCGTCATTATGTTCGGAGATAGAGAGGAAAGAGGAACCTTCTAGTGTACCACAAGATGGACGAGAAGCCATTTAACAATAACTAGGTAACTACACTAGATCAGTTATTAATAGTTATAATAATTAGCGCGATAAGTTATCGAACGTAATAACAGCTATTTTTAACGAAACGAACACTTCAAATCTTAGTAAGCTTATAAGAATAGTTAAATTATTATATTGGATTATTACACACGTTTTTATAGATTAGAAATAAGGAGTTTGATAGCATTATTGCTTTTGAATTCGCGATGGATATGGGTCTACTGAGAGGTAGATGAGATATGATAGGACAGCTGGGAGTGGAATTCATTTGAATCGTCCTCAATTAACCATGGTTGATGTCAGTTTATCACGATGATCACTTAAATATTTACCTGACCTTCCCACTGGCTTTAGTCATGCAAAGTTAAATGCTGCGTACAATTTTTACTATGGACCTCTAAAACTAGTCACTCTTTGTTTGCGATGTATAATGTGCTATGAACAGCTCTTACTCGAAAAAAAATTGAATACACTCTTAGCTGTCCTTACACCGTTCCTTTAATCTAAACTATAATTCTGTTTTATATATTTTTAACTACAAATATTCCTACTTATATAATACAAACTATCTAATACCTTCCCTGTATCCTTTAAAAAATTTGAATCTCAAGATACTGTTGTGCGTTAAATCTTTGCCAAAATGTGGTTAAGGTAATTATAGTGGAACTTAAGAAAAAATGGTAGTCAAATGTTTTATTTCATAAATAAATGTTAATTTATTAGGCAACTGATTAGGTACCTATTTGAAATTGCTTGTTGAAAAAAGGTATTATGTTAAGATTCGTTATATCCAATTTTATGTAGTGTGTGTAATTAATTTGTTAAACATATCAATTTAGAAAAATCCAAATTTTAACTTCGTTGTAATGAAAAAGCCTGACAAGAGGCCAAAACTGGAAACATTATTGAAATTAATTAGCAAAATTTAAATATAAGTCTTAAGCAGCCTGTGTTATTACTATGATGTGCTAAGGAAGTTTCAGCTAACCTGTTAGCTAAATAAAACAGTTGTATATAGCCCAGGAAAATAGTTTAATAATACTTAATTAAAGTAAAATCGCGTTTCACCGGAATCATTTGATTATTATCTACATACATACTGAAAGTTAGAAAGGGATTTATCTTGAAAAGGGTGCCTAAAGCCTTGGCACAATATTTGTATTTTTCTGAATAAATATAATAGGTACTCGGTTTTATCAACCCCATAAAGTTGTCAAATGAAATTTCTCTAAATAGATACATATGAAACGGTTTCGAAAATAATAAAACACAAGAAGTAATTAACAACGTAGAAGACCAACAAGAGGACTAAGTAGGAACAAGAATTCAGAAAAATCCTTTGATAGTATAATTTCAAAGAGGACCTTTTCTTATTTTAAAATCTTTACGAGTATTTTTAAATGATTTTTTCTTGGGCTATTAGGGCTATCGTCAGAGTTAACAATAATATCTATGCAATTACAATTATACAATGTGTTGCATAGTAACTGATATACATATTATTTCGATTTGGACTTCGATTATCAGACTATCTACAATTCAACATAGACAATGGCCCCGATTCCCTTATTTACAAAATTAGCTGAAAAGAGTGTATTGACATATTTTCCTGACAGACTGCTTGTAAAATGATGGTGATAATAACTAAATAAAAGATGTCAAATTTGTTGAGCCCTTGAACTTTTATGCATTCTGCAATGTTAACTTTATTTAAGTATATGGAAACTTTAGTTCAATTGAAATGGAATGGATGGAGCTCTAATAAAGAGTGGTAGATAGCACACTGATATAATGAAAAAGAAACGGCAACACCATACATTAATGTTTGCATAACCTGACATAATGTAGAGAAATGTGATTCCATCGTGTTTTCGCGATTTCAGGGTTTGCCCCAAAATCAAAGTCGTGTATTTGTCCTATAGTACCAATCGTTTTACCTAACACTCTGTTGAAATCATAGTAAAAAATTATATTTTCCACAATTACTAAGCTCCCTTAAAGTTTGTCCACCATTCTACATTAGAACCTGTATATATCTGTCCTATATAATGTCCTATGTCGTTATTTTGTTTTTTAAAGGAAAAAAGACAAAGATAATCTATATTTAGTTTAGCTTGTCAATAAGGAAATCGGCACCTATAATGAAATATTGACTTGATAACTATACAATGATAATAAGTATATCAAATAAAAAAATAACAGCATCCTGACCTTATATTGCAATATAAGTAATTAAGTGGTCAACACAACTAGTCCCGCGCAAAATTAATCAACATTGAAATGAATCTTTATTAAGAACATCACTTTTATTTAACCTATCACCTTAAAAGATAGCCAATCACAATCAAGTTTATTTCAGTCAATAATTAAAAGAGGATCTCCTTACAAAAACAGTGCAACAATTTATATACCAAACTTTTAAACACCACCATTCAGGTCGAGGTTTAGGCAAAATTCTTGTATGAAGCAAATTTCTAATACTTCTTTCTACGATCTATCTCCTTCCACGTCGTTATCTTTCTAAGGTTGTTTATTTAGTTGTAGTGTCAATCGTGGACTATCGCTATCAGTGAGCAATTGTTGGTATATTTTTATATTCTCGGTGTTGTGTGCTTCTCTGCTTGTATACAAAGGCGTCGCGTGAACTTGAGATCCTAATCTCTTCGAACAAGACCTCTCTTAGTCCGTTTGATAGTGTAATAACAACTAGTGTAATGTAGCGACAGTAGTTAGGTAGTTTACGAGCAATAAATAGAAGACAATTGTTACGAAATTTGACAAAAGTAGTCGAGTGAACGTTTAACATGAAACGATTACATTTGCATACAACTTAACACAAAAATTGTTGATGAAAAATTTTTAACGCATCTTTTTGATGCCTTTAAAGTTCTACTTTTGTCAAAGTTCTATTGTTTTTAATTAATTATTTATTAAACGAAGTAGTGTTTTAGACAAAACGAAGTGTACTTGAGGTTTTTTACTAGTTGTTGTCGACGAGACACTCCAGATGTCTCCCGAGCGAGTCCGAAGCGCCACGACTGCGTGCGCGCATTCACGATGGACACTCGTTACCCGCCACCGTTTTAGTACCAATACAAACTCAGTATTTTAATTTATATTTTTGGAGTACAATATTTCATCTAGGCACCATATTTACAATATCACAAAGTTTATTTTTCTGTAAAATGACATCAAAAGAATAGATAAAGACTTCACTAATATTTTGGAACACATTGAATTGATTGTACCTACAGATTTTATTTAATTTTAGCGGTCAAATTAATCTGTTGAATATTTGAAATGTTAATGTTAGGAATATTATTTGTAACTGTTTACTTGCCTAAATATCAATTATTTACACGGAATATATGAATTACTGGAAACACGTTTTATATATAGAGTTATTTAGGTCGGCGAGTAAAGGCGTAAGTCGCCCTTGTAATAACTGTGTAAGAATTAATTAAGTATACACTGGTGAAACCACGGCTGCACTGAGGAGGAGCAGTCGGACATAGTTGAGCACATAGCTTCCCGGTTGATAGTGATCGACCTGGTGATGAATGAGAAGCTTTACATCTGTAGCTACGAGTGGCCACTCGTCACCCTGTCTTATTATTTATTATTAACAATCTAGTACATTAAAATCGCAATAATTTATCACACTTGTAATTTTATTAAGTTAATTTTAATAATTTTGTAATTGTACCTTTAGCGTTTGAAAATGTTAACATTCCAGATTTTGTAGACATTTAAGAGGAAAACAATCTCACGTTTATTTGTAAGAGTTATCGTCTGTAGGTGATAATGATGAGCAATATGACAGTATTCAATACTACATAACATAATATTTTGATCGTTTACGAGGTTACTTTGTGACAACCAATGTTACGCGTATTTGCACTTATCTTGAAATTATTCATAGTATTTGATGATTATTGATCAAAATTCTCAAGCTGTAGACGTTGAAGAGATTATTAAAGTTTATTTGAATTCAGTTTATGTGTTTTAATACACCCTGTAACTAAGAGATATTTATGCCGATAGTGTGGATGGAAATACCGATGTGTTAAAATTTGTATTACCTATTTAAAAAAGAAATAAATAATTTTCCTCAATTCAAAAATTCGCAACGCATATTCGAATTCACTGCGTTCAAATAACAAAACAAATTTTGCGACTGTAGATAACAGGAGGTCAAGAAATATTTACATAACCCAGATCAAGGACTGTCTAAAACACCTAAAGCTACACTCATCGAGATGCCGTGACCTCGCTGATCTTGACATTATTGGATAAGCAGTCGTAACAATGCTAAAATAACTATTACTGCAAAATGGAAATATTATTATTGCCCTAATGAATTGGTTACATTATTGCTATTGAATTGTTGTATTGGGGCTTGTCGCTAAATAATAATAATCTAAGGTCTACGCTTGCCGGGGTCGGTCCATGGATGGATACAGTATATATCAAGTCAGTATTATTTGAAGATATTTGATAGTCGGTACGGTCAGCCCAAAAGTCTGACAGCCAGTTTAAAAGCTAAGGCCTAAACCTAACCTAACCTTTTCAAAACTATGTAAGTAAAAGCCTTACCACTTGGCAGATGATAATTGTTATTGTATAGTTTCTAGGTCCGGGAATATTATGTACCTACTTAGTGTATTTTATAGATAGAAAAAAATATGTTTCCTATTTTAACGATAACAAAGGTTGTAAGGGTTTCTGCTGATTTATAGGAACTATGCTAGTTAGAGACATTGTCTTTTTGTTAAAGTATTCTGAAAAGCTTTCCGAGTTTGACTGAGTTCCTTTACTTTAAAAATATATTGGGTTTCAATTTGGGCGCCTAATGCAATTCAAATTACAATATAGGAAATCCCAATTCACTTGGTGTAAAGGTAAACATTTCAAGTCAATATAGTATTAGTAGTTCTTGAAATCAGCAGCTGTGATAGACAAAAAGACAGATAGAATTTTACCCTAAGGGTTTCTTTTTCATAGATACGTTACGGAGCCCTAAAAACAATGAAGTAGGAAAGAAACTTCATTAAGTTGGCCTTCACCGTTGACCTAAAGCTTTGGTTCTATTTTCGATATTGGCGAATTCACGGTACGTATATGGACGCTTGTAGCCTTAGGATTTTCCCAACTGCGTGTGTGTCGGTATTTCAGATGTAGATAAAGTAACTGACAAACACATAAATACACAATAATTTGCAACAAACTGTTTTCCTTGACTCCTTCCTTCTCGGAGTAAAGATCTGTGTTATTTACCGAAATGACTGCAGCGTAATTGGAAACAAAACGATGACTGGTCGATACTTTGGGAAAACGGAAAGACCGGCGATTCTGCAGTGTTTATTTATTAAATCATATAAATAGAAGTGCACGAAGATTGGCTTTCCTCCAGCTTTGTCTTATGCAAACCCAATGTTTCTTATATATATCTGATTACACTTATATCAAATGTTAGCCAATAGCATGGCTTTTTTGTGTTAGGTAGGTAGCGTTGCGATTTTAGATGTCTATGGATATTAACTTTACATACAAGCATATGTGTGGCTTAAAATTTCAAACACCCATGTATGTTATATTAATAAGCAAGATTATGGTATATTTGGTCTGATGCAGCCAGGATATCTAGCACACTAGTATTAGTGTGCTAGATATCCTGGCTGCATCAGACCAAATATAACATAATCTTGCCATCTTTAAATTAATCCAAACACGAAACGTTTGTTTTTAATTAATTTTAAACAGCATTCAATTCTGCACACAATGGACTGGTGGCCACAGGATGAGCTGATGCTGCAGCCAGGCTATCCAGCATACCAATAGGTAGACTCTTGACAAAATAATAGCAGATATGTCGTGTTTGGATTCATTTTAACCAGCATTCGATACTGCGCACAATATACTGGTGACAACAGGATGAGCATCATGCTGCAGCCAGGCTATCCAGCATACCAATAGGTAAACTCTTGACAAAATAATAGCAGATATGTCGAGAACTAAAAACTACTACTTAACTAAAACAGAGCTATTTAAATATCATAAAAACAAAGAAAAAAAATTACACGCAAAAAGCAACAGTTAAGGTGATTAGATGTGTATAGTGTGAGGTGTGAAGTGTCAGGTGTGCAGTGTGAGGTGTGAAGTGTCAGGTGTGCAGTGTGAGGTGTGAAGAAAGAATGAGGTAAGAAGTGTGAGAAAGGGCATAAGGGCTTATTTTAAGATTAGGTGTTAAGTAGTGCAACGAAGTAGATTTTCGGGGTCCTAATAACTCTGGTCCAGTAGCCATCTAGCCTATTTTGGCCTCAGAGTACTTACTTGGTATGGTGAGAGATTTGCTAACAGCAATAAAAACTCGAACTGGTAGATACGTCAGGTGTCGGGTCGCAAATACTGTTTTTATTTTTGGAAGAGGAATTCTTTCAGGCAAATTCCTACCCCTTTTACTGCAACTAGAGCGAACTGCCCCGCCTTTCACAAGTCTTAATAGAGACTCTAGGATGAAAAGCTGACGTACCCGTACCTAATACTCCAACTTCCTTGTAAAGCTCATCAGTGGAAAATCGCCGAGGTTTTCCCAAAAGTACCTTAAGAACGGCGCGTTGGGCTCGTTCCAACTCCAGCATGAACGTCCTGGCGGCGCGGCCCCAGACACCAACACAGTATTGCAAAAAAACAGATTGGCAAAGAAAAGTGAAGACCTGGATACAGATATTCTTAGGAGCACAACCTCGTAAGACTTTCGACGTAGATAAATTTGCGAGTCTTTTTTGCGAGTAATTGGATGTGTGCTTAAATTTGAAGTACAGGTTTTGGTCAATTAGTAGGTCTTTTGTAGTGTCTGTCCTGAATATGGCGTCGCAGTTTTTTTTTTTAGTTACAAATGGAGTCTGGGTCGGGAATCGCTGTCAAGACACTGCAGTTGCTTTTGTGTATTTTCAGCGTGTCAGTGTTGGGTCTACTTGATCGGGTAAGTTTAGATTGAGCGTCAATAGATTTTCCTCAAGCCATGCCGCTATGATACCTACTCAGCCTTTCTTCAGCCGCTTTCAGAGCTGCTGCCCATGCCGATCCATGAAAGATGATGGCAGTGTCATAGCGTAGCAAATGACGTCCGCCTGTGCAATGTTGAGTCGTAGGATACCATGCATGAACATGATGAAGAGGCTAGGTCCTAAGATACTCCCCTGGGGCACCCCAAAGTTAATCGGCAAACTCTCACTAACACTGGTCCCTATTTTGACATGCTGATATCTGCCTAACAAGTAACTTCTAAACCATGGCCAGACCTCTGACACTAAAGGTTTCTAGTTTTTTCAGTAGTGAAGAAATTGAGACTGTGTCAAAGGCCATGGCGAGGTCAAGGAAGACACCAGCTGTACGGCGGCCTGTCAATGTTTGAGGAGATAAGAGAAGTTAGCAAACTCACAGCTTAGGATGTAGACTTTCCTTGGCGAAAGCCAAGGCCGAGGAGGAGGTTTTTATCAAGAAAGCTTACAACAAGCCGTTTGTTAATCAGTTTTTCTAGTATTTTTGAGGTGACACAGATCAATGCAATTGGCCTGTAGTTATGGGGACATTCTTTGGACCACTTTTATAGATAGGCGTGATAACAACATTTTTCCAGCAAGCAGGGACAACACCTGTTTGCATGATCAGATTGCATAAGTATTTTATGGGTTCAAGAATGTATTTTTTGAGATTTTAAGAAGCAGAGGCCGAAATTCATCGAGACCTGGGGCACTGTCATCTTTGAAGTCGTCTATGATGTTGCCGATTTCTTGGTTATCCATGGGGTGCAGGAACAGTGAATTTTTGGGCGACATTTTGCGTGCTTCGCCGAGACCATGATTGTCTCCGATTCTCATCTGCCCTGATTTAAGATGTCAGAGGCAAGGTTCAGACCCACTGACGCAAAGTGCTTGTTACAGCTTGGCAAAAAAGTGTAGAAACGGAACTAAATTTTTGTCTGTTGGCAACATTTCCAAAATAATGACATCTCATATTAAACAAAGTTCACGATTTTGTAAAATTTTAATTTCGACCATCAAACGTTGATTAATAAAGGAAAAAAGTGAAGAATAATGAATAAAACCATTCGGAGTGCTGGCAGGGAGGTTATTTATAAGGTGTACAGGCGATGTCTGGCAGAACATGAAGCCCAAACTATTCTTGCTGAACTTTACAATGTTTACCAAAGAACCGCTGATAAGACAGGTATGTAAGAGTTTGTTTTGTTGATTTTAGTTGAATCAAGTGTTAATTGATGATTACAAAGCTATATTAATTTGCTTGTATAAGGAATAACTAGAAATTTGAAACAATAAATGTTGAGCATATAGGTTATGTTTACATTTTTTCTGCATTTGTCTGGTATAGCGCGCTGAGATAAATTGATACTTTGGTGACTTGTCTTTTAACTGAATGAAAATTCAATTTCTACGTAAATTATAATTTAAGTGCGATATCAAGGGAGAGAATTATTTGTTCTAGCGTTTGCATTAGAAATGTAAAAGAAATGGACGTGCCATAGTCTAAATCTATTATTTAATTCAGGGAAATCTGTTATCGTTCTAAGCAAAATCGTGCTGGAAGGAGATAAACAAAAGGGTATTTTCTGCATCCGGCTTATTAACAGTATGTGATAAAAATGTTTTACTTTTAATATTGTTAGCCTCACCTCAATGGACCTGGCTCACATTGTTGTATAGTGCCTTCACACGGGAATGGGCGTCACCCCGTGTGTGACCTGTTTAAATCGACCCTACTCGTGGGAATACTATGGAAAACAAAGAACAAACAAACACTCTATCTCAACCTGAAAAACCTCAAGAAAAAATACTAACTCAACAAATTTTTCACAAATCCTTTTTTAACAAAACAAGAACCCAGTCACTAAATAATATTGACACCCTAACACCAGTTAATACAGAAATATGTACCTCTACAGCCGACAACGACCACTGGACAAAAGTACCTGAAAGAAAACGGCAACGCGAAAGCCCTGAAACAAATAGGGCCCAAAAACAAAAGAAAATTGACACCTACTGGCTTAGTCAACCTACACCAATTTCAAATAGATTTTCAGAGCTAGATATTGAAACACAAGACACACAGATCGATGAAATTGCTGAAAAACCCGCAAAGGCTCCTCCTATATATGTAGACCGGGTTAACAATATCCAGCCACTACTAAAGATGCTTGATGAGATAGCAGCAGAGAACTATGAAGTGAAAGTTCTCCATAACGATCAAGTCAGAATCCAACCTAAATCTACAGAATTTTATACAAAAATAGTTAAAAATCTGCAAGAAAAAAATACGGAATTTTATACTTACAGGCCAAAACAAACTCGTGGTTTTAAAGTAGTACTAAAAAATCTTCACCCTACCACTGATGTAGAAGAAATAAAAGCAGAATTAGAAATGCTAGGACATAAAACCACTAATATTTGGAACGTCAAGCAAAGAACTACGAAAAAACCGTTACCAATACACTTCGTAGAAATAGAATCCAATAGTAACAATAAACATATCTATGAAATCAAAAGTCTTTTGCACTGTAGAGTCGTCTTCGAACCACCAAGACCTAAACGGGAAATTCCACAATGCAGCAACTGCCAACAATACGGGCACACAAAATCATACTGCTTTAGAAACCCGAAATGTATAAAATGTGCTGGAGACCACGCTTCGACCAAGTGTGAACGAAAAGAAAGATCTGACTTTGTTAAGTGTATACTTTGTGATGGCAACCATCCTGCCAACTACAAGGGCTGCTCAATCTATAAAGAGTTTCAGAAAATCAAGTATCCTTCTCAACCGGCAAAACATCGACAGGTAACGGTTCCCAAACATATACCAAACAAGGGGGACAGCACTGAAAAACAAGAACAACGATCATATAAGCAAGCTTTACTATCTAATAAACTTCCACACACACCGGCTAATAATCAAAACCCAAATGAATTGCCAATATTACAAACAAACAGCAATAACAATAACACGACAGAAATAATGAATACTATGACACAACTAATGCAACAATTAACATCAATAACAAATCTCCTGATGGAGCTCATGACCAAAATGACACATTCTATTCGTTAAAAATAGCCCTCTGGAATGCCAATGGGCTGTCACACCATGTCCTAGAAGTAGAGACATTTCTAAAAATTAACAAAATTGATATCTTACTGGTATCGGAAACACACTTTACGAAGAAGAATTTCCTTAAAATCCAGAATTACAAATTCTATCATACAATGCACCCGGATGGTACGGCCCACGGTGGATCCGCAATTATAATCAAGAATAATATCAAACATCATGAGGCTGAGGCATTTAAAACTCCTGAGATACAGGCCACAAGTATTGTCATCGAAGACTGGAGGGGCCACCTGACTGTCACAGCGTTGTACTCTCCTCCAAAACATACCATTAAAACAGTGGACTACGAGAGCTTCTTCCAAACGCTAGGACCAAGGTTCATTGCAGGAGGAGATTATAATGCCAAAAATACCCAATGGGGCTCACGCTTAACAACCACCAAAGGCCGCCAATTACAGATAGCCATAAATAATCTACGTCTCAATCCAATATCGACCGGGAAACCGACTTACTGGCCTACTGACCCTAAGAAGATCCCAGACCTAGTAGATTTCTGTGTTATTAAGGGGATTCCTACCAACTACTTTAAATGCACTTCTCTTCAAGACCTTTCATCTGATCATAGTATAGTCCTGCTAGAAGTTTCCCAAGAAGTCGTATGCATTCAACCAACGGCAAGGCTACATGAACGCAGAACCAACTGGGATGGTTTCCGTTCCATATTGGATTCCACTATAAACATCAGCCTGCCTCTTAAAACAGAAGAAGATATTATGACTGCGGTTGAACATTTCAACAAATGTGTCCAAAATGCCGCTTGGGATAGCACTCCTGTTGCAAAGAATTACACGGAATCAGGATGTTCAAAGCCTATTCGTGAACTAGTAGCTGAAAAAAGACAAGCTCGTAAACTGTGGCAAACCACTAGATTTCCCGCAGATAAAACGCGGCTGAACTACCTAACGGCTAAACTTAAAAAGGAATTAAGGGCTGAAAAAAATGAAAATGTGCAGAATCACCTACGTAACCTAGACGCTACGGCTGCTACCGATTATTCCCTCTGGAAAACGACAAAATTAATTAAAAGGCCCACTGTCCCTAATCCACCGATTCGCAGGAAAGATGGCTCATGGGCTAAAAGTGACCTGGAGAAAGGTGAAACCTTTGCTTCTCATCTAGCCAATGTGTTTGTGCCAAACACCGTCCAGAATGGATCAAAAAGCAACCACAAAGAACTTTTTGACTCCCTTAATGAACCTTATCAACTCGACCTGCCAATTAAAAAGATTAAGAAGTCTGAGGTCATAGAAACAATCAGAAAGTTAAATCAAAACAAAGCTCCAGGATACGATCTGATAAATGCAAAAATACTCCGAGAGATACCTGACTTAGCAGTACATTTCCTGACACATCTATTTAACTGTGTACTGAAAAGAGGCATCTTTCCCCCCCAATGGAAGGTAGCTCAAATCAAAATGATCCTTAAACCCGGTAAAACTCCTGAAGATGTATCTTCCTACCGACCAATCAGCCTACTACCCATTCTGTCTAAAATAATGGAGATACTCTTCTTGAAGAGACTAAACGCAGTCATAGCAGAGAATAAAATCATACCTGATCACCAATTCGGCTTCAGAAAAAAACATGGTACAATAGAACAGGTGCATAGACTTGTGGAAGAAATACATAAAGCTTTCGAAAACAAGAAATATTGTTGTGCGGCATTTCTAGATATCTCCCAGGCCTTTGATAGAGTATGGCACGATGGTTTACTGTATAAAATAAAAAAACAACTCCCGTCAAACTACTACATATTCTTGAAATCATATCTCGCGAACAGGTTTTTCTATGTTAAGCAAGGAGAAGATACAACCCAACTACACATGGCACATGCAGGAGTACCTCAAGGAAGCGTACTTGGTCCAATACTCTACCTGATTTTTACTTCAGATCTACCAATGACAGACGGCGTCTTGATTGGCACGTTTGCTGACGACACAGCAGCCTTAACCGTCCATGATGAACCGGCTCAAGCAAGCCACATGCTTCAACACTCCCTTAACAACATCACGGAATGGCTAACTACTTGGCGGATAAAAGCAAATGAAACAAAGTCGGTGCAGGTGACCTTTACTTTGCGACACCAAACATGTCCCCCAGTGTCACTTAATGGAGTGCAGATACCTCAGGCAAACGAAGCCAGATACCTTGGACTTTACTTGGACCGTCGCCTAATCTGGAAAAAACACATATTTACAAAACGGAAAGCACTAGGGATCCAATTAAGGAAAATATACTGGCTGCTAGGCAAAAACTCCCAACTGTCGCAGGGTAATAAACTGCTGCTATACAAATGTATCCTGAAGCCAATCTGGACCTACGGAGTCCAGCTATGGGGAACAGCCTCCAACTCTAACTTAGAAATACTTCAGAGATTTCAGTCCAAAATGCTGAGAATAATCACCAATGCTCCCTGGTTTGTAACAAACCAACAATTACACCACGACCTTGAAATCAGAACAGTTCAGGAAGAGATCAAACACTCACAAAAGTCATACAGGAAGAGACTTGATAACCACCCAAACATACTGACTACGCACCTAATGAATAGTAATCCATCATTTAGAAGACTAAAAAGAAAGTCCCCTAGAGATTTATAGGGAGTACTATTATGGAAATAAAGGGCCCATGTCACTGGACTGACTGCCCTCCAAGACAATCGTTAAACACTTAACCTGAAGCTGAATGTTCCTACAGAACAGATTGCAGAATACGAACAAAAAAAAAAAAAAAAAAAATATTGTTAGGAATAAATGAAATATTTCGTCTTTACAGGAAGCAGCTGAACGTGCATTCCAAGCTATTACCTATTAAGGAGGATTGGAAGAACTCGTGCTAACATGTAATAAAAATAGAAAAGGATTACTGGAAAAAATATGAACGAGGATATAGAGCGATTAGTAATAAATCTAGAAGATGATAGCAGCATCACCTCTGAACCCGAACATGACTCAGATGAGTTTACGGCCTGCGTGTCCCGAACACGTAGGCCGTAAACTCAATTATCAATTTTAGAATATTGAGAGGAAGGTTTACTAGAATAAAATATAGAAATTATGTTATACAATGTAATGTTTTCTTTTTTTATAATTCCTAAACAATGTTGTGAACTCAGGAGTATTTACCCAATTTGTTATTTTTAGGTAAGTAATCAGTTGCGTGTCGAGAACACGTCCTTGTTCAATTACTTACTGATTTAAAAAAATAGTACATAATTAGATTAACTTGTCTAAAAAACAGCTAAGTATCAAGACTAGGTTGGTACGCTATGCGGTTGCCACGGGTTGCCATACGAAGAGCACAGTGGCGCCTCCATTATTTTCTACTCTTTTTTGCCAAGCTGTAGATACAAAAATTACAAAATAAAAACTTTTTTACAAAAAAAACAACCGACTTCTTAAAAAATACTAACAGGTGAAAAATAACTCCAGTTTCGGAAGTCAGTGGCCAATAATGAACAAAACAAACCCACCAAAGCCACAGACTTCCGAAACTGGAGTTATTTTTCACCTGTTAGTTTTTTTTAAGAAGTCGGTTGTTTTTTTGTAAAAAAGTTTTTATTTTATTTTGTTTTCAGTTTCTTTGTGTGTAAAGAAAGTCTTTCAAAACTTGAAAGAATCATTGAAATTGGATAACAATTGCTAAAGAAGTTCTATGTAAACATTAATCTGTACATCTCTGCCGGCCCCTTTTAAAATAGAATGGCGTAATGTTATGTTGTGGAAATACAAAAGCTCAGCATAGACATCTGACTATAGCAATCGCGAATAATTTGCTGTTATGCGTTGAAGAGTTGCCTGTCTTCTTCATCAGTTTTTCTTCACCAAATGATACATTCTAAATGAAAATGCTTGATTTGTTACTAAAAATGTTGAAATCGGTGAGTGTGTGCCTATATTTTTTGAGGAGTTAACTCGTCGAAAATCCCTCATCAGATATGAGGTTCGATACAAATGGGACCAAACTGTTAGTATACCCTATCAATTAAAAAAAGAATTTTGAAAATCGGTCCATAAATGACGGAGTGCTGAGGTAACAAACCCTAAAAAAATACAACCGAATTGAGAACCTCCTCCTTTTTTTGAAGTCGGTTAAAAATAGAGATAACATGCTTAGAGTATTTCCAGTACTGATTATAATTTTGTTCTAATTATCCTTATTATTGTAATAACGTGCATTGTGGTGTAATAGGGACTATGTATTTGTACATTGTGTGTGTTGAGTCAGAATCTAGTAATTAAATAAACATCGATAAATTCTACAGGTGTTTGCAAGGAGAACAATCTACAAGTAAATTATACATAGGTTTGGTTAGTTACATAGGGAACTTTAAGGTTAATTTAACTAGTAGGAATACCTACCTACACTAAAACTTTACAATGATACAAAGCTCATGAATATTTCACAGATATATACTTTTATATATATAAACAAGTATTGAACACAGGTACAATACTTGTATACTTGTACATTTTTTTTAAACAAAAGCAAACACACACAAATAACTCTTATAAAATAATTACAAATTAAAAATAGATACAGAACTAGGCAAGCAAATGACATAGTGTTGCGGGCGCCTAGAACAAACTTCGGCAGGAGTACTATTCTGCATGAAGGAGAACAGCAGCTTTACAACCAATTGCCTCGAAATGTGAAAGATCAAAAGTCCATGTATTCTTTCAAAAGATCTTTAAAGAAACACATTTTATTTCGGTGAACTGAAATATAATTTGATTACAATGTAGTACCTTTCTCGAACGTTTGGCATCACGCGATATTTAGAGAATGTAAAAACTTTTTCTAAACCCTGATGATTTGACACTTTTTTAGAGATTTTTTTTGTTGACCCTTTCGACCAGGGACTGTTTACAACAGAATGGGCTGGGCAGGTAATTATATTTCAGTTGACCCTTCATAAAATTAGTATAATCGGACTTCACTTAAGGTAAGTTCGTCTGATTATTCAACTTTAGGGGATTCTAAGTTTTAATGTATCTTCGGTTTAGTATTGTGCTAAGTCTTTATTTACTAAAATAGGAAAAAAACACATAACAGTAAAAAAAAATCTGTTGTATATTACTTACTAATCGTGTTGGGAATTTATCCGGATAAATACTCAAAGTGGATAAATACTCATAAATATCCGTTTTTACTCGAGTATTTATCCAAAACGGCGGATAAATATTATACACGATTTTAGTAAGGGAAATTTTATATTTCTACGAAGAAAAGGATGAAATTAAGTAAAATTCTAAAACTTATCAAGAACTTTTAAAAAAACAAGCCTGTCTAACCTATGATTACACACAATAATAAAAAAATTGGGTAATACTTTCCTTTATGGGTCATTGATTTATGGATCGGAGAGGGGCTGGGGAGAGGGAGGGGGAGATGAGCTACCCCCCTGTCGGATTTCCACACCGCGGAGCCCCATGGTTATGGAGAAATTCATTATTAAAGTTTGAGGTTTGGTTAAAACACTAATTTCCATTATTTTCACTCTAATTTCCATATATTTATGGGCCGGGGAGCGCGAGGGTGGCAGGGGCCTACCTCCTGTACCATTTCCAACCCGCGGAACCCCAAGGTTACGGAGATATACGTATTTTAAAATTTAAAAGTTAACATTTTGAAATTAGTTTCGGGTATTTTTCGGATAAGTTGAATAAAGCACCAGGAATATTATTATTCTTATACCCTTACCTGCCAAGATGTCGCCGGAACCGCTTGGCGGGGCTCCTACTTCTGGGTGGTTTAAAAAAATAACCACGAAGGAGGTGGAGAGGGGTCTGTGTTTGCTCGCTCACTACGACCCCGCTACTTTTATTTTTTTTTAGTGGTGGAAAATCCTCATGGATGGCCCCCGCCCCGGGGAGGGTGGAGGGGTCTGTCAGACTTACTGACTAAAAACCACCCCGTATTCCTTCTCACACCTGCGCCGGGGGTCACGGGAACAGAAGATACTTCCGCGACTCCCGACTGACTGCGACCCGAGGGCCTCGCCAAGTCAGCGAGGGGAGTGAGGTGTTAGAAAACCCTCGCAACGTCTAAGAGGGGCGCGCGTAAACACCACGGGCCGCCACCTCGGATCCATGTACATGGGGGCGGCGGACGTCCCGTGTCCGTCGCCCCTGAACCCATTCAGGGGGGCTGGAAGAGGGCGTTGTCCGCCATCTGCCTGCGCCCGGTACGTCTGCTGCGGGTCGGGTGAGTGGAGTTGCTCTCCCTCTCACTTTCCGCAGCCTCCATCTGCGAGACGACCGTTCCGCAGAAGGACACCACCGTGTCCCAGGACTCGACGCTGCCGGCCATCCTCTCGACCACGGCCGGCAGCGACAAGTCACTGCCTACTCCAGAGACGAGGGCACGGCACGGCTCCTCTCAAGTGGCACACTTTGCCAGCGTATGCCACGCCGTGTCCTCCCGACATTCGACAAAATGGTGATACCGGGCGTGTTATTTTCAATTTATATGGAAACTTTAAAAAAATGTGTTTCTCTTTATTATTTTATTATAACTGGGAGTCTCCGCAACTTAAAAAATTGTAAAAAACCTTCTGTTTATGAGTACTATCTACAAAAAAAAATGGACTTCCAACTATATGGCCCATAAAATAAAGTATAGCCCAAGCACGTGTAATTTTGCACAGATTTTATTACGTCTATGCAGAGGAGTCGTCGGAGGAACTTGTGGTTAAATTATAACATCCGCATGGGTTGATCGAAGGTTAAACTACGCTTGACGTGGTCGGTCCGTGGATGGCTGACCATTTATTATATACCAAGACTCATCCGTGCCTCGGAAAGCACGTTAAGCCGTTGGTCCCAGCTGTCATTTGTAGATCTTTGACAGCCGTTAATTGTGGTCAGAAGTCCAAAGTCTGACAACCAGTTTAACCAAGGGGTATCATGTTACCCAGTTCACTACCTTGCCTTGCCACTGGGTTGTTTAGGTCTGACAGACAGCTCCATGTAAAACACTGGTATTCAGCTGCATCCGGTGAAACTGGAAGCCGACCCCAACATAGTTGGGAAAAGGCTAGGCAGATGATGACGTCTATGCAGAGTTTAATAAAATTGGTGAAAACTTCACATTTCAGTGCGTAATGAGCTAGCAAGAGTGTGCTGTGCAGTTTAGAGGCACAACTGTTGGCAAAAATGTTGTTAAACTTTTTTTACTAAGTTAGTTTAGTACTGCGCACAACACTATTAATTTGCTGGGTCATGACGCACTGAGATTTCAAAACACTCAAAACAAGGGACTCTTCAGTCTTTTGTAGGTTTCTAGCGTTATCAACAATAATAAAACTACACTTTTCTATTTATTTTTAGTAGTTCACTTATCCGCCGATTTTATTAAGTGTTTAAACCTTTAACAAAGAAAGGTTCAGCTTTTAAAACATACCTTGAAACGCTATAATCCAACTTCAAAATCACTTAAATGTCTCATAAAACTAGAACACTATCACCTCATAATAATTATTTTGTTGTTAAAAACGCACACGCGCGTGCGCTCTCTAAGACACATACCTGGGCACAGCGCAGGCGCGGTGGTGTGAGGGAAAAGGTAATAAAACAAAAGGAATGGGACAAAAGGAGGCCGGGATATAGTGCGGTGCGGTTAGAAACACGTTGCTTCGTCTTTACAATCAGAACTTGAAAAAGTAATAATGTACTAAGTATTTTCGAAAGCCTTAATAGTAAAACTAGCCTATCAATATAAAAAAAAACATGCAAAATAATAAATATCCATCATTTTGGGTAAATATCGGATAAAAATGAGTAAAAACGAGTATTTATCCACTTTGGATAAATACTCGAGTATTTATCCTTCGAGTATTTATCCTTTGCCCTAATGATCGATTTTCGGCAGCTTTCCACACTACCTACTTCTTCATATAAACTTGAAATGCGTCAAATCTCACACTCCTCCGTGTGCTCTTCATTCTTAAAAAGAGATGCGAAGTGCTTCACCTGTGGCTTCACCTAATAAATTAATAAAACGGAGGGGTCTGTTAGACTCTTACTGTCTAAAAATCACCCCGTGTTCCGTCTCACACCTGCGCCAGGGGTCACGGGAACAGAAGATACTTCCGCGACCCCCGACTGGTGCTAGCCCCACGGGCTTCGTCGAGGGGAGTGAGGTGTTAAACTCCCCTCGCGACGTCTAAGAGGGGCGCGCGTGGAACACAACGCGCTGCCACCTCAGGTGCATGTACGTGAGGAGCGGCGTACGTCCCTGAGTCCGCCGAGAGCTTGTCCGCCTTCCGTCTGCGCCCGATGCGTTTGCCACGGTCCGGGTGAGTGGAAGTAATCTCCCTCTCCATTTCCGCAGCCTCTTTCTGCGAGACGACCGTTACGCAGAAGGACACCACCGCGTCTCAGGACTCATCGCTGCCGACCATCACCTCGTCCACGGCCGGCAGCGACAAGTCACTGCCTACTCCAGAGATGAGAGCACGGCGCAGTTCCTCCCAAGCGGCACACTCTGCCAGCGCGTGTGCCTCGCCATGTCCTCCCGACAGTCGATGCAGTGGTGACACCGAACGTCCGGCTCCCTGTTTTTGCAACACAGGTACTTCCCGAAGCAACCGCGCCCCATAAGCACCTGCGGCACCCGAAACGACAGAGAGACGTGCCTCCTACCGATCCAGCGCTCGAGAACGAGGCCGGCGGCAGGACGCGAAAGCCTGTCCCGCCATTCTGTCACCAGGAAGCTGCGACCAACGCATCTCCGTGTGTCCAGTATATTGACCTGACCTCTAGACTGGTTGTTAGACTTTCGGAATTTGAATGACAGATGGTCGGAACCAATGACTAGCTATGGGCGTATCTACGAAATGACGCGCTTCAATTCTAGGTATTGAGTCTTATTGCGCACAAAACACGTAAAGTATCAAATTTGGTAAGCCAAATATTTTGTATTCGTATAGCGATCTAATTCAACAGAAGTTGCTGCTTGCAAGCGACACAGCGTCCACTCACGACCATGGCCAAGTGCAAACTAATATTTTTTGTTTCAAATTTTTGTGCAATAACTCACGGCAGTGATCTGTAAAATAACCCTTAGCTTCAAGCCATTAAGATTCACGCAATTTAGCAAAATTTGTTGAAAAACTAAATCGATTTGATTTTTTTCTGGGATTAATTGGAATATTTTGGTAGTTCTTTCTGTCATCTTTTTGAGTTGATCATGTCTCCTTACATAAAATATTTTTAAATAAACTCATTACTATTATTAAATAGAAGAAAAATGTTCCTAAACTCAAAACGAAATCGACAATTTTGTGTGAAGAGGTACCGGAAATGATTTTTTACAATATTATTTACCTAGATTTTACAATAAAAAATTGCGACCTTTTGAAGATGAAGGAGTAATCTGTCTGTGGTCATTATTAGTTAGATTCAGTTTAGTTTAGTTCTACCACAAAATGTACCGAAAAACTGTTCATTTTGGTCAGATTTGCAAACGCGTCCTTAAGGATTTTACGAGCTATCCAACCTTGTCACAACTAGTCACAAGTAACAAAAAATATGTAAGATCAAGGTATACATATATACAATCGCATGTGCATGTAAATAGGATAAACTTATTTCTGTAGCTACAAGAATGCATCATTTGGAGACCGTCCTTAAATTTAGAGAGCAAGCAAATAACTAAAACATTCTACAATAAGTACAGACTTCAGCACATCAAGCTACCCTAAACTGTCTAATTTTCCCAATTAAACATATTAAAACCTTATTCTGTTTGCAATAAAGTTGAAAAACTATCAACGTTTGACACATTGGGGTATCTTAATGTGCTGGTAGCTGTACACAATTACATAATAAAGTAATAAAAAAAAACTACGTACAGCTATAAATAACCCGAGTGCGTGATAAAAAAACGTTTGTACCCGCATGTGCTTTAAGTCTTATCTATTCATATAAAGCGTACAATGGCAAGGTGAAGATTTTCGTCAGTTTTCTGACGTCAGCCATCCCTTATTGCTAATAGTTATCAGTTTCATGAACACGGTTTAATGGAAAGGCATTTTAAAGAAATAATTAAGAATGTGTAGAATCTACGGGTTCTTTATTCTTTATTTCTTCTCTATATTATAGGTTATTTGACAGCCAAACTAAGCTAGTGAGTAGATAATATAATTTATAAAGCTACGGCTATTAATTTATAAGGTAGGTACCTACCAACAACACCACACAGATTACCAAAAACGTATCTAGCTACTACTGCAAAAATGGACACATCATGGAAGAAAACAAGACATTTCAACACAAAATGGCCGTGCTTTCAATCCTACCTTGAGTCCTGACATGCAACGTTCAACATGAAATTCTTGCTTCACTGTTGTTTGTCCCCAATAAACGCCGGAAATTTTGTACCATTTCTTTTTAAATTTAGTTTAGTAAGGAATTAGGTCAAACAAAAAAGATAGGCTTTTTATGTAGTTTTTATTTCAATGATTGACCTCAAAGTTTTAATTTATTGCAGATTAAATATAATTATAATTAATAACTTGGTAACTTCTTAACAACAGTGCAAGTAAAACTTTAACATCTTCTGATATTGAAGTTGGGTATAATATTGGTTCAATATTTCGAAGTTAATGAATTGGCAACTTGACCGGACCAGCTAGTTTACCTTATATTTCTAGGAAATGTTTGCGTAAAATGGCTACCAGATGAATTCGCTATAGGACTACATCTCACAATTGAACCCACGAGGTTGTCGGCTGCTTAACCGGTCTATCCTATGGTTGCCTTAATAAATTAAGCCTCGAGGCTGTGCAGTAATTAATTAAAAACTAAGTAACTTTTCACTAATGGCTTTCCCTGAGGGGTACGGACCTCGGCTTTGGGCCTAAGCTCCTCAGTCCTCCCCCTTCTACTAAACTAAAGCGCGGCCCATGGGATGTACTCACACACGCGCCGTGTCCTATATACGTACACGTACAGGTTGCTCGGGGAAATACAGCACGTAGTATAAGAAATATTTCAAAAATCCATGAAATGCTGTAATGCTTTGGTTTCTCTTTACTAATTACCAAATACAATTGACTCATGGTGTAATATCTGATTCACAATTATTTGCTGGAACTCATTTTGGGAAGGAAATGGAATGATTACAATTGACTCACTGAGTTAACTATCATCTCTTTTGTTGTCCTTCTCAAGAGATTTACCAGTGATGTTAACTTTGTGAGTAATTCTAACAAATAATGCACAAGAAACCCATAATAACCTATGCAACTGTTTACAGCACGACGTTCGGTGACATCATAGCTTGTTTTAATTATGTTTTGTATTGTTTTTACTATTTTTTAAGTACCCATAACCCGGGTTTATAAGGGTCTAAGAATATATTGATAATAAACTTTTGTATTGGTATAAATAACGTAAATAAATCCAAACATATTATTCATACGAGTAGTCTTTAAAAAACAAACTTATTATCATATGCTATTTAACGAGTCGGATATGTGCGTTTTTTTTAATAAGCACATTTATAAAGTATTTAGGAATGTGAAACATAAATTCATCAAACAATATTAACAAAATAATCAAAAAAAAATCGTAGCTCGCCTCTACGTTGCGCGTAGCGCCGTAGCCCGTAGCCTGGATCCCGTAGCTTTGTCCTTACTCTGTCGACGCCTACGACTTCTCAGGGATGAAAATTTTGAGACCAAAAATCTTTGGGTTTATGCAAAGAGATTTAAAAGACTATAAAGCGGGCATGTCATGGAAATGTCATTGAAAAACTTTGATCCCATGTCTCATTCACGACATCTAGAATAATATATGAATATTGGAGCAGCAGCGGAGCGTACTAAAAAAAACTCATAGACTTGAGTCCGGCAGGACACACTTTTTCGGACGAAAATTTTGTTTGTGATGTCCGGTCTATAGGTATTGAATGTCTTTGGGTTTATGCCATTTTATCTGCATTCCGAAGTACTTATATTTTAATGTGAAAGTATAGATGATGTTTAGATGTTTGTTACACAATCACGCTTGAACAGATTTGAATGAAAGTTGGTCCATAGATAGACAATTCCTAAGAAAAACATAAAGGAGTTTATCTCGGTAATATGTTCCCTTAGGATAAGCTTGGTAAAGTTACTTTATACGCCAGCGAAGCCAGGGGCAGAAGCTCGTTATTAATATATTAACAATAATAAGCTAAAACTTAGTTTTTCTTTTAAAAATATATTGCTCGCACGAAGGGGTGTGAGATTTGGAATTGTCAAAGTTTATAACTACTCGTATAGAAAAGGAGCGACCACTAGTAATAATAATTCCTTTAAACAGGAAAAAGGCCATTTTTATCCATATGGGTAGTAAACCATTTTCAAATTACTTAAGTAACACACATAGTCCCTACCGACAATATCAAATAATAAGTTGCAATTTAATTGAAAACTATAATCTTATAACAATAAAATCAGAAATAACGAGAGTTATTTATTATTATAAATAAGTATATTTTAAAGTGGTTTGGGATGAAAACATTCTTCTTTAAATATTTAATTAAAGTTTTAAAACAATATCGCGTAAGTATCATCCACCACCATACCAATCAAAGAACTAAGTTACCTACTACTAATGATAATACCACGTGGAGTCGGCGATGCGGTCAGAGTAAGTTAAGATTTATATATAAAGTGTGGCAGTTGCGCGTACGCACACAAACTACACGATGTTCTCAAGCCGGTTGATTGTGTGCTCTGCGCTGGTGGTTCTCGCGGTCGCAGCCCCGGGAGGGAACGACATACAACAAATTGTAAAAGCATGTGAGTGACGTCATTTTATTAATTAGTTATAATTCTGACATAAATATTGTGGCAACAAGAGTGTGATATTTTTAGGAAGTGCAGGTAGTTTATTTATTTGTGATATTGGTAAGGTATTTTCTGATTGTTTGCGTGACTAAATAAATCATTTAATTGGATTTTTTGATACAACGCCGTTCCGCAAAACCCGGTTTTTCTTGTTGATAAGTGTATTCGACAAATGAAAAACGGTCGATAAAAATTAGTGACGGTAATTTGTGAATATAAGATAGTGCGATAAAACAAATCCTGATTACATATCAGTATTTTTATTTTCCAATGAAAATAGTACACAACAATTTCATAAATAATGATAGTGGTGTTTTTATTTAAGTAAGTAATTGCTATTTTGACTAATCCATGTAAAATGCAGTTCTGTACAAACAATAATGTTATGGTATTTTTTCAATTAATACTTCATTTAAATCAAAGTTCTGCTGGTGAAACTTGTAAGTACTTACATAAATAATAGTATTTTGTAAGGAAAGAACAATAGCGTAACGTATATAAAAATCCTGTTTATTGTTTATGTTTTGCACAGCTAGATGTTACTTACGACTGTTATAAGAATAATTTTAGGTAGTACGGATTAACCAAAAACAACTTTAAAACTTTTATTTTATTTATTTATTTACCGTAACGTAAGCAATGTTGTTCTACATTATAGGTAGATAACATTATTTCAACAAGGTTGGCACACAACACGCTGGTTTCACTTGCATGATACGATTCGTTATAGAATATCATGACAAATTCAATATAACAATAGAAAGATTGATTACTAAAAACAAATATGTAGGTATTAAAACATAATATTTGGGTCAATAATAACAAACTAATAAAATACTGAATTTAAATCTTTATCATAAGTCTGGCTGGCGACATTTGTATAAAAGAAAAAAAATACACATTAGTGGCATACCTGAATGTACAGGTCCCTTATTCATCAGTTAGGTTGCAGTGTAAATTAATGGGAAAAAACGTGACATCGAGTTACAGTGTACGAGGCTGGATCATCATTATAAACACAAATGCTTATCGTTCTGAGGTGAATCCCAAATCCAGCCGGGCATTGTGACTTTGTTAAGCTTTTCTAATGGAAGAACATATCATTCTCTGCCTGCTTTTCCGTGACTTTCCTTAAACACAGGCCTAATGTTATGTAAATACATTAATTGGACCATCTCGGTAGCAGAAGGTTTTATGGCTACTCATGACGGTAATACTAGTTATTATTTCATGGAGGACATATACAAAAAGCACAATTATAACTAATCATCAGCTGAACACACACGTCATCAATAGTACGTGCAGTGTAATTAATAACGTGAGCAAACTAGTTCACATAGATATGGAGTTTGTGGGATTAGTACCATGGGGGTTTTTTGTAGGACTATAAAGACTCGCCCGTGCGCAAAAATGACAAATATCAGAAATTTAGAGCGTGACTTATTTTGTTTACAATGTAACTAATTTATTTAAATATCAAATTAATATTATTGGCATTGGTTACGAACAAAATGCACACATACAACAAAAAAAATGACAAAAACTTGTTTGATCGAGGTGTATTTGAAATAATGGAATAACTTGATCGTGACGTGTATCGGGGTTTTTTTTATCAAGACAAGCTTTATAATTAAATTTATCTTCGGACACTAATAGTTTTTGGAGTAAAGGTAAATTGCTTAATAGATATATTATTAATAATAAATTCATATTATTATTCATATAGTGAAGGGACGATCCTATTGAGGTTGCGAGAAACGTGTAAGATTCACAAGAATAATTTAAATTAAAACGAACCGTAATCTATGCTAATATTAAAAAGTAAAATTTGTTTTAAAGTTTGTAGGTATTTTCCCGAGTTAATTTTATTTCTTTTTCGTGTAGATATTCTTCAAATAAGTTAAGGTACCCAAGAAGTTACTAAATGTTTTAGGAACAATCATTAACATAATAAAACTCGTTCTTGTATTAGTACCTCCAAAAAACCATACAAAACCTGTTAGGAATGTTTATATTTGTGCATGGTCTGTATCATTGAATGAACTGGTTCAAATATAACAATACCCTCTTGACCGATTAATGCAAAGCTGATTTGTGTCTATAGAATTTGAGTACCGTTATCACCAATAACCTGGATGCAATTGGTAACACAAAGTTTGCCTAGTAAAAAGATTCCGATGACATGTTTAGTTTAAAAAATCTTCTCTTCAATCATATATTATAATCACCTGTTTTGGATATCTACAACACATGTATTCATTAATTGCGACTACCCGCAAAAAAAAAAACTCGAATGTAACCGACGCGACGAACGTAATTCACCTAAACAACAAATGAAATGAAATGATGAAATGAAATGAAATGATGAAATGAAATGAAATGATATGATGAAATGATGAAATGAAATGATATTTATTTCTGTAAGTAGATCTCCTTAGATACTTTTACATGTCTTTTTTTTTAAACTAAATGGCATTTCGAAAGTGACTGATCCCTGACAAGAAATGCCGAAAGAAACTCAGGGGTTAAAGTCCAGACATAAGATTATATTCATTTATTATGCGAGTCTCACGATGCAGAGCAAAGTCTGGAAAAGCCTTTTGAAGAAAGAATCAATTCAGCTATGAGCCGACCTGTCCCGACAGACGGCATGCATGCTTCAGACATCGTGTAGCTCAAACCTACTTCAGGGAGCTCGACGACCCACCACACAACTATCTGCCGGTCATTTGCGTAGACCACGTATACAACACATGGACAAAGCGCCCATTAACTACTTATAGTACTATGATTGACCTTTACCATGAAAATACGATTTAGTACCTAGTAGTACCTACCTCTTGTATTCAGGAGCTATCAACTGAAACGAATTTAGTTTCCCATCGAAGTTACGTAATTGCCCTGACGCATGGACAGTAGCAATAAATTGCTCTGATCGTGTTCTGAGCGATCTGTGTCGCTAATAATACATCCTATGTACCTACTGCGTCAATATTAATAATTGT
The DNA here is from genome assembly GCA_921972225.1 of Euplexia lucipara. Classification (NCBI taxonomy): domain Eukaryota; kingdom Metazoa; phylum Arthropoda; class Insecta; order Lepidoptera; family Noctuidae; genus Euplexia; species Euplexia lucipara. Next base: position 6,078,858 of record OV179152.1, on the reverse strand, counting down.
CATAGGGAAAACTGCCGTTTTTTCTGATATAAGATTCCGCAACTTGATTGTGTTGTTGTTGTGGTTGACTGGCATGTAGCTGGTGACTTTGATGATTCTCATTATTGATGTCATTAACTAATGAGATTTCTGCGTAGTTTCTATTATTTATAATCATTTTGTGGTTTGAGTTATTAAGTATATGGCATAGGCATTAATATAATAGTATAATAGGTAAATACTTAAAATGTAACACTTTCGATTTGAATCATCATTTTACGTAACACGAAAAATGTTAATAACCCTACAAAAAAGTAATACGACAATTTCAAATTCATGGCTTTGGTTCGTCAAAACCGAAAAGGGTAGTATTTAAAACTTACTTAGTTTCTCACTCATGTTTCCAGCCAATGTCAACGCCGACTCAAAGGCAAGCGCACCTGCAGCCAGCGTGCCCGCGACCACCGTTCCCGTAGCCACCGTTCCTGTCGTCAGCGTACCTCCTCCGAAGCCCGTGAACGAGCGGTTCCCTCATGCCGTGCTCTTCGGAGGCACCTGCGGAGGCACCATCATCAGCCCCACATGGGTCCTCACCGCTGGCCATTGGTAAATACCTAATATAAATATATGTTAGTAATTATAAGCTAGGTATTTAATAAGATGACCTGATCAGGATATTACCTTCTTGACCTACTTTCTGTTTTGAACAGGACAGGTGTCTTGCTGTAAACAAGAAACAAAATAGTTAGTAAAGAAAAGTACCATTGAGAATCCATATTCGAGAAAAGATCTTCAAGTATTCAAGTATTTATTGCAATCCATAATGTACATACATGTGGAAGGTTAAACTTTTTCGAGTAACAATTATGGACCCTGTCGGGCAAGCCAAAATTAAGATGAGTAGGAGAGAGGAAGAGCGTTTTTCATACATTTTAAAAAACCTTAAATATTAGTAAAAAAATACTCAATTAAATTATTACCTAGTTATTATACCTATTCCTGTACCATATGTATGGGTACTTATTATTTTTAATCTTGGATTGGACAGAAGCCATAAGCTGCACCTTCTATAGCTCTATTTATGACAGAAACCTAAGTACTGAAAAAACAAAACGACATCAGCAACGACAACATTAATCGCTTGATTTTTAAAAAAACTTAGTATCATGTAATGGTCAATTAACTAACAGTTTATGGTCAAATTACCCATGACTCTTTTTGTTTTTTGCTGTAATTCACAATATCAGTGGGGCAGGAGGTATTTTAAACGTGTTTTTTTTTACACGGATTTACAGAACTAACGAAGTCTAAAGAAATACCAATTATGTTATTATTTTATTGTAATCAAATTTTTCTCATATTTGGAGTTCGTAAAACAAAATCAATGTCATTCGCTTCTCACCTTCGATATATTCACTTATTTAATCCATTCTCAGTTGCTAACACACATGTTTTTCTTTATTTTGTGTGAAGGGGATAAGGATATTCTCAATTACATTTTTACTAAAGTTAATAAATCAGGGTGAAAAGGGGGTGTTAATGAATCAGTTGTGAAAATATTAGGAAATATCAGATATAGTCAAGAATAACTCCAATCGTGGGTAGGTACATATTCGGGACGCAAGTTAGTCATCGTCTCATTCGTCACTACCTTTCTCTGTATAGAAATGCCGATTATAATGCAGCTGAAGCCTTTTAATGATAAAAATAAATGCAGTGCCAAAAACATAGATTATACTTCATATCGTTTTGCTTCATAGTTTTTAAAATAAATCTTAACTTTGTGAACTTACTTTACCTACTCAATGCCTAGAATAAGTTTTGGTAAACTCGTCTCCTTTTAGTTAAATTCAGCCCACGCTACTACTATTAAGATGGATGTCGGAGCATGTGCATGCATAATAAAACATCTGGGTTTTCCTTGTTCGTGATAATATATGAACACTGCGCCGTATTCCACTCACTGAGTAACCAGTTATACCTCCATTTGTCCATAAACAAGACACAAATGAGTGCGTGACGCGATCACAAAGAGGTTTGTCTTTAAAAAAAACACAAAGACGTTTTTGCTTAATCGCTAATTGGTTTGATCTATTCTGTATATTAAATACTTACGATCAATCTTCTTTATTGTAGGTTAAAATTTTATAAATTTATTTAGAGGACACACTCGCACGGACACGGTAGACATTGGGAACCCAAAAATAAAACCAGAATCAGGACCAAAAATCTTGACAATCAAAGCAGTGTTGCTTTAACTTTTGGTACAAAATCTTATATCAAATAACCAGACCACCCTTAGCTATCACCCTAAATACTGTGACTGCACACTATTGAAACTGCATTATTTTAAAATATTAATAAGTACCTACTTAAAAGATACTCTAATCAACCGGATTCGCTTTAATCCTCGCTGATATCGCTCAAACTAACCTGTTTGTGTTGTTACATTTGAACAAGATCTACAATAAAATTGTATATATAGCAATATACCACATCAGTGGCGGAGCGTTCTTACAACTCGATTCCTATCGGCTTCCCTTTGGAGGTTTAGAAGAGCAACTCTACGGCAATTGAATAATGGGAGCCAGATTCTAGTATTGCCAAATATATACTGAAGGTATTAAAACCAAAGGGATACTGGGGTGGCAGGTGGACCGATGACCTCAAGCTACACAACAAATAGCGATACGAAAACAAAGCTACTATTTATCGGCTTCCCTGTTTAAAAAAATTACCCCTCGTCACTATACCACATTATATGGCGAGGAAGAGAGTCACTCTAACCCTATTTCTGACATCTAACTGTCCCCACAAAACCCACATCTTTTTTCATTTGTAGCTCATAAAAGATTTTTACAAATTATAAGTAGGTGCCTATAGTAAATGATTTAATTATTTTTATGGTTTTATAGTAATCAGTATTATCTATTCGCACTACTTATGTACATAAGTACCTACTTAGTTTTTTTAAATTAAATTACCAAATAAATTATCACGAAATAGGGTCACGTAGGTACCTACGTAATATTTTAAAATCTTTGTTTTAAATTCACGTCCGTTTCGGTGATTAGTGTTTTCCAATAACATCGTGATTGGATCTTAATTTATAATAATATTTATCATTATACTGTGACTCGAGATAACCCCAGTTCCTCGAGCACGTGAAGCGACATTGGCCAAAGATATTGTAGTAGGTAGACGGCAGTACAGTTAAATGGTTATTTACCTACATTCAAATTTGTTGAGGAAGAAATGAGCAGTCATTCTTACCATGTTTCTCTGTCCGGGATAATCTATAACTGTTAGATAAATTTAGTTACTTACCAATTTAGGTACCCGAATTCTATCTAGTCTGGATTCAAACAGATTCGATCTTTCAGGTTCTTAATTAAAATGTGCTGTCAGCCGGAACTCAATGGTACTATATATGCCTATTAGCCACTAAACGAAGCTATCGAATTGCATCAATCAATTCGACTTGAATTGCTTGTCCATGAACTTACCTAACCTACCCACCTTATTTGAACCTACTTATATAGATAACCTACATAAAAATGGTGTAGTCGTCATACAAATAAGATTAAAACAGACCTGCTCGGGTTTGGGTTTTAAAAAGGAACTGCTGCTATACATAATTATAAAACTACTGCACTACTGAGAGAATAAGTAGATTTTTTTTTCTACTACTAGGTACAAAGATCTATTACCTCACTACCTACTGTAATTGATCGGAAACGAAATTAGCGCAAGGCATTAATGAAAGGCTTTAGGCCATAATTAACCTTTTCTTTGACATTACGAATGTAAACCAAACTTTTTGTTTACAGCACCCTGTTCACCGGAGGTCGGTACATCTTGGCCGGTACCAACAACACGGATAACGAGAGTGGAACAACCCGCCAAGTGAAGAGACTGGTCATCCACCCACTTTTCACTGTGGGACCCTACTGGCTGGATGCTGATGAGTTCCACCTCAAACAGGTTAGGAATAGAAACCATAAGTATTACTTCTAACTTGAGCCTTTGTAGATCTGTCTGGCAGTAGTTTGGTACGTGCATGCGCTGGTAAAAGTGTCTGTTTGTGAGTTCATGACTTCACTAATTAATAGCAGCCTAGATAGGTACCTACTTACAGACATGCTAACCATCAGATGGAAAGAAAGAAAAGTGTTTATTAGCCAAAATTTAATACTGATATTAAGTCTATATTTCGGATAGATCGAAAGTGAAGCTACGCGTGAAGTAGTTGGTCTGTTTAAGGGTGACCATTTATTACAATCATATCAAGACTCCTCTGTGCCTCGGAAAGCACGTTAAGCCTTTGGTCCCGACTGTCAATTGTAGATCTTTGACAGTCGTTACGGGTAATCAAGCCCGAAAGTCTGACAACCAGTTTAACCAAGAGTGTCGTGTTACCAAATAACTGGGTTATGGAGGTCCATGCAGTCGCTCCATGTAAAAATAGTGGTATTCGGCTACATCCTGTTATACAAAAACAAACCCCAACATAGGTGGGAAAAGGCTAAGCAGATGAAGATTAAATCCATGATATTTTGTTTATTTATATTATTAGTGAAAACAAAAACAAAATAAAAAAATGTAGGTAGAATAGAATAGAATAGAATATAATAGAATAGAATACTTTTTATTGTACACCATAAAAACTTACAAATTATAATTTTAAGGGGTACCTACATAGGGTGTTACAATGGGCGGCCTTATCGCTAAAAGCGATCTCTTACAGACAACCTTTGGATGGACTTGATAGTGGAGGAGAAAAGATGAGTAGGCAGTTTGTGGTGTACTATTTAAATATATATATAACATACATGACTATCTCAATAGATGTATAAAATAAGCATAAATAAGAAAAAATAAAGTAAAAAAAAAAACAATAAAATAAATACAATACATAAATACTAATCATTTAAGGAATAACGAACTGTTATATTAAGACGTGTTAGGAGGGAGGTAATAATTTTTGAGCATATTTTTAAACGATGGTACCTAATGTTTGAGCTTGTCTCACTGACACAGGCAAAGCATTCCATAGCCGAACAGCTTCCACTGTGAACGATTTTCCGTAGAAATTAGTGGTATGCAAGGGCATATCTGACTCAAGTTTTCTGATGACCTAAGATATCTATTATGTGTGTCATGAAGGAACTTGAAACGTTCTTTAAGATAATTGGGTGTTTTGGGATTAAACAGAATACTGTAGAGCAGGGACAACATATGAGTATTCCGGCGAAGACGTATTGGAAACCACTTGGGTTTGAGGTACCTACCTTACTATAAAATACCACATCAGAATGAGTAGTCCTTCCTTTCGGCGCGACACCTTATCAGACTACTTATTATTCTCTACCTAGAAGCTATTTAAACATAATGAACAATACAAACAATAGTAACATAATAAACAGAATTTTAATTAATTAATTAATATTAATTTTATTGTTTTCGGTCAGAGAATCCATTGCCGCTATCAACGGGAAAAGTGCCCAGAAGACTGGCCGCATTGCCAGACAACGTGGCAATGCGGCCAGTCTTCTGGGCACTTTTGCCGTTGATAGCGATGCGGATGGGTTTTTTGATGCCCTATACGGTTTACTGTTATTTTGTTTGTTTATTTTTAGGTATGTATGTAATAATAAATAAATTATAAACAGAATATAATATAGGTGTGTAATCAAATACGCAGCAAGTGACGAATCATGGCTTTCCTGAAACCTCAAAATAAACGTCATTATTCGAAACCGTTCATAATAATGAGTCATGGTTACTGACGTAAAATCCACGAGTCATCCTATCCCGAATATTTAAAATTACACAATGTTTCCAAAGAAAGAGCTTTCTTGCACGCTCTTTGTTTAACTGACGTTGGCACATTTTAGATATTTGTGTACTTGAACACATAAGACAAAGGTCTAACTATCTACCTACTCAAACAATGGCACCTACTTCCTGATTCATTAATATTTATAATTAGTAGTCATATCGTAGTTGGTAACGTTTGCTCATCCAACTACAACTGCTCATAATTGACATAGGTATAAAAAAACTGCAGAAAACTGCACTGCTTATTCATACTGTCATATTTGATTTTCAGGTAGCAGCCCGTTGGGACTTCCTTCTGGCCGAGCTGAGCGAACCCTTACCCCTGGACGGCAAGGTCATGGCTGCCGCCAAGTTGGACGACCAGCCCAGTCTACCCGTGGGCCTCAACGTCGGATACGCTGGCTACGGAACTGACCACTTTGGTGTTAGTATCTCATTAATATACAACTATAGATACAAATCGATTGTACTTCATGTAAAGAGTATGACAAAAAAACAAAAGTTGCTCATTAATATTGGGAATCTGGCAGAATAGTAGGAACCTGATTGTGTACCTACGCGATTATGCACTAGCAATTTCATGATTGATCAAGTTACCAAAGTTGATGACTATTGCAGCTGTATCCTATAAATTCAAGAGACCGTGAAAATTACTTCTTTTTTCTATCTCATAACCACTAACAACCGCATCGCAACTATGCCTTTCATTTCAATCGTCACAACGGTATAGGTAATACCTCGTATCGTAATTTTGATATCAATTGCAACCAACTGAAAGGCAATCATTTTGAAAACACTGAATCAAGAATTAACTTAGGTACCTGTGTTAGTCATCATTATCCTATTATGAACCGCGAATTACTATAAAAAACAACGGAAAAGAAGTGGTAATACCGAGTTCATCGATAAGAAGTTAATTATGTACATTTATTGACATTAGACGTCACTTATAAGATATTAATTCAGTGTTTCCTTCCATCCTCCAGGGTACCATGCGCAGCGAGATGCACGGTATGGAACTGGCAGTGCAGAGTGATGACGTGTGCTCGACCCTCGAGCAGTACAACCGTAAGGACATGCTGTGCGTTAAGGGAGTACCGCCGCGGTTCGACTCTGCTTGCAACGTAAGTATTAGCATTCTACGTCGTTATAACCAAATTCTAAGTACATAAGCCTAACAGACACTATGGAGTCGCATTGCATGCATAACGTAGGTACCGACACTAACACCTTTACCCTATGAGGATAAGTATATACATATGAATAAGTTTACCTACCGTTTCCCTATACATACTTAGATTATCTTACTTACTAATCTTATGGTAAACCTAAATTCATCTAATGTATTTTTATTTTATTTTAGGGTGACAGCGGCAGTGGTTTAGTTGATGAAACCGGCAGGGTCATCGGTGTTGCCTCTTGGGTCGAAAATGATGCCCACGACTGCTCCAACGGAGCTCTGGTCGTGTTCTCCAGGGTGTCCAGTGCACGCGACTGGATCAAACAAGTCACCGGCGTGTAAGAATACATCCACAGAGTAATAGATACGTATACAATCATCAGATCAATATGAAACACTATGTGGACTAGTCATGTAAAGTTGTTCTCCAAAGAATTTATTAAGTTAAAAGATGTGATACTTTACGATACAATTCAATACTTAAATTTACTTACATGTTTAATGTCATGACAACTGTTGAATTTAGGGTGCTATCGTAGCCTTATTTTGTACTTAGCAATTTTAGAGTTTATATTGAAGTACAAAGTATGATTAATACTAAGCGATCTGGTTGTGATATTGTTCATCTGTTACCAGATCTTCATAATATTAGAATTAACGACTTAACATAATTTTTATGTCAACTTTGTGACCATATTTTTTTTAAATAAACATATCAATAAAATGTTTTACCAGACTTTGATTTTCTCTAGACTTCGAAATACGTCTACGGACGTTTTATTTTCAACAAATCCACGCTAGTACCTAGGTATTCCACGATGGGTAAGGCAGAGGTTGTACCTGTACTCCACCTATATTACAAGATTCCTACACAATTTCCAACCCAGGACAAGATCACAAGACCTCATATTGTATCAAAAGTGAGTATTTTTAACCCCCTCCAGAGCAACTGGACAGATTCTCAGCTGGACAGATTAGCGACTGGACAGAGCACAGTCGTGAAAAATAAGATTATTATCTGGACAAATCAGAGGCGAATCTGTCGTTGCTCCGGAGCGTCTTAATGGGTAAGGCTGACTGTGGGCCACAACCCTAATTAAAGTCCGACAGAACAAATGATCATGCTCATCACACAAATATTTTCCTGGGTGGGAATCCAACCCACGACCTCCGGCATAGCAGTTCGGGCCACTAGTCTAACCACTAAATCAACAGGCAGTCAAAGTAAAAAGTATAGGTACAAGTATGAATAGTACCTATACTAATCAAGTTACATTTTACCTCCTACTACTCATCAACTGCCTAACCTTTACCTAACTATGTTGGGGTCGGCTACCAGTTTAACCAGATGCAGCTGAATACCAGTATTTTACATGGAGCGACTGCCTGTCGGACCTCCACAGCCCAGTTACTGGGTAACACGATACCCCTAGGGTAAACCCTTTGTTTTGCTTGTACAGTCATTAGCAAAAATAATTTCCTTTCTCGTGGTCTTACTTAATAGTGGCTATTTAAACTTTTTGTTAATAAAGCTGTACTATTCCTACCTACATAAAAAAACAAAATTTTTGACGTAAAGTTTTTAATTAATTTATTGCGTGCCTGAGCATATTGCCAAATTGCATTTTTGTTAAAACTGCTTTTGACTGTAGCTCGATGTCTCTGGGAGACCAGGAGCTTGGGATGAGGGGAAATGAAAACCACAGCATAGGCTTGAAGATAAATAAAATAATAATTATGTGAAAAAATAAAAATAAATAATAATAAAATAAATAGTAATATTATGTAAATCAGCATGGCGATTTAAGTATTGGGTACTTTTTAAATAAACTAAGAAGTATTTTTGTTAATGGCTGAACAAGTACCTAAATTTACGAACTATTACAAAGGGTGGATATTTTTGGTTAAACTAAGTAGTTTGACTATCCGCCGCGCTAATTACGACTAAAATTTAAACGAGTCCGCACTACTGCTTCTCAATCTCAAGAAAGTGTGGACCAACGAGAAATGCGTTTAGCTATAATAGGTTTAATAATAATAGGTTTATTTGTTCACAAACAGTGTTACAAAGTTAATCACATACAAAGCTATCGACTATATAGGATCGTCATTCTTTGTCTCGCGCATCCGAAACGGTTACACGGAAGGATCAGAGGTGGAGTCTTCAGAATATCCGCTCTGAGACTGCTCGATCACTTGAGAGCAGTCAGGACCATGGGATACGACTTGCGCGTGACCGAGAGCGTCATCATTCTTTATCTCGCGCTTCCGAAATGGATACAGAGCGAGAGCAGAGCTTAGGTACGCCTTCAGCTATTCCGCACTGAGACTGCTCAGTCGAGAACAGTCAGGAACTCGATACATTTCGAAAATCGTCTCCTAAGGAGGTATAACGTGGGTGCAAAGTAAGTATAAAGCTTTGTCGTTTTTGAAATTGTTCCAATGAAATTTAGTATGAAGATTTTTCATTGAAAATCATAAAACACGTAAAGGGGTAAGGGGGGCGAAAAATGAGTATAAATGTTCTCTGATTTTCAAAGTTATTTCGATAATATGAAGTATTAGGGTTTTTGATTTTTTTGTGAATTTATTCCCTAAGGGGGCAAAAATAAAATAAGAGGTACCTACCTAAGTACTTATAAATTTAATAAAGAGTGGAATATTTGTGGAATATTTACCTAACCTAACTCACCCACTCACCATTCACTCTCCTGCAGTGCGATTCTGGTCAAATCACCGCGTGAAAATACAGGCGTAGTGAGGGCGAATTGAGCTGTCATTCCATATTAATGTTAGACATTGACAGTTCACTTCACTCAAGTTTTCACGGCATGACTTCTACTGAATCGACCGGCTGCTCGCTCTGAGCATGATCATTTGTCCTTTGTCTGGGTGTAATTTATCTATGATATGTACGTATTTAAAATATATAAGTATGTTTATCAGCTGTTTAGTACCCATAACACAAGCTCTGCTTAGCATGGGACTAGATGGCGTTGTGTGAAAGTTGTGGAATATTTGTTTATTTATTTTATTTTAACTACCTTACTGCAATATTAATATGCATTGATTTTGAAAGATACAAAATACGTCATTTTAAACAGATCTACTACGCTGCGTGTCTCTGTGTTGCATACAATACTAGAGAAGGTAGTAGGTAGTATTTAAAGTAGTAGTAGTAGGAGGTAATAATTTAACTCGATCGGTCCATACATAAAGTAGGTACTACTTTGACTGGTTGATCGAGTGGATACGCACTTGCGTCGCGGTCGTGTAGCTACTCGCGATGAACTCAAACATCACTACGCCGATGCTGTTTTTACCTGTAGACAGTGTTGTTCTCAAAGAAATTGTTAGTATACAGGGTGTTAGTGTAGAGACCGTTATCACTAAAACCAGAGGTAGTTGACTTAATTATAACAATGTTTATCTGAATTTAAAAATAAATAAACGTTACTTTCATTCAAAAATGTAAGAAAGTTTCTGTCCGACACCGTCCATAAATTCATGGATAGGTACTACGCGTGAAGGGCGCTGACCTGCTGCACTGGCCTTTCCGTTTACCTACACAATATTCCAATAAAAACACAATACACATAACCTGTGATGTAACTTTCCTTCATACTTTTCCTGGCTTAGGACAGGCAAAAATACCTACTACCTTCTGTTGCGTGACGGGTCCAAATGTAGGTACCTATGTTAGATTTAACAACAACGAAAATGAAAGAAAGGCAACAACTGGGTAGGGTTTAGGTTAGATCTACAGTTTTATTAAAAAATACTGGTTAAATTTACACTGATTGAATATCTACACTGATTGAATTAAGTACTTACATTATTCATAAAAGATGTTCAAAATGGGATCCACTCCACACGTTTTCGCACATTGTTTCGCACTCTAGGAAGCACAACAGTGTCACTTTGTATGTCTCTGAACGCACTACGAATCCGCATTTTGAGTTCCGACTTATTATGAAACTCAGTGGCATACACCCGGCGCTTCATTTCTCCCCAAAGATAAAAGTCCAGAGGTGTAAGGTCTGGCGAGCGCGCGGGCCACGCCATTGGCCCTCCACGTCCAATTTATCGCCCAGGAAACTCCTCATCTAGCAATATCCCTGACTTGCAGCTGAATATGTGCAGGGGCATCGTCATGTTTGTAGTAGAGGTTTCTCAGGGAAGGAAGGGGCACAATTTCCAACATCCTGTCGTTAACATTTCATTTTTTTTCTCGTACTCTCCTCTGGGTTCTCCGCGAAGAAATTTAGTTTGCGTTCCTGAAGGTCAACTGGCACCTGCTGGTCGCCACGCCCCTGAGTATGAGCCGGCACGGTGAACTGGCCGTAGGTACGCAACCTTTGAGTCGCCGTCAACATCGTTTCCCGGTTTGGCACAGGTTGTCCAGGGAGTAAATCTGCGTACATTCTGCGAGCCTCGGCCAGGTTATCACCAGCCGCGGCGTCAAGCCGTACCATTTCCGTCCACTGTACGTTTGTGTACGACATAATTACTTTTATCTAACTACCCACTTGTGCGAAAAACGTGTCTAAACCGACATGCGCTCGATAGCGAGGCTATAGCCAGACTGAGGTGTGTGTGCAGACGCTCAGCTTACGGTGTCTGATCAAGCGCAGTTACCCGCGCCGCTCCGTCTACTAGGTATGTCCTAGCGTGCAGTTGTATAGGGTGAAACAATTTAAAGGAAAAATTGACTTTACTTAAAAATTTAAAAAAAAAACTCATTGAATTTACGTTCTATAAGTGAAACCAAACCACCGGTTTCAAGGATAACGTTGTTCACACTAACACCCTGTATAATTGGTAAAGTTTTTGTATAGATACATAGGCAAAAATATGATATCTGTTGGAAGTTAAAAATAAGCCTTCTGGGAGTTGGACACGAGAAGCCGCGGGCATCAGCTGGTTAAATAATAAATTTATGAGTATGTTTGGAATAAAAATAGGTGACTTACAATATTCTAACACGCGCTTGTCACTTCCATGGCGTAGGTAATTGCTCTTTGGCAATTACTGTAATACCTACTAGAAAAATATATGCTCCCTTGAGAAATTACAATTTTTTATAGGGTGCAAATTAATATGACTGATGATTTCAAAACAACCAAAATTTCCCCCGAAGTACAGCGGCAGAAAATCGTAAAAAGCTAATTTCCATGAGTCACACTAGGGAGCAAAATCAATCATGTATTTAGGTCAAAATGTATACCTAACCCTTTCCTCAATTTACACAACTACACAGTTTTGCCCAAAGCCGCAATGACCAATAAAGAAAAAAGTTTTTATTTTTTTTCTAACGCTGTGTTAGTTCTTTTAAAATAAATAATAATGTAATAATGTAGATTAATGTGTATTATAGCATATAAAAAATTACGCGGAGTACACCTGTATTACCTACCTACTTAGTTATGACCATTACGACCAATAAACAGTTTTCACCCCCTTCCGTAGAGGTGGTAAATGTTTTTTTTTTATCATACCCGTTTTTCACACACAAAACTATCAGAACCGTTTTTATCTCTCCAGAGAATTTATTCCAATCTTTATCAAAAAATGACCTAATTTGGCTGTACTATAGACATCTGGGTTTGAGCCGGTTCCTTGTATTTTGCCGTCAGTTATGACACCATCGTTTTGACTTTTAGCAAGATTATTCAAAAACGCATGCATGAAGAGTTTTGAAACTTTGTATGGTTATTATTAACGTCAAGAAGGGCCGAATACAGTTATCAGCGAACTTATACCTTGTCTCATTTAAGCGCTGCGATGTTTTTTTGGGTTTTCATAAAACCGTGATAACTTAAAAACTATAAATATTTTCTGAAATCTAATTGGGGCACTAAGGGGCACACATTAAGAGCTAGTCGTGTACGTTTATTCTACAGGGGCACATGCAATGGTTTTAGAGATTTACGAATCATCAAAACGTTACTCCAGCAGGAAATGCAATATCTCGAAAATCAGAAGGGGCACAGATTTTATTTTTGGGGGCACATTTTGGCACACATAAAAGCTCTCCATGCGTAATTCTTCTCTCTCCGATCATTCGTTTAGAATTTTCCTGCTAGAAAAACGTTACCCCAGCAAGAATCGTTTTTTCCGTTTTTTTTTTTCAAAACGACAGGGGGTACCTACACATTTTTTATTTGGGGGCACATTTACAGCAGGGCACCTACTATACGTTCTACTCATATAACTCTAGGAGATACTTTCTTGCTGGGGTAACGTACACGTCTGCCCCGGTCGAGATTCCAGCTTTAAACCAAAACTGATATTCTAATGGCGGCCCCCTATTTTCTCTTAACTCAATCTGCAAAACGTTAAAAAGACTAAGACCTCAAAATATAGTAAAACTAACCTTTTATTGAAAACAAAGTATAAAACAAAAAAAAATAATGTCTTACCGTAACAATCCCCGAAATATGGGTATTCACAGATTGTAAGCTACTTTTACTGCGAACTTGATGCTTCATCGTCGGCATCGCTAAGGACGCTCAGTGTGCGAAAAGCGAGGGACGTAATCGAATAGTAACAGTTTTTACGTAGGTATAGAGTATGAACTAAAGATGCAATTCGAGTAGCAAAATTGTCACTTATTTACCGTTTCAATGAACGCAAGTTAAAAATGTGCAGGCTGCCGACCTTTGGTGGATGACCTGTGTTTGGCATTTACCATATTACATTTAGATGTCGCGTACTTTATGAGTACGGGCACTTTGCTCCCAGAACATGTTTAGTAATGTCAGGTTGTTGGTAGTAAGGTAGTGAAATTAAAAACATAGTTATGTTCCTGAAAATTTAATGACTTTAATAAGAGAATAACTAAATTAAAACAGCAAGATAGAAGGAAAAAATCATTCATTAACATCATCTTTATCTGATTATGTTCAAGCGAAAAGACCAAAATTAATCAATGACCTAACAAAATATACAACAAAAGTCATTAAATAATTAAGTCCAACCAATCAGTTAGTCTACCGTGGACAACGACCGAAGCGATACATAGTTATTATTGGTTCAACTTCACCACTAAAATGAACAAGTTACATAATACAACTTACAATTTTGAATAATATTGTGATTAAAAGAAAAAAAGCTAAATAATTCTTTTCTACTTATATGTGTAATAATATAAAGTGTCGACTACTTATAATATTTATAACTATCCATATGCTTACTTTAAATTTTCACACAAAGAGCGGAGCGGCGTGGTGGCGACACGTGCGGCCGGCGCATGGTGCGCGTGTAACGTCCCACAGTCCCACAGTCCCACAGTCCCACAGTCCCACAGTCCCACAGTCCCACAGTCCCACAGTCCCACAGTCCCACTGTCCGCACGCCCGCACTGCCGCGCGCTCACCTTAGCCGATACACACCACAATCTTGCTAAACACTAGGTCACTTATGCCGAATGTTAAGACAAATAAGAAAGCGACGACTTCCCAAACCAAAATAACATTACTAACAATTTGAAGATGATGTTAATTCACAGTCCGAGATGTGTTCGTCGCCACGGTGTGCGACTCCCGACTCGCAACTAATCGTTGTCTAGCACAGATGCGGCTTCGCGGAGCTCCACTACTCATATCACGTATCGAATGTTTGTCATAAACACGAGTCAAGTCGGCGGCAGCGAACTCCTTTACAATGTACAACTAGGCGATCGACGGAGAGCCGCTGTCCGGCCGCTGTCCGGCGTCCGGCCCCAGCATATCATTGTTACGTCGATATAGACAAGCGCGCTACGCTCTCCGTTGGAATCATAACAATGTAGCTTTTTTTGGGAGTTTTAATTTTTTACAATATATAGGATTTGTTTCTATAATTAATTATATCTAATATTTACAATGGAGGTGAACGGACAATATTCAAACTCTACTTATTATCTCAAAAAATAATCCTGAAGTCCTACCCGAAACGAACATTATCTACAACTTTTAATAAAAATTTAAAAGTAAAACTCTCGCCACAAATAAATCTAAATACAGTAGATCGAGTCTGTGTTTCTTACGCGGTCGCGTCGTCGGAATAGTCGTGTCAGTCGCGAGCCAGAGGAGCGCTCGACGAGACAGAAAATAGAAAAGAAACGGAACGGAAACTGAACGGGCGACGGCGCGGCGCCGCCGGCCTGCAGTCAAAAATACATACAAAATGCAAATAAGAAACACAAACTCGATCGAATATTTATTTAGAGAAAATCATAAAACGTATGTAATGCGGTGCGGTGAGGGAGGTCCCCCGCCAGGCGGGTGGCGGACAGGCGGACAGGCGGACAGGCTCATATCTTGTGGATCTTCTGAGACACCACCACGGGGTTGTTGCGCCGGATCTCCTGCGCGCCGAGCTCCCGGTAGTCGAACGAGCACTCGTGCTTGTCGCTGTACCGGTGCACCGCGCAGAACAGCCCTCCGCAGCGGCACTCGAACCCTGAGCCAATACCACCATACACATCTATATACTCACACATGCCATTAACACATACATAGGCGGCGAACCGAAACAGTTACATGTCAAACATTCCTATGGTACAACGACATTCGTTTCACTTGACATTTGTGTAGCAGTAGGTATCATTTTGGAGGTTCGCTAGCAATGTTCACAATTGTTGCTATTTGCTGAATGCACATACATTGTCAACTAAGTTGATATGTGTGTGTGTGTGTGTGAATATATTTAGCACACAATTGTGTAATATGTTTGCTATCAGTGACTCAAATGTCGAGAAATACTAAAGCATGAAGGCTATGTGAAGCGGATTTAGTACCTTCAAATAGCCTACGCTTCGTACACTTCGTTTTTTAATACAAAAATTGGACAGTCATAATGTTAAAATTGTGTACGGGTATGTATGTACCGTGAGTATTAATTACCAAATTTATGTTGTCTATTGTGACTATCCAAAAATGTTCTATTTAATTGAACTAATTTCAAATCAGTACGTGGTAGTCTGAAACTCACATTAAAAATCAGTAATGGACAGAGGAGCGATTTTATACAATAGGTACATAGGTCTGTGAGTTTTTGTGGGCATTATTATGGGGCATCGTTTACCTGTGAGGCCAACCTTCTTGCGGCAAACGGCGCATCTATTCTTTTTCTTTTTGTCCTTGCTGGGATCCTTGTCGTCGGCGTCGGTGTCCGACGTGCCAGTGCTCGCGCCGCCACTTGTGCCTGCTTCGCTATCCTCTTCCAATTTCTGGAAATCAAAATAGTTTATAGTTTTTTGGTATTTTTTTTGTTTTCTTTGTTTTTTTTAAAGGAACAGTAAAAATGCTCTCATTTATTTATGAATGTCAAGCGAGTACGAAATCATGTATGAAACGCAAACCGCGTTTTAGTAGACCAAAAAAAATACATAACTTGGGAAATAATTTTAGCACTATGTACGTATAAGTCGGTATCTAATGCGCGCATCAATTTACGTGAACACTTGGCCAATTAATAATAAAACGCACCTTGAAAATAAAAACACTTAATTTTATTAAAAAAAAACTACAATGATCGCCAATGACCATTGTTCGTAAACTGTTGTTATCGCATTTTTTAAATAGATGGTTTGAAAAACCAACCCTTTTGAGATTCTTCTTGATACCGTCCAGCGCAGCTTGTGAAGGGCGCTCATCCTTTATCCCAAGCTTTGGAGAAGATATTTTAACACCCTTGTTAGATACAGATGGAGTCTGTTGGTTCTGATTACGAGCATCCTGTAAGCCAACGATATTTTTCTGACCCGGGTCATCGGGCTGTTCCTGACTTGTTAGAACACATTCTTTGTCTTCTAGTTTTTTTTTCTGAGCGGCGTCCACCTTCTCCTTGGTACCGTCGGGCGTTGGCAGCGGCACGCTGTCGTTAATCTCAATAGAAACATGTTTATTTTCGAAGCTCTTAGATCGTGTCACGTCGATGCCTTGTTCTAAGGCAGAGTTCTGACTACTGTTGTTGGATTTACTGTTGCGACGAATTGCTTTTTTTAATATCCTCTTCCCCTTTGACTCTTTCTTGCTAGGGTCATTTTCCATTATTCGGGTTTTTTGTTGACTTCAGATTGGGCATTTTGACTGCAAACCAACATTGTTGATAGGGGACCGGATGAATCAAACGTTGTTCAAAATGTTATACTTACCAACGTCTTTTTCAGTGGAACTACTAAGTTACTATTAAGTATGAATTAAAAAAAATATTATTGTTGCGTGTTTTAATCGTTCGGAGCAGTAAACACTTTACCAGTCAAGATGTAAAGGTGCCCCTCATCTCAAGTCAATGACATGGAGGGGACTAAAGAAATAACAAAAATTACATTTTAAGATCTATTGAAAAACAAACAACTGCTTAGATAAAAAAAATAAATTGAAATTGTAGTGTAAAATTAATCAAAGCAATATTTTTTGGTTTTCCTTGCTGTAAACGCAATGTCAATTTGACATAAAACTATTTGTTTTAAAAAATAAGCTAGGCTGCCAGTGGTCCAAGAGCAAATAGTTTAATTACCTACTTTTATAATGTTTAGGTTTGACGTTTAAACATAGATATTTGATACATTGGCACAGTAACGCCCGAAATTAATAATCAATCCATAATCTAAGATATAAATCGATCGCAGATATGTACCGATCTGTGGATCGATCTTCAATCCTAGTGCCAATAACGAAAAAAGACAATCCTAGTTTTACTCAATCTACAGATATCGGGTAATCCATTCCCTCTTGGACATTTCATTTTATTCAAAACTTAATAATGTTTTTGTTTTACATTTATATGTCATTGGAAAATAACTTTACAAAAACAGGTTTTACGATTTATTGTGATAACAGTTTATGTCGAATCATCTATTTGCTATATAATTTCGAACGATATTCATCGAAATGTATAAGTTAAAAAAGGTGTATTGGGTAAAATGGAGCGTTACGATGGCACGCGTGTGAGTCTGTGGTGGCTTCAACTATCAAATTTGTTCAAACTTCAACTGAACTTCATTTTCGCAATAAAATTTATTTTGTTAGTACCTAAAAGTAATCTTTATATAATATGAATTGACCTACCTATTTGAGAGGGTACCCTCCTCTATAATTTGGGCTCCCTTATCCAAGGATGAGACGAAGTCTTTGTTGGAGCTAATAGAAAAGACTACCGTACAATCATTTTATCCAAAACTACCAACGCCACCAACAACAAGAAGAAAACGAAGAATGGCTTCGATGAGCGCATAGATTTAATGCCACTACCCTATTTCATCGTCGAACACTACAGCAACAGCGTTTAAAGTGGGAGAATGTGAAAAGGAACTCTCGTAAATGCAGCACTTTAATAAGAATGAACCGCATACACGTAAGTTGTTTTCAACATTCAGTAATTTTAATTCAATGTAAGAGACACATGCCTCCCGTGGGCACAGCCTCTCGCGGGAGGCCTGTGCACACGGCCCAATGCCAGTGAAAAACAAAAATACCTAATATTTTTTTATATTTTTGCAGACTGGTGGGGGAACATCAGAGTACGAGTAGGTATGTACATACCCCCTGATAATGTACTGGACCTGGACTGGTGTTGCTGAATTATTAGGGAGTACAGCCACTGGTTCTGTTGTTGGCATGTGAGTGCCTATTGCATTCCGCCTTTGTACAGTTTTTTACTTGTGCATAAACATGTTGATAAAATAAAAAATAAACCTTATTCACATAATATTGTTTTATTTGATTACATTAAATAAATATTCTTGTTTGGATGTCACGGTCAACCATATTTTGACTACCTATACTAGAGGTGGTGACAATTTCTAGTGTTAGTACATTCACAAGATACTATTAAAAATTACCTCGATGAGGTTACGCTGATGGCAGGCATAAATTCAGTTAACCTAAACCTAAAAGTAAACTCGGCGTCATCCAGAGTTTGCATGTAGTTCACCCTTCTGAGTCTTCGTGGACAAGCACGTTGTCTATCATCAGCGTCGCTGTCAGTGTCCAAGTCGGATAATAGAGCAAGGACCTCCATATCACTATCGTCACTATCACTTGAAAATACAGAAAATGCCATAACTTGTTCTAAATCGTAATTAGTATCAACGATAGTACTTGCAATCCTCGGAATTTCTTGGATTGAACTCTGCGATTGTTTACACCGATCGAACCAAATGTCAAAGTGGACAGATTGGTTATTGGCAAGCAAAAACTGTCATTTCCGAACAGAGGCCAATCTTTTATTTGTGATCCGCCCTCCCATAGATGGATTGACTTCGAGGATAATAAAATCAATCTGCAGGTAGGTTATTGGCAAGCATTTCTTGAAAAATGGATTGGAATATCGATCTTAGATGGCAAAAATTGGATCAGGATTGATTATTAATATCGGGCGTTAGTAACACGAAAGACAAGATTGACGTGCATTATAGCCAAAAAAGGATTGATCTGATGTAGTTATGTTGTCCGCTGCAAGCTAGTAGGTTGGTTTTAGAAGTTTGCGGCTGAAACCAGCATTAATAACAAATGACTACCAATAAGCCCCAGGATCCACAAAATAAACAAAAAAATGGCACTAACTATTCTTCATGAACATAAATGTGTCACGATGTTGCACAAATTGGGGCTCGGCTCTACAAGAGATTCCATAAAAGTGAAAACACTATAAACTTGCGAGCCTTGGCAATTGTCTTCGTTTTGGTGGCATTACATTTCTTGTTGTCAGCCTAGATTTGTCTCCTTCTTCTTTTCGTTTGGTAAGTGAATAACCCGCTAGGTTATTCACTTACCAAACGTTACGGTTAAGTTACGGTTGTTTATAGTTTCATAACGTCCATGAGCCTTTTACTTGGCTTCACATGTCTTCGAGAAATATCTCAGACAGCATTACAAAGTGATTAAAATTAGAAGGTCAGAATTTTCTAGTATTTCTTACTAACATTGAGCACTAATTTTTCACCACTTTTCGGTCATCCATTCAGATTTGGACGTATTTCTTTGTGTCCAGTGAAACTAGCTTCTGACCAAGACTCTCCGCGTGGATGTCGACAAAATTTCGAAGGCTAAAGTCACGAATTTAGAAATGAAGGCACTTATTACATTGTGCAGTTACTGTGTAATGTAATGATTCCTCTGGGTAAGAGTGGCTGTCAGACTTTCTGACTTATAATTTCCTAAAATGACTGTCAAAGGTCTACGAAAGACAGACAAAAAGAGGGTCAGAATTAAGAAAAGTTGAATAAGCTTTAAAGTATTTAAGCCTCCTTTCGTTGTTAGATTATAAATAAAGTGTGTACAGTAATAACTCCCGAGAGTGGGACCATTGCATTATAACGTAAAATCAAGCAACATCAACCAACAAACACCAGCAACCTTTGCCTTGTCTGTCATCTGTATTGGGGGCAGATTTTGAGAGTATTGTGTTCCTAATTTTTAAATCATTATTTCTGTAAGCTGTCCATCAAGAATAATCTTCAAACAACTTATCGGTGCCTTCGTGTTGTGCTATATAAAGGCGTATATTATTCACTAAAACGAAAACTAGTCATGGGCAATTACTTAATGGCGCAAATTTTAGTTTTTAGTCCCTCATCTAGATTACAAGAAAATATTCGACACGTATTTTTTTCTTTTTCAAATTGATGTAAAACTGCTTAGATTAAGCGCATTAAAGTTGAGGAGAGGGGGCTTGTAACGTCATTATCTAGTATTAACTGTACTGGCTGGTGACATCATGCGACATTTTGACTCTATTTATCGCCGTCATTTTACTATTACGTAAAAACAAAAAAAAAATGTAAGTATCGAATATTTTCTTGTAATCTAGATGAGGGACTAAAAACTAAAATGTTGTCTAATAGCCTATTAAGAAGGACTTATTGAATATCGCCAATTTTTTTTTTTTTATAGAGACCTTGATTTATTAGTTATAGATATATCAGCACTTAAATTTAATAAAGTATGTATTTAAAATAATCTGTTTCGAGTGACTAAATGACTAAAAAACTAATTGCTCAATGTAAGTAGATTTCTTTATTCGATCAATGTTCTTGTGAACCGTTAAAATAAAGTTACGTCAAAAATATTATGGACACAATAGAGATAGGCGCTAACTTAGCATAATGTTATTTTTCTGCCGTATCACAAAAAATGCTTATCAATGAACACGTCAGAAAATACCTCTATCATAAACAAACAACCTCGAATTCTCAAGTAATATTCCTAAACGTACAGTTATTCGAGATACTATAGTCATCTTACCTTGCGATGTGTCATTGGAACCAAAATCCAAGCCCACCATTAAAATGGCAACTACATAACCCTTTCCACCCGAGTTAAACTGATCGTGAGTTTCAACTTTACAAAATTCTAAGCAAAAATTTAAACAACTTATGCGGACGCAACCGGCGTCGATCTATCGTGAGTTTACCTAGGAATGAGACAAAAATTACTTTTGCACTCTGCGTGCGCGGTTCTTTCGGCCAGTTCATCGAGAGCTGGACGAGGGATGGCAGCGTCTAATGACCCCGGCGCGGCCGCACGTAAGTAGATCGATTTTTAGAAATTTTATTGGAATATTCGTTATTGTTTGATGTTATTTGATTAATTACGAGTGTCTTTATGTTTACTTATCAAGATTTTACGAATTAAATCATTAGTTTCGTAATTATTTTCCGTCAAAATTGAACACGCACGATCATGCAACATCGGTCGTAGCGCGGGATGTTGTTAGATTTTGTTATTTTGTATTTTATTCGTTATTTTGATCCTATTCAGTGTTAAAATGGCCTTTTCTTCTTTATGAGGGGCTCGAATTACTGATGATGAAATATTAGACCAGTTGCAGGACGGAAATCTATCGGAGATTGAAGATTTTGAAGATGACGACTTCGATTTTGAACCTAATACCCTATTTGATGATTTGGCTTGCGAAGATCTCTCAGATGGTGACAATCCTAATGAGGGTGAAGAAATAAGCCACCGAACATCACTACTGATAGATCCACCGGTGGTTGAACCTCCATCTACATCGACGACGCGACCTCCTCATTCAATAACGACGCAACCTCCTCCTCCACTCATGGTACAGTCTCCTTCAACAATGCAACCTTCCTGTCCATCGTTATCATCCACGTCGCGACGATCTGCACATCAAGAAAGGTCAATTTTATCCTCATGTAGATCAACCACTAGTGCATGGGGAACAGGATTAGCATCAACTGGAAATAGTAGGAGAAGAATTTGGAAGCAGGTCCCATTTGTGGATAAACTGCATAATTATCTTCCCTTGCCTATAAAACCAGTGAGGCGTCCGATTGAATACTTTCTAGATTATATTGATAACGAGTTTACTGAAAAGATATCTCACTGTACCAACTTGTACTACTTACGTACTACAGGCCGTGAATTGAAAAGTACAAGCAGTGAGATCGCAAAGCTCATTGCAATACAAAATTATTCATGGAATGTATACCCTATCCCCGACTGCCTATGTATTGGAGGGCTGGTAGTACTAAGTTGGAAATCATCAGCGGTTTAATGTCAAGGGGCAGGTTCCTTACCCTTCGCAATGCACTTCACGTGGTTGACTCAGATTCTCCACCTGCAAACGAAACTGGTAATCCACTATGGCAGGTTCAACCCATGATCAATGAAATTTATCGTGCCAGTAGTAAATTAGAAACGGTGCCGGGATTTTACTCATTCGATGAGATAATGATACCATTTACAGGCCGCTGTCAACTTCGTCAGGTGGTGAAGAACAGACCTAGGCCTGTGGGGTTTAAAAACTTCGTCCTCACAACTAGTGAAGGATTAGCTCCTTGTCGCGAATATAAAATATATAGACCGTCAGCAGAAAAACGATACAATGGGTATGATCATTTCCCCACCAGCGACGACATAAAAGCAGCGAGGACCTGGTTGGAAACCTGCAGCAGTCGTTTAAAAATTAGGTGTTAAAAATAAAACGTTTATTTATGCTTATCTCGTGATATTTTTTGATAATTGCTTTAAGAATTATCATACACAATAATAATTATGTCGTTATCATTAATTGTTGTAATTAAGAAACTTAGATCTCGTTGTTTTTTTAAGTAATTATAGAATTATGTCGATCTTATTAATAGTAGCAAGTTAAGACAATAATATCTCCTTGATTGTTAAAGTAATTATACTTTATTTTGGTTGTGAGTAGAGAAAATAAGAAGACATTTTGTTAAAAGACTGATTAAAGTAATAACATAACATAAACTGATGTATTTTATTTGAATTGGTGTAAATTATTTCATTTACTCGAACTTAATCATTAATTATTTACGTAAACTCACGATCGTGCGACTAGCAAATTATTCCTGAACCTCACGAACGTGAGGGTCTGATTGCAGAAGACCAGCAGTCGTGAGTTTTTTTTCAGTATTTTTTCCAGGACCACTGAACAGTTTCAAAATGTTCACTAAGTTTTTACTTATCAAATGAGAGTTTTTAAACTCCCGGTTGCAAAGGGATAATGAATATTATTGACACAAAACAAAGATTTTTTAATAACTGTGATAAGAAATATAATCTAAGACCATAGTTTTTGCGCACTTACTAGCAGCAGTGGTTGTAGAAAGACAGTATTGAGATAAACATAGTAGCGTTTTGATGTAAGTCATTATGTATGCTCATAAGTTTACGCTCAAAGCAGGGTTCATACACGAGTATTTTTGATACGTCATCGTTTCAAATATAAGCTGTCGAGATAGATCGATTAGTTTCATGCAAAAGTGGTTTATGCTATTGTAACTATTGTGTGTAACGCTGATTTTCTACAGCAATTTCTACTCAGGGATCAGTCATTTTGGAAATGCCGGTGCCATTTAGTTTAAAAATATAATATGTATATTTATAGAAATGTAAAGGTGTGTCTGGTAAGATCTATTTACATAAATAAGTATCATTTCATTTTGTAACCAGCGAGGCAATGTGAAGCAAACAACAGAATCGTGAACCACATCGCGTAGTCAGCTGCATTAAGTGGTGATACCATTATCTTCACTATTAGCACGCAACTAGTACGCACTAACAGCGCGACTGCCTCATACGATATTATCAGTCAGACAGAATTGTGGGTGATTCTAAATTCAGGGTAAGTTATAATCTTGGTCAAAGATTAATTAATAACCTCATTAGCTCACACAATGTCATTTAAACCTGTATTATCTTTAGTGCCACATAACATACTTTACTTATACATATTTTATGTCGATATCAAAAAAACTTGCCAAGTGCGAGTCGGGCTCATACAATTACGAGGGTTTCTATCAAATTACACTGAGCAGTAGGCATAATACTGTCCATGGAATGCTTAAAAAACCTGCACGCCTAAACTAAGTATACATAGTGTGGTATGAAAAAATAATCTGCACTACTAGTTTAGCTAATTAACATTTTATTTAGATGAAAAGTAATACTGATGTAGACAGTGGTTAGTTCTTAAACCCTTAAATGTCTTATAAAATATGGCTCATTATCTATCCTCTCTATCCTCCTCCTCTCCATTTTAAATTTTGTCTTTGAAACCTAAGCTTGGGATATGAGAAAATTGTATTTTTTTGTACTTTATGCAATATTTCTTCCAAGACCATTGAACTGTGCAATGTTATCTAATACTTAAATAAAGCTCTTTGATGTCTTTTGATCGCAATGCTCCAAATAAAAAATAATTGGTCTTTGTGTACAAACTTCACATTATGACAAAAATATTTTTCCTATGTTTTAGAAATCGCGAGTAAAACTTTTGTTATCGTATTTAGGTTTCGGGTTTTCCTTTTAAGGTTAAAACCCTAATGAATGATAAAGTAATGTTTTATAATTACTATCTCTAAATGTGATGACAAATACGACCAAAATACATGATTATGTATGACTCATCATGTTGTTACTTATTTATGCTAATCTAGACGTTCCTGGAAGTGAAATGAGTTGATCGTGAAGTGTTTACCCCAGAAACGGAGCGACTATTAGACTATTCTTAGTATAGTGGAACGTGTTTTATCGAAAGTTAACGTTCGGTTGAATGAAATAGGCGTATTATGGCTTAAGTTGAATGTAAGCGACGAGCGGTGGAACCGTGAGTGCGAATGGTGGGCGTACAAATAAGAGAAGTGCGGCCTTACATCTGTGTGGGTCTGCGGCTGGGCGGGCAGGCTGGGCACGGTGGGGGCGGCCGCGGCCAGCGGCGTGGACGGCGCCGCCACGAAGGGGGCCGACACGGGCGACGGTGACGACGCCGGCGGCTGCTGTTTCTTCTTTAGAGCCTCCTGAAACGTACAACGAAAATATTGTAACGAAATCGGCTAAACACCTTCGGGCCGCGCTACTTAACCAATCAATAGTTTAAAATATAGTAGCGGAGAGAGCGAGATAATAAGATGAGGTCTTACTCTCGCAGCTTGCCACCGACATGGCTCTGTGCAAACGCACATAAATGGCCTGACTGCCCGAGACGCGTAGGTAGATGTGTATGGCGTTGTTTAAAAACGCGAATCAAGCACGATTTGAACCTACTAACTTGAGAGTTATTAACAGTTTCGAGTCAGTTTTGGGCAGGCCACACAGTACAATTTATTTTTAGACATGCCATCAATCAAATGAAAGGTCACAGAAGTGTTAAGAAATCTTGTTGGTACTAGAAAAGTTTAAGAATTACAAAAACTGCACGACATTACCGTAACATACGACGACACTTATATGGTATAGACAGACAATCGGATCAGCAGTCTACCTACTAAGAACTTTTAGGTCCTGTTGAAGTTAGGCTTTTAACCGACTTCAAAAAAGAGGAGTTTTTGGAGAGTAGAGCATGTATTAGAAGCACTTGGAAAAGTAAAAATTCCGCAGCATATGTATGAAGTCTAAACATAAACTGATGTGCTTAATATTTATTATAGGTAATCATCAGCATAAGAAACCTGAAGAGTTTACATTTTAACAGCACATAAATTAGGTGAAGAACTTAAGCTTAGAGCCCAATCTCGAGTTCTAATCAATTAATCTACTCGCATTCCGTTTTTCAAGAACAATGCAGATCCACTCTACTGATTGTTTTTAAAATAAATAATACATAAATATTCCACGTCTTTCACACAACGCCATCTAGTCCCAAACAAAGCAGAACTTGTGCCTATGAGTGATAAACACCTGATAAACTTGCTTAAGTATATATTTCTTAATACATCTATACTTCTATACTAATATTATAAAGAGGTAAAATTTGTAAGTTTGTATGTTTGTAAGTTTGTATGTAGGGGGTAATCTTCGGAACTAATAATCCAATTTGAAAAATTATTGTACTGGTGGAAAGCTACGCTATTCCCGGTGGACATAGGCTCCTTTTTATCCCCGTATTCCCACGGGAACGGAAATTACGCGGGTGAAACTGCGTGACGTCTGCTAGTATTAAACAAAGATAGATTACTCCCAGACACAGAACAAATGATTGTCTCGTCATACAAACATTTTTGGAGGATTCTTGGATGGGAATCGAACCCACGACCACCGGCATAAAAGTCAGGGCCACTAACCACTAGACCAACAGGCCAGTCAACTTGTAGTAATAGAAGTTAATATTCAAGTGTGGTTCTGGTTAACATTGGTTACCTTAAAGCATACAGAGCACAGTCCGTCTGTTGAGGGGTTTCCGTAGAATCCGCACCCCGAGCGGCACAACGTCTCCATCGGATTCGATTCACGCTCCATTGTTCTAATATATAATTTCACTTTTATTAAAACAAAGTCACTTCACTCGTGTAAATAGTCAAATGTACGATTGCACTAATTGTATATTGCACTTGTTTGTCGTAACACACAAAGTTCTACAATAGTAACGGCAAGTATGCTGCACTTAATAACGTTTCAATTTAGACTTGATTATCTCGGGCTTGCAGTTGCCGCGGCGTGTGGGTGGCTTTCCTTGCCGATGAGCTATGATTATTCCGTCTATGTCAGGATCGTAGCGGGCCCTGTAACAAACAAACAATTCCATTATGAATCGTGCAACTCATTGGAACTTTGAATTAAATCGTCCCCAAAAGCTCTACCAATACTACGAAAATGTAAGTGTCATACAAAACAGAAACAGTCGAAAGCATCGAGACAACGTAGGTACCTATCAGTATACAGAACATGATTATCACGGTAGAAAGTGGTATTAGACGTAGTATATGATTTCGTAGAGGCAAACATAATATGCATAACGACAGGTTTGCGTAACAAGAGAGAGCTAACGCTAAAGTGGAACGCGCCCGCGAAACGGATCACCCGCGTGCCCCGCGCCCCACGCCAAGGTCGCTAAACCAACAACACTTGCATATTTTGTCAACAGTATCAATAAAAAATAAATCGATATTGCGGTAGCCTCTTACAACAACCTCGGCGGAAATCTAAGAAATCATTTATAAAAATTATTTACGTTCTCAAATCCATAATGAGCCTTGACAACAACGACGATTGCTAAAAGCCAGCGTGTTAAGTATCAACGTGTAAAATAAATTTAACCATGGCAAATAAAGAAACTTATTGATTGTAGGTACCCGTGGTAATTATTGACCATCATGGCTTATTGTTTTGCTGACGCAGAAATGCATTAATCACTATGAGTACTACTCTAAACGTACTAGAAGAAACTGAATGCGTCAATTCTTAATGACGTGTTCATACTACTGTTTATCCTTGCCGAATGTAAAATAAAACTGTTAAACATACTACAAAAATTGCCATTAATACTGTTAAGAGTGGAGAGTGTGCGGTGAGGTCATTAGCACCGGGCCAGGGACTTGGGGAGTCATCGACCGGGCTGCACGCAGGGGTGCAAAGCGACGGCGGCGCCCGCGCACGCCTGTGCTGCCATTATTATTTCAAAGTAGCGACTACGCATCACACTCACTGCAGTCTTCATCTTCGTTCAAAGTCCAGTATTAACAACGTAAGTACGTGACAGAAACGCTGACGCTACCAACTGATTAATGTTGAGAATTGTATTCGATGGAATTTGCTCACATTGTCGAACCAAACGTGTTGTAAAATAAACATTCGTGTGGTCGTCTTGTGCGTTCAATATATTTTTCACCAACCTACTTTTTAATTTTAATTGGTCGAGTAATTACAACACTGTTGCTCCTTGCCGCGCGTAATATTTTAGAAAATAATAACGTAGGTAGGTAGTTAACCCAAAAATGTTGAGAAAAACACTTTCAAAGATATTTCTCAACATTTACAATTTAATCATAAATCTTTAGGGTGCATTGAAAAAGTAACGAGAACTAAAAAAAATCTACCGAAGTAGGTACCTACCTATAACTTGGTAAATTAGAGACGCATGCATGCAGCAATTAATAACTTTAAGTAATATTGATACCAAAAAGTATGCCAAGGCGACTACTATCAACCTATTCAAGTAGGTACCTACCTAGACGGAAACGTGATGTTCAAATTATAGTAATAGGTACAATAACCGCCAACAAGTTGCCAAATCCACGGGTATCAATTCAAGCGTAGGTTAGACGTAAGGTATTATAACAGTTTCAGGGTTGGTTTTTTTTCAGTCAGTCCCAAACAAGTTAATAATTATTATGTTCAGAGCGAATAATAGCAAATATAATGTGAGCCTGCGAATAGTGGCGAGAGCTAGATAAGTCATAAGGAATGACAGTGTTCCTCGATGCGACGCGCGTGTGTGTGTGATACGTCGCGACGACGGCGTCGGTCGGGCCGTGCTGAGCCGTGCCCCGCTGACCCACTTGCCGAGTGTTCGCTACGCAATTCGAGCGCGACCCGCTTCGCGGTGCACCGACACACACATAAACATTGGCCACATGACGAGACAGCCCACCGATGGCACTGCACCCTTTAGTGACACATGTGCCCACGTACCACCCCTACAGAGAACAGATACCACCAGTCAAGCGTAAAATTACCACCCACGAACAGATGGACGACATTTTTTAACCATTTAGTAGGTAGGTAGGTACCTATTTTGTATTGTTTGTAAGTAAAGAAGAGTTAAGACTATAACTGGGTAGGTACCTACCTTCGTAGGTAGGTGTATTCGATCAGTGTTTTTAACCTAATCGCTCATTTCTACATAGATTTTACACTTCCACGAACCTAACTTGTACCTACCTAACGTTTATGTTTCTCTATGAAGTTGAAGTGTGATAAGGTAAATTGTAAAAACAACATGCGTCATATTAGGTAGGTAGGTGTACGAAATCAACAATAGTGCGTCCTTTTACTACGTAATACCTACCTATCTGTCACAATATGAAACTTTCAAGAATTGTCTGAGGAACGCAGTCATCAAACACAATAGGTATCTAGTAACGCAACATAGGCAGGTAGGGTAAATACGCTAAATGTCGGCCCCCTAACGAATTTTCTAACTTTGGATCGCTCTGGCTCCATCAGTTTGCAACGAAGCATGCCTTGTGATGTAGTTTTAGATAGGTTGATTAATGTATTTTATGTTTATAGGCATAGGATTGACTTTTCTACTAAAAGCAAAGAGTAATAAGGTTTAAATGCATCGAGAACGAAAAAACCTTAAACTCGGCCATTTACGCCCCATAGTCGGTCGCGTTTTTCCCAAAAGTCGGCCGGGTATAGGGTGGTTTAAAATAAGACAGTGAAAAACATTACCAATACGATTATTAAAAAAAGTTTTAAGTGAAAACGAGCTTAGTATCTAAAGACTACTTTTTGTTCCTCACAATTTAAGCTAGATGAGTTCAATGGTAGTAAGTTCCAAAGAGAAATTGATATTTGTATCCCGAACCCTACATAATGAGTTTTCATAAATATTAATATGGTTGATCAATTTTGTAATATTTTATAAATAATTAATTTGAACCTCTAGTTACATCAAAACTTAACCTCGTTTTTATAATAAAACCTACCTACATTTAAATCAACTTTGAGCAAATTATTTTGATAATTATATATATTAAAAATTTAAAACTGACTACCCGTCCAACGTAATCACCCTGTATAGTAGCGCTCGGATTTGTAGCTGGCCGATATTACGATCTTTAATATTTGTAAAGTCGGCCCCTACTTTTCATGCCTTATTTCTCAAGATTTAACTAAAATCACCCCGGCCGGTTTTTGGCGATAAGACGTGAAATAGATTTATTTACTTATAAGCTTTGCAAATTCTCCTATTAAGCCAAAGGAATTGGTAGATTTTCAGATTATAAAACAGACTGAATTCTACTTAAAGTCGGCCCCGGTCGAGATTCCGGTTTTAAACCAAAACTGGTATTCTAATGGCGGCCCCCTATTTTCTCTTAAATTAATGCGCAAAACGTTAAAAATACTAACTCAAAATATAGTAAAACTAACCTTTTATTAATACCAAAGCATAAAACAAAAAAAAAAGAATGTCTTACCATTGTAATATCAATCCCCAAAATATGGGTATTTACAGACAGTAAGCTATTTTTACTACGAACTTGACACTTCATCGTCGGCATCGCTAAGGACGCTCAGTGTGCGAAAAGCGAGGGACGTAATCGAATAGTAACAGTTTTTACCTATAGAGTATGAATTAAAGATCCAATTTCAGTAGTCAAATTGTCACTTATTTACTTTTTCAATGAATGCAAGTTAAAAATGTGCAGACGGCCGACCTTTGGGGGGTGGCCGACGTTTGGCGTATTTACCCTAGGTAGGTACCAAAATTAGATGTGGACTAAACGACACGCACAAGGTTAAGATTCACATTAAATTAAAATCACTCAAGGATACAGATGCCTCACAAATTACCTAGTTAGAATTTAACCAAAACAATAAATAGGAAATACATTCCATAACCATTGAGTTACAACAGCTCAAGCTATTAATGGTATCAGTGAATTAAAACACTGATATTCGGGCTACCTCCCACAAACAATATGTATGTAGGTCGCCACAAGCCCCATAACACGCATGAAAGCTCAACTCAGTTCTATACATAGGTACAGTGCTCGAATTTTACGTCTGGTTGAGACAAGATACAGGTCTGACCACTCGATCAACGGTAACAGTAACGGTTTATAACACAAAAATCGTGCAGCGCAAGAAAAATCCTACGAAAACCCGGCTTCGTAACTTTGTTCGTAGGTACCTACATCTACACTACCTACCTACTTAGGTTGGTATTGTTACTTAACTCCAAAAGCTTAGTAGCAAGATGAACAGACTAAGTTCTACTCAACCGCTGACTCGCTGACACTTTTTTCACATTGTCTGTGTGTTTAGTAAACTTATGTCCTCAGAGAGACATTTTAATATAGGTACCTACCTACCTACCTACCTAGGTACGGTGGATGTAGGTATATCTTTCGTCCGACAGTTTTAATATTTTAAGATACGCCTTGACACGAGGGAATGGGTACGACGACATTATAACGGGATCAGTGCGCGTCTAAAATGTGATTTTATTTTAGAGATACCTATCTAGGTTGTTAAACAAAATAATTTATATTATCAAACAAAAACAATCTACACAAAAATACGGAAACTACCTACCTACCTATACGATGACGCGCTAATCGAGGTCAAACATTTTTTCCCTGAGACAAGTCCTTAGCAAAAACTATTAGAATGGCAATAAAGTAACATCTGTCCGTGATCAGGCAGAATATGCGTGCCTATCTTAGAGGTGTCTGACCAAAAATAGACTAACCAGGGTCTTGCAATACCTTCCGCAGTTCCGCGTGGTTACACAACAAAGGAACCAGCCGGTATATGTGAGGGTATTCATCATTAAAACTGGCTCGTTCAATAATCAATGAGGTCACAATGCAAACAGCCAGGACGGGAAGGACAATGACATTAGCATTTAGAGGAAGAATTTTGCGTCATCAACTGCAAAATGACGCGGCGACAACGAACACGCACGGCAAGATGGCCGCCGCAGCGTCAGCTGATCGCGCACACGCAGCGCAGCTGTGACACTCCACAAGCTCCACTCTCATATATTATTATCATTGCGAGTATATCGCTCTCTCTTTCGTCCGCGCCTATTCAACACAATGGACGCGCTCAGTCATTGTATGAAACACAATGCTCACTACACACTTTGCTTCTAGTTGCCAGTAACATACCTACGACACTTTTTTAAAGAGTTGCTCACCCAACTTCATACAATTTAACAACAGGTGTTTACAACTGCAACTGCTTCATCCCGGATTGGTGTAAAAACATTTTATATCACAAATGATTACGTTTTCTATTACAACAATATTTACACAAACGAACTGCTGTAAGGTACCTACCTATCCGCTTGTTGTTAGAAGAAAAGTAGCCACAATACCTATTGAACCTAATAAAAATCCAATAATCAGATTTAATTAATGAGACGTCTCTAAACAAACAATATGCGCATGCGCAATAACAATTTAATGATAACACCAGCTCACTTAGAACGTGACCAATACAATAATCAAAGTATTAGGAAGCACTCAGTTACCATGAATTTCGTAGTCATCGGAAAGTAACTTGACAACTTTTCATAGGTGCCACCACTGCTTACCCCAATCTCTATACAAGAGTTCACTATTCTACCTATTTTATATAAATGACCGAAAACCCAAATAAATCAGATTGATATTGTAAGGACTGTTTTATTTCAATGTTTAAGGCCTATTTAATAGACCACTTTTTTATACATATAAATAAATACGTTTAATATGCGTGGTTATATTAACGTCAGTTGCTGCCATGCCAATCACTTAAACCTTGTTTATTGGCCTTTAGAGGTTATGTTTTGTGTAAATACAAAATGTATAGGTACCTACGCATTTACATTTACGAAGTATAATTTTGAAACCTTTGTTGCAATACTTATTACAAATGATTGTCGAATAAAAGCAACGAATTCATTACTAATTGTAATATCAGAGTTTTACACAATTAATAAATGTATGTACATTTTAATAATTTTAATTTAGTACCTATTAGTAAACGATAATTATGTTTTTAACTCATTAATATGGTCCACAACCTTCATAGGTGCTAGCTAACCGAGCTGTCGGGCCGATGCGACATTGATGAACGAACAATCACTATACACCTAGGTATGTCCAGGCTACATTGTCTACACATGAATAGCACAAGTCAACCGAGACACTAATACCTAGCTCGGCATTATAAAATATTTTTAAAACAATTAGATGTTACAATTTGCATAAAGTTTTGAACACGTGAGGACGTTGACCTTCTGACACCAAGGTCGGGGCGGCGGCCTTCAAACAGCCTCGTCTAGCTGGCGCACAGGCTCCTCTCAGACACATCTCGAACCACAGACGCACACAAAAACAACGCACACTTAACTATATTACCTTCGAGTGGGAACACGAGCCCATGGCCACGTAGAAACTACGCTTGAAAGCGCTTTAAAGTCACAAAAACGATATCACTGACACATAAAAACGTACTGGAGAAACGCGGCGCACTAATTCGCACAATTATCTTGAAAGATAAGGTGCAATAGTAGCACTCTATGTTGAAAACTGTTTAAGTAACATGTAACGAGTGTATCGGCCACGCGAGACGAGCTCCGATGCGCTCGACGAGCTGGCGAGAACTGAGCGAGGAGCGGCAGCGGTCGCGCCGCCCGCCACCGCCTGCAACTATTCGCGTCATTCCATTCTACACGCGCACGCACTCACCAATACAAACAAGCCGCTGCTCGATCGCTGACAAACACATGTCCGATCCGACGCGATCACCCATCTCGACCGAGCACTACGCAACGCACAATCGCACATCGTATAGCTAGACATCGTGCGTCGCTCGGCACGACTACCACATTCTCAGAGCACTTCTTAGGCCACTTATTTCGATCAATCCTCAGTCTGGGCTTACCCAGTTGATGCATGACTCATAGCTTCGTGTTGAGAAACATCTATGACTCAGCACTTTCCTTAAATCAATTTTAATTTCTGATTATTATGATGAGTTAGCACGATTTCTTTTCTTTGTTCGTATTGTCACGCAGCTACGGAAACTGAAAATTCGAAGATCCTTCGATATTCTTTACTATAAAAATAAACAGTACATACATTGTACCCTGAGATAAAAGTGAAATCACCAATAATTTTGCAACTTGATGAAAATAACCGAATGTGATAAATAACGCCTCAAGCGTTATTTATCTATACCATTTTGCGCATTTGTTGTCAATGACAAGAAATTTTATAATAATGGCGAAAAGGTCGTGTGACGAGCGCGTACACAAACAAAGCCATGCGTGCGGAGTGGTCGGTGCGGCGGCGGAGGCGACGGACGCAGACAAAGCCGCGACGGAGCAAGTCGTCGATCTCCCCCGAATTAGTCCTGGCCGGGGCGGTGACCTCCGCGGCCACACGCGCCCGCCGTGCACCGCTCCGCCACTAATCATCGTCTCGCGGGACACGCACCACGTCCATCCCTCGGCGAAACAAAACGCCCCCCGATACCGACTATCTTTACATTTTAATGTAAACAAAGCGTGACTAATTATCAGGTTAAGACTTCAACGTGATAATTGAGTCGACTTTATAACAAAGAGACAAAGACCGAGAAAGAACATTAAAGTAAGGTCAATGAAATAAGAGCACGTGGAACTCGAAAACAATTTCTTGCTGAGGACAACGCAGTACCTACCACATCACGTGTTTCATAAAACGTTTAGTAGTCGATTATTTGGCAACCACAAAAGGTGGGTAAAGAAATATACCTAGTACATTCAACCAAAGCAACTCGCCAATTTACACAAGTCTATTATTAGGAACAGTTATGCTCAAAGATAACACTTTGCTGACATAATTTCCCTCAAGACTATATTTTGATAACTATGAATGCAAGATATGTACCGAAATTTGATAAGTCTTATTATGACCAAAATACAAGTAAACAAATATTCTATTTTTGTTTTTAGCACTTCGTCTTGGTAAAATTGCAACTCATGTAAATAATAGAAATTTGCAGCTCATTTGCTAATAAAGAAAAACAAAGGATAAATGTTTAAAAACAAAGAGGAACCTTGAGATCCTTAAGGCCACAATATGTTGAAGTGATTCAGATTCAAAAGTCAAGTGTGCTGCCGGGGAGTGGTACTTTCTCTTCACGATCGTAAAAACTATACGAAGCAGTGGTTAGGGGAGTGCATACCTGATGTTGAAGTGAATTTCGTACCAAACAAATGTCTTTCCAAGTGCGCAGGCCCTTCAGCTCACAACCAGGCGACACCACGTCTGTGCGGTTGAGGTCAGCATCCACCGGCATCACAATGAATGGTCACGCCACCTGAGACAAGTAATACAATCTATCTATTAAAACTAATGCACCTTTCATGTTGTATTGTTAATTATTAGTGCTCTATGTACAAAAGTATACTAACAACTCTTGCGCACTTCTCTGAATTTGGTAATTGGAACAGTCCATCTTCAAGATCTGAAAATGACTCAAGTCCCTTTGAAACACAATGCAGTGATTTTGTTCCCTGGCCCTCAAGTTTTCGAATAATGCGCAAGAGCGACCTACCATATTATTATTTCAGCTTCAACTAGCAACACTCGAATATTTTCTCACAAAGGGGTCGACTTCCGGTCTGACAACATATTGTTCAATAAACTCAATATAACGAAGACAAGTCTCGCAGTAGCGGGTCAGACCAAATTAAAATTCAGTTATTTACTGGAGCGACTGTTCTGACCTCCGCTACCCAACAAGCGCGTATATCGGTATTATAAACAAACTGTTACAAACCTACCAAATATTTCAACGCACAGGAGCCAACCTCAACACAAACTTATAATAAATTCCAAATAAACCTTGCACTGTTGTCAAATAAATAAGCCTCGTATAGTTTATTGATTTTACACACATTGTGCAGAAGTCATTTCGAAATTTGTCTTGCAAAACTTCCCAGTACGAATACCTACACTGTAGATGTTCAATACTAGTCACCATAACCGTAATGAAGCGATAGAGTTGTCGGAAAATACCGACCACGACGAGGCAACCACGACGATAAGTTGCCTTATCTACTAAAATGATAGTAGGTATGGCGGTTGGTCATACATAAGGGAATTTACCATTGCTGAAGATCAATTTTATCCCACTGTATTGTGTACTAACTGAAGTTATGTTCTATAAGAGAATTTTGTGACCTGATTACCTACAGAACTTCAATGGGATTAAACTTCATAGATTTGTTTTTTGAGTTGAATAGGTAACACATTTAATAAATTGTAGTCCCAGCCAACACTTACGTAATTAGGCTACAACCATTCATTAATATTACTAGCGACCCACCTAGGTTTTGCATGGGTAAGTACTAATTTCCATTGTCATTTTCATAGTATGTTTAATTGTCATCCAAACATCTTACTAGATGGATTAATATATCTGCTAGATCTGACCGTTCTCAAGTGATGAGATGTACATTTTAATGAATAATATGCTGTAATTTTTTTGACAATAAATGTACAATATAAGTAACCTGTTTGGCTGGTTAAAGATTAATACTGTTTGTTATAAAAAGTAAAAAACAAACATTGTTAGTAATATTTAAAAGATAGAAAGGTTTAATGTGGATATTCTTAAGAATTAGACAAATACCATTGCGGACTTAGTTTACTGTAGTAAAAACCGCACACCCCGTTTTATGTGGCTGTTGTATGTGTTTAATCGTGCTGACTACGCGCTTTTAATGCATATTAGTAAATAGTCCACGTATGTATCGTTTCAACATACCGACCGGCTTGCCTGGTTTTGCGTTTACTGACCGTACTGACTGCGTTCTATGCGCGTCATCGCCCTTAGAAGAGAAGTCAGTGGAGAAATCGACAAGACACAAACAGCGACATTGTTTGAGCGACTAAGAAATAAAACAGACAGTCTAGAGATAGAGAGGGAGGAGAGGGACGGAAGTTCGACTTCCACACTGGCGAAAGCTAGTAATTAAATAAAACCATTGACTTATCTTAAAACAGATTCGTCTTTGCTAAAGTAATAGGAATCTGATTTGGTAACAATTGTCACTGATAGGAGCTATAGCTGAGTGCCCCATAACATTTCGAAAAATCATGTTTGCATCTCACAAGTGTGCAGCTACAGCTGAAAGAGCTATTTTTATTTAGTCTATTTGATAAGTCTAGTCCATTAAAAAGGTTTTAAGATTTCATGTAGAGTGAAAAGCTTATGCTATTCCGATCTTCTTTACAGATCAATAATAATAATTTTTGAACTAATTAGGTAATAAAAATAATATTAATAATACTTAATAATAATATTCCACGACTATTCACACAACGCCATCTAGTCCCAAGCTAAGCAGAGCTTGTGTTACGGGTACTAAACAACTGATAATTTAATTATGTTTGATGATATCTCCGAAACTATGCATTTTTGGACCACCTATTCTAGGAGTTTTAGTATTATTTTTACCTACAGAATATAACCCTAGAGTTTTGGGATATAAAAAAAAACACCTTGTATAGGTACTGTGGTTCTCTGGTGCATACAAATTCTTGATTAAATCAAACATAACTGCACATTGACCAATTTCTATTGTCAGTTAAAATAATTCAGCCCCCCCAAATAATATGGAACAAGGGCAGGAAGATGATGAGTTAAAGAAATTCAGCAACAAACATAGGACCTATGTTTTTGACTAAGTACTACCCACCAATGACACAGATACTGTCAAGCACAGAGTAGTAACGAAATGGAGCGCTTATAGACATAAAATTTCCTAACTAATCGCACTCACCGAAATTGTGAGGTCCGCGTGGGGAAGGTACGTCTTTCATTGGACGATTGCTTGCGACGAGTCATTCAGCGTATTTCCTGGCGACTGTTGTGATGTTTGCATTGTCTTTAGCACCCTTCTCCTGCTCATTATCACTCCATTTGCTTACTACTCTGTGGGTAAATGTTAAATCTAAATATACCAACTAAAATCTCACTAGATTCATAATATACTCTACACAAGTAAGTAATCAAAAGAAACAGGAAATAAACTTAAAAGTTAAAGTGGACTATGCAAAAGATGAGTCATTCGAATTAATCCATTAAACCCCAAGCGGACACCGGCATCCGCCCTGTCATTGTCTTTCTATTGTGTCTCTAATTGACACGATTGAAAGGTTAAGTAATTACTCAATTACACTACACATTTCTCAATTACTCAGTAGTTATTACACCTAGAAAATAAAGTAAGTAGCACAACAAATCAAGATATTTTGTACCTTCATTTTTACTATTTTAAACTTATAATTCCTTTTATAAATGATATAAAACCAAATCCTAAATGGCTGTTAAAACCTTTTTCATCAACAAAACAGTTAAATAATAACAATAAAAGCAGCTACGAGCTTTAGAAAAACTGCCACATGTTGGCAGCAAGTTATCATGCAATTTAACACACTGATAACAACTACACTTATCTCTCATGTTTCTATACAATACTCATGCAGCTTGAATTCACGTACATCTGATAAGTGACTTTCAAAATGACACAGTATTTACTGT
Source organism: Euplexia lucipara (assembly GCA_921972225.1). Taxonomy (NCBI): domain Eukaryota; kingdom Metazoa; phylum Arthropoda; class Insecta; order Lepidoptera; family Noctuidae; genus Euplexia; species Euplexia lucipara. The sequence continues at coordinate 6,040,344 of OV179152.1, read as the reverse complement.
CACACCACTAATTTGAAGAAACATGTCTTATCTTAATGTGTACAATTACATTTATTTTCCATATTTTTCACAACATTTATGTGAGTTGTAAAAAATTAAAATGATCTCTTATTAAATACTTACTTTTCCAAAAATGTGACTGTTAACATTTTATTTTATATCACATCATAAAAGCAATTAAAAGTACTTAATACCTACATAATCATACCTCAACTATATTTATGAAGCGTGTTTAACATGAAATAATTTATAAGAATAACTTAACATTATTTGCATGTCACCTTTTTGTTATTGTTATAAAAATGATGCCTGAAAAATAATTACATGTAGGTAGGTATATTCAGATCAAAATAATATATGTTTGGTCTCCATCACTCTTTTTTGTAAACTAGACTGTTGGAAGTAAAAAAAAAACAAAAATGAACTCAAAAAGATCAAACAAGATAAAACAAAGAGTTTTATCTTGTTTGATCTATATGTGTGGATTTAGAGGTGGTTGGTATTGGCTAAAAACTCACCATTTTCATTAAAAAAAAAACAAGTGTACAGAAACACAGGATAAAAGTAACTGCACAATTACACAAACTGGGATAAAATAACATTAAATCTGTATGATACATAATCATAAAATAATGAGAAAATATGAATAAACTAGTAGGTATTTACTTCTGTTTTACAGAGGTTTTAAGTTTTATTGGTGGGTTTTTTTTTAAACAAACTGCACAGAGTATAAAATTATATTGTTTGGCTGTGCAATAAGTTTGCACTATTTTAATAATACAATACAAAAACAGAAGGCAGTTCAATAAGAAAAAATATTTCAAAATTGATCAGTTGAACTTGTACTAACCACCTGAAACCATGAGCATGATTATTGTTTACAGAGAAAGTACATAGTCATAAAAAACATAATCACTTTGCAATTTCTACAATAATTTCTAAAAAAATTGTATTAACTTAGTAATCGTTTGTTAACCAGTAGGTACAATATACTGTTGTGTCATCACCACCTTGTGCATTGTAATAGAATACAGTAATCAACTTTCAAATACTTGTGCTGCTGGTTATATGTTTTAGAAGTTAGGATAAAGTTGCTGTACAAGGATAAAAGGGTAGGTACATGCCACCTAGTTACAGGAAGTCTCGTGGGCAACTACAATAAAATACGTAAAAACATAAGTAGGTAGGTACGCAGTTACTAATGCGAAATTATGTGAAATTGATAGACAATCATGATTTGGCAACAAGATACGTTTAATATTGCAATAAAAGCCTATAGCATGAAAGGAACTACAGTAAAATGCCTCCCAAGGTGGTGTCATGCAAAAAAATGCGTACCTATGAACAAGTGCACTATTGGTCTCAGTGAATCCTGTGCACAAAAAAAGTATTTGACGTAACATGAAGTTAAAGTTTTGATCAATATATTTTACAGATATGGTCTCTTCACGGGACAGAAACAAAGAAATTATTGAAGAATTTAGTAATTGGCATTCACGAAGAAAATGGCGTCATATCACTAGTCACGGAACAAGGTACAATTTCGTCATACGAATGCACGGGTCACAATCACAAAAGATTACCACAATAAAATAAATGCATGCTGTACAAGTGATTTTGTTCGTAAAATTACTCACTTTGAATAAAAATTCCAAAGAAAATCATCCAAAAACTCAAAGAACTGATGACAAGGCACTCCACTCACCGTTTGCAAAACCAGACTGGTATCACGTGACCTGTAATGTTACCAATATAGTAAAATGTCTGGATTTCGGTAGAAAATTTCCACTTTAATTAAAATATTTTAGTCTACTTTTTTCACACTTAATTTTGTACATTTATTATTATCCACGAACACCAATCGCTCCTAGAAAATAAAAATATCTTAGATTTGTCGTAGGGATTGACACATGCGAAGAGAAACCTCTTTTTGCTTGTGTTTGCCAGAAGAATTATGTTACAAAGATGCTTAATTTTACCCAACTGCAAAGGGCAGACTAAACTCACCAACTGGAGTTAAAGATACCAACTTTTCAATCTAATACACATTTTTTTACGTCCATCTCAATATTACTTATATGATTTAAAAACAAAGGAGAATGCCAATTTGTGCCCCAAAGTGTACAGAGATCGTTGTATTACAAATACTTATAATAAAATAAGTAACGAAATTTAGACAATAACTTACATTCCTTACCAGACGTGGAAAAAACTCACAATACAAAGTATCTTTCTTTTTATTTCACTTGAAAGTACCCTCAACATTGCCATATAATATTAACAAAGAGCAAAACAGGGAAAAACTATCTTATCACATATAGCTTGGCAAAAAAGAGTGTGGAATAAATGAGGTCGCTAGTATCGCGCATGTAGCCACCCTGAATACAACGACTTATCAGGGGGTCGAGTCTGCTATTGCAATCGTGTCTCAATGACCGGTCATTGATCGAATATTTGACAACTTTGACAGTTTTTGTATGGGAAATGTGTCATAAGTTTGACGTTATACGTCAAAAATCGATCATTGACCGGTCATTGAGACACGATTGCAATATCAGACTCGACCCCCAGGTTTGTTACTTGTTATTTTTTAGTACCTATACATACTTATAATCCCTAAGTTAAGTGGGTGGTTCTGTCTGTCGGATGCTACGCAAACACCATGGAATACTTCAATGTCCAGTATTAACACTATTAATAGTGGGCAAATGTGTATAACAACATGTAAAAATGTATACGAAGCAAAAGAAGAAGGTATGTAAGAATCGTAGCATATAGCGCTCTGTAGTTTCTGCCTACCAGCGTGGGAAAGAGGCGTGAGTTGATGTACCTAGTATGTTATAGTGGGCACTGAAGCCTTGCACGAAAGTGGTGCATTAGGTATCCACAGACAGATATAATCATGCCCTCGAGAGCAGATGAACCGTAATTATTGATTATGATTGTTAGGAATTGACGACAATAGTTTACAGGGATAATTAAAGAACAAGTTTTTAAGCTTTATTTTAATACCAAAACTTTAATCAGACGAATCGAACACACTACCATGAAATATTCGATCCCGTAATAGCTCACATGTTGGCTAGAGCGTCCTGCAACTTCTGAAACACTAGTATTTTCTAATTCTGATAAATTACTGTTACTGTCATCTGTGAGATTTATTACTGTCATGTCATATTACTTTTCTATTTTCTTTACAATATCCTTGGATGATTTTTTCCAATCTTAGTAATGTTTGCCAATGCTTGTTCAGCAGCTACCTAAAAACAAAAAATAATCATAAACAATGGTTCTTACATAGCAACTTTAAAACATGCACGTATAAACTAGGCTACATACCTTTACATCAATGGACCCAACATTGACTGAAGCAATTTAATGTTTTGCACTTCGCCATATTAATTCAATCGGATTCACGTCACAATGATAAGGTGGTAACTTTCTTCGGGCCACCTTTAAAAAGTTTTCCCGGTGTTGAAAAAATATCTTATTTTTTATCTTCCTTAAACATTTTTCTTACTGTGTTGACAGATTTACCTAAAACAAAAAAAGATACGGCACTTTATTATTAATTCCCTATTCTTTATCTTCAAGTATCAAATATGGGTATACGAGGCTCTTCAAACTACAAAACATAACCTTAAATTTCAATTTCTGTAAACACGACAAATAGTTACTTAAATCTGTATATCAACAAAACTATGCATTGAATACATTTAGAAAAACTTATTTAATGCCCAATGATATAATTAGGGTAGATAAATACCTGTCCTAGCGGCAGTTCTTCGATAAACATTCCCGATATCGGACAAAACTTGTCCCGCTTCAGATTTGGCCAAACACCACAAAAAGACTTGGTAAATCACTGCTCTAATACAACTAGAAATGGTTTTATTAATTTTCAATCGTTAATTTTGCAACGAAACTCAATAATTTTGTTAAATCCATGAAAAACGACTAGGATTTACGCTTTTTTGACACATGATGTACTAGCAGTTGACAAATAACACAATGTTGCCACAATCATCCACTTTTAGTTTCAAACTCTTTTTTGCCAAGCTGTATAATAAAATAAAATAAATAAAAATAAAAAAGCCTTTATTATTTCATCAGCATGTAACACAAGTATGTAGTCGTATGAGTGTATGAAATAAAAGGAGAATGCCAATTTCTGCCCCAAAGTGTACAGAGATCATTGTAATACAAATACTTATAGTAAAATGAGATATGAATTTTAGAAGATAACTAACATTCCATACCAGACGTGGAAAAAAACTCACAATAAAAAGTATCTTTCTTTTTATTTCACTTGTAAGTACCCTCAACATAGCCAAATAATATTAACAAAGAGCAAAACAGGGTAAAACTATCTTAACACATACCTGGCCTAAAATGTTAAATATTTGTAAGTTAGCGTAACTTAAAACGTAATACATTATTATTAGTGTTTTATGTTTTCTTATCCATAAATCGAACTGTAATATTGTTAGATTAATAGTTTAAAATAATCTAGGCATTCATATCTAACATTATTTTACTTTTATTTTGGCAACACTCAATTCTTCGATCAAACGTCAAATATCATTATGTCACAAAATATTCTGCCTACAAATGATGCTAACCATAATAGATTTACTTTGAAAAATTATGCCCTCCTAGTGCTTTAAAACGAATACATTGTGTATATTAATGCCTGGAACAGATATCTAAACATGTTTATACCTTAATGTTTACAATAAACATAAAAATACTTTAGCCGGTAGGTACAAAAACGGTTTCTTTAAACCTTTATAACTTTCGTCCTCGACTGCTGAGCAATATGCGCCTTTTATACTTTTGTTGTAGAAGATCTTTACTATTAAATTACATAGATTTCATTTATGTACTGCCTGGGGCACATGTTCATACAATTTTTGGCATTGTCTTTTGAAGTCCTATATGCATGCCGTATGGACCCCTGATCGGGTGAAGGCCTCCTCCAGAGATTGCCACTCGTCACGATTTAATGCCAGGTAGGGCCAATTGCAAGTTCCGATAGGCTCTAATTCGTCCTTCCACCTTGCTTTTGGTCGACCCTTGCCTCTGTGCCCATGAGGTCCACTCCAAACAGTCACGGTCTTCGTCCACCTGTTGTCAGTGTAGCGAGCAACGTGACCCGCCCACCTCCACTTCAGACCTCGCGCAAAGGACAAGGCATCTATCACACCAGTCTGTTTTCTTATAGCCCTGTGGCGGACTCTGTCTCTCAGTTTTAGGTTTAGTGAGCTACGTTCTAAGGCTCTTTGACAGGATGCTAGCTTTCTGTTGGCTGATGAATCGAATATCCACGTTTGACATCCGTATGTGAGACAGGGTAAGAGGCATGAGTCCATCACTTTCTTTTTTAGTTTTAAGTCCATGTTTGATTTCATAACTTCTTTATAGGCCCAGAACTTTTTCCATGTGATTAATATACGCCTGTCTATTTCCTCTATGTTGTTATTTTTTTGAAAGGATACTTGTTTGCCTAGGTAAATATAATCATCAACATAATCTATCGTGTTATTTTTTACTATAATCGGAGATTTGTGGCGGTTAGACATGACCTTCGTTTTTGAGATATTCATTTCCAGGCCGATGCTTGTGCTTGCGTTATCAAGTTCTGACATCATGGATTGGAGCTCTGCAGGACTCTCGGAGAATAGCACTATGTCGTCTGCGAAGCAGAGATGGTGAAGACGTTCCTTGCCGATTTTTAATCCTTTATTGTCCCAAGGTAGATTTTTCATAGTGTTTTGCCAAGCTGTACCTGGCCTAAAATGTTAAATATTTGAAGTTAGCGTAACTTAAAATGTATTAAATCATTATGTTCTATGTTTTCTTCTGCTGTAATTAAAATTATGATTGGGATATAAATTTTTGTCGTTGTTACTTAAAATGTACGGTAAAGTTTATTAAGAAGAAAACATAAAGGTGTCACCCTTGGGTAGACAAACAGCTTTATGGAGTATTTTACTACAGGTTTATATATTTTTTTAATTCACTAGTGATTATATCATCGAGGCGGACAGCAAACACTTCTTTACCTATAGATAAAAAACTGTCCATTGCAGAAAAACTTATAACATTGTAGCCAGTCTTATTGTCTGATAGTGAAAATTATAGTTTGTATTATTACTGTTTTTTAACAATTAATTAATAAAATAAAATGGCTTTTGTTTCAATATTCTTTAATAAGAGACTAAATAAACTAATTCATTATAACTACTCCCAATTGAATTAGGTACATAAAACCATATTTAATCTGTACTAATATTATAAAGCAAAAGAGTTTGTTTGTTTGTTTGAACGCGCTAATCTCAGGAACTACCGGCTCGAATTGAATAATTATTTTTGCGTTGGATAGTCCATTTATCGAGGAAGGCTATAGGCTAAATGTTATCACGCTCAGTAGGAGCGGAGCAGCAATAAGAAATGTTGCAAGCGGGAAAAAAGTTTTCGTTGCGTGCACTGCGTAAACGGTTGAAATTACGCAAACATCAAGTATTATGAAATTATTTTTGTTTAAAAGTTCTAAAAAGAAGTGACAGCATATGTCTAATCCTTAAGGTTAACACACTATAATCCTTTTTATGGAAATCAAATTGGTTCTAAAATAATGCATTATTTGGGAGGAAGTTTTAATTAACATGGTATTAATCCTTATCCAAATAAATACGTTAATCAAGACAAGAATTTAATTTTGAACAAAATTGCCATTGACATTATTTAAGATGCCCCAACAGTTTCTTGTAGCTCATTGCTAGGAGAACCGGAGAATGAACACTGACAGCACCTTCATGAAGTAGGTACTGGACAAGTCACCATGTCTTGCATTCATGATTGTGTGTGTCCATTATTGTATTATTATTATTTTTGTATTGTATTGTATGTGTTTTGAATGTTTTTTTTATTAATTAATCAATTACCAAATATGGATAATTTATAATATTTTGTGTTGTAATTTTATCTGAACGAAATAAATTGAAATGAATCATGTGATTTCAATTAATATCTTGAGAGATATCATAGTTTTAAAATAACTCCGCAACAAAATATAATACTCGGTGCGCGGGCGATACGTGAGGGGGAGGGCTCCTGACGCCCGCTGGTAGCTATGCGAGGTACCATGCCGCGCGGCTAAGTCACGTGGTTGGCTCCCTTCGGAACAGTAATACAAGGCAAATTGCATTTTCATCGACATCTCATACTCTGATAAATTCGTATAGAACAAATAATTGACTAATCATTTCTCAAAGACGAATCATTTTTCATTGTCTAAAGGCACTTCACACGAATCAAATCGCGGACAGAAGCTATACAGGATTATTTGTAAAACACCAGCAACCTCTCGGGACTAGACAGCTAACATCATAAGCAACAACTTTTGTTCTACTAGTTCTGACGTAAATCAATATATTGAGCTCAAATTATATTTTAAGTTCTTATTGTACGTGTTGTACAATAAAAACCTATGTTCCACTCATGAACGAAAGGACGACGAAGTTCTAGGCGCTTGCGACCTAAACTGCGATGCGTGTAGAGTTATTAACATTCATGCAGGATATTGAATTAATATTTATTTTTGTATGGAAATAAAATCAAAGAAATTAAAGTCGTAGAACAAAAGTTGTCACTTATGATGTTAGCTATCTAGTCCTGCGTGGCTGTTGGTGTTTTGCTTGTACTGTGTAATTGTATGGAGAGTTTCACACCAATATTACTAAATAGATTGATTGGTGGTACCTACAAGCTACACAATCATGAAGTCAAGTCAAAGTATTAACTTACCAAGCACATTTGTTGTAGGTAATTGATTTAAGTATGAAATTCTTAGTTTTGTTCCTTGCTGTTGTTACCAATTCTAACGTAGGTACTTATTCGAATACTTTTCATTGATTTGAATATCGTTAGTATTGGATTAAGAAGAAATTTCAGCTATGCCTTTTGGAAAAATATCAAATCTGTCTCGAAACTCAAGGGTTTCTAAGATGCGCAGGTTAGTTCGATCTCTCGAAACTGACAGAGCGTGAACAATTACTATAAAAATAATTTCAGCTTCTTCGTAAACAAAGTCGCGGGTTGAAGTTAGCGTTAGTTCAAAGTAACTTTTCCACGCGGACGAAGTCGCGGGCAGAAGCTAGTGAATCATAAAAGAATGCCAGGCAGAAGTTATAGCCAAAAGTCTGTACCTCCATCACCTCGGTATAACTATTAGGTATGTTATAGTAGTGGGATTTTTGTACGAAACGTAATCAATATAGATTTATAGATCAGTAAGAAAGTGCCTGACAATCAAAATTCTGTTAAATTGTGTTTTGCTAGGTCACGTTATTTTGTAAGTTCATCCATGACGTCATTCAACAGCTTCAATCAAATCAAAAACAAAATTTGTGTTGCCACTATTAGATCTGAATAAACTACCATAGCGTACCGTGTACAATAGCTAAGTTGAATTATTGTTGATTGTTCTGACTGATTATTAATGACAAATGATGAAGTTCATGATTTTGTGACGACTAGTCAAGCTGTCAATGTATGAAGTGAAGAACGTACCATCAGTATAATTATGTGACGTGACTTTTGTGTATGTTTTAGCATACGAAATACTGTCGAAAGTTAGATAAACACTAAGACAAAAAGAGACAAAGTATAGGTAACATGCAATATTTTACATGATTGAAAACGTAGACTTACAGCTAGCAGCTGATATTCTTCTTGTAGTATCAAATCGAAACTAAAAAGAAACGTGTATGTAGAGACTTAAAATAAACAATTATTTGTATTTAATAATTAATTCATAATGCCAACGATATCGGTAAAACGTGACGCACTCTTTGCTGCACTTGGTAGGAGTTACAGTAAGTATTTCTTTTTTTTAAATCAACTTATAAATCGTATTACGGTAATGTTGAATTAAAACCTCTACAAATTTTGTTTCAGCTGACGATGAATTCCAAGACCTTTGCTTTGAGTTTGGCCTGGAGCTTGATGAAGTAGTAAGTATTGGATTTGAATATTAAAAGTATAACCTATCCTACCTAGCAATTCTGAATAACAGACATCATTTCTAAGAGGTTGCTTTGGTCAAAGGGTCATCTTAGGGGCAGGTTGCAATTCTTGACACTTTTGTTAGTAACAACTTTTTAGTGTACCAAGTACTGTTACTTTGGTATGAAAGAAATTATGTTTTTTTTTCATTAATTGTGTAAATGAGTACCTAGTAGATAATGAGAACTCTTAATAAAAAGTTTCACACTGTTTTAGAGCTAAGATTCAAAGTAAATACTTTTGAGGCAAGGTATTCTTCCCCTTGTCCCCTTGTAGGTACATGTCTTGAAGATGAGGTTTAACATTAAAGAATGGAAGTGACAGTCCAACTTGCAGCTAATAGTATAATAATAATTGACACACATAGCACAGATAGAAGACAATTTTAATAAAAATATAATAGATTGTTCTGTTATCTTTCTGATGTGTAGTACTCGCAACCGGTGTGTGTGTATGATAACATGTAATTGAAGCAAGAGAAGTATGTAAGAATCGTAGAATATGGCGCTCTGTAGTTTTTGTCTACTCCATGGGAAAAAGGCGTTATGTGTGTTCTTTAATGTTTATTACATTTTACAAATTACTCGACCAATTACTCTTATTAGACCACTAGACCTCTAGTCTGTATCATAAAATGGTTGACAAGCAAGATTAGGACTCTAGGTTACGACCTAAGGTTGCAGTACCACTTAATAAGGCTACATTCTCGACTTGTTATAGGAACATTGCAATCAGTTCTATGTAGCTTTTGTCCATAAAAAATCTCATCATTGTATAAATGACAACATTAAAAATGAGACTTTAAAACGTAATTCCAGACAACAGAGAGGCAGATGCTGATGAAGGAGCAAGGTGAACATGTTGGAGCCGGAGTATCTGAAGAGATCCTGTACAGGATCGACATTCCTGCCAACAGATATGACCTACTCTGCTTAGAAGGATTGGTTGACGGCATATTAGTTTTCCAAGGAAAGTTAGTACTAGTACTTATTTGTTGAATGAGGAGTAAAGCATTAATAGGTTTTGCAGTAAAATTATACAGGGTGGAGGGGATCTCAAGGATCTCAACATGATTCTGAGCGGCCATTGCAGAGGGCCCATTATAATTAAATATTGCCCATTATAATATTGTGTGTGCAAGTTACCCCTTTCTATTTTATCCATGTACCCATATAAAACTTTGATGAGACAGAGGCTAGTCTTTCTATAGTACTAGGTAGCGTTGCCAGGCGTCCGGATAAAGCCGGAGTTAAGCTTTTTGATTGACTGTCTGGCTAAAATAAATGATGTTAAGTTTGGTTAGGCTTTTTATGAAAATGTAATTTTCTTTATAATGAAAATAACTTGATTATACATACATACATATCGTCACGCCTGTAATCCCCGAAGGGTTAGGCAGAGGTGTACTTGGTAGTACACCCACATTTCGTCATTATGTTCTTATACGTCCTACCTTTTTTTTGTCGTACCTAGTAATACTGACACAAAATCCTCAGTGTAATAGGGTGTTCGGCCTTTTTACCCAAATGTCCGGCTAAACTGGCTAGTCTATCCGGCTAATGTTTTGGCGATCTGGCAAACCTAGTACTAGGTAACCAGTTCACCTTATTCACACTAAGGTTTTGGGCTATGGGTATAGCCCAAAACCTTTCTTTTCATAGCTTGCAATGGTCCTGCACCAGTTATAGGTTTACCTACCTTGGTGGTGCTCCTGCATAATGCATCCAAGGCGAATCTGCGGTTGGTGCAACATTTCATTTAAAGCAAAAATTGACCTTTGCGAGTTAGCTTGTATGTTTCCAAATGTACTCAGGGACTGTCCAAGTACCAAAAAGTATCAAAAAACAAAGAAAAATAACAATAATATTTCACAACTTTCACACAACGCCATCTAGTCCCCAACTAATCAGAGCCGGTGCTATACAACTGATAAACATAAGTACCTACTTATATATTTCTAAATATATACAATACAATAAAAAAAATAAGTAAAATAAATAAATATCTAAGTAACCGTAAGTTTACCAGTCATACAAATTTTATCAATTTCTGTGACTCCTCAATGACGAATGGTGAACATAATATTGTGATTTAAACATAATACTTAATAATATACCACTACTTCAAATACTACCACCTAGTCTAGCATTGTATGTAACATAGAGACACGCAGCACAGAAGTTCAGTTTAAAATTAAGTAGGTATTTTCTGTCTTTCAAATTCAATGCATTTCGGTAAGGTAGTTAGGTTAGGTAGGTAGTTAGGTTCGCTATTATTAGGATACGTATAATAAGGTAGGTTACGTTATACATATTTATAAGTATATATTTATGTATATATATTCTAATTCTATCTAACACAAAATGTTTAAATAATAGCACATTTACATTAGAGACTCTCTAAATAAAGAGTAGTAGTAAATATTACTGTTTATGTACGTACGACACATTGTTGTCATCCGGACATGACGCCGCGCGCCGCGCGTGACGAAGTCGCCGAATTTGCGGGCACAACTAATTAAATTATTAATAAAACCACATTAGAAGTATCTTTTAAAATGCCTAGGTATTCAATACCAATAGCATTATTAGACTTGCAATCAACAAACTTAATTGAATGACTTCAGGAAAGCTCAACCTCAGTATACCCTCAAAAAGACTGAAGATTGTCACTCTCTACACTTGACTCCAGCGACGGGACAGATCAGACCGTATGCAGTGGCCGCTGTGCTCAGAGGCGTCACGTTCACCAAGGAGTCCTATGACAGCTTCATAGATCTGCAAGTGCGTAATGCTTTATATTACTTTTACATATCTCTTGCTCTGTAAGTACACCCTTACACCCCTGAATGCCGGGGTGTATGACTATCATTACAGCATAGGTTTTGGAATTTGAAAAAAGAACTGTCATACTCATACTGCACGAAGAATATTTTTAAAAAGTTTTTTTTTTTTTCTCGGTATCGATTAATTACTCGAATCGGAATCTAGACAATTTATTTTATAAAGATTTTATTTTAAATATGGAACTATTTGTTTCCACATCGTATGTTAGATGGAATCGATTTAAAAATCAAACTGGCCAGCAAGATTTGACGCGCTTGCGTGCGTGAAAAAAAAAAGGCAGTCTACTAGTAGGCGCGAAAGCATCGCGAAAATAATTAATTTTAATTAAATACACATTTTTTTCTTCTTAATAAATGTTCATTGAAACCTGCTGTCTTGTTGTTTACTTACCTCACAATCGATATGTAAAGCAGAGTATTTATCTCGGGCGTAAGCATCAATTGCATACTCGGGTTAATTAGCGCCTTCGCTTCGCTCAGGCGCCAAAAACCTCGTATGCAATTGATGTCATACAGCCCTTGGTTAATAATCTACTATTATTTCCGTATGTCGTTATTCCGTTAAATTCCCGGATAGGTTAAAGTACCTATTATAGAGTTATTCGTTATTCCATTTGGAATAGCAGCCCGGAGCCTGGATTTCTGCCCATTGCATGGCAATTGGAAAAAGAATGTCCCCATTACAAGGGACTGAAAAACTGAAAAATGTGGATACACCTAAGTATACCTCTGGGGAGCGTTCAAGTATTACGTAACGCAATTTGGGGGGGCGGGGGGGTCTCGTAAAACGTTACGATGCGTTACACGGGCGGGAGGGGGTCCTTCTTACAACACGTTACGTAACATTATTTCTTTTTTTATATAAAAAAATAAACAAAATACGCAGGTGTTGCGAATTAAAAATCTCTTGTTTTATTATAAGGCAATTAAAACTATACGAAGGATAAAAACTATAACAACTTTTTGCGACTTCAGGGTAAAAATGATGACTTGAGTGTTACGTAACCTTTAGAGAGGGGGGTGGGGGGGTACAGAAAAACGTTACGGAGCGTTACAGTGGGGGGAGGGGGGGTCAAAAATCTTCAAAAATTGCGTTACGTAATACTTGAACGCTCCCCTGCTTAATACTTTGGGGACTGCAGGTAGGATGTTATGTTATGTAATTTACGTCTAAACATGTAAAGATGTGTTTGTGACCTCTAAAATTCCTCTGCCTAGGCTGTCTTTCTCTTCTATCTAGTAAGTACTACTGATACAAAATTCTTGCAGACATATTCAAGCAAAATAATGTAGACCTACGAATCTTACATATTAGAAATTTTCGGTCAATGTGTAGTGATAATTATTTGTGTAAATTAGTCAAACACTTAAACGTCATACCAATGAACAAACTATTTTATTTCTAGCTAGATAATTAAATTAGAGAACCTTAATTAACTTATATACTTATAATGTAAAATTTGTGTGTCTCCACAGGACAAACTACATCAAAATATATGCAGAAAACGCACATTAGTGGCTATCGGCACCCATGACTTAGACACAATAAATGGACCTTTTGTGTATGATGCGTTACCACCCAGCGAGATTAAGTTCAAGGCACTCAACCAACAGAAGGAAATGACGGCTTCAGAACTCATGGAATTATACTCTGTAAGTATATACACACATTACTGTTTAAATTGATAATGATTTATGATTTTTAAATGGAAACTAAGCATTGGCAAGGCTGAGTTACTAAATAAGTCTGAGGTGTCTGCAACACAGGTTCTTGTGGTCACAACAACCTGTGTGGGCTTCAAAAACTATACAACTGGTTGTTACAGGTCTATTAACTCGTAGATTACTGGCACTACATCGATAAAATATTGACGAAGTTTTATTAAAAATAATGATGAGAAGTGATGATAAGAAATAATGGTTATTTATAAACATGTTAAATAAGAACACATCGATAAGCGGTTTCATGTTTGCAGACGCACGCCCAACTAAAGCAGTACCTAGGTATCATCAGAGACAGTCCTGTTTACCCCGTCATCAAGGATAAGAACGGCGTAGTACTGTCTATGCCGCCCATCATCAATGGAGACCACTCAAAGATCACACTTGCCACCAAGAATGTCTTTATTGAGTGCACTGCTACGGACTTGACTAAGGTGAGGTGATAAGATGTACATGCTCATGCAATGCTCTTCAAATCAAGTAGTATTGTCACGAAGCTTATTTATATTTATTATTTTACTTACCACCTAAGAATAAATATGGAAAGCAATAATGATATTGAGTATTGACATGGTTCTAAGATGTGTCAGTCAACCAATCTTCCAGATTTGAATATTCTCAGAAAATCAAAACTTTTTTTCAGAGCAATACATATAATTTCCAAAATGCTGGCATTGCCAGGAAGAAATAACTTAAAAGTTATTTTGTGTGGAGTACCATACCTACCATAAGATTACTTTCAGAAATACTAAAATTGACATTGCGGATCTAGATTTCATTTATTTCCTTATATCTACCCATAACATGAATTCCAACTTCCAGGCTATCGTGGTCTTAGACACAATAGTGAGCATGTTCTCAAAGTACTGCAGCCGTGAGTATGAGGTGGAACAGTGCAAGGTGTTCGCGCCCGACGGCACTTACGAGGTGTATCCCAAGATGAGGAACCGTGTGGAGACCATCAGCGTTCAGAAGGCTAACAGCTATATTGGTATCAAGTAAGAACAACTACTTATATTATTATTTAAATTACAAATGGACCTGAAATGCTTGGGAGACTTAATCTGTTCTGGAAGGAGGTGGGCTGGTTGGAGTAACCCCCCAACAAAATGGCCGCCATGGCTCACGCACAATGGTCCAAACTTGGATTAAGTGCGGAAACCAAATCCTAATAGATAGATGGACCCGGGAACACTATTTTTTTAACCTTACTAGCATTGTTGGTTGGGCTTTACTAGTAGTCTTGTTAACCCCTCCAACTAAGCTGAATATGCTTCCGTCTGGAGTGAGTTCACGTCAATAGTAATAATAATAATGATAATAATAATAATATTTATTCAAAAGTAAAATTGGTAAAATAAAATACAAAAGTCTTAAAAATAATTAACAAAGGTATTTAAATGTTAGATGCCTGTACTAGGTTAGATAAACCTGTATCACAAGCGACAGGAGCTCATTAACGTTGGTAATTGTAGTACAAAGAATTATTAACAATATTTAAAATAAAAGATGATAACAATAGATGATATTATTCATAACTTAAAAACTATTTTAAAAACTAATGCAACATGTTTGTTTATTTTTACCTTGCTCTACTTAAGACAGCTGTGTTTTCGCGCGTCAGCAGAAATAAAAATAAATAAAAGTCAAACGTCGTATAAACGGGTATAGATAGGTAGTAATTGAACGTTATTTTTGCAGCTAGTGACTAAATACTTGGAAATCAACAAAATCGGGGCTTGTAGGCCAGCGAAGTGCAATGTTCATGTTGAGTCAGCAACTGGCGTTAAACACGGAAGTCTGGGCTTGAGCGTGACGTCCTACACGCCCTCATAGTCAATGGAGTTTATATATCTATATTCTGCCATTTTCCTAGCAGGGCACTCAGAATCTCCCGTTTTATGATTGTTGGGCTTTTTAAAACGTGAGCAAGTTGCACATTTCGGTGTGTCAGCTTTTTTCTCGCACACAGACAGCGAGTGTCCAGCTTCACCACAATGACCACACGTTGAATTGACTTCTCTGCATGTTTTAGCTGCATGACCATATTGTTGGCATTTATAACATCTGGTTACCAAGGTAAAGTCCCTGACAGGACAAGATGTCCAATTTATAAAAAGCCTTGCTTGAGAAATGATGGGTTTGCGTATGTGGGCTGGAACTTCAATTATGTAGTTGCAGGTTGAGGAGTCCTTCTTTCCAGATTTGTGGCTCAGTTTGATGGAGGTCAAAAAGGATCCCATGGTTGAAGCTGGTAACTTGTCGGCTAAATTCTGTTCGAAGATGCACCTGAATACCTCATTTTCACTCATATTATTTGGCACTCCTATAACAACAATTCGAGGATTGCGCTTATTGGGTTCGTCGGCGGTGAGACCAGATGTAGAGAGCTGGACTGCACGTTTAAGTTTATCAGTATCGTGTTTGGTCTCTGTATTGATTATAACTCCACCGTTTTTGGTCTTGCGAACACCACGTACGTGTAGCTTCATTTCTTCCGGGCGTATGATCTTTTGAACAAGGTCTTTCGTTTCTTCACTTGTTTTCAATTGATCATTAGGATAAATGACTAAAGAGCTAAAATTGCCAGGACGAACAAAATTCGAGCCCTTCTTCACCATATCAGCAAAAGAAACGCTTCCCGCCGAACCAGAGTCCTTTATCGTTTGTTTCAATTCAGAGATGTGTTCCGTTAGGTCGCGTTTTTCTCGGAGGTCTTCAACCATATTGAAGGCTTGAATAGCCTTCGACTTTAGGGACTGGTATACAACTGCCATTTGTGAAGTGTTGGATCCAATTTTACGGCACAAGTTCGATATTTTCAGTTTCTGCTCAGAGTTCAGTTTGCCTTCCGCGGCTATAGAGCAAACTTCATTTAATTGTAGGTCAATAGCAGACATCCATTTCTGGATCTCTGGTGTTGGTACAATGTCATCGTCTGGGCTTTGTGTTCTCTTTGTCGGTGAGGCTGATGACTGCACTGTTCCTCTTGTATTAGAGGGGCTGATTTCCATTATGTGTTAACTTAAATCACTGTGTCCATTATAATTACTTAACTACTAGCAAAATAAAAGATGCATTACAACACTAATGCACTAAACGAGGTCACTATTATTAATGTATGTCAATTAAATATTGCTCATGAGCACGTCTGCTCGCGACAAGGTTCAATCGAGGTATCATGTAATAGTGCAATCAGTATGGGGATCGAACTCACGACCTCTCAATCGCTAGGCTGACGCCTTAGCCATTGGGCTATTGCTGCTTAAACTTAACTAACACAACTTTGGAAATACCGAAAAACAAACCGTACGCAAGGCACTAACGGTCAATTGAGATTCATTGCATTATGGAACTTTTGCTGATTATTATATTTTAAAATAACGTAAGTACCTACTAATCTTTCGGGTCATTATAGACCAGCTTAACCTATACGGTTGTGGTTCATATAGTAAAACTTTGTTTTTTATTTCAACAAACCTCTCGCCACTTAGATGTCTTATTTTTTAAAAAACTATACAATTGAAAAGAGTATGCTTAGATGGCTTGGTCACGTTGAAAGGATGGATGAAAGGCGACTAAGAAAAGGTATTTACAAGGCAGATGTAAGTGGGAACGCCGGGAGGGGACGCCCTAGGAGGACATACATAGACCTTATTGGTGAGGTTTTCAGAAAGGTCAGGTGCGTAGTACTCGCAAACGGCGTGTGTGTATGACAACATGTATGAATGTAAACGAAGCAAAAGAAGTTTGTAAGAATCGTAGTAAATGGCGCTCTGTAGTTTCTGCCTACCCCCTTGGGCAAAAGGCGTGAGTTTATGTAGGTATGTATGTACACAATAAGATATTTTTAATATAAAAGCAGGTTTATTTGTCAGTTTCTTTATTAATCCTCCGAAGCTTTTAAGTAAGCAGAGGCTAGACAGACTTCGGGATAAAGAACAAATAACAATAAAATGTATTGTTTTACAGTGAAAACGCTGACAAGCTGGCCGCCCTACTGTCGCGCATGTGTCTGTCCACGACCGCGCACCGCGACACGCTGCACGTGCGCGTGCCGCCCACCAGGCATGACGTCATACACGCCTGCGACCTGTACGAGGACATCGCCATAGCTTACGGGTAAGCAGTTATACCTAACTATATTTTACTAAGTTATGTAAAGTATTAAACCACATTGTGAGCTGGCAAAAAGGAGCTCTGTCGGACGGTAATAATATCATACGATTTTTGCCAGTCCACGAAAAATAACTTTTTTAATTCAAAGACTGACTACATTCTTGCTACTGTAAAATGACAAAAAAGTTGTAGGCTGGAGCGTCAGATTAAGGTTACTAAGTATTGCAGTGTCATTAAATTCATATAGTATACCAAACCTGAAGTGGATGAGACAGAGTGAAACAAATTGCATTGCATTTTAGTATCTTTAACAATTCAGAAAAGACCTGAAATTATTGAAGATTTCCGAAGAATTTCTGAAGAAATATAATCTAGTAATGTTTTGTTTTGTCCAGATACAACCGCATAGCTCGTCGTCCAGCAAAGGTAGTAACAACCGGTGGACAAGACGCCGTCAACAAGCTGACGGAGCAGTTGCGGCAGGAGTGCGCACACGCAGGGTACACAGAAGCGCTCACCTTCACTCTTGTGAGTATAACGTGCGAGGAAACGAGCAGCTAGCCCGCCCTCTAGTGTGGCTATTCATTCGAATCTCTGTATTTAGTAAACTCTTTTCAAGCCATAGCATTTTGCATATTTTCTTGTTTTAATAAAATTGCAAATACATGTCTTGTAAGGGAAAAGTACAAAGAAGAAGAAAAAGAAAGAAAATACATTTATTCGGGACATGCACAAGAATTCAACAGCAAAATCAAAATCTAACATTTTGAATAACCAAAAGACCTGCTGTGCGAGGCCACAAATGCCCCTATCTCGGCACGATACCACGATACTTAAAAAAAACCGCAGCACTGTTATTCTGATAAGGCCCTCTGATACCATGAATACACTTGCTGTAAAATAGCCCACTAGGGGGCATAAATTATAAATAACAACAAAGAGATGATATTGATATAGAATGATATTTTAAACATCAGACAAAAAGTTTATTATCAAGGATTAGATTTTGACTCGCCTGTTGGTCTAGTAGTTAGTGACACTGACTGCTATGCCGGAGGTCGATTCCAACCTAATTCAAATTCCTTCCTTCAAATTCCTTTATTTATTTTGTGCACATAGGTTACAATTATTTAAGATCTTACAGAAAAATGGTTCATGCTATGTCCCGCCAAAAGGCATTCAAAATTAAAAAGTTACCATAATCAAATAGTAATAAAAATTAATTCAATAGGTATTTGGATGTTACAAATTCATGCATTAATTTATAAAATGTCAATACATTTAAGACGACACCTAGGACAAATGTTTGTGCGATGAGCATGTTCATTTCTACTGTGTCTGGGTGTAATTTATCTATAATATGTAGGTACTCGTATGTATTTAGAAGTAAATAAGTATGTGTATCAGCTATTTAGTACCCATAACACAAGCTCTTAGCTTAGCTTGGGACTCGATGACGTTGTGTAAAGAAATGTGGAATATTTAGTCAACCAAAACAGTGTATTTCATATTAACTCACTCAAATATTTGACTGCCCCCTTCCGTGTTCCTTCAGTGCTCTCGCGACGACGTATCGTCAAAGCTAGGCTTGAAGATCGAAGACGTGCCAGCAGCACACATCTCGAACCCAAAGACGTTGGAGTTCCAAGTGGTCCGCACGCTGTTGCTGCCAGGGTTGCTGAAGACACTTGCAGCTAACAAAAAGATGCCACTGCCACTGAAGCTCTTTGAAATTAGCGATGTTGTGTTGCTGGATAAAACCGTGGGTGAGTACTTTACAAGGAAATTGTAAATCTGCATAGTTTCACACGGCTTCTCCTTCACAAAAACCTCGACATTTATAAAGGAATGCCGATTTGCTTGGGACACTTCGGTCAAGTGATGCACACGGAAGAAAAGAAAAATTGTCTTTCCCATAAAAAAAGTCCCACCTAGAATAAAACAAGGTGGGACTTTAAAAAAAAAATGCGTTCCTACTTTGATAGTAATGACCCGATCCGAAATATTAGAATACAATAAACAATTTTGAGTGTCATATGAAAATCAGCTTTTCATACCTTTTGAAGTTGGTTAGAAAATGAACAAAATTAGCACATAATTATTTAGTATTTATGTTGTATTTATGGATAAAACATGGCCAGAAATGGGCATTTCCTTTTGGCTACATGCACATAGTTAAGATCTATGTATTAGACAATCTGAGTCAGAATTTGTGCTCGATTTATGATGTATGTATGTATGGCTAGGGTGGCTATTGTGGGTACGGATCATGGTCTGGACTAACATCACGGGCAGCCTCAAAATCTTTGCCACGTTATGGTCAAACTAGGTTCTTTCATCACGCTATTCCACCTTGTTCTCCCTTCCGCATCGCATGTGCAGAGTAGGATAAGACAAAAGAAACAACAGCTGTCAGTTTAATCTAAAAACGGAATGTAGGTGACTGTTGTAGTAGATACAAGGACAGTGTATTTAGCATAAATAAATATTTAAATAATAATGTGTCAACCAAAAGACGCAGACATATTCATTAACAAATTAATCAATAAATCAACTTGTATTAAATATTCAGGCAAACCAGTAGTAAATACGTAACTAAGAATCACAAAACATTAATAATGTTGGTTTAAAGTGTGCTTGCTACAGTTGCTACCTACTGAAATTGAGCGTTTGTCGAGATAATGTATGAGATGTTCATAGACATTGATTTAATCTGAAAAAGTTTGAGTAGGAAAGAGGGAAGGAGTTTATTGAATTGGGAGAAGGGGAATTTAAATAACCTTAACTAATCATCTTCTACGCTTCTAAATAAAGCATTTAAGTATTTACCCATAGGATATTTTATAGAAACTTCAAACCTCGTCGTGTGAATCCAGAACAAACAGAAGGATGTAGTCGTCACAGCTAATATACTCGTATTGTCCAAACTTTAAAGCGTGCCAATGTGATAACTATATTGACCTAATTTATAGGTTTCTTCGAATATTATAATAATTGGGGCAAATGTGCGAAGATGATATTTTCGCTTGTCCCCAATGTGTCATCGGTGTATGTATAACATTAATATTAATCTAGGTAGTCTTCGCGATTAAGATAGAATGAGCGTATAAAGAACGTAATAAAATTATTAAATTATCTTTGACAATTCTTTCTGCACCTCTTATTATGGCGAGATTGCAGTATTTTTACTGTTTCGTAAGTCTTTACCTAGTATAATATACTTTAAAATTACTTATATAAATAAAGCGAACAAAAAAAAAAAGATAATAGAACATGCGATCAAGGTACCTATTATCACAGTATTATTTTGTGAAATTAGAAACATGATTTATGCAATTGAGCTCGATATAAAAATAATCATAAAGTTGACTAACCTTGTTTTACACAATCCATAAATCGTTTTAGGGTAGGCTATTGACTTACCCATAGCGGATACAGCCTACAGCCTAAAAATTCATAAACTTTTCTAAATATGTCTTCCGATAGAATAAAATTTACCGCGTTGAATACTTTTGTAGCAACCAAGTGCTGACTCAGCTGAATCAGCAATCTGTGATTGGACTCCACAAAAAACATGTTTCTGTACACAAAATCTAGTATCTATGTAACCTCATGCGATAGATCAGGTAGGTAGATCATAATAGTAGCGCAAACAATACGCACGGTACTGAATTATAGCACGATTGCCTACATCCATATAGTTTCATGTTGATTGGATGATTATGGAAATCAGCGCTACTGCTAGAATTACAATATTTGACTGCTCTAATATGTGCTTAGACAGATTTACTGAAATAAAAAATATGTTTGTTGTTCTGGGCTGACCGTACTAATCGGTTTCTAGTCTAGTAGTTAGTGGGCCTTTATGCCGGAGGTCGTAGGTTCGATTCCCATCCAAGATATATGTTTTTGTGATGAGCCTGGGTGTAATCTATCTATAAACATACATACATGGTGGATGTATGTTGGCATACAAAGTATTTTTATTAGTTGTCTAATAGGTACTCATAGCACAAGCTCTAGGTTTCGGACTGCGTGGCGTTGGGTGAAAGTTGTGGAATACCTATTTATTTCTGAGTCTGTTAGAAAGTCCTTACTTCTTCAATTTATAGCTAATTATCTACGTACTGCAGGTTACTTTGATTATAAGCGTGTTATTAAGTTTGTAGTTTTATTACTGTTTTTAACTGCCTCGTTGGTCTAGTGGTCGCAAGCGCTACTGCTGAGCATGAGGTTCCGGGTTCGATCCCGGGTCGGGTTAAGTATTATTGAGTTCTCCATCTGGTATTTCTCAGTAGGAGCCCGGAGTCTGGATTCGTGCCCGATTGATGATAATAGGCTCGCCCCCTATTACATGGGACCTAAACATAACTGGCGAAATAGGGGTGTATTACCAGGTAGGTACACCTCTGCCTAGGGCCTTGAGGATTAAGAGCGTGATGTTGTTTGTGGTTTTGGTGACGTTAGTTTTACCTATATCTGACCGTTTTTTGTCATTAGAAACGGGTGCCCGTAACGAGCGTCGTGTATGCGCGGTGCACTGCGGGCGCGCGGCCGGCTTCCAGTTCGTGCACGGACTGCTGGACCGGCTCATGGCGCTGCTGAGGCAACCCTGGGATAAGGACAATGGCTACTACTTGCAGCAGTGCGAAGGTCTGGAAACATAGTTTTTTTTAGATTGTTGAAAATTTACATAAAAGTACTTGAAACACTATTGTAATCTCCAAGCAATCCTAATTATTTTTCGTTATGGTCTAATAGAAAGAGCTACAAGCTAGGTAAATTTTAGTTTCTATATCCACTGCTGGTTGTAGTTAGGTACTTTCTTCCCTAAACCAGAAGTCATGATTTTCCCACAAAAATATTGTGGGAAAATTAAGGTACTTAATCTTTAGCCGTGCCTACCTTGCAAAAATAATATAAACATAAGTACAGGGACTGTCTTCTTACTAGTAAAGCTAGAGATAAGTTCCAACTTTTTATTTGTAGATACCTAGTAAGTACCTATAACTTTTTACTGTCTAATTTAGATCCTAGTTTCTTTTTCTATTATACGTGTAGTGTAAAGGTATGTCAAATTAAATCAGAAAGTCATACTGGTAGTAAGTTTTTTCGCTTTTATTAATAGGAGGGTAGTCGTCCATAGGCGGCAAGTGCCTGTGTGTGACCCGTTAGTATTGCCCGCAGACCCGCTGTACTTCCCGGGGCGCTGCGCCGCGGTGCGGCTCGGCGGGCGCGAGCTGGGCCGCCTGGGCGTGCTGAGCCCGGCCGCGCTGGCCGGCTTCGACCTCACCAACCCCTGCTCGGCGCTCGAAATCAATATACAACCGTTCGTTTAAAATGTTTTTATTTATTTGTTTAAAAAGCTTATTAAAATTTTAATACGAAGCCATTATTTTTTTTCGCAGCATATCTACATCCCATCTGTCTGATCATCCCAATTTATTTCAAAATGATTACAAACCAAATACCTACCAAAGACATAGTACCTACTTAGCTATATAGTAATTTATTGCCCGTCCATCAACCAGGCACTCTTGAATTATAAAGTGCTTGACCAGATTACTTATCTGATACCTTGTTATCGCCGGCATTATTGGTTCCCGATTGTTTTATCAACAATCATTAGCATAGAATGACTAAGTACAAAGTAATCTTAATAACCTAATGACTGGAAGCTAGTGTTATTATGTCTGGGCGTGATTTTACGTCCAGAAACTGATAATTACTTTGATCTGCAACCTGAAAGAAAAGTATTTTTTAGGGCTTTTGTAGCTAAATAACGAATCGGAACCTATAATATATTTTTTAATCAATACACAGTCAAGGCTACACCTACAGTACAATAGTGTATCAGTCAGTATACGGAACGCTTCAATTTGCGTGGTCCAACACGAACTCGGCCGGTTATTTTTAACGATTAGGTATTTTCAAATTAATGAATAAATTTACCAGCGAAAGTTGCTAACCAGTAGTACAAGTTAATTGATATCGTCAAAATTAAGTTTCAAATTGGCCTATCAATGTATTCCTTCTTCCCGTGAGGTATCTAATACCGAATTAACTGGTGATGTTCTTCAGAAAGGTATCAGAAGCGTAGGGATTAAGCGTATAGGTAGGGATTATGGCCAGGTGAATGATCACAAACGACGCAAAAGGATACGTAAGGATCATAGCAGACGGCGTACTGTAGTTCACTATACCAGATTGGAAAAAAAGGTTTCAAAATATTTACAAAATTTGGTACCTACAATAAGGCTTTACTCAACAGAGGTACGATGATAGAAAAGTACCTACCTACTTAACTAAATAGTTCCATCAGTTAAGGTTGAAATTAAATTCAATTACCTACCCCTTAGGTACCTACTTCTTAATATCTTTCTTATTGTTATCGTGTGAGATTACCAACTAGTGTTTAGAATGTATTACTTAAAAGAAAACAATAAAAGGTGTTGAAAATATAATTTAATATTCGTACAATAAAACAGCACAAACAAAATAAATTATATTATAAACTAATAAAATCACATTTCATATAAGTAGTAAATATATAGTTAATTCGAATAATGATCAACCAATAGACACTGAATTTATAGCCTAAACATGAAACTAGAACATTTTTAAAATAAACGTAAAAAAACTAAAGTAAATACCAGAAGGTAAACTACTCTAATTCTAATCATAATTCGTTTTTGTCACAAAGGTATTTACAGTTTTTTACTAATTCTAACATGGACATTACCTATATAACAAAGAGGGATATTTTTATAAGTCCATTAATTATAATAACAGTACCTACAATACAATACCAACGCTTCCGAAAGTAACAAAAATTTTGAAAACAAATTTCGAGTTAAATTAAATTGGCGTTTTTAATTAATGAAATAGCTTCTGCTCTTATAAATTACGACTTGTTTCTAGTTAGCATTTATTAGTTACTTACTAGGACATTCAATTTTCATTCATTGAAATATTTATATTTTTCCTGTCTGTCATAAGGAATCTCAATATGAAAATGGTATCAGTAAAACTGTTAAGGCACTTCATAACGTAATTGACTATGATTCCTAAACAGAAAGGCGGAAAATTAACATTTATGTTATGTATATTGTCAACACATGTCATGTTAAGGTCATTATTACACTGTCAATTATACTCATAGTGATGTGCCTGCATATTTTATATTTACATCTAATTAATAACAATCAAACACTTTACACTTATAATATGCATTTATTTTTTGTACAATATTGTAAACAAATCAATTTTCTTAATTGCAGGGCTGCTTATCTTCTCAGAGTAATTTTGACAGTATAATTGTAACTTTTATTTTAGTAAATAGCTTTCAGTTCATAGCTTATTTAAGGTACCATACTCACTAGTAATGCCAAGCAATTTAAACAATCATCCCGCAGCTATGTACTGAAACCCTGAACAATACAGTATTTCTACCATGTAGACATAAATATCTAAAAGTTATGTAATACTTCTTATTTTTAAATACTGAAGTTTGTTTAAAACAAATTATTAGTTGATACATACACCACAACACAACATACTTCATAAAATTTATTATAATTAAACTAGTACTTTGATGATGTCTCATCACTAATTAACTTATAGTATTGACAAATTCATAACTTTTAAGTTTGTTTTCTAATTTCAGTAGTTATTCACTCAATGAGGAAATGCTCTCTTGCCACAATTAACAATGAAATAAATATTAAACGTAAGTTGGACGGACCTAAGCTGCCTTCATCTTCAGTGTAATCACAACTAATTCAATCAAGTAACAACTGTATCTTAAACATTTTCTCTAGTTCTGACCTGTTAAAGTTGGGGGCAATGATGAATGGACACAAATAGAATGAAAGCTCTTTGAGATTGGGTGCACTTGTTTTTATGGCCTTAGCTACTTGTATGGTGACATGGAGACAGCGAGAGAGACTTAAGTAAGTCAGGTTTTGAAATGTATTATTAGAAAAATATGCAAGCAGAGCACTAGTTGAGAAGTAACCATGACGTAATTTTAATGAATGCAAATTCTTTAGTCTATACAAGTGCAATAGACTTGAATCAAACAATGTTTTGCATGTCATGATGTGCAGTACTTGTAGTACCTTACAGTTTGATATGTTACGGATTATATCATCATTTAAAGTATCTCCATATATGTGTAAAGCTCTAAGTGTAGACTGTTTGGTTCTTAGAAGAGATTCAAGAAAATCTGCCGGAATATTCTTCATTTTCTCCATATTAATACTGACTAAATTAGTGCACTGCAACATGTTGTACAAACTATCATGAGTCAGAGCAAAATTGGATAGGATGAGAGTCTCAAGGTATTTCAACTTGTCAAATGGCAAGTGATAAACAAAGTTACCATTTGCATTCTCTGGATTTTGTACTATGAGTGAGTTACGAAAACTTAAAAATTTTAGATTTGGCCAGCTTACTAGATCACCAAAGATGCAGCTATCAACTTGAGATATACTTATTTCTAAATGAGTCAGGTTGGGGCAGTAGCTTATTAAGGAAGCCCTCACTTGTGAATACAATTTGAAATACTGTAGTTTAACATTCTTCACATACTTGGCGACAAAAGGCACAATGTTTTCACTTATCCTCACATAGTTCTTCATGCATACTATGAGGCGAGTGTTGTCCCAAACGCAGGGAGTGAGGCAAAGTTGTTGCCATCGCATACAAACTTTACCAACTGCCAATAGGGATTCAAAATCTACCATTGAAAATATGTAAATAAGAATTTCATTAGGCAGGTCGTTTATGGTGAGAGTGTTGGCATATAGTTGAGCACCCGTCACATCTAAGTGCACCATGGTCAGCAGCAGAGCGCGCCCCCGCGCTTCTGGAAACATGCGTCGATTTGTTTAATACTCACACTGACACTTATTTTATCACAAAATTCTTCAGGCACCACATGTTCACTGTTGGACATTTGGATACTCTATTACTATTTAAATTGTATTATAATATATATAACAGGATAAAGAATATTAATTAACCCAGTAAGGTCATGAACCTTGAACAACCGTGATAAGTATTGGAAAAACCTAGTTTAGGCACACAAATTAATGAGAATACAATTGAAGAAGTAATACATATAATTACCTCAGGTTTAACTCGCTTCCTATTCGAGAAAATTGTAATGTTTGCTTTATTAGAAACATAACTTATGTAAATTTTTGATTCAAACACACACACTACACCCACATGGTTTAATACTTATGAAAAAGTAATACTCTGTATTTAGGCTTGTATCGTTCACTTTAAAGTGTGGCACAATAGTTTAAAAACCATTTTTTTTAGGAAATATTAAAAATAACTTTCATCTTTGATGCTATTTTTGTATGACGTTATGACGTTTTACATTAGTGTGCTTTTGACATTTGACTGACTGGTAAGTTGCGTTTCGTTTACTACACAGGTATTAATATTATTGTGTTTTTGCTTTTATTTGCCCTACTCACGGTACAATTATTTATAATGACTTAATATTTATAAAATCCATAAATATGAACCAGCCCACACTGGGCCCATGGCGTAGCATAGTGGATTAAACGTGCCCATCCAATCCGGCGCACAGAAAGGATGGTCCCAGCCTTGGGAATATTATAGGGTTATGCAAAGCGAATGAAACTTTGATTACCACACACAAAACACCCAACATTTTTCATTTCTTAAAAAAAAATTCAAGCTTGCTTCGCTCGCTCCGATTCTCCATTGCTTTTACCGTTGCAATACCTATACGTAAATAATTGTAAAGGCCTAATCAGAGAAAAATGCTGTTTTTACAAGTTTTCGGAAATCGGACGTCAACCAGAGCCCGTGGGCGACCAGAAGGAATGAAAAGTTGACAAAAACAGGGTGCCTTAACCGCCTTTGCGCCTCGGGTGATTCTCCATACCTATCTAAGATGAAGTGCAAAAGAAAATCGAGCTCGCATCGTTCGCTCATCGCTCTCATTTCCGCTATCTGAACATCATTGAGGCACTTCTAGCTTTATAATAATGTTGATGCTTTCGTCTACTGCATGCGTGTTTTCGTGTGATGTATCAAAGAAGAAGCAACAATCTATACCTAGTAACTACCATTCGGTTTTAGTACATAAGGTCAAAATGAAAAAAGATCTGAGTTGCCCCCCTCCTTCTGGTCCAGAAGCTGGTTACGCCTGTTTTAGAATTAATGTTATCTGTGGTAGATTTTAGATAGCATCTGTGACAGGTTGTCAGTTCAATTGTAATTGTACTAAATGAGTAATAAAATGTGAAATGTTTAATCCAATTGAATCTTTTATTATAAAACATGGCGCAGTCGTAAAAAAGTATTAAAATTATTGTATTCATCAGGATTATTGAAATTTAGCAATAATTATGGAAAATAACTGTGTGAAAGTATTACCAAATTTCGACATGCGGGCGAGCAATGCCGGTGTTGAGTGGTCTTTATGGAAACAATGTTTCGATGATTATCTAATTGGAATTGGTCATGGAGAGGCCGCAGACCACATTAAAGTTGCACTAATGAGAAACATGATGGGATTGGAGTCAGCCAGAATTCTTGCAACTCTTCCAGTGTCTAGTAAGAAAGAAATAAAGTACGAAGAACTAATTGACTCGATCAGCAAATATGTTCAACCAAGGGTAAACGAAGTTTTTGAACGTTTCAAGTTCAATGGGAGGAAACAGCAGCAGGACGAAAAGTTTGATAATTTTCTAACTGATTGTAAAAGATTAATCAGTACTTGTAATTATATAAAAACAACGGAAACCATTGAGGACCAACTTCTAAGAGACAAAATAGTACAAGGCATTTCTGACAAGTCGTTGCAAGAACATTTGCTACGACAAGAAAGTTTGACGTTGAACAAGGCTGCAGACTTATGCAGAAGTGCAGAGTTGAGTAAAGAACAAGTGAAATTAATGAATCCAGTCAGTAATAGTTATGAAATTGACAGAGTGAGAATTAAGAGTCAGAATAAAAATGCAAGTCACAAAGAAGAAAAGAAGTTTAATTGCAATCGGTGTCAAACAACTCATGGTCCAAGACAATGTCCAGCATATGGAAAAAAATGTAGTAAATGTGGAACTTTGAACCATTTTGCAGTGTCATGCAGAGTCAGAAAGGTGCATACGATTCAGGAGCATGACAGAGATTCTTCGCCTGAGACGTCAGTCTATGGTATGGTCAAAACTGGTCAGTGGACCGAGAATATCTTAATTGAAAATTGTAATGTGAAGTGTCGTCTCGATACTGGTGCGGATGTTAGTGTTATGCCATGGAAAGTATTTACAAATCTTAATACTAAATTGCAGGTCACTCCAGTACAAACTGAATTAGAAGGTTTCCAAGGGACTAAAACAAAACCACTGGGTATGGTTAATTTAAGATGTAAGTACAAAAATACTGAATGTTGTGAAAATTTTATGCTTGTTGAAAGCCAAAATATGTTGTTAGGGTTACCTGGTTGTATTAAATTAAATTTGTTAAAAAGGGTACAAAAAGTATCAGTAGTAAGTGATGTTAGTGAACAGAAGTCTAAGTTTGTATCTAAAAATTTTGAAGTGTTTAATGGTCATGGCAGTTTTCCCAATAAATGTAACATTCCTACAATTCCTCATGAACCTATATGTAATCCACCTGTTAAGGTTCCCCTGGCTTTGACTGAACCGTTAAAGAGTGAGTTAGACAGGTTAGTAAAGCGAGGTGCTATAAAGAAAGTTGAGGAAATTGATTCTGAAGCCTGTATTAATAGAATTGTGATTATTGAAAAACCAAATAAGAAGTTGAGGTTATGTTTAGACCCCACAGATCTAAATAAGTATGTTATAAGAAAACCAAAACATATGTCTACGGTTGACGAAGTGGCTTCTAGGTTAAGAGATATGGAAGTATTTTCGGTTTTTGATTTGTCAGAAGGATTCCATCATTGCCCACTTACAAAGGAAGCTTCATGGAAATGTTGTTTTGCTACACCATTTGGAGTGTATAGATATTTGGTTCTTCCTTATGGTATAACTAATGCACCTGAAGTTTTCCAAGATCAGATGGAGTTTTACTTTGGTTCTATACCTAATGTGTTATGTTGGTTTGATGATATAGTAGTCATGGGGAAAAATGAGTTTGAACATGATAAATCTGTTGAGGAATTGTTAAAAAGAGCAAAAGAAATAGGAGCAGTTTTTAACAAAGATAAATTACAGTACAAGCAAAAAGAAGTTAAGTATATTGGTCAAATATTCAGCAAAGAAGGTATGCGAGTAGATGGAGATAGAGTAGAGTCTTTATTACAGTTAAAGTCACCTAGTTGTAAAGAAGAATTACAAAGATTAATTGGTTCCTTTAATTATGTTAGGAGATATGTACCCGAGATGGCAGAATTAATGTCACCCTTATGTAAACTTTTAAAAAAAGATGTTGAGTTTCAGTGGTTGCCACATCATGAAAAAATGTTAAGTGAATTAAAGTGTAAAATTTCTCAGGCACCAGCTTTGAGCCCATTTTGTACTGATAAAGAAATAATTTTGCAGTGTGATGCTTCAAAAAATGGTGTTGGGTGTTGTATGTTTCAAAAAGATGATAAAAACAATTTAAGATTAGTTGCCTGTGTTTCTAGAACTATGAATAATGCTGAAATTAATTATAGTCAAACTGAAAAAGAGCTGTTAGCCATTTATTATGGTACACAAAAATTTCATAAGTATGTATATGGTTGTAATTCTGTAACTGTTCAAACTGACCATAAGCCTTTGTTACCAATTATGTCAAAACAGATCAGTAAGATTGGGTCACCTAGATTAAGACGTTTAAGGTTAAAATTATTAAAATACAGTTTAAATCTGGTGTATGTTCCTGGGAAACTGATACATTTTGCTGATATGCTGTCAAGGAATAGTAGAAAACTAATTGAGAAAGATTCTGAGATGATGGAAATGGTACATTCAGTTTCAGTACATTTACCTATGAGTTCAGAAAGAAAAAATCAATTTAGGCTAGCAACTAGTAAAGACAAAATTTTGACAGAGATTACTAAGTATTACTTTAATGGATGGCCTGATGAAAATAAAGTTTCCACTGAATGTAAACCATATTATAAACTTAAGGATGATATTTATGTTGAGGCAGGATTAGTATTTGTTGGTTCTAAAATCATTGTACCAGAATCTTTGAGATCTTATGTTCTAAATTTGATTCACCAAGGACACCCTGGGATTAATAAAAGTATTAATAGAGCTAGACAGCTATTTTATTGGACAGGTATGGCTGAGAATATTAAAAATGTTATTGTTAAGTGTAGAACATGTGAAAAATTTAGACCTAAGAATTATTATGAGCCTATGTTATGCCATAAGATACCTAAGCAGAGATTTAATAAAGTTGGGACAGATATATTAGAGTTGGCTAGTAAATCATATTTAGTGATTGTTGATTATCTGTCACATTGGCTTGAAATAATTCCACTGTTGGATAAGAGTTCTAAATCCATAATTAATGCAATGCAAGAAGTTTTTACTAGATTTGGTTACCCAGAGACTATAGTTGCTGATAATAATCCGTTTTTATCTTATGAGAGTAAACAGTATTATAAGTCTAAAGATATACAAATTGTCACTAGTAGTCCACATTATCATAGAAGTAATGGGTTAGCAGAGAAGGCTGTACATATTGCTAAGACTTTGTTAAAGAAATCTTATGAAGAAAACATTGATTATAGAGATTCTATTTTACATTATAATAATACACCTTTAGCTGGCTTACAGATCTCACCATCACAAATTTTACATAGTAGACGCCTAAGAACTAACTTGCCTACTAGTAGTATGGCTCTAGAGCCAAAGATAGAGAAGAATGTTGATATATTGTTGAATATGAGAAAATCTGTAATTAAACAATTTCATGATAAAAAAGCTAGAAGAAAGGAACAAAGTTTTGAGATAGGGGAACAAATAGTGTATAAAACTGATAAAGAAAATACTTGGAAAAAAGGAACAGTATTAAATAAAGCTGAAGAACCTAGATCATACATAGTTAGTGGTAATTCTAGACCACTGAGAAGAAATACATATCACATGAAAAGGTCTCAAACTAATAATGTAAGTGATGGTTCTAGAGATATGTTTATAGAGATAAGCGACAATGATTGTCATTTAAATGTACCTAGTGAACAACAATGTGTTTCACCTGAGGTAGCAAATAATAACAAATCAAGTTTGCCTCAGACTAGATCTGGCAGAATTATTAAACCTAGACAGATTTTAGATTTGTAATAACAAATGGCCTACTAATGTTGTTTGGCCTGAAAATATTGTTCAATGTTGATTTGTTTAAATGTTTACAAGACTAATAATGTTTAAGGGGGAGGTGTTTTAGAATTAATGTTATCTGTGGTAGATTTTAGATAGCATCTGTGACAGGTTGTCAGTTCAATTGTAATTGTACTAAATGAGTAATAAAATGTGAAATGTTTAATCCAATTGAATCTTTTATTATAAAACAACGCCCATGTGTGGGTGTACAGTCACGAGCAATAATATGTATACATTGTCACATTTACTAAAATAACTTAACTTGTACCATTCACCAATATATGTGCGATATTTTCTGCTAAATTATCATAATATATTATCAAAGATATTTTTCTTCTAAATTATCATAATATATCTACGATAATTTAGAAGAAAATATCGTACACATATTTTCTTATGGTAGAAGTTAACATATTTTAGAAAATGTGACAATGTATAGGTAGGTCCCTACATATTATTGCTCGTGACTGTACCTACAATAGACAGTACCTACACCTCTGCCTAAACCTTCGGGGATTAATGGCGTGATCTTATGTTACAACAATTAAATCCCTTATATGTTAATATTTTCCTCTATTATAGGTACCTATTATTCTTTATTAGGCTCCGCACTATGCGAGTGATATTCCTAGGTTTGCGTAAGGCTGTTCTAAGTGGAAAATGTTTAGGTGTGCTTAGAGATGGGCACTTACCCGGTAAAAACACAAACTTTGGGTAAATAACCATTTATACCCATTTTAACCTACCCAATTTTAATTTATACCGGGTAAAAATTTAAATCAGTATTATTTGCCAATAGTTCCTTTCAGTATAGTTGCTTCTATCACGTAAAATCACGTTGTTTAGTAATTTTTTTATCGCTAATCGTGTGCCATTGCAAAGACCCCGTGGTTGATATTTCGCAACATTATAACTACCGCTCTAACCTTTAATTGAAGATTGTAAGGTGGCAATCCTGGCAAATCCAGCGAGTTTAAAAATTCTGGTGGCTAATTCACTACATCATCTTGGTTAGTAGCCGAATCAACTGATTTAAATATCCTCGATTCGCCTGTAATTTGTTCTTGCATTTTTAAATTTAATTCATTTTTTTTTTTTTGCAGCCAACATGGCTCGTTCGCTCAACCAATCATGGTTCCTGTAATTTTGAGAAACATCTGGAAACACCTTCTGGATAAGTTCATCTTTTGATCGAGTTAACTGACAAAAACTTTGAGAAATGTTAAAGCAGCCAGTCAACATGTCTATAGGTAATTCGCCACTACCAATGTCAATGAGTTGTTTAGAGAATATGTTTCCAGATTGGTCATTTTGCAATTCGACATGCATATTCTTGCTTAAATGAAGTACTTACTTTGACATGTTTCCACAATTGGAGGACTTTAGACATGCATTGATTTCATCAGCTGGTGTTGATCGTGGAATCACTGGCAATATTTGAATCATTGCACCAACAAATTGGTTATGCTTGCTCCGTAATCTTAATGTGCAAATTGACTCTTTGACGTTAGGAACATACCTACATTGTTTAAACAACAGTGATTGCTTGTAATTCAATATGAACTTTATACAATAGCAATAAAGTTCATTTTAGTTAGAAAACGTTTGTATGGGGAAAAGAAAAGGGCCGTTTTAGGGGTTTTCCAGCAATTATTCGATTTTTTCCCGCCGTAAAAACCATCTTTGAACTTTAACGAACATTTAAAAACAAGAATTGGCCAAATTTGTCCAGGCGTTGTTGAGTTGCGCTTAACATCACATTTTGCGATTCATTTTTATATTATAGATTAATAAATAAACAATAAAGTTACTCGAGAATTTGAGATTTACATTGAGATAGTAAAAATGTTTAACTTATACTACGCTTGAAGCATAAGTTACACTAATAATAGCCGAAAACTGTAGATGACAGAGGTAACATCCCTACTCCGTGCTGTTTACAGGGTGAGAAGCTTAGATAATATAAGTCTAAGCCTCTAAGGTGAGAAGTGACACCGGTAGACACTTGGAGGGGATAACTTACTAAGTGTTAATAATTGATGTTATCGAGCGGGATAGAAAATGATAAAATTATGAAAATGACTATTAAAAAGCAAGGGTTGGTGATAAAAAAGTGCAAATTTAGAGTTGTATGTATTTTTTGATGCCACATAATAAAAATATAAAAAAAAACATTCAAAAAAAATAAAAAAATAAAATTGAGGTGAACACCCCTTATGACTTAGAGGTTAGAAAAATAGATAGTAGCCGATTCTCAGGCTCAGACCAATATTCTCAGGCTTACTGAATATGCATAAAAAAATTCATGAGAATCGGATTTTGCTTATTTATTACTTACTTATTATCATTCATATGTATAGGTATTATGCGATCTTAAATAACTATTCTAAACATTGCGCACTTTTGCCATTGTGGAGCAATAGGTATCTATTTAGGTGGGCCGCAACGCAATCAATCAAATTGATTAAGATAAATAAAACTGCTTATTTTAAATTAATACGAATATTTTAATATATACAGTCAATTACATTAAAAAGCAATTATTATGCAAAAGTTCCTTTAACGTGTTAGAAGAACGACGGTGGTAAGTACATCGATGCAGGTGTAGACACTGTTCCAGGATTAGTTCCTGAGGGGGGTATGTAACCAGGACGTGGAGCAGGGGCCGTCGCCGGCGCTGGTTGAGGGTTGGCATATCCTGGAGACGGGGCCGGTGACGGTGAAGGGGAAGCATTCGGTGGTAGATACGCAGAACTTGGAACTGATACTGAACCGCCCGTACTTGTTTGACTGTTTGTTGTTGTTGAAGTCACGGTCCGACCAGTATTAGATGGCCCCAATTGTGGCAAATATGTTTCAGAGGGGGTTCCCACTGCTCCGGTTGGCGCGGATATTCCATTGCCAGCGGATATTTGTCCCGAGCCAGAAGTTACAGAAACACCACCTACGCTCACACTGCCAGCAGTTGAAGTACTTCCACCTGTACCACCAGCTGTAGGTGGTAAATATTTTGGAGCGCTTGTCGAGACTTCTGACGAGCCCTGGAGAGTCGGGGAAAGAGTAGGTGATGGTGCGTTGTATGGATAACCTGAACTACCTTGAGACGAGCCAGTATTGGTGGCAGTTTGTGTGCCGGTAGTTTGAGACCCCGTGGTAATCTGAGACCCAGCGTTAATCTCGGCCCCACTTGAAGATGACCCATAGTTGTAGCCAGCGTTAGCGTTACCAGTAGCGGAGGACCCGTAGTTGTATCCGCCGCCGGCGCGGGCGGTGCCTGTAGGAGCGGCGGTCGCAGTAGGAGTCGTGGTCCCCGCAGTCTGTCCTATGTTGACGGTGTCGCCGCCGGCCGGCGCGGGGTACGCGTAAAACATTTGCTGCGTCAGCGTCCTGTCAACATTCGGTGCTTGAGTAGGTGCAGGTGTGGACCTGCTTTGGGGCAGGTCAAATGATACACTCGGCTTGTCGTACACGTACCCGTCTTGCCGTCGAACTCGAACGCGAAGGCTTTCTTCTACGAAGTCGCTCGCAGTTAGGACAGGAACTGTCGCACTACATTGAAACAAAAAAAAAGGGAGCAGAAAATAAAAACATCTTAACTTTAACCGCATTTTGTGTTAGAAGACAAGCAATAAGATTGTTAAAGACAATTTTAGCTTTGTCGACTAGTATTTATAATATTCGAGGAAGTCACGAGACCTCAGGGTTTATTTCAGAATCTGCTTTTAGTTAACCCTTTACTCGCTCATAGTGATACTCGTCGGCGTACCAAAGGCAGCGGCTAGAAAAAGCGCACCATGCTCGTCTCTTCTTGGGGTTCGTAGGCACCGACAGCAGAATACAGGTTAGTGATATTATTTTAAGTAGGTATTATTGGCGAGGGGTCAATTTTTTTAAGAGGGAACCGACTAAATTAAAAAATAATGTTTATATCAGTATTCTGCTGTCTCTCTTGAAGTCATCAATCTACCTACCACCTGTTTGCCTTTGGTGTAAATACCTAGAGTATATTTTGGCAGTGCTACAGTGTTGCTGACATGCTAGTAGTTAGTGCCCCTGACTGCTATGCCGGAGGTCGTGGGTTCGATTCCCACCCAGGACAAATGTTTGTGTGATGAGCACGATCATTTGTTCTGTGTCTAAGTGTAATTTTATCTATAATATGTAAGTATTTAGAAATATATAAGTATGTATATCGGCTATTAAGTACCCATAACACAAGCTCTGCTTAGCTTGGGATTAGATGGCGCTATGTGAAAGTAGTGGAATATTTTACTTAAGTATTTAAAATAAAAGAATATTATATATTCAATAGCCGTAAAGTTGCTCTTCCGAATCTGCAAAGGGAAGCCGATAGGAATCGAGTTGTATGGACACTTTGGCATGTCTAGAGCCGTAGATCACAAAACACAATGTAGAGGATGGTCAAGTGAAATGTTGCACATGCTGTACTATGATATCATAATAAAGCTAGGTAACGCATCACATTTTGTAGTTACCTACATAAAGACAAACATCCGGAACTTGTGTACCCCACAACCTCCTTTAGGGTTATTGTCTAACCTAACCAAACCCATTATTAGGTGGTTTTGTTAAATTACAGAAATGAAAATTAAAGTACATTTTCTTCTTCGCTAATATCAAACTCACGAGTCGCGAGTCCCGACCTTTTGTTGTGAGTACAGTCGGCGTCAAAAATAATCATAATCATTTATTTGTTTTTAGTTTGTAACATTTTTTGGTAACGCTTCGGTTTAGTTCTGTTAGTATTATGAGATCTTAATAATATTGTAGGTGCCTACTTTAATTATAATATGTAGGTACCGATTAAATTTAGTAGGTACCTACCTACCCGTGGTTAATATTTTCATCATTTTAATTTAACTTTGTTAGTTGGGTTTTAAAGTTTTGCAATCTAAATAATACCTAATTATAATTATATAATAGGTAGGTAGGTACTAATATAATTTTAGGTATATTTGAACCTTTTATCGCCAAACGCTACTTCCACTGAACGATTCATCGAATATTTTTGAATCGACGGACTGCTCCTTCGAATGAGTTTTAGTTATTGGAACGAAGTTCCTTATCGCGCGGTGCGAAAGGGGGCTAGACGGAAAAAAGGAGTCTAAAAGTTGTAACGACACTTTTTGCTATAGTTGTGGGCCGTGCGCGTGTTTCTCTGTTGTGTGTGTGTGTGTGTGTGTGTGTGTGTGTGTGTGTGTGTGTGTGTGTGTGTGTGTGTGTGTGTGTGTGTGTGTGTGTGTGTGTGTGTGTGTGTGTGTGTGTTTGTTGTTTGTGTGTCAGTTGTTGGGAGAGGGAGAGGGAGAGGGGAGGGCGGGAGGGAGGTAGGGGGGAGAGGAGAGAGGAGGAAAGGAAGGGCGAGAGGGGGGTATGAGGGATGGGGAGTGAGTGAGGGGAGGGGTGAGGGTTGTGGAGGGGTAGCAGGAGGGAGAGAAGGAACGGAGGGAGGAGGTGGAGGAGGGGAGGGGGAGTTGTGTGAGGGTAGGGGGAGGGGAGGGGGAGATGGAGAGAGAGTAATGAGGAGGGGGGAGGGGGGGAGACAGAGAGAGGATTAAGACCGGGAGTTGTAACTTCTATGACATACATTTATGTTTCTCTGTCTGTCTCTCTCTCTTATAGAAAGCAAGGCAGCTATTTTCGTTTCGTCTTTCTATTTCGCATTGAACAGTGTGGTGTCGCAACGATTATTTTTGTTGAGTGTATACAGGTTTTTTGTACAGGCGCCAGCACGTCAAGTTATCCCAATGTGTCAAATTTTCCCAATTGAACATGAACCTTATTCAGTTTGACATAAAGTTGAAAAACGATCAAAGAAATTTGACACATTGGGGTAACTTGATGTGCTGGCGTCTGTACATAACAAATAATATAACTAACTATATAACTTCGTTCCATCCGGGTGTTCCTTGACACCTCTCAAGTTTTTATATAGTTTAATAACGGAAAAAAAAGTTACAAAAAAAACGATTTTTCGTCACATATTAATTCATACACAATCGAGGAAATCATACAATTTTAAGATACCGTACGTCCTTCCCATAGATTTAGAAACATGTTTGGTGAAAAGGAAGATAATAAAGCACAAACGAAGGGAAAAAGGTTTATTATAAAAAAAAACAAACGTTTTTTAATTAGTTTTTCCGTTAAACTATATAATAACTAAAACTCATTCGAAGGAGCAGTCTGTCGATTAAAAAATATTCGATGAATCGTTCAGTCGAAGTAGCGTTTGGCGATAAAAGGTTGTTTCGCAATAAATTCCATTCGAACAATCGTTCAGTCGACTTTTCATTAATCGAACAAATGATTCTCGAAGTTAAATTACGGACCCGTTAAGATAGATGTAATGTAAGTACCTAAGGTTCTAAATAAATAAATAAAATAAACTTTACTATATAAATAATATACTGTAGGTAATAATATTTGCATTAACTAAGTTGTGTTGTACTGGAGTAAATACCCTGTATATCGAATAATACATTAAATGTATATCTTTCAGCTACCGGGTTCCGTACCTAAAGGGTGCCAACGGGACCCTTTTTACTAAAATCTCCGCTATCCGTCTGTCTGAATTTATATTTATTTATTAAATACTTCAAGCATACTAATGTACAAAGGCGGACTTAATGCCATTAGCATTTACTACCAGTCAACCGTCAGGTGATGCAGAGAAAAGCAGTGGTGGTGCAATTTAAAATTATTTTTTTATTTTGTAGTAGACCGTAAGGAGTTGGGTAGCGGCTAGCGAGTGAGCAATGATAGCCTAGTGGTGTGACCGGCGAATTTCCAAGTCTTAGGTCTCGAGTCCGAACTCAAGACGTCTGACCTCTCACTTTTTGGTTTCATGTGTGTAGAGCTAGAGTATAATTAAATCTGGCTTCAAAAATGTTGAAGAAACCATCGTGAGCTTAGGTAACTGCCAGAGAGGGGTGTGCAATATATGCCATACTAACAGATACTACATACTACATACACACACTCATACTTCTATATTATTACTTGAAATAACGTTCACATGATAATTTTCATATCTATAAAAACAAATAACCTAATTTCATGTGATCTAATATTACATTTCCTATAAGTAAACCTCTTTTGCTCTATTAACATTTAGTATAACGTTCATCTCATATAATTTTCAATTAGTATATTGCTCTTTTTATGTAACGTTCAGTTGACCTAATTTTCATATTATATGGATAAGTACCTACCTACTCGTTTTCTGCCCAAATTCTGTAGTGAATAAGTAATTATCAGAAAACATCATACTGTTATAACCTCATCGCTAACCCAAATGATTTACCAACAATAGAATGGATCTGACGCAGGTTTATATGAGGTGAAAATTATTTTAACGTTACTATAGAATTTGAACATTATAATAACTAAACATTATACTAACTGAATACCTATTAGTTCAAATGTGCATTACAGTTTATTAAACCATATAAAATTGGGTACTTAAACTGAAATTATATCAATAATCCATTATAATTCATTATTATTATGCGGGTGGAACTACCATGTAAGGGATGCACACCGAGAGGCCAGGTTTAAATTTCAAATGTGGGTTTTACACATTCGGCCAACCTCTGGAGTTATTTTTGACCAAATGCGAGTAGCCCGTAACACATTCAAGGCTTGGTTAAAATGGTGTCATAATAACCAGGAGCAGATCAAAATGGAATGATTGCGAAAGCGAGAGCAACAAATAATTTCGCTAAGTTTTGGAAGTCTACGGGTAAGCTTGATATTAAGCCTGGCCTATCGGTGAGTGTCGGTGGGAGAAGTGATCCGGGGGGGATTGCAAATATGTTCAAGGAACATTTTACAGTGCAATCTCCTCTTGGTCCCTCGGTAAATGTGATTAGTGCTGGGCCTGAAAGTCGGGGAGATTTAGTCGAAGTCTTTAATGTTCTTTTCGGCCAGACAAGTTGCCACAGTAAATAAAAATATGAGCAGAGGCAAGTCTCCCGGACACGACGGGCTCAGTATTGAGCATTTCAAGTTTGCTGGGGTGCATCTGCCTAGGGTTTTTTCGTTATTTTAATACTATGTGCCTTAGTCACTCTTACTTGCCGGCTGAACTCATGAAAACACCGGCGGTTACCAATGTTACCATAATTAAGAATAGGACGAGCGACATATCTGATAAGTCAAACTATCGACCTATATCTCTCGCAACCACAATGGCAAAATTGCTGGACGGTATGATTGATTCTAGCTTGAAAGATTGTCTATCCGTGCATGAATCACAGTTCGGGTTTCAACCTGGACTGTCAACGGAAAGTGCCATAGTAAGTCTCAAACATTACACTGATCGTAAAACACCGGTATACGCCTATTTTCTGGATCTCTCCAGAGCTTTTGATATGGTAAATTATGATATACTCTGGAGGGAGCTTGAGGATAGGGGTGTATCGGCAAGAGTGCTCAGGATTCTTCAGTACTGGTATGTGAACCAACAGAATGTTGTAAGGTGGTCCAATGCACTCTCTGATACATACAGATTGGAGTGCGGTGTGAGGCAGGGTGGTCTGACATCTCCAAGGCTTTTTAGGGCATATATAAATGGCCTAATCGTGGACCTCAGCAATATGCGGGTGGGTTGTAGCGTCCATGGTGTAAAAATAAATAGCATCAGCTATGCTGATGACATGGCGTTGCTGGCGCCGACGGCAGGTGCGATAAATAAAATGCTGCGGGTTTGTCAGACGTATGCTGCCCCACACGGGCTTGTCTATAATATTAAGAAATGTGTATACATTGTCTTTAAGGCCGGCAGTGAATGCCCAGATACTACACCTAACATTACCCTAAACGGCTTGAACGTCAAAAGAGTGTCAACATTTAAATATCTAGGGCATATTTTCACTGACGACC
Organism: Euplexia lucipara; assembly: GCA_921972225.1. Lineage (NCBI taxonomy): Eukaryota > Metazoa > Arthropoda > Insecta > Lepidoptera > Noctuidae > Euplexia > Euplexia lucipara. The sequence goes on along the minus strand of OV179152.1, from coordinate 5,999,358 downwards.
TTAAGGACAATGTTGATATTGAAAGGGAGCGCAGGGCTCTGGCGGTCCGAGGTAACATGTTGGCCCGACGATTCGCCCGGTGTAGCACTTTAGTGAAAATAACACTGTTTAAGGCATATTGCCCCGATTGCCCGTGCTTTTACACGGGGAATCTTTGGATCAGCTATACCAAAAGAACGCTGGATGACCTACGCGTACAATATAATAACATCTTTAGGATGCTGTTGGGACTGCCGCGATGGTGCAGTCAGTGCTTCTACTATGTTTGTGCAAAACCGAACTGACGGCTTCCACGCCGTCGTTCGCAAGAAAACCGCGTCGTTGTTGTCAAGGTTGCGGGCGAGTGGCAACGGCATCTTAAAAACCGTGGCGGAGAGTGTCGACTCTCCGATTATTAAAAGTTTTGTGAGAAGGACAATCACTGAACATTAGTTTGGGGATGTCCTTTTCACAATACTAGTTGGTCTGTGTTCTGTCTTATTCAATTACTAACACAGACTAACACTAGATATAAGTTATTTTATTGTTTACTAACAATATGGATCACGTTGTCTGAGAAATAAAGATTATTATTATTCCGTTTATTCATTTAGATTTCCTACTAAATACATTTTTAAATATTTAAATATAAAAAAAAAACATTTAAAAATATAAAAAATAGTAGCCCACCGGTATCGGGAACTGGGTCCAAGCTACCGGCGGTCAGGGCTCCAGGGAGAGGAATCGCCTAACAATGCGAGCCGTGTCCAGTAGTACCGCTTTCTGAATCAAACCCTTGATCCAGCTGCCCAACGAGAGCCTCTTTAGGTATTGGTCGAGGCTCTTTGCTATTAAACCATTGGCAGACACGACTATCGGCACAATGATTGCTGAGTCCACATCCCACATGTCGACAACCTCGCGAGCCAAGTCAAGATACTTGATTTTCTTATCTTGTTCGGCTTTCACGAGGTTCCCGTCATGTGGGACCGTTATGTCAACAAGCATTGCGCGCCTCTCGGTTCGATCCATCACCACTATATCTGGCTTATTAGCCATGATAGTCCTATCAGTGATGATGGATCGATCCCAATACAATGTGATATGACCATTTTCGAGAACTGGGTCGGGCACATACCTGTAGTACGGCACTTCCGACTCCACGAGATTGTATTTTAGAGCAAGTTGCTGATGGATAATCCTGGCCACAAGGTTGTGTCTATGCAAGTACTCTTCGTTAGCCAAGCGAGAACACCCAGAAATTATGTGTCGGATTGATTCTCCTGGACGGTGACGGTGGCATGCCCGACAGATGTCAACCGTGCCATCCTTCACAATAAATCTCCGGTAGTTTCTCGTCATAATAACTTCATCCATAATTGCACAGACAAAACCTTCGGTTTCCCCAAAGAGGTCACCGAAACGTAGCCAGGACACGGACGCTAACTGGTCTACATCAGGCCCGTGAAGGGCCCTGAAAAAGCGTCCGTGAAGCTCCTTGCTCTGCCACACTTCCTTGCGGTCGTTAGTGTCAAGCACTACAGGTTTGCGCCAGTTCTCTTTCGCCAAAGAGAGCGGTGTGAGGCCTTTGTCTACCGCGACCACATCGCGATGCATCCCCACGTCGGCTTTTAGGAAATATTCCCTGAGACTATATATCTCGCGATTGTGGAGAGTCTTGGCATTTAAAAAGCCTCGACCTCCACATTTTCGCGGGATATACAGTCTCATAACGGACGATCGTGGGTGATGCATTCGATATGCAGTCAGCAGTGTGCGGACCCTCCTATCCAGGGTGTCTAGCTCTGTTTGAGTCCATTTGAGTATGCCGAAGGAGTACATCAAGACTGGCATGACCCAACCGTTGAAGGCGCGCACCTTGTTCCCGCCTGACAAAAGACTATTAAATACTTTTTTCAGGCGGCCAAAGAAACGCTCCCTCAACGATTGCTTCACATCAGCAGTGTTAATGCCCAACGCCTCCGACATACCCAAATACTTATAGGTTTCGATTGGAGAGAGGGCTCTAAGGTTTATGGAACCCGAGAGTTGGGCTCCCACGGACTCCACAATCTCCCCTTTCTTTACATGCATGACTGCACATTTGTCCACACCAAAATCCATCCTGATGGCGCTACTGAAGGTTTCAGTTACCTTTAGTAGCTCCATCAGTTGTAAATTGTTGGGGGCAAAAAGCTTTAGATCATCCATGTAAAGAAGGTGAGATATAACCTGACCTCCTCTCTTCAATCGATAGCCTAGACCTGAATTCTCCAGCAGTGTGCTTAGAGGATTCAAGGCTAAGCAGAACCAAAGTGGACTCAAACTGTCACCCTGGAATATGCCTCGCTCAATCCTAATCGGCTCGCTGTTCCTCTGAATCTGTCGACATCCTGGATAGCGAAGAACCGTCCTCCACTGCCCCATACACGTCCTCAGGAAGGTGCGTAGAGTTGTATCAACTTTATACAATTCTAGCACCCTCGTAAGCCATGTATGCGGCACGGAGTCATAGGCCTTCTTATAGTCTATCCAACATGTCGACAGATCCCTTCGGGAACGGCGAACCTGTTGGCTAATGGTCATATCAATGAGGAGCAGCTCCTTAGTACCGCGGGACCCGTTCCTACATCCATTCTGAGAGGCAGACATTACAGAATTGCTGTCTATATGTTGATTGATTTTAGCTCTCAGAATGGATGTAAGAACCTTATAGACCGTCGGTAAACAGGTTATCGGTCTATAGTTTTTGGGTTCCGCAGTACTACCAGATTTGTGGAGCAGGTGGGTTATTCCTGTCGTTAAAAACTGGGGCAACGACCCTGTCTCTAATGCTGACTGGAATCGAGATGCCAAACAAGCGTGGGACCTTTGCAGCCATTTTATCCAAAAATTGTGCAGTCCATCCGGCCCTGGAGATTTCCAATTAGGCAACGGACGAACTGCACGGGCCACATCTTGGGGGCTGATGATAATTGTCCCCATTTCTGGTATTGTATCACACGCTTGTTCGACCTCCCGAGTCCAATCACCTTCAGTGTGACTGACAGGCACCGACCAGATGTTGCGCCAGAATGAACACATGGCGTCGTCATCTGGTAGGCGCGTATCAGCCACAGTTTGATCTGGTTGCTCCCAAGCCCTATAAACCCACCTTTCATTGCTCTGGAATGTGCGATTCTGAGTATATCGCTCCACTCGCCGTTTATACCTACGAATACGGCTTGCCCATGCATACACCTTCTGCTTCAGGAAGTCGATGCGCTCTGTGACACGGGACATGTAGTCTTGTGGACTGACATTAGTCCCGGAAAATGCCCGTCTCACAAAGCGCATCACTCTTGGGCGAGTGTTACCTTCTCTGAAGCAGATTAGTTTGCCGATTACCGCTCTGGCCTCACCGATACGACGCTCAATCCTGCACTGCCAAGCCGCTACAGCTGGCTTTGGTCGCGTAGTTCTGTCATTAGAAAATTTGACGTGAGCTACGCGACATGCCGTTACGGCTGCGCAGTACAAGATTGAATGAGCATCAGTGAGGTCTTCACAGTCGTCAAAATACTTTGACAACTGCGAATCCAGAGCAGCCACCAGCGCCCTATTTTTATTATGCATGGGCAAACGAGGTAAGCGTGGTATTATTATTATTATTATTATATCATTCAAGTGCGAGCGACCGAGTGTAAGAAGAACGTACTGAATTCAAAAGATAAGTATTTAATCTTATCATTAGGTAGGTACACGGTATATTTAGCTCGTCTTGAAAATAAAAAGTTTTACATAATATTGTGTAATTCGACGCAGAGGTTGATTAAAAGTTGATTAGTAGTTGTTGGGTACCGCCGTACCCGTACCGCTAGATTTTGCCCACGGGCCTAATATTACGATACCTACATACATAAAACTGGGTATTGAATATCTAATTCACAGTTCATTGTACAGTCTAGCAAGTAGTAGATACTTAGGGACGTTGTATACGTAACACACAAGTGAAAGGAAGTAGGTAGTTGAGAAGTACCTAGTTGGAGGCCGGCCCCTCCCACCAGTTAGTTTCTGTAATACCTAGTTTCTCTGTGTTCAACGCTTATTACGCTCCTCGAAGCTTTTACCAATACAACCGGTAAGTATTCTTACAGTGAGTTGTTTATTAGTTTATTACGTAAGTAATTTAATTTCCGATAAATTTATAATCTTGGTAGATTTGTAGATTTAATTGAAATATTTGACTTAGGTAGGTATTTAAAATGTTCCGAGGCCAGCTAGCTCGAGCTATGCCAATGTGTCAAATTTCTTTAATGGTTTTTGAACTTTATTAAAATGTCTCAGGTACATTGGGAACATTTGAACAGTTTGTGGTAGCTTGATGTGCTGACGTCTGTACAAAACTTTTTTATATATTTTTTTTTTTACTTCTAACATCTTCAAATGAGTAAGTAACTCTCATATTATCATATTTATGAACACCTAGGAGTCCTAGGACCCACCGGGACAAATTCCAAGTGTGGGGCAATGTTTTGAAAAAAAAATGAATGAACAAAAAGTGTCCACGCGCCTTTTCAAAAATGAGAGCAAATTCAACAAGACCCAAAAATGTCAGTCGACAGTCATTAAACAGAAAGTGAATGATATTTTGTTATTTTCAGAACCATGGTGCTGAAGCTTTACTACTTGGAGGATGGGCCACCGTCGCTTTCCTGCAGACAAGTCTTGGAGGCGTTGGAGGTGCCTTATGAGAAGGTTGACGTCAACTTTTATAAAGGAGAACATATGACGGAGGAATATGGAAAGGTACTTCAAAAAAACAACGCATATCTTACCTAAGTAAGGCCCAAAAATACTAAATACGAGACTAAAACCAAAAGGGGTCACGCGTCTTCAGGGGAATCCTCGTGCATTCTCGAGAATTCCCCTTGCTATTATCGGTTCTATCAGTGTAATCCGCGCTTCCATTCCATTCCATTCCGCGGCGTCGCCGCGTCGCGGCTTAAATTGAGCCTTATAATCATCAATATGGGTCTTGGCTCGCCAGAAGAAGGCAAGGCAAAGGAAGGGAGGAAGTCTGTGGCTATGGTGGTTTTGTCTCTTTCTTGATTGGCCACCGACTTCCAAATTTTGAATTATTTTACACCTGTTAGTGTTTTTTTTTAAGTCGGTTGTATTTATTGTAAAAAAGTTTTTATTTTTAATTAAGTAAGTAGGTATTTAGTTTTTTATTTTTATGAACAGACGCCAGCAGTCTAGCACATCAAGTTACCCCAATGTGTCAAATATCTTAGATCGTTTTTTTACTTTAAATCAAACAGAATAAGGGTCATATTCAATTGGGAAAATTTGACATATTGGAGTAACTTGATGTGCTGGCGTCTGTACTTTCAATTCAAGTACGAATTTGTTCACCTTGTCGCGCCCGCCGTGTTCTGTCTCTCTCTTGATCACTAGACTAGATAGTACCATACCAGATAGTAGTAGTGATAGTAGTGTATATATACCTGTCATATAATGGTTAAATTTTCAGATGAATCCACAAAAGGAAATCCCTGTCCTTGAAGACGATGGGTTCTTCCTGAGCGAGAGCGTCGCCATCATGCAGTATATTTGCGATAAATACAAACCAGACTCCCCTCTGTACCCGACAGACCCTAAAGCCAGGTAAATAGATCTATGATAACATTTTTCTTAGGTATATAATTATAAGAGATGGAACAATACTTTTACTATTGTGGCGCGGTACTCCGTCCGAAAAAAGCAGAACTACAATAGCGCATGGCAGCGGGCGGCGCGGCGTCTTGACGGCGGCGCGGCGGGCGTAAGGTAACAAAAAACATCTTGAGTAATCTTGACCACCGCCGCCTAGACTGTTATATTGTCCCACTGCAGGGCAAAGGCCAAGCAGGCACGGGCATTTACCCTTTGATTGCCACAGTTATGTATGGATGACAAACTTAATGCGTCCAACACGCCAAGCGTCACGAGTCACGACAGCATGATTCGTCATAGATAAATTCGTACCTATTAGCATTTTGACATGGCGGCCAAAAGATTATAAAAAAACAAAATGATGCCCTCGATGCCAAGCCACGAATTAACCCTTTAAACTAAAGGTACATGCAGTCGTGAGTTCGTGACGCGTGGCGTGCTGGGCACATTTTAGTTTGTAATCTTTAAGACTATGGCGGTCAACGGGAGATGTGTTACCAAAAAGAACAATATTTATGTCAATACATTTTTGGGAGCACCTTATTACCGCATTTTAGAATGTATTAACCCAGATCAAGTTACACGCAGACTTCTCATATTCTAAACAACCACGCTAAGTAGTCTATCTGTAATTAAATATTTCAAGCTCATTTGGGCTCATTTGTGGCTGCAGTAATACAGGTGCACCTCTGCTCAACCCTTCGGGGAACACAGGCGTGATGTTATGTTAAGTTACGTTGTTTGTGAAGCCATACCTTCAGGCCTCTCGTATTCATTATTATTTTATGGCAATTTATAAAGCAAGTAAGTAGGTACCTAGGACGAAAAAAGTTTTTGTTTTGTAGCTTGTTCATAAGAACAGAGCAGCCGGTCGATTCAGTAAAAGTTACGCCGTGAAAACTTGAGTGAAGTGTCGTCTGTCAATGCCTAGCATTAGTATGGAATGACAGCTCAATTCGCTCTCACTACGCCCACATTTTCACGCGGTGATTTGACCAGAATCGCACTGCAGGTACCTACCTACAACGACTTCCGTGTAAAGCATTGGTCCAGTGCACACTGACAGACCATTTTTTATCTAAGTACCTATTGTGTCTAAGTCACCAGGAAACGTGGTGCGTCCAGCTGTGTCCTCGTTGGCGTTGTTAGAAAACAGCAATATGTCGATTAGAGAATACCTATACCATACACTACAATAGAAACTGGAAAATCGTTCAAACAGGCTCTGTGATATTAACATCCATAATTATTTGAACCGGATTTTGTTTACAAGTTTATGGATAATATTATTTTTGTACCCGTACTATTTTCTTAAATGAAAGTATCTAGTCGAAGTCACTCCTTTTAATATCAGCTAGCCTCCTAGCTATTTCAGAGATTAGCCGGAATACATAGACTTTAAAAAATTTACTGTGACTATGTAATTAAAGCCAGGTAATTTCCAAGCCTTTTGTCCTCACGATAACTACAACAGTAGGTCTGTATCTATAATAAGCCATTGCTTTTCCTTTCTTCCAGGGCTATTGTCAACCATAGGCTGATGTTCAACTTGAGCTCATTCTACCCTGATGTACTAGCTTACAGCGTAAGTTTTGTGCCACACTTGTCTACATGCAAAATACCAAAAAGTATAAGTATTAAGTATACTAACATCTTACTAATTTGGTCTGCCTCTTTGGTCAAGTGTTAATAACGCTACATAAGGTCCCGGTTTTGATCCCCGGATCGGATCGGACAATTAATTTCCTCATGATTTCAATTTGTTAGAAAGCTTCAGAAAGCACTTCGTTTATAGCAGCCTCTATTTAAATATTCTGAAGAGTCAAGGGTACATGATTTTCTCGATACGCCATCTTGGCCCCGTGTCTAAACCCTTACCTAAAGCATTGTACATTTAATTCCAGATTATGCCCATCTACTTTGACTACAAGCGCACTCCTGAGGGTCTGAAGCGTGTCCACCGGGGCCTGGATTTGTTTGACACGTATCTAGGGCGGTCGGGTACCAGCCACGCTGCCGCTGACCATTTGACCATTGCCGACTTCCCACTTATTAACACTACTATGTCCTTAGAAGTTATTGATTTTGACTTTTCTATGTATAAAAGGGTGAGTAAACGTTTTTTTATTTTACAGCGGCCAGCACATCAAGCTACCTCTACGTGCCAAATTTCTTTGATAGTTTTTCAACTTTATTACAAATAAAATGTTCATGTTCAATTGGGTATTTTTAACATTTTGGGGCAGCTCAATGTGCTGGCGTCTGTCCTGCTTTAAAAAATCATAAATGTATCATAATTGATGGCACGGTTGGCGCAGAGGCTGAGCGATTGACTGCTGCGCTGCGTATCGCGGGTTCGATTCCTGCACGAAACTTGTAAGACTGACAGATAGTAATTGTGTCGGGTCTGGTTTGTTTCTGTGAGTTTTATACCTATAGCTATGACCTATAGCTAATATGGGTTCCGCGCAGTGGCGGTATGATCGTAGGGGTCATGCATGATCCCCCAAAATATTTCGATCGTGCACGTCAAATTGACAAACCTCTTGAAGTTAGTAGAAGCCTTCCACATGTTCTGTGATTTATCTTTTGCCATGTTTTTTGTGTGAAACTGTGATCCCATGTCTCAGTAACGCCATCTAGCATAATATAGCAAAATTGTAACCGCAGCGGATTGTACTAAACTAGACTCATCGACTTGTGTCCACTAGGACACATTGTATCGGATGACAATTTGGTCGTGATGTCCCGTGTAGTGGTAAATATTGAACGTCTTTGTTTGGGTCGCTTTTATGCTAAAGCCTCACCTCATAATCCTATGATTCGGATTTTTCAACCCTCAGAATGAACCCTGTCTTACCAGGCTCGATGATTACTCAAAAAGATAATCTATTGAATAAGATTAAAACTAATACAAATCCATGTATACTTTGATAGTTAAGATTTTTCTTAACCATTTACAGGTTACCAAATGGTATAACGACTTCAAGAAGAACCACCCACACTTGTGGAGTATCTCTGAAGAATGCATAAGGCTGATGAAGATCTGTGCAGCTAACTCACCTGACTTATCACACTTAAACCACCTTCTTCATCCTGCTAGGAAAGCTATAAAATAGATCTTATGGCAATAAATAATATAATACCAGTTCAGGTTTTTTTTTCCAGCCCTGTGCGCTATTGCATTTATTTAATGAGACAGTTTTAATCTCGGCACGTATTTAGAATTACATACATACATATCGTCACGCCTGTAATCCCCGAAGGGCTAGGCAGAGGTTTACCTGGTAGTACACCCACATTTCGCCAGTTAAGTTTAAGTCCCATGTAATAGGGGGTGAGCCTATTGCCATCAATCGGGCACAAATCCAGACTACGGGCTGCTCTGAGTAATCGCAGATTTAGAATTAAACTTAACTTTTTCCTCTTTAGCCAACTACCTACAACAATAAAAGAATCAGAATCAGAATAAAAAAAAACTTGAAAGAAAACCTGTATTGCTTGACGAAACAACAAACGGGGCAATTTGGTATTATTTGTCTACCCAGTGTACTACATAGTTCTTACCTACGCCGTAAGATGGCACGATTTTAAAAATAGCAGTTGGTTAATATTGCACTAGGTACCTCGTAATTTCTACAATGGGTTTAAAAAAAAACTGTTATTTTTCGTCATATAAGAATAGGTACGTAGACAACAAATAAATGATGCTTTGGTTATTCATATCATAGTTAAAGTCTTGGACTTGGTAATGTCTTACCAAGGAAATACACTGACTCATGATTGATAAACCGCTATTCATATTAAGTATAGATATTCAACTAACTAAGTACCTACCTATAGCTCTAAAGCTTTTTTTCTCATCACAAACCTAGGTACATGACATAACTGGTGATTTTTATGGACAAAAGTTGAATTGGGCTACACATGTTATTAGTCATATTTACAGATACCTTCAAACTTACTGATGTTAGTATATTTTTTAAGTATAGACTGTTAACATAGGGTAACGTAGGTACTTACTTTACACTTACATTTATAGTAAAAAAAAACTCATTGGTAGATAAATAATAAATAGGAAGTTTATTGTTAACTCCACTAATGTTTAATACATCAATTTATAAACCATTAAGTACCTATGCATGTTTGGGATCACAGCTTCAATGTGGTCGCCATACTGATACATAGGTGGGTATGAGAGAATGACTGGCAGACAACATTGAGCTCATTCATCTTCTTCAACAAGTTCCCTTGAAGAAACGCATCTTCGCATGTAACCCAGACATGCGTTAGTGCAGCAGTCCTTATGGCTGATACACTGAAACATAAAAATTACATAGTTAAAACAACGTACCTAAGTAACAAAAAATGCTTGTAGGCTGTAGCACTACCTACTGTTATGTTTGTTGCAAGTTTAGAAGGCTAACACAATAATGAGTGTCAAAGAACTGACTGTGACTGTGTGAACATGACTGTGTAATATGGTGCAACAAGAATCAATACATAGCAATCAGATGGATACCTACACACACACTATCCAGCATTTAAACACAACACTAAAAGATAGGTACTTCGGTATTAGTATTCTCAAACTAAATCAAATCTGCGGTGATTCACATACAACAAGGAAAAAGCTTTGTCAAGCTTTTTACAATTAATCAATTTTATTTAGATAATCTTAGCAATGTTAAGCGAGCCTCTCATAAAAGAAAGTCTAACAACCAGTTTTACCAAGGGGTATCAAGTTACCCAGTTACTGGGTTGTGGAGGTCCGACAGGCGGTCGCTCCATGTAAAACACTCGTAGGTATTCAACTGCATCCGGTTAAACTGGAGGGCGAACCCAACATAGTTGGGAAAAGGGCTAAACAGATATGCGAGCCTCTCATTAACAAAGGATTTGTTCATAACCACATGTAATACAATGGCCGTGTAACCGCAGCCGATAAAACCAACCGTCATCTGCTAGTTGATATCTGCTTTACAACGATAGTTCAATACTAACGCATTTATCTAGTAGGTAACGAAATTTCAATGTTCTTAAATCTTAATATGTACCTACATACTAGCAATGACCTCTGCGTAGCTTTCAAAAAAATACGCGCATCATCGACAAAAACAAAACAAGGAAAAATATTCTATAACTTACAAATTCTCCAATTTTAGCGCAACTTGCGTTCTCTGTTACACTATTTGGCTTTGCGACTTCATCAACCGGTGCCACTGGTGCCACTTCAGGTACAGCAACACTGTTCTTTTCATGATCTGCGTCTTTCATTGGAACATCCTTGGTGACTATGCTACATGTCACGTATGTAGAGAGAGCAAGGAACAAAATAATGCCAATGAAGCGACGCATTGTGGTCAGGTACTGGTCGATACTAACGAAGCTCAGTGTTCGGGTACTGATATAGGGTCAGCTGACATTCGCATTAACGGCACCCGCATGGCGCCCGATAACGGAGGTATCGTAAACACTATTTACAGGACGTTGTTTTTGACCGTGTGTTTTATTGGTCAATTGGGTCCGTTATTATTGTTTTTGTTTTACAAGCAACTTAATTAATGAAACCCCAAGAGGACACCGATGTCCGCGCTGTCATTGTCTTATAATTGTGACTGTAAGGACGGACCATGTTTATAACTCTATTCTGAGTTTCTTAAAAGAAACTCGGAAAAGTGTAGTATAGTTCTTTATTTAGAATTAGTTAATTAGAAGATTTTCTTTGGTAATTTAGAAGTTTAACGACTTGGTCGTCGAGTTTTTGAACTGCAGTTGCAGTTACCCGGTACCCGACCCAGCAAAAGCGTGAATAGAAAGTTCAATCTGTGTGGTATCTCATAATCTGCCCAAGTTGTAACTAGTCCTATTTGTTTGGTTCAGTATTTCACCTCTGAGTAGTCCAACAGTTTTAATTTATAAATACCTACATATTTTTTCTTGCCTGATTAAAATTACTCGCTATCGTGAAATTGGTTTTAGTAGGACTATTATCGTGTGTTTGGGAAAACCAATAGACAGTAAGTCTTGTAATAAAAATAATTTATTTATAAAAAGTTTAGTTCAAAAAATGCGACAGAGAAAGAGAACATAAATAAAGGTAATTTAATAAGGTTTCGGATGTCATTTTCTCAAAACAAAAACCAAACATGGGGTTGGGTCTTTCGGAAAGTATTAAGAAACCGGTTTCTAAACTTTGCGGCTATCGGACATCTATTCATGAGCCATCCTGTATAAAAAGTAACTAGGAATGTTAGGTAATTTACATTTGGATGTTTTACAAAAATACCAATGGTTAAGTTTACCTTCATCGCATTTTTTAACGATATTACTAAATATTAAATTTAAAAGGTTAACATTTTTCGGATTAGACAATTTAAAGCAATGTTCAAGTCACACATCTCTTCGCGTAGCCCAAGCATGCGCGAGAGCAGCAGTCACCGTGAAAAATACACTGCAAGAGAAGAAAACAATAAGTTAAAATAGGTGATTGAATTAGTCTATACCAGTTTTGTCAATTGATACAAATGTACAGGGTTAGGTAGGTAGGTACTACAGCTACCTACACCTGTATTGAAAACACGGTTAAAATACTCACTGGTTCTCCAAGTTGAGCGCATTTCGAGTCGTCCGTAACAGAATTTGGTTGAGCTACAACATGAGTGTCAGCTACGTCTATCTTCTCAATAGCTCCAACTTCTGCAACATCCTTCGGAATAGTATTCGCAGCAGTCATTACATATTGAGTAATAACAAAGAAAAATACGACTGTAGAAAGGCGACGCATTGTGGAGAAATTAAGGTTGATACTAACGGAGTTTCGTGATTGCAAGTTAATATAGTTCCTGATGAAGTCACATTAACGGCACCCGCATTGACCACCGATAACGGACATGAAAATATTCGTTACAGGACGTTGTTTTTGTGTTGCGATAATCAAAACTTTACCGATTTATCTTATTGCACTCACCATAGCTACTTATGCTGACCATCACAATAACTCGTCATAACAGAACGTTGCAGTTTAAGTCGAAGACTTAATAAAACACATGATTAACATTGGAACTACATAAAGTAGGTACTTGTACGTCGCATTCATAATAGGTAATGATATACGTATAACTAGTTTATTAAGTGTAAAGGTAAACAAGGACAACAGGACAACTAAATAATGGAACCGTATCTTGGTGTTCTCATGCCGAATTAACACCAATTACAGATTATAGATTGGAAGTACCTACTGATACCTACTATAGGTACGCCTAAGCATAATGAAGTTAGTTTAGTACCTACCTACTAAACTAAAATAGGTATACTAGCTTAAGTACCTATTTCATGTTTTTAATAAGTACCTACCAGGTTTTGTTTATTTATTAGACCCAACACTTGAAGTATGCTGGTGTTTTCAATGTATTCTGACCAGGTTTTATAACACCTTGCAGGGAACTGATGCCATTCTTAATGTTTTATTAACTTTTCTTTTTTGCAACATTCACATATTTTACGAGATATGGAATGGATGCGCTTGGAATGTCCGGGTTATCACTAGTGCCACCCCCAGCAGTTAAAGTAAAAATACAACCTGTAGCCATAGAAAAAAAAACACTCAATTAACCTCATCACACTTATTTTTTCAAGTAATCTGTCGAACAGGATAGTGACTTTGGAAGCTAACGATTGCTTATCTACTCTGAATACCTGTGTTACTTTAAAACAAATTATAGTTGTGTGTTAGATTTACCTGCATTATGAGGAAAACTGATGGTATTCTATGAATCAGCTGACATGGCCACTATGGCGGCTTATTGTATGATAATTTAATCTGACGACTTGAAGCTGCGGTATTGAATATAAAGAGCCTTCCGCAGTTTCTCGGAAACCACAAGAAAATACAGCAAACGAATATTAACCGAATGGTACCTTTACACTCAGCACGACCACCGTAGAAACGGATTTTGTCTACAGAAGAAACGACAAAGTAACAGATTGTAGAAACATTTCTTATGTTTTGAGTACCTACGACAATATCAAGAATAAAGAGAAGAAATGTGTAGATTCTACAGTCGTCACGTTAGGCCTTACCTTGCGTTTTTTAGAGGACGCAGTTTTATTTTTTTGGTGTGTAGGAGGTGTCAGTGTAAAGCTAAAACCAAGTTTTTTGGGTCGCCATCATTGTCCCACGGCCGCCATCTTGAAAATAGGGGTTGAAATGGTTTTTACGGTATATCTCTTAAACGATTTATTTGATACAAAAAATTGTGAACATTTTTTGTTGCAAATTAAATTCTCTACAACTTTAAACTTTAATCCAGTAACTTTTTGTCGTAGAACTGTAAAATAAAAAAGTTATATGCGAAGATGTTCGAAAATACGAGAAAAAAAAATATTTTTTGATATTCTTAACTTTTTTATCATTTAACACTTTGTATGCCACGTAGGTCACCGGTGACCTCAAACAATTGAATTTCTATTGTGTCTGGTAGTCTGGCAGTCAAGGTGTGTTGGACTATCAATACAATATCGAGAATTGTTTCTTCTATAATCGGCAGTTCAGAAATGTTTTTTTACCATCAGTCACTTCGTAGGTAGATTCTTGTGTCGACATACCTGTTTCTATAGTGGTCATGTAAACTTCAATCGAGATAGTGTGTGTGTTTCAGCCGGTCAATACATAAAAGGCACCCCGTGAAACTTGAGTGAAGTGAACTGGCATTAGTATACCTACCTATAGAATGACAGTTTCGCTTTCACTTCGCCTACATTTTACCGAATGGTTTTTACAGAATAACATTGCAGATATGGCCATTTTTGGTTTGTGAGTTGTGTGAAATGCAGGAAAGTCTACAGTTCAACAACTCAAGTGAACTTATTTACATGTAGGCAATACAATTTTATAGAATACAATTCTATTTCATTTAGACAGTCACGTTTAAAAAAAAACAAATAACAATGATTTTAATTACTTAAGTATCCTACTTATTGAAATAAACACTGTCAATCTAGGTAAAAATTAACAGGTGAACGATTAATTAAATAGGACAGTTGATGCAACTGTGCCAATTCCAAGGCGATGGCGAGGTATGGAACTCTTAAATTCCATTCCTGATTTGAATTTTACTTTCCTTGTTAAAATACTTTCCCAGACTTAGTTATAATGTTGAAAAATAGGCCATAGGTACTTTTATTAAAGCCTGTAGTCTGTATACATTAAAAAAGTGTTTAAAAAGCACCATTAAACATTCGCACTGTGAACAGAGATTTAGCTAACGGTAAGACGGTTGTTTATTTTGTTAACCGTAAGTGTGAAGTCTGGTTTCCAAACTTGTTTTACTTATTTTTACTAAAAAAAAACTTACAAATTCTTTGGCTTTATCATTGCACTAACGATTTATTTGATTAAAATGAATGTTCTGACTTCTGTGGGTCCAGTCTTCCAGTGACTTCTAATCAAATTGAAATCTATTAATTAATAATCTATTTATGATGAATGAGATCATTTATTTTTGATTTGCCCACCGTAATTTTTTTGATTCAGGAGCTCAAATTCTTTTCAAACATGGAAGCAAAATATGGCATTAGAGGTAAAAGCAAATAACGAAACTCAATAACTAGGTTAAAGGTACGAGACTAGTAAGTACCTAACTAATAAAAATAAGAACCTCAGCTTATGCTCTGTACATACATTCTGACAGCAGTAATTATTGTAAGTAATCATTGCATCACCCCACCATGCTGTAGGTGTAGTATACACTGTATACACCTACAGCATGGTAGGGTACATTTTGAATTAACTTAAAAAAATGAGGGAGTAGTAAGTGTACCTAGGTACATGTATATCTACTTCCCAAAATGTGTAGAATAACCAAAATTAACTATGTTTCGGATGTCTGTGGTTGTTTTTTTGATCTTTTGCCAACGAGATTTGGTTATTTTAATTCAGCCTTTGAGAAAAGTGAACATACATTATTTACGATTACAAGTAAGTAACATTGTAACAAATTAAATTTAATTAAGTAAATACCTAAATAAAACAAGCGTTTTGACATTATTATTTATTATTATTTTTGGTGAAATTCCTGTTATCTTCTACTTAAGGCATCGTAATGATTTACTTACACTTTACACAGCACTAAAAATGGAAGTATAAAAATATTTTTTGAAAATTGATTAGAGCAAAAAATCAAAAGGGAGTCTAAAGGGTGCTTTAGTAGTTCTTTGTGGCCTCTGGGGTTGCCTTTGGGGGGCTTTGGTAGGCTGCTTGCCAAACAGTCCTGGCACCAAAGGCGCATTGTTTTGACCTGGTACCTGCAGTGGCACTTGCACTGGCAATTGTTGTTGTAAATTCGGCAACTGAACTGGCAGTTGTTGCAAGTTCAACAAGTTGCCCAGGAGATTCTTACATAGAGCCCCCGTTAGTCTGTCTCCCATGTTGCCCCATAGACCGATTTGACAGAATCTGAAAACAAAATATAAACAGACGTTTTACATCTGCGAAATATGTGGAATCCTTAACGTTCTGCAAAGACTCTTTGTTTAAGGATTTTTTTTATTATTATGCAAGACGGCAGGACGTTTTAAAGTTTGTTGCTAAAAATACGGTAGTTAATGCAGCATTTTACTAGCAGCGTTTTTAGATTCAAGTATTTCAAACTAATCAGAAAGACTTGTTGCTGGGGAGTTTGTTCCGCCACTTCTTCTTCACAGCATAAACACTATAGCTAGGAAGTGACGAAGGGTGGGCGTTTTGGGGGACTGTCTAATGTTTTTTCAAAAAGTGCTGAGTATCAGCCTAATTTGAATAAATGAGTTTTGATTTTGCTCAGTTTGACAGTACGGTTAGCGCAGTGGCAAAGCGATTGGCTGCAGCACCAACCGTAACTTACCAAACCGTTGGTTTGGTACGTTACGGTTAGTTCCATGTTGCAGGTTTGTATCCCGCACGGAACTAATATTTGAATGGCCTACGGGTAGTTGTTCTGGGTCTGGCAGTTTGTGTCTGTGAGTTTAAATGTCTGTAAACGCACCCACGATAAAGAAGAAATTTAAAGTGTGGGGGACGTTTAATTTTTATTTGCGTCTGTGCACTCAACCTACCTGAAATCCTTGTCAATAGTCAAAGATTCACCGATCTTCAAAAACTGATCAGCACTCTTAGGGAAAAGACCACCAAACGCATTCGAAGTGTTCTTCTGTTTAGTTTCATCCGGTCCATGTGCGAACTTGGCAATCAGTCCCACAAAGTTCTCCCGTACGCGAGCATCTGTGCTTGAGACCTCGCCACCCATTGACTGGCCGTCTGGACCAAGGGGCTCGAAGATGTAAGCTAGTTCGTCGCCGTGGGAGGGACCCTGTGCTTTCTTCGGCTTTACTATCTGTTCCTCGCCGGGTTTCTCTGTAACAATGTTTAGAGTTAAAGGGGTTGGAAGCTTATTAATATAATAGAAATTGAAACTGTACCTATGAATGAATCTTTACCGTCAAATTCACACATCACACAATTCACAATTGGATATGAACTGGCTTCTGTTATAAAGTTGAAAATAGATAAAATAAATTTGACAGATTCGGGTTGCTTGATATGTTGGCGTCTGTACCTTTACATAAACTTAAGGAATATAAGTTTACTGCAGGGGTTTCGAGAAAAGGTGAAGTACGTCCTTTAGACATTTTCCCTTTATATGCCCTTACGTTACAAAATACGTCTGAACCGGATTATGCTGTAAGGTGGAAAAAAATATGTTTATAGCAAAGTTTTTAGTTAACTCACCAGCTAGAGCTACTCCAGGTAAGAAATGCCATCCTTTAGAAAGGTTTCCAACGTGCTCGAAGCTGTAGAGGAAAGCTTCGCCGCCATTACTCCATTGCTGGACACTCTGATACGCCGGGAAGTTGAATAGAGCATCTCCTAAGGGATAAGATGTTGACGCAGTTAGCTCAATAGCTAAATGTGCTATAGTATAGCTAAACAACATTCGATCTTGAAAAAAAGCACACATGGTGCGAACGCGAACGCGTCCGTATACGGCGCGATGCGACACTGAGGTAAGATGTGGCTAGTTAGCCACATTTTAACGTGTCGCTTTCTGAGCGCTTCTAACCTATCTACACCTTTTCTATATTTCTATACTTCTATACTAATATTATAAAGAGGTAAAATTTGTAAGTTTGTATGTTTGTAAGTTTGTATGTAGGGGGTAATCTTCGGAACTAATGATCCAATTTTAAAAAATATTGTACTGCCGGAAAGCTACACTATTCCCGATGGACATAGGCTACTTTTTATCCCCGTATTCCCACGGGAAAGGAAACTACGCGGGTGAAACTGCGTGACGTCTGCTATTACTTATAATATCATTGGCTATAAGTAGCTGGTTGAAAAAATTCAACACTACACGGAAAAAAAAAATTGTTTCAAACTAAGAATATTTCACTTGGTCAAGACATTGCGTGATTCATATATGGGGAAAACATTATATTCTTAAAATTAGTAAATATTTGTCTTGTTAATCATTTTTCTTCCAAATATATAAATTCTCTAACCAAGGCTATTTTCTAGTTTTGTAATGAGAAAGCAACGTTTTCTTTGCTTAAGTAAGTTTTTTTTCTTAAGTCTAGAATCTTAAATTCTCAAATTGAAGACAATGTTGTCTTGAATCTAGAATGTACTCTTCGAAGTAACGCTTGATTACTCCGATTACTCCTCCGAGTGAGAAGAGTAATATCTTCTACCAAGAATATATTTATTGGACAAGAAATGTCACTGTTTCTGATCAAGAATATATCTATTGGTCAAGAATTTCCGTGATTCATATATGGGGAAAACAAGAAATGGTTGTATCAAAACACAATTATTCTCAATGCAAGTAAATGAATAGTTAAGTCAAGATATTTGTCTTCCTTCTAGAATATACGTACTTGTGATTAAACAATATATTTGAGAATAATGCTTTTCTCAGTTGAAAACTTTGTCAATCGGATCCCGGAGTTTTCTTGGAAGAAAATAAATTCTCAGTATGAAAAATAAATGACTTGTAAGAAGAATTGTATTTACTCATCTGTATGCTACGGCATATTTCAGTGAAGCAGCTTTAACTCTTGCATCAATTAATTCTATTTTCACACTGAGAACATTATTTATCTTTAGTGAAGAATACCAACAATCGTAGTTACTAGTTGATGCTCTTCAGTGAAGAAGTTTTATTTCTTAGTTTAATAATATTATCGAATTTAAACGGAGATCACATGGTCTAGAAAGAATAATATCAATGTTCTTAGTTCGACATTTATGCGTATTTCAATTAAGAAACCCAGTTCTTAATTCAAAAACAATAAGCAATTGGTATGGAGATCAGATTGTCTCCAACCAATAATGTTATATTGTTGATTTAAGAACGTGCAGGTACTTAACTAAAGAAGTTTTAGTTCTTGATCTAATTCATTGAATGTTTCATTCGGAGATTAGAAATCTCTTAGCTCGATAATAGTGTATTTCACTGCAAGCAATCTTGGTTCTTGGCTCAATGCATGTCATGTTTCATACGAAGATCAGATTGTTTCCAACGAATAATGTCATTATTATTGATCTAAAAACCCTGTACTTCAGTAAAGAAGTTTTAGTTCTTTATCTAATTCATTGCATGTTTCAAATGAAGATCAAAAATCTCTTGTCTCAATAATAAAGTACAAAGGTAGGTATTTCACTTTAAGAATTTCAATTCTTGATTCAAATCATGGCATGTTTCATACGAAGGTCAGATTGTCATAATTGAAGAATTACAACAGTATTGATTCAATGGTTAAAATGCGTTTCAGTAAATATTTTTCAGTTCATCGTTTGATTTATTCAAGTAAAGTTTAGTGAAACAAAATGTTAGCACAAATATTTCATACAATAAGATGGTAAATAAAAAAATATTTGTTTTGTCACATTTTGACTAAACTTTAGCTTGTATAAATTGAATGATGTATTGAAAAATATTTACCGAAACGCATATTAACCATTGAACCAAGACTATTGTAATTCAAAGAAAACAATCTTAACTCCGTATATAACAAAGCTCTTGAATCTGTACAGAGAACTGAAACAACTTCACTAAAATCCCATGATTAATAAGTACCATTTGAAACATGAAATGAACAAGAAAAAGCACTAAAACTCACGAGTTACAGAATTTCGAGCCTGATGCACCGTCACATCTTTCAATCTGATCTCCGCGTGCCATGTCATGCCTGAAATTAGAGGTAAGTAAATAAGTGGGAGGTACTCAAATTAATAATAGATGAAATAATACAATGGATTCAATTCTATGAAATCATTTATTAAAAAATAAACTTCCCAAAACAACAGTAGGTATTGATAATTGTATTTAAATATATCCTAGGTACATATTACATAATAATAATACTTTATTAATACAAACCCTTACAATATGCTTCATATCTAGCTAAAGTTCACAATATTTAAGGCGTACAAAAGCTGAAACCCTGACTCCTAAACTCAGAAAACCTGTGACTTAGGAGTCAGTATTATGTTATTACTGTGTAGGTACAGACGCCAGCACATCAAGTTACCCCAATGTGTCAAATTTCTTTGATCGTTTTTCAACTTTATGTCAAACAGAATAAGGTTCATATTCAATTGGGAAAATTTGACACATTGGGGTAACTTGATGTGCTGGCGTCTGTACATAAGGGGTATCGCAAATTATTGCAAGCTTTGTCCAATCTTTGAGCACAGTTTTTTCAGGATATTGTCTTTGATTTCCTTTAATTGATTCACAGATACATCATTTCCTGAAACAAAAATTTCCATAATCACTAGACAAGTTTAAACAAAATATTATTTACCTAAATTTTATAACATTCGAACAAATCGGAAGATGCTGATCTATTTTGGTATACCAACTGGTTATGCAACCTAAAGTTCATTAACACATTAAAGTTGTGTTCAAATGAATTTATGACACTTATGAATGTTATAATTTACAACTTTGCACATTTTTTTATAAATTAATATTATTGGTACAGTGTAGGTACTCACTAGATGGCCTTTTCCAGACAAAATGTATAACTAAAGAATACTAAATATTCATCTTGAAATTAGTAATTATATCCTGTGGGATTTTCCAATCCGTAAGAAGCAACTCCATAACATTGTTAACCTCTCTATGTTATTATAGATAGGTAT
Source organism: Euplexia lucipara (assembly GCA_921972225.1). NCBI lineage: Eukaryota > Metazoa > Arthropoda > Insecta > Lepidoptera > Noctuidae > Euplexia > Euplexia lucipara. The sequence goes on along the minus strand of OV179152.1, from coordinate 5,978,495 downwards.
GCTGAGATTTTGATTAAAATCTGCAAATAGACAGAAAATAAATTAATGATTATAATTATTCAAGTTTAAACTATATAAAAAAAAAACAGCCAGGAACAGTGGGATAAACATTCAGCAGGTTTAGCATTATAGATATGGTAGGTAGGTACCGCAGATAACAAGAACCTCATGCTCATTACGGTAAGTAGTGATTACATATTTCCATCACCCAGAGACTTATCGTGAAAGGCAGTCCAGCAGCCTTTTCCACCATGTTTGGTGAAGTTCACCGAGCTTAGACACCTCTGATTCTGACCTAAGTACCAGCTTCCTGCCTTGGCGGCTTTGCTACAAAGATCTGAAGCTAATTGATTGGAATCAGAAATTGCTTAAGCTCGGTGAACTTCAAAAAATATGGCGGTCAGGCGGCTGGTGGTATTTCACCAGCTAGATACTTACATCTACCGGCTGGGTCTGCCTCGATTAATTAGACTTCAATCTGTCTTAATTAGATCTATATTCCATTCAATTGCAATTAAACACTTACCTTAGCAAACACAACACAATCTTTAAAAGGTAACCCAACAACGCAAAAGAATCACCACGAACTGACTCTTGTATATGACGTAGGTATACGTAATGAATGCGATATGCGGTGCACTGTGCCGTCGTATCCAAGCAAGACAAAAAGGGTGTTGCAAGCTACGAAATGTTAATTACCAAAAATAAGGCCGAATCTTTCACGTCTCCACTATTTTTCCTGACATAGACATAATAGGTTCGAAATTAATTATTATTTATTTATTTATTTTTATAGGGGTTGGCCATCCTTTCGATCGACGCCCGCGACCCCGCGGAGATGCGTGTTTTTTTTTACACGTGTTTGAAGTTACGTGTAACGGAATGTTATCTAGCGTTACAAAGACTACTTTTAGTTTGTTTTAGATGAGTATTTATTATAAACCTTGCAGAAGTAGGAGCCCCGCTCGGGCCTCCCTCAACTGCGCCATGTTGAGTGGCTATACTTCCCGCAGCGCCCAAGCAGTGGCGAATTCAAATTTGAAAGGTTGACAGCTGGTAAAATAAACAAACCTCACCTCAAACTTCAAAAAATATATTAAAATCCTACAGGTTTCCACGCCTCGAGGGATGGGGGGGGGGGAGGGTTCCCCCCTCCCCATTCTTCCCCCCATAAATCGCAATTTGAATTACTAATGCAACCCCGGTACTTACCTATACCTATGTTTGTACCTACTGAGATGCACGTCAAAACTCAAACGTCACATTTTATGTGTTCTGTTTTTAGCTTCCGTGACAATAGACCGATTATGTGATAGGGCCTCCCGTGTGTATGATATCAATTATTTTCCCTACACTTTGGGAGAAATACAATTGCAACACCGGATACAAGCATAGCCTATAGCTTGTTTTGTTTCCAAACTAAATCCAAGAAACGTGAATTTGGTTCAAAACTCATTTATTGAATCATAGTTTGAATTCAAGAATATTATTGTTATAGACTCAAGACATCTTTTAATATTATTTCAAGATTTTCATGCTAAAATCAAGAAACGTGAATTTGGTTTAAAACACTCATTTATATCATAGTTTTTATTCAAGAAAATTTTTACACAAGTACATTCAAAACTGTTGTTCTTAAATATTTTTTTCAAGATTTCAAAACCAAGAAATCTCAACTTAGTCTAGGGCCCGGTTTCACGAATTGCTAAAATCAACCAATCAAATAGGTATAAATTGACCATTGTCTAAAAATTCGAGTTATTAGACCATCTTTTGTCAAATATTATCCGAAGGTGGTGGTGGGTGGTGGATTTGATTCTAGGGCATAATCAATGGATTCTTAATGGGAAAAAATAGGCGCGCGAAACCATCAGCGCCTTGCCCTACAACCTAACAGTCGAGGCGTGTCCCATTGGTTATTATGTAGCTGTAGATAGGTAGGTATTCCAATAGACGGGAATGGGCTTGCATCCTGTCACATGGAATTATGACACAGGCTTGACATCTGTGTGTCTCAAGGCTTGTGGACCTAAGCATCAAGTAGGTGCCTACTTTAACAAATTGCCTATTGACATTATAAACCTGTCTGCAATTCCTAGAAGTTTTGTTGGATGCCTTATTCTTCGGCTACAATTGGAAGCCCCTACTTTGGGCCCTATCAGAATACCAGAGCTGTGACGTTTTTTTCATGTTACAACTCCATGCTGAGATTCTTTTGGCCTACCCCAAAGTGTCAAATTCCTCTGATAGGTTTTTAACTTTATTCCAAACAAGATAAGGTTCATGTTCAATTGGGAAAATTTAACAGTTAGGAGTAGATTGATGTGCTGGCGTCTGTACCTACTGATATTTTAACCATTTATAAATAAAATAAATAAATATTCCACAACTTTTTCACACAACGCCATTTAGTCCCAAGTTAAACTTAAGAGCTTGTGTTATGGGTACTTTACAGCTGATAAACATACTTATATATTTCTAAATACATACAACATATTATTATAGATAAATTACACCCAGATACAGAACAAATGATCGTGCTCATCACACAAAAATTTGCCCTGGGTGGGAATCGAACCCACGACCTCCGGCATAGCAGTCAGGGTCACTAACTACTAGACCGACAGGTCAGTCAATTTATTTTATGTGTTTTGTCCTGTGCGGGCTAATAAATGCATTTTCTTTCTTTCTAAAGGTCATTCAGTACGCTCATACGCGTAAAGATGATGGAAAACACATTATGTGGGCTTTCTTTGCTCACTGCTTTATTAATAAATGTTGTGTAGAAGGATGAATAGTTACAAACCGATTTCTCTCTTTCAGTCGTAAGTAATTTGATATCCCACAGAAGAAGACAAAGCGTACTAAACAGACGCAATACAACGTTTATTACTACGGCTGTTAGTGTAAAAACTTGCTAACAACAAGACAAGTGACCCGGATTTAAAAATAATCTGATCCAAACATATACTATCTTACTAAAAAACGTTAATATATCTTATATTGAAACAATTTGGATTCCTAGTTCAACACCATAACATATTTCCACAAAACAAAAATGTCTTGTTCGAACATTAATTTGATTACCTACCATTACTTGAATAACTTATATTCTTACGTCAATGCAACTATTGACTTAACTAAAAACAAACTTTTCTTATACCAAGCATATATTTATATCTTATTTTGAAACAATTTAGATTCCTACTTCAACACCATTACTTCTTTCCACAAAACAAAAATGTCTCGTTTAAAAACATTTGACTATCTTCACCAGAATAATTAATATTCTTACGTCAATGCACTAATTACTTACCCAAAAGCAAACTTTACTTGAACCAAGCATTTAATGTCTTACTAAAACACATTAGTTTAGCTTATTTTGATACAATTAAGATTCCTATTTCGACACCGTAACTTTTTTGAACAAAACAAAAATGTCTCGTTTAAAAACATTTGACTATCTTCACCAGAATAATTAATATTCTTACGTCAATGCTACTATTTACTTACCCAAAAGCAAACTTTTCTTAAACCAAGCATATATTTTCTTACTAAATAATGTTAGTATATCTTATTTCGAAACAATTTAGATTTCTACTTCAACACCATTTCTTCTTTCCACAAAACAAAAATGTCTCGTTTGTAAACATTTGACTACCTTTACTTGAATAAGTTAGGTTCTTGCGTCAATGCAACTATTTACTTACCCAAAAAAAACTATTCTAAAACCAAGCATAAATTATCTTACTAAAAAATTTTAGTATATCTTATTTTGAAACAATTAAGATTCCTATTTCAACACCGTAATTTTTTTCCACAAATCAAAAATGTCTTGTTCGAAATCATTTGACTATCTTTACTTGAACAATTTAGATTCTTACGACAATGCAGGTATTTACTTACCGAGAAACAAACTTTTCTTATACCAAGCATATATTTTCTTACTAATACACATTAGTTTATCTTATTTTGAAACAATTTAGATCCTACTTCAACACCATTTCTTCTTTCCACAAAACAAAAATGTCTCGTCTGTAAACATTTGACTACCTTTACTTGAATAAGTTAGGTTCTTGCGTCGATGCAACTATTTACTTCACCCAAAAAATACTTTTCTTAAACCAAGCATATATTGTCTTACTAAAACAAGTTAGTATATCTTATTTTGAAACAATTTAGATTCTTAGATCAACGCCGTAACTTTTTTCACAAAACAAAAATGTCTTGTTCGAAATCATTTGACTATCTTTATTTGATCAATTTTGATTCTTACGTCAATGCAACTATATTCTTACCCAAAAACAAACTTTTATTAAACCATATTCGATGGTCATACGTTGACAACTCGTAACTAACATTTTTTCGCAAAATGACTTATGTACATCAAAATTTTTAAAATTAAGCGCCAAATCTTCCCATTGATAACTCGTAATGCACAAATAATGTCACTCGAACAATTTATGCCACAGTTGACAACTCACAATAAGCAAGTATCAACTTGAGCTTACTAGTGCGCGAGTTACGAGGTGTCAACGCAAAATGCACGAAGAAATTCACTGACAGATTAAGATTACGGCGCGAGTTTTAATTGTTTAAAAATAGATTTACCTACCTACAGTGAACAGTCATTAATTGGTATTGGAATTGTTTTGATCGACGCTTATTTTTAGGTACTTTGTTTTATTTTATTCTTTAGCAACTAAGATCTATGCAATACAATTGGAAGGATCATAATATAGGCGGGCAATAACATAATTTGGTACTTAAATGGGTCTTTTGTTTTGGTTATCATGGGGGAAAACAGCCAAGAAGAGCTATTGAATGATGCTGTAACTGGTTTGAAGGAAAAAGGACTAATATTGCTGTTAACGTTTCTCGTAATCAAAGGAGTGAGTTTGTCTATGAAAGTCAACCACAAGAATCATTTCGAAAATCACCGAACTTTTCCGGATTGCTGTTAAACACCTACGAGATGAATAGAAACGGAGAAGAGTCACTTTTGAGACTTGAGAATGTTCCCCTTGAAGTACCTACTTAACGCCGAAAAGAGCTGGCAAGATAATGGCGAGACAGATACTTTGACAGGTTCATCACTTACTTTTTTAAACAAATGTACCGTTTCAACATTTTTAAACCAGCCTCAGCCACCTTCCAGCCCATGTCATGGCCTCGGAAAATATTATTGAGAGTATTGTAACAGTAGAAGTCATACCAGCCGGTCGATTCAGTAAAAGTCACGCCGTGAAAACTTTAGTGAAGTGAACTGTCAATGCCTATCTTTACTATGTAATGACAGCTTAATTCGCCATCACAACGCCTACATTTTCACGCGGTGATTTGACCAGAATCGCACTGCTGGTGCAGTCTCCTACAATTTTGAATCCATATGATTTTACATTAGGAACTTCTCATGTTGTTAAGGAGACACAACGTATAACTAACTCTCCTACAATTTATAAACTTGAATGATTTTAGCTTAGAACCTGAGTTATCAACTTCTCATGTAGAACCCACGAGTGATGATCGATCACAGTTACGTTACAGTTTACAGTTACGTAATACAACTTCTTCAGAAGAGCTGGACGTCTGCCCAGGTCTTCTGAAGAAGTTGTATTAATGACGGAAATATTACTGGAAGGAAGACAAAAGAAAAGAAAAAGCTTAGCTGAAGCAGAGATTTGGAAAGCCCGTATGAATAAAAAGTTACAAGAACATGGAAAAGAATACATAGGGTGGAGAAGGAATGAAAATTCATGTAATACAAAACAAACAACAAAATCTTGATAATAATACCTACTGATTCGACTTAATTACTCGTTTTACGATGATTTGCCGCAGATGTAATAGTTTTGATCAAATAAAATAGCGATAATAACATTGGCAACTCGTAAGTACTTGTTGACTCCTCGTAACGTGTTAATAGTGAGGTTTTGTTAATATTGTTTACTCGTAACTTTTTGTTTATTGATTATTTAATAAAAATCTTATGAGGGCATTTAATTGTTTTAAATTATATCAATAAATAATTTGATTACCTACCAACTACTTTTTCATTTTTTTTTATTTTTATTTTTTTTCGAAATTATACAGTTTTTTCCCTCTCCTGTAAAATTTGATACATTGCAGTTACGTGTTGTCAACCTTTGACCATCGAATATATTTATTGTATTATGACAAAATGTAAGTATGTATTATTTTGAATCGTTTTATATTCTTCTTTCAAATCCATTATTTTCTCACACTTCTTAGAACAAATAATACTTTTCTTCATCGAAAACGTTCCTGCTTTCTGATTATGAGAATCGTCAGTTACTTACAGGAAGAAAATGGGATTTTGTTTTAATGATGTTTTGTTTTTAGTTTAAGTAAATGGTACAACTTTTGGTTCAAAATATTAAAGGATCTTGAACTTACAATATGTTGTTTTATATTGAAACACATAAAACTCTTAGTTCAAAAAAGTAACTTATTGTTCAGACAAAAGTCAAAACATCTTAAAAAGAAAATAATTGTTTTGATTCTAGTAAATAGAAGGAGAATAATATTGTTTTTCGTGGAGAATATCATTTCGGTTGGACTAAGACATTATTTTTAGTTCAAGTAAATATGCATTTGACATTAAACAATATTCCTGAGAATAAAAATATTCTTGGAAGAAAACTTTTTCCGAGAGCATTTTTTTCCGTGTACGAACTAAGCACTAATGTTCTTAGTTCGTAGTGTTGATATTTTTCAACCATATAACCAATCTATACTTATCATGATTCATAATAATAGAAATAGGTAACTTAGGCAGAACTGCACTATGGAAATGTAAAGTAGGTGTGTTTACATATTTTTATTTTTGAAAGTTATGAATATTTGTTTTATTATAGGTACTTACTTTAAAATTTTCAATAAGTATGTTACTATTAGGTACTTGTTGTTAATATCGTGATGTTCCAGAGGTTACGGCGCCTACCTCTCATGATGCACGAACTTGTGGTTTAAATCCGGGCAAGTAGCATTGTGACTTTTTCAATATTCATAATTATGTACTTTCTAAGTTTATCATAGACATGATTGACTTCGGAGAAAGAAGACATCGTTAGGAAACGTGAACCCATACTTATATACGTTATGCCGCCCGAGTTAGGATCATCTTAATTTAAGTTTGAAAATGCCAATTCGCCTTGAGCAAGCGTAGTGCCGTAAATTTTATGTATGAAAAGACGCCTTGGGCCATTGGGGCATATTAGATTCCTTATTGTATTGACATTGTATAGGTATTGTATAGGTACATAATATTATTTACCTATATTTTTTTTTTTATATTTTGAGTAGATTCAACAAGTTTAGTAGGTAAAAGTTAAATAGGTACCTATAGGTAAGTAGATATTAAATGTTCGACTAACCTTACCTATTCTAACTAAAAAACGCAAGATTCAAAATAATTTTAGTAATCTGCACTTAATAACGGATTAAGAATATTAATATCAGAAAACCTCAGACCAATAAAAAAGTATAGACAGAGCATTGCGCTCCTAAAAGTGTGGCACGTAATATGAAGACGATTCGCAATATGAAGACCAGTGTGACCATTTGTGGCAGATTTCTGCCATTTTGGCAGATTTTGCTCCTAAATTTGGGCCGTGGCATATTATGTTGACGATTTACAAAAGTGGCAGATTTAGGCAGATTTTAAAGATTTCGACTAAAATCACATAATTTAGTGTAATTTTCAATTATTATACTTAGAGTTAAATTATAAACTGTATTTTTATGTCCTGGTATATGACAAATTCAAAAGTCAACAATTTTAACACTATATTCCAATGACATTATGTATTTAAACAGCATTCAAAGACATTTCAGAAGTGTATTGTGTCTTTTAAGTTGTTATTTGAAAACAAAGATCCGCTTTCAATTCATCCGAACTCCACTGTGATCTTTTTGCCCCTGATACACATGTAGGTATTTAGGAGTTAATGTCAGCACTGAAATCGATCACTTATCCGTAGTAAGTATGGAACCTGGAATCCAATTATTACTTCAAAGAATGCAAACCTTTCTGACTTAACTGTGTACTTACTCATTAAAGTTAACTTGGATAAATTAAATTTGATAGAAGAATACAAGACATGTTACAATCAGGTGGAAGTAGCACCGCTACCGGGACCATTTGGAAAAATCTTGAACTCGAATGGTGCTACAAATTATCCAAACAGCAAATTTCGCGAAAGCATTATTATGTCTGCCGAGTTTATTAAAGGACACGGAGACTGGCTTCTTACCTCCTTTAAACCAACTAAAAATATGGTCAAAAAGATGTAGTGCATAAGAAAATTGTTTAATATTATTGTTATTATAGAAATATCATTTAATTCGTTAGGATTTTTTCCTTTTTGCGTGATGGCATTTTTTTGGCATTTTTGGCGCCTAGTGTGGCAGATTTTGGCAGATTTTAGCCCAGTTTGTGGCAGATTCGCCATTTATGAGATGGTCACACTGATGAAGACGGCCGCTCGGTAGTCTGCCGCTAGCAAGCGAGAGCGCGTGACGTTGTTTTGTTTTAATCATAACTACGAAATTATGCCGCCCCGCATCATAAACTGCTGCAAGAACAATTCCTGTTTCCAAAATAAAGCTTCTGGAATTATTTTTTACAAGAAAGTAACGTTTGTTTAAATAAAATCGTAAAAATATCAGAAATAATTTCTCGGAACACGCCATTGTGTCGAAGTTGCAAGTTAAGAACATTATTTTTTCCCAAAAAATAAGGAAAATCGTAATGTTTTACGGACAATTCACAGCATTTTTTTTATAATTTTACTATTGGACACAGTCAAATATAATCAAATAATAGTATGTTTGATACGATATTTTTAAGTTCCCAGCTCATAAAACGTGGAAAGAATAATGAATTAAAACTATACGGGACAACAGAAATAATAACGAGTGGCTCCCTTCAAAATTTAGTAGGATCATGACCAACGAAGTATGGAAATCCGTCTCAAGTTGAAACAAAATAAGTCTTTTCTTTTATTATAGACTACGCTTTATATACTATTATATAAAAGTATTCATTTTAACATAAATACCCGAGTTTTAAAGCAAACAAATATGGAGATAATCTACAAATTATGTCTATGCTACTCGCAACTCGTACATAAATATAAGGTTCCATCATGTTGCGAAACAAGAAACTTTACTCAAAAGTTATGTCTCAAAACGTCAGACATATTATAAAAAGATGACACAACATAAGGGGCATTAATAATTTCACTTATTCAGAAAGTTAATTATTCTAATTAAACAAAAATATCTTTCATTTCATACAATCAAGATAAACACTATACTACATACATAATAATAAAACTTAACCAAAGTATCTCTCACACTTGGGAGTCGCAGCGCAACGCTTGCAACATTTTTCTCTAGCACACATGCGCAAATCTGCGATGTCATACACCAAGTTACGCACACAACGCCAAAAGTAGTCCTCACTTTTTTAGTCGCGATTGTTCACGACGGCTCCGTCTATACTTTTTTATTGGTCTGAGCAGAAAACTTAAAGTTAAGAGTTCTGATATTTTTTCAATTATTTTTATTAAAATAATTAGGTAAGTAGGTACTTACTTTTTAGATCACAACTCAGTCCCAAGAACTGTTACAAAATATCGTTTGGTTGCCAGGAAGCCCGAAGCCCAAAAAAAAAATTACCAACGAAGGGTAAAAAGGGTCGGACCCTTACTTAGGTTAGGGGGCTTCGTACTGGGGATAGGGAACGCATGCATTTTGATTTGCAGCTGGCGTCTGTGCTTTTATAATTCACTAGGAATATTTTAACATATTTTCCTAATCTAGGTTAGTACCTAGCATTGCCCATTAGGTAGGTACTTCATCCGCGTAGAATTCGCATGAATTTTGAAAAAGTCAGAATGCACATATGCACATTATTCAAACAAATTTAAACAGCGTCTACTGTCCTGATAATTTATTATAGGTACAATTATAGTCCTGACATAGACTGAGTATATCCTAACCTTACGAACAATTTCCTATTCCAATACTTACTAGTGTTACTGTTTATGGAGGGGATAATAATGCACGCGGACGAAGTTGCGATCGAAGGGTGATTTAAGTTGATTACTGATTAATATACATATATGAAATATACTTAATACTTACATAGGTACATTAGGTTTGTTGGGTTTGGTAGTCCATACAGTACCTACAGTAATAATTCCTAACAATTTTAAACAAGAAAAAAAACACAGATCCTAATTTTTTAAGAACTTTTAAAGTTCATCAAAAATTAGGATCTGTGTTTTTTAATTTTATTACCTGTGGCCTCAGCGACCTCAGAAAGCCCATCAACAACATTGGCCGCCTGTTCGAACAAGCCCTGGTAGTAGTCCGAAATAGGCAGCACGGCTTGCACGTTGGAAGGGATTAGACCCTCGACGTCTTGCACCACGTTCTGAAGGCCACCAATCAAGTCGTTTTTCAAGAAGTCCTTCACAGTTTGAAGTTGGTTCGTCAGGAATTTGTTGAATTTACCTGTCGGTGAAAAACATTTTTTCTTTAGTTTTGCCTTCTAAAAACGCAGGCTGCATCTTCAACGATTAGGAGGTGTTGAGCTGAGTGTTTACTTACAAAACATGGTAAAACCTAATTATTTGACCGAAAGCCTTACCAAACACAGCTCTGGAGGTCTCGGCAGAAGTGACACCAGTGAGTAGGGGTACACGCTTCTGCTTCTTGCTTAGTGACTCGGCTGGAGCCTCAGCTACCAGCGGTGGCAGTCCTCGTAGGTCATCTGCACCTTCCACTCGTGCACCGGCACCTAGTTTAACATAAGTATTTTGTTGGTTAAATAGTTACAAGCATTGTTTCACTGGAAAATGGCATTATTTCGTGAATACCTAGTCAACTAGGTGGCCTCGGATCTTGTGCACCTAATTGAACCTTCAAATCTGTGCAATTACCAATTCATATGTACTTCCTTAGTCACTGACATTTGTGAAGTGAGCCATCGTCAGGAAACATACTCATTTTTGTAAGTCTGAAATTACCAACCTACCTAGAGCAAGCGAGGAACAGTAATAAGCGGGTATTATTATTACTTGTATAGATAGGTTATTGTAGTAAGATTGCTGGTACTAATGTTCCTTTCTTATTTTCTCCTTACCTGTACGTCCAGAGATCTCTTCTAAAAACCTTTGTGTGTCTACCATGTCCATGTTTAAATCCTCATCTGCCTGTAAATAGGAAATTATTTATTATTGGTTAGGGTTTGTTACAAAGATACTAACAAAGTTACTATTGCCTAATTATGAAGGTACCTGCACAAGTTCTTCTACGGGCAATTTCCTTAAGCATATAAGAAGACTTTCAGCTGGTTCCTTCGGGCACCCAGTGCGTTCAGCCAAGGCTTCAGCGTGTTTAGCAGGTTCTGGTCTTACGGCTCCCGGAGACAATGGCGCACCGGACAAGGCAGCCACGCCCGTAGCGGAGCGACCCTCGGGAGACATCGCTAAAAGGGACGCGGCGCTGCCACCTGACCCTTGACCCATCACAACCACTCGTTTCGCATCACCACCAAAAAATTGAATGTAGTCTTGGATCTGAAATAGATAGGTTGACTAAGTTAAAAAATATTAAGTGCAAGGGGTAATTTTCACTGAAAACAAGTCCATATACAATTTCGGGTCTGTGCCGATGTCTGTTGAGTTCTTTCGTCTGGAGTCAATCCTGAGTGTTGAATCAGATGTCACTAATCAATAAAAACTATTGTCTCTTAGACTGAGTCAACGTGTGAAACTCAACTTTGTAGTTTAAGAAAGTATAAAGATGTGAGTCAAACGTAACTTGCAAGATTTCAATGCAGACAGACACTGGCAAATTTATTAAGTGAAACTAAAACAAAGCTTGTAATGATAAAGATTTTCACTGTTCTATAAAATTCAAAAGAACAATAAGACATATTTCTTCTAGAGCCACGAAGGAATGAGAGGAGAGAAATGATGAGTTTAGCTCGCAATACATTTTACTCTTACCCAGATCATAGCGGAATGCAAGTCAAAAAGGCCAACATTTCCTCCTGCATCTCTCTGTCCTGTGCTTAGATAGCCAAGCGATCCTAGACGATATTGCGCCGTCACCAATATCGTGTCTTTCTGAACCAAATGTTGTCCCTTGAAAGGAGTTAATAATTAGTAACGTGTCCGGCAGTCGACAGACACGCAATAAGTACGAGTACTTAGAAAAACTTAACATAAGTATTTTCTTGAGGATATTTCAAAACCATTACTTACCCCATACGATGCCGTCGATCCAGACCTGTAGTTACCACCATGAATAAAGAAAACGACTGGACTTCCTGGAAAGCATATAGAGAAACTTAGATAACGTTTTTTGTCTTATAACGGAATTACCATTGACAGTATCTTTATTGAGATCCTGACCTTGCTCTGTGGCGGGCATTTTGGGGGCGTACACGTTAAGGCATAAGCAGTCTTCATGGCCTATGATCCGTCTTTGCTGATAAGGATCTGGTTGGGGGCACGGAAGGCACTGTTGGGTGGCCATCATCTCACCAGCAAGGTACCGGCGAATGGGCCGCTGGAACCTCTGAGGACCCACCGGAGGCTCGGCATATCTGTCGATAAAGTACAGAACGTACGGAGTACGGACTTAGAAAGAATCACTTATAAGCAACAGGTTAAACATGCACGCACTATGAAAGATGGAATTCGCAAAAAAAAAATGGTATGCCAAAGCATGCTATATTAAGGCACAAATGCATACAACTAAAGATCAAGAAATTAAGAATTTTGAAGACTATGTATGTATGTATGTTGTACATTATTATGTTGTGCACGTTGTCCGTTGTTCGCTGCAACCAAGCTGCTACGGACCAAAACGGTATATTAGACTTCTTTACATTACATGCCAACGAGATCGTTGAGAGGACAATATTCAGAAGGTTCTTGACAAAAAAACAAAAATGCAAAAACTGTTTTATATTTATTATCTATACTTAACCTTGAAAATAATATCATTCATATACCTAATAGGATAATCTGTTGGCCACAAAAACAGCGGAAACGGCTATCAGCATCCGCCAAACTGTTCACTTACAATTAGATTTGATATAGTTATTCGATTTTAATGGTTTTTACATATTAAATTACAATATTTTTGTTTTAAAATCGCATTGCATGCGTCTTCTATTAAGTCAGCAGTAAGCCGTTGATCCCGGCTTTCATACGTACCAGCCTTTCCAATGGGTATCGTGTAACCCAGTTACTGAGTTGTGCTGATCAGATTGGCAGACGCTTTGTCGTGTCAAATATTTAGCTGCATCCTATTTATACTGGAACATAACTCCAACATAGTTGGAAGAAGGCTTGGCAAACACGAAGTAGCTACTAAGTAGGACTAATATTTAAAGAAGAAGACGATACTTATTACTGGTTTCTTCATACTTACTAATACTTACAAAATAATGATCATCTACGTCAGTTAGTTTCAACTTTGGTCTAGTCATGTATGTCGTTAGGTTGCCTTTATACGTAATAGCAATAAAGGCAATCCAGGCCTACGGCTGCTAGTAAAAGTTTCCCGATAGAATACCTAATAACTAAGGTTTTACTGATAATTGCATCAAGTGGATACCCTCTATGCGAGTTTACGCACTAGATCCGACTTCAGTCAGAAAGAAATCGGAGGACGGAAGCCGGATCTAGTGCGTAAACTATCATAGCAATAGTTCTACGTCTACTGCGGACCGTATTTTCATGTATCGGATTCGGAACGGACGTAGTGCAACACCGCTCTTACGCATTGCAAATTTACAATTCATTAGGTATACAAGATGGTAGCCAGTTGATGACGCGGTCCAAATGGGTAACCACCGAAGTGATTTAAAATACTATAGAGTGGGAATGCCAATGAAATGCCATAGAAAATCTTTGATCCCATGTCTCGTACCGCCATCTAGAATAATTGACCACAAATGAGTAGATAATATATGAATGAATATTGGAGCGGCAGCGGAGCGTACTAAAGACACAAGTTTTGGATGAAAATTTTGTTCGTGATGTCCAGTCTAAGTATTGAATATCTTTGGTTACCACAAACAAAGAACCAAGTAAAAGCTGCCAAGTACTTTCAAATCATAATCATTACATCACAAGATTTATAATGGTCTACACCTCAGAAGAGAGTTTAAAACCGAAGTGTAATGATTTCTACAAAAAAGAGTACCTATAAAGAGTCTAGGAGTAACTTAAGTTTGTCTTGTCTTCATCAACATCATTGTGCCTTTATACTTAAAAGTTCCGCTCCTGAAGAAGAAGAAAGATACGCACTACAGATTTATAACCATCATGCCTAACGCTTACCTAAGTCATGAAATCTAGTTAGTGAGAACTGCAGGTAAATACTTAAACCACTTTTAAATTCCAAGGTTCTTGTGAAACTTACGGTCTACTTACAAAACTTTGTTAAGATGAACTGCCTACTTTATATTTAGGCATTAGGTACACTTAGTGGTCCTGCGAGCTTACATTGTCAGCGCTCGACTCATCCAAAATCACGTAGTGCAATATATTCAGATATTTTGTTAGGTGTTGCCTATTGTCAGTGAAACGAGTATAAATTAAGTAAAATCTTACCTTATACCAAAGAAGCTGTAGTATCCAAGTTTTTCATCTTTAATTCCTTCGATGCGGGCACTAAACCCGTATCGCTGGGTGAATACCACCGCAGCATCAGGTTCGGGAGGTGAGGCGGGAGCACCTCCAACTACAGCCTCCGCTGGCGCATGCCATAGCGTCACAAGCGCAAGCGCAACACACCACATCCAAAGTCGATACATCACTAACTCCTGCGACACTATAACACTCGCAGTCGGAACCATACAACCCACGACTTGTGGTAATCGTCATACGTGTTGCTAAATACCTACCAGCTGATGATAATTTTTGTTAAATCCTGTCTGTGATCCTGTTTTCTGATATAAAAATATTCCCGACCGAATGATTTAATTTAACCATTCAATTCTACAAACGAATGCAGTGTTTTAAATCGTACCTACCTACTTGCCAAGCAATAGTTTAGAAGTCCCCAAATCAATATTTGTTGACAGCCCTTTTACGGGACTGATGAGGCTAAGGGCTTATTACACTATTTGATTTGTAAGATCCTACTAACTAGGATCCTAGTTAGGAAGCAACTAAGCGGTCGGTACCATAAATCGGATCCAATCTGTCCTAACTGCGATTACATCTTGCGATTTCCTAGTTAGGATCCTACAAATCGAATAGTGTATTATGACCTTAAGGGGCCGTGCATAAAATTCGCTCGCTGGAGTTTAGGTAATATCAATGCGATGCTATATTTGTGTGTACCGTTCACGAACACACGCGTAAAGCTCGACCGTAGTGATCGCTTAAACTGTTTTAATATTTTATATCATATTTTGAGTTTCTAAGTAAATTAAGACGGTTGAGAAATAAATCTCCGGAATTTTTGTGTATACATATTTGTTTACTATGTTGGTATACATGTTAAAGTACACATGTTAAAAAATAGTACGAATATATAATAAACTGAAGATTAATATGTTACTTTTAAAATTTCTTAAAAGTGATTCAAACAATAGAAAAAAAAATACTGATAAGTTTTGAAATTTCCGGAAAGTAACGACATTGAATTTTTTTTTTCCGTATGCTGTAGTAAAAATTTAAAAAGTGGTTCCCTCACGTGCAAGTAGACTATATACTGGTATTGGTAAGATTTTTTAATTTTCAAAATCTATTTCAGTTTCTTGTAACTAAATGATCAAACGTCAGTCTCGCGTCATTTTTTGGAAAACATGTGGGTGAATTTTAGTGATTTTCCATGAATACGTAATTTATTTCCAAAATTTAATTCCTCTACATGCAAAGCAAGGAACTCGTCTTTTCAAATCACAAATAGGATTGTATAAATTCTTCTGCTCTTGCTCACAAATAATGATTACAGTTGATCAAAATCGGTTGATTTCAGGCACGGCCCCTTAAGCTTCTACTGGCTTGAGCGCAGGGGGGCACAAAACCTTAAAGGAAATACGTCGGTGACGACGTTTTGTCATATTGTGGTGGCGTTTCGTGGCCCGTGTGTGGTCAACCTTATAATATTATTATGTAACACCAGTTAACACCACACGCCACAAGGAACCTTTACTTTGATTTTAGGGAAGAGTTTAGGATATATTTTTTGTGTCACCTGGAGGCTTACAGAGTTAGAGAGACTTAAGTACGCCTTATTGAGACAAAAAGATGAAAGCAGCCTAAATTATCTATAGTTTGACAAGAAAGGGAATCATTTTGGTACCTCTGGTTCTAAAAACGTTAATTTTACCTCTCCCTAGTAATACCTACCTTAGATTTCCTTTTTTGACAGTTTATTTTTATTGAAGACTAGCTTCTGCCCCCGACTTCGTACGCGGATCCTGTTGCTTATGCCAGCGACAACGGGGTCGTCAAAATTGAAAATCTGAAACGTCTGATGTCGAATTAACAACTTTTGCTAAGACGCCATTTCTATAAATAAACATGATATTGTCGCTGGGCTTTGGAGTTCCACTACAGGTGCTCCAGATCGTCAAATTTGGTCTCACAGCAGAAAACACTCTTCACGTGGAATAGTTTTTGCAATGGCACCATTTTTATATCTCTTTTACTTTAGGAGGTGTTCCATTTTCCAAAATAAATTATAGCCTATATGTTGCGTGACGTTCAGGATCAGCGGTCAGTCGCGCATCTCCTTCCCCCACTTATCTCTAGAGTCGATGCGTATATACGCTGAAAACTCAAGCGTCATGCTTTTTCCGTGAACGTCTCCAACTCGCGACACAGTGCATGATGTTCACGATCAGCGGTCAGTCGCGCACATATTCTTCACTGGTGTCTAGAGACCTTGATGTAGATGCGTATATACGCTGAGAATGCAGGCGTGCTTCGCGAACCCAAGAAGTTTCCACGGAGCGAGTTGCAGCCTCATGTTCTAGAACAGCATCAAGTCGCTCCTAACGCTGTTCGGTAGATTGTTGGGATCTTATGATCTATAACTATTTAGCACCTTTGGAACATTGGGAAAGATTTGCCTCTTTCTAGGCATGGTTTTAGTTTTATTGTGATGATACCTGATCAATTAAAATCTAAGTGGCTGCTCCTCTGCGTTACCGGGTAGACTACCGTGTCACGAAGATAAATCGTAAAGGAAATTAAACACTCAAATAACATAAGCCCGAAGACATATTTATTCGATAAAATAAAAAAAATGGGAGTTTTGGCCAGTAGAGTCTATTTCTCAATGATATACCATCGTCATCGAAAATCAGTCCTGAACTGTTCCCGCCTTCACCGCGTGGAGGTACTTATGTTATTTTATAATTATGCAATGAAATCAGTGATAGCTTTAATTTCTATATCAAATGTTTCTGATCTTCGATTTTTATAAGTCAACAGGAAATGCCTATCAGACTGAACAACTTTCGCTAAGACGTCATTCCTATGTGAGTTATGGTGTAGCTGGGCTCTTGGAGTTCCACAAGAGGTGTTCCAGATCTTCGATTTTTATACGTCAACAGCGAGTGCTCATAAGGCTGAACAACTCTTGCTAAGACGTCATTCCTATATATGTTATAGTGTAGCTGGGCTCTTGAAGTTCCACATCAGGTGTTCCGGATCTTCAAATTTATTCTCTCAGCTGAAAATGCTGATCACGTGGAACAATTTTTGCTATGGTACCATTTTTGTATCTCCTATAGTTTAGCTGGTCTGTTGCGGTTCTGCATCAGGTGTTCCGGATCTTCAAATTTATTCTCTCAGCAAAAAATGCTCACCACGTGGAAGAATTTTTGCTATGGTACCATTTTTGTATCTCCTATAGTTAAGCTGGTCTGTTGCGGTTCTGCATCAGGTGTTCCAGTTTCCAAGATAAATTATAGCCTATGTGTTGCACAGACTTAATATCTATACAACAAAAAAAAATCATTCAAATCCGTCCAGTAGTTCCGAAGATTAGCGTGTACAAACAAACAGATAAACAGACAAACAGACAGACTTTTTTTTTGGATTCGTGCTCTATTACTGTTTCTAGACCCCCCGACAAACAGACAGACTTTTTTTTTGGATTCGTGCTCTATTACTGTTTCTAGACCCCGGTTTGTTTGTTTCAATTATTATTTTTTAAATATATTCAATGTACAGACACAGTTTTTTTACTGTCTTATTATATGTATAGATTAGATACCTACCAATGTCATATTTTTTTTCTTTTTTCTTATTCTGCGAAATTTGTATACTGCTCAAAGAATATAAAATAGCCAATTCTGAACCTAAGACATTATGATAATTATGAATTAAAGAATTGAGTAGGTAACTTGTAAATTAAGCGGTATTGTTTTGAATGGCTGTAACTTACCTTAGGTCTTTTACATCGTACGGAAAATATGTAAGCACATAGGTACATAAGCTGTAGGTACACACATTGCAGATACATAAGTAATACATATAGCAGATATATAATAATATATAGGTACCTAATAACCTATCACAAATTCCGAATTTGAACCAGGCCTATAACGATAAAGATTACAGATTTATATATATTATATTATTGATTATTATTTTCTACAGATCAAATTAGACACAAAGTTAAACAAGTTTATAAATTAAAGTAGGTCGTTCTAGGCACGCGGTAGCGTGTCAAGCCAAGTTCAAGCTTCGAGCAGCATCGAGTGTAATTTTACACGAACCATTTGGAGCCACTTTTGACGCCCTCGTAACTCATTAACTGTTTCTCATAAACATTTCAAATTTTGTGGTCTTATCTTGTTTTCTATAATCATCCCCGATTATAATATTTACTTGCATTATTATATATTGCATGCATATATTATTGTCAAATCGCCTAGTGGTCAAAATTCGATCGTATATTTATGTTGTAAAGAAAATAACAACTTTGCTTTGCGTTTCCGTGCATGTTAATGTCAACTCGCATATTATTACGTTGGCATGGTTACGTTTTAAATTGCTAAACGTCTAAAATTTATGTAAACAATGATTATTTTTAACCGACTTTAAAAAAAGGAGGAGGTTCTCAATTCGGTTGTATTTTTTTTTTTAAGGTTTTGTTACCTCACTACTCCGTCAATTCTGGACCGATTTGCAAAATTCTTTTTTTATTCGGTAGGGTAGGGGAGACCGGGGACCAATTGAAACAATTTTACTTAAACCGTGTGTAGTAAATTTTCTATGGTACCTACATCCCTCATATTTGTATCGTTGAAGGGGTCGTTATCTAGTTCCTAAATTAAACATGATCTATATCTCTATTTCAAATACACACATCAAAAGTGTCTAGGGATCAACATATATTTTTGCAATAACTTTTCTCCTGATTGATATTAATTAAAATTTTCTTTAAGGATTCATCAAATAAAGTGTTTTCGTTTGCCACAGTAACGATAAACTAAGTCACCTTTGCATTAATAAAGAAATTTGCCATTTTCCTAATAAAGGGATTTTTGACATTTGAACCACTAACATTCAAGTTCGAAAAAAAGACTGAAATAACAGTTTTCTTTAAAATTTTATTGGGTAACTTAAACAATTAATAATCCGTGTTTCTACCGCGAACACTAACAACACAAGAACATGGGTTTGGCATACTCAAAATGAGTTCATCCAAATCACGCTGTGGAATGGCCGCCCATGTTCGTTGCAACAACAAAAAAAGGTCTTCTTGCGACTGGATACCCTCCATATTCGGCAGAGCTCTTCTCTGTAGCATATCCCATGCATGCTCAATCGGGTTCAAGTCTGGCGACTGAGCAGGCCAGGGCAGGACATTGATGTTAGCTGCGGCGAGAGTCTGTCTTACAACTCTTGCGGTGTGCGGTCGTGCATTATCATGCATTAACTGAAATAAGGGACCGATTTGCACTTGTAGAGGAACGATGACGTCTGATACAATCGTCTCAGCATAAATTTGAGCGTTGAGGTTGCCTCTGATCCAAATCAACTCAGTTCTTCCGCCGATCCAAATACCCGCCCATACCATGATGGTTCCACCACTATAAGGATGGACTTCCTGGCAGGATTTTAATCGCTGTTGGCGTCCAGGGGTTCTCCAGTGTCGTATACGTCTTGTATCCGGTCTCATACCAAAACGAGACTCATCAGAAAAGCACACGAAACGCCATTGTTCTTCTGCCCAATTTCTGTGTTCAAGAGCCCATTGATATCGAATCCTACGATTGTGCATTGCTATAGGTGGTACCCGTAGCGGTCTTCGGGAATGAAGGTTCACTTCATGCAAGCGGTTTCTGACTGTTTGGTCGCTAATTAAGTTCCCTGAAGAGTGATGAAGCCTCACGGCTAACATCATGGCGGTTATTGTTGGAGCTCTTCGAGTTAAGATTTGAATGTATCGGTCTTGTCTCCGTGTGGTGCAGCGATACCGTCCTCCATGGCGCTCAGCCACGGTACCAGTGCTTCGGTAACGTGTCCAAAGTCGACTGATAACACTCTGACTTGTATTCAGAGCTAAAGCCACAGTACGTTGCCGGGAACCAGCTTCTATCATTCCCACGGCTGAGCATTTCGTCCCTGCTTAAATGACGTCGCCGCTCCATAATAACGTTGGTTTTAATCAGTAGTAGGGAAACAGTAGCACTAATAATGTCTTCAATGCGTTGTATGTTTTTATAGGGAAAATATTGACAGCTGATTTTCATCTTTTACTCGAATTTGATTCACAGTTCCTGATTCAAATTATGAAATGCACCAAAAAGGATCCATATAAATTTATAAAATCATAAATTTATTACAAATGCACATCTCAATCTCAAGAAATCCGCATAAAAATGCTTGATCCCTAGACACTTTTGATGTGTGTAGTTAACCAACAATCAGCTATTAAAGAAGACCGGGCGCAGAGGTTCTATTGACCCCACCCCAAGGACGGTTGAAACAGTATGTAGGGGTAATTGAAACACTGCAAAAATTTTAAGGTACCATTTTTGTATCTCCTATAGTTTAGCTGGTCTGTTGCGGTTCTGCATCAGGAGTTCCAGTTTCCAAGATAAATTATAGCCTATGTGTTGCCCAGACTTAATATCTATACAACAAAAAAAAATCATTCAAATCCGTCCAGTAGTTCCGAAGATTAGCGTGTACAAACAAACAGACAAACAGACATTTTTGGATTCGTGCTCTATTACTGTTTCTAAACCCCCCTCAATTATTATTTTTTAAATATATTCAATGTACAGACACAGTTTTTTTAGAGTAGATTACGGAACCGCGACGCACGAAACGTCGATGAACGCTAACGCGATGCTACAAAACCGCGATGCACGTTACCGCGAAAGCCCGTCACTGCGAAGCCACTATACCGCGATGCACGTTACCGCGAAAGCCCGTCATTGCGAAGCCACTATACCGCGATACATGTTACCTCGATAGACCGTCACTTCGATACTACGGTATGTCGATGCACGTTACCGCAAAAAAATATTTCTGCGGAGCTACTTGACTATGATCTGTCTGTGTGACTGTGAAGACTATACTTATACTTCACTGCGCTCCAGAGCACAGATTACTGAAGTTGCTCATTGGTATTTTAAAAGCGGGCGCGTGGCGAGCGACCGATGCAGCGACACATGGAGTTGCGCCGGTCGCATTCAGCTGCGCGAGATCCTTGTGGCGGAATGGCAAGACAGGCTTTCGCGCCCTACCGCCGGCCTCGTCACTATCGAGGCGGTCCGGCCGGTGCTCGAGCGCTGGCTCGGGAGGAGGCACGGCTCTCTGTCGTTTCGGGTGACACAGGTGCTTACCGGGCACGGTTGCTTCGGGAAGTACCTGTGTCGCATTAACAGGGAACCGGACGCTCGGTGTCACCACTGCGTCGATTGGGAAGAGCCGCGCCGTGCCCCCGTCTCTGGAGTAGGCAGTGACTTGTCACTGCCGGCCGTGGTCGAGAGGATGGTTGGCAACGTCGAGTCCTGGGACGCGTTGGTGTCCTTCTGCGAAACGGTCATCTTGCAGGAAGGAGGCTGCGGAAAGGAAGAGGGAGATTACCTCCACTCACCCGGCCCGCAGCAGACGCACCGGGCGAAGGCGGAGGGCGGACGACGCCCTCTTCCAGCCCCCTTGAATGGGTCAACGGGTGACGGGGACGTCCGCCACCCCTCACGTAAATAGACCCGAGGTGGCGGCGCGTAATGTTCACGCGCGCCCCTCTAAAACGTCGCGAGGGGAGTCTAACACCTCACTCTCCTCGCTGACTTGGTGAGGCCCTCGAGGATTTTCCACCCCTCAAAAAAAAGGTAAAAAATACCAATGAACAACTTCAGTAATCTGTGCTCTGGAGCGCAGTGAAGTATAAGTATAGTCTTCACAGTCACACAGACAGATCATAGTCAAGTAGCTCCGCAGAAATATTTTTTTGCGGTAACGTGCATCGACATCCCGTAGTATCGCAGTCACTTTGTAAATTATATAATTATTTTAAACTAAACGGCACATGGTTTTTTTTTTGAGGGGTGGAAAACCCTAATGGATGTCAAAACTCCCGACTGGTGCCGGCCCCGAGGGCCTCAGCAAGTCAGCGAGGGGAGTGAGGTGTTAGACTCCCCTCGCGACGTTTTAGAGGGGCGTGTACATGACGCGCCGCCACCTCGGGTCCATGTTCGTGGGGGGCGGCGGACGTCCCCGTCGCCCCCCACGAACGTGGACCCTCGCCATGGGCCTTCGCCGCAGCGTCTGCTGCGGGCCGGGTGAGTGGAAGTAATCTCCCTCTCCCTTTCCGCAGCCTCCTTCTGCGAAATGACTGTTTCGCAGAAGGACACCACCGCGTCCCAGGACCCGACGCTGCCGACCATCCTCTCGACCACGGCCGGCAGCGACAAGTCACTGCCTACTCCAGAGACGAGGGCACGGCGTGGCTCTTCCCAAGCGGCACACTCTGCCAGCGTATGCCGCGCACTGTCCTCCCGACAGTCGACGCAGTGGTGA
Source organism: Euplexia lucipara (assembly GCA_921972225.1). Taxonomy (NCBI): domain Eukaryota; kingdom Metazoa; phylum Arthropoda; class Insecta; order Lepidoptera; family Noctuidae; genus Euplexia; species Euplexia lucipara. Next base: position 5,955,435 of record OV179152.1, on the reverse strand, counting down.
CACCGGGCGTCCGGTTCCCTGTTAATGCGACACAGGTACTTCCCGAAGCAACCGTGCCCGGTAAGCACCTGTGTCACCCGAAACGACAGGGAGCGAGCCAGCGCTCGAGCACCGGCCGGACCGCCTCGATGGTGACGAGGCCGATTAAGGTAAGGTAGGGCGCGAAAGCCTGTCCCGCCATTCCGCCACAAGGACCTTGCGCAGCTGCGACCGGCGCCACTCCATGTGTCGCTGCATCGGTCGCTCGCCACGCGCCCGCATTTAAAATACCAATGAGCAACTTCAGTAATCTGTGTTCTGGAGCGCAGTGAAGTATAGTCTTCACAGTCACACAGACAGATCACAGTCAAGTAGCTCCGCAGAAATATTTTTTTGCGGTACCTAACGTGCATCGACATCCTGTAGTATCGCAGTGACGGGCTTTCGCGGTAACGTCCATCGCGGTTTTGTAGCATCGTGTTATCGTTCATCGACGTTTCGTGCGTCGCGGTTCCGTAATCTACTCTTTTGTTTTTCACCAACTATGCTTTAATTTCATCACAATCACACTAAAAACTCAGTACAAATCGAGTCTTTAATGCTCTTGAGCAATAAAAATGTATGAAATTTCATTATTGCACAGTTTATTTTTTAATCGCACCAAAAGGTGCCAATCTCAATGGATTAGCTCTATTCAGCCAGTCGATATCAATACTTTTTTTTTTCACGTACGTATTATTCGTTTCTATCCTACTTGTTCCAAATTTAAAAAATGATTGCTGCTAACTCTGATTTGACATTGGCTATATGCACAAGTCGTACGAAGCCAGACGGAAGAAAAAAAAAAAAAAAACTCTGATTTAAAACTGAAAGAAATTTAAAAAAGTTATTTGGCGGGAACTTTGTTAATTTTGCTTGACAATATTTTTGGAAACGATAAAGTGTGATACTATCAGATTTTGAGTTCTTCGGCTTCGAATTAAAATGGAATCATCTAGCGACACATTAACTCCGGAAAACATTCTAAATGAAGCCGACAGTGTTATAGAAACTTCTATTTTAACTGTTTGATATGAGTTTCTTTTATCTACTATTCCTATAGGTAAGTAATAGTTGAAAGAAAAGCAGATTATGCACCTCGCCTTAAGTAATTTATATTGCCCTCGTGCCTGTTAGATTAGAGCCCTCGCTCACTCGGTGCAATAATAAATTACTTTGTGCTCGATGCAATAATCTACTATTAGTAGGTAGGTACCGTCTACCTTTTGAGTTTGTTTTTTTTTTTTTTTTTTTTTTTTATTCTGGCTTCGCACGGTTTGTGCATTTAGCCAATGTCTGTTTGAGTTACCTATAACATAAGTAAATGAAAAGGTACCTACAGTAGATAGGTTACCTAAACAACATTCGATCTTCAAAAACTTCACACTATGGTAGGGGAGCCCAAGCGGGGTATTTGGGATTTTGTCAGCGCGGCAGATTAATATTAAGGGCGAGATACCTTGTACCTAGTTAAGTACCCCCACCAAATATGAGCCCCATATATGCATAAGGCCGCCCATCAAGGATAAAGGATCAGACTAGTAAAAAAAAATCGATCATCTGAAACTCAGACCAATAAAAAAGTACTTTAAGACCAATAAAGTAGTACTTTTTTATTGGTCTGAGATCTGAAATTCATGAGCGCGTGAGCGCGTCATCGCGAAAATAACGAAAACTATATTTTTATAATCTGAAGATTTGCATAAGCCGAAGTACTTAACAAAAATTCGTCGATAAAGTTTAATCGTTCCAGCTTCGTGATGCCTATGCCTATAAGCCTCTTCGCGCTTCTATTCATCTTTCACTCTTTCTCTATCTATTACCTACTTTCTCACTCCGTCCCTACTCTGGTTTCTGTTGCCATGACGCTATCACAGCTGATCACAAAGACTCATTCGTGGCATGATATTATTGAGAACTATTACTGATGAAGATGATGATTATACATTTAATGATATAAATAAAATTGAGCATTTAATAATACAGCTTGGCAAAAAGAGTAGAACCGGAACTAATTTTTTTCTGTTGGTAAGTTGGTAACATTTCCAAAATAATGACATCTCATAATAACATAATAAAAACAAAGTTCACGATTTCGTAAAATTTTAGTTTCGACCACCAAACGTTGATTAATAAACGTAAAAAGTGAAAAATAATTAAAACCATAAACCATTCGGAGTGCTGGCAGGGAGGTTGTTTACAATGTGTGGTCACTGTGGTCAGTCGATGTCTGGAGTCAGAACATGCATGAGTCATCATGGTACCTATGTAAGAGTTTATTTTGATCATTGATGAATACAAAGCTATATTAATTTGCTATAATTATAAGGAATAACTAGAAATTTTAAACAACAAATGTCAAGCACATAGGTTATGTTTATATTTTTTCTGCATTACTCTGGTATAGCGCGCCGAGATTAATTGATACTTTGGTGACTTGATTTTTAAGTGAAAGTAAATTCAATTTTTACTTAGCTTATACTTTAAGCACAGTATAAATATTAATACAGTAGGACGACGCCTTTGATCTCTGGAAAAATGCCGACAACTTCTACACGCGTTAGACTTGAATAATACCTCCCGCTGTCCCGCACTACGAACATCAGTTTGTTCGCAGTGCGGGAGCGGTTTTCCCTGAGGGGTGACTGTATGTTTTTAGACTGTGCTTTGGTGAGTGTAAAATCAAGGTACTTTTTGTTGTAGCGTTTGCATTAGAAATGTAAAAGAAATTATCGTGCCATAGTCTAAATCTATTATTTAATTCTGGGAAATCTGTTAGTATTATAGAAAGAATCGTGCTGGAAGGAGATAAACAAAGGGATATTTTCTATATCCGGCTTATCAGCAGTATGTGATAAAAATGTTTTACTTTTAATATTGTTAGCAATAAATGAAATATTTCGTCTTTACAGGAAGCAGCTGAACGTGCATTCCAAGCTATTTTCGAGGAGGATTGGAATAACTCGTATCAACATGTAGGTAATATAAATAGAAAAGGATTACTGGGATAAAAAACTAGTTATGTACGAAGAAATAAAGCGATTGGTCATAAATGTAGAAGATGATATCAGCAGCACCTCTGAATTCGAACATGACTCAGATAAGTTTGCGGCCAGCGCTCGCCAAGACTTTAAATAAATAAATAAATAAAGACCTGCACGTGCCAGGGTAGAATATTTAGAGAAAGATTTACTAGAATAAAATATGGAATAAAGAATTATTTTATACAATACAATGTTTTCTTTTTCATAATTCCCAAACAATGATGTGAACTTAGTATTTACCCAAATATTTATTTTTAGGTTAGTAATTTAATTAGTTGTGTGTCGACAACACGTCCTTGTTCATTAAACTATTGATTACTGACTGATTTTAAATAATAATACATA